>CM048755.1:594834696-596084696 GCA_026315105.1 Locusta migratoria | reverse complement strand
ACCTCTGCTGCTGCTATGCCCCACTACTGGTACTGCCTGCTGCACTGCCACCTTCCCTGGGAGTTGCCTCTGATGCTGCAACACCCTGCTATTGACACTGCCTGCTGCATTGCCGCCTTCCCTGGTAGCTGCCTCTACTGCTGCTACGCCCCACTGCTGGAACTGCCTGCTCCACTGCCACCTTCCCTGAGAGCTGCCTCTGCTGCTACGATGCCCTGCTGCTCATGCTGCCTGCTGTGCCGCTGCCTTCCCTGGGAGCTCCTCTGCTGCTGCTATGCCCTGCAGCTGGTACTGCCCTCTGCGCCGCTGCCTTCCCTGACAGCTGCCTCTGCTGCTGCTATGCCCTGCAACTGGTACTGCCTGCTGCACCGCTGCTCTCTCTGGGAGTTGCCCCTGCTGCTGTTACACCCCGCTGTTGGCACTGCCTGCTGCGCCGCTGCCTTCCCTGCTCCTCTGCTGCTGCTATGCCCTGCTGCTGGTACTGCCCTCTGCGCCGCTGCCTTCCCTGACAGCTACCTCTGCTGCTGCTACGCCCTGCTACTGGTACTGCCTGCTGCACCGCTGCTCTCTCTGGGAGTTGCCCCTGCTGCTGTTACACCCCGCTGTTGGCACTGCCTGCTGCGCCGCTGCCTTCCCTGGGAGCTCCTCTGCTGCTGCTATGCCCTGCTACTGGTACTGCCTGCTGCACTGCTGCTCTCTCTGGGAGTTGCCCCTGCTGCTGTTACACCCCGCTGTTGGCACTGCCTGCTGCGCCGCTGCCTTCCCTGCTCCTCTGCTGCTGTTATGCTCTGCTGCTGGTACTGCCCTCTGCGCCGCTGCCTTCCCTGACAGCTGCCTCTGCTGCTGCTACGCCCTGCTACTGGTACTGCCTGCTGCACCGCTGCTCTCTCTGGGAGTTGCCCCTGCTGCTGTTACACCCCGCTGTTGGCACTGCCTGCTGCGCCGCTGCCTTCCCTGCTCCTCTGCTGCTGCTATGCCCTACTGCTGGTACTGCCCTCTGCGCCGCTGCCTTCCCTGACAGCTGCCTCTGCTGCTGCTACGCCCTGCTACTGGTACTGCCTGCTGCACCGCTGCTCTCTCTGGGAATGCCCCTGCTGCTGTTACACCCCGCTGTTGGCACTGCCTGCTGCGCCGCTGCCTTCCCTGGGAGCTCCTCTGCTGCTGCTATGCCCTGCTACTGGTACTGCCTGCTGCACCGCTGCTCTCTCTGGGAGTTGCCCCTGCTGCTGTTAAACCCCGCTGTTGGCACTGCCTGCTGCGCCGCTGCCTTCCCTGGGAGCTCCTCTGCTGCTGCTATGCCCTGCTACTGGTACTGCCTGCTGCACCGCTGCTCTCTCTGGGAGTTGCCCCTGCTGCTGTTAAACCGCGCTGTTGGCACTGCCTGCTGCGCCGCTGCCTTCCCTGGGAGCTCCTCTGCTGCTGCTATGCCCTGCTGCTGGTACTGCCCTCTGCGCCGCTGCCTTCCCTGACAGCTGCCTCTGCTGCTGCTACGCCCTGCTACTGGTACTGCCTGCTGCACCGCTGCTCTCTCTGGGAGTTGCCCCTGCTGCTGTTACACCCTGCTGTTGGCACTGCCTGCTGCGTCGCTGCCTTCCCTGGGAGCTCCTCTGCTGCTGTTATGCCCTGCTACTGGTACTGCCTGCTGCACCGCTGCTCTCTCTGGGAGTTGCCCCTGCTGCTGTTACACCCCGCTGTTGGCACTGCCTGCTGCGCCGCTGCCTTCCCTGCTCCTCTGCTGCTGCTATGCCCTGCTGCTGGTACTGCCTGCTGCACCGCTGCTCTCTCTGGGAGTTGCCCCTGCTGCTGTTAAACCGCGCTGTTGGCACTGCCTGCTGCGCCGCTGCCTTCCCTGGGAGCTCCTCTGCTGCTGCTATGCCCTGCTGCTGGTACTGCCCTCTGCGCCGCTGCCTTCCCTGACAGCTGCCTCTGCTGCTGCTACGCCCTGCTACTGGTACTGCCTGCTGCACCGCTGCTCTCTCTGGGAGTTGCCCCTGCTGCTGTTACACCCTGCTGTTGGCACTGCCTGCTGCGTCGCTGCCTTCCCTGGGAGCTCCTCTGCTGCTGTTATGCCCTGCTACTGGTACTGCCTGCTGCACCGCTGCTCTCTCTGGGAGTTGCCCCTGCTGCTGTTACATCCCGCTGTTGGCACTGCCTGCTGCGCCGCTGCCTTCCCTGCTCCTCTGCTGCTGCTATGCCCTGCTGCTGGCACTGCCCTCTGCGCCGTTGCCTTCCCTGACAACTGCCTCTGCTGCTGCTACGCCCTGCTACTGGTACTGCCTGCTGCACCGCTGCTCTCTCTGGGAGTTGCCCCTGCTGCTGTTACACCCCGCTGTTGGCACTGCCTGCTGCGCCGCTGCCTTCCCTGGGAGCTCCTCTGCTGCTGCTATGCCCTGCTGCTGGTACTGCCCTCTGCGCCGCTGCCTTCCCTGACAGCTGCCTCTGCTGCTGCTACGCCCTGCTACTGGTACTGCCTGCTGCACCGCTGCTCTCTCTGGGAGTTGCCCCTGCTGCTGTTACACCCCGCTGTTGGCACTGCCTGCTGCGCCGCTGCCTTCCCTGCTCCTCTGCTGCTGCTATGCCCTGCTGCTGGTACTGCCCTCTGCGCCGCTGCCTTCCCTGACAACTGCCTCTGCTGCTGCTACGTCCTGCTACTGGTACTGCCTGCTGCACCGCTGCTCTCTCTGGGAGTTGCCTCTGCTGCTGTTACACCCCGCTGTTGGCACTGCCTGCTGCGCCGCTGCCTTCCCTGGGAGCTTTTCTGCTGCTGCTATGCCCTGCTACTGGTACTGCCTGCTGCACCGCTGCTCTCTCTGGGAGTTGCCCCTGCTGCTGTTAAACCCCGCTGTTGGCACTGCCTGCTGCGCCGCTGCCTTCCCTGGGAGCTCCTCTGCTGCTGCTATGCCCTGCTGCTGGTACTGCCCTCTGCGCCGCTGCCTTCCCTGACAGCTGCCTCTGCTGCTGCTACGCCCTGCTAATGGTACTGCCTGCTGCACCGCTGCTCTCTCTGGGAGTTGAACCTGCTGCTGTTACATCCCGCTGTTGGCACTGCCTGCTGCGCCGCTGCCTTCCCTGGGAGCTCCTCTGCTGCTGCTATGCCCTGCTACTGGTACTGCCTGCTGCACCGCTGCTCTCTCTGGGAGTTGCCCCTGCTGCTGTTACACCCCGCTGTTGGCACTGCCTGCTGCGCTGCTGCCTTCCCTGCTCCTCTGCTGCTGCTATGCCCTGCTGCTGGTACTGCCCTCTGGGCCGCTGCCTTCCCTGACAGCTGCCTCTGCTGCTGCTACGCCCTGCTACTGGTACTGCCTGCTGCACTGCTGCTCTCTCTGGGAGTTGCCCCTGCTGCTGTTACACCCCGCTGTTGGCACTGCCTGCTTCGCCGCTGCCTTCCCTGGGAGCTCCTCTGCTGCTGCTATGCCCTGCTACTGGTACTGCCTGCTGCACCGCTGCTCTCTCTGGGAGTTGCCCCTGCTGCTGTTACACCCCGCTGTTGGCACTGCCTGCTGCGCCGCTGCCTTCCCTGCTCCTCTGCTGCTGCTATGCCCTGCTGCTGGTACTGCCCTCTGCGCCGCTACCTTCCCTGACAGCTGCCTCTGCTGCTGCTACGCCCTGCTACTGGTGGTACTGCCTGCTGCACCCCTGCTCTCTCTGGGAGTTGCCCCTGCTGCTGTAACACCCCGCAGTTGGCACTGCCTGCTGCGCTGCTGCCTTCCCTGCTCCTCTGCTGCTGCTATGCCCTGCTGCTGGTACTGCCCTCTGCGCCGCTGCCTTCCCTGACAGCTGCCTCTGCTGCTGCTACGCCCTGCTACTGGTACTGCCTGCTGCACCGCTGCTCTCTCTGGGAGTTGCCCCTGCTGCTGTTACACCCCGCTGTTGGCACTGCCTGCTGCGCCGCTGCCTTCCCTACTCCTCTGCTGCTGCTATGCCCTGCTGCTGGTACTGCCCTCTGCGCCGCTGCCTTCCCTGACAGCTGCCTCTGCTGCTGCTACGCCCAGCTACTGGTACTGCCTGCTGCACCGCTGCTCTCTCTGGGAGTTGCCCCTGCTGCTGTTGCACCCCGCTTTTGGCACTGCCTGCTACGCCGCTGCCTTCCCTGGGAGCTCCTCTGCTGCTGTTATGCCCTGCTACTGGTACTGCCTGCTGCACCGCTGCTCTCTCTGGGAGTTGCCCCTGCTGCTGTTACACCCCGCTGTTGGCACTGCCTGCTGCGCCGCTGCCTTCCCTGCTCCTCTGCTGCTGCTATGCCCTGCTGCTGGTACTGCCCTCTGCGCCGCTGCCTTCCCTGACAGCTGCCTCTGCTGCTGCTACGCCCTGCTACTGGTACTCCCTGCTGCACCGCTGCTCTATCTGGGAGTTGCCCCTGCTGCTGGTACACCCCGCTGTTGGCACTGCCTGCTGCGCCGCTGCCTTCCCTGGGAGCTCCTCTGCTGCTGCTATGCCCTGCTACTGGTACTGCCTGCTGCACCGCTGCTCTCTCTGGGAGTTGCCCCTGCTGCTGTTACACCCCGCTGTTGGCACTGCCTGCTGCGCCGCTGCCTTCCCTGGGAGCTCCTCTGCTGCTGCTATGCCCTGCTACTGGTACTGACTGCTGCACCGCTGCTCTCTCTGGGAGTTGCCCCTGCTGCTGTTACACCCCGCTGTTGGCACTGCCTGCTGCGCCGCTGCCTTCCCTGGGAGCTCCTCTGCTGCTGCTATGCCCTGCTACTGGTACTGCCTGCTGCACCGCTGCTCTCTCTGGGAGTTGCCCCTGCTGCTGTTACACCCCGCTGTTGGCACTGCCTGCTGCGCCGCTGCCTTCCCTGCTCCTCTGCTGCTGCTATGCCCTGCTGCTGGTACTGCCCTCTGCGCCGCTGCCTTCCCTGACAACTGCCTCTGCTGCTGCTACGTCCAGCTACTGGTACTGCCTGCTGCACCGCTGCTCTCTCTGGGAATGCCCCTGCTGCTGTTACACCCCGCTGTTGGCACTGCCTGCTGCGCCGCTGCCTTCCCTGGGAGCTTTTCTGCTGCTGCTATGCCCTGCTACTGGTACTGCCTGCTGCACCGCTGCTCTCTCTGGGAGTTGCCCCTGCTGCTGTTAAACCCCGCTGTTGGCACTGCCTGCTGCGCCGCTGCCTTCCCTGGGAGCTCCTCTGCTGCTGCTATGCCCTGCTGCTGGTACTGCCCTCTGCGCCGCTGCCTTCCCTGACAGCTGCCTCTGCTGCTACGCCCTGCTAATGGTACTGCCTGCTGCACCGCTGCTCTCTCTGGGAGTTGAACCTGCTGCTGTTACATCCCGCTGTTGGCACTGCCTGCTGCGCCGCTGCCTTCCCTGGGAGCTCCTCTGCTGCTGCTATGCCCTGCTACTGGTACTGCCTGCTGCACCGCTGCTCTCTCTGGGAGTTGCCCCTGCTGCTGTTACACCCCGCTGTTGGCACTGCCTGCTGCGCTGCTGCCTTCCCTGCTCCTCTGCTGCTGCTATGCCCTGCTGCTGGTACTGCCCTCTGGGCCGCTGCCTTCCCTGACAGCTGCCTCTGCTGCTGCTACGCCCTGCTACTGGTACTGCCTGCTGCACTGCTGCTCTCTCTGGGAGTTGCCCCTGCTGCTGTTACACCCCGCTGTTGGCACTGCCTGCTTCGCCGCTGCCTTCCCTGGGAGCTCCTCTGCTGCTGCTATGCCCTGCTACTGGTACTGCCTGCTGCACCGCTGCTCTCTCTGGGAGTTGCCCCTGCTGCTGTTACACCCCGCTGTTGGCACTGCCTGCTGCGCCGCTGCCTTCCCTGCTCCTCTGCTGCTGCTATGCCCTGCTGCTGGTACTGGCTTCTGCGCCGCTGCCTTCCCTGACAGCTGCCTCTGCTGCTGCTACGCCCTGCTACTGGTACTGCCTGCTGCACCCCTGCTCTCTCTGGGAGTTGCCCCTGCTGCTGTAACACCCCGCTGTTGGCACTGCCTGCTGCGCTGCTGCCTTCCCTGCTCCTCTGCTGCTGCTATGCCCTGCTGCTGGTACTGCCCTCTGCGCCGCTGCCTTCCCTGACAGCTGCCTCTGCTGCTGCTACGCCCTGCTACTGGTACTGCCTGCTGCACCGCTGCTCTCTCTGGGAGTTGCCCCTGCTGCTGTTACACCCCGCTGTTGGCACTGCCTGCTGCGCCGCTGCCTTCCCTGCTCCTCTGCTGCTGCTATGCCCTGCTGCTGGTACTGCCCTCTGCGCCGCTGCCTTCCCTGACAGCTGCCTCTGCTGCTGCTACGCCCTGCTACTGGTACTGCCTGCTGCACCGCTGCTCTATCTGGGAGTTGCTCCTGCTGCTGGTACACCCCGCTGTTGGCACTGCCTGCTGCGCCGCTGCCTTCCCTGGGAGCTCCTCTGCTGCTGCTATGCCCTGCTACTGGTACTGCCTGCTGCACCGCTGCTCTCTCTGGGAGTTGCCCCTGCTGCTGTTACACCCCGCTGTTGGCACTGCCTGCTGCGCCGCTGCCTTCCCTGGGAGCTCCTCTGCTGCTGCTATGCCCTGCTACTGGTACTGCCTGCTGCACCGCTGCTCTCTCTGGGAGTTGCCCCTGCTGCTGTTACACCCCGCTGTTGGCACTGCCTGCTGCGCCGCTGCCTTCCCTGGGAGCTCCTCTGCTGCTGCTATGCCCTGCTGCTGGTACTGCCCTCTGCGCCGCTGCCTTCCCTGACAGCTGCCTCTGCTGCTGATACGCCCTGCTACTGGTACTGCCTGCTGCACCGCTGCGCTCTCTGGGAGTTGCCCCTGCTGCTGTTACACCCCGCTGTTGGCACTGCCTGCTGCGCTGCTGCCTTCCCTGGGAGCTCCTCTGCTGCTGCTATGCCCTGCTACTGGTACTGCCTGCTGCACTGCTGCTCTCTCTGGGAGTTGCCCCTGCTGCTGTTACACCCCGCTGTTGGCACTGCCTGCTGCGCCGCTGCCTTCCCTGCTCCTCTGCTGCTGCTATGCACTGCTGCTGGTACTGCCCTCTGCGCCGCTGCCTTCCCTGACAGCTGCCTCTGCTGCTGCTACGCCCTGCTACTGGTACTGCCTGCAGCACCGCTGCTCTCTCTGGGAGTTGCCCCTGCTGCTGTTACACCCCGCTGTTGGCACTGCCTGCTGCGCCGCTGCCTTCCCTGCTCCTCTGCTGCTGCTATGCCCTACTGCTGGTACTGCCCTCTGCGCCGCTGCCTTCCCTGACAGCTGCCTCTGCTGCTGCTACGCCCTGCTACTGGTACTGCCTGCTGCACCGCTGCTCTCTCTGGGAATGCCCCTGCTGCTGTTACACCCCGCTGTTGGCACTGCCTGCTGCGCCGCTGCCTTCCCTGGGAGCTCCTCTGCTGCTGCTATGCCCTGCTACTGGTACTGCCTGCTGCACCGCTGCTCTCTCTGGGAGTTGCCGCTGCTGCTGTTAAACCCCGCTGTTGGCACTGCCTGCTGCGCCGCTGCCTTCCCTGGGAGCTCCTCTGCTGCTGCTATGCCCTGCTACTGGTACTGCCTGCTGCACCGCTGCTCTCTCTGGGATTTGCCCCTGCGGCTGTTAAACCGCGCTGTTGGCACTGCCTGCTGCGCCGCTGCCTTCCCTGGGAGCTCCTCTGCTGCTGCTATGCCCTGCTGCTGGTACTGCCCTCTGCGCCGCTGCCTTCCCTGACAGCTGCCTCTGCTGCTGCTACGCCCTGCTACTGGTACTGCCTGCTGCACCGCTGCTCTCTCTGGGAGTTGCCCCTGCTGCTGTTACACCCCGCTGTTGGCACTGCCTGCTGCGCCGCTGCCTTCCCTGCTCCTCTGCTGCTGCTATGCCCTGCTGCTGGTACTGCCCTCTGCGCCGCTGCCTTCCCTGACAACTGCCTCTGCTGCTGCTACGTCCTGCTACTGGTACTGCCTGCTGCACCGCTGCTCTCTCTGGGAGTTGCCTCTGCTGCTGTTACACCCCGCTGTTGGCACTGCCTGCTGCGCCGCTGCCTTCCCTGGGAGCTCCTCTGCTGCTGCTATGCCCTGCTACTGGTACTGCCTGCTGCACCGCTGCTCTCTCTGGGAGTTGCCCCTGCTGCTGTTAAACCCCGCTGTTGGCACTGCCTGCTGCGCCGCTGCCTTCCCTGGGAGCTCCTCTGCTGCTGCTATGCCCTTCTGCTGGTACTGCCCTCTGCGCCGCTGCCTTCCCTGACAGCTGCCTCTGCTGCTGCTACGCCCTGCTACAGGTACTGCCTGCTGCACCGCTGCTCTCTCTGGGAGTTGCCCCTGCTGCTGTTACACCCCGCTGTTGGCACTGCCTGCTGCGCCGCTGCCTTCCCTGCTCCTCTGCTGCTGCTATGCCCTGCTGCTGGTACTGCCCTCTGCGCCGCTGCCTTCCCTGACAGCTGCCTCTGCTGCTGCTACGCCCTGCTAATGGTACTGCCTGCTGCACCGCTGCTCTCTCTGGGAGTTGCCCCTGCTGCTGTTACACCCCGCTGTTGGCACTGCCTGCTGCGCCGCTGCCTTCCCTGGGAGCTGCTCTGCTGCTGCTATACCCTGCTACTGGTACTGCCTGCTGCACCGCTGCTCTCTCTGGGAGTTGCCCCTGCTGCTGTTACACCCCGCTGTTGGCAATGCCTGCTGCGCTGCTGCCTTCCCTGCTCCTCTGCTGCTGCTATGCCCTGCTGCTGGTACTGCCCTCTGCGCCGCTGCCTTCCCTGACAGCTGCCTCTGCTGCTGCTACGCCCTGCTACTGGTACTGCCTGCTGCACCGCTGCTCTCTCTGGGAGTTGCCCCTGCTGCTGTTACACCCCGCTGTTGGCACTGCCTGCTGCGCTGCTGCCTTGCCTGCTCCTCTGCTGCTGCTATGCCCTGCTGCTGGTACTGCCCTCTGCGCCGCTGCCTTCCCTGACAGCTGCCTCTGCTGCTGCTACGCCCTGCTACTGGTACTGCCTGCTGCACCGCTGCTCTCTCTGGGAGTTGCCCCTGCTGCTGTTACACCCCGCTGTTGGCACTGCCTGCTGCGCCGCTGCCTTCCCTGCTCCCCTGCTGCTGCTATTCTCTGCTGCTGGTACTGCCCTCTGCGCCGCTGCCTTCCCTGACAGCTGCCTCTGCTGCTGCTACGCCCTGCTACTGTTACTGCCTGCTGCACCGCTGCTCTCTCTGGGAGTTGCCCCTGCTGCTGTTACACCCCGCTGTTGGCACTGCCTGCTGCGCCGCTGCCTTCCCTGCTCGCTCCTCTGCTGCTGCTATGCACTGCTACTGGTACTGCCTGCTGCACCGCTGCTCTCTCTGGGAGTTGCCCCTGCTGCTGTTACACCCCGCTGTTGGCACTGCCTGCTGCGCCGCTGCCTTCCCTGGGAGCTCCTCCGCTGCTGCTACGCCCTGCTACTGGTACTGCCTGCTGCACCGCTGCTCTCTCTGGGAGTTGCCCCTGCTGCTGTTACACCCCGCTGTTGGCACTTCCTGCTGCGCCGCTGCCTTCCCTGCTCCTCTGCTGCTGCTATGCCCTGCTGCTGGTACTGCCCTCTGCGCCGCTGCCTTCCCTGACAGCTGCCTCTGCTGCTGCTACGCCCTGCTAATGGTACTGCCTGCTGCACCGCTGCTCTCTCTGGGAGTTGAACCTGCTGCTGTTACATCCCGCTGTTGGCACTGCCTGTTGCGCCGCTGCCTTCCCTGCTCCTCTGCTGCTGCTATGCCCTGCTACTGGTACTGCCTGCTGCACCGCTGCTCTCTCTGGGAGTTGCCCCTGCTGCTGTTACACCCCGCTGTTGGCACTGCCTGCTGCGCCGCTGCCTTCCCTGGGAGCTCCTCTGCTGCTGCTATGCCCTGCTACTGGTACTGCCTGCTGCACCGCTGCTCTCTCTGGGAGTTGCCCCTGCTGCTGTTACACCCCGCTGTTGGCACTGCCTGCTGCGCTGCTGCCTTCCCTGCTCCTCTGCTGCTGCTATGCCCTGCTGCTGGTACTGCCCTCTGCGCCGCTGCCATCCCTGACAGCTGCCTCTGCTGCTGCTACGCCCTGCTACTGGTACTGCCTGCTGCACCGCTGCTCTCTCTGGGAGTTGCCCCTGCTGCTGTTACACCCCGCTGTTGGCACTGCCTGTTGCGCCGCTGCCTTCCCTGCTCCTCTGCTGCTGCTATGCCCTGCTGCTGGTACTGCCCTCTGCGCCGCTGCCTTCCCTGACTGCTGCCTCTGCTGCTGCTACGCCCTGCTACTGGTGCTGCCTGCTGCACCCCTGCTCTCTCTGGGAGTTGCCCCTGCTGCTGTTACACCCCGCTGTTGGCACTGCCTGCTGCGCTGCTGCCTTCCCTGCTCCTCTGCTGCAGCTATGCCCTGCTGCTGGTACTGCCCTCTGCGCCGCTGCCTTCCCTGACAGCTGCCTCAGCTGCTGCTACGCCCTGCTACTGGTACTGCCTGCTGCACCGCTGCTCTCTCTGGGAGTTGCCCCTGCTGCTGTTACACCCCGCTGTTGGCACTGCCTGCTTCGCCGCTGCCTTCCCTGACAGCTGCCTCTGCTGCTGCTATGCCCTGCTACTGGTACTGCCTGCTGCACCGCTGCTCTCTCTGGGAGTTGCCCCTGCTGCTGTTACACCCCGCTGTTGGCACTGCCTGCTGTGCCGCTGCCTTCCCTGCTCGCTCCTCTGCTGCTGCTATGCACTGCTGCTGGTACTGCCCTCTGCGCCGCTGCCTTCCCTGACAGCTGCCTCTGCTGCTGCTACGCCCTGCTACTGGTACTGCCTGCTGCACCGCTGCTCTCTCTGGGAGTTGCCCCTGCTGCTGTTACACCCCGCTGTTGGCACTGCCTGCTGCGCCGCTGCCTTCCCTGGGAGCTCCTCTGCTGCTGCTATGCCCTGCTACTGGTACTGTCTGCTGCACCGCTGCTCTCTCTGGGAGTTGCCCCTGCTGCTGTTACACCCCGCTGTTGGCACTGCCTGCTGCGCCGCTGCCTTCCCTGCTCCTCTGCTGCTGCTATGCCCTGCTGCTGGTACTGCCCTCTGCGCCGCTGCCTTCCCTGACAGCTGCCTCTGCTGCTGCTACGCCCAGCTACTGGTACTGCCTGCTGCACCGCTGCTCTCTCTGGGAGTTGCCCCTGCTGCTGTTGCACCCTGCTTTTGGCACTGCCTGCTGCGCCGCTGCCTTCCCTGGGAGCTCCTCTGCTGCTGTTATGCCCTGCTACTGGTACTGCCTGCTGCACCGCTGCTCTCTCTGGGAGTTGCCCCTGCTGCTGTTACACCCCGCTGTTGGCACTGCCTGCTGCGCCGCTGCCTTCCCTGCTCCTCTGCTGCTGCTATGCCCTGCTGCTGGTACTGCCCTCTGCGCCGCTGCCTTCCCTGACAGCTGCCTCTGCTGCTGCTACGCCCTGCTACTGGTACTGCCTGCTGCACCGCTGCTCTATCTGGGAGTTGCCCCTGCTGCTGGTACACCCCGCTGTTGGCACTGCCTGCTGCGCCGCTGCCTTCCCTGGGAACTCCTCTGCTGCTGCTATGCCCTGCTACTGGTACTGCCTGCTGCACCGCTGCTCTCTCTGGGAGTTGCCCCTGCTGCTGTTACACCCCGCTGTTGGCACTGCCTGCTGCGCCGCTGCCTTCCCTGGGAGCTCCTCTGCTGCTGCTATGCCCTGCTACTGGTACTGCCTGCTGCACCGCTGCTCTCTCTGGGAGTTGCCCCTGCTGCTGTTACACCCCGCTGTTGGCATTGCCTGCTGCGCCGCTGCCTTCCCTGCTCCTCTGCTGCTGCTATGCCCTGCTGCTGGTACTGCCCTCTGCACCGCTGCCTTCCCTGACAGCTGCCTCTGCTGCTGCTACGCCCTGCTACTGGTACTGCCTGCTGCACCGCTGCTCTCTCTGGGAGTTGCCCCTGCTGCTGTTACACCCCGCTGTTGGCACTGCCTGCTGCGCCGCTGCCTTCCCTGGGAGCTCCTCTGCTGCTGCTATGCCCTGCTACTGGTACTGCCAGCTGCACCGCTGCTCTCTCTGGGAGTTGCCCCTGCTGCTGTTACACCCCGCTGTTGGCACTGCCTGCTGCGCCGCTGCTTTCCCTGGGAGCTCCTCTGCTGCTGCTATGCCCTGCTACTGGTACTGCCTGCTGCACCGCTGCTCTCTCTGGGAGTTGCCCCTGCTGCTGTTACACCCCGCTGTTGGCACTGCCTGCTGCGCCGCTGCCTTCCCTGGGAGCTCCTCTGCTGCTGCTATGCCCTGCTGCTGGTACTGCCCTCTGCGCCGCTGCCTTCCCTGACAGCTGCCTCTGCTGCTGATACGCCCAGCTACTGGTACTGCCTGCTGCACCGCTGCTCTCTCAGGGAGTTGCCCCTGCTGCTGTTGCACCCCGCTGTTGGCACTGCCTGCTGCGCCGCTGCTTTCCCTGGGAGCTCATCTACTGCTGTTATGCCCTGCTACTGGTACTGCCTGCTGCACCGCTGCTCTCTCTGGGAGTTGCCCCTGCTGCTGTTACACCCCGCTGTTGGCACTGCCTGCTGCGCTGCTGCCTTCCCTGCTCCTCTGCTGCTGCTATGCCCTGCTGCTGGTACTGCCCTCTGCGCCGCTGCCTTCCCTGACAGCTGCCTCGGCTGCTGCTACGCCCTGCTACTGGTACTGCCTGCTGCACCGCTGCTCTATCTGGGAGTTGCCCCTGCTGCTGGTACACCCCGCTGTTGGCACTGCCTGCTGCGCCGCTGCCTTCCCTGGGAGCTCCTCTGCTGCTGCTATGCCCTGCTACTGGTACTGCCTGCTGCACCGCTGCTCTCTCTGGGAGTTGCCCCTGCTGCTGTTACACCCCGCTGTTGGCACTGCCTGCTGCGCTGCTGCCTTCCCTGCTCCTCTGCTGCTGCTATGCCCTGCTGCTGGTACTGCCCTCTGCGCCGCTGCCTTCCCTGACAGCTGCCTCTGCTGCTGCTACGCCCTGCTACTGGTACTGCCTGCTGCACCGCTGCTCTCTCTGGGAGTTGCCCCTGCTGCTGTTACACCCCGCTGTTGGCACTGCCTGCTGCGCCGCTGCCTTCCCTGGGACCACCTCTGCTGCTGCTATGCCCTGCCACTGGTACTGCCTGCTGCACCGCTGCTCTCTCTGGGAGTTGCCCCTGCTGCTGTTACACCCCGCTGTTGGCATTGCCTGCTGCGCCGCTGCCTTCCCTGCTCCTCTGCTGCTGCTATGCCCTGCTGCTGGTACTGCCCTCTGCGCCGCTGTCTTCCATGACAGCTGCCTCTGCTGCTGCTACGCCCTGCTACTGGTACTGCCTGCTGCACCGCTGCTCTCTCTGGGAGTTGCCCCTGCTGCTGTTACACCCCGCTGTTGGCACTACCTGCTGCGCCGCTGCCTTCCCTGGGAGCTCCTCTGCTGCTGCTATGCCCTGCTACTGGTACTGCCTGCTGCACCGCTGCTCTCTCTGGGAGTTGCCCCTGCTGCTGTTACACCCCGCTGTTGGCACTGCCTGCTGCGCCGCTGCCTTCCCTGCTCCTCTGCTGCTGCTATGCCCTGCTGCTGGTACTGCCCTCTGCGCCGCTGCCTTCCCTGACAGCTGCCTCTGCTGCTGCTACGCCCTGCTACTGGTACTGCCTGCTGCACCGCTGCTCTATCTGGGAGTTGCCCCTGCTGCTGGTACACCCCGCTGTTGGCACTGCCTGCTGCGCCGCTGCCTTCCCTGGGAGCTCCTCTGCTGCTGCTATGCCCTGCTACTGGTACTGCCTGCTGCACCGCTGCTCTCTCTGGGAGTTGCCCCTGCTGCTGTTACACCCCGCTGTTGGCACTGCCTGCTGCGCCGCTGCCTTCCCTGGGAGCTCCTCTGCTGCTGCTATGCCCTGCTACTGGTACTGCCAGCTGCACCGCTGCTCTCTCTGGGAGTTGCCCCTGCTGCTGTTACACCCCGCTGTTGGCACTGCCTGCTGCGCCGCTGCTTTCCCTGGGAGCTCCTCTGCTGCTGCTATGCCCTGCTACTGGTACTGCCTGCTGCACCGCTGCTCTCTCTGGGAGTTGCCCCTGCTGCTGTTACACCCCGCTGTTGGCACTGCCTGCTGCGCCGCTGCCTTCCCTGGGAGCTCCTCTGCTGCTGCTATGCCCTGCTGCTGTTACTGCCCTCTGCGCCGCTGCCTTCCCTGACAGCTGCCTCTGCTGCTGATACGCCCAGCTACTGGTACTGCCTGCTGCACCGCTGCTCTCTCAGGGAGTTGCCCCTGCTGCTGTTGCACCCCGCTGTTGGCACTGCCTGCTGCGCCGCTGCCTTCCCTGGGAGCTCATCTACTGCTGTTATGCCCTGCTACTGGTACTGCCTGCTGCACCGCTGCTCTCTCTGGGAGTTGCCCCTGCTGCTGTTACACCCCGCTGTTGGCACTGCCTGCTGCGCTGCTGCCTTCCCTGCTCCTCTGCTGCTGCTATGCCCTGCTGCTGGTACTGCCCTCTGCGCCGCTGCCTTCCCTGACAGCTGCCTCTGCTGCTGCTACGCCCTGCTACTGGTACTGCCTGCTGCACCGCTGCTCTATCTGGGAGTTGCCCCTGCTGCTGGTACACCCCGCTGTTGGCACTGCCTGCTGCGCCGCTGCCTTCCCTGGGAGCTCCTCTGCTGCTGCTATGCCCTGCTACTGGTACTGCCTGCTGCACCGCTGCTCTCTCTGGGAGTTGCCCCTGCTGCTGTTACACCCCGCTGTTGGCACTGCCTGCTGCGCCGCTGCCTTCCCTGGGAGCTCCTCTGCTGCTGCTATGCCCTGCTACTGGTAATGCCTGCTGCACCGCTGCCCTCTCTGGGAGTTGCCCCTGATGCTGTTACACCCCGCTGTTGGCACTGCCTGCTGCGCCGCTGCCTTCCCTGCTCCTCTGCTGGTGCTATGCCCTGTTGCTGGTACTGCCCTCTGCGCCGCTGCCTTCCCTGACAGCAGCCTCTGCTGCCGCTACGCCCTGCTACTGGTACTGCCTGCTGCACCGCTGCTCTCTCTTGGAGTTGCCCCTGCTGCTGTTACACCCCGCTGTTGGCACTGCCTGCTGCGCCGCTGCCTTCCCTGGGAGCTCCTCTGCTGCTGCTATGCCCTGCTACTGGTACTGCCTGCTGCACCGCTGCTCTCTCTGGGAGTTGCCCCTGCTGCTGTTACACCCCGCTGTTGGCACTGCCTGCTGCGCTGCTGCCTTCCCTGCTCCTCTGCTGCTGCTATACCCTGCTGCTGGTACTGCCCTCTGTGCCGCTGCCTTCCCTGACAGCTGCCTCTGCTGCTGCTACGCCCTGCTACTGGTACTGCCTGCTGCACCGCTGCTCTCTCTGGGAGTTGCCCCTGCTGCTGTTACACCCCGCTGTTGGCACTGACTGCTGCGCCGCTGCCTTCCCTGGGAGCTCCTCTGCTGCTGCTATGACCTGCTACTGGTACTGCCTGCTGCACCGCTGATCTCTCTGGGAGTTGCCCCTGCTGCTGTTACACCCCGCTGTTGGCACTGCCTGCTGCGCCGCTGCCTTCCCTGGGAGCTCCTCTGCTGCTGCTATGCCCTGCTACTGGTACTGCCTGCTGCACCGCTGCTCTCTCTGGGAGTTGCCCCTGCTGCTGTTACACCCCGCTGTTGGCACTGCCTGCTGCGCCGCTGCCTTCCCTGCTCCTCTGCTGCTGCTATGCCCTGCTGCTGGTACTGCCCTCTGCGCCGCTGCCTTCCCTGACAGATGCCTCTGCTGCTGCTACGCCCAGCTACTGGTACTGCCAGCTGCACCGCTGCTCTCTCAGGGAGTTGCCCCTGCTGCTGTTGCACCCCGCTGTTGGCACAGCCTGCTGCGCCGCTGCCTTCCCTGGGAGCTCCTCTGCTGCTGCTATGCCCTGCCACTGGTACTGCCTGCTGACCCGCTGCTCTCTCTGGGAGTTGCCCCTGCTGCTGTTACACCCCGCTGTTGGCACTGCCTGCTGCGCCGCTGCCTTCCCTGGGACCTCCTCTGCTGCTGCTATGCCCTGCCACTGGTACTGCCTGCTGCACCGCTGCTCTCTCTGGGAGTTGCCCCTGCTGCTGTTACACCCCGCTGTTGGCACTGCCTGCTGCGCCGCTGCCTTCCCTGCTCCTCTGCTGCTGCTATGCCCTGCTGCTGGTACTGCCCTCTGCACCGCTGCCTTCCCTGACAGCTGCCTCTGCTGCTGCTACGCCCTGCTACTGGTACTGCCTGCTGCACAGCTGCTCTCTCTGGGAGTTGCCCCTGCTGCTGTTACACCCCGCTGTTGGCACTGCCTGCTGCGCCGCTGCCTTCCCTGGGAGCTCCTCTGCTGCTGCTATGCCCTGCTACTGGTACTGCCTGCTGCACCGCTGCTCTATGTGGGCGTTGCCCCTGCTGCTGTTACACCCCGCTGTTGGCACTGCCTGCTGCGCCGCTGCCTTCCCTGGGAGCTCCTCTGCTGCTGCTATGCCCTGCTACTGGTACTGCCTGCTGCACCGCTGCTCTCTGTGGGAGTTGCCCCTGCTGCTGTTACACCCCGCTGTTGGCACTGCCTGCTGCGCCGCTGCCTTCCCTGGGAGCTCCTCTGCTGCTGCTATGCCCTGCTGCTGGTACTGCCCTCTGTGCCGCTGCCTTCCCTGACAGCTGCCTCTGCTGGAGCTACGCCCAGCTACTGGTACTGCCTGCTGCACCGCTGCTCTCTCAGGGGGTTGCCCCTGCTGCTGTTGCACCCCGCTGTTGGCACTGCCTGCTGCGCCGCTGCCTTCCCTGGGAGCTCCTCTGCTGCTGTTATGCCCTGCTACTGGTACTGCCTGCTGCACCGCTGCTCTCTCTGGGAGTTGCCCCTGCTGCTGTTACACCCCGCTGTTGGCACTGCCTGCTGCGCTGCTGCCTTCCCTGCTCCTCTGCTGCTGCTATGCCCTGCTGCTGGTACTGCCCTCTGCGCCGCTGCCTTCCCTGACAGCTGCCTCTGCTGCTGCTACGCCCTGCTACTGGTACTGCCTGCTGCACCGCTGCTCTATCTGGGAGTTGCCCCTGCTGCTGGTACACCCCGCTGTTGGCACTGCCTGCTGCACCGCTGCCTTCCCTGGGAGCTCCTCTGCTGCTGCTATGCCCTGCTACTGGTACTGCCTGCTGCACCGCTGCTCTCTCTGGGAGTTGCCCCTGCTGCTGTTACACCCCGCTGTTGGCACTGCCTGCTGCGCCGCTGCCTTCCCTGGGAGCTCCTCTGCTGCTGCTATGCCCTGCTACTGGTACTGCCTGCTGCACCGCTGCTCTCTCTGGGAGTTGCCCCTGCTGCTGTTACACCCCGCTGTTGGCACTGCCTGCTGCGCCGCTGCCTTCCCTGCTCCTCTGCTGGTGCTATGCCCTGTTGCTGGTACTGCCCTCTGCGCCGCTGCCTTCCCTGACAGCTGCCTCTGCTGCTGCTACGCCCTGCTACTGGTACTGCCTGCTGCACCGCTGCTCTCTCTGGGAGTTGCCCCTGCTGCTGTTACACCCCGCTGTTGGCACTGCCTGCTGCGCCGCTGCCTTCCCTGGGAGCTCCTCTGCTGCTGCTATGCCCTGCTACTGGTACTGCCTGCTGCACCGCTGCTCTCTCTCGGTGTTGCCCCTGCTGATGTTGCACCCCGCTGTTGGCACTGCCTGCTGCGCCGCTGCCTTCCCTGCTCCTCTGCTGCTGCCATGCCCTGCTGCTGGTACTGCCCTCTGCGCCGCTGCCTTCCCTGACAGCTGCCTCTGCTGCTGCTACGCCCTGCTACTGGTACTGCCTGCTGCACCGCTGCTCTTTCTGCGAGTTGCCCCTGCTGCTGTTGCACCCCGCTGTTGGCACTGCCTGCTGCGCCGCTGCCTTCCCTGGGACCTCCTCTGCTGCTGCTATGCCCTGCCACTGGTACTGCCTGCTGCACCGCTGCTCTCTCTGGGAGTTGCCCCTGCTGCTGTTACACCCCGCTGTTGGCATTGCCCTCTGCGCCGCTGCCTTCCCTGCTCCTCTGCTGCTGCTATGCCCTGCTGCTGGTACTGCCCTCTGCGCCGCTGCCTTCCCTGACAGCTGCCTCTGCTGCTGCTACGCCCTGCTACTGGTACTGCCTGCTGCACCGCTGCTCTCTCTGGGAGTTGCCCCTGCTGCAGTTACACCCCGCTGTTGGCACTGCCTGCTGCGCCGCTGCCTTCCCTGGGAGCTCCTCTGCTGCTGCTATGCCCTGCTACTGGTACTGCCTGCTGCTCCGCTGCTCTCTCTGGGAGTTGCCCCTGCTGCTGTTACACCCCGCTGTTGGCACTGCCTGCTGCGCCGCTGCCTTCCCTGGGAGCTCCTCTGCTGCTGCTATGCCCTGCTACTGGTACTGCCTACTGCACCGCTGCTCTCTCTGGGAGTTGCCCCTGCTGCTGTTACACCCCACTGTTGGCACTGCCTGTTGCGCCGCTGCCTTCCCTGCTCCTCTGCTGCTGCTATGCCCTGCTGCTGGTACTGCCCTCTGCGCCGCTGCCTTCCCTGACAGCTGCCTCTGCTGCTGCTACGCCCAGCTACTGGTACTGCCTGCTGCACCGCTGCTCTCTCAGGGAGTTGCCCCTGCTGCTGTTGCACCCCGCTGTTGGCACTTCCTGCTGCGCCGCTGCCTTCCCTGGGAGCTCCTCTGCTGCTGTTATGCCCTGCTACTGGTACTGCCTGCTGCACTGCTGCTCTCTCTGGGAGTTGCCCCTGCTGCTGTTACACCCCGCTGTTGGCACTGCCTGCTGCGCCGCTGCCTTCCCTGCTCCTCTGCTGCTGCTATGCCCTGCTGCTGGTACTGCCCTCTGCGCCGCTGCCTTCCCTGACAGCTGCCTCTGCTGCTGCTACGCCCTGCTACTGGTACTGCCTGCTGCACCGCTGCTCTCTCTGGGAGTTGCCCCTGCTGCTGTTACACCCCGCTGTTGGCACTGCCTGCTGCGCCGCTGCCTTCCCTGGGAGCTCCTCTGCTGCTGCTATGCCCTGCTACTGGTACTGCCTGCTGCACCGCTGCTCTCTCTGGGAGTTGCCCCTGCTGCTGTTACACCCCGCTGTTGGCACTGCCTGCTGCGCCGCTGCCTTCCCTGGGATCTCCTCTGCTGCTGCTATGCCCTGCTACTGGTACTGCCTGCTGCACCGCTGCTCTCTCTGGGAGTTGCCCCTGCTGCTGTTACACCCCGCTTTTGGCACTGCCTGCTGCGCCGATGCCTTCCCTGCTCCTCTGCTGCTGCTATGCCCTGTTGCTGGTACTGCCCTCTGCGCCGCTGCCTTCCCTGACAGCTGCCTCTGCTGCTGCTACGCCCTGCTACTTGTACTGCCTGCTGCACCGCTGCTCTCTCTGGGAGTTGCCCCTGCTGCTGTTACACCCCGCTGTTGGCACTGCCTGCTGCGCCGCTGCCTTCCCTGACAGCTGCCTCTGCAGCTGCTACGCCCTGCTACTGGTACTGCCTGCTGCACCGCTGCTCTCTCTGGGAGTTGCCCCTGCTGCTGTTACACCCCGCTGTTGGCACTGCCTGCTGCGCCGCTGCCTTCCCTGCTCCTCTGCTGCTTCTATGCCCTGCTGCTGGTACTGCCCTCTGCGCCGCTGCCTTCCCTGACAGCTGCCTCTGCTGCTGCTACGCCCAGCTACTGGTACTGCCTGCTGCACTGCTGCTCCCTCAGGGAGTTGCCCCTGCTGCTGTTGCACCCCGCTGTTGGCACTGCCTGCTGCGCCGCTGCCTTCCCTGGGAGCTCCTCTGCTGCTGTTATGCCCTGCTACTGGTACTGCCTGCTGCACCGCTGCTCTCTCTGGGAGTTGCCCCTGCTGCTGTTACACCCCGCTGTTGGCACTGCCAGCTGCGCCGCTGCCTTCCCTGCGAGCTCCTCTGCTGCTGCTATGCCCTGCTACTGGTACTGCCTGCTGCACCGCTGCTCTCTCTGGGAGTTGCCCCTGCTGCTGGTACACCCCGCTGTTGGCACTGCCTGCTGCGCCGCTGCCTTCCCTGCGAGCTCCTCTGCTGCTGCTATGCCCTGCTACTGGTACTGCCTGCTGCACCGCTGCTCTCTCTGGGAGTTGCCCCTGCTGCTGTTACACCCCGCTGTTGGCACTGCCTGCTGCGCCGCTGCTTTCCCTGCTCCTCTGCTGCTGCTATGCCCTGTTGCTGGTACTGCCCTCTGCGCCGCTGCTCTCTCTGGGAGTTGCCCCTGCTGCTGTTACACCCCACTGTTGGCACTGCCTGCTGCGCCGCTGCCTTCCCTGCTCCTCTGCTGCTGCTATGCCCTGTTGCTGGTACTGCCCTCTGTGCCGCTGCCTTCCCTGACAGCTGCCTCTGCTGCTGCTACGCCCTGCTACTGGTACTGCCTGCTGCACCGCTGCTCTCTCTGGGAGTTGCCCCTGCTGCTGTTACACCCCCCTGTTGGCACTGCCTGCTGCGCCGCTGCCTTCCCTGGGAGCTCCTCTGCTGCTGCTATGCCCTGCTACTGGTACTGCCTGCTGCACCGCTGCTCTCTCTGGGAGTTGCCCCTGCTGCTGTTAAACCCCGCTGTTGGCACTGCCTGCTGCGCCGCTGCCTTCCCTGGGAGCTCCTCTGCTGCTGCTATGCCCTGCTGCTGGTACTGCCCTCTGCGCCGCTGCCTTCCCTGACAGCTGCCTCTGCTGCTACGCCCTGCTACTGGTACTGCCTGCTGCACCGCTGCTCGCTCTGGGAGTTGCCCCTGCTGCTGTTACACCCCGCTGTTGGCACTGCCTGCTGCGCCGCTGCCTTCCCTGGGAGCTCCTCTGCTGCTGCTATGCCCTGCTACTGGTACTGCCTGCTGCATGGCTGCTCTCTCTGGGAGTTGCCCCTGCTGCTGTTACACCCCGCTGTTGGCACTGCCTGCTGCGCCGCTGCCTTCCCTGGGAGCTCCTCTGCTGCTGCTATGCCCTGCTACTGGTACTGCCTGCTGCACCGCTGCTCTCTCTGGGAGTTGCCCCTGCTGCTGTTACACCCCGCTTTTGGCACTGCCTGCTGCGCCGCTGCCTTCCCTGCTCCTCTGCTGCTGCTATGCCCTGTTGCTGGTACTGCCCTCTGCGCCGCTGCCTTCCCTGACAGCTGCCTCTGCTGCTGCTACGCCCTGCTACTAGTACTGCCTGCTGCACCGCTGCTCTCTCTGGGAGTTGCCCCTGCTGCTGTTACACCCCGCTGTTGGCACTGCCTGCTGCGCCGCTGCCTTCCCTGACAGCTGCCTCTGCTGCTGCTACGCCCTGCTACTGGTACTGCCTGCTGCACCGCTGCTCTCTCTGGGAGTTGCCCCTGCTGCTGTTACAGCCCGCTGTTGGCACTGCCTGCTACGCCGCTGCCTTCCCTGCTCCTCTGCTGCTGCTATGCCCTGCTGCTGGTACTGCCCTCTGCGCCGCTGCCTTCCCTGACAGCTGCCTCTGCTGCTGCTACGCCCAGCTACAGTTACTGCCTGCTGCACTGCTGCTCCCTCAGGGAGTTGCCCCTGCTGCTGTTGCACCCCGCTGTTGGCAGTGCCTGCTGCGCCGCTGCCTTCCCTGGGATCTCCTCTGCTGCTGTTATGCCCTGCTACTGGTACTGCCTGCAGCACCGCTGCTCTCTCTGGGAGTTGCCCCTGCTGCTGTTACACCCCGCTGTTGGCACTGCCTGCTGCGCCGCTGCCTTCCCTGCTCCTCTGCTGCTGCTATGCCCTGCTGCTGGTACTGCCCTCCGCGCCGCTGCCTTCCCTGACAGCTGCCTCTGCTGCTGCTACGCCCTGCTACTGGTACTGCCTGCTGCACCGCTGCTCTCTCTGGGAGTTGCCCTGCTGCTGGTACACCCCGCTGTTGGCACTGCCTGCTGCGCCGCTGCCTTCCCTGCGAGCTCCTCTGCTGCTGCTATGCCCTGCTACTGGTACTGACTGCTGCACCGCTGCTCTCTCTGGGAGTTGCCCCTGCTGCTGTTACAGCCCGCTGTTGGCACTGCCTGCTACACCGCTGCCTTCCCTGCTCCTCTGCTGCTGCAATGCCCTGTTGCTGGTACTGCCCTCTGCGCCGCGGCTCTCTCTGGGAGTTGCCCCTGCTGCTGTTACACCCCACTGTTGGCACTGCCTGCTGCGCCGCTGCCTTCCCTGCTCCTCTGCTGCTGCTATGCGATGTTGCTGGTACTGCCCTCTGCGCCGCTGCCTTCCCTGACAGCTGCCTCTGCTGCTGCTACGCCCTGCTACTGGTACTGACTGCTGCACCGCTGCTCTCTCTGGGAGTTGCCCCTGCTGCTGTTACACCCCCCTGTTGGCACTGCCTGCTGCGCCGCTGCCTTCCCTGGGAGCTCCTCTGCTGCTGCTATGCCCTGCTACTGGTACTGCCTGCTGCAACGCTGCTCTCTCTGGGAGTTGCCCCTGCTGCTGTTAAACCCCGCTGTTTGCACTGCCTGCTGCGCCGCTGCCTTCCCTGGGAGCTCCTCTGCTGCTGCTATGCCCTGCTGCTGGTACTGCCCTCTGCGCCGCTGCCTTCCCTGACAGCTGCCTCTGCTGCTGCTACGCCCTGCTACTGGTACTGCCTGCTGCACCGCTGCTCTCTCTGGGAGTTGCCCCTGCTGCTGTTACACCCCGCTGTTGGCACTGCCTGCTGCGCCGCTGCCTTCCCTGCTCCTCTGCTGCTGCTATGCTCTGCTGCTGGTACTGCCCTCTGCGCCGCTGCCTTCCCTGACAGCTGCCTCTGCTGCTGCTACGCCCTGCTAATGGTACTGCCTGCTGCACCGCTGCTCTCTCTGGGAGTTGCCCCTTCTGCTGTTACATCCCGCTGTTGGCACTGCCTGCTGCGCCGCTGCCTTCCCTGGGAGCTCCTCTGCTGCTGCTATGCCCTGCTACTGGTACTGCCTTCTGCACTGCTGCTCTCTTTGGGAGTTGCCCCTGCTGCTGTTACACCCCGCTGTTGGCACTGCCTGCTGCGCCGCTGCCTTCCCTGCTCCTCTGCTGCTGCTATGCTCTGCTGCTGGTACTGCCCTCTGCGCCGCTGCCTTCCCTGACACCTGCCTCTGCTGCTGCTACGCCCTGCTACTGGTACTGCCTGCTGCACCGCTGCTCTCTCTGGGAGTTGCCCCTGCTGCTGTTACACCCCGCTGTTGGCACTGCCTGCTGCGCCGCTGCCTTCCCTGCTCGCTCCTCTGCTGCTGCTATGCCCTGCTGCTGGTACTGCCCTCTGCGCCGCTGCCTTCCCTGACAGCTGCCTCTGCTGCTGCTACGCCCTGCTACTGGTACTGCCTGCTGCACCGCTGCTCTCTCTGGGAGTTGCCCGTGCTGCTGTTACACCCCGCTGTTGGCACTGCCTGCTGCACCGCTGCCTTCCCTGGGAGCTCCTCTGCTGCTGCTATGCCCTGCTACTGGTACTGCCTGCTGCATGGCTGCTCTCTCTGGGAGTTGCCCCTGCTGCTGTTACACCCCGCTGTTGGCACTGCCTGCTGCGCCGCTGCCTTCCCTGGGAGCTCCTCTGCTGCTGCTATGCCCTGCTACTGGTACTGACTGCTGCACCGCTGCTCTCTCTGGGAGTTGCCCCTGCTGCTGTTACATCCCGCTGTTGGCACTGCCTGCTGCGCTGCTGCCTTCCCTGTTCCTCTGCTGCTGCTATGCCCTGCTGCTGGTACTGCCCTCTGCGCCGCTGCCTTCCCTGACTGCTGCCTCTGCTGCTGCTACGCCCTGCTACTGGTACTGCCTGCTGCAACACTGCTCTCTCTGGGAGTTGCCCCTGCTGCTGTTACACCCCGCTGTTGGCACTGCCTGCTTCGCCGCTGCCTTCCCTGGGAGCTCCTCTGCTGCTGCTATGCCCTGCTACTGGTACTGCCTGCTGCACCGCTGCTCTCTCTGGGAGTTGCCCCTGCTGCTGTTACACCCCGCTGTTGGCACTGCCTGCTGCGCCGCTGCCTTCCCTGCTTCTCTGCTGCTGCTATGCCCTGCTGCTGGTACTGCCCTCTGCGCCGCTGCCTTCCCTGACAGCTGCCTCTGCTGCTGCTACGCCCTGCTACTGGTACTGCCTGCTGCACCGCTGCTCTCTCTGGGAGTTGCCCCTGCTGTTGTTACACCCCGCTGTTGGCACTGCCTGCTGCGCCGCTGCCTTCCCTGCTCCTCTGCTGCTGCTATGCTCTGCTGCTGGTACTGCCCTCTGCGCCGCTGCCTTCCCTGACAGCTGCCTCTGCTGCTGCTACGCCCTGCTACTGGTACTGCCTGCTGCACCGCTGCTCTCTCTGGGAGTTGTCCCTGCTGCTGTTACACCCCGCTGTTGGCACTGCCTGCTGCGCCGCTGCCTTCCCTGCTCGCTCCTCTGCTGCTGCTATGCACTGCTGCTGGTACTTCCCTCTGCGCCGCTGCCTTCCCTGACAGCTGCCTCTGCTGCTGCTACGCCCTGCTACTGGTACTGCCTGCTGCACCGCTGCTCTCTCTGGGAGTTGCCCCTGCTGCTGTTACACCCCGCTGTTGGCGCTGCCTGCTGCGCCGCTGCCTTCCCTGGGAGCTCCTCTGCTGCTGCTATGCCCTGCTACTGGTACTGCCTGCTGCGCCGCTGCTCTCTTTGGGAGTTGCCCCTGCTGCTGTCACACCCCGCTGTTGGCACTGCCTGCTGCGCCGCTGTCTTCCCTGGGAGCTCCTCTGCTACTGCTATGCCCCGCTACTGGTACTGCCTGCTGCACCGCTGCTCTCTCTGGGAGTTGCCCCTGCTGCTGTTACACCCCGCTGTTGGCACTGCCTGCTGCGCTGCTGCCTTCCCTGCTCCTCTGCTGCTGCTATGCCCTGCGGCTGGTACTGCCCTCTGCGCCGCTGCCTTCCCTGACAGCTGCCTCTGCTGCTGCTACGCCCTGCTACTGGTACTGCCTGCTGCACCGCTGCTCTCTCTGGGAGTTGCCCCTGCTGCTGTTACACCCCGCTGTTGGCACTGCCTGCTGCGCTGCTGCCTTCCCTGCTCCTCTGCTGCTGCTATGCCCTGCTGCTGGTATTGCCCTCTGCGCCGCTGCCTTCCCTGACAGCTGCCTCTGCTGCTGCTACTCCCTGCTACTGGTACTGCCTGCTGCACCGCTGCTCTCTCTGGGAGTTGCCCCTGCTGCTGTTACACCCCGCTGTTGGCACTGCCTGCTGCGCCGCTGCCTTCCCTGACAGCTGCCTCTGCTGCTGCTACGCCCTGCTACTGGTACTGCCTGCTGCACCGCTGCTCTCTCTGGGAGTTGCCCCTGCTGCTGTTACAGCCCGCTGTTGGCACTGCCTGCTACGCCGCTGCCTTCCCTGCTCCTCTGCTGCTGCTATGCCCTGCTGCTGGTACTGCCCTCTGCGCCGCTGCCTTCCCTGACAGCTGCCTCTGCTGCTGCTACGCCCAGCTACAGTTACTGCCTGCTGCACTGCTGCTCCCTCAGGGAGTTGCCCCTGCTGCTGTTGCACCCCGCTGTTGGCAGTGCCTGCTGCGCCGCTGCCTTCCCTGGGATCTCCTCTGCTGCTGTTATGCCCTGCTACTGGTACTGCCTGCTGCACCGCTGCTCTCTCTGGGAGTTGCCCCTGCTGCTGTTACACCCCGCTGTTGGCACTGCCTGCTGCGCCGCTGCCTTCCCTGCTCCTCTGCTGCTGCTATGCCCTGCTGCTGGTACTGCCCTCCGCGCCGCTGCCTTCCCTGACAGCTGCCTCTGCTGCTGCTACGCCCTGCTACTGGTACTGCCTGCTGCACCGCTGCTCTCTCTGGGAGTTGCCCCTGCTGCTGTTACACCCCCCTGTTGGCACTGCCTGCTGCGCCGCTGCCTTCCCTGGGAGCTCCTCTGCTGCTGCTATGCCCTGCTACTGGTACTGCCTGCTGCACCGCTGCTCTCTCTGGGAGTTGCCCCTGCTGCTGTTAAACCCCGCTGTTTGCACTGCCTGCTGCGCCGCTGCCTTCCCTGGGAGCTCCTCTGCTGCTGCTATGCCCTGCTGCTGGTACTGCCCTCTGCGCCGCTGCCTTCCCTGACAGCTGCCTCTTCTGCTGCTACGCCCTGCTACTGGTACTGCCTGCTGCACCGCTGCTCTCTCTGGGAGTTGCCCCTGCTGCTGTTACACCCCGCTGTTGGCACTGCCTGCTGCGCCGCTGCCTTCCCTGCTCCTCTGCTGCTGCTATGCTCTGCTGCTGGTACTGCCCTCTGCGCCGCTGCCTTCCCTGACAGCTGCCTCTGCTGCTGCTACGCCCTGCTAATGGTACTGCCTGCTGCACCGCTGCTCTCTCTGGGAGTTGCCCCTTCTGCTGTTACATCCCGCTGTTGGCACTGCCTGCTGCGCCGCTGCCTTCCCTGGGAGCTCCTCTGCTGCTGCTATGCCCTGCTACTGGTACTGCCTTCTGCACTGCTGCTCTCTTTGGGAGTTGCCCCTGCTGCTGTTACACCCCGCTGTTGGCACTGCCTGCTGCGCCGCTGCCTTCCCTGCTCCTCTGCTGCTGCTATGCTCTGCTGCTGGTACTGCCCTCTGCGCCGCTGCCTTCCCTGACACCTGCCTCTGCTGCTGCTACGCCCTGCTACTGGTACTGCCTGCTGCACCGCTGCTCTCTCTGGGAGTTGCCCCTGCTGCTGTTACACCCCGCTGTTGGCACTGCCTGCTGCGCCGCTGCCTTCCCTGCTCGCTCCTCTGCTGCTGCTATGCCCTGCTGCTGGTACTGCCCTCTGCGCCGCTGCCTTCCCTGACAGCTGCCTCTGCTGCTGCTACGCCCTGCTACTGGTACTGCCTGCTGCACCGCTGCTCTCTCTGGGAGTTGCCCCTGCTGCTGTTACACCCCGCTGTTGGCACTGCCTGCTGCACCGCTGCCTTCCTCGGGAGCTCCTCTGCTGCTGCTATGCCCTGCTACTGGTACTGCCTGCTGCATGGCTGCTCTCTCTGGGAGTTGCCCCTGCTGCTGTTACACCCCGCTGTTGGCACTGCCTGCTGCGCCGCTGCCTTCCCTGGGAGCTCCTCTGCTGCTGCTATGCCCTGCTACTGGTACTGACTGCTGCTCTCTCTGGGAGTTGCCCCTGCTGCTGTTACATCCCGCTGTTGGCACTGCCTGCTGCGCTGCTGCCTTCCCTGTTCCTCTGCTGCTGCTATGCCCTGCTGCTGGTACTGCCCTCTGCGCCGCTGCCTTCCCTGACTGCTGCCTCTGCTGCTGCTACGCCCTGCTACTGGTACTGCCTGCTGCACCACTGCTCTCTCTGGGAGTTGCCCCTGCTGCTGTTACACCCCGCTGTTGGCACTGCCTGCTTCGCCGCTGCCTTCCCTGGGAGCTCCTCTGCTGCTGCTATGCCCTGCTACTGGTACTGCCTGCTGCACCGCTGCTCTCTCTGGGAGTTGCCCCTGCTGCTGTTACACCCCGCTGTTGGCACTGCTTGCTGCGCCGCTGCCTTCCCTGCTTCTCTGCTGCTGCTATGCCCTGCTGCTGGTACTGCCCTCTGCGCCGCTGCCTTCCCTGACAGCTGCCTCTGCTGCTGCTACGCCCTGCTACTGGTACTGCCTGCTGCACCGCTGCTCTCTCTGGGAGTTGCCCCTGCTGTTGTTACACCCCGCTGTTGGCACTGCCTGCTGCGCCGCTGCCTTCCCTGCTCCTCTGCTGCTGCTATGCTCTGCTGCTGGTACTGCCCTCTGCGCCGCTGCCTTCCCTGACAGCTGCCTCTGCTGCTGCTACGCCCTGCTACTGGTACTGCCTGCTGCACCGCTGCTCTCTCTGGGAGTTGCCCCTGCTGCTGTTACACCCCGCTGTTGGCACTGCCTGCTGCGCCGCTGCCTTCCCTGCTCGCTCCTCTGCTGCTGCTATGCACTGCTGCTGGTACTGCGCTCTGCGCCGCTGCCTTCCCTGACAGCTGCCTCTGCTGCTGCTACGCCCTGCTACTGGTACTGCCTGCTGCACCGCTGCTCTCTCTGGGAGTTGCCCCTGCTGCTGTTACACCCCGCTGTTGGCGCTGCCTGCTGCGCCGCTGCCTTCCCTGGGAGCTCCTCTGCTGCTGCTATGCCCTGCTACTGGTACTGCCTGCTGCACCGCTGCTCTCTTTGGGAGTTGCCCCTGCTGCTGTCACACCCCGCTGTTGGCACTGCCAGCTGCGCCGCTGCCTTCCCTGGGAGCTCCTCTGCTGCTGCTATGCCCCGCTACTGGTACTGCCTGCTGCACCGCTGCTCTCTCTGGGAGTTGCCCCTGCTGCTGTTACACCCCGCTGTTGGCACTGCCTGCTGCGCTGCTGCCTTCCCTGCTCCTCTGCTGCTGCTATGCCCTGCGGCTGGTACTGCCCTCTGCGCCGCTGCCTTCCCTGACAGCTGCCTCTGCTGCTGCTACGCCCTGCTACTGGTACTGCCTGCTGCACCGCTGCTCTCTCTGGGAGTTGCCCCTGCTGCTGTTACACCCCGCTGTTGGCACTGCCTGCTGCGCTGCTGCCTTCCCTGCTCCTCTGCTGCTGCTATGCCCTGCTGCTGGTATTGCCCTCTGCGCCGCTGCCTTCCCTGACAGCTGCCTCTGCTGCTGCTACTCCCTGCTACTGGTACTGCCTGCTGCACCGCTGCTCTCTCTGGGAGTTGCCCCTGCTGCAGTTACACCCCGCTGTTGGCACTGCCTGCTGCGCCGCTGCCTTCCCTGGGAGCTCCTCTGCTGCTGCTATGCCCTGCTACTGGTACTGCCTGCTGCACCGCTGCTCTCTCTGGGAGTTGCCCCTGCTGCTGTTACACCCTGCTGTTGGCACTGCCTGCTGCGCCGCTGCATTCCCTGCTCCTCTGCTGCTGCTATGCCCTGCTGCTGGTACTGCCTTCTGCGCCGCTGCCTTCCCTGACAGCTGCCTCTGCTGCTGCTACGCCCAGCTACTGGTACTGCCTGCTGCACCGCTGCTCTCTCAGGGAGTTGCCCCTGCTGCTGTTGCACCCAGCTGTTGGCACTGCCTGCTGCGCCGCTGCCTTCCCTGGGAGCTCCTCTGCTGCTGTTATGCCCTGCTACTGGTACTGCCTGCTGCACCGCTGCTCTCTCTGGGAGTTGTCCCTGCTGCTGTTACACCCCGCTGTTGGCACTGCCTGCTGCGCCGCTGCCTTCCCTGGGAGCTCCTCTGCTGCTGTTATGCCCTGCTACTGGTACTGCCTGCTGCACCGCTGCTCTATCTGGGAGTTGCCACTGCTGCTGGTACACCCCGCTGTTGGCACTGCCTGCTGCGCCGCTGCCTTCCCTGGGAGCTCCTCTGCTGCTGCTATGCCCTGCTACTGGTACTGCCTGCTGCACCGCTGCTCTCTCTGGGAGTTGCCCCTGCTGCTGTTACACCCCGCTGTTGGCACTGCCTGCTGCGCCGCTGCCTTCCCTGCTCCTCTGCTGCTGCTATGCCCTGTTGCTGGTACTGCCCTCTGCGCCGCTGCCTTCCCTGACAGCTGCCTCTGCTGCTGCTACGCCCTGCTACTGGTACTGCCTGCTGCACCGCTGCTCTCTCTGGGAGTTGCCCCTGCTGCTGTTACACCCCGCTGTTGGCACTGCCTGCTGCGCCGCTGCCTTCCCTGGGATCTCCTCTGCTGCTGCTATGCCCTGCTACTGGTACTGCCTGCTGCACCGCTGCTCTCTCTGGGAGTTGCCCCTGCTGCTGTTACACCCCGCTGTTGGCACTGCCTGCTGCGCCGCTGCCTTCCCTGCTCCTCTGCTGCTGCTATGCCCTGCTGCTGGTACTGCCCTCTGCGCCGCTGCCTTCCCTGACAGCTGCCTCTGCTGCTGCTACGCCCTGCTACTGGTACTGCCTGCAGCACCGCTGCTCTCTCTGGGAGTTGCCCCTGCTGCTGTTACACCCCGCTGTAGGCACTGCCTGCTGCGCCGCTGCCTTTCCTGGGAGCTCCTCTGCTGCTGCTATGCCCTGCTACTGGTACTGCCTGCTGCACCGCTGCTCTCTCTGGGAGTTGCCCCTGCTGCTGTTACACCCCGCTGTTGGCACTGCCTGCTGCGCCGCTGCCTACCCTGCTCCTCTGCTGCTGCTATGCCCTGCTGCTGGTACTGCCCTCCGCGCCGCTGCCTTCCCTGACAGCTGCCTCTGCTGCTGCTACGCCCTGCTACTGGTACTGCCTGCTGCACCGCTGCTCTCTCTGGGAGTTGCCCTGCTGCTGGTACACCCCGATGTTGGCACTGCCTGCTGCGCCTCTGCCTTCCCTGCGAGCTCCTCTGCTGCTGCTATGCCCTGCTACTGGTACTGCCTGCTGCACCGCTGCTCTCTCTGGGAGTTGCCCCTGCTGCTGTTACACCCCGCTGTTGGCACTGCCTGCTGCGCCGCTGCCTTCCCTGGGAGCTCCTCTGCTGCTGCTATGCCCTGCTACTGGTACTGCCTGCTGCACCGCTGCTCTCTCTGGGAGTTGCCCCTGCTGCTGTTACACCCCGCTGTTGGCACTGCCTGCTGCGCCGCTGCCTTCCCTGCTCCTCTGCTGCTGCTATGCCCTGCTGCTGGTACTGCCCTCTGCGCCGCTGCCTTCCCTGACAGCTGCCTCTGCTGCTGCTACGCCCAGCTACTGGTACTGCCTGCTGCACCGCTGCTCGCTCAGGGAGCTGCCCCTGCTGCTGTTGCACCCCGCTGTTGGCACTGCCTGCTGCGCCGCTGCCTTCCCTGGGATCTCCTCTGCTGCTGTTATGCCCTGCTACTGGTACTGCCTGCTGCACCGCTGCTCTCTCTGGGAGTTGCCCCTGCTGCTGTTACACCCCGCTGTTGGCACTGCCTGCTGCGCCGCTGCCTTCCCTGCTCCTCTGCTGCTGCTATGCCCTGCTGCTGGTACTGCCCTCTGCGCCGCTGCCTTCCCTGACAGCTGCCTCTGCTGCTGCTACGCCCTGCTACTGGTACTGCCTGCTGCACCGCTGCTCTCTCTGGGAGTTGCTCCTGCTGCTGTTACACCCCGCTGTTGGCACTGCCTGCTGCGCCGCTGCCTTCCCTGGGAGCTCCTCTGCTGCTGCTATGCCCTGCTACTGGTACTGCCTGCTGCACCGCTGCTCTCTCTGGGAGTTGCCCCTGCTGCTGTTACACCCCGCTGTTGGCACTGCCTGCTGCGCCGCTGCCTTCCCTGGGAGCTCCTCTGCTGCTGCTATGCCCTGCTACTGGTACTGCCTTCTGCACCGCTGCTCTCTCTGGGAGTTGCCCCTGCTGCTGTTACACCCCGCTGTTGGCACTGCCTGCTGCGCCGCTGCCTTCCCTGCTCCTCTGCTGCTGCTATGCCCTGCTGCTGGTACTGCCCTCTGCGCCGCTGCCTTCCCTGACAGCTGCCTCTGCTGCTGCTACGCCCAGCTACTGGTACTGCCTGCTGCACCGCTGCTCTCTCAGGGAGTTGCCCCTGCTGCTGTTGCACCCCGCTGTTGGCACTGCCTGCTGCGCCGCTGCCTTCCCTGGGAGCTCCTCTGCTGCTGTTATGCCCTGCTACTGGTACTGCCTGCTGCACCGCTGCTCTCTCTGGGAGTTGCCCCTGCTGCTGTTACACCCCGCTGTTGGCACTGCCTGCTGCGCCGCTGCCTTCGCTGCTCCTCTGCTGCTGCTATGCCCTGCTGCTGGTACTGCCCTCTGCGCCGCTGCCTTCCCTGACAGCTGCCTCTGCTGCTGCTACGCCCTGCTACTGGTACTGCCTGCTGCACCGCTGCTCTCTCTGGGAGTTGCCCCTGCTGCTGGTACACCCCGCTGTTGGCACTGCCTGCTGCGCCGCTGCCTTCCCTGGGAGCTCCTCTGCTGCTGCTATGCCCTGCTACTGGTACTGCCTGCTGCACCGCTGCTCTCTCTGGGATTGCCCCTGCTGCTGTTACACCCCGCTGTTGGCACTGCCTGCTGCGCCGCTGCCTTCCCTGGGAGCTCCTCTGCTGCTGCTATGCCCTGCTACTGGTACTGCCTGCTGCACCGCTTCTCTCTCTGGGAGTTGCCCCTGCTGCTGTTACACCCCGCTTTTGGCACTGCCTGCTGCGCCGCTGCCTTCCCTGCTCCTCTGCTGCTGCTATGCCCTGTTGCTGGTACTGCCCTCTGCGCCGCTGCCTTCCCTGACAGCTGCCTCTGCTGCTGCTACGCCCAGCTACTGGTACTGCCTGCTGCACCGCTGCTCTCTCAGGGAGTTGCCCCTGCTGCTGTTGCACCCCGCTGTTGGCACTGCCTGCTGCGCCGCTGCCTTCCCTGGGAGCTCCTCTGCTGCTGTTATGCCCTGCTACTGGTACTGCCTGCTGCACCGCTGCTCTCTCTGGGAGTTGCCCCTGCTGCTGTTACACCCCGCTGTTGGCACTGCCTGCTGCGCCGCTGCCTTCCCTGCTCCTCTGCTGCTGCTATGCCCTGCTGCTGGTACTGCCCTCTGCGCCGCTGCCTTCCCTGACAGCTGCCTCTGCTGCTGCTACGCCCAGCTACTGGTACTGCCTGCTGCACCGCTGCTCGCTCAGGGAGCTGCCCCTGCTGCTGTTGCACCCCGCTGTTGGCACTGCCTGCTGCGCCGCTGCCTTCCCTGGGATCTCCTCTGCTGCTGTTATGCCCTGCTACTGGTACTGCCTGCTGCACCGCTGCTCTCTCTGGGAGTTGCCCCTGCTGCTGTTACACCCCGCTGTTGGCACTGCCTGCTGCGCCGCTGCCTTCCCTGCTCCTCTGCTGCTGCTATGCCCTGCTGCTGGTACTGCCCTCTGCGCCGCTGCCTTCCCTGACAGCTGCCTCTGCTGCTGCTACGCCCTGCTACTGGTACTGCCTGCTGCACCGCTGCTCTCTCTGGGAGTTGCCCCTGCTGCTGTTACACCCCGCTGTTGGCACTGCCTGCTGCGCCGCTGCCTTCCCTGGGAGCTTCTCTGCTGCTGCTATGCCCTGCTACTGGTACTGCCTGCTGCACCGCTGCTCTCTCTGGGAGTTGCCCCTGCTGCTGTTACACCCCGCTGTTGGCACTGCCTGCTGCGGCGCTGCCTTCCCTGCTCCTCTGCTGCTGCTATGCCCTGTTGCTGGTACTGCCCTCTGCGCCGCTGCCTTCCCTGTCAGCTGCCTCTGCTGCTGCTACGCCCTGCTACTGGTACTGCCTGCTGCACCGCTGCTCTCTCTGGGAGTTGCCCCTGCTGCTGTTACACCCCCATGTTGGCACTGCCTGCTGCGCCGCTGCCTTCCCTGGGAGCTCCTCTGCTGCTGCTATGCCCTGCTACTGGTACTGCCTGCTGCACCGCTTCACTCTCTGGGAGTTGCCCCTGCTGCTGTTAAACCCCGCTGTTGGCACTGCCTGCTGCGCCGCTGCCTTCCCTGGGAGCTCCTCTGCTGCTGCTATGCCCTGCTGCTGGTACTGCCCTCTGCGCCGCTGCCTTCCCTGACAGCTGCCTCTGCTGCTGCTACGCCCTGCCACTGGTACTGCCTGCTGCACCGCTGCTCTCTCTGGGAGTTGCCCCTGCTGCTGTTACACCCCGCTGTTGGCACTGCCTGCTGCGCCGCTGCCTTCCCTGGGAGCTCTTCTGCTGCTGCTATGCCCTGCTACTGGTACTGCCTTCTGCACCGCTGCTCTCTCTGGGAGTTGCCCCTGCTGCTGTTACACCCCGCTGTTGGCACTGCCTGCTGCGCTGCTGCCTTCCCTGCACCTCTTCTGCTGCTGTGCCCTGCTGCTGGTACTGCCTGCTGCACCGCTGCTCTCTCTGGGAGTTGCCCCTGCTGCTGTTACACCCCGCTGTTGGCACTGCCTGCTGCGCTGCTGCCTTCCCTGCTCCTCTGCTGCTCCTATGCCCTGCTGCTGGTACTGCCCTCTGCGCCGCTGCCTTCCCTGACAGCTGCCTCTGCTGCAGCTACGCCCTGCTACTGGTACTGCCTGCTGCACCTCTGCTCTCTCTGGGAGTGGCCCCTGCTGCTGTTACACCCCGCTGTTGGCACTGCCTGCTGCGCCGCTGCCTTCCCTGGGAGCTCCTCTGCTGCTGCTATGCCCTGCTACTGGTACTGCCTGCTGCACCGCTGCTCTCTCTGGGAGTTGCCCCTGCTGCTGTTACACCCCGGAGTTGGCACTGCCTGCTGCGCCGCTGCCTTCCCTGCTCCTCTGCTGCTGCTATGCCCTGCTGCTGGTACTGCCCTCTGTGCCGCTGCCTTCCTTGACAGCTGCCTCTGCTGCTGCTACGCCCTGCTACTGGTACTGCCAGCTGCACCGCTGCTCTCTCTGGGAGTTGCCCCTGCTGCTGTTACACACCGCTGTTGGCACTGCCTGCTGCGCCGCTGCCTTCCCTGGGAGCGCCTCTGCTGCTGCTATGCCCTGCTACTGGTACTGCCTGCTGCACCACTGCTCTCTCTGGGAGTTGCCCCTGCTGCTGTTACACCCCGCTGTTGTCACTGCCTGCTGCGCCGCTGCCTTCCCTGCTCCTCTGCTGCTGCTATGCCCTGCTGCTGGTACTGCCCTCTGCGCCGCTGCCTTCCCTGACAGCTGCCTCTGCTGCTGCTACGCCCTGCTACTGGTACTGCCTGCTGCACCGCTGCTCTCTCTGGGAGTTGCCCCTGCTGCTGTTACACCCCCATGTTGGCACTGCCTGCTGCGCCGCTGCCTTCCCTGGGAGCTCCTCTGCTGCTGCTATGCCCTGCTACTGGTACTGCCTGCTGCACCGCTTCACTCTCTGGGAGTTGCCCCTGCTGCTGTTAAACCCCGCTGTTGGCACTGCCTGCTGCGCCGCTGCCTTCCCTGGGAGCTCCTCTGCTGCTGCTATGCCCTGCTGCTGGTACTGCCCTCTGCGCCGCTGCCTTCCCTGACAGCTGCCTCTGCTGCTGCTACGCCCTGCCACTGGTACTGCCTGCTGCACCGCTGCTCTCTCTGGGAGTTGCCCCTGCTGCTGTTACACCCCGCTGTTGGCACTGCCTGCTGCGCCGCTGCCTTCCCTGGGAGCTCTTCTGCTGCTGCTATGCCCTGCTACTGGTACTGCCTTCTGCACCGCTGCTCTCTCTGGGAGTTGCCCCTGCTGCTGTTACACCCCGCTGTTGGCACTGCCTGCTGCGCTGCTGCCTTCCCTGCACCTCTTCTGCTGCTGTGCCCTGCTGCTGGTACTGCCTGCTGCACCGCTGCTCTCTCTGGGAGTTGCCCCTGCTGCTGTTACACCCCGCTGTTGGCACTGCCTGCTGCGCTGCTGCCTTCCCTGCTCCTCTGCTGCTCCTATGCCCTGCTGCTGGTACTGCCCTCTGCGCCGCTGCCTTCCCTGACAGCTGCCTCTGCTGCAGCTACGCCCTGCTACTGGTACTGCCTGCTGCACCTCTGCTCTCTCTGGGAGTGGCCCCTGCTGCTGTTACACCCCGCTGTTGGCACTGCCTGCTGCGCCGCTGCCTTCCCTGGGAGCTCCTCTGCTGCTGCTATGCCCTGCTACTGGTACTGCCTGCTGCACCGCTGCTCTCTCTGGGAGTTGCCCCTGCTGCTGTTACACCCCGGAGTTGGCACTGCCTGCTGCGCCGCTGCCTTCCCTGCTCCTCTGCTGCTGCTATGCCCTGCTGCTGGTACTGCCCTCTGTGCCGCTGCCTTCCTTGACAGCTGCCTCTGCTGCTGCTACGCCCTGCTACTGGTACTGCCAGCTGCACCGCTGCTCTCTCTGGGAGTTGCCCCTGCTGCTGTTACACACCGCTGTTGGCACTGCCTGCTGCGCCGCTGCCTTCCCTGGGAGCGCCTCTGCTGCTGCTATGCCCTGCTACTGGTACTGCCTGCTGCACCACTGCTCTCTCTGGGAGTTGCCCCTGCTGCTGTTACACCCCGCTGTTGTCACTGCCTGCTGCGCCGCTGCCTTCCCTGCTCCTCTGCTGCTGCTATGCCCTGCTGCTGGTACTGCCCTCTGCGCCGCTGCCTTCCCTGACAGCTGCCTCTGCTGCTGCTACGCCCTGCTACTGGTACTGCCTGCTGCACCGCTGCTCTCTCTGGGAGTTGCCCCTGCAGCTGTTACACCCCGCTGTTGGCACTGCCTGCTGCGCCGCTGCCTTTCCGGGGAGCTCCTCTGCTGCTGCTATGCCCTGCTACTGGTACTGCCTGCTGCACCGCTGCTCTCTCTGGGAGTTGCCCCTGCTGCTGTTACCCCCTGCTGTTGGCACTGCCTGCTGCGCCGCTGCCTTCCCTGCTCCTCTGCTGCTGCTATGCCCTGCTGCTGGTACTGCCCTCTGCGCCGCTGCCTTCCCTGACAGCTGCCTCTGCTGCTGATACGCCCTGCTACTGGTACTGCCTGCTGCACCGCTGCTCTCTCTGGGAGTTGCCCCTGCTGCTGTTACACCCCCATGTTGGCACTGCCTGCTGCGCCGCTGCCTTCCCTGGGAGCTCCTCTGCTGCTGCTATGCCCTGCTACTGGTACTGCCTGCTGCACCGCTTCACTCTCTGGGAGTTGCCCCTGCTGCTGTTAAACCCCGCTGTTGGCACTGCCTGCTGCGCCGCTGCCTTCCCTGGGAGCTCCTCTGCTGCTGCTATGCCCTGCTGCTGGTACTGCCCTCTGCGCCGCTGCCTTCCCTGACAGCTGCCTCTGCTGCTGCTACGCCCTGCCACTGGTACTGCCTGCTGCACCGCTGCTCTCTCTGGGAGTTGCCCCTGCTGCTGTTACACCCCGCTGTTGGCACTGCCTGCTGCGCCGCTGCCTTCCCTGGGAGCTCTTCTGCTGCTGCTATGCCCTGCTACTGGTACTGCCTTCTGCACCGCTGCTCTCTCTGGGAGTTGCCCCTGCTGCTGTTACACCCCGCTGTTGGCACTGCCTGCTGCGCTGCTGCCTTCCCTGCACCTCTTCTGCTGCTGTGCCCTGCTGCTGGTACTGCCTGCTGCACCGCTGCTCTCTCTGGGAGTTGCCCCTGCTGCTGTTACACCCCGCTGTTGGCACTGCCTGCTGCGCTGCTGCCTTCCCTGCTCCTCTGCTGCTCCTATGCCCTGCTGCTGGTACTGCCCTCTGCGCCGCTGCCTTCCCTGACAGCTGCCTCTGCTGCAGCTACGCCCTGCTACTGGTACTGCCTGCTGCACCTCTGCTCTCTCTGGGAGTGGCCCCTGCTGCTGTTACACCCCGCTGTTGGCACTGCCTGCTGCGCCGCTGCCTTCCCTGGGAGCTCCTCTGCTGCTGCTATGCCCTGCTACTGGTACTGCCTGCTGCACCGCTGCTCTCTCTGGGAGTTGCCCCTGCTGCTGTTACACCCCGGAGTTGGCACTGCCTGCTGCGCCGCTGCCTTCCCTGCTCCTCTGCTGCTGCTATGCCCTGCTGCTGGTACTGCCCTCTGTGCCGCTGCCTTCCTTGACAGCTGCCTCTGCTGCTGCTACGCCCTGCTACTGGTACTGCCAGCTGCACCGCTGCTCTCTCTGGGAGTTGCCCCTGCTGCTGTTACACACCGCTGTTGGCACTGCCTGCTGCGCCGCTGCCTTCCCTGGGAGCGCCTCTGCTGCTGCTATGCCCTGCTACTGGTACTGCCTGCTGCACCACTGCTCTCTCTGGGAGTTGCCCCTGCTGCTGTTACACCCCGCTGTTGTCACTGCCTGCTGCGCCGCTGCCTTCCCTGCTCCTCTGCTGCTGCTATGCCCTGCTGCTGGTACTGCCCTCTGCGCCGCTGCCTTCCCTGACAGCTGCCTCTGCTGCTGCTACGCCCTGCTACTGGTACTGCCTGCTGCACCGCTGCTCTCTCTGGGAGTTGCCCCTGCAGCTGTTACACCCCGCTGTTGGCACTGCCTGCTGCGCCGCTGCCTTTCCGGGGAGCTCCTCTGCTGCTGCTATGCCCTGCTACTGGTACTGCCTGCTGCACCGCTGCTCTCTCTGGGAGTTGCCCCTGCTGCTGTTACCCCCTGCTGTTGGCACTGCCTGCTGCGCCGCTGCCTTCCCTGCTCCTCTGCTGCTGCTATGCCCTGCTGCTGGTACTGCCCTCTGCGCCGCTGCCTTCCCTGACAGCTGCCTCTGCTGCTGATACGCCCTGCTACTGGTACTGCCTGCTGCACCTCTGCTCTCTCTGGGAGTTGCCCCTGCTGCTGTTACACCCCGCTGTTGGCACTGCCTGCTGCGCCGCTGCCTTCCCTGGGAGCTCCTCTGCTGCTGCTATGCCCTGCTACTGGTACTGCCTGCTGCACCGCTGCTCTCTCTGGGAGTTGCCCCTGCTGCTGTTACACCCCGCTGTTGGCACTGCCTGCTGCGCCGCTGCCTTCCCTGCTCCTCTGCTGCTGCTATGCCCTGCTGCTGGTACTGCCCTCTGCGCCGCTGCCTTCCCTGACAGCTGGCTCTGCTGCTTCTACGCCCTGCTACTGGTACTGCCTGCTGCACCGCTGCTCTCTCTGGGAGTTGCCCCTGCTGCTGTTACACCCCGCTGTTGGCACTGCCTGCTGCGCCGCTGCCTTCCCTGCTCCTCTGCTGCTGCTATGCCCTGCTGCTGGTACTGCCCTCTGCGCCGCTGCCTTCCCTGACAGCTGCCTCTGCTGCTGCTACGTCCAGCTACTGGTACTGCCTGCTGCACCGCTGCTCTCTCTGGGAGTTGCCCCTGCTGCTGTTACACCCCGCTGTTGGCACTGCCTGCTGCGCCGCAGCCTTCCCTGGGAGCTCCTCTGCTGCAGCTATGCCCTGCTACTGGTACTGCCTGCTGCACCGCTGCTCTCTCTGGGAGTTGCCCCTGCTGCTGTTACACCCCGCTGTTGGCACTGCCTGCTGCGCCGCTGCCTTCCCTGGGAGCTCTTCTGCTGCTGCTATGCCCTGCTACTGGTACTGCCTTCTGCACCGCTGCTCTCTCTGGGAGTTGCCCCTGCTGCTGTTACACCCCGCTGTTGGCACTGCCTGCTGCGCTGCTGCCTTCCCTGCACCTCTGCTGCTGCTGTGCCCTGCTGCTGGTACTGCCTGCTGCACCGCTGCTCTCTCTGGGAGTTGCCCCTGCTGCTGTTACACCCCGCTGTTGGCACTGCCTGCTGCGCTGCTGCCTTCCCTGCTCCTCTGCTGCTGCTATGCCCTGCTGCTGGTACTGCCCTCTGCGCCGCTGCCTTCCCTGACAGCTGACTCTGCTGCAGCTACGCCCTGCTACTGGTACTGCCTGCTGCACCTCTGCTCTCTCTGGGAGTGGTCCCTGCTGCTGTTACACCCCGCTTTTGGCACTGCCTGCTGCGCCGCTGCCTTCCCTGGGAGCTCCTCTGCTGCTGCTATGCCCTGCTACTGGTACTGCCTGCTGCACCGCTGCTCTCTCTGGGAGTTGCCCCTGCTGCTGTTACACCCCGCTGTTGGCACTGCCTGCTGCGCCGCTGCCTTCCCTGCTCCTCTGCTGCTGCTATGCCCTGCTGCTGGTACTGCCCTCTGCGCCGCTGCCTTCCTTGACAGCTGCCTCTGCTGCTGCTACGCCCTGCTACTGGTACTGCCTGCTGCACCGCTGCTCTCTCTGGGAGTTGCCCCTGCTGCTGTTACACACCGCTGTTGGCACTGCCTGCTGCACCGCTGCCTTCCCTGGGAGCGCCTCTGCTGCTGCTATGCGCTGCTACTGGTACTGCCTGCTGCACCGCTGCTCTCTCTGGGAGTTGCCCCTGCTGCTGTTACACCCCGCTGTTGGCACTGCCTGCTGCGCCGCTGCCTTCCCTGCTCCTCTGCTGCTGCTATGCCCTGCTGCTGGTACTGCCCTCTGCGCCGCTGCCTTCCCTGACAGCTGCCTCTGCTGCTGCTACGCCCTGCTACTGGTACTGCCTGCTGCACCGCTGCTCTCTCTGGGAGTTGCCCCTGCTGCTGTTACACCCCGCTGTTGGCACTGCCTGCTGCGCCGCTGCCTTCCCTGCTCCTCTGCTGCTGCTATGCCCTGCTGCTGGTACTGCCCTCTGCGCCGCTGCCTTCCCTGACAGCTGCCTCTGCTGCTGCTACGCCCAGCTACTGGTACTGCCTGCTGCACCGCTGCTCTCTCTGGGAGTTGCCCCTGCTGCTGTTACACCCCGCTGTTGGCACTGCCTGCTGCGCCGCAGCCTTCCCTGGGAGCTCCTCTGCTGCTGCTATGCCCTGCTACTGGTACTGCCTGCTGCACCGCTGCTCTCTCTGGGAGTTGCCCCTGCTGCTGTTACACCCCGCTGTTGGCACTGCCTGCTGCGCCGCTGCCTTCCCTGCTCCTCTGCTGCTGCTATGCCCTGCTGCTGGTACTGCCCTAAGCGCCGCTGCCTTCCCTGACAGCTGCCTCTGCTGCTGCTACGCCCTGCTACTGGTACTGCCTGCTGCACCGCTGCTCTCTCTGGGAGTTGCCCCTGCTGCTGTTACACACCGCTGTTGGCACTGCCTGCTGCGCCGCTGCCTTCCCTGACAGCTGCCTCTGCTGCTGCTACGCCCAGCTACTGGTACTGCCTGCTGCACCGCTGCTCTCTCAGGGAGTTGCCCCTGCTGCTGTTACACCCCGCTGTTGGCACTGCCTGCTGCGCCGCTGCCTTCCCTGCTCCTCTGCTGCTGCTATGCCCTGCTGCTGGTACTGCCCTCTGCGCCACTGCCTTCCCTGACAGCTGCCTCTGCTGCTGCTACGCCCTGCTACTGTTACTGCCTGCTGCACCGCTGCTCTCTCTGGGAGTTGCCCCTGCTGCTGTTACACCCCGCTGTTGGCACTGCCTGCTGCGCCGCTGCCTTTCCTGGGAGCTCCTCTGCTGCTGCTATGCCCTGCTACTGGTACTGCCTGCTGCACCGCTGCTCTCTCTGGGAGTTGCCCCTGCTGCTGTTACACCCTGCTGTTGGCACTGCCTGCTGCGCCGCTGCCTTCCCTGCTCCTCTGCTGCTGCTATGCCCTGCTGCTGGTACTGCCCTCTGCGCCGCTGCCTTCCCTGAGAGCTCCTCTGCTGCTGCTATGCCCTGCTACTGGTACTGCCTGCTGCACCGCTGCTCTCTCTGGGAGTTGCCCCTGCTGCTGTTACACCCCGCTGTTGGCACTGCCTGCTGCGCCGCTGCCTTCCCTGCTCCTCTGCTGCTGCTATGCCCTGCTGCTGGTACTGCCCTCTGCGCCGCTGCCTTCCCTGACAGCTGGCTCTGCTGCTTCTACGCCTTGCTACTGGTACTGCCTGCTGCACCGCTGCTCTCTCTGGGAGTTGCCCCTGCTGCTGTTACACCCCGCTGTTGGCACTGCCTGCTGCGCCGCTGCCTTCCCTGCTCCTCTGCTGCTGCTATGCCCTGCTGCTGGTACTGCCCTCTGCGCCGCTGCCTTCCCTGACAGCTGCCTCTGCTGCTGCTACGTCCAGCTACTGGTACTGCCTGCTGCACCGCTGCTCTCTCTGGGAGTTGCCCCTGCTGCTGTTACACCCCGCTGTTGGCACTGCCTGCTGCGCCGCAGCCTTCCCTGGGAGCTCCTCTGCTGCTGCTATGCCCTGCTACTGGTACTGCCTGCTGCACCGCTGCTCTCTCTGGGAGTTGCCCCTGCTGCTGTTACACCCCGCTGTTGGCACTGCCTGCTGCGCCGCTGCCTTCCCTGCTCCTCTGCTGCTTCTATGCCCTGCTGCTGGTACTGCCCTCTGCGCCGCTGCCTTCCCTGACAGCTGCCTCTGCTGCTGCTACGCCCTGCTACTGGTACTGCCTGCTGCACCGCTGCTCTCTCTGGGAGTTGCCCCTGCTGCTGTTACACCCCGCTGTTGGCACTGCCTGCTGCGCCGCTGCCTTCCCTGCTCCTCTGCTGCTATGCCCTGCTGCTGGTACTGCCCTCTGCGCCGCTGCCTTCCCTGACAGCTGGCTCTGCTGCTTCTACGCCCTGCTACTGGTACTGCCTGCTGCACCGCTGCACTCTCTGGGAGTTGCCCCTGCTGCTGTTACACCCCGCTGTTGGCACTGCCTGCTGCGCCGCTGCCTTCCCTGCTCCTCTGCTGCTGCTATGCCCTGCTGCTGGTACTGCCCTCTGCGCCGCTGCCTTCCCTGACAGCTGCCACGCCCAGCTACTGGTACTGCCTGCTGCACCGCTGCTCTCTCTGGGAGTTGCCCCTGCTGCTGTTACACCCCGCTGTTGGCACTGCCTGCTGCGCCGCAGCCTTCCCTGTGAGCTCCTCTGCTGCTGCTATGCCCTGCTACTGGTACTGCCTGCTGCACCGCTGCACTCTCTGGGAGTTGCCCCTGCTGCTGTTACACCCCGCTGTTGGCACTGCCTGCTGCGCCGCTGCCTTCCCTGCTCCTCTGCTGCTGCTATGCCCTGCTGCTGGTACTGCCCTAAGCGCCGCTGCCTTCCCTGGCAGCTGCCTCTGCTGCTGCTACGCCCTGCTACTGGTACTGCCTGCTGCACCGCTGCTCTCTCTGGGAGTTGCCCCTGCTTCTGTTTCACCCCGCTGTTGGCACTGCCTGCTGCGCCGCTGCCTTCCCTGGGAGCTCCTCTGCTGCTGCTATGCCCTGCTACTGGTACTGCCTGCTGCACCGCTGCTCTCTCTGGGAGTTGCCCCTGCTGCTGTTACACCCCGCTGTTGGCACTGCCTGCTGCGCCGCTGCCTTCCCTGCTCCTCTGCTGCTGCTATGCCCTGCTGCTTGTACTGCCCTCTGCGCCGCTGCCTTCCCTGACAGCTGCCTCTGCTGTTGCTACGCCCTGCTACTGGTACTGCCTGCTGCACCGCTGCTCTCTCTGGGAGTTGCCCCTGCTGCTGTTACACCCTGCTGTTGGCACTGCCTGCTGCGCCGCTGCCTTCCCTGCTCCTCTGCTGCTGCTATGCCCTGCTGCTGGTACTGCCCTCTGCGCCGCTGCCTTCCCTGACAGCTGCCTCTGCTGCTGCTACGCCCTGCTACTGGTACTGCCTGCTGCACCGCTGCTCTCTCTGGGAGTTGCCCCTGCTGCTGTTACACCCCGCTGTTGGCACTGCCTGCTGCGCCACTGCCTTTCCTGGGAGCTCCTCTGCTGCTGCTATGCCCTGCTACTGGTACTGCCTGCTGCACCGCTGCTCTCTCTGGGAGTTGCCCCTGCTGCTGTTACACCCCGCTGTTGGCACTGCCTGCTGCGCCGCTGCCGTCCCTGCTCCTCTGCTGCTGCTATGCCCTGCTGCTGGTACTGCCCTCTGCGCCGCTTCCTTCCCTGACAGCTGCCTCTGCTGCTGCTACGCCCTGCTACTGGTACTGCCTGCTGCACCGCTGCTCTCTCTGGGAGTTGCCCCTGCTGCTGTTACACCCTGCTGTTGGCACTGCCTGCTGCGCCGCTGCCTTCCCTGCTCCTCTGCTGCTGCTATGCCCTGCTGCTGGTACTGCCCTCTGCGCCGCTGCCTTCCCTGACAGCTGCCTCTGCTGCTGCTACGCCCTGCTACTGGTACTGCCTGCTGCACCGCTGCTCTCTCTGGGAGTTGCCCCTGCTGCTGTTACACCCCGCTGTTGGCACTGCCTGCTGCGCCGCTGCCTTTCCTGGGAGCTCCTCTGCTGCTGCTATGCCCTGCTACTGGTACTGCCTGCTGCACCGCTGCTCTCTCTGGGAGTTGCCCCTGCTGCTTTTACACCCTGCTGTTGGCACTGCCTGCTGCGCCGCTGCCTTCCCTGCTCCTCTGCTGCTGCTATGGCCTGCTGCTGGTACTGCCCTCTGCGCCGCTGCCTTCCCTGACAGCTGCCTCTGCTGCTGCTACGCCCTGCTACTTGTACTGCCTGCTGCACCGCTGCTCTCTCTGGGAGTTGCCCCTGCTGCTGTTACACCCCGCTGTTGGCACTGCCTGCTGCGCCGCTGCCTTTCCTGGGAGATCCTCTGCTGCTGCTATGCCCTGCTACTGGTACTGCCTGCTGCACCGCTGCTCTCTCTGGGAGTTGCCCCAGCTGCTGTTACACCCTGCTGTTGGCACTGCCTGCTGCGCCGCTGCCTTCCCTGCTCCTCTGCTGCTGCTATGCCCTGCTGCTGGTACTGCCCTCTGCGCCGCTGCCTTCCCTGACAGCTGCCTCTGCTGCTGCTACGCCCTGCTACTGGTACTGCCTGCTGCACCGCTGCTCTCTCTGGGAGTCCCCTGCTGCTGTTACACCCCGCTGTTGGCACTGCCTGCTGCGCCGCTGCGTTTCCTGGGAGCTCCTCTGCTGCTGCTATGCCCTGCTACTGGTACTGCCTGCTGCACCGCTGCTCTCTCTGGGAGTTACCCCTGCTGCTGTTACACCCCGCTGTTGGCACTGCCTGCTGCGCCGCTGCCTTCCCTGCTCCTCTGCTGCTGCTATGCCCTGCTGCTGGTACTGCCCCCTGCGCCGCTGCCTTCCCTGACAGCTGCCTCTGCTGCTGCTATGCCCTGCTACTGTACCCCAGACACCTCATCCTAGCCGCTACCAAGATCGACTTCTGCCCTCATCGTTTAATTGTCTTCTCACATTTTTCGTTCTATTGCTTCCTTTTAACTTCCATCACCACCTTCCTTCAAAATGGACAGCTTCCCCCTCTTGTAACCACCACCTCCATCCTATATATTTGATCTTCACTAGCCTACACCACCACCACATGGAGTGCCTCCAACCTTCCTTCGACCTTCCCCTACTCTCCATTACCTTGTCAGCCACCATCTCCTCCCAAGTCGCCCCTACCGCTCCCCAGGCTCTCCTTGCCTTGTTCCTCATCTATTCTCAAGAATATCCCTGTCTCTCCCAACCTGTATGAATCTTTGCCGAGCCGTGATGGCCATCGAGTCGTCACCTCGATCTACTGAACAGCAGCACACCGTACGTCCCTGTCTAACACCTCCCCCAACCACCAATGCTCCCTGCAGTCTCCAGAAGTCTTCCTAATGCTCCAGCTCTGACTGCTCCCTTCCACCTGCAAGAAAGTTCCTGCTCCTCCTTTTCCAGCTCCTTCTGCTTCCAGCGCTGATCTTATGGACACAGCCCCTGTACCTACTACCGTACCCCAATATATCCATTCATCCTTTCCCACCCCAACCCCCACTTCCTAAACTACCACACCCTTTCCTTGGAAATATACAAATATTATTCCTCCTCTGCATCTCCTAATTAAACCTCTACATATACATATGTACACCGCAATCCACCGTAAGGTGCTTGCCGGAGGGTACACTGTACCACTACTAGGCATTTTCTTTCCTATTCCTCTCCAAAATAGAACGAAGAAAAAAATGCCTATATGGCTGCATACGAGCCCTAATCTCTCTTATTTTGTCCTTGTGATCTATACTCGAAGTGTAAATAGACGGGAGGAAGATCATACTACACTCAGCTTGAAATTCCAGCCCTCTAAATTACCTCAACAGAAATTCACGAAAAGAACGTCGTCTTTCCACCAGCGATACCCTATTGAGTTCCTGGAGCTTTTCTGTGACACTCGCGCATTGGTCGAACCTACCAGTAACGAATCTAGTTGCTCGCCTCTGAACTGCTTCTATGTCTTCCTTTAAACTGATCTGCTGCGAGTCCCAGACACTTGACCAATACTCAAGATGTGGTCTTACAAGCGTTTTACACGCGGTCTTCTTTAGAGATTAAGTCCATATTCCCAAAATTCTCCCAATAAACCGAAGTCGGCTGTCCACCTTACTCCCAACGGTCCTTACATGTTCCTTCCATTTCATATCACTCGCATTGTTACACCTGGATATTTGAACGACGCTACGGCATCAATAAGCTCGCTACTAATGCTGTATACGAATATTATGGGATTGTTTTCTCCAACTCATGTGCATCACCTTACATTTTTCTACATTGAGAGCTAGCTGCCATTCTTTGCACTAACTAGAAATTTTGTCTAAGTCATCCTGTATGCTATTAAAGTCAATTAAAGACGACACCCTCCCATACACCACAACATCAGCAACAAACAACCGCAAATTACAAGTTACTCTGTCTATCAAATCTCTATCTATATAAAATCGAAAGGACACTCATTCACACACTCACTCATTCACTGACTAAACACGAAATGTCGAAAACTACTTCACCTATGGAGCTGAAATTTTGGAGGAATGTAGTTCATCGACAGAAGACGTCAACTAAGAAAGGATTTTACGATAGAGCCAACAGTTCAGGAGATATGACGTGATAAACAATGAAAACTTCCCCGTATGGCGGCACGTGATAGTGTGACTTTATCAGTCCACCATTTCAGAAGGAGAGCACGTAGCGACTTGCAACAAACTTCAAACAATATTTCAAACCTTTAGGAAACTTTTTCTATCTGACAATACCAGCAAAATGACGATAGGAAAAAAGTTTGTCGCTTACTTCTTTTTCGCCGTTCATGCAGCAAAATTACGGCATTTGGCATGACAAATTGGCGTTACAATTTATTACTCGTAAACTATTAACTGTATTCGCGAGAAATGTTACAAACAGTATCCACACATACCACTGAATGTAAGTTCGAAATTGTATCATAGCGCGACACACAGTTCATGAGATATGGAGTCATAACCTATTACGTTAGTGAAAAACCGCCTCATCACGCTTGACGTTTTGATTTATTACGTCTTTCCTACTAACTCTATTCGCGACGTATTTTGCAAACGTTTTACATATGCACTACTGGATGTACCTTCAAAATATATCGTATTACGACATAAAGTTCAGGTGCTATCACGTCAAAGATATTGAAATACAAGAAACTTCGGCCTAATAAGCATGAGGTTGTAATTTACTACATCTTTACTAGCAGATCAATTTACAACACATTTCGCAGGCAGTTTCCAAATATTACACTCTACGAACCTGGTAAATAATGGCTTTGTAGGACCCCTAATTAAAGCTAAAGGTCACTCACTCACTCACTGACTAAACACAAAATCTCTAAAACTACTGCACCTATGAAGCTGAAATTTTGCCGGTATATAGTTGAAAGGTAGAAGATGTTAGCCAAGAAAGTATTTTGCGATAGGAAGGAATGAAGGTGCATGGCGAAGGATACTTTTCCTACAGACTGACGAAATCCATAGTTTCATTCTGATCTTCACGAAACTTTGCACGCTTGACCTTCAAAAGGAAGGTCACCGTCTACCTGAACTTTCATACGGTGCAGGGAGGAGAGTATTTTGCAACATAAAAATGGATCCCCAAGTACGTTGGTCACGTCATAACTTGACAACGGCTCGACCGATTTCACAAATCCTTTTGTTGTTGTTGTTGTTTTCATTGTTCTCAGAACACGGGTTGTATGAAATAAAACTTGAAAATTTGAGAACAACAAAGTGCATTTTTCAATGCGACCCTGTGTTTGTATTGCATACAGATCTATAGTTTTATTCAGATATATATAAAATCTTGCACACTTCACCATAAAAACAAGAGGAAAGTCACTGTATGTATAAAATTTCGTTTGCTGCACGGTGGAGGGTACTTAACACAAGAACTTTGACAAAATGCATAGGTTTGATCCGATCTTGATGAATTTTGGCACACAGGACACATAAACCAAGAGGAAGGTCACAGGATACATACATGTTCGTACGGTACATGTCAGAGAGTGCGTTGCAAAAAAACATTGCCGAGAAAGGGAAAGGTAGAAACGAACAGAGAGATGGGAAAGAAAGAGATGAATGCAGATAGAGGAGGGAAGTAGACGTGGATTAGGAGAGTGTAGGATAAATAAATACCCGGGCAACGCCGGGTTTACAGCTAGTCATTTATATGGACAGAATATAATAGCGGTCCTATCACACTCCCCTGGTGCACGCCTAACGATACACTCGTCTCTGATGAACACTCGCCGTCGAGAACAACGTGCCGGCCGCGGTGGCCGAGGGGACTGAGGCGCTTCAGTCACGGTCTGCACGGCCACTACGGTCGGGGGTTCGAATCCCCCCTCGGGCATGGATATTTGTGCCGTCCTAGTTCGTAAGTACTTCATAAGTAGTTTGTAAGTTTAGGGACTGATGACGCCGTAGTTAAGTCCCATAGCATTTACAAACATTTGAACATTTTTTCAAAACTGTTCAAATGTTTGTTAAGCTTATGGGACTTAACTACGGGGTCATCAGTCCCTAAACTTACAAACTACTTATGAACTACTTACGAACTAGGACGGCACAAATATCCATGCCCGAGGGGGGATTCGAACCCCCGACCGTAGTGGCCGTGCTGACCGTGACTGGAGCGCCTCAGTCACCTCGGGCACCGCGGCCGGCGAACATTTTTTGAGAACAACGTAGTGCGTTCTATTAGTTAGAAAGTTTTCCAGCCAGTCACAAATCTGTGAACCTATTCCATTTGCTCGTATCGTCGGCAGCGGTCTGCATTGTGGCACCGCATCAAACGCCTTTTTGAAGTCGAGAAAAGTATAATCCGCCTGTTGCCCTTCATCCTTGGCTCGCAAGATGTCATCTGAGAAAAGGGCAAGCTGAGATTCACATGAACTTTGTTTCCTAAACCCGTGCTGATTCACAGAAAGAAGCTTTTCCGTCTCAAGGAAATTTACTATATTCGAACTGAGGATATGCTTCAAAATTCTACAGGAAACATGTCAACGATATTGGCCTGTAATTAAGTGGGTCAGTTCTTATAAACGGGAGTCACCTGTGCTTTTTTCCATCACCAGGAACGTTACACTGAATTAAAGATTCGCGAAAAATGCAAGCTAAGTAAGGGGCCAAATCCGTAGAATACTCTTTGTAAAACCGAACTGGTACTCCATCCGGACCAGAAGACTTTTTCGTATTTAGCGTATTTCCTGCGTGAAAGGTTTCTTAAGGCTTAATTTAGAACTTTAGCTTTCCGTTTGCTTTCTTCTATTATTGCCCCGGAATGATAAATGAGTGACTGGATAGTAAGCTTTGACCCACTTATCGATTTTACATAGGACCAGATTTTTTTCGGGTTCTCGGAACGATCTTTTGGTAAGGTATGGCTGTGGTAATTATTATATGTTTCGCGCATCGATCTTTTTATAGACGCACGAATCTCTACTAACTTTTGCCTGTCATTTGCGTGTTCTTTTTGAACCGAGAGTGCAACAGTCTTTGCTTTCACAGCAGCTTTATAACATTATTATTATACCACAGTGGATCTTTTCCATCCTTAATCAACTTTACAGGCACATATTTCTCTGACCCTTTATTTACAATGCATTTAAATTTAGTCCACAGTTCCTCTACATCCATTGTACCGGAACTAAACGATGTCCATTCATTTTCTAAGTGCGATCACAACAATTGCTTATCGGCTCTTCCTAATAAAAACACGCTCCTAGCCTTCTTGATTGGTTTATAAACTTTGGTCACCATCGACGATATCATGATCACCAACTCCTATCTCTCCACAGACATCGTTAATAAGGTCAGGCCTCTTCGTAGCTATAAGGTCTAAAATATTTCCATTGCGCGTGGGTTGCCGGTTTAACTGCTCAAGACAGTTTTCGGAGAATGTGTCCAAAAGTAGCTTGCAAGACTGCTTGTCTGTACCGCCTGAAATGTATCTAGAGAGGACCCAATCTATTCTCTTAAGGTTGAGGTCTCCCCTGACTAATATTACATGGCCCGGATACCTACGCAACGCACTACCTGGTGTAGACTTTCTTTGAATGACTATAAAACTGCTACAGCAGCACTGGGGGGGGGGGGGGGCGGTTAATGCACCCAACTATTAACTTTACTTCTCTTAGACCTGTTATACGTGCCCAGATAACTTCACAGATACTTTCTACCTCGATGTCAGTAGAAACAATATCTTTGTCCACAGCGATTTACCGAGCGAGGTGGCGCAGTGGTAACACAGTGGTCACGCATTCGGAAGAATGGTGGTTCAAATCCCCCTCCAGCCGTCCAGATTTAAGTTTTCCGTAATTTCCCTAAATCACTCCAGGAAAATGCCGGGATGGTTCCTTTGAAAGGGCACGGCCGATTTCCTTCCACATACTTACCCAAACATTCCGAGCATAAGCTCCGTTTCTAATGAACACGCTTCCAAGCTCCCTTCCTTCCTTTTTTTCTTTAATGTTTGTTTTTAAATCTATCGGACTCAACTGCGCGGTCATTAGTCCGTAGCTTACAAACTACTGAAACTAAGATAAACTAACCTAATAACAACACGAACACCCATGCCAGAGGGGGGACTCGAATCCCCGACGACTAAGGGCCGCGCGCACCGCAATATGGCGACCCAGTACGCACGGCTAATCCACCGCGGCTTCTTTTTCTTTCCGATATACATTCCACGTCTTGGTAAATATTTTAGAACTTGCCACATCATGATTTAGCCAGCTTTCGGTGCCTAAAACCATCTGAGCACAATAATTTCCATGCAACGTGGCATATTCGGGAACGTTGTTTTTAATACTTTGGAAGTTCACGGCTAATATTTCGATAGTCGAAATTTTGAGCCGAACGAGGCCTGAATTCCTCCGCAAGGACTCTATGTTTATCAAGTCCACTAGCCCTACCTTTCACTCGGATCTCTTTCAGAAGATTCCTCACATCCTTTTGGGCCTCATGCTTCCCTCACTCATTTCCCTTCTGCCTCCTCACTTGCCAATCCCAGCCTCCTTGTCATACCGCCATCTTCACTGCTGACATCACCAAACTCGGTTTGGGGAGGTGTTGGAACAACTCAATGCCACGCCTTCCTCAAAATCAGCTTCGCTAAACATAACTCCACGAGTCCCACCATTCTAATGAGAATTTTTACTGACTACAACCCCCCCATCAGCCACCTCATTAAAGAGGCGGGGCATGATTTATGATCGCTGATACAAGATGGATCCCTCCCACTACCCTCCCCAGTCTTACTGCTGCCAGTGATGCCTCCAATAGAGTGACCATTTTACACAGAACTGCAACAACCAACCCACCCATCCCCATGCAAGAATCCCCATTTCCCTAAAGCCTGCCCCAATCTCACCTCTACCCTCACCTGTAACACCTGCAGTGAATCCCACCCCACCTATTCCTATTAGTGCGAAGCTCAGCCAGCATCTGTCATCCCTGAGCTCACCCTCCCATACACCCCGACAACTCCCATATCCATCCCCTACCGCTAGGACATCACCTGGTTTGTCATTACCATCCTCCAAAACATCCATCCCTTTCAATGTCCCCACAACTTACATCAGATTGCCCTTGCCACCCACTCTCTCTCCCAGCTTGAAACCTTCGCTGCTTTTTCCTGTAACAAATCCCACTTCACCTTTTCCTATCTGGAGACCTTTGTCTAATTGTTCTTCCTCTCCGTATCCTATCCTCCCCCTACCCCCTACTCCCCGTTTTTAACATGAGAAACCCAACCTACACCTTCATCTACCACAACATTCGTCCTCCCCTCCCCCCAACCAACAAACCCCTATTCATGCACACCCCTTCCTCCCAATGCATCGATGCCTTCCTTCTCAACGAAACTTTCCTTCGACCCTATTACTTTGACAACACCAATCCCTACACTCTGCACTACACAGATAGCCCCCATCCCATTGCTCGAGGTGGAGTTCCGATTGGTCACCTCTGCCACCACCTTGTCTGGCTACAACCCCACCACCTCAATCACTCCACTGAACACCTCATCCTCAGCTTTTTACTTCTGTCATTCACCATTACCTGTGCTACCATCTACATCCACCCCACCACTCCCCTCCCATCTCACTTCCTCTTCCATGTTGACTACTCTTTCTCGACATATGTGGCACCTGCAGAACTCATCCTCTCCTCTCGGTATGTAACACCACTCCAACACTGTCCTTGCATCTCCTAACCTCCTGATCTGCATCATGGGGCCGGGAATAGTCTTGATAAGGATAGGGAGTATGATATAGGTGGTGATCTGGAAAGGATGGCAACTGAAACTGATAGCACAAATCTGCATTTCGTGCAGCTATTTAAGCGTCATGATAGACCTCGTCTTAATACAGCTCTCAGGCGTATTAACATGAAGCTTGAGGAGGCACTGATGACGAAGGGCGTGGATCACATTGCAGTGGTGCCGGTTGAGACTATCCAAAGGTCGTATTTCACTAGGCACGGTCTGCGCCTCAATAGGTATGGGAAGGGGAGGTTGGCAAAGCTCATAGGCCACTGTGTAGTAGGGGGTTGGAGTGTCACTCATGGAAAAATTCCTGTAGTAGTTAGTGTTAGGGCTGCACCTCTTTTAGACTGAAGACAGCTGATAGGTATCCCTGCTTAAAGGAAGTCCCTCTAACAATGGAACCACTTTCGACAAAATTAAAGAATCTAAGAAATAAGGGGATTGCTATATTTCATCAAAATATACGAGGTATTAGAGATAAAGTTAATGAACTGCTTATTGATGTTGACTCTGACATTATTGGTATTTCAGAGCACTTTTTAATTGATGTGACAATTCAAAGACTTCCTTTGCCAGGATACATGTTAACTGCCTTCTTCTGTGTGAGTTCCTTGCAGTGTGGGGGAGTGGCCATGTGTATTAAAAACGATTTTTCATCGGAGTCAATCGATTTTTCTAAACGCTGCACAGAAAATATACTTGAATGTTGTGCAGAAGTTGTTAATGTTAATGGAACTAAACTAGTAATTCGTATTATTTATAGATCCCATGACTAAGATTTTAAAATGTTTCTGCCAAAGCTAGAATTGGTTGTGGGTTCACTTTATAGTAAGTTCAAAAATTTAGTTGTGTATGGAGATTTCAGTATTAATTGTGTAAGTGATTGCTCAAGAAAAAGTCAGCTGTTAGATCTACTTAATTCTTGTAATCTGATGCAAACAGAATTCTTTCCAACGAGAGTGCAAGGCAGTAGCAGTTCTACCGTTGACATTATTTTTGTTCATTCTTCATTATTAGAGGGGCACCCTGTTAGCAGAATAGTAAATGGCTTATCAGTCCACGATGCACACAAATTTTAATTCTAAAAAGTATTTGTTCTGAAACAAATGTTAAATATAATTATCAACTAATTAAAAAAAGTTAATTCAGTTGCAAATGAGACCCTTTTAAGCCTAATTAAGGAACAAGAATGGCAATATGTTTATAGTGCTGATAATACAGATGATAAATATAATGCTTTCCTGAACACAGGGTACTTCCAGTAACAGGCAGCCAGGGTGGCTGACAAAGGGGATGAGAGTATCATGTAGAACAAAGCAGGAAATGTATCAAAATGTTAGAAGCAGGCAGAACGAAGATGCAGTAGCTCATTACAAACAGTACTGTAAGGTTCTGAAAAATGTCATTAAGAAGGCAGAGAAATTATGTGGTATACAAAAAGAACAACAAACATTCGAGTTAAAATTAAAACTATCTGGTCAGTCGTGAAGGAAGTGTCACAGCAGGTAGAGGATATAATGTCAGTGCATAGCAGAAATGTTTCTGTTACTGATAAGTTAGCTATATGTGCAGTATTCAATAATCACTTTCTGAATACAGCAGGTGAACTAAATAGAACCCTAGTTTCTACAGGTAATCATAAAAAAGTGTTAAAAAATAATTTTCCGATGCTGTTACCTGAAATGGTCCACCATGATACTTCTAAAAGGGAGACTGAGTCAACAATTAAATCACAAGTTGTTTTCCGACAGAACACTCAAAACAGGGTACTTCCAGTAACAGGCAGCCAGGGTGGCTGACAAAGGGGATGAGAGTATCATGTAGAACAAAGCTGCTGCTGCTGCTGCTGACGAGACACTTCCTTCACGACTGACCAGATAGTTTTAATTTTAACTCGAAAGTTTGTTGTTCTTTTTGTATACCACATACTTTCTGCCTTCTTAATGACATTTTTCAGAACCTTACAGTACTGTTTGTAATGCTCTTGTGGATCTGATGGGGTATCTAGCAGAATTCTAACGTACTGTTCTCCATATATTAACCCAGTACTAAGCCCTATTTGTAATTTTTCCTTTCAGAATGGTCAGTTTCCTGACAGATTAAAGTAATAGTAGTGATACCACTTTATAAAATTATTTAATATTTGAGTTTAGCTTTGTCAAATATACTCTTTTTTGAACGTTTACCTCTTTAAACTATTATTGTTATATCTCTCGCACATTTTCATTATCACTTAATTTACTTATCTTAGGGAACAGGCTTATTGTGTAAATAGGGTAGATGCCAAGATCACCATTTATGTTTTATTTATTTCAGACGACCGGTTTCGACACTCTGTGGTGTCATCATCTGGTCTCATTGACATTAAACTGCATATTATAGTGCTCCACATAAAATATGGCAGGTGTATTAGATGATAGTTACATAGAAAATCATGTGGTGGTGGATAGTCATATATAAAATGGATGGCTGGTCAAAATTAAGACAGTAAAATGTACATAAAATAATAACCACCATAGTGCACATGTCTGGTTGGATTTGTGGAGGTGCTCAATATTTGGCGTTCGAAAATAAGTCATGTGACATCCCTCGCCCGAAACTCTGTTTCATATACGCCATCTTGCTTTCTGTATTTGATGATTTTCTTATTATAACTCAAGGGTTGTCATTTCAAAGCAACGGCGCACTGACAGAATTATAATCTAATGTCTAAAAAATCTTGTTAGTAGATAACACCTGCCATCGATGGTACGAGAATTACGGATTACTCTCGCAGCTGTTCAGCGTAGCGTAATGGGCAGCAAATTAGTTTGTGATGCACGAACATCTGACATGGTTGTTGGAAACTTGACGGTCGCAGTGGCTCTGAGCGCTCGGTGACAGGTTTGCCGGCGTGCTAGCTCAGCGTGCTCGGTCAGAGTGGTCGACGCTTTCTGTAACCAAAAAACTGAGTCAACGACGAAACGATCAAAATTAAACGAAAGAAACCAACATCCACAAAGGACCGATCAAATCGAAGAACCAATGAAAAGAGAAAAAAATGAAAGATGGCTCGACGTCATCTGTAATAAACAACTGAGCAAAATTCTCAACGAACAACCCAGAACGAACATGAACAAACGACCGCAAAGCATCGATCTACCTAAAGAATAAAAATATATAAATAAATAAAACTATATATATATATATATATATATATATATATATATATATATATATATATATATATATATATATATATATATATAAACCCGCCACTGGTATTTATTTTCATCTTGTTTCCTAATTAGGTTTTCTCACACTCTTGTCAATTAAACACAACTATATCCTGCAATATACTGAGTTGTTAAAAGGTAACACCGCTTTCTCTGAAATTTCTTTTGTTCTATTTTGTGAACCTACTATGAAATACATACCAACGAATTGCAAACATACACTTTTTATCACATGCACACAAACTGAGGATATGCTTTTACAATTACTGTTGCAAATGACGTAATGATAGTAGTATCTTTGTATAGATCAAGTACTAGAGCATTTTGGAATTCAGTATTACCACACTTATTCCGTTCGTTATGTTAGCTGTAAAAGAAAACGTAGTCACGGTTTGAAACAGAATATTTGCACTTTACTTTAGCGTCGAACATGAAAAAAGTCATATCTGAACTACAGAAAAGGTAATACAATCAACGTTATAAGCGTCCATAGCAACCATGCCAAAGACAAACATTTTAGTAGACGCATTGATTCTAATTAATGACTTTCATCATATTCCATTAATAGCGAATAATTGCTTAAAAACAGGTAATTTGTTGCAATGTATACACTTCCGCCGCGGTGGAGTACCGAGCGGTCTGGAGCGCCACGTTGCGGATCGGGCTGCCTACCGTGTCGGAGATTTGTGTTGTCTTTAGTATAAATTAGTTCATGAGTAGTTTGTAAGTTTAAGGACTGATGACCCCGCAGTTAAGTCCCAAAAGCTTTACAAACATACATATACACTTCCCTTCCGTTTCATTAAGGAACGACAGTTGCCACAGAAATCTAGGACTCAGTTTTATATGAAACTAACAATATCTGCACGTTGTGGAGAATATTCAGTATTACAGTATCCTCCCAGTTGATGTGCAAATACTTCAGAAGACCATTTTTCAATTCTTTGTTACGTATTTCACGGCATTTTCACGAAATAGAACAAACGCACATTTTAGAGGGAACACTCTTACATCTGCACATTTCTAAACATTGCAGATCATAGCTCTATTTAATTAATAATAGTGGCGGAAACCCTTTTAGGAGCCAAGGAGAAAACAAATGGTATCGGCGGGTTTCAAACTATCGACCACATGGATCATAACGTAACGCGCTACCCACTACACTACGGTGAACAACTACGACAGTGGTCATTGATTCTCGCACTACTGCTGGCAGTAGCTAACAGTTAAAAATTACATTTTTAGACACTAGATTATAATTTATCGTACTATGAACGATGTAATTTTGTTAATTCTTAATTGCGCCGCTGCTCTGAAATGACAACGCATAAGTTATAATAAGAAAATCATAAAATACAGAAAGCAAGATGGTGTATGCCAAATAGAGTTCTGAGCGAGTAATGTCACGTGACATTTCCTAACGCCTGACTTACGTAAAGTCAAGGGACGGTATCAGATCGCCGTTATTTTTGCAAATATCTCTGTAACGGTGCGAGTTAAAAAAAAAAAAAAAAAGCCATAACAGAAGAAAGTTTTAGAGGATGTTTTCCTCTACAAATTCGGTTATTCAATTTTCGTGTCAGATGAAGGGTTTGTTTGCAATTACAATTATATTAAAATGAGTTTATTTAGTGTTATTAGCGTATTTTTTGTCCCAAAAATTTGAAAAATTGAGGTTTTGGTGTCTAGTGGCCAACAATTTTGTTTGTAAAATTTGGTAGTGATCGGTTGAACGGTTCGACCTAAAATGTGGGAACACGTTACGAATAGACAGACAAACGGACAGATATCTAGAAATCGCAGATATTTTTGCAAATATCTCTGAAACGATGCAAGATATGAAAAACAACATAAGAGAGCAAAGTTGTAGAGAATTTTCTCCTCTACAAATCTGTTTATTTAATTTTCGTGTCAGATCTACAGTAAAGCCGTTATTTTCATTTCAGTTTCGAGCTGTCAAAAGACGATCGCAAAGGCCAACTTTTAGTGTTACTACCGTACCCTAAAGTGGGCGAAAAGGAGAAATGAATAATGTAGACAACTATAGACCTATTTCTATGCCATCGGTTTTTTATAAAGTTTTTGAAAAGGCTGTACACTCACGATTAATCGATCATTTCAGTTCACATAAATTGTTGTCAAACGTACAGTTTGGTTTTAGAAGTGGTTTAACGACTGAAAATGCTATATTTTCGTTTCTCTGTGAAGCACTTGATGGGTTAAATAAAAGGCTACGGACATTAAGCGTCTTCTTTGATTTAACAAAGGCGTTTGATTGTGTTGACGACACAATATCGTTGCAGAAGTTGGAACATTATGGAATACGAGGGGAGGCTCACAACTGGTTCACCTCTCACTTTAATAACAGACAACAGGAGGTAATTCTCCGCAGTGTTGAAAATGGCTATGATGTAGAATCACAATGGTGCACAGTTAAGTGTTCCATGATCATGGAGTTTTACTCCTCAATTAGGTCCTGCAGAACAGAAAACCATATTATTATTATTATTCTTATGGTGGAAGTCCTTGACCTTATAGTCATTGACCTCCTGTCCTCCTCACCATCGACAACCACCTCCCACCCATCCCGGATCTCGTTCTGCTCCTCCCCAAAAACTAGTCCACGATTACTCCCGACCCGACTGCGATGCCTACCGCCGCACCATACAGGGTGTTACAAAAAAGTACGGCCAAACCTTCAGGAAACATTCCTCACACACAAAGAAAGAAAATATGTTATGTGGACATGTGTCCGGAAACGCTTAATTTCCATGTTAGAGCTCATTTTAGTATTTACGGATGAGGCTTCATTCCATCGTGATCATATTGTAAATTTTCACAGTCAACATGCGTGGGCTGACGAGTTTTCGCACGTAATTGTGCAATCACGTCATCAACACATATTTTCTGTGAACGTTTGGACAGGAATTGTTGGTGATGTCTTGATTGGGCCTCATGTTCTTGCACCTACGCTCACTGGGGCACGTTATCATGATTTCATACGGGATAATCTACCTGTGCTGCTAGAACAAGTGGTTCATGTACGATGGAGCTCCTGTACATTTCAGTTGCCGGCCGCGGTGGCCGAGGAGACTGAGGCGCTCCAGTCACGGTCTGCACGGCCACTACGGTCGGGGGTTCGAATCCCCCCTCGGGCATGGATATTTGTGCCGTCCTAGTTCGTAAGTAGTTCATAAGTAGTTTGTAAGTTTAGGGACTGATAACCCCGTAGTTAAGTCCCATAAGCTATACAAACATTTGAACATTTCAGTTGACGTGTTCGTACGCTTCTGAACAACAGATTCAGTGATCGATGGATTCGTAGAGGTGGACCAATTCCATGGCCTCCACGCTCTACTGACCTCAACCCTTTTGACTTTCATTTATGGGGGCATTTGAAAGCTCTTGTCTACGCAGCCCCGATACCAAATGTAGAGACTCTTCGTGCTCGTATTGTGGACGGATGTGATACAATATGCCATTCTCCAGGTTTACATCAGCGCATCAGGGATTCCATGACGGAGGGTGCATGCATGTATCCTCGCTAACGGAGGACATTTTGAACATTTCCTGTAACAAAGTGTTTAAAGTCACGCTGGTACGTTCTGTTGCAGTGTGTTTCCATTCCATGATTAATGTGATTTGAAGAGAAGTAATAAAATGAGCTCTAACATGGAAATTAAGCGTTTCCGAACACATGTCCACATAACATATTTTCTTTCTTTGTGTGTGAGGAATGTTTCCTGAAAGTTTGGTCGTACCTTTTTGTAACACCCTGTAGATGCCCGAGTTACTAGCCACCTCCTGCCCCGAAAGACATTGACCTTACTTATACCTTTCTTCACCAGACCTTGATTGACGCTGTCCGATACCATATTCGCACCAAGGCCATTCACCTTCACTGACAATCCTTCCCCAGTCATTCTTCTGCATGGCTCCCATTGCCTCTATTGCTCCTTCATTCACACCCATGACTAGGATGTTCTACGATGCCACCGGCAGCTCCAATGACACAACCGAAACCTCATCACCGTGTAAAAACGCTGGGACGCGTGACAGACATGAACCTGTCTTAATGCGAAGCTGCCCATCATCTTCTCCAAGTACTGTCTTGCTTTCCGACGCCTTACTTGCAGTCGTCCTCAGCCCTATATCTTCTCCTTCACAATAACCGACCTTTCCCTGACAACGCCCTTAAAGCCAATCACTTCACCACTTACCTCACCGACACTTTTTCCATCCCAGACAACCTCCACTTTGAGTACACCCTCCTCCCTGACATCCATGAGCGTACCAACAGCTCTGCACCACCGTTCACACCCAGCTTCCAGTAACCACGGCTACTCCTCAGACTTAAATATTCCAATTACTGCCTTTGACATTCAATCAACACTTTACACCAAACGCAACACTGCTCCAGGTCATGACTGTCCCACCTACACGCATCTCTGCAACTGCCCTTATTCCTTTCATGTAATCCTCGCTACTCTGTATAACATCATCCTTCAGACCAGTTTTAACCCCCCCCTGAGGAAAATCTCCTGTATCCTAATGTTCCCATATCCTCATAAACCCCCGCCCATCACTTCTTCCTGTCGACCAATCGGCCTCACCTCAGTGTTCAGCAAGGTCCTGGAAACCGTGTCTCGCTGTATTCACCAGTATCCCCATCAACACCAGCTCCCAATGTGGCTTCCGACCGCCCTTCTCTGCCAACGACCAGTTCCTTCACCTCGTCCACTTCCTCTCCTTCCAGTAAAATTTCCATTGCTTTGTCCTCTTCATCTTCCTCAATATTGAAAATCTCTGTGACTGTGTATAGCATCCTGGTCTCCTTTTCAAACTCCAGGCCCACCCTCTTCCTATTAATTATGACCACCTCATTGCATCCATTCTCTTCAACTGCCCATCTATGTCACTGTCAGCAATTCCAATTCCTGTTTGTTCTATACCTCCACCAGAGAGCCCCAAGGCTATGTCCTGTCCTCTCTTCTCTACCTTCTGTACACAGCAAACATGTCCAAACCGAAACCTCCAGTCCTTATCCTTGAGTATGTTGATGACACCAGCTTCCTTGCCCTCGACCCCTCTGTCCAACGCTTCTAACACCTTCAACATCAAGTTTCCCAATTTTCCTCCTGGTGTAACCAGTGGTTACTCACTACAAACCCCAATAAATAGCAAGCTGTCCTCATAGGGCGTACTACCCCTTCCTGCCACCTCCACGACTTCCATCCTTGTAAGGTGGCCGAATCCGCCTTACCCCCACCCTCAAGTACCTCAGCCTCACCTTGCTGGACATGGGGCCTTCAACCATCCACCAACCGCTACACCTACCGTTCCCTCATGCATCCCACCCTCTGCAGCTTCTACGCTGCCTGGATCTCCGACACCCCCACCTTCTGTAAGGCCTACAGTCCTCGAATGCCACACAATCTGCCTCGCATACTGCATCCACCTCTCATCATGCGGATCCTGCATGACCTAATCCCATTTCCCCACCTTCAAAAATGTTCAAATGTTTGTTAAGCTTAAGGGACTTAACTGCGGTGTCATCAGTCCCTAAACTTACTAACTACTAATGAACTAGCTTATACTAAAGACGGCACAAACATCCATGCCCGAAGGGGAATTCGAACCCCCGACCGCAGCGGCCGTGCAGACTGTGACTGGCGCGCCGCAAACCGCTCGGCCACTGCGGCCGGCTCCCCGCCTTCTCCAATTTCTTGAACAATTCCGCATCCGATACATCAACCGAAAAATAGACTCCCACAACCCCTTGGTGTACCCTATCCTAAGCAATCCTGGGCATCTACCACGTCTTCGCTGATATATCCCTCCTGCTCTGCGTCTTCACACCATCCATGTCCTAACCCATGGCAACTTCCGTCACCTCCCCCTCTCCTCCCTTCCTCTTCCCGTAGCAGGGTCACGACAGTGGTGGATGCTTTTCACAGTGTGTTGTTCTGTGATAATAGTGCTACAACACTGCTTTTTCTGTGATATTAAATTGTTGCGCCCGCCGATTGCGGTGGAACAATCGAGGCGGCTGTGTTCTTTTATAACCGTGTCTCTCTAGTGTGTCATCGCGTGTACTACTTCGTTCGTCCCACTACATGTGTGATTTTAGACCGTGGCTCGTTTTAACTTCAGCATGTGATTTTAAATACTTCTTTCGTGTATTTTACTTTCACCAATCAACTGCATCTACAATCTACACTAAGAAAATTCGCATATTTTGTCTCCTCATTTATTTTGTACAATATGTTTGCCAGACATGTATATCCTTGTTGCTAAAGAGCAGCATGGTACTCTGCTACCAACCTGTCCAGTATGGACGTTGAAATAACAGCAAAGAGAAAAAAATGATGTTAATGAAATGGATTTGTTCAAATCAAATGTTTGTAAACTTGTGCTACCAAACCGTTGAGGTCATTAGTCCCTAGACTTACAACCTACTTAAACTAACTTACGCTAAGGACAACACACACACCCGTGCCCTTGAGAGGACTCGAACCTCTGAGGGGGGGGGGGGCGTGCAATCCGTAGCAAGGCGCCATAGAACGGACGGCCATTCCAACACGGCAATATGGATTTGTTTATCATAGGAATATAGATTTCTGCGTCCATAATAACACTGAAATACAGAATTTCATTCTTGTGAGGTAGCTAAGACGACTGTGTCATTTGGAAGAGAGGAGAAAGGAGGACTCGGCCAGTGATGAAGTTGCGCAAACTGCTGGCTTACGGCCGCTGCCGTGATGAAACACTCTCGCGGTGCCCTGCAGAGCGCCGCTAATCTCGCGCAACTTCTACGGAAAGACAGCCACGCAGCACTGTGACAGTTTCGTATGTTGTAATGCATTTCTCGGACCTTTCAAGTACCGTTTGACAAATAACTGGTGCTAAGAGAAAATGCTCTTGAAGTGATTATATAGAGGGTCATTAAAAATGTCGAATAATTTGAGAGACGGTAGTACTCACTGTTCATGGAAATAAGAAAAGTAAGTCCAATAAAAACTTCTCCCGAAACGCATACTTTCTGAGATAAACATGTATTTATATGAAGTGCAGCGGGACGCTTCGTTCTGGATATTAGCACAGCCATTGCATTGGCGTCCTATTGAATGTGTCAGCAGGATGTTATGTACTCTATCTACCATTAGATAGTCTGCAGTCATTTGTGTGGTTCGAGATGTGTTGTAGGCTACGTTAGGTTTCGTCGTGTTTATGTGCCTTATTGTATATTACTACTGTCAACCCTGGGTATGTACCGTGGTGTTTCACCTTCTTAGAAAGGATGAATGGGCACATTATCTGGACTGGACTGTCTCAACGTATTGCTTTCCGTGCTGCAGGATGTACCATGTCAGCAACGATTTCTGGCGCGCCAACGTACTTTCGTCAGAATGTGCGCAAGCATCCGACGTAGATATTTAAGGACCGCTGGACTGGTCGGAGAGGCCCCACAACTTGGCCTGCTCCTTTCCCAGACTTCAATCTTCTAGATGTTTGGTCATGGGGACACTTCAAGGAAGCGGTATAAGTAGCCCAAGCCAATGATATGCAGACATTACAGGGTCGCATCTTCAATGCATGCCAGCAAGAACTGCAACAACAACCAAGTGTACTCCAAAGGGTGCATCATTTCTTATGCCGAAGGGCATAGAAATATATATATTGTCACTAGCTGTCAACCACCAATTTATTTTTGCAGCAGCTGGAGTCCATAGTTCCAAAACTCAAGGGTTCCATATTGCAAACGGCATACTAAGAAAGTGAAAATTGTAGACACACTTATGCTTTAAAGGTATATCAAAATGATCTCATATTGATGTAAAATGGCGTAGTTGAAATCGAGAAATGTGACGTTAGTGTATAACTGTGTCAACTTCAATATAACTCTTAACAGTTCTGAATCAAGCTAGCTTTTAATCTAGTACATCATGAACCCTACGCTTATACTTACGTAGCTCTCATAATACCAGAAAGCACTGACAACGAGTACACTGTTCTAGCAAAGCAGAAAAGTGTTGCTTATATTTTATTTGTGTTTGCAAGTTAGATATTTGAAGTCCTTGATGAAAATAGTAGGTTTCCGTTGTATGAACGTAGTGATTTATTGTGTCTGTGATGTGGCCGACCGCGGTGGCCGAGGGGACTGAGGCGCTTCAGTCACGGTCTGCACGGTCACTACGGTCGGGGGTTCGAATCCCCCCTCGGGCATGGATATTTGTGCCGTCCCAGTTCTTAAGTAGTTCATAAAGTAGTTTGTAAGTTTAGGGACTGATGACCCCGTAGTTAAGTCCCATAAGCTTTACAAACATTTGAGCATTTTGATCTGTGATGTGAGTCGCTGCCAGCCTGGCAGCCTGATGGCCAACCCAGTGTGGTGGAAATGGCCAGGCCGAAGCTTGGTTGTTGTGTGGGCCCCAGAGAACAAGGCTCACTTGCACCACGCTAGCCAGTCCGTCTAAGGAACACCAGCTAGCCTCACAACTGCCTGTGTCACGTCACACTGACCAGGCTGTGACCAGCAGTTAACTGGCTGACCGCTGGGGCACAGCCTACTGTCTCATAGCGGCCAGCTACTCAGCTAGTGATCGCGCCGGCTCAGGGAACACCACCTAGAAGACAAGGCCTAACAACTGGCCGAGCCTATGTCATGCCTAAGACCCGGCGCACACTTGATTCAGCACAAGCAGAGGAGAGGCAGAGGATAGGCTGCCAGCCGTCTGTAAACCGTGCTTTCCAATGGGACAATGGACACATACTGCAGCCGAGACGGAGGGAAGGCATTTCCTCAGTCAGGCCTCTGTCCGGTTGTCTGAGGTGCACAGTTTTCCTGTGCCTCTGTCCCACCTTTGTCGCAAAGTGAAATTTCACGTCTTCCAATAAGCTTGGAAAAGTATGGTTTTATGTAGACGAATAAAAGCTTCATCCTTCTCTGTATTTAGTTTCTTTGTGACACTTTTACTTTCTATGTAAAAAAAATTAAAACACCATTTTCGGATTTGTGCGTGTTCTGCACTAACACAATTTCCTCAATCGACTTTGCAGAAACTATTCGCTAGAAAAAAATTATTTTTCTGTATCTTGTAGCCAAAAGCCACTGCATGATGTTGGACAGGTTTTCTTTTCGTTATTGTACATATCTATTGTTATAATAAAAATAAACTACAATGCTGCACATATTTCGAAGAGTTTGCAGTGAAAAATGTAGTCGCTGGCCAGTTTGCGTTTGGTGCGTTTTACACCATACATTACTGCATACTAAATGAAGCTAACATATCGAAATTGATTATAACGGTGAAAGGAGAGACATATCTCCTTCCATTCTCGAGAAAATACGTGAGATACACTTTTGACGCGGCGCGGTCGGCAGCTACGCGGCACACGCGCGGTTGTTGCCGCCTGCTATGCAGAGTGCGGACCTGCCTCGTGTCTCTCTTCTTCGTATGCTGCCGATACAGACCCAAGCTGGAAACGAACAACTTACTGAAATAGAAAGACACCGAGATTCATAAACCGAAGATGATGATTGTGTATTTTTACGGTCTATAGTCTCTGGTTTCAATAAACTTTGTGACAGGGATGACAGCACTATAAAAGCTAAAATTCCCGTTACCACTGAATAACAAGTTCGGCCAAGCCAGAAGGGACGTGCAACGATTTTTTTTTACCATCAGCGACCTTCTTCAATTTCTTGAAACACAATGTCCACCCCTTAGTGGAGCTTCAGCTCACTGCTAAACCATAGATGATGCTAGGAACGTCTCTCGTCAGTATTTCTCAACCTAAATTCTATACCACTTTTAGAAATTCAACAATTGCAAGAGTATTAGCATAGGTTCACTAATTACTAACAAATATAATGGCTGCTGATGGTAATTATTATTAGAAATGATAACAGAGACAAAATAGGAATGCAACGTAATCAAATACTGGATGTACATGCACAGCTGCCGTCAAAGAAGAAGAAAAAAGCAGACGTCAATATCTTAGTACTCAGGAGCATGAAAGAGCTACGAATAAAGACCTAAGTAAGGAAACATTGCGTGCAAATTCAGTTAAAAAAAGGAAACTATGATTTGCAAAAATTTTCCATATCGATATATCTTTCAATCTAAGACGTATAAAAAGCATACCAGGTGTCACCAAGAAGAAAAGTGTTTCTGATCATATATACTGCGCCACAATCATCATTAAATATGTCAGTTGTATAAAGGTTCTTTCAATTGTTGAATTTGCAGTGACACTTGTTTCTCTGAATTATAAAAGATATGAGAGAAAAATAAATCTGATTTTAATTACATTTCTAAAACATATACCTATTTTTCTTTAGTTAGTATAATGTGTCACACACTCTTTTTCCTCTCTGTTAAATCCTTCTTACTCAGCATATGACTCTCTTTGAACTGTCGTCTGTTTAGTCGCAATAGCTCTAGAGCTTATAATGAACTTCCGTAGACCAGACAAGTTCGCCATATATTCGTCTCTTTTTGCCTGTTCCTCAACAGGCCTTTTACTGCTCTTACACTCACCTCATCATTGTACTGACACACAGACACAAACATTAAATTAATTGACTTTTGAAGGAGATTCAGGAATTAAATGTAATTGCATCGAGAGTTTTGCAGTGGACATGTAGCACGAGCTGTGTTGCGTGAGCGTTGCAAGCTGCGCTACCCTCCACTGCCTGTAATGCGCCTATGCTGTGTGAAGTGTGCGCTGACCTGCAGAGGCCCTGCGCCTCGCCTCTGCCTCTGCTGCGTCAAGTGTGCGCCAGGCGTAAAGGCTGAGAACGCTAGCTGACTGGCTGACCGCTACACGGCGGTGGGTATGCCCCTGCAGCCAGCCAGTGAGCTGCCGGCCGCAGCCTTTAGGTGTGACGTAGGCACGGCCAGTTGTGAGGCCTTGTCTTCTTGGTGATGTTGGCTCAGTCCTCACTTGATCACATGACGTGACGTGAGTGCCGCGGCCTGTCTTTCTCGTTGGCCTCGAACCTAGTCGTTGTGACATGACGCAGGCTGTTTTGAGGGCTTGTATATAGGTGGTGTTGGTCTGAGGTGGGCTAGCATGAGCTAGCAGCGTGCTATGCTCATATCTGTGGGACTTTAGGTTGGTGTACCAATTTATTTGTCTCTTCAGTGTATACACACCATTAGTTGTATAATATCAGTCTGTATTGTGTCATTAAAAATACTCTTAAGCAGAGGGTTTTTGGTACTATCGTTGAAAATGTAATGATACACTGACGTCATATAATTACGTGTAATGTCTCTCCTATGGTTTATATCTTGTTACTTTGCTTCTCCCCGTTAATGTGCCACTTGTGGTAGAATGCAGCATTTTGCATAGAAGTGACATAGACCACTGTTTTTTTGTGTTATTCTATATATGGTTTCGTGTGGTTCTGCGCCTTCGAGGTCAAAGGTGTACCTTATTACAGGGGTTCTCCGGTGCTACCTTCCCCAGCCTATGGACAGATCACCTTCAACATGGTGTCCATGAAGCACTGCATAGAGGTATGAAATTTAAATGTGGACACTGACAAACAGACTAGTACTCTAATCTACATGCCACCACCTCTCATCTCCTCGCCAGCCTTAACTGGAGGTGAAGGCTTCTTCTAGCACAAAGAGGGACACGAACCCGACACTGAGCACAGAAGTACAAATTGATCTGCCAACTATCTCTGCCGACGATGAGGAGATCGAAGAACTGTAAGAAGAGAAAAAATAAATTATTCACACAGTTAAGGGAGACGAAAACTTGATTGTGGTAGGGGACTGCTACTCGGTAGTTGGAAAGGGGAGTGACGGAAAATTAGTAAGTGGATACAGGCTGGGGAAAGGGAATGAAAGAGGAGATCGCCTGGTTCAGTCATAATGAGAGAAAGTAGTATACATGGAAGAGACCAGGAGACACTAGAAGGTACCAGATTGACTTCATAATGGTAAGACATACGTTTTGAAACCAGGTTTTAAAGTGTAAGACATATCCAGGGGCAGATATAGACTCTAACCATAGCTTATTGGTTATGAACTTCAGATTAAAACTTAGGAGAATGCGAGAAGGTAGAAAATTAAGGAAATGGAATCTGGACAAATTAAAGGAATCATAGATGGTGTAGAGTTTCAGAAGGAGTCTTAGGACAGGATTAACCAAAAAGGTGGAAAGTAATACAGTAGAAGAGGAATGGGCAGCTTTCAGCGATAGAATAGTGAAGGCCACAGGGGATCATATATGCTCGTAGGTAGAAGGACAAGGCCTAATAGAAATCCCTGGATAACACAGGAGATAATCAACTTCATTAATGAAAGGAGAAAATATAAAAATGCAGCAAGTGAAGCAGGCAAAAGGGAGTACAGCCGGCTGAAAAATGAGGTTGACAGGAAGTGCAGACTGAGTAAGTAGGAGTGGCTAGAGGAGACGTTTGGAGACAAGAAAAGCAGCTGCATGAATATGAAGATCTCAGATGGAAAACCAGTACTAAAGAAGGGGACAGGTGGAAAGAATATATAGAGGGCCTATACAAAGGAAATGAACTCGAAGGCAGTATTTTAGAAATGGAAGAGGAACTAGATGAAGATGAGATAGGAGATATGGTACCGCAAGAAGAAACTGTCAGCGCACTGAAAAATTTGAGTGGAAACAAGGCTCCTGGAGTACTTAGATGATATTCCGTTTGGCCTGCTGATATCATTCCACCTGGTATGCAAAACGTATGAGACAGGGGAAATGACATCCGACTTCAAGAAGACTATAGTAATGCCAATTAAAAAGAAAACAAGTGGAGACAAGTGTGAAAATTACAGCACTACCAGTTTAATAAGGCATGATTGCAAAATACTGACACGAATTATTTACAGATGAATGGAAAAACTGGTGGAATTCGGCCTTGGGAACTATCATTTGGATTTAGGAGCAATGTTGGAACGCGCGAGGCAATATTCACATTACAACTGATGTTAGAAGATAAGAAAAAGGAAACATACGTTTTTAGCTTTTGGAGATCTGGAGAAAGCCTTTGACAATGTTGACTGCAATAAACTTTTTCAAATTATGAAGGTAGCAGGGGTAAAATATATGGAGCAAAGAATTATATTCAACTTGTACTAACGCTAGACGGCAGTAATCAGAGTCGAAGGGCATGAAAGGGACGTAGTGGTTGGGAAGGGAGTAAGACAGGGTTGTAGCTTTTCGCCAAATGTTATTCAATCTGTGTCTTGAGCAAGCTGTGAAGGATTGCAACAAGAAATGTGGAGAAGGAATTAAAGTACAGGGAGAAGAAATAAAAACTTTGCGGTTTGCCGATGACATTGTAAGTTTATCAGAGACAGCAGAGGACCTAGAAGAGTAATTGAACGGAATGGATAATGTATTCAAAGGAGGTTATGAGATGAACATTAACAGGAGCAAAACAAGAGTAATGGAATGTAGTCCAAGAAAATTAGGCGATACCGAAGGAATTTGGTAAGCTAATGAGAGAGTAAACGTAGTAGATGTTTTTTGGTAGAAAAATAACTTCTGATGGTCGAAGTAAAGAAGATATAAAACGTACAATGGCTATGGGTAGAAGGAATTACTGGACAAGCGAAATTGGTTGACATAAAAATTAATTTAAATGTTAGGAAGTCCCTTCTGAAAGAAATTGTCTGCAGGGTAACATTCTACTGGAGTGAAATGTGGGCAATAAGGAGTTCAGACAGAAAGGTGATAGAAACTTTTGAAATTTTGTGCTACAGACGAATACTGAAGATAAAATGGTCGATCGGGTAAATAACGAGGAACTGCTGAACAGAATTGGGCAGAAAATAAAATTTCTAGCATGTCCTGACTAAGAGAAGGGATCGGTTGGTGGGACACATACTGAGTCATCAGGGAATCGTGAACGTAGCGTTAAAAGTAAGTGTGTTGGGTAAAAATCGTATAGGGGGCCCGAGAGTCGAATACAGTAAGCTGGTTCAAAAGGATGTAGACTGCTGTTCTTATTCGAAGATGAAGATGATCGCACAGGGCAGGGTAGCGTGGAGAACTGCATAAAACCTGTCTGCGGAATGAAGACCACAAAAACAACAAAATACTTGAGTTCACCGATTTGATTCATATTTCTAGAGTTAGTAGAGGATGGCTATGACTTCCACATATGCAAAGAAGAAGACCCAAATCGAATTTTAACGTTTTAGGCTTACCTATAAATGTGGCTATGTGGTCCGAACAATCAGCCAGAGGAAATATCGTATTGTGCGTTTTGTCGTTATAAATCCACTTGTTAAGTTGCTGCAGATTTTGATGCTGCTTTGTTTACTTCTTTAGAAATGAATATGATACAGTGATTTCACAACCGACGAGAAGAACAGAAGAGATACTTTGAAATTTATTTTCAATCGTAATGTTGTCGCCGCGGTGGATTATCCGTGCGGACTGGGGCGCCGTGCTGCGGTGCGCGCTGCTTTTCGCCGTCATGGGTTCGAGTCCCCCCCTCGGGCATGGGTGTTTGTGTTGTCCTTAGGTTAGTTTACCTTAGTTTGTAGTAGTCTGTAAGCTACGAACTGGTAGCCACGCAGTTGAGTCCGATAGATTTATAAACATTTGAACATTTCGTAATTTTTTCCGGCCCAAGACCTTTGTGAGTGAACAATGATTAGAGAAGTAGGTAAAATAGGAATGTTATCGGAATTCAGATTTCGATTATCAGTGGTTTTTTATAAAACCTGGGGACCCCATATTATGAGACGAAATAGTTCAATTCTGCTGCGGACTAATGAAATTTAAGCACCGTAATGGAAATGACGGAGACGTCTCGATTCCGCGTGCAGGTCTCGGTACACGAACTGTTCCAATATTTCCCTTCAGTTTGACATAAATAGTGACATGACCAATGCGGTCATGCCTCCATATGGGACAGACATGAGTGCAATTACCCGAAGATCGGCTAGTGTGCATAAATTTCCAATTCTAAATAGCGTGCGTCACTTGAAAGTAGAATTATAGATGCAGATTCCGTCTTCTAATACCGTTTGCAGTTCGCGAGCATTAGCGTACGTGTGCGGCCTGTAATTCAAGATGTCATGTCCGATCAGAGCCAACACCTTCTAGACGGGCGTCAGAGCGCATACAAAGGCAGGTGCCGGCCATAGTGTCCAGTAGGCCCGCGGTATACCACTGCTTGTGACCACCACCACCTAGAAAGAAGGCCTCGGTGCTCGGTGCTCGGTGCTCTCGTGTGACGTCAGGCAGAGTAGGTTGCGCGCACAAAGCTAACTGGCTCGCTGCTTCGGCATAGTGGGCCGTGCCACAGCAGCTACCCAGTCAGTTATGCGCGCGCAACCTACTCTGTCTGACGTCACACGAGAGCGTCGCGGCCTTTCTTCTAGGTGGTGCTGCTTTGACGTACTGTACAGCGCTGTGACGACAAGGCTTATGCCTGCACCAGAGACCCCGGAAGTCAGAGATAATCCTGAAGTGTGCGGAACAGACACCCCAACGTAAACAGTGAAGCATCAAATAGCTTATCATAGTCCAAAGAAATACCGACTCGAGTCGTAGTTATCGGATAACTGACTTCTGAAACTAAAAGAGGAAACCCACACACCTTATGTCGATACCTTCAGCCCGGAGCAACAACCTGAACCTTCGTCAGACCATAAACAACCTGAGTACCTCCTCTAGGAACCATAACCAATGGTGGTTTGTATACAAGGGTACTGAACAGTCAGCACCAATGTTGGGCGAATAGGCGAAATAAGTAGCAGTTAAGCATATAGGAAACTGTATAGAGGGACTGATGACCGTTTCAGTCATTCAACCAACCAACCAAACTGTATTGAGGGAAATATTATCATCTTAACCGATTCCCGAGCAGCAGTTATCGCCATTGTTATTTTACATATCGATACAAATGTAGCAAATCAGTAGCGTACAAAACCAGAAAAACTAATTCACATTAATCTGGGTCAAGGCCACAGCGGAATCTGCGAAAGCCGTGGTAGAGTGGCCGAGTACATTGAGGCGCTATGCTCCGATGCGCGAGGCCATTCCCGTCGGGGGTTCGAATCCCCCATCGGGCATGGATGTTTGTGTCGTATTTAGTATAAGGTAGTTCATAAGTAGTTTGTAATTTTATGGACTCATGACCACGCAGTTAAGTCCCTTAAGATTAACAAACAGTTGAACAGAATCTGCGAAAACGAGCAGACGGACCAACAAAGCGCCACATCAGTAACGCCGTGCCATCCAAAGGTAATCCACACAGACTGCATACGGCGACTTAAAAGGTGAGACTAGCAATGGAGCAGAAGAACCAACGGCAAAGGGAGGCATTACAGAGCAATACACCCTGTGATACTATCATCGCATTGGTGTATCAAATATTCGATGTCAAGATGTTTCTATACAACCATTGCTGAACGAAAGTGAACCACGGACAAATTAAAAAACTTACGTCGCCTGGGACTGATCGGGTACGCTCCTTGTAATTGTGGAGAACAAAAAGAAGGCATGAATCATATAGTATTAGGATGCCCCGAAAACAGATAAGATAGATCGGACACTAAATTAATTATGGGTTACAAAGAACCTCACTGCGTTACCCCACTTTTGGAACCGACGACGTGAGGGCGTATAAACTCACATACACATCTGTCAAGGAATTTGGAGTGTCAGTATAATAAATCACACAGAAATCAAGATTTTTCAATGAGGAGGAAACCGGCAGCACGAGACCATATGCGAGAGCGACCACTCCGAGGGGACGGATGAGAAACCAAGAATTTGAATTGCCTGGAGGATCAGCATCAACTAACCTATACATGAATACACTAAGCGGAGACAAAGTGAACTGTAACAGTACATATTATTTTGTTAAGTAATATATCTTTTCTGTAAGCACAGTGAATGCAATCAGTTTTGAAAACTTAGCTTTACACTGACATAAATGTTCAAATGTTTGTGAAGCTTAAGGGACTCAACTGCGGGTCATCAGTCCCTAAGATTACAAACTAATTATACCAAGGACAGCACAAACATCCATGCCCGAGGGGGGATTCGAACCCCCGACGGGAAACGGCCTCGCGCATCGTAGCATAGCGCCTCAATGCGCTCGGCCGCTCCGCCGCGGCTTACATTGTTATAAATGAATGTAAATTTGTATATAGATAACAGTCCAAACCGACAGTTTTAAATTGTATGTATAAAATATGATCATTGTATACTCATGAAACCAAAAGTCAATAAATAAAAAAATAAAATATATAATAGTACGTGACAAACACAGTCAGCTAACGTCTGATAAGAAACACACACACACACACACAAACAAACAAACACTGACACACAGCAGCGGTGGAGCGGCCGAGCGCTTTGAGGCGCTGTGGTACGATGCGCGAGGCCGTTCCCGTCGAGGGTTAGAATCCCGCTACTCGGGCATGGATGTTTGTGCTGTCTTTAGTATAAGTTAGTTAATAAGTAGTTTGTAAGTTTAGGGACTGATGACCTCGCAGTTAAATCCCATAAGCTTTACAAACATTTGAATATTTTATGAACACACACACACACACACACACACACACACACACACACACAAACCAGACATTCAATGAGCCAATAATCAAGCAATTCTGCTAAAGTTCTGCGAAATGCCTCCGTTTCTGAGACTGAATATTCCTGCAACCAAAGCGGGTAACCACCAACTGCAGATCGACAGGTAGACTGCTTGTCTCGTGAGGTTTCAAAGGTCGACCATACAGACAAATCCAGTGCTACGAAGGAATTTATGACCATCTCCGGAATTGTGAAAAACTAACCCCTGATACAAAATAAATTACTTATACTGAGAAAGAAGACACCGCCATAAGAAAAGAATTCCCTTACAAATGATGAATATTTTTAAACCATGAAAGGAGACTTGTTTTAGAAATGTGTCTCAGGACTAATTTCCGAATAATTTTGTTGTGATCGTTCTAGCAATGATTCTGTTTCTCAGAATTGATTACAGTATATTTTTGAAAATAGTTCTTGTGTAGCACAATATTCTTTCGCTACAGGCCTATAAGATTGCAGCTATGAACTATAATAAAGTACACAGTGTCTTCAAATTTCAAAATTTGAAAAACTTTTTATATGAAGCTTATATTGACAGTATATTGTTTTTCAAGAAGTTGTCGGCCTTCACTGCATACCAGGATACAGTATTATCGTTAATTGTGGAATCAAATCTGAAGGGTGTGACCGCATTTATCATGAAGGAGAGCATCATAATAAGAAATATCGAGAATAATAGTGGCATTGCCTGTACCTTTACAGTACCACATTATTCAGTGTATATGTCCTGTCGGGTTCCAGTAAGAGGTGCTAAAGAGTCTAGTTTTAAAGGGAGAAATTGTTCCTTTGATGCACACCACGAACAATTTAACGAATGGTATTTTGCACAGAGTGCGTGATTTGGTCCAACGTAAATGGTAGGGTGGTTTTCATCTCGATTAGAAACCTCAATATTATTTTTATTTCAAATTAAAATGTTTTTTAGATTGGCTAACTATCAAATAATCGGCGCTGTTGCTAGTGGCAAACTATTTTTTTTTCACTCTGTGTATTAACCTAGCCTTCCCATCTCATCGATTTGACACAGTTCGGACTCCACGTTAAACTTGTAGGTAACCTTTTCCGGTTGGATAACTAGGGTAAGTTAGGAACATGTTAGGCGCCGAAGTGGCTTCTAATCGAAAGACTTGCACCAAGCCACTGAGCCACACGAAATTATTATTACAATCGATTACTAACGTTTCCTTGATGCTACAAGTTACTTCACATTACATGTGTTACTGTTTTCTGTTTGTAATTCATACAGATCTATTTTATTCCGATTTTGATGAAATTGTCCACACTTGACCTTCAGAATAAGAGGACGGTTAGTGTCTACATAAAATTGGATATGGTGCAGAATTTGACAGCCGCACTGGAATGGCCGAGCGTTAGCGTTCTGAGGTTCCTTGCTGCGGAGTGTGCGGTTGATCGTTGTTGGGGGTTCGAGTCCTCCCTTGGGCAAGGGTGTGTGTGTTGTTCTTACCATAAATTAGTTTAACAATTTAATGCACAGTGTAGCTGATCAGCTACATACTTTATTTTTCCCCGCTGTCTCTCAAACTAATCAAAATTTTACCACAAATTCATTTGCAGCTGCTTGTATACTTAGTGTTACATATGCTAGTAGCTCGCTCTACAAATTTTAAATTGCAGAGTGCTACTGAATCATTTCGAAAGTTAGCTGCATTGAGTTACTCCTAACATGTGCGTATGTTTACATTAGTATTATATATGAGTGCATTTTTTCGCGGTGATATCCATGAATGAAATCTTGGGAATCTTGGGAATCGTGGGAAGTAAACCATATGACGCGGCTTGTAACCCGAGAATATTTCATTAATATTCCTCCTTTGTCATGTAATAGTAGTCAATTATATACTACTGTTGCATTATGAGTTACTTTCTGGAAAGATGAGAGACATAACAGTGACATTAACTACATCAGGTACATCATGGTCGCACTATATACTGAAATCTATGAACTTTTTGCTGCTAGTAGTGCATAATAATTTAAAGGATTATTTTTCAATATTTTTCTCAGTATATATGCACTATACATTAATCGTTGTATTTTTATAGCTTCAGATAAAAAGTCATGCATTAAAGGGTTAAGTAGTTTGTAAGCCTACCGACTGATAACCGCAGCAGTTAAGTCCCGTATATTTACAGACATTTGATTTGAAGAATTGACAAAAAATGTTCAAATGTTTGTTAAGCTTAAGGGACTTATCTGCGGGGTCATCAGTCCCTAAACTTGGAGTCATTCTACTTTTAATTGCTCTCGTGACATTCTTGTAATCAAAGTTTAGCAACATGATTTGTCTAAAGTTGTCAATGGTGTGTTGGCGACGGTTTTTTGCAACTAAAACCACTTTGCCTTCTTTAAACACTTCCGGTATATTCTGCCCACGGATAATTTCGTTTATAATATCAGTGAAGGTCGGCCGAATGATGTGCCAGAAACGGTGATAGAATTCTTTCGGCAGTCCATCTGCCCAAGGGGACTTGTTGGCGGGGGAGTGCACGATTAATTCTAAGATGTCTGAAACGGTAAAGTCCGACAACAGATCTGCGTTGTCGTCTGCTGTAACATTACATACAAGTTTTTGAACGAACACAGATGCTAGATTGTTATCAAATTGTACCTCGGAATATAAATCTCCATAAAAGTTTCTGAATTCTTGCACAATGTCTTTTTGTTCCACTAGTAGAGCACCATTAGGTGCGGTAAGCCAATCTATAAAAGTTCGTGCACGACGTTTACTGTGCTTAGTGAAATGGTACAGAGATGTTATCTCGCTCTCACTAACAGATTTCGCTTTGGACTTGATTTTTAGTCCCTCAAGTTGTCTTCTCTTGATACTAATTAATTCGCTTTTAACCTCTTAATTTGTGCTGTTTAAGTGTTACTGTCAGCGGATTTTTCGTATAATTCTCTTAGAACTGTGTAGTAAAATTCGGTGGTCCGTTTCTCATCCTGTGTTCTATGATAACTATAAAAGATTATAGCTTGCCTTCGTTTCCTCTTAGCCGTGAGAGTCCACCACTCTTATTTGGATCTGTGTCTATCGATAGAGCGTAGACAAGCATTCCAAGATGTTAGGATAACCTCTTCAAGTTCTATATCCTGGAGGTGCGATGTGTTCAGCATTCACTGCCTTCTGAACCTTTTAGTGGGTTGCCTATCTAGAGTGATTGTCACGGCGGTCTGTAAATGGTGCTGGTATGACATCAACATCATTAAGACGGTTACTTAGGTGGGACGATGTATGAATCCTGTCGATACGACTACTGGAGGTGGGAGCGAAAAACGTGAATTTTACTTGGGTAGTGTAAAAGAATTCAAATGTGTCTTGCAGCCTAATGTTGTTGACAAGTTCATAAAGATCTTTACAATAATTAAAGTTCGGACACAATTGAAGTCCCCTCCTAGCATGACATTCGGTGGATCTTTTCGTAATAAATAGATAATTTCATCTTTGAAGACACTTCGGTCAGATTTGTGACTACTTCCCGAAGGCGCGTAAAGATTAATTAATGTGACATCAAATACTTTGCAAGCAATGACACGCCCAGACTCGAGCTTTTAAATATCTCTTACGGGAATTCCTTCCCGGACTAGGATGGCCGTGCCTGTGTGTTTTTCATGGGCTACATTTTCTATTGTGTGAAATCCTGGGATTTGTAATGTAGAAACAGCTACTTCCTGTAAAAATAAGATATCAGCCTCAGAATCGTAAACGATTTGTTTAAATGCTGCAAGTTTCAGATCTGATGTTATACCAGTTATATTTACACTTATCAGTTTGTACGCTTGTGTCCTACTGGGTTGCATGCTACTTTAAATTTATAGGATCATCAGAATCTCGCCAATCCATCTTCCTGTCTATTCGAACATCTAATCCTTCACTGGTTTTTGTCTGATCAGTCCGGTCTTTACTTTTGTTTTTGCTGCGCGTTACGATCACATTAGGCTGTACCGTTTTCTTTGTCCGAGAAGTGGAGGGCAATTTTTCAACGTTTACTGACGTTGGAAAATCTTGCCTCACTTCTGTCTTCAAATTTGCAGCTACCGCGTCTTTGGTGCGCGCCGAACTTTGCTCGTCGTCCGGAGAGTCACCGCTATTGCCTGCAATGGTCGCGTGTGTGTTTACAATTCCTGAATCAGGCAGTGTGTATACACTGCTGACGACACTTTGTTACAGGTATCGCCTGCGGCGTTTCTTTCGTGTTCGTGTTGCCTGGATACTGTTTGCTGACCTGCAGTGATATCCATGCTGTGTATGTTTACATCGGGGATTGTGGTGGCACCGCGCTTTGAGGTGTTGACGGCGAGGAACACTGACGGAGGCACTGCTTCCTGCTCTACTTTCTGCTCAATTACGGGTTGTATCGCGGATTCTGTGTGACTTCATCGTACATTTCTACGTCAATTGACGGTCGTACAATGTCTGTCTTTTGAAGTTTTTCCGGTTTTCGGGATCCTGCGTTTCCTCATCAGTGCTGTTACCATCGCGAGTTTTGCGCCGCTTCGTAGGTGCAGTGGGTATGGCACTTTTGAGTGGGTTCGAATCCGCGTCAGGCAACGGAGGGAACTCTTTGCTCGGAGTCTGCTCTGCATCTTTTTTAGTGACAGAGGGTCCTGGTATACTAGCTGCTTCGACACGATTTTCTGGCAAGAGATCAGCTAGCGTCAGTTTTTTGCGCTGCTGGAGGGTGGGTTTCAAAATTGTGACACGTTGTGGACAGTCTTACATGACCACTTAGATTACAGATATAACATGTCGATACCTGACCAGAATACTGAACTTGCGCTCTATATCCGCAAACAGTGATGTGTGACGGGGTATTTACTTTAACGTGTATTTCAACGGAGCGGACGCAATTGTAGCATTGTAATTTATGCTGACTGGACCACCGTTCAAGGCGAATGTTCCTTATGTCACCGTATTGCAGTAAGACCTCTTTTGCCGGCCGCGGTGGCCGAGGGGACTGAGGCGCTCCAGTCACGGTCTGCACGGCCACTACGGTCGGGGGTTCGAATCCCCCCTCGGGCATGGATATTTGTGCTGTCCTTAGTCTTAGCTAGTTCGTAAGTAGTCTGTAAGCTTAGGGACTAATGACCCCGTAGTTAAGTCCCATAAGTTCTACAAACATTTGAACATTTTTGAAGACCTCTTTTAGAAAGCAGTTCTCTACTTCAGGGGGCTGGTTAAAGATCCACACATTTTTATACTCCACACTAGCATTAGAAATTTTAACAGTACTCACCGAACCATCTCGATGACGAAATTCAGCGTCCCCTCCGTGTTGAAGCACCAGACGTTCCAGTAGCACCGCGTTAATCAGTTTGACGTAAAAACAGTATTGTTCCAAATCATAGTAGGCTGTATGAACCTGATCGGTGTTGATTCCAAAGGTTCCCCTTACCCAATCATGCACTTCCAGTGAGCTCGGTTGCTTGTTTCGGGTTGATTTGTGAAATTAAAATTGCAGGGTGTTCTTCCTGGGTATCGTTGGGGCCATGTTGCAAATTAACCCAACAGGGCTAATTGCATATGACGCAAAGCACTACACAAAGTTACCAATCAAGTCACAGACGCGATCAAACGTATTCACAATGACACAACGAAACGGCGCGTGCACAACGTAAACAAACTGCCAGCGACTCGGAGCGCGCAAGTACTTCCTCACTCTACCGCGTCTGAGGCGGAACTACGAGCGCTCGGCTACCGCGGCCAGCGAAGTTTTTGGCATCTGTCTACAGAGGAAGACCACTGTGTACGTAATCTTTCGTACAGTGTATGGCGAAATGCACATTACAAAAGACATCTACACCGTTTGACCCATCACCGTGAAAGTTATCACATATATGTTTGTAGGTTTCTGTTGAGAAGGTTTTTGTGTACCGCAAGAAACCTTAGTGATTGGCTGAGGGTATATTGCAATCAGCTTCGAGATAATTTCACTGATCACCATGAATGTTGTCAGATATATGTAACTTTTCGTCGACGTAGGAAGGAGGAGATGCATTGAGAGAGAGGTGCCGAGCGAGGTGGTGCAGTGGTAACACACTGGACTCGCATTCGGAAGGAAGGTGGTGCAAATCCTCCTCCGGCCATCCAGTTTTAGGTTTTCCGTGATTTCCCTAAATCATACCAGGCAAATGCCGGTATGGTTCCTTTCAAAAGCCGGCCTCGGTGGCCGAGCTGTCTGCGGCGCGTCAGTCACAGTCTGCACGGCCACTATGGTCGGGGGTTCGTATCCCCCCTCGGGCATGGATATTTGTGCTGTCCTTAGTACTAGCTAGGCCATAAGTAGTTTGTAAGTTTAGGGACTGATGACCCCGTAATTAAGTCCCATATGCTCTACAAACATTTGAACATTTGATTTTCCTTTCAAAACGGCACGGCCGATTTCCTTCTCCATACTTACTCAAACAATCCGAACGTATGCTCCGCCTCTAATGCCCACGTTGTCGACGGGGCGTTAAACCCTAAGCTTCCTTCTTCCTTCTTCAGAGAGCGTCCGATGAGCAGGTGGACCTAGTTTGTAGCGCTTCATTCATGTTGCAGCGCATGTGCAGTACAAAAAGCTGTGTTTGAAGGGCTGCAGGCGCCGTTCCTGCAGCCTGCCTGCAGTCTCCGGCTGTTCGAAGAGCTGCAGCCCTGCAATTCATGCAGGCAGGAGCTGCAGGAGGAAATTTTCCTGCAGCTCTTGCAGCCAGACTCGCGCATGCGCATAATTTGTCCCTCATGCGTAAGGCCGGCGTTTTTGTTAATGCAGATTGGGCGTGGTTAAAGGGTGGTTAGATGCCCTGCCGGCACACCATTATATGACGGGAAAAAATATGTCTGAGTGTGCGCCAACAGTTTGCGTATAGACTTCTGCTTGTGAACATGTGAAGAACTGCGAATCATGCAACTGAGGCGGAAACTGGGTACCAGCCCATTATTCATCTAGTGGAATGTGAGAAAATCAAAGATCAAGCATGATATGAGGAAGAAGGGCTACGGAACTATAAAAAAGAAGCAAAATAGAAACAGTGAACGGTCGATACGTAAGATGTGCAACACTTAACGGGTGGCCAGAGTTATGGTGTTTTTTTTTTTTTTTTCTCGTCATACTACACATTAGTTACAGAATGTGAGTCATGTGTTAAGAATATATTACCATCATAAGGAAATATGATGATCAGTGAATGCAGGTCAGATGCTCCATTGATTCCTTTTGGAAATGAAAGAAAAAAACTCCGCCATGCACTGTAGTCAACTGAAGCCTGTCGCGTGTTTATTTAGACATAGCTTTCCCTTACCACAGCGCGGTCATCTCGCATCGGATCTACTGCTTCCAGTGTGATCCGAACAACTAGCAGCTTCGTATCCGTGATCTTGTGTGTTTGCATCGGTACGAAATACTGGGGTGCACTCAATACAAAGCGATCAGCCTACAGACGTTCTTGTGGTCTTTAGTCCGTAGACTGGTTTGATGCAACTCTTCACGCTACCCTGTTCTGTGCAGCCGGCCGCTGTGGCCGAGCTGACTGAGGCGCGCCAGTCACGGTCAGCACGGCCACTACGGTCGGGGGTTCGAATCCCCCCTCGGGCATGGATATTTGTGCCGTCCTTAGTCTTAGCTAGTTCATAAGTAGTTTGTAAGTTTAGGGACTGATAACCCCGTAGTTAAGTCCCATAGACTATACAAACATTTGAACATTTGTTCTGTGCAAGGCTAGTCACTGTATTCGTCTGTCGGTCTCCCTCTGCGACTTTAAGTCTACACACTTCCCTCCAGTGCTAAATTGACGATTTCTTGATGCCTCAGTATGCGTCCCACTAATCGATCCCTTCTCTTAGTCAGGATATTCCAGAAATTTTATTTTCTCCCCAATTCTGTTCAGCACTTCCTCAATATTTACGCGATCTACCAATTTATCTTCAGCATTCGTCTGTAGCACAAAATTTCAAAAGTTTCTATCACCTTTCTGTCTGAACTCCTTATCGTCCATGTTTCACTCCAGTAGAATGCTACCCTACAGACAAGTTATTTCAGAATGGACTTTCTAACATTTAAATTAATTTTTATATCAACCAATTCCGCTTGTCCAGTCATTCTTTCTTTCCATAGACATTGCAAATTTTATATCTACTTTACTTTGTCCATAAGAAGTTATTTTGCTACCAAAACAAATCTACTACTTTTAAAGTCTCATTAACTTACCAAATTCCTTCTGATTTTCTTAGACTACGTTCCATTACTCTTGTTTTGCTCTTGTTAATACCTACTTCGAATACATTATCCATTCCGTTCAATTACTCTTCTAGGTCCTGTGCTGTCTCTGATAGACTTACAATGTCATAAGCAAACCGCAAAGTTTTTATTTCTTCTCCCTGTACTTTAATTCCTTCCCCAAATTTCTCGTTGCATTCCTTCACAGCTTGCTCAAGACACAGACTGAATAATATTGGAGTAAGGCTACAACCCTGTCTTACTCCCTTCCCTACCTCTTCGTCCCTTTCATGCCCTTCCACTCTGATAACTGCCCTCTGGCGATAGTAAAAGTTGAATATAACTCTTTGCTCCCTATATTTTACCCCTGTTACCTTCATAATTTGAAAAAGTTTATTGCAGTCAACATTGTCAAAGGCTTTCTCCAGATCTCCAAAAGCTAAAAACGTAGGTTTCCCTTTCCTTAAATTATCTTCTAACACGAGTTATAATGTGAATATTGCCTCGCGTGTTCCAACATTGCTTCTAAATCCAAAGTGATCGTTCCCAAGATCGAATTCCACCAGTTTTTACATTCGTCTGCAAATAATTCTTGACAGTATTTTGCAACCATGCCTTATTAAACTGATAGTTCTGTAATTTTCACACTTGTCTCCACTTGTTTTCTTTGTAATTGGCATTACTATATTCTTATTGAAGTCGGTTGTCATTTCCCCTGTCTCATACGTCTTGCATACCAGGTGGAACAATTTTTTCAAGTCTGATTCTCCCAATGACATCAGCAGGTCAGACGGAATATCATCTACTCCTTAGGCCTTGTTTCCACTCAAATCTTTCAGTGCGCTGTCAATTTCTTCTTGCAGTATCATAACTCATCTTCATGTACTTCGTCTTGCATTTCTAAAATACTACCTTCGAGTTCATTTCTTTTGTATAGGCCTCCTATATATTTTTTCCACCTTACAGCTCTCCCTTCATTGTTTACTACTAGTATTCCATCTGAGCTCTCGATATTCATGCACCTGCGTTTTTTGTCTCCAAATGTCTCTAATTTTCCTCTATGCAGTATCTTTCTTCCGCTGGATATACATTCTTTTGCGGTTTTGTATTTGTCCTCTAGCCACTCCTGCTTAGCCGGTTGCACTTCCTGTCGATTTTTCAGCCGGCTGTACGCCCTTTTGCCTACTTCACTTGCTGCATTTGTATATTTTCCCTTTCATCGATTAAGTTGAATATCTCCTGTGTTATCCAAGCATTTCTATTAAGCCTTGTCCTATCTATGTCATCTGAGAGCTACCGAGTCTTCTTCTACTAATTACTTTCCCCCTTTTCGGTTAATTTTTGCCCAATTCCCCCCCCCCCCTATGAAATTCTCAACGACGTTTGTTTTCTTCAATTTATCTAGGTTCCATTTCCTTAGTGTCGGGCCCGGTGGTTTTGGGGTTAAGTGCTCAACTATAAACCGAAGGGTTGCGGGTTCGAAACCCGGTCGGACCTAGGATTTTTTTCAGTTTGTGCTTTAACCCATTCTTCACCTCTCAACGATGTGAGGAGTTGCCAGAAACGGCAAGTGGTTCGAATTCCACGTTAAGCTGTAGGTCCCCTTTTCCCGGTTGGTTAACTGGGGTAGGCTAGGAACACGCAAGTCGCCGAAGTGGCGTCCAATTGAAAGACTTGCAGCATGCCAATGAGCCACACGAAATTATTATTATTATTATTATTTCCTTAGTCATCTACCTTTTTGTAGTCTCTTCAGTTTAATCTACATCTCATAAAAAAAAAGTTATGGTCAGAGTCTATATTTGCCCATGGATATATCGCACTGTTTTAAACCTGGTTTAGAAATCTATGTTGTTGTGACCTCGTCGTCTTTTTGTTGTTTTCTCGTCCTGATCTAGTTGTCAGGAAAGGTTCTGGTGCAGGAATCGATGTCAACTGTAACTATTCAGATTAATAATGCAAGTTTTATTGACTGAAAATTATAATACTCAACTTTAGAACATATGTCTGGTTGAATGAAATAAATCGCAATTTGTGATGTTATGGCTTCACTGTATTAGGTTTAGATGAAATACCAAACTGTGGCGAATGAAAATTTGTGCCCGGCCGGGATTCGGACCAGTGATCTCCTGCTTACTGGGCAGACGCGTTGACCACTCTGCCACAGAGGACTCTACCCTACACGTCTCCCGCCACACACAAATCTCAATTTACCGCGCTCTTTCTTTCCTATACCACAGCCTAGTAAGCAGGAGATCCCGGGTTCGAATCCCGGCCGGGCACAAATTTTCATTCGCCACAGTTTGGTATTTCATCTAAACCTAATACAGTGAAGCCATAACATCGCAAATTGCGATTTATTTCATTCATTTGAACGCTGTAATTCGTCAAAAATATATATAATTGCATATGTCTGGTTCTTCTCTCTTCTTGCTTCTTGCGGCGTCGTCCGTATGATGCTAGCTGCGCTGTGACCTAGTTACTGTTAAGTTCGTAGCCGCGTTCTGACTTAGTACTGTCCTAGTTCTGACTTCGTAGCTGCCTAGTAACTGCCTGAGTGCCGGCCGCGGTGGCCGCGGGGACTGAGGCGCTTCAGTCACGGTCTGCACGGCCACTACGGTCGGGGGTTCGAATCCCCCCCTCGGGCATGGATATTTGTGCCGTCCTAGTTCGTAAGTAGTTCATAAGTAGTTTGTAAGTTTAGGGACTGATGACCCCGTAGTTAAGTCCCATAAGCTTAACAAACATTTGAACTGCCTGAGTTCTGAATAGTAACTGCCGGGAAGTACAGACATATGTCGATCTAGATATAGCCGCTTGTAGAGGGCGCGCATCTTCGGTTACTCCCTCCAGGATGCACGGCGCCGGCTAAAGTCTCCATCAGCGTCATGGGGAGCGTCGCGGTGCATCCGTAGCAGCGTTAGGTTAGCAATGTAGTACATGTATGGCCGGTTTCTGAAACAGTAGTTACCTGTACTGTTATAGTTATCTGTGGGTTACCTGAACGTTAAGTACAAAATGGGTTTCGAAACAACAGTTACCGTCACACCTGTCCGTTAAAGATAAATGCGCGTTCCCGTAGGGTTACCTACACGTTAACTTTAGTTTTAACTATATCCGCTACGTAGCGCTAGCGGGCTTCCAAACCCAAGTCCAGAAGTTATTTAGCAGTAGTAATTTGTCTTTGTTTTTATGACTGGGTTTTGTATAATTTACATACAATTTTAAAATTTATGAAGTTGAAGAATGTAAATTTTTCATCATCGTCGTCACCGACGTCTTCTTCTTTTTCTTCTGATGCTTCGGAAAAAAACTTAGCTATACTCGGCACTGTTGAAACACCATGACGCGTTTTTCGTGTTAGATGACAACCATTTGATCTATGTAATGAGAGCGAATTTCATATGCGTTTCAGAATAATAATAATAAAATACTGACCAATGACATTGCAGGGGTCAAACGGGAAAAACGCGGAAAACAACTTCCCAGATTAAATTTTACATCGCGCTCGGTGATCGCGAGAGATAATGTTGACAACGGGTGACGTTTGCATTAGCTGCATCTCCCTGGCGATTGGTCAAGCAACATCTCGACACTGAGCAACAGTGGCCAACGTTATCTCTCGCAATCGCCGATCTGGATGTAAAATTTTACCACATCAAAATCACAAAGTCATGCTCTCATAATAAAACTATCAGTTAAGCATGAAGATACTTCCCTTTGCAATAGTGTTCTGCCATGCAATTGTCATTAAAATCAGTCAATGTTTTTATTATTATTATTATAACGTGGGGCTCGGGTAGGTGGATGGGTGGACGTAAATTGACCAGTCTGTGTTCTGTAAAGTAATGTCACATTCACAGAACAATGGGAAGAGGAAACCTTAAATGCATAAAAATATATGTTGACAACAAAAATAATACGTATGATTTTATTGTTAACCCTGTCTTTTTTGTTCTTTGTCCTGTTTTTCTTTTTAAAAAAGAATACAGCTCTCTGAGTTGCCTTACCGTTTTCTCTCTTGTCTGTTTAACGAATTGTACAGTTTTGTGGCCGGCCGCGGTGGCCGAGGGGACTGAGGCGCTCCAGTCATGGTCTGCACGGCCACTACGGTCGGGGGTTCGAATCCCCCCTCGGGCATGGATATTTGTGCCGTCCTTAGTCTTAGCTAGTTCGTAAGTAGTTTGTAAGCTTAGGGACTGATGACCCCGTAGTTAAGGCCCATAAGTTCTACAAACATTTGAACAGTTTTGTGACAACTTCCAAGGCGTGTTGTCTTTCCAAAGTAGTCAAACCATCTGCCTTTTCATTTACCATAACTACTTTCTAAAATCAAGTCGGTCAAAAGATTTTTCTCAAATAGAGTCAAATTTTTTCCTCGCTTGTCGCCCATTGCTTTTGAAAACAGAAACAGAAAACTCTTAACTGCTATACAAACGAAAGACGCGTCTTCGATTTCACTTAATAATCGATAAAATTCGAGTAATTGCGATTTTCGTTAGTAGTGCCATCAGTTATCTGTTGAGACGTACTATTTGCTTCGACAGAAAGTGCAGTTACCTCACAGTTAACTAACGGTCGTTGAAATCAGCTACGGGAAACCCAAGGAAGTTATCTAGCATGTTAAATTATAACGTGACGGTAGCTAACGGTACAGTAACTATAGTTTTCCAGAAACCGGGCATAGGTGTACTTTAGTTATGGCCGGTTTCCGAAACAGTAGTTATCTGTCAGTTAACTGAACGTAAAGTACAAAATGGGTTTCCGAGACAACAGTTATCGTCACAGCCGTAGTTACCTGTCCGTTAAAAATAAATAGGCGTTCCCCTGGGGAACCTACACGTTAACGTTAGTTTTAAACTATATCCGCTACGTAACGCTAGTGGACCTCCAAACGCAAGTCTAGAAATTATTTAACAGTTATTTGTTTTTGTTTTTATGACTGGGTTCCGTATAATTTTCAAATAATTTTAAAATTTTCGAAGCTGAAGAATGGCAAATCTTTCGTCATCGTCGTCACCGTCTTCTTCTTCTGATGCTACCGACAGTTCTTCAGAAGAGGAAAACTTAACTGTACTCGGCGCTGTTCAAACATCACGACGCGTTTTTCATGTTAGATCATAACCATGTGATCTGTGTAATGAGAATGTATTTCATTTGCTTTTCAGAATATATATAATCTGACCAATGACATTGCCGGGATCAAACGGGGAAAAACGCCATAAATAACATTCCTGGTTAAATTTTACACCGCGCTCGGCGATCGCGAGAGATAATGTTGGCAAACGGCTGCCTCTCCCTCGCGATTGGTTAAGTGACATCTTGACACTGAGCAACATTTTCCAACATTATATCTCGCGATCGCCGATCTGGATGAAAAATTTTACCACATCCGAATCACGAAGCCATGCTCTCATAATAAAACTTTCAATTATGCATAAAGATACTTCCCTTTGCAATAGTGTTCGTCCATTACGATCGATCAATGTTTCAAGTGATTTGAGTTTTTCCTTTTTTTTTATTATTACGTGGGGCTCCAATAGGTGGATGGGTGGACGTAAATTGACCAGTCTGTATTGTGAAAAGTAATGTCACATTCACAGAACAACTGGAAGAGAAAAACTTGAATTCATAAAATATATGTTGACAACAGAAATAATACATATGATTTTTACTGTTAACCCCATCTTCGTTGTTGTCCTGGTTTTCTTTTTAAAACAGAATACGGCTTTCTGAGTTACCTTACCGTTTCCTCTCCTGTCTGATTTGAGGAATTGTACAGTTTTGTGACCTCTTTCAAGGCATGTTGTTTTTCCAAAATAGTCAAACCATGTGCCTTTTCATTTACTATAACTACTTTCCTTTCTAAAACCAGGTCAGTCAAAAGATTTTTCTCAAATTGAATCAAATTTTTTCCTCGCTTGTCACCCATTGGCTTTCAAAGAAAAAAAGAAAACTATATAAACTATACAAACTAAGACGCGTCTTCGATTTCACTTAATAACAGATAAAATGCGAGTAAGTGCGAGTTTCGTTAGTAGTGCCATCTGTTATCGGTTAAGACGTACTATTAGCTTCGACAGAAGGCGTAGTTTCCTCATAGTTAACTAACGGTCGTTGAAATCAGCTACGGGAAACCCAAGGAAGTTATCAGGCATGTTTAATTATAACGCGACGGTAGCTAACGGCACGGTAACTGTAGTTTTCCAGAAATCGGGAATTAGAGTAGCTAATGGCGAGTAACTTTGTTTTTACGAAAATATCATGATTTTAAAGGTTGTGGTTAGGCAGGAACGTAAGAGTACAGCTTAAATTGTTGCAAGTGAACAAGCGAATGTTATGATTTTTACGAATATATCGTGATATTAAAGGAAGTGGTTAGGCAGGAACCTAAGAGTACAGCTTCAATTGTTGTGAGCGAATGTTATGATTTTTAGGATGGTAACGGATGTGGTTAGGCAGAAACCGAAGCGTTCTACCAAATGATGAACAATGAAAAATTTATAGTAATTTGTATCATTTGAGAGAGAGACACACGTATTTCGATTTACGTAACAACAAAGTGTTACATCTGAACAGAAATACAGTGCACGCGGAGAAACGTAGCTTTGTAGTGTGCGATGTTCTACATTCGAAAACTGTGATTTATTTCGAAAATAAAATCAATGACACGTGATGTTAACATATCCATTTTCACATCTTGTAAACATTGTGTGCCGCTATTCATCCCAGCATCCACAACGATTGTTGACAACACTGCCGCACCACGTCACGTAGTACATTAATTAGGCCATGATGCTGATCAAGACTTTTACCCGCGGCGCCTGTTTGCGACTGGCTTTCGGTCGATCGCTGCCTTCTCCACGATTGTTCTCTTACGTCTGGCGTGTGGCGCTGACATGACGCCACAACATATGTCTTACCATTATAAAGCCAATTTGGTACCTTCCAGTGTCACATGGTCTTTTCCATGTCCTCCAGACATACGTATCTCCTATTTGTGCTACACATGTACCACATTTTGTCTATGACTCTTGCGTTTCGGTTTTGAAATTTTAACCATAAATTCCTTTGCTGTAACGTAGTTCACAGCCGTTTGTTTGTTGTGTTCAGTTATGTGAGAGGGCTATGCGGCAGCTCGCCGGCACTCACCATTCATCACATCTACTTTAGTCGATAATATATTCTTTCCAAATCTCTCATAATAACCAATGTATAGTATGACAACTGTCAAGGCTACAAAAGAGCCGTCAGTTACCGGACAGTTTATAATTTTGTGAAAAACAAAAAAATAAAGTTGTTAATCAGGAGAGAGATTTTAATATGGACCTTCCGCGTCGCAGTCCAAATCCATTACCACGTTATCACGACGCCATGGCTCTGTTCACCCGCTCAGTATTGCAGAACTTACGCATGGACCCCTCAGTTTATATTTTTCTTCTAGTTCCGTACCTCTTCTTCTTGTCTTCATGCATGGACTAAGTTCAGTTTCTTAAAGGGCTATCAACTGCGCCATCTTACCAACAAATGTTATGGGTTTTTGATGGGGAGTTTCCCTCGGAAATTATACAAGTCCCAGAGACACTGGAAATAAAATATCGTTTCATTTTTTGTCATGATTTTTTTCCACGGGAGTAACTGATCATTGTTCTGCTCATCACATTTCTACCACCAGCTGATAGCGTGCTCATAAGAGGCGTCCTTTCTTCCACATTCTTGCCATGTGATAGACACTTTTTCACGACAGGCGGCGTCTATCAGATGTGTAAATATCAATTTTCCAAAACCTCGGACTCGATAACACTTTTGTTTTTCATATTGTTTGTGCAGATATATGCGGCGTGATCCGATGAAACCGCGAGACACACTTCTTAAGATGACGCGAAGCATAAATCCTTAGCAGACGGTTTGCTGAGTGGATTCTTCCATAAATAAAGCCAGGTACGATGCCGTGTATTTACTACCATCTGCCGGCCGCGGTGGCCGAGGTGACAGGCGCTGCAGTCACGGTCAGCACGGCCACTACGGTCGGGGGTTCGAATCCCCCCTCGGGCATGGATATTTGTGCCGTCCTAGTTCGTAAGTAGTTCATAAGTAGTTTGTAAGTTTAGGGACTGATGACCCCGTAGTTAAGTCCCATAAACTTAACAACAACAACATACTACCATGTATCAGTCACGTGAGTTTCATGAATTATATACTCAAACGTTATGGATTTATGAAAATACGGGCTGTGGCCCGAAGGGTTAATTACACACTAAATTGCTATAATTACCTCCAAATAGCGGTACAATCTCATGTTTGCAAAAGGCGGCTCTTCTCAGCCTGTTATTATTTCCTGGCGGTGCATAAACATTTATAATTCTGGTAATACAGACTGTGCAAACGAAACCCCTGGTGTTCGCTAACATTTCAGTATGTTGGACGAGAACGCCATCTCTCGTGATAATTGATGTTCCTAATTTGGACTCACTTTCTGGGTTGGTTGCGCCATTATAACAGCAACCTATTTGCTTTAGTTCGATGCCAGTATCCTTTTGCAGATTTACAATTTTAATATCCACGCCATACGAGAAGACGTTTAATATATATATATATTAAGAAGTTTTCGGGTTCTGATGAAGTTAAGAAGTAAGACTCTGTATGCTTGAAGGGAAGTTTTACAATTCTTTTCGAATAATATTAATGATCTGAATGTCAATTCGTGACGATCCCGTCTAATAATAAAAATTCTTGGACAAATGTCGTTCTTTCGTAATATGATTCATTTTCTGAAAAACAGTACGTTGTGTATCTTTTTCACCATTACCTTCTTATCAAATGAAGTGTGATCTTGTCTGGCAGACAAGACAGTTAGCGAGTCTTCTATATTTCCGTAAATCTCCTTCATACCTCTGTGTGCCATAATTTCCTCTAATTTATCTACTCATTGTTTTGGTTGATAGCATTCCAGTTTTACTTCTAGCCGCGGCGGAGTGGCCAAGCGCATTGAGGCGCTATACTTCATAATGTTCAAATGTTTGTAAAGCTAATGGGACTTAACTGCGGGGTCATTAGTCTCTAAACTGACAAACTACTCATGAACTACCTTATAGTAAAGACAACACAAACATCTATACCCGAGGGTGGATTCGGAACCCGCCCGGGAATGACCTTGCGCATCGCAGCATAGCGCCTCAATGCGCTCGGCCACTCCGCCGCGGCAGGCGCTATGCTCCGATACGCGAGGCCGTCGGGAGTTCGGATCCTCCCTGGATGTTTGTGCTTGTCTTTAGTATAAGTTAGTTTGTAAGTTTAGGGGCTGATAACCCCGTAGTTAAGTCCCATAAGCTTAAGAAACATTTGAACATTTTTTGACTTCTAGATTTGCATCAGTCCAATTAGACGTTTGGCCATTGTTTCATGCTTCTTTTTTATTTCCCTCCCACGAGACTATCCGTTGGAGGGTTCGGGGCTGACCTGGTTAATTTTGGCTTGCATACTATTTGATGTAGCCTATCTCGATTTATGAGTTTCGACAAGGTTTGCCTTTTCTTACTGTTGATTTGTTTCATTTTTTTTTTTTTCGCTTTGTGGGTGTCATTTGTTCAGCACCTTCATATTCTAACGTCTGTTTATTTTTATGCCCAGCGTTCGTTTCAGATTCGTCCAATACCGTATTTGAATCTTTTACGGGATTTCAGTGACGTAGATGTCGGGTAAGGTTTTTCATTACCGTTCAGTACCTCCTCCGTCGTGGATGCAGGGCTCATTTCTGCTTCTTGTAGCCGTAGGCGGCCGATCTCTGTGGTGACGTTAATTTCCGTTGCAATTTCCGTATTGTCGGTAACTGCGGTTGGTGCGGTTCCTGCGATCGAAACTAATGGCTTATTTTCGGCGGCCGCTGCCACGTAAGAGGGGGGAACGTCGACGTCACAGGGGATGGGGCGTAAAGTCTCGCTAGGTGGCACTGACGTTGCATGCGCATACATGACACTCCCGCGATTTTCTCATATGTTCAAAGAGGGCGGTAAATGTTTACGTTGATCTAATTTCAAATGCTTACTCGATTTAACAATGAACATATAGGTGAGTCAGCAGGAAAAGCACATGCTTTGAAGGGTGATGCTAATGACTATTCTGAACAAAAATACTTCTAATAAACATATGCCCTTCTCTTAACCGTTTCCGGGTAAACCAATGAAAACAATAAGTAACGGGAAAAGTGCAGGTGATAGTAAATTAGATACTGATATACGAGGCGCGTCCAGAAAGTAAGTTCCGTTTGGTTATATAAAACGAACGGGTACAGATACAGAAAAAATATATATTGTACAAAAATCTACAACTGTTAAACTACTTTTCTACATAGCTTCCGAAATTTTGTAGGCAATTGTCATAGCGTGGCACAAGGTTTTGTGTGCCTTTTTCATAGAATGTTGTCGCCTGTGTATTCAACCATGTGGAAACATGTTCTTTCAGCTCGTCATCATCGTTGAAGTGTTGTCCACCAAGGACAGATTTGTAGGTGTAAGAAGAGGGTTACTGTCAAAAGATTTTTTTTCACGATAATGGCTGACCTCACACACCGAATGTGACCAAACAATTGTTACGGAAATTTCAATGGGATCTGTTTCATCATCCTCCATACAGCTCGGACCTCTCTCCTAGCGACTTTCATCTCTTCTTACACCTAAAATCTGTCCTTGGTGGTCACCACTTCAATAATGATAAAGAGCTGTTACCACATGGTTGAATACACAGGCTGCAACCTTCTGTGAAGGATGCATGCAAAAACTTGTGGCACGCTATGACAAGCTCCTACAAAATTTCGGCAGTTATGTGGAAAAGTAGTTTAAGAGTTGAAGAATTATGTGCAATAAAAATTTCTTCTGTATATGTGTACAATTTCATTTTATTACCAAACGGAACTTACTTTCTGGACGCGCCTCGTATTATAGTTTATTGCTCTTGTAGACAGGTGTTGTGTTGCCGATCGAAACTCAGTTCTGTATTCCTTTACTTGAGCACAAGCATGTAAAATACGAGCGACAAGTTCCTTCCTTGTGCGTACTATGCGCTTGTACATTTCGCTCTTCAGCCACCGCCATAAATAGTAATATAATAAGTTAAGATCGGGTGACTTCAGTGACCATACAATGACACCACGGCGACCTTTCCATAGACCAGGATACGTTGTGTTGAGAGGCTGAGTCACTAGCCGTGCAGAATATGTAAGAGCTCCGTCATGCTGAAAGTACATACGGGCTCGTGTTACCGAGGGGATATCCTCCACGTGTTCTTTGAAGAAAATCAATATGCCGTGTCCCCATTTACTAACACGATGTGATGAGTGCTATGGACAAAGGATGTCAAATAGATACCGTATTTCTAGATTTCCGAAAGGCTTTCAACACTGTTCTTCACAAGCGTCTTCTAATCAACATTGAATATCGCCACAGTTGTGCCACTGGATTCGCAATTTCCTGTCAGAAAAGGACCAGTACGTTGTAACTGACGGTAAGTCATCGAGCAGAACAGAAGTGATATCTGGCGTTCCACAGGGAAGTGTTATAGGGCTCCTACAGTTCCTTATTTTTATAAACGATTTAAGAAACAATCTGGGTAGCTCTCTTAGACTGATCGCGGATGATGCTGTCATTTATCTACATCTACATCTACATATATACTCTGCAAATCACATTTAAGTGCCTGGCAGAGGGTTCATTAATCACTTTCATAACTTTTCTCTACCGTTCCATTCTCTAATAGCGCGCTGGAAGAAAGAACACGTAAATCGTTCCGTTTTCGATCTGATTTCTCTTATTTTATTGGGATGGTCGTCTCTCCCTAAGTAGGTGGGTGCTAGCAAAATATTTTCACATTCAGAAGTAAAAGTTGGTGATTGAAACTTCGCAAACAGATCACGCCGCAATGAATAACGTCTTTCTTTTAATGATTTCCACCCCAACTCGTGCAACATTTCCGTGACGCTCCCCCCCCCCCCCCCGTAACGTGATAAAACAAAACGATCTGCCTTTCTCTGAACCTTCTCAATGTCTTCCGTCAGTCCCACCTGGTGAGAGTCCCACAAGGGGCAACAGTACTCCAGGAGAGGACGCACAATTGTGATGTAGGCAGTCTCTTTGGTGGAGGTGGTGTATCTTCGAAGCGTTCTGCCAATGAAACGTAACCTTTTGTTCACATTCTCCACAATATTTTCTATGTGTTCTCTCCAGTCAAAGTTGTTCGTAATTGTAACTCCTAGGTATTTGGTAGAATTTACGCCCTTAAGGTTTGACTGATTTATCGCGTAATTGAAGGTCAGCGGATTTCTTTTAGTGGTCATGTGTATTACTTCACACTTTTCTTTGTTTAGTGTCAATTGCCAATTTTCGCACCATGTAGAAATTTTGTCTAAATCGCTTTGCACTTGCTTTTGATCCTCTGTTGACTTCACTAACCGATAAACGACAGCATCATCCGCGAACAGTCTTAGGGAGCTATTCAAATTGTCTCCTAAATCGTTTATAAACACGAGAAAGAGTAGGGGACCTATAACGCCAGGTGATCTCGAAGATGATGGAACAGGACGTCACTTTCCAATCCAGCGTCCAAGAAATACAGCATCGAGATGGTTGCAGACATCCACACTGAAGTAAGGCAATGCACCGTCGTGTGTTCATATCCTCTCACGAGCAGCCTAGAGTACGATCTTCAATAACTCAGGGAGAACTCTTTGAAAGAACCTCAAGTTCTGGTGGCCATTCACGCCTGTATCATGAATTCCTAGTAATCAGGCTCGATCTCCATTTTTCCTTGCCGGAAGCAAAGAATATACATGTAAATAAACAGCACAATACGTGTAAACTTGTATGAATATTAGTTGTAAATAGGATGGAAAACACTAATGGGACGCAAAGCGATAGACATGTTTAATTCCATATTGCCTTAAGAAGATCCCAGTTCCCTACCTCAATTTGAAGTCTTTAGTATCAAAAGCAGCTCGATCCACTTTTTCACGAGTATGGTTTCCTTGTTGTTTGTTTGTTAAGCTTAAGGGGCTTAACTGCAGGGTTATCAGTCCCTAAACCTACAAACTACCTTATACTAAAGACGACACGAACATCCATGCACGAGGGGAGATTCGAACCCCAGACCGTAGCGGCAGTGCAGATTGTGACTGGCGCGCCACTGCGGCCGGCTATGGTTTCCTTTCTATTTTTAGAAAGTGGATGTGGTCCAACATCGACCATCATGATCGTTTTGTTCATGAGATGTTCAGTTCACGTAGAATGAGCGAGAGAAAACGTGCTTTGTTTTCAGAAACATCTCCATACATTTTTCCCGTCGTGGCCGGCAAATAACACCAGCGTGGTTTTATCGTAATCTCAGTTTGTAACCTTCGCCTATTAGTTGTGTCAATGTGTTTACGTTCAGATTTTGACGCGAATCCCTAGTTGCAATTTTTATCTAGACCGTTCTGTGACAATTTACGTATCCAATTATTCTGTGATTCAGTACTCTAGTGGGCCCAGCAAACATAATCTAAAAGCCGGTCGCAGTGTCTGAGCAGTCTGCGGCGCGCCAGTCACAGTCTGCACGGCCGCTACGGTCTGGGGTTCGAATCCCCCTCGCGCATGGATGTTTGTGTCGTCTTTAGTATAAGGTAGTTCATAAGTAGTTTGTAAGTTTAGGGACTGATGACTCCGCAGTTAAGTCCCTGAAGCTTAACACACATTTGAACATTGAACATAATCTAAAAACACATTTTGGCACCGACTGGAGTGAACTCGAAAACCTTAGAGTAGTACAAGGACGTAATGGACAGAAACCTGTGTCAATGGCGTCACACCTCAAACCGAGAGAGGTGGCGCAGTGATAACACTCTGGACTCGCATTCGGGGGGATGGTGGTTCAGATCCACCTCCGCCATCCACATTTAGGTTTACCGTGATTTCCCTAAATTACACCAGGATAATGCCGGTATAGTCGCTTTCAAAAGGCATGGCCGATTTCCTTCCCCATCCTTACTCAAACAACCCGAGCGTAAGCTCCGCCTCTAACGACGGGGCTTTAAACGCTAACATTATTTAATTCATTTTATTAGGCACACAATTCAAATGTACTTATCTATTTGGTTTAAAATAAAAAGTTTATAATAGTGTATTAAATTGAAATTTCTCCTTAAAAAACTACACAATATCTATATACAACCTCTGATAATAAAGTTCGGTGAATAATCCTGTCTAAAGGGTCTCGCTGCGGAGCGCGCGGTTGCTCGCCGTGGAGATTCGAGTCCTCCCTGGGGCATGGGTGTATGTGTTGTCCTTAGGTTAGTTTACCTAGGTTTAAGTAGTTTGTAAGCTACGGACTGATGACCACGCAGTTTGGTCGGATAGATTTACAAACATTTGAACATTTGAATAATCCTGTAAATCGAAATAGTCACCTGCAATAACCATGCGCCGCCGAGCTCTGCGATAAATGTCATCGAAACTTTGCAAGAAGTCTTCTTTTGGGACGGTGTTCAAAAGACTCATCACGTTTCGATTGATGTCAGGAATAACGTCAAATCTCTTTCCTTTCAAAGCAAGTTTGAGTGAGGGAATAGGAAGAAGTCTGGAGGATTGAGATCCGGGAAGTATAGTAATTCTCAAGCTGCACGGTAACGCTCGCCCACACACCGTCAATATAGTCAAACAATTCTTGGCAATAAAGGGGGTAGTGTGACTCGAACATCCCCCATATTCGCGGGATCTGAATCCAACAGACTTCTTCCTAGTCCCTCACTCGAACTCGTTTTGAAATGAAAGAGACTTTTTCTGACATCCAACGAAACGTGACGAGGCTGTTAAAATACCATCGCAAAGCAAGACTTCGTGCATAGTTCCACGACATGTATCGCAGCACCCAGCGGTGCACAGTTATGGGAGGTGACTATTTCGAAGGACAGTAATGTAACTGTAGTTCATAGTTCATCTACGTTAATGTTACGGGACTATTCGCCGAACTTTACTGTCAGAGGTTGTACAAAACAGATATGTGATATGTCTTAACATTTTATATGTATTATTCTTAAATGCAATTCTCATGTTTCTGGTGGATATTTTAACTTACTTTTGATAGAAACAGCGACACAGAGGCATACCGACAATCTTTCTTTCCGCGAACAATACGGGACTGGAATAGGAGGGAGAACCGATAGTGGTACTCAAGGTACCCTCCGCCACACACCTATCGGGTGGCTTGCGGAATATGAATGTAGATGTAGATACAGAGATGATAAATATAAACGGTAGCATTGCTGGGAATATTTGAAAACCAGCTCAGTCCAGGATTAAAATCTGATTTATAGCGAAACAAGAAGAAATACACAAATAATAATAATAATAATAATAATAATAATAATAATAATAATAATAATAATAATAAACCTAAATGTTGCATAAAACCCTCCATTAGACTTGAACTTATCACAAAATGTCAGCCGAGCGGTAGTGGCCGTGAACTCGAATGTGCCTTGTTGCGGAGTGTGTTTCTGCTCCCCGTTGGAAGTTCGACTCCACCCTCGGGCATGGGTGTGTGTGTGTTGTTCTTATCATAAGTTAGTTTAAGTACACTGGTCAAAAGAATTAGGCAATCAGTTGAAATATCTAGGTTCTAAAGTACTGTCATCGGTAGAACGAACTAAAATTGTTCGACGTCTTTCTGTCGATTCTACGGAGTGCAGACAACAACATTACGCCAACCGAGATTGTGGTAATAACAGAACATTTCTCCAGTGTGGGTTGGTCTTGGCTTGTGTTTACCAAACGAATTACACAAGCAGTTGGGTTCAGATAGTGTAGTGAGCAGGTAGTGCAAGGCAACAACAACCTGACTTACCCGAAACTATGGCATGGAGAGCCATAGGAAGGTTGGAAGCTGGTCAGACACACAGAAAAGTGGCTGCAGCTATTGGAATGTCTCAAAGTGTAATTTCGAGGACCTGGACGAGATTTCAGACAACAGGAACCGTTGAAAGAAGGCAAGGCCAAGGTCGTCCACGGATAACATCAGCAATAGATGACAGTCATCTCCGATTAACAGCCCGTCGAGACAGGAGGCTGAAAGCAACACAGCTACAACGCACCCTCCAGGCAGCGACATGACGTGCAACATCAACATAAACAGTTCAAAATTATCTTGTCGAATGTAGTCTCTATGCATGGAGGACTATGGTGTCTGTCCCATTCAACCCACGATAGCGTTTAGCTCACAGAAACTGGGCAGAGGAACATCAGGATTGGAGTCATAACGAATGCCTCCGAGTTCTGTTCACAGATGAGACAATATTTTGTATTTAGTCCGACATTCGTCGTTCCGTCATCTGGAGAGAACGTGGAACTCTGGACACTCCTGCTTATGTGCAGGAAACATCTTCCATATCATTGTGGTGGACGAATGGTATGGGCAGGATTGACTATTGGCGGACGTAACGACCTCTAAGTCGTTCAGAACGGAGCTTTGACTGCTCAGAGGTAGAGAGACGAGATATTTCGACCTTCTCTTGTGCCTACGCTGGTGACATAGGAGATGGGTTCCTTCTGGTGGACGATAACGCTCGACCCCACAGAACTGCTCTGGTGGGCAACGTGCTTGCAGCTGAAGTAACTGAACGAATGGAGTAGCCAGCTTGTTCACCGGACTTAAACCCGATTGAGCATGTCTGGGAAGCACTTGGTAGACGCATTGCAGCCAGACCAGCACCTCCCACAACGGTTGTAGAACTGGATATTGCGCTCATGGAAGAATGGCCAAATATTCATCAAGAGCTGATTGATAACCTCGTACTGTCCATGGCACGCAGGTGTGCAACTGTACTGGCCGTTCGAGGTGATCACACATCATATTACAGGGCAACGAGAATTAATTGGTGCCTCATGGCGCCTCGCTCTGAGTAAACGCCATTTAAACCTCAAGTAAAGAGTTGAGGCAGCAAAATATCGTAGTGTAACACACATAAATTACAACAATTGTAACCTACATCTGAATATAATAGGTTGCCGTTTTATATTGAGTATGATATCTCACCTGATCCCCTAATTGTTTTGAGCAGAGTAGTTTGTAAGTTTATGATCATAGCAGTTTGTTCCTATAGGTTACAAACATTAGAACATTTTAAGAAAAGTTTCAAAAATTGTAGACGCGCGGGAGTAGCCGAGAGGTCTGGAGCGCCACGTTGCGGATCGCACGGCCTCCCGCGTCGGAGGTTTGAATCCTCCCTCGGGCATGGATGTTTGTGTCGTCTTTAGAATAAGGTAGTTCATAAGTAGTTTGTAAGTTTAGGGACTGATGACCCCGCAGCCAAGTACCATAAGCTTTACAAACATTTGAACATTTTTTTCAAAAATTACTCATCTGGAATCAACAGACAGCAGCAATACATTTTTCACCTCACTTGTAAAATTTATTATATTGGATAGTGCTGTTTTTGATACTAAAGGACTCAATTGTTCAGTGGGGCATTGGCTACGTCCTGTTAAATTCTTACACGCTCTTCCGAAAACACCCTGCAGAAGCATCGTGGCTCATTATTCCTACAAGACACTTGTAAGGTCTTAATGAGTCCACTGGCAAGGGCACCTTTTACCTCGAACGGTCGGAACCGCACGAAACCATGCTTAGAATAACAGGCAGTCATGAACAGGACAGCGGTGTGCGTCATTTCCATGTGAAACGTTGCATTCTACCTCAAGTAACATTTTAATAGAGAGAAAGGAAGTCACAAGATATCAATACCATAGGAAGGAAATTATATGTAACTTCCTGTCAGATCAAAATTGTGTGCCGGAACTGGGATACGAACCCGGAACATTTGCCTTTCGCGGACATTCTGGAAATTATGTGTAATTTAATGGCGTCAGTGTATCATTACATATTCAATCAGCAGCGCCTAAACCTCTTTGCTTAAAGTACTTCTAATAGTGCAAAACACACATATACAGTAGTAACACACACCTGATAGTGCTTATATTAGTGCTCAAGGTGAAAATGAGGGGTTTCGATGAAGTTGTTAAAACAAAAGTGGGAGAGAACAATGTGCACTCCTCACTAAAGCCACGTTATCACATTCCAATTAACCTTCGCATTCACGCAGTCCAATATCAAAAGCTACACATTTTCAAAGGGTTTATTTATAAATAACACTTCTGCTACCAGTAACGATTTTATGTTTTGTTTAACGCGACGCATTTCGGGAAATAAATCCCATTTTCAAGTGCGTTTTTGTGCTACTCCATTTTATTTGCGGTGATTTTGATGTGTGAGTTTCTGCGTTATTTTGCTGTCATTACTGCAATGATTAATTGCGCAAATATTTGTTATTAGTCGGCCTTTATTCATATTAAATGGCGAAATAATAAAAAAACTTCTACTTACAGTTTCTTGATGGTCCATTTGTGTAGATCCTCTCATATATATCAAACATCACAGCTAATATTTTGTGCACAGTATACATAAATGTTTACAAAACAAACGTACATATATAAACAGTTACAAAGATCAAAGATATTAATCTGAAGAAGAGGCATTGAATTAAAGTGTGTGCCACGGCCGGGATTCGAACCCGGAATCTCCTGCTTACTAGGCATGCGCTATACAACATTTTTTTCCCATGTAGATCTATGATTTGCGGTCGTTTTCATTGTTCGTACTTAGTCGTCTGTTGAACATTTGGCTCAGCTTTTTTATAGCAGAGAACTTTCAGTCCTCTGGCCGGGCGCGCTGAACCACGGCGCCCGGCTGCGACTAAGCCACCGTAGCTTAATGAATACAGCAACTGCACGGATTGTCTCAAGGCACGTCTACCTCAACAACACAAACTTCAGTTCTGCCTCATGTTCCGGTTTATAAATACGTATCAATGTTGCCAAGGCTCTCCAGTAGCGGAATAGCACCCCAGCAATCAACGTCAGCCGGCCGCGGTGGCCTTAGCCGGGCGCCGTGGCTCAGCGCGCCCGGTCAGGGGGCTGAACGTCCCCTGTAAGAAAAAAAGCTGAGCCGTCAACTCGTCGAACTACAACGAACAATCACGATTAGCGTCCACAAGGAAGATTATATATATATATATATATATATATATATATATATATATATATATATATATAAACAGGGTTTAACAACGATAAACTGGTACATTCTTCGTACAGTATGATACCTTTTGATGTTTTTCTTAATAATCTTAGCTATGATTAGCTTATGGCTATTTACTATGGAGCTTATTTCTATTTGTTAGTATTTTTTCTTCATAATTCTTGTCATGTGACAATAGTTCCAGTTCTTCAAACAAATTCATTTTTTGTCCTTTATTTAGTCGGTGGAGTTCATTGACTTTTTGCTCAATTTTAGTAAATGGGAGGCCTGTATTGTGTATGTGTTGCTATTGCTAATGTTGTGTGTCTGTTTTTCGTGTAGGCTTTGATGTGTTCTGTGTACCTGGATTTGATATCTCTGCCAGGGAAAAACTAGTAGAAGTTTTTCAAAAGATTTCACCATTCACTATGTTTAAAAAACCGGCCAATAACTAAACTTCGCGCATTTAATCATTGCAGTAAAGACAACAAAATAATGCAGAACCTCAAACATCAGAAACATCGTAACTACAATGGGATAACACAAAAACGCACTTGAGCCGGCCGCGGTGGCCGAGGGGACTGAGGCGCTTCAGTCACGGTCTGCACGGCCACTACGGTCGGGGGTTCGAATCCCCCCTCGGGCATGGATATTTGTGCCGTCCTAGTTCGTAAGTAGTTCATAAGTAGTTTGTAAGTTTAGGGACTGATGACCCCGTAGTTAAGTCCCATAGACTATACAAACATTTGAACATTTGATTTGCACTTGAAAATTGGAATTATTTCCCCAACACGCGTCGTGCTAAACAAAATATAAAATCGTGACGGGTAGGAGAAGTGTTATTTATAAACAAACCCATTGATCTCACACTCGCCGGATTTCTAAACCAATTTTGAAATGGATAAAATGAAGTAATTACATTTTCAAATGATGGCGTTAGTGTGTCACCGGCTTTCACCAAGCATATTGCAACATAAGCAATCACGTAGGTGCAGCAAATTGACTGCAAATCACAGATATGTGATATATCCGCGAACTCCATATCCTCGGCCCCGATGTCATTTTCATATTCAGCACTTTGCAACTTGGTCCCTAATATTTTGTTCACATATGTAGGATTAATTCTCTTCATGATATCGCTGCACTGTACACAATTTTCACAGTAACTTGCTTGCGAACACTCCAAGAGACAAATACGTCCTGCCGCTATTCCACTCACGCAGCTGGAGAAGTGGTTAGTGCATCTACACTATGCCACCATCTAGCTGCGCTAGCAGACAAGAGCGACATTTTGCATGGAAATGACGCACACCACTGTTTTGTTTATTATTGCTTGTTACTGTAAGCATGGTTTCGTGCGGTTCCGAACGTTAGAGGTCAAAGGTGTCCCTTGTGAGCGTCTAGTTACTTAGGGTAGGGTGACCACATTTCCAAAATCAAAATACGCGACACATAGAAGTAATTATGAAGCAAACTTTGTGCAACGTTTCGTAAATACTGTATCAGTAAAATAAATTTGAGTTCAAATTTTTGGTCCACACTGCAGCTACATACACCACCATACCTTTTTTGTTAAGTCTTGCACTTAAAAAAGCGTAAAATACGTTCTATTACTAATGGTGTAAATATTTTATTATTGTCACATGCAAAAACAGTATGTAAACTTTATATAACGACATTTTTCATTAGGACTTAAAGCTATTATTATGTTTATGGGTTACGTATTTCTCACTCTCTGCACTATATTTTTCTGAAGAATGCGTGTCATTTTGAAGTATGATAATTTGAAATACAGTTTTGTGAAAATTAAGAGGTTTAGTATTGAAAGCGTCAAGGATAAAATTATAACTAACAAGTGAAGTACTTGGGCTCGAACAAACAAATCTGTATGAAAGTCTGGTTACAGGATCTCTACGTACTCTCAGTGTGTTGGTAGGTGTCGTTTTTCTGCAAAACTCTGCAATCATGCTCCAGATAGCACTGTAGATGTAACTGTAGACGCCATACGTAATGCAGATATCTTAACTATAACTTATGTAATAATCATCGTACATGTTCTCTAGAGAATTGTCATCAAAAGCCTTGATGATAGGTGCAACTTTAACCTTCTTCCCGAAAGACTGTTGGTTCAAATGTTCAAATGATTGTTGGTATTCACTGCCACTGCTTCCATCGCCCCTTAATGTTAATGTTTGTTAAGCTTATGGGACTATGGGGTCATCAGTCCCTAAACTTACAAACTACTTATGAACTACTTACGAACTAGGATGGCACAAATATCCATGCCCGAGGGGGGATTCGAACCCCCGACCGTAGTGGCCGTGCAGACCGTGACTGGAGCGCCTCAGTCCCCTCGGCCACCGCGGCCGGCCATCGCCCCTTCCCGCACTTACCGTAGCACTACCGCTTGAATGAGTTGTTCGTCGTTATGACCCCTATTATCATCATTATGTGCTAGTGTTACAACAGTATTTAACTTACGCTCATATTTCTGTACCATAACAGATACGAGAAAGCATGCGAATGATTAATCTTCTACACTAATACCATCTTCACGAAGAAGGGTTCTTCGTAACTTCATCTCTATCAATCGCAATACATTAGCAAGATTGATTACCGATCGCCACCCCAACTGACGCTTCACCACACAAATAACGTCACAAAACGCAACTTCGGAGGCACACTGCATCGTCCCTACTGGCGAACCGACAGGTCAAAGTGCAATGTGGCAAGGCACACGCAGAGGCCTCTAATGGACGACCGCAGAGTTTTGCAGATGCGGGAGTATCACTAGTGTAATAAGAGATCATTACATTATCTCTCATATGTTTTTGGTGTATATGTTTTTGTTCTAGCCCAAGTACTTTCCTTGTAAGGCTCGCGTTAGAATGCTTCATATGTTGTTTTCATCAGTTCACAAATCAATGGCGTCAGAGAGACACGGTGAAAAGATAATTCTGAGCTGTAAACTTTGCAACAGATATCACGACATCAAATACTTTGAAAGACATGTTTCTCACAAAGAGAGTATTTCTAAATTGGTGCTTAACCGCTTGCCGGCCGCGGGGACTGAGGCGCTTCAGTCACGGTCTGCACGGCCACTACGGTCGGGGGTTCGAATCCCCCCTCGGGCATGGATATTTGTGCCGTCCTAGTTCGTAAGTAGTTCATAAGTAGTTTGTAAGTTTAGGGACTGATGACCCCGTAGTTAAGTCCCATAAGCTTTACAAACATATGAACATATATATGCTTAACCGCTTCACAAACATTTTTAACATTGATCACTCAGTGCTCTCCATTGACTTGAGGGAGTAGTTATGTTTCGTTGTAAGTAAACATAACAAGACTTCCTCAGGAGGATGACGATTACTTGATCATATAAGATGACACCATTTTCATGTTTTGCAACAAAAGATATCATATATAATGAAGCAGTTTTGCCTTAAATAGCTAGGCCATGTGTGCTGGACAACGTCAAACCGACCTGCACTGTCGACCGAAAAATATTTCTATTCAACGTTAAAATTTCTCGCTTTGTTGTTGTAATTTCGGAAACGAAAACTCGCCTTGATTCCTTTTGGTGTTTATCTGAAGAAGTAACGCAAATGGTGACTCTTAATTGGTTTAAAACGACAGATGTAAATGATATGTTCTGTAACAATGACTAAAGCACAGCTGCTTGCCATGTGAAAGCTTTACATAGTACCAAACAAAGAACATCATAAATCGTTCCTACATCTACATCTACATGGGATACTCTGAAAATCACATTTAAGTGCCTGGCAGAGAGTTCATCGAACCACCTTTATACTATTCATCTACCATTCCATTCTCGAATATCACGTAGTGAGGGTATTGTTTTTGTTTTGCCTCTAGTATATTTGACATATGACCAAAATCTCTTTGGGTTCTTTGTGTCCAGACCTGTTTTGTGTACCAAGGGGGAATAACCACCTTCTTTTATTAATTTATTTGGTGTAAAACTGTCAATTGCTGTCGATAGTACTTCTTTGAATTGGAGTCACATCTGGTCAACGCTCACGTTTAGGGTTTTGAGTGAGTCGAAACTGTCTTTCAAGAAGCAATTTAGTGTGTTTCTCTCTGCTTTTCTGAACAAATATACTTTTCGTCTTAAACTGTGGCGAGTGAGCAAGCAATGATGACAATGTGATGCTAGTGTGTTCCAAATGTATCGATAGTTGGCCGCAATAGTAATATGCAACGCTTCTTCCAAATTATCAGTACAATTTTAATGAGCCCTGTATTTGTAGTTGTCTACGACTAAAATACCAGTTTCCATCATATTGATGATGTCATGGGTCAAAGCTGATGGGTGGTATCCCAGTCTACAATTAACTTAGTTTTGTTAATGTACCAGCTGAACATCTAATATATAAGGCAGAGTGTCCGTATATTTGTACGTGTTGCATACAAATCTACAGTTTTGTTCCAATCTTTATGAAATTTTGTACATGTAAGCTAAAATCTATGATGACGGTCGCCGTAAGTGTAAGAACCACGTACGATAAATAGTTCACAAGATATGACGTCATAAACAATGAGATACGCGAAATACTGCTGCATTTAGCGACAATGCTGCTCATTTTCTCCTAAACCACTGGACCGATTTCAACCAAACTTGGTACACACATTCCTTACCGTGAGGTACCAATTGCTGCAAGGTTAAGAATCACACACGACACATGGTTCAGAAGATATGACGTCATAAACAACAGGAATCGCAAAAAAAGTCACAAAATACGGCGAGATTTATATATACACTGTATGAGAATGACAGCATTTAGGGACTTGCAACAAACATTAAACATAATTTCAAACCTTTATTAAACTTTTTCTCGCTGGCAACCATAGTAAGATGATGAAAGGAAAAAAGTTTCTCGCTTACTACTTTTCTGCTGTTTATGGAGTAAAACTACGGCTCTCGGTATGATGTTACAATTTATAATTTGAACACTACAAATTGTAGCGACAGGAAATTTTACAGACAGTATACTCACATATAGATGAATGTACCTTCTAAATTATATCACAGTATGACACGTAGTTCATGAGATATGAGCACATAAACAGTTACGTTCTGCTGATGGAGTAAAAATACGGCATTCGGTATGACGTCACAATTTATAATTTCTACACTACAAATTGTAGCCGCAGGAAATTTTATAGACAGTATACACGCATATAGTTGAGTGTACCTTCTAAATTGTATCACAGTACGACATGTAGTTCATGAGATATGAACACATAAAAAGGTAACGTTCATGGAAAACCGCCCCATCACGCACCAAGTTTTAATCTACTTCTTCTTTACTACTAATTGTATTCCCAAGAGATTTTACACAAATACAGCACTTATACAAATGAATACATACCTGAAAAATGGCAGGAATAAATAGATAAATACCCGGGCAACGCCGGGTTTTCAGCTAGTTACAAATAAAGTAACACATAGCATGATTGGCAATACTGAAGGATCCAATACCACTCTCCTGCTTTGACTAATAACACCATGGGTGGGAAACAACATAGCGAAACACAAACCAAAATTCGTAAAACTTCCCATTATGCAGAAAGGAACTATCCTTTCTGATTATAAAAGACTAGCTGAAAACCCGGCGTGGCCCGGGTATTTATCTCTTTATTCCTGCCATTTTTAAGGTATATATTCATTTGTAAAAGGGTTGTATATCTGTAAAATCTGTTGGAAATACAATTAGTAGTAAAGAAGAAATAGATTATAGCTTGGTGCGTGATGGGGCGGTTTTCTATGAACGCTATTGTTTATGTGCTCATATAGAATGGACTACGTGTCGTACTGTGATACAATTTGGAAAGTACACTCAACTATATGCGTGTATACTGTCTAAAAAATTTCATGTGGCTACAATTTATAGTGTAGAAATTAAAAATTATAACGTCTTACTGAATGCCATAATGCCATAGTTGTAGTCTATGAACAGCGGAACGTTACTGTTTACGTGCTCATATCTCATGAACTACGTGTCGAAATGTGATGCAATTTAGAAGGTACGTCCAACTATATATGTTTACACTGTCTGTAAAATTTCCTGTCGCTACAATTTGTAGTGTTCAAATTATAAATTGTAACGCCATACCGAGAGCCGTAGTTTTACTCCATAAACAGCGGAAAAGTAGTAAGCGAGATACTTTTTTCCTTTCATCATTTTACTATGGTTGCCAGGGAGAAAAAGTTTAATAAAGGTTTGAAATTATGTTTAAAGTTTGTTGAAAGTCGCTAACTACTGTCATTCTCATACAGTGTATTTCGAAAGTCTCGCCGCATTTTTTGCGATTTCTATTGGTTATGACGTAATATCTTTTGAACCATGTGCCGTATGTAATTCTTAACCATGCAGCAATTGTTACCTCACGGTAAGGAATGTGTGTACCAAATTTGGTTGAAATCGGTCCAATGCTTTAGGAGAAAATGAGCAGCATTGTCGCAAAATGCAGCAGTATTTCGCGCATCTCATTGTTTATGACGTCATATCTCGTGAACTATATATCGTATGTGATTCTTACACTGACGGCGACCGTCCTCATGGATTGAAGCTTACGTGTACAAAAGTTCATAAAGATTAGAACAAAACTGTAGATTTGTATGCAACACGTACAAACATACGGACACACTGCTTTATATACGAGGCGCGTCCAGAAAGTAAGTTCCGTTTGGTAATAAAATGAAATTTTACACAGATACAGAAGAAATTTTTATTGCACAAAATTCTACAACTCTCAAACTACTTTTCCACATAACTTACAAATTTTGTAGGCACTTGTCATAGCGTGCCACACGTTTTTGCATGCATCCTTCACAGAAGGTTGCCGCCTGTGTATTCAACCATATGGTAACAGCTCTTCATCATCGTTGATGTGTTGACCACCAAGGACAGATTTTAGGTGTAAGAAGAGATGAAAGTTTTTAGGTGTAAGAAGAGATGAAAGTCGCTAGGAGAGAGGTACGAGCTGTATGGAGGATGATCAAACAGGTCCCATTGAAATTTCCGTAAGAATTGTTTGGTCACATTCGGTGTGTGAGGTAAGGCATTAGCGTGAAAAAAAAAAAATCTTTTGACAGTAATCCTCTTCTTACACCTAAAATCTGTCCTTGGTGGACAACACTTCAACGATGATGACGAGCTGAAAGAACATATTACCACATGGTTGAATACAAAGGCGGTAACATTCTATGAAAAAGGCACACAAAACCTTGTGCAATGCTATGACAATTGCGTACAAAATTTGGGAAGCTATGTAGCAAAGTAGTTTAACAGTTGTATATTTTTGTACAATCGATATTTTTTCTGTAACTGTACCCGTTCGTTTTATATAACAAAACGGAACTTACTTTCTGGACGCGCCTCGTATTAGATGTCATGGGTCAAAGCTGATGGGCGGTATCCCAGTCTACCATTAACTTAGTTTTGTTAATGTACCATCTGCACATTACAAATAAAATAACAGATAGCATGATTGGCAATACTGAAGGATACAATACCACTCTCCTGCTTTGACTAATAACATCAACATAGCGAAACACAAACCACAACTCGTAAAACTTCCCATTATGCAGAAAGGAACTACACTTACGGCGACCGTGCTCATGGATTGAAGCTTACGTGTACAAAATTTCATAATGATTAGAACAAAACTGTAGATTTGTATGCAACACGTACAAACATATGGACACTCTGCTTTACATACTAGATGTCATGGGTCTAAGCTGGTGGGTGGTATCCCAGTCTACCATTAACTTAGTTTTGTTAATGTACCAGCTGCACATTACAAATAAAATACCACATAGCATGATTGGCAATACTGAAGGATCCAATACCACTCTCCTGCTTTGACTAATAACATCACGGGTGGGAAACAACATAGCGAAACACAAACCGAAACTCGTAAAACTTCAAACGTTCAAATGTTTGTAGGACTTATGGGACTTAACTACGGGGTCATCAGTCCCGAAGCTTACGAACTACTTATCAACTAGCTAAGACTAAGAACGACACAAATATCCATGCCCGAGGGGGGATTCGAACCCCCGACCGTAGTGGCCGTGCAGACCGTGACTGGAGCGCCTCAGTCCCCTCGGCCACCGCAGCCGGCCGTAAAACTTCCCATTATGCAGAAAGGAACTATCCTTTCTGATTAAAAAAGATGAAAGTTTGAAGCGATTAGTGTTTTTAACTAAATTGTGGAGCTGGATTAGAGGTTAGTGTAGGTTGTACACATACGGTCGGGGCGCCGATCGCGCGCTCCGCGGACAACAAAAGGCTAGGGAGCAGCGGGCGCGGGGATTGCGCCGGCCGAAAGGCCACGTACCGGTACTTTCTCGCGGCGGCGAGTATAAGCGCGGCCGCAAGGTCGGCGCGCCCAGTCCAGCTCTGCCCGCGCCAACATGAGGGCCGCCCCAGCCACCGCCACCGCCGCCGCCACAGCCGTCCTGCTGCTCGCCCTGCTCGGTGAGCTCTCGCGCTCGCGCCCAGCCCCCGGCCTCTGTGAGAATCACGCATGGCCACAGAACCGCGGGGCTGTGCACAGCGACGCCGTCTGCCTGCGCCGCTTGTTTTTAAATGCAATTGCTCGCAACATTCCGCAAAATGCACTGAAGAATTTAAACCGCGATTCATTGTTTTATCAATTACCATCATTAATAATACGTCAAAGTAGCTTCTATGAAATTATTACATTTAAAAAAAAATTGTATTCCCTTTTTTTACGACAGGCTTGTTTCGGCTTTTATTACCATTTTTAAGTGACGTCTAGATGAACTTGGCCTCAATTATTATTAGTGTCTTGTAACTGTCACTGCTTGGTTGTTGGTGTAATTATTACGAGAAGTTACGGGACGTGGAATAATCCGACAGTACTTTTAAAGCAGTAACAGTTGCATGATAGTGTGCTGTTAATGTCATATGGATGTCAGGTCCATCTAAGACGTCACTGCCTGCGTATTCGACAGCGCTGCTTGTTTTTAAATGCAATTGCTCGCAACATTCCGCAAATTACACTGAAGAATTTAAATCGCGATTCATTGATTTCTTTATCGATTACCATCATTAACAATACGTCAAAGTAGCTTCTATGAAATTATTACGTTTTTTAAAAATTTTTATTTACTTTTTTTACGACAGGCCTGTTTCGACTTTTATTACTATTTTTAAGTGACGTCTACATGAACTTGTGCCTCAATTATTATGTGTATTTTAACTGTCACTGCTCGGTTGTTGGTGTAATTATTACGAGAAGTTACAGGACGTGGAATAATCCGACAGTACTTTTAAAGCAGTAACAGTTGCATTATAGTGTGCTGTCGATGTCATATGGACGTCAGGTCCATCTAAGATGTTACTTGAAAATGGTAATGAAAGTCGATAAAGGCCTGTGGTAATAAAACTAACAATTTCACCACAGCTTTTTGGACCTATTATTAATCATTTCATTTTGTGATGTGTATTACGCTGCAGGCCAAAATGGAAAAAAAAGTACCTTTCTTTATCGTTCGTGAATTCCGTAAGTTGCTCGAAATTTTAGAGAATATGATTTTCGCTGATAGATATTTCAGCTTGTCACAGCTGTAGTGCGAACGGAACAAAGGCCTTCTATGAAAGGTTTGGTGGGGTTTTGCACAGTGCATTTCAAAGCAGCTTAGTTATAATGTACTCACTGATTTCAGCAGGAACTACTACCTTGAACATCACTTGACTATGTTGTTTACTGATGAAATTCCAGTACTTATAGATAATTTCCACTATAGTCGACTTCATCGGCATGAAAGATTCAGCAATTGTATTGCTTACGCCAATTTTATTTATCGCCAGTTTCAGCTGTAAATATTTTTTGTTCGATAAGGTGTATCAATTACTTCGATTATGTCCAGATCTAAAACAATACTATCATATAACACACGAGAGACGGGTTGCGGACGCAACTACTAGGAACACCTTTTCATGTAAGTACAATTCCACTTTTTGAAAATTAAAACCGTTATAAAATCTGCTTACTGGAGATCATCAGGTGGTACATATTGAGTTTTTGTTTTATTCTAGGTCTGAAGATGATACGATTGATCGATACATGTTACCGAACAGAAAATATTTTGCATCCGAGACTGCTGATTAATGAAAACTGACTTATAGATCATTTGCACCGATGCTATTGTGACATATTTTGTGGTAGTTCTTTTGAAAGCGGATCTTAACCTCGACTACGATTAACACACTGCTATTTTTGAACAGCAAGTTACTCCTTGTCCTCATATTTCACGTTTTATGTAAACATTAAAAGGAATTACCGTGTTCTATTTTATGCACAACTTCAGCACTGGTAAACTAACAGGAAATATATTTATTTGATGGCACAAAGATATATGCATGATAGTAATAGCTTACCGCATTCCTCTACTTGTAGTTCAAAAATTATATCACAATGCCATATCACTTTATCATTAATACACACTGAAAATTACTCGCTTTTTAGAATGTTATATGTTAGCGCTTACCCACTTTAGCGTCTAACACTGCAGTTTGAATGAAAGAAATAGCTGTTGCTCAATAACTGGTGGGCCATTTATAGAGTACGTTTCGAAGCAGCTCTTTTTACGCAATAAGCCAGTTGAGCAAGCACTCATTTCTAAACATTAAAGAAGATGTCTCTCATCAACTACCTAGTTTTGCATGTAGTTGTCATTTTCATCAGTGTTAAATCAAAAATATGTGTGAAAATTCTTTTGCAATTGGGCTTTATTCTAGATGAATATCAAGACCTTATATTTAACTTAACTCGTATACAAAAGCAGTAGAGGAATTATTGTACTTTCTTTGGATAGCCAACTTCGACACATGGAAACTATCACAGACGTACATTTAGAAGTAAAAGGATAATCACTAGGGATTTACTTGTGTAAGGATATTCAGTGTGACATCAACACGGAACAAATCCGTATGTTACTCTTCCTGGGAGATTCAAACTGTGCGCCGGCCCGAGACTCTAACTCGGGACCTTTACCAGACGAGCTACTGGCGGAAGTGAAACTGTGAGGTGGGGGTGGGGGGTCCTAGGGTCGCTCAGTCGATAGAGCGCTTGTCCAGAAAGGCAAAGAACCCAAGCTCGTCTCTCAGTCCGCCATTGTTTTATCTGCCAGAAGTTTCACACCAGCACACACTCTACTGCACAGGGAAAATTTAATTCTGGAAATGCGTATCTGTTAAAAATGCTGTTATACGACATGACAAGAAATAATTTATACGTATTGTTTACGCTGAATGGGGAAACACTCATTTTCCAAGGCAAGAACGCGAGGCGTGATGAAGAAGCTGTACTTAGAAATGTAGACATACATTGGCAATGTAAAAATGCTAAATAAAAGTTAGAATAGTTACTAATTTTACTATTAAGTTTCCAATAAAAAAAATGTTCAAATGTTTGCAGAGCTTATGGGACTTAACTACGGGGTCATCAGTCCCTAAACTTACAAACTACTTATGAACTAGCTAATACTAAGGACGGCACAAATATCCATGCCCGAGGGGGTATTCGAACCCCCGACCATAGTGGCTGTGAAGACTGTGACGTACGCGCCGCAGAACGCTCGGCCACCGCGGCCGGATAGGTTTCCAATGTCTGTCATTTTCTACGTGTAACCAAAAATATTCTCTGAGGCTTCCATAAAAGAAAGGTAGACGTATATGCGAAATCGATACCAGTTCCCTATTTTGCACCCACATAGTCTCAGACGAAGTTATGTCGTGCACCAGGGCCATTTTATCCCCTATCTGTTTCAGTTGCGGGTCCTGTACGAAAGCAAGCTCGTTGGTTGCTCTTTGTATTTGCTCGAATTCCTCTGGTTTGATCGTCGCATCCATTACGTTAGACGTGCGTTGGAGGGATTGATATGTTTATCAGACATTATAGGAACTTAGGCCACGCGTGGTGCGATGCCTCGCCTCCCATTGGAGTTTTGGCGAGCGGTTGTGAGAAGCAAAGGTCACCGTGTACCGCGACGACTTGCATAAAGTGGAGCACGTCTGGGGCGGCAGACAACTTCCCCTAGAAGGACACGTGCCTGGAGGCCGCGCCGTCGTTCTTGTTACTTTGCCTTGAGACCGCCTCAATAATGTCAAGTGTGCTGATACAGCCAAGGACATCGAGACCTATTAGTTGCCTTTGTGGCACACTTGTCGTTAAAAAAATCTGTCTTGTCACATTAGACTTAATATTTCACTAACTGCGATGAGACAGTGAAATAATAATAACAGGTTTTCTACTAAACGTGGTTACGTGATTGAGCGATGGATGGATGCATATGTTGGGTGCACGACAAAGATGTATTTATCGCCCGAACAATTTATCAGGAGAAGAGTGTGAACCATTATTTTTAAAAATGAGTAAAAAGATTTAAAATTTTTATCTAACTAAACCGTAACAGAAAAGGCTTTTGCGAGTCAAAATATTAAGTTTGCTTAAAAATGAAAAACTGTCATGTGGAGTTAAAAGAACTTAGCAGATGACCATGCCTGGCTGATCACAGGAATAAAAGGATGAGCCAGCCATTCTGCAACACACTAAAACCTCCAGCCTACAAATTTAGTCCCGAGTCCAGACAAATCACAAAACTTTGAAACCTTGGTCACACTCATCGCATCATCAGCTAAAATAGAGAGCAGATCAACACCTAGATTCGCTTCAGCCCTCTCAGTACGATATAAAACACACTCAGTTAGCCGGCCGCGGTGGCCGGGGAGACTGAGGCGCTCCAGTCACGGTCTGCACGGCCACTACGGTTGGAGGTTCGAATCCCCCCTCGGGCATGGATATTTGTGCCGTCCTAGTTCGTAAGTAGTTCATAAGTAGTTTGTAACTTTAGGGACTGATGGCCCCGTAGTTAAGTCCCATAAGCTGTACAAACATTTGAACATTTGAACACTCAGTTAAAATGTCCCTTGCAGACAACTTCACAAAATCGGCTATACATCTGGCGGAGTACAAAGCTATGAATAAACGGGCAGTGCCCGATTTGGAGTCGTGTCATGGCCACTTCATCTCTAATTGAGCAAAAGTTGAACAAAAGTTTACATCATGTAAGTTATGATGTAAAGAATTATAAACGCTTAGGTCCTTAAGCCATTGTTGATGATGAGGTCGAATCAGAGCTATTCAGTAGCGTTTACAAACTGCAATCTTATTTCTTTGTGGTTTCCATCATCTGTCGTAATAAAACAATCACTGTACTATATTTAGGGAGAAACAATCTGTGAGGCGATGAATGAAAGATTACTTAAGTTACTAGTTCGTCACTTTCGTTATAACACCATGAGACAGCTGGTGAAGTGCAGTTTTTCACATCTGCAGAAGACTTTCTCCCTGGAGGTAGAATACGTGCCACACAGAGATAGCGCCTTTGTCTCTTTCAAGCGACCGGTCATATCCACGTGAGCCTTCAAATGCTTAATTTTTATAAGCTTGTATCTGTCGTGTGAATAAATATTCACAGCAGTTAATAACGATGAAGATCACATTCGCTAGGAATGTTTTAGCAAATGGAATAATGCTGTCTGCAAACATTGTGAGATATGTCTCTTCGTTTCTGGAAGATCACAGGCATATAGAATTATTTGAACGGAACGTCCACCATTTAACTACCAACTTTTTTTTTAATTCGAAATAATGATTTTGGCTCTATAAAACATTTTCAAGTCCCACATGGCATTTTAAACTGTGTGGCATACCTGAAATACATGGTGCTTAGATTATGATATGTATTTCAAGCACGTAAGACAATTTTAAATTTATGTGAAAATGGCCAATACTGCCGAAATCATGATTGTGGATTAAAAGTAAAATTGAACTCAGTCAAATGGAAGACTTTTCCTTATATATAAAACAAGAAATGTTTATATGAAATTCACTACATTTCATTTATCCGTGAAACTCATCTGGATACTGTTTGCAAGAAATGATACGCGAACCACGGCAATACGAACGACATCAAAGCATTAACCAGTCCTAAGTGTTTCAGTTTCTATCACTGAATGCATGCATTTAGGAGTGATGTAACCGAAAGTTATTCGCTACGGAAATATAACTGGAGCACAAATGAAAACGATACGGATGGGAAAATAAACTATTTGTTATGTCAAAAGTGATCGCCAAGACTTCTGATGTATTTATCCTACTGTGAATCAGGACGGTCCTTGGCTACATGGAAAAGTGTCTGCAGTTACCTGTGGAATCAGGTTTTTACCTTTTCGTGAACCTCTTCGTGCAAAACAAATCGACGGGGACGAATGCCTTTCTTCAGAAAAATATCAAAATCTCGTATGAAACAGTAGGACCGTATGGAGAATGTCCAAGGCCTTCTTTAGCGTAGTCGAAACGGTGTCATTCTGTTGCAGGATATTGCAGGCCCACAAATACCCAAGATTATTTTAACTACAATTCGGAAATGTGTCTGGGATGCTCTTACACATCATACATACAGTCCATACAGTCTGTCCCCATGAAACTATATCTATAGTCAACCGCATACATTTTCGGTTAAGGCCTTGAGAGTGTTGACTCACAACTGAATAAATGTATTTACTGTTATGGCGATTCCACTTACAATATTAATTTACTTACTCTTCTTCCAACTGTCTACTGAGGTGACAAAAGTTACGAGATAGCTGTATGCACAGAATACGGTTCAAGCAACACCACTTAGAAGACAAGGCCTCACAACTGGCCGTGCCTACGTCACACCTTAAGGCCGCGGCCGCCAGCTGACTGGCTGGCCGCTGGGGCACGCCCACCGCCGCGTTTAGGTGTGACGTAGGCACGGCCAGTTGTGAGGCCTTGTGATCTAGATGGTGTTGGTTCAAGTGTGACGCAGACCCGCGAAGCCAAGAGCCTAAGTTGTCATAAAAGTATTGTGGAAGTTGGTGGCTCAATAATCGTGTGGGCCAATTTTACATAGAATGGGCTGAACCAGTAATTGAGTGAGAAGTGGTTATGTTCGTCAACTTGGAGTCTACCTGCAGGACTTCATGTTCTCAAACTATTATGGGATTGTTATTCTTCAGTTTCTCCCGGCGTATTTGATAATCAAAATATCCAGGGGTGTACTGCCGGTCTATAGTTCCCGTTGGACACTATAGACTGGCAGTACACCCGTGGATATTTTGATTATTATGGGATTGTTACGGATGGCAATGTGCCGTCTCAGCGGGTCACATTTGTTCACGATTGATTTGAAGAACATTCTGGACAATTCCAGCTAAAGATTTGGCCACATAGATCTTCCAACATGAATGCCATAGATTCTTAATTGGACGTATTCAAAAGGACAGTTGGCGCATGGAATTTTTCACTGGTAGCAGCTTCGCAATTACGGGCGGCTATAGAGGCTTCATGGCTGAATATTAGTGCAGGAGACTTCTAGCGGCTATTTGTGTCCATGCTACGTCGAGTTGCTTCACTTCGTAGGGCGAGTCGTTCTCCGACATGATATCAGACGGTATCCTATGACATTTTTCACCTTAGTGTATTTCCACCGATCTAGGTGGCGCACTGGTAACACGCTGGACTCAAACCCTCCTCCGGCCATCCTCATTTAAGTTTTGCGTGGTATGCTGAAATCACTCAGACAAATTCTGGGTTTGGTTTGTTTCAATGGGCACGGTTGATTTTCTTCCCCAACCCTGACAGAAACAACCCGAGAGCATTCTCAGTCTCTAATGACCACGATGTTGACGGGACGTTAAACCAAAATCTTCCTTCCTAGCTTTTCCTTCCTTAGTGTATTTCCATTTGGAGACGAAGGAGATAGCCTTGAAAACTATGATTGGACGACGAACATAATAATTACACAAGGTGGTGGCTGGGTGATACTTTTATTAAGTTCATATCGTGTTAAAGACAATGGAAATAAAACAAAGACGATGCCCATTTCACGATGGAATTAAAACGGAATATTATCCATGTGGTTACATCTATAATTTTCCGTAGGTCGCCTATGTCAAAACATTCATCCACCCATATGGCCATTAAAAAAAGTGAATACCGGAACGGTTTGTTGTACAGAATTATGGCTGATACCTTTCAAATCTGATTTTATGTTCTATGTGTAATAGTTTTATTGTAAAGGGGGCTTAAATGTAACAGATAAACTGTGCTGTACACAAGCAAAGTAGGAGTATGGGACGTAAGTTTGAGGTATGATTTTTTCGAATAGATGTGAATCATTGCGTGCCTATCCTCAAAAGTCTTCAAATGTTTGTGAAGCTATCGAACTCCTGTAGTTCTTCGACCCTAGGCTTACAAACTACTTAAAGTAACTTATGCTAAGGACAACACACACACACACATACACACACACACACACACACACACACACACACACACACACACATCCATGCCCGAGGGAGGACTCTAACTTCCGATGGCGAGTAACCGCGCGCTTCCCAGAAAAGCGCCTTAGTGCGCTCGGCCACTCCACCGCGGCGTGACTATCCTCATTGCAAGTATAAAGCTCTTGAAGAGTCAAAGTATAGAACAGAATAATTTTAACACATCAAGTCGTGAAAAGCAGTCTAATATAACAGTACGTGCACATTAAACTGAGCATGTAGCTTACATGATGTTCAGCCAACATAATTTCATGTTATTTGATCAAGGAGTAAGCTGCAGGCTCAGTTTCATGTGCACATACTCCTATGCTGATGTATTTAAAGTACGAGCTTCTATGAGTTGAGTTTTTAGGGCTTTTATACTCCTACTAGTGACCCGCCCGACTATGCTTGGGTATAATTTATGTTCTGTATCTATAGAAATCGATCTGTGTGTATGTATTTTATTCGTTACTATGTTCTACGTAACATGATTAAACACACAGTATATTATGATTATACAGTTCTCAGCGTATTTACGAGGGTGGGTCAGTAAACAAGTCGCAAACTGAGGTAGACACTCCAGTACTGCACGATGTGTAGGGGTATTTCTCTACCACTACGACACATCCGTCTTGTGGGTTGCAGCAGTTTAAGGAACCAAATAAAGTTACAAATCAAGAGCAGTACTGGCGTGTCTACCTCAACTTGCGACTTATTTTCTGACTCACCCTCGTACATACTAATATCACAGTGTAACGTATATGTCAAAGTTTACAGGCCGATTGTATAAACATCACTCACTGGAGATAAAATCTGCCAGTCGCGGTGGCCGAGGGGACTGAGGCGCGTCAGTCACGGTCTGCACGGCCACTACGGTCGGGGTTCGAATCCCCCCTCGGGCATGGATATTTGTGCCGTCCTTAGTGTTAGCTGGTTCGTAAGTAGTTTGTAAGTTTAGGGACTGATGACCCCGTAGTTAAGTCCCATAAGATAAAAAAAAAAGCATATGATGTTAGTTCAGAAATTAAAATTGTTCAGGGCCCCGCCCTACTATAAAACGCAAAACCTAGCTCTGCCAAAGCTGCTTCAACGTATATCAGCACGGAAGATGCTTGGCAACACAGATAAGATCTTATATCGACGGGATTACTGCACCTAGAACACAAATATTAGTCGATAAAAAGAAGACAAAGTTACTACGGTCTAGAAGGTATAAGCATGGAAAGAAATTTTTATTCGCGTAATATCGGAGCAAACAGAGTTTGAAACTGTGTTATGAAAATATTAAGAAAAGGAACACCAAAGCACTTGCATATGAACAGACATATTTTAGACTCTCTTAGACATTATTTCGGTTTACTTAATAATTATAATGATCACAGGATGTTTCGCTGGGCTGATCTGAAGATTTCATCAAAATTGCTCCAGCCGTATTTGATTCTATAGGTTTCACAGTGATAGAGTGCCAGACTACAAATCCAACAGTCGCGGGTTCGATCCCCGCCAGGTTCTAGGATTTTTATCTGTCACTTTCCACTTCTTTCACCTCTGGCAGTATTGCTCATGTGAAAAATACCGAGTAGCGCCGTGGTTCGGAAACCACGTTAAATTGTAGGTCCCTCTATAACTGGCTGGGTAAGTCAGTTCGCAGGTCGGAGGAAGGCAACGGCAAACCCCCTCCAAACAGGACCATGCCTAGTAAAGCATTGTGGTGTTCAAACCAATTTTTGGATTGTTGACTGCTTTACCTTTCTTTTTTTTTAGGGAATATACATACATACACGCATCCATTTTTATAGATTAAGGACAGTCAAGTAGTGACGAAATCGATTTGCAAAATAAAAGATTTCAAAGATGACGACTTTGTGTGTGTACAATACTTGCATTGCGGCCGTTGTGCACACCTTCCCCAACAGAATCGAACCTCAAGAGAAATTGTACATTAAGTGGTGTAGAGTCACTTTTACGACACTGTAAGCATTACTAACAGCTGTGTGAAATGTCGCAGCTGGTTGCTAAATGCGGCTGCAGATTATTATTTGCGGAACGGTACGCTGTTGGCTGGTGGCGGCGGTAGAAATGTGCGAGGCGGAGGAAAGCACGGCTGTGCGGCATTTTGTTTGCGATGCGCGGCGCGCCGCGCCAGGAGAAAGCCAGCTCTTGTGAAAGAGCCGACAAGCCGTTACGGCTTCTCTCTCTGCTAACGTCCTCCGCACGCTTTCGGGACAACCCGTCTGTAGCTCGCGATCCGCTTGCCCTCTCGGCGGTTCCGTGATTCTTTCAGATCTCTCGGGTGAACGGACACAGCTTGTGTGGCGTTAATCTGGCCATTGCTGCTGGTACACACCTGTCTGAGGGTTACTCCGAGGCTTAGAATGTTTACATATACACACACACGCACACCGAAGAAGTTTGCCATCACCTGCCCAACGAAAGTTCTATGGTATTCTATACTATGGACAATTTCTTATAAAGTAATGCATATGAAGATCAGCATCTCCAAAACGAAAGTAATGTCTGTGGGAAAGAGATTCAAACAGATTGAGTGCCAAATGGGAGAAACAAAGTTAGAACAGGTGGACAGTTTCAAGTACCTAGGATGTATTTTCTCACAGGATGGCAACATAGCGAAAGAACTGGAATCGGGGTGCAGCAAAGCTAATGCAGCGAGTGCTCAGCTAAGATCTACTCTCTTCTGCAAGAAGGAAGTCAGTACCAAGACTAAGTTAGCAGTGCACCACTTTATCTTTCGACCAACTTTGTTGTATGGAAGTGAAAGTTGGGTGGATACTGGTTACTTATTCATAATGTAGAGGTTACAGAAAGTAGCAAGAATGATTGCAGGTACTAATAGATCGGAACAATAGCAGGAGGGTGTCCATAATGAGGAAATCAAAGAAAAACTACGAATGAACACCATAGATGAAGCAGTTAGAGCGAACAGTCTGAGATGGTGCGGTCATGTTACACGCATGGGAGAAGCAAGGTTACCTATGACACTCATGAGTTCGGCAGCGGAGGGTAAGAGGAGTTGAGGTAGACCAAGAAGAAAGTACTTAGATTCGGTGCAGAATGATTTTGAAGTAAAAGGCATAACATCAGACGAGGCATCAATGTTAGCATTGAATAGGGGATGATGGAGAAATTTTATTAGAGGTACTATGTTCCAGACTGATCGCTGAAAGGCATAATCAATCTCTAATGATGATGATGATGAGTAATGCATCTTCCAGTTTATTAACAAATAAATCTATACAAATCTCTTCTTTTATATTTAAACAGAATCAAAAAATCTCTCATCTTCGGGTATGCCCATTGTGTAGCAACCTCATTCAACTGAGTTGAATGACCCCTTGCATGAATGAAAGCCTGCACCGTACGTCGTATGGTACCCGCGAGTTCTTTTAATCTCTTCTTCATCATCATCTTATTTGGCACTACAGCTCTTAATGGGCCTTGCCTCCTCCAAACCTCTGTTCTATGATTTCCTCTTCTGTTCTCGGATCTTCGTCTTGGTGGAGTCATGCAATACAAAGTCCATGAATGTAGCTCTGTACCTCTTAATCGATCCTTTCTTCTGGTGGAATAGTGTCTACCTTTCATTATTCGCCTGGGCATCTTAACATCAGTTATCCTTCTTATATATACGAACCAGCGTATATTTTGAGAATGAATTTCACTACATATTTCCCTTATACACGTTCTCGTATTTCAAGCTTGCACCTTAGTCTCCAGCCCTCTTCCTGTTTTTAGAGGCCCAACATTATTTCTTAGGATCGTCTGTGTAAATGCCATTAGAATATCCACATCTGCTTCTGTCATTGTCCAAACTTCTGAACTATATGTAACAACAGATCGTACAAGAGAATGATACACTCTTTAACTTAATCGTTCTTCTAATTACAGTGTTATTGAATACTTTTATATTTGCACAGTTCGCTCTGTTTTCTGATTTTTTTCTTTTCTCTAATGCACTACCTCATTATCACTGTTTAAGAAGACATCTAGGTAACGGAAGCAGCTGCCAGCGGTAAAACATTTATTAGAGGCCTTCAGGTCATGTGGTATTCTTATAGCCTTAGAATTCGACATTACCCTGTATGTTGTCTTGTTTTCACTCACAGTAAGTCAAAATTTTGCTCCTTCTGCGTCCATTATTTCATATATTTCCTTAAGGGTATTCACATCTCTTGTTACGATTGCAATATCATCTGCATATGCGCATATCTGGCTGGATTTAATCATTATTACTCCCTTCATATAATGGCAGATTTTCTAATTTATCCCATTCTTCAGTAGCAATCCTGTTTGACTCCCGTGTATTTATTGGTTGGTCAGGATGCAATCACACAGCTCTCTCTAATTTATCAGCATGTTCTAAACGATTCATATGGAGTTATCGTCCATAAACCTGAGTTTTTTTCCAACATTATGGTGACACGGTTCAACGATGTGTTGGATGTTGTTATTCCTGTATTATAAAGCCTTGAGATTGTCACTAATTGACACCAATGGCGACCGAAAAACCATGTGATACCTACCCAGACATCACTGATGACCACCTTGCTGTGCTCGATTTACGGTATACCTCTGGCGCCCAGAATTATCAGTTTCCTTCCAAACAGGTTACCGAAAGTCATCTAGCATTAGACATATGCAGCATTCATCTGTGAAAAGAACTTTGCGTCAATTTTCCATAGTCCATTTTTGGTGACTTTGTGTGAACACAAGGCATCTCTCAACGTTAAAATAGGTGTTCGATTTGTTCTCCATGCGACTAATTGGGATGTCTAACTCGTTTCTGAAATGATTGGCGAGTCCTCTCAGGCAGTTCCGTGGAATTCTGTAAATTCTGGAAGGCTACTTTATTCGGAAATCGTTGACCTCGGTAGTATAAACAAGGCTACTGACATGACCCCACAAACAGAAATTCATGTGATTTTCATATGGAGAAGTACAATCCGCAGAAACTGCTTGGACTGCTGTTTGATCAGTTTCCGTGGCAGGAACTATGATCCAATAATGTAGTTTCCCAGCAGTTCTGCCCAGACGTTCAACGAATATCACTGTTGATTGATGTGCTACGTTGCAAGTACGCAAACAGATAGTCGATCCTAAACCTTGAGATTCCAACGAAAACATCGCAGTGTCCAGGGAGCGTTTACAGTTGGTTCCCAAACCGATCATCACTTCCGAAACACCCTGTATAAGGTCAGGAATAAAATGGAAACAACACGTTTTTGCCACTTTGTTCAGTTGTGTAGCTAAACTAACGTACATGATGTGGATAATGGTACGAACGGCCGCGACAGAATAGCCGTGCGCGCTAAGGTGCCCTACTGCGGTGCGCGTGGCCGTTCGCCGTCGGAGGTTCGAGTCTTCCCTTGAGCATCGGTGTCTGTGTTATCCTTAGCATATGTTAGTGTAATAGTTTGTAAGCCTAGGGACTGATAACCAACGTAGTTAAGTCCCTTAGATTTACAAACATTTTAACATTTGAATGGTACGAACATAAACTACATACGTTTGTGTTATTGTGGTCTTCAGTCCGGAGACTGGTTTGATGCAGCTCTTCCATCCTATTGTATCCTGAGCAAGCCTCTTCATCCAATCATAAGAACGGAAACCCCCATCCATATGTATCTGCTTACTAAATTCGTCTCTTGTCTTCCTCTGCCATTTTCCCCCACACACTTCCCTCCAATACTAAATTTATGATTCCTTGATGTCTAAGAATGTGTCCTACCAATCGATCCCTTCTTTTAGTCAAGCTATGCGAAACATTCCTTTTCTCCCAAATTCTGTTTAGTACCTCTTCATTAGTTACATGATCTACCCACCTAATCTTCAGCATTCTTCTGTATCACCACATTTCAAAAGCCTATATTCACTTACTGCCTAAAATATTTATGGACCGAGTTTCACTCCCGTACAAAGCAATATTCCACACAAATTTCTCAAGAAAAGACTTCCTTACACTTAAATTAATACTCCATGTTACAAATTCCTCTTTTTCAAAAACGCTCTTCTTCCCATTGCCATTCTGCATTTTATATCCTCTGTACTGTGACCATCACATGTTATTTTACCCAAGTACGGCATTTATTGTTTTGTTACGTAATCTAATTCCTTCAGCAACGCTCGATTTTCTAAGACTGCATTCCATTACCTTTGTTTTGCTTTCGTTAATGTTCATTTATATATATATATATATATATATATATATATATATATATATATATATATATATATATATACGATTATCAAATAAATTAACTGTTAAAACTACAGCGCTAGACAATTTCTAAGGGGTAACTGACACTGAGAGACATCTGTCATCATTTAGTGACCGATTACAATGAAAGGGAATGAACAGGGCGGGACATTGTTAGCTGCAGCGAAACCGATGCACCAATGCTCTTTATGTATTCGCATTTCATGTAGTACAGTGTGTGATGACGGTTTTTGTTGCACCGATGAGTGAGACATCCCTCGTAGTAGAGCAACACGTCTGCAAGACTTCATTTGAGAACTAAAGATTGCCTACATGCAGTCGGACGGCTCAAAGTCGGTCTAAGTGTAACTACTATTTCCTCAGTAATAGGTATGTTCAAAAATATCAACTCGCGATTAAAAAATGACGCCGAATGTGAACATAAAATGTACCGTTGGGATATAAGGACCGCCAGAGTGCAAGTTTGTCTATACCTAGACCGAGTGGCAAAGAAGAAAAAACATCTCACTCCTAGGCAGATCGCTGAAAACACGTTAGACAGCGTAGAATGTTCGTTAACGTCATCGGTATGGACTAGGTGGTATGATGTTGGTAGCCATTATACACATTTGCTTAAAACCGCTGCACTCTTTTGCGCGAGGTACCAGTCCACCGCAGCAGTATTGCAGGGAGATTATTGTGCACTGTTGTGGGTGTGTTGTTGGTAAGGCGACACAGGTACATTTTAACAGAAGGGTCCCACAACTTCAGTAACACATGAAATTTAAACAGAACTATATGATTACTAAACTTAGGGCGTTGAAGATTACGATCACACTGATAAAGTTCAGATATCTGATACAAACTTCAAAGTTCCCTAGAGTGTCCGCGAGAGTTTCTGTCTGAATGTAAACAAATCTGTAGGCGCGGTGTAGACGTGAGGAATCTGTTCGGCGTAACGTTACACTTCCGGCGAAACGCAACATTATGTCCTGACTCGCAGTACACTGCCGCGAGCCGCGGCAGATTAGCCGTGCGTGCTGGGGCGCCTGCTGCGGTGCTGGCAGCCGATCCCCTTCGGAGGTTCGAGTCCCCCTTCGGGCATGGGTGTTTGTGTTGTCCTTAGGTTTGTTTACCTTAGTTTAAGTATTTTGTATGCTACGGACTAATAACCCAGCAGTTGAGTCCGATAGATTTACAATCATTTGAACTGTTCCGAATCGATGAACACTGCATGCTTGATTGAAGCACACTGATGACTCGAGGCATACCCTGTATGAGGCGCCTATGTAACTATGTTTCGGTCAATCAGGTTTCACATGCATGGTATTTTTCGAACTGCACGGTCTCTAGCAGGAATGTATGAACTTGTACTACCAGCTGTCTGTGTTCTCTCGGCCGTATCAATAGAGGCGTGCATGTCTTTGGTGTCATTACAGTACACGACACTACATCGAGCGTATACGTCTATTTAGGGATATGGTAAGTATCAAGTTTCTGCTTATGGACCACAATGCCTGGACCACTGAGGTGTCACATACACTGGGAAGTAAAGATACTGCACGTATGGAGTGACCAACATGCTCCTTACAGCTGAATCGTATAGAGTATGCTAAAAAAATATTCAAATGTTTGTAAAGCTTATGGGACTTAACTACGGGGTCATCAGTCCCTAAACCTACAAACTACTTATGAACTACTTACGAACTAGGACGGCACAAATATCCATGCCCGAGGGGGGATTCGAACCCCCGACCGTAGTGGCCGTGCAGACCGTGACTGAAGCGCCTCAGTCTCCTCGGCCACCGCAGCCGGCATAGAGTATGCCTGGGTTGTTCTCAATAAACACTTTCTTCCTGAATCAGGCAAGAAGTAGAAACCGCGTTGAGAGAGGAATGGTAAAATACCGCACAAGGACTTCTCAACAGTTTCGAACCTAACATGAATAACAGGTGCAAATGTGCTTTAGTGCCAGGCCGAACTAGATGGGGCAGTGGTATGATACTGCACTGCGGTTGGGCTGCTATTCTGACTTAAGAGTGCCCTAAATCACTCCTGCAAATTTCAGCATTGGTTCCTTTCAAAGGGAACGGCTGATCTCCTTCCCCATCCTTTGCAAAAGTCAACCCGATCGTGTGTTCCCTCTCTAATGACCAAGATGTCAACAGGGTGTTAAACCCTAATCTTCCTTCCATCCCCTACTACCTGAGGAGGGCATATTCTACGTCTACATTTACATCCTGACGGTGTGTGGCGGAGCGTACCTTGAGTACCACTATCGAATCAACCTCCTATTCCAGTCTTGTATTGTTCGCGCAAAGAAAGATTGTCGGTATGCCTCTGTGTGAACTCCAATCTCATTTTATCCTCATGATCTCTTCGCGAGATATACGTAGAAGGGAGCAATATACTGGTTAACTCCTCGATAAAGGTATGTTCTCGAAACTTCGACAAAAGCCCATACCGAGCTACAGAGCGTCTGCCTTGCAGAGTCTTCTACTGGAGTTTGTCGATCATCTGCGTAACGCTTTCACGGTTACTAAATAATCCTGTAACGAAGCGCGCTGCTCTCCGTTGGATCTTATCTACCTCTTCTATCAATCCCGCCTGGTACGGATCCCACACCGGTGAGCAGTATTCAAACAGTGGGCGAACAAGTGTGCTGTAACCTACTTTCTTTGTTTTCGGACTGCATTTCCTTAGGATTCTTGCAATGAATCTCACTCTGGTATCTGCTTTACCGACGATTACTTTTATATGGTCGTTCCATTTTAAATTACTCCTAATGCCTACTCCCAGATAATTTATGGAATTAACTGCTTCAGTTGCTGACCTGCTATAGTGTAGCTAAATGATAAATGATCTTTCTTTCTATGTATTCGCAGCACATTACACTAGTTTACATTGAGATTCAGTTACCATTCCCTGCACTATGCGTCAATTCGTTGCAGATCCTACTGCTTTTAAATACAATTTTCTATTATTACGACCTCTACATATTACAGCATCATCCGCAAAAAGCCCCAGTGAATTTCCGGTGTTATTCACTTGGTCATTTATATATATTGTGAATAGCAACGGTCCCACAACACTCCCCTGTGGCACACTAACATCTTCTCTCCATTGAGAATGACATGCTGCGTTCTGTTACCTAGGAACTCCTCAATCCAATCACACAATTGGTCCTTCCTGAGAAGACGATACAGATCCTTACGTTGTGAGTCTGACATGGGTGAATCATAAACGACAATTATGTCTGCTATTCTGCATTCACATATAGTGACATTTTCCACGCCGCCTCTGTTACGTATGTACTGTCCTTCATGTCTTCCGTCATTACTTGTGATTATCCTACCAAATAATGTCTGCGTTGATTAGCATTTGTCAAGCAGTGAATATATATCAGATGAATAATTCACAATCATACACTGCTGACCATCCAAAATGCAACGGTATAAAGAAGCGGAGATATCGCACCTAACTTTACTTGCAAGATAACACGTTGTAAAGAGATTACACGATAAAAAATACAGCCCCCTATGAAGTGAACAAGACGACGAAAACGGTATTGCGTGTTGCATCTATTGCTGCTACACGCCTCGGTATTGAATCAAAGAGGCGCCTGGTGTATCCCAGGCGAGTCGTTACGCAATCGTCGATCTCAATTTCGTATAAATAAAAACTTCGAAGCATCTGCTCTGAGCAGGAAGTTCATTCTCGCTAGTTCCACCCCTTCTTGAGTAAGTTCTCCATGTGTCATGTCCGGCATAGAACAACTCTTCAATCGTGTATTCATTTAAACTAGCCCAATCAGACAAATTATTCAGTGTACAAATACGAAGTAGGCAACTGCGTGATAAGGATGAACTGTACTATGTTTTCAAATTAGTTTGTTGCGCAGCAGCATATTATTAAGACTATTGACTTTTTACGAAAATGTATTCTTCTGACGATGTTACAAAATTTTCATCTTGCAAAAAACTTTTTTGTTATTGAAGATGGGTTAGCACAATTTGCGGACGAAATTTTAAGACTGCATCACATTTTCATCTGTGGAACGCTATCAGAGCTTTCTAACACAAGATACTTTTTCTTAAATATGACACTGAATGGTCTGCTCATAAGGGATAGGCCATGCAATTTTGTTACAAGAAGCAGAAGTTAGGTATGTAATTAATCAGTTATTAATTTTACTGTCGTGTTTACTTACTTCTTACATAATAGAAGTTACGGTTAGGAAGGCAGACAACACATCTTAAATAGGCTAACCGGTTTGGGTAGAATGAACAAGAGCAGTACAAAAATACTTCAGTACCTGGCATTGTACCAATATTTGTCATAAGGCGTTATTAACAGGCACTGTATAAAAACGTACAATAGTATTTGCTATGTAGCTGATTACAACTGCAAATTTGCACTCCAAACAAACGGGTAAAACACGTAGCTGATCCACTTGTGTTTCATTTCTATATCGGTAATGAAAAAACTGCTCTGACATCACTAACGTTACTACAGAAAGTGCTTGAAGTGTTACAAATGTTCAAATATTTGTATATTCTATGGGACTTAACTACGGGGTCATCAGTCCCTAAACTTACAAACTACTTATCAACTACTTACAACTAAGGACGGCACAAATATCCATGCCCGAGGGGGGATTCGAACCCCCGACCGTAGTGGCTGTGCAGACCGTGACTGAAGCGCCTCAGTCCCCGCGGCCACCGCGGCCGGCGAAGTGTTACACTTACGATTTTTGTATAGGACGCGACTCGTCAGCAAAATGTTTTTGTTTGCATCAACTTTTTAGTTCCTCTCGTATTTTTTCAGACTACATATAAAGGAACTTATTTGGCCTTCTAAGCAACACAAATTTTGCCGTTTTTATTATAAACCACAGTAAAACGTAAACAAAATAGTAGTTACTAAGTGTGTTAGAGAGCTCACTTCAGAAAACGGAGAATGTACTCACGTCGTGAGAAACTTTACTAGTATTCTTCATACGAAATCGGAGAATGTTCTCTGTTCTGAACAACTTCCCCCAACCTTTTACTCACACTGAGAACATACTCGGTTGAAGTATATCCTCTGACTCGCTTTATTCATGCAAACCTGAGTATGTTCTCTGGAATTCAGAGTCTAAAGTAGAGCCGCGGTGGAGCGGCAGAGCGCATTGAGGCGCTATGCTACGATGCGCGAGGCCGTTTCCCCGTCGGGGATCCGAATCCCCCCTCAGGTTGGATGTTTGTGCCGTCTTTAGTATAATCCAGCCGCGGTGGCCGAGGTGACTGAGGCGCTACAGTCACGGTCAGCACGGCCACTACGGTCGGGGATTCGAATCCCCCCTCGGGCATGGATATTTGTGCCGTCCTAGTTCGTAAGTAGTTTGTAAGTTTAGGGACTGATGACCCCGTAGTTAAGTCCCATAAGCTCTACAAGCATTTGAACATTTATAAATAGATACTCCATTCGATTGTTCAAGTCCATCGTTCGTGGCATCATAGCCGGTGCAAACGCCTGTAGCGTTTACTCAGTGGTAAACGCGGTCTGCACGCCTAACGGACAGTCCACTCAACTTCAAACGAAGTGGAATGGAACGCGCAGACACTGCTTGATGCACAACAGACGGCATTTGTTGTGATATGGTCCGTAATGCGACAGAGCGATCCATCACTGTCATAAGCACAAAATAAAAAAGGTTTGTAAATCTTATGGGACTTAACTACGGGGTCATCAGTCCCTAAAGTTACAAACTACTTATGAACTACTTACGAACTAGGACGGCACAAATATTCATGCCCGAGGGGGGATTCGAACCCCCGATCGTAGTGTCCGGGCAGACCGTGACCGAAGCGCCTCAGTCCCCTCGGCCACCGCGGCCGGCAAGCACAATATACCTGCAGTGGTGCAATGAGGTGGGTGCAGTCGGTCCATCGTTACTTTCTACACTAGCGATTACTGTTCCACATTACATTTGCTTGGTTACGTCCTACTTGATTATAGATTTCTTTGACGAATATTCTGCAGTTCCCATAAGCAATCTTTTTTCCGGACACTGTCTTCTACAAGGCTCGCTGAAGCTGCTTGTACAAAACAGCCGCACGAAAGAATAAGTGCAGTACGTCCACATTGTTTTCTATTTATATAACGTTATATGTACTGGCAACCGTGATTTGCGCTTGCGCTGAAATCTAATCATGTGCATCTCTAGTCGTCGCAAACGCACGTTGCGAATTTCTCCTGATTTTCGATAGACTCACATTCTGGAGAACGGTGGTTCAAATCCACTTCTGGGCATTCAGATTTAGGTTTTCCGCAATTCCCTGAATTATTACAGGCAAATTCCGGGATGGTTTCTTTCAACAATCAGATCGCGAGTCCTCGTCTCTAATGACCAAGCTGTCGACAGGACGTTAAACCCTAAGCTTCCTTCCTTCCTTCACATGATATGCATGCTTCCTTCAGTATTCTGCGTTTTGAACGGCTAGCAGTGTAAAATACTAAAGCAGTAAGTAACTATCATATCGATTGAATGACAATGTAACCAGTAAGTTTCAGAGTATTAAGTTATGGAAGGTAACTGAATTGCCGGTCGCGGTGGCCGAGGGGACTGAGGCGCTTCAGTCACGGTCTGCACGGCCACTGCGCTCGGGGGTTCGAATCCCCCCTCCGGCATGGATATTTGTGCCGTCCTTAGTCTTAGCTAGTTCATAAGTAGTTTGTAAGTTTAGGGACTGATAACCCCGTAGTTAAGTCTCATAGACTTTACAAACATTTTAACATTTTTTTGTAACTGAATTCTGTCTATTCGTTCAGTATTACTTCGAGACTTCTTGCAGCGCTTCTTCATCTCGAGCATTTAAAGCGGTAATACATTCTATCATTAGTTCCTGGTGTGCAGTAACTGTATATTTAAAAGCTGTGTCTGATTTCAGTGCTACGTTCGACAAAGATGGAGTATTTTTTCTGCTATTTTGTAGTACGATGCAGTCTGCATTTTTCTTACACATTGGGTACAATGAGTAGAAACTAGTGCCTCTTAAATTTATGGAGATCTGAACAGCTACAGAGTTAGTCATACAATGCAGGCTTTCGTGGCCCGTATTTGCCTTAATGTGGTTTTGTTAATCTGAAATCGTAACTGCTATCTGAGTCGTCGTAGACTTTGATGATGTCTCAAGCAGTGGAAGATGGAACACGTGCACGGAAATATGCCTTGGACCACGGGCTAATCTGCATAATAGAAAAATGACCAGAAAGAAGCTTCAGTTAAAATCCAAACTGCGAAATTTGACTGATTAAGTAGGCCAATTTTATTAAATCCATTTGCTATCAATTTATTTATTTCTTTTATGGCTGGAAATGTGTTATTTTCAATATTAACTATTAGAAAATAATTCGTCTGGTAACTATAAATTCTCTGCTGTGTACGTTTATACCATTATGCACAACAATTACAAATACTACTACTAGTATTACTACCGCTTCTACTGATACTCCGTCATTTATGATAGAAAACGAGTAATTGGATTTTGGGGGTAACAGCAGCAAACGGGAACATCTAAGTGGACAACAATGTTTTGATGACAAGGACATCCATTGACGATCACCGAACACATTACTAGGTAAGGCGAAAAGAAGATATTTACAGGGTAGCGGAATCGCAACGTTTACGTCCGATAAACATAGAGAGATGGTAGTGATAGAGTTTTTATAAAACACACATTCGCCAATTCCTAGCGTAATACAACAGTTAAACACACACCGACACCTTTGTTTTAATGGCTATAGAATCGATGGTAAAGAAAATTCCATCCAATAATACTGCTAAACAAAAAAAAGTGAAGCAACCATATCATCAAAACGTATACACCAAATATCACATTCATCAACCGAACGTCTACTACGAGTCTCTACAATCATGGACGTTCTACAATAAAAATAAGGAATACCAATACCTTTATCACTATGTTTTCCAATATTAAAAGTACGATAAGTAATTATATCACGACCGTTCAAAGCTACCAATATAAGCTAAAAACGAACACGAATATTAGTTACAGTGAAACAACCTCTCTTTGCCGCAAACACTAAGTCCAAGAAGCGTATGTACCGAGTGGACGCAGAGTGGCATGGGTGCATGCTTTGTCAGTTAACTTCGTTTACATATACACCATAGACTGGTAGGTAATTGACAAGAGTTGCAGTTCTATGTGACAGGTAAAACGGCCACCGGAGAGCAGCAGCGTTGTTCTTGTTTAGTATTATTCCAAGCATTGGTAGAGTATTGAAGGGACGTGAACAGTGTCAGACTTTGGATGATCATTGTGAAGGACACAGAGATGCTTCTTACTCGTACGAGTATTCGTTAGAAAGCACGCGACAGTTTGAAACGGGTCACTCTTTGGATCTTTTGAACGGCTGGTCGAATCACGCATTACCTACAGTTGCCCTGCCGGCCGCGGTGGCCGAGGTGACTGAGGCGCTCCAGTCACGGTCAGCACGGCCACTACGGTCGGGGTTCGAATCCCCCCTCGGGCATGGATATTTGTGCCGTCTTTAGTCTTAGCTAGTTCATAAGTAGTTTGTAAGCTTAGGGACTGATGACCCCGTAGCTAAGTCCCATAAGTTGTACAAACATTTGAACATTTGAACCTACAGTTGTGGGGACATTCGAATGTGACCGTGGCCCGACGTTGGAATACATGAGGTCATGAGGGCAGGAAAACCCGTCAGGTTGTGGTCGACCGGGTCTCACTACCACAAGGGACGATCGTCATATTAGCACCAAGGGCATCGCAACCCCTTTTCCAGCAACATTCTGTATAATCCTACACCATTCATCGGAGACTAGCAGCAGTCTGGCCAGGGAATCGCTCTTCCTTGCATATGCCATTGTTACATCCACAACAGATACGGATTCCTTTGTAGCGATGACGTGACCGGAAAACAAGTCTCATTCTGTTCAGTGATGAATCGCTGATCTGCACGACGTAATTGGAGGTCCCATTCTTCCAATGTTTTGGAAAGTCAAACCGGTATTGTTCCTGGCCTTACTGAGTGCAGAGTTAACGTCACGGATGGTAGTAACTGAGAACTCTGATACCAAGACGACGCACTATAGGCATCCTGCGTCCTCAAACGTTACCTTTCATGCAACAGCATTTTGTTGCCATTATTTAAGAGAACAATGCTTACTCCTATGAGCTGTAAGCGTGGACAACAAGATCCTCAGATCTGTCCCCAATATGCGAGAAGTCAGCTTGTTTGTCAACTCCGATGCAGTGCCAGGAAACAATATGTGCTGCTTTGTAGGAGAATCGTCCACAATGACAAAGCTGTCGACGGAACATTCAACCCTAACCTTCCTGCCTTTTCCTCTCAAGCTTGGATGTACCTAGTTTTACGAACAAACTCTTACTTTAGCCATGACTAGGGTTCACTTTGGCATGGCGATAATAATGGACACACGAGCCACCGCGCAGGCTATTAGTCGCCAATTTTGTCATGGTCGACAACAGTTGGTATGGAGTCAAACCATCTAGAATATCATCGTTGTTATGAGGCAGTAAAGGCAATATCTTATACATCAGAATTTATCTTGCAAACCGTAACAACGTCGTTGGACATGTAGTCCATAAAACCACTTGCGAGCAGGGTAGAGTTCAAGAAAGTGACGTAGGTGTTTTCACTTCGATGTTGTGTACGTGAGATAAAAGGACAAATGTGGTTCTCTGACGTATTCTACTTACTTTTTTTGTGCTCATTATTCATATGGTTTGTTAGATGGGGCCCTCTGCAACTGCATCACCTGGGCAAAATTCTGGGCAGTAAAGGCAATATCTTATACATCAGAATTTATCTTGCAAACCGTAACAACGTCGTTGGACATATAGTCCATAAAACCACTTGCGAGCAGGGTAGAGTTCAAGAAAGTGACGTAGGTGTTTTCACTTCGATGTTGTGTACGTGAGATAAAAGGACAAATGTGTTTCTCTGACGTATTCTACTTACTTTTTTGTGCTCATTATTCACATGGTTTGTTAGATGGGACCCTCTGCGACTGCATCACCTGGGTAAAATTATTCGTCTCAGAGGAATAGTTATACACAACGCCCTCAATTATGTTGTGGGTATATTCCAGTCTGTGACTTCCCCTGCAATGGTTCCCCTCGACCTGTAATTCCGTGAAAGCAATTTGCTGATTCCTTAACAGTTGTGCTATTATCCTACCGCTTCTCCTTGTCAATGTTTCCCTCAACGCCTCTACGGAGAACCTCCACATTTCATATTTTACAAGTCTACCAAATTCTCAGCATCTTTCTATGGCACCAAATCACTAATTCTTCGATTCTTCTGCTTCCGTCCAGAGCAAAATTCAGTTCCATAATATAAACGTTTGTTCCTGACGGGCCGCTCTCTAAGTTGCCTTGTTTCGGATTGCGCGACTGCTTCCAGTCGGAGGTTTGAGTGCTAGTCTGTTTTCCCCCTTATCGCATCCGTCTGTTTTATTTAGTTTCCCTGCAGCAGGATTCCTTAATGTCGTATACTTCATGGTCCTCTAGTTCGATTCATTACTTTAGTTTTTATCCGGTTTCGAAATAAACTGACTGGAAACCAGGGAACCTGAAACAGCAACGACACACCGCCTCACGGTAGTGTGCAGCAGTTCACAGCACACCGCAATCCATCGCGGTCCCTTCCGTCACCGAAGCAAGCGGTTATTGCAGTACTTGTTTCTTGTTGACCCACCCCCAAGCCCGCGCAACCCAGACAGAAAAAAGATGTGTGTTCCAAATGTCTGCGTGCAAATCAAACCGATTCGTACACAATGAAGGTGTAGAAATGACGAACTTCAAAATCTCCCAGCAAAACAGCATTTTGGGCATACAATCATAACGACAAGCACAAAAATGGTGTCGATAGTAGAGCATTACATTCAGTGTCAGTTTGACACCTTTTGCAAAAGAAATTAATGGATTCCCACAATTTTCTTGGGCATCAACTCCGATTCATCGTTCAAATACTGATTATATATGGTGATTCAAAAGGTTGTGCATAAACGTAAGGAGCTTATAGAGCGGTCGGAGTACAACTACTTTCGATTAGGAACTTACGGCCTGAAAAGTAATCCTGGGCAGTACAAGTCTGGGAATGTCTGGATGGACAATAAATTGTTTGGACACACACTTACGAAAATCAAACCTTGCTCTCAAATTTTGTTTAACAGCACCAGATGCTCAAAATGCCTGCTACCAGATCGAATACAGGCATAACAGCGACGAAAATTGTGGCACACTCTTCCAAGTACATTACGCATCTCACGAACATCATCACATACTTCAAGTATTCGACCGATCAGTTGTTCTTCGTCGGGAACATGTGCCTCGTACACGAAGTTTTGATAATCCCCCAGAAGAGAAAGTCAAGAGGCTTGAGATCAGGAGAGCGGTATGGTCATGCAATTGGACTTCCCCTTTCGATCCAACGACCGGGTTAAGTGTCTTTCAGTACGTCACACACTTGACGAGTGAAGTGTGCTGGGGCTCCGTCTAGTTGCATCCACATCTGACGACGCACGATAAGGGTACATCCTCGAAGAGTTGTGGAAGAACGTCTTGCCGCCAGGGGGCTCCACGGTTCTTTCGTGAGTATGTGCGTGCCGAGCACGGGGCCCCGAACTAATGCAGTCTTCCTTCCTTCTTTACTTCCCGGACTGCATTTCCTTTCCCCCTCCCCTCCTTTCCTATCCTCACTCCTTCCCCTCCCCACCGGGGACTTTAACAGTTTAATCCCGCTATCCCAACCAACCAACCCAACCCAACCAGAACGTCTTGGACGAAGACCCTTTACCTATGTCCATTCAAGGTTGGTGGCAGGAGAAACGGTCTGATTAAGTTAACACAATCCTGTTATGTCAACAGACGGTGAGAAACCACATAAATCCATACAGTAGTGTATCGAACACAGTGAGTCGTTAAAAAGTAAGCGTACATCCATAAGTTCCTAGTCAAAGGTTATTGTCCTGTATTTTTGCCAACGTCCTACTCAGGTATTAACCAAGGATTTCTTTTCCGAATGGCTAATAGAAAATTGTTGTACTTCCACCGCTCTATAACCTCCTTAAGTTTGTGCGCAACCTTTTGAATCAATCTATACAGGATGTCCGAGCTATCTTGTCCACCCAAAATATCTCTGAAACAATAACAGCTATTGGAAAACGACTTTAACCGGTATCATTGTACGGCTGGGGCCCATGAATCTACGTATTTGGAACCTTCTAAAACGGAAGCAAATGTGTTTATTAACACAAACTTATGCTTTTTTAAATGGACACCCTATATTTTATCTTCAGCAATCCATAGCATGACAAATCACATAAACAATGGCGTTGAATACATCGCAATATTCCAATTACATCCCGAGATATTGCGACGCGAAGTTGACGCTTGAAATACGCGAAACGCGTGGCTAGCGCACGTCCTGAGCAGCATGGGGTTCTCGCCTGAATTTCAGGACGCGCGCTAGCCGCGCGTTTCGCGTATTTCAAGCGTCAACTTCGCGTCGCAATATCTCGGGATGTAATTGGAATATTGCGATGCAATCAACACCATTGTTTATGTGATTTGTCATGCTATGGACTGCTGAAGAGAAAATATAGGGTGTCCATTAAAAAAAACATAAGTTTGTGTTAAAAAACACAACGTTGCTGTTTCAGGTTCCTTGGTTTCCAGTCAGTTTAATTCGAAACCGGATAAAGACGAAAATAATGAATCGAACTGGAGGACCATGAAGTATACGACATTGAGGATTGTTCCAATATGTCCATTGCTGAGGTGCTATTCCGCTGCATGGAGAGCCTTGGCAGTAGTTGCAATTATCTTTGGAACACAGAAGCTGAATTAAAGTTTGTGACGTGGAGGGAAATCGTATTTAGACTATTCCGAGCGCTTTAAACGTTAGTGATGTGGTGGTCTAAGGGTCGCCGGGCGCAGTGCCTCAGCGCGCCCGGTCAGAAGGCTGAAAACCCTCTGTAATAAAAAAGCTGAGCCACCAACAAATATAACAACAACGAACAATCAAGATAAGCGACCGCAATGAGCAGAACTACAAAGAGGGGAAAAAAAAGGTTAAGACGTCTGCCTAGTAAGCATGGAGGTCCGGGTTCGATTCCCGGTCGCATCACAAATTTTAATTCTATGCTTCAGATTTGTAATTATTGTCTTTACATTTGCTTTCGTTTTAGAATGTTTCCAAATGTGTACATTCATGGGCCCCAGCCGTACATTGATACCGGTGAAAATCGTTTTCCAATAGCTGTTATTATTCCAGAGATATTTTGGTTGGACAAGATGGCTGGGACATCCTGTATACTGTAACGTAGGTACAGTAAGACAGATATAATGGGAGTACAAATGGGCACAGCTCCAGGATAAACCACAAACATTTTACCTCAGAGTCGTAGCTCATATTGGTATCGAGCACTGAGACCCACACGAAATCGCGATGTTACGAGCAGCACTTTCAAACATATTTGTCGAGGGAACAAGAATAGTTTCAGCTTTCCCTTTTCTCACATGACATCTTGCGAGCCATGGATGAAGGGCAACAGGCGGATTGTGTTTTTCTCGACTTGAAAAAGGCATTCGACGCGGAGCCACACTGCAGACTGCTAACGAAGATACGAGCTTATGGAATAGGTTCACAGATTTGTGACTGGCTGGAAGACTTCCTAAGTAATAGAACGCAGTACGTTGTTCTCGACGGCGAGTTTTCATCAGAGACGAGTGTATCGTCAGGCGTGCCCCAGGGGAGTGTATAGGACCGCTATTATTTTCTATCTATATAAATGATCTGATGGACAGAGTAAGTTGTAGTTTGCGGCTGTTTGCTGATGATTCTGTGGTGTATGGGAGGGTGTCGTCTGTAACTGACTGTAATAGCATACAGGATGACTTAGACAAAATTTGTCGTTGGTGCGAAGAATGGCAGCTAGCACTCAATGTAGAAAAATGTAAGGTGATGCGCATGAGTAGAAAAAACAATCCTATAATGTTCGAATACAGCATTAGTAGTGAGCTTCTTGATGCTGTCGCGTCGTTCAAATATCTAGGCGTAACATTGCAGAGCGATATGAAATGGAACGGACATGTAAGGACAGTTGTGAGTAAGGCGGACAGCCGACTTCGGTGTATTGGGAGGATTTTGGGAAGATGTACTTCACCTGTAAAGGAGACCGCGTATAAAACGCTTGTACGACCACGTCTTGAGTATTGCTCAAGTGTTTGGAACCCGCAGCAGATCGGTTTGAAGGAAGACGTAGAGGCGGTTCAGAGGCGAGCAGCTAGATTTGTTATCGGTAGGTTCGACCAATGCAACTCAATTGGGGATCGCTGGAAGATAGACGACGTTCTTTTCGTGAATTTCCGTTAAGTAAATTTAGAGGGCCGGAATTTGAAGCTGAGTGTAGTACGATCTTGCTGCCGCCTACTTACATTTCGCGTAAAGATCACAAAGACAAGATAAGAGAAATTAGGGCTCGTACGGAGGCATATAGGCATTCTTTTTTTTTTTCCTCGTTCTATTTGGGAGTGGAATAGGAAAGGAAATGCCTAGTAGTGGTTCAGTGTACCCTCCGCCACGCACCTTACGGTGAATTGCGGAGTATGTATGTAGATGTAGATGTAGAAGAGAAGAGAGCATTGTCGCAGGGGTTAGCGCCGCGGAGCTGAGAGCTGACTCACGAGACGCGGAGCGAAACCGTTAGGCGGCTGCGCAGGTAGGTCGCGCTGGCATTTGCTGCGGCTTTCTGCAGCCGTTTCTCCTTGCGTGCCGTAATGTTCTGCGCCGGCGCTCTCATCTGCATCTGATCAGGACCACGCGAGTTGCCCCTGTCCTCCCACGAGGGAGCAGTGCTGTGGTGTACTTTTCGCCCTTTCTTCCCCGTCTTGGCAGTACTCGATCTCTACTGAATGATGTTCATATTCATGACTTGGAAGAGAGACTGCAAATTGCTAACGAAGATACGAGCATATGGAATAGGTTAACAGATTTGTGACTAGCTGTAAGACCTCCTAAGTAATAGAACGCATTAAGTTGTTCTCGACGGCGAGTGTTCATCAGAGACGAGTGTATCGTCAGGCGTGCCCCAGGGGATTGTGATAGGACCGCTATTATTTGCTGTCTATATAAATGATCTGATAGACAGAGTAACGTGTAATTTGCGGCTGTTTGCTAATGATGTTGTGGAGTATGGGACGGTGTCGTCTTTAATTGACTGTAATAGCATACATGATGCCTTACAAGGAGACCACATGGGTATCGGATTTTAGAATTTCTTTGTTTACAAGATAAATCAATCAAAAGTGGAGGCCGTAAACTTCACAAAATACCTAGGAAATACTATTAATTCAGACTTAACTTGGAAAAAACACGTAAATAATATCGTGGGAAAGGCGAACCAGAGACTGCGTTTTATTGGCAGAACCCTTAAAACATGCAACAGAACTACAAAAGAAACTGCATACACTACGCTTGTCCGTCCGTTTTTGGAGTATTGCAACCCAGTCTGGGATTCTTATCCGGTGGATTTGACGGACATCGAAAGAGTCCAAAGAAGGGCAGCTCGTTTCGTATTGTCACGATACAGGGGAGACGGCGTTACGGAAATGATACAGGATCTCGGATGGGAATCATTACAACAACGGCGCTTATCGCTGCGGGGTGGGCTAGGTAGAAATGATCATCAGAATAAAATACGAGAAATCAGATCTCGAACAGAGAGATATAGGTGTTCTTTCTACCCGCGCGCTATTCGAGAATGGAACGGGAGATAAATAGTATAATTGTGGTTCGATGAACCCTCTGCCAGGCACTTAAATGTCATTTGCAGAGTATCGTATGTAGATGCAGATGAAGTGAAGTTCAGAACTTAAATAACAATTAGCCAAAGCCATTCGACGCAACATTCAAAAATTATCGAGAAAATCGACTTTGAAGCTATGCAAAATACATTATTATTTCTCTGCTCAAATTAGAAAAAAATTACAGTGAACACACAAAACATACTAGGAACGAATAAACTATTCACATTTCAAATTATTTTCAATGGAAAGTTCATTGCAGTTTTGTAGATGATGAACAGGGATAATGTTGATGATGGTGATGTGGCTGGAAACTGTGCAAGATGGTGATGATGAACTAAATCCTAAGACACTACCAGATTATTGAACGTACTAAATAACGCCATTCTGTTAGGTGTCGTAAAACTTAAATGTCGCACCTGTAATAAATAAACCAATACCTAAAGAACTAGTATATACTCGCAGGTGACGAAATTGTTTCGAACGCGAAGAAAGAAAAAATGAACTTTGTATCCCACTGACTCCTATAGATCTATTAATAAGATATGCAGTGGGACTATAAGTGGAACTCAACAGTGATATTTGTAATACACAATGATGAATGTCTGCCTTCTGGATGTGCTAGCCATAACGCTCATATTTCAATTCATGTCAAACTATAACGTGGCTGCTACGAAATGTAACTGGAGTACAAAAAGAAAATCATTTCGATTACGCTACCAAGTCAGCCTTTTACATCGCAATTTGGCATTAAGTTCGAAACCAAAAGTTAATACAGAATTATTCCTTATGTATAAATCTATGACAACTTGCTTGCCAGACTACAACAAGGCGAAAGATGCAATGCACGTGAGTCTGCAGACACAATGGATTTATGTGGCCGGAGACCAGAATTCTACATCCAAGTTGTACAGAGATCAGTTGAGCTGAAGGATGGACGTATGTACGCATTGTCGGATCCAGGGGGAAGGTCATGTGGTCATGACGCCCTCGCCCCCCCCCCCCCCAAAAAAAAAGAAATTCTGTTTTTCTTTTGTAGACATATGTCTTTGTTTTTGCACATTAAGCGTGTACGGTAAATTTCGGGAATATTTAATTTTTGAAATTTTATTTAGTTTTATTGATCAGATTAACCACTTCAGATATAGTGTAGGTATTTCAGTTATCTGTGTATGTAACTGATTTAATAAAATATGTTACTGCCATATGCATTTCGCCTTTATTTGGAAGGCATCATCAGTGGCCTGTAATATATACATGATTATGTTTTACAATATTTTATATTTACATTTCTCAGTACTTTTAGGTTATGAACAGTTCTGATGCGTTATTTTGATATAGTATTGATATCTGGATGTTGTACTTACAATATTTCGTGGATATAGCTTTACATCTGGTGCTCATTGATTGCTTCCAGCTGTTCTGCTTCAATTCTGTGCATTTTGCTGTTTTTGTTGTTCCAGCACTTCACAGTTAGCACCACTAGGCACATGCCATTTTTGTTTGTGTTGTGTTTTTGGTTTTGCTGTTGTTGCCAACTGTTGAGTATGTGTTTGTCCTATCTTTGCTTTGCATCAGTGTGTGTGTGTGTGTGTGTTATGTGATTGCATAGAGGACAGCACCAGATACTGATATATTAATTATTGATTTTTTTTGTGAATCCTGATTGTGAAGAGTTATAGAACAGAATTAGAGACAGAAAGATGGAGAGGGACATGGAGATAGAGACAGTCAAAGACGGGGATTTTGGAAAAGGGAGAGAGTTGTGTATTTTTTCTCTCATTATTATTATTAAATTTTTCTTAAGTTTTTCGTTTGTGTGTGTGTGTGTGTGCCAATTCTTTTCTCTGTCATAGCCGAGAACAAACAAGTAATAAATGAACAGACAAACATTAATGAAAACTCACAGCTACATCTAGTCAAAGACATGAGACAGTAATCAAAGAGAGAAAAGAATTGGCACTCACACCCTATACCTCTATTTCTCTATACCTCTTCACAATCAGGATTCACAACAACAACAAAATCAATAATTAATATATCAGTATCTGGTGCTGTCCTCTATGCAATTACATAACAGACACACACACACACACAAAAACACACACACACACACACACACACTGACACAAAGCAAAGATAGGACAAACACATACTCAACAGTTGGCAACACCAGCAAAAACAAAAACACAACACAAACAAAAATGGTATGTGCCTAGTGGTGCTAACTGTGAAGTGCTGGAACAACAAAAACAGCAAAATGCACAGAATTGAAGCAGAACAGCTGGAAGCAACCAATGAGCACCAGATGCAAAGCTATATCCATGAAATATTGTAAGTACAACATCCAGATATCAATACTATACCAAAATAACGCATCAGAACTGTTCATAACCTAAAAATACTGAGAAATGTAAATATAAAATATTGTAAAACATAATCATGTATATATTACAGGCCACTGATGATGCCTTCCAAATAAAGGCGAAATGCATATGGCAATAACATATTTTATTAAATCATTTGCATAGACAGATAACTGAAATACCTACACTATAATATAGCAACTGTGGGAAAAACCGGACAAAAGGAACTAAAAAGTCACTTCAGATATCCTCAGCGTATATTGTTCACTTATATACAAGCCTTTTCTAACACCCCCCTGTAGATAGGCGACTTAAATAATCTGCATTTCTCTCCTTAACATGCTCTTATAGCCACAGTCCGCATAACAAATTCCAGTCGTAGTACAAAGTAAAACACTGAATGCACACTTCGAATTCACACTATTCAAATGATGACGTTGTCAAGGATCCTATTATAGTTCGTAAATTAAGTAATTGACAAATGTAGTTTGCAAAGATTTGGAGACACATTTTTCAAAACCAATATTTACGGAACTGACGTTTGTTCATTATAATGCTAAAGAATGGTGGAATTTTTGTCGACGGAACGTGCTATTTACTAGAGTAAACAAATTATTAGTTATTATTACTATTATTATTAAACTAAAATGTAATCACAAAGAACTACTCATCGCATACACTCATCAACTTCAAAAACAAAATTGTATTCCAAATGGGCATGACAAGTTAAAAAGGATATACAGGAAAATGAAATTTCATATGAGGACATTCATGATCAACAAGTTGTCAGAGAAAAGGTACAAATTATTAAGTACCTTATTCCGCTTACTTCGCCAGTTTCACGTCCTGCCAGAAAATGATCAGAAGAGAAAAAAGTAGTACAATCAGCCAAAATGAAAATCTCCTGTCGAAATAGGAAAAATACCATTAGGGAAGAGAGAAAAACCTTCGTGTTTCATTAGCAGGCCGTAATGAGAGAAAAAAATTACACTGAAATGTCATATATTATGGACAACATAAATAATTACATTAAAATTATATGCTTCACCGTTATTAAAATCGCACACACATACGAGGCGCGTCCAGAAAGTAAGTTCCGTTTGGTAATAAAATGAAATTGTACACAGATACAGAAGAAATTTTTATTGCACAAAATTCTACAACTCTCAAACTACTTTTCCACATAACTGCCGAAATTTTGTAGGCACTTGTCATAGCATGCCACAAGTTTTTGCATGTATCCTTCACAGAAGGTTGCCACCTGTGTATTCAACCATGTGGTAACAGCTCTTTATCATCGTTGAAGTGTTGATCACCAAGGACAGATTTTAGGTGTAAGAAGAGATGAAAGTCGCTAGGAGAGAGGTCCGAGCTGTATGGAGGATGATCAAACAGGTCCCATTGAAATTTCCGTAAGAATTGTTTGGTCACATTCGGTGTGCGAGGCCAGCATTGTCGTGAAAAAAATCTTTTGACAGTAATCCTCTTCTTACACCTAAAATCTGTCCTTCGTGGACAACACGTCAACGATGATGACGAGCTGAAAGAACATGTTACCACATGGTTGAATACACAGGCGGCAACATTCTATGAAAAAGGCACACAAAACCTTGTGCCACGCTATGACAATTGCCTACAAAATTTCGGAAGCTATGTAGAAAAGTAGTTTAACACTTGTAGGTTTTTAGTACAAGCAATATTTTTTCTGTATCTGTAACCGTTCGTTTTATATAACCAAACGAAACTTACTTTCTGGACGCGCCTCGTATATGTTGAAAGGGAGTATGACATCAAGGTATATTTTTCTGGAAGGGAAGGGGGAGGGGCCGATAATACGAACAGTGATCTGCGCCCCCTTTCAAAATGGAACCCTGGATCCGCCAGTGTATGTGGGATCTGCATGTTGGCGGCCGAATGTTGTTCCGGCCGAGTGAGGCCACACCCATCAACCTTGCAGGGCGGGGTCGGCTCCTGGCCACGTCCCAAACGCGATACGCTCCTGTCCAAGCCGCTCACACACTGCTCCTTATATCCGCGTTGCCTTCTCTGAAAGCTCTAAATTCACACAAGTATTTTAGGCCTCTCTTTCCACGTTCACCGGGCAAGATACCGCAGTGATAACACACTGATTCGCGTTCGGGAATAGGGTGATTCAAATTCACTTCAGGCTATCCAGATTTGAGTTTTCCTTGATTTACAGGAATCACTCCAGCAAGTGCCGGTATGGTTCCGTTATTCTTCTACATCTTTACCTAAACAATCCATGCGTGAGATCAGCTTCTAAATAGCACGCTGCCGCAATGTGATTTCTTTTGGTAGCGTTATCAGTCCCTAAACTTACAAACAACTTATGACCTAGCTTATACTAAAGACGGCACAAACATCCATGCCCGGGGGGGATTCGAACCCCTCACGGGAACGGCCTCGCGCATCGCAGCATAGCGCTTCAATGCGCTCCGCTGCGGCCGGCTTGAAATCCTAAGCTTCAATCCTTTTTTCAATTTCCTGAATCACGGTGTGTATTAACCACGATGTATTCCTTCGATCCGCCATCTGAATTTCCGTGGGAGTGACTTAAATCCCACTACCGCATAAGGATCTATACACTCTAAACGCGGAAGGGCATGTAGAGAATTAAACGATTTAATCCTATTACTCTTACTCTTGGCTTGTATGATTTCTTTGCTCTACCACACTATTAAAATAACTTTAAATAAGAATAATCATACAATACATTGTGCGGCGTTCGAGTTTTACGATTTAAACAGTGCAGTGTCCTTCAGAAACTTACACTTGTCTAAAGGGAACGGACATTGTGACGATCATAGCTATCCAGAATTCAAGAAATGTACTCGTAGTCGCGAATATGATTAAGCGTCATCTGCACAACTAGTTAGTGACATGGATATTTTTCTCAGGCCGGGACTCCAACCCGTAATCCCCACTTCAGGCGAGCGGTCACCGTAACCATGAGGTTATCCCTGCGTGTCTCTCGGACCGAAACAAACTTCCAAAAGTCTCAAATAGTGTACTTTTATCCTAAGTGCTCGCACAGTATCTGTGATTTCCACACAGATAGAGGCATTTATTTATTTCATAATCAAGAAATGTAGAAATGTACGACATTAACTGCGAATGGGTAAAGTTGGAAATGTGTACCCAGACGGGATTCGAACCGTGTCTCCTGCTTCCTAGGCAGTTGCGCTGACACCTACAGCACTCACGACACAGAGATCACCCCACCTGCACGGATTACTCAAGCACGCCTCCTTTCAGATAGATTAGATAAGATTACATTAGATTAATACTCGTTCCATAGATCATGAATACGACACTTCGTAGTGATGTGGAGTGTCAGGTTAATGAAGGGTGTTTGTACAAGGCGTTACATTGCACAAAATATTACATGACACTTTTTTTTTAGATTTACTAATTTATATCTAAAAACTCATCCAATGAGTAGAAGGAGTTGTCATTCAGAAATTCTTTTAATTTATTTTTAAATACTAGTTGGCTATCTGTGAGGCTTCTGATGCTGCTTGGTAGGTGACCAAAAACTTTTGTGGCAGAATAATTTACTCCTTTCTGTGCCAAACTCAGATTTATCCCTACATAGTTAAGATCATCCATTCTCCTTGTGTTATAGCTGTGCACACTGCTATTACTTCTGAACTGGGTTGGATTATTAACAACAAATTTCATAAGTGAATATATATACTTTGAAGCTACTGTGAGGATACCTAAATCCTTAAATAGATGTCTGCGGGATGATCGTGAGTGGGATCCAGCAATTATTCTGATTACACGCTTTTGTGCAATGAATAATTTTTTCTCAATGATGAATTACCAAAGAATATGATGCCATACGAAAGCAGTGAATGAAAATAGGCATAGTGAGCTAATTTACTGAGATTCTTATCGCCAAAATTTGCAATAACCCTAATAGCATACGTAGCTGAACTCAGACGTTTCAGCAGATCGTCTATGTGTTGCTTCCAGTTTAATCTCTTTTCAATGCCCACACCTAAAAATTTTGAAAATTCTACCTTAGTTACAGACTTCTGTTCAAAGTCTATATTTATTACTGGAGTTGTGCCATTTACTGTGCAGAACTGTATATACTGTGTTTTATAAAAATTTAATGAGAGTCCGTTTGCAGATAACCACTTAATAATTATGTGAAAAACATTATTTACGATTACATCACTTAGTTCTTGTTTCTTTGGATGTGGTTACTATATTTGTATTATCAGCAAAAAGAACTAACTTTGCATCTTTATCAATGTAGAATGACAAGTCATTTATGTATATCAAGAACAGTAAAATTCTCTACTTTATCCTGCCAACTAATACTTAAACTCTCAGTTTTGTAAACTGTTTCCCGTAAGAATAAGGGCCTAGGAGTGCCTGCGCACTGAAGAAAGTATCATTGCCCGTCATCGGCAAATTTTATAATATGGAGTAAGTTCTTACGGACACACAAGAGAACAGACACCACATGTATATGTATATCCCGCAGACATGTATACACCACATGTATTGTTGGACATTGTATTTCAAGCGAGCTTTCAATTTGCGTCATTGTTCACATAGTGAAACAGGGTCCTTTAGTTTGGAGCCGAGTGGAGGGTCTCAACCAAAACTATCTGCTTGTAGCAGGTTTGAAATCACGTGTGTCTCCAGCCACGGTTTCACTGACACAACGTCATCACCCAGCATCGCTTACTCTGATGTCATGAAACCATTAACTGTGTACGGGAATCTCGCTGTGTTATTAGTGGTGAGAGTAGATTCTGTCTGTATGCGAATGACGGACATTCAGGGTTATGGCAAACACCCGGCGAACTGACTTGCAGAGAACATTCGCCCACGGTCAGGTTAACATACGCAGAGTGGACAAAATAGGATGAACACCTAACATAAACGCAATATTTACTTATTAGTAATGAATGAGTCCACCAATGTCTTAATAGACACGCTGCAATTCTTCGAGGCTCAGATTCGTATAGTTTCTTTATAGTTTACAACATAATATTATCCATTCATGTACCAGAACACCCGCCAATTACTTCAGTGATGTTGTAGCTATAAATTTTATCCTAAATCTCTGCTTTAAAACTCCACTAACAATTCAATTATGTTGAGACATGGTGATTTTGCTGTGCAGGGAGAATGTTTGATAATTTTTTGATGCTATACATAAAGTACGCCTGGAAAAATTTAGCTACATGTGTGAGAGCATTATCATTTCGGAATATGGCAGTGTCTGTTAGCATTATGTTAGTCATAGCAAGCAGTTTTTTTGTCAAAGATGATGAGATATTCATTGACAGATATTGGACCATGAGTGTAACGATAGAAACAGTTGAATAGCACGATATAAATGCCCAAATCATGAAGGAACCTCCCACATGCTTGACTTGGGTTCTGAGGACATCCTCAGATCGCACTGGTGGCTGGCGGAATTGTGAAGACTGCTGGCTTCGCGCGCGGGGTGCAGCAGAGCTTTCAATTTGCAGCATTGTTCCTAGAGTGCATCAGGGTCCTTTGGTTTAGAGCCGAGTCGAGGGTCTCAACCAAAGGCTTCGTCGACTCTGTGACGGTCATGTCTGCAGATTTCTGGACCTGCATTATCGTTTGGGAAATTGTAGGGATCCCCTTGTTAGATCAGGGGTGCACTACACAAAGAAGCAGCTTCTCGGGTAGCAGAGCACTTGTGGAATGCACGTTAGTGCAAATCAGGTTGCATTCAGAAGTAATTTTCGAGTGTTAAAATGTTACCAGTAAATTTTCTGTGTCAGAAACGAAGTTCCCGAATTTACTGCATTGCGGGAACTTGTTGTTCTCAAATAATCCTCGGCACTGAGAGTTGGCTGAGTCCTGACGTAGGAAGCTCCGAAATATTTAGCGAAGAGTGGAATGTATATTGCAAAGATAGATAAGGTACAATTGGAGGGTGTGTATTTATTGCAGTCAACAAAAATATTTTTTCTGTTAAGGTGGAAGCCGAGAGTGACTGTAAGGTTATCTGGTAAAGGCGAAATCATGTTAATGGTTGGGTGTTTTTATCGGCCCCCTGGGTCCACCGTCACAGTGCTCGAGTCATTCAAAGAAAGTTTAAGCTCAGTAGCACGAAGGTATCCGGACAATGCATTATTAGTTGACGGCGACTTTAACCTGCCGAGAATTGACTGGAACGTCTATAGTTTCCCTACAGGGGGTACATACAAGTAGTCTTGCGAGCTACTGTTGAACACGTTTTCCGGTTACTGCTATGAGCAGCTAAATCGTCAGTCCACAGCCAATGAATTTTCTTTAGACCTTATGGCTACAAACGGGCCAGACCTTTTCAATCATATCAATGATAAAGCGCTGGGGAAATATGTGTCGACTAAGTGGATTAAGGATTGGGAAGACCCACCATGGTTCAATAACAATATCCGAAAGATGCTGAGAAAGCAAAGGAAGTTGCACTATCGGTTCAAACAAGGTGAAGAAAATGAAATCAGGAAAAAGTTAGTAGATATTCGCGCATTTGTAAAAAGAACAATGCGCAAAGCATACAATAACTACCACCGTCAAATCTTAGCAAAAGATCTTGCCGACAACCTGAAAAATTCTGGTCATATGTAAAATCGGTAAGCGGCTCAAAGGCCTCTATCCAGTCGCTCGTTGATCATTCTGGGGTGGTGACAAAAGACAGCAAAATGAAGGCCGAAGTTTGAAGTTTAACGTTTAAGAAATCTTTCACGCAGGAGGACCAGGCAAACATATCTTCATTTGATATTCGCACTGACTCACAAATGGAGGATGCAGTAATATGCATAGCCGGTGTAGCGAAACAGCTGAAAGAGTTGAAAAGAAACAAGTCGCCAGGTCCGGATGGGGTAACAATCCAGTTTTACAAAGAGTACTCAGCGGCATTGGCCCCTTACTTAGCTTGCATTTATCGCGAATCCAGCGCCACGTTCCAAGCGACTGGAAAAATGCGCATGAGACTCCCGTGTATAAGAAAGGCAATAGAACGCTCCCTCATAATTACAGATCAATATCATTAACACCAGTTTGATGTAGAATTCTTGTACATACTCTCAGTTCTAAAATAGTAAGTTTCTATGAGGCGGAAAGGCTTATGTCCATTCATCATCACGGCTTTAGGAAGCAGCGATCGTGCAAAACCCAGCTTGCCCTTTTCTCTCATTACATTTTGCATGCTATGGATGAAAAGCAACAAGCAGACTGCATATTTATCGATTTTCGAAAAACGAAGGTACAGGCATATGGAATAGGTACTCCAATATGAAAGTGGCTCGAAGACAACATACGTAATAGAACCCAGTACGTTGTCCTCGACGGCGAGTGTTCATCGGAGACTATGGTATCGTCAGAAGTGCCCCAGGGAAGTGTGATAGGGCCGTTATTGCTTTCTATCTACATAAATGTCCTGACGGACATAGTGACTTCCAATCTGCGGTTATTTTCTGATGATGTTGTGGTGTATAGGAAAGTGTCGTCATTGAATGACTGTAGCCTTATGCAGGATGACTTGGACCAATTTTCTAGGTGTTTTGACGAACGGTAGCTAGCTCTAAATGAAGAAAAATGTAAGGTGATGCAGATGAGTAGGAGAAATAATCCAGTAATATTCGAATACGGCATTAGTAGTGTGCTGCTTGACAGAGTCGCATCAACTAAATATCTAGGCGTAACGCTGCGCAGCGGTATGAAATGTGGGGAAGGCGGATGGTGGACTTCGGTTTATTAGAATAATTTTGGGAAGAAGTGAGTCGTCTGTAAAGGAGACTGCATATGAAACGATTGTGCGACCCCGTCTTGAGTGTTTGGGATGCCCACCAGATAGGTTTAAAGGAAGATATAGTAGCAACTCAGACGCGGGTTGTTAGTTTCGTTACTGTTAGGTTCGTCATTGCGCGAGTGTTACTGAGATGCTTCGGGAACTCAAATAGGAGCCGCTGGAGGAAAGACGACGTTCTTTTCGAGAAATTCTGTTGAGAAAATTTAGAGGGCCAGAATTTGAAGCTGCCACCTACTTACATTTCGCGTAATGATCACAAAGACAAGGTAAGAGAAATCAGAGCTCGTAAAGAGGCATATAGACATTCTTTTCTCCCTCGTTCTATTTGGGAGTGGAATAGGAAAGGATATGCCTAGTAGTGGCACAGTGTACCCTCCGCCACGCACTTTCCATTGGACTGCGGAGTGTATATGTAAATACAGATAGAGACCCCAAAATTGCCTAGAAATAATTCAGAAAAACTAAAGTGTAAACCCTTATGGCGGGAAATTGAAACCTAAACCGCCAGAAATTTGACTGTACCATCTCTCACGCTTGAACTTTTGGAAAATCCAGTTCAAATCATGGTTTCTCGTGTTTTTCGTAATTATAGTTTGTATGGTTGCACATCCTGATGTGCAATTAGTAATCATACTAATAAATTCTCTAGAACAAATTTATATATTGAATTCCCATACCTGTTGACCTCAGATGAAGAACGTTCGTGTTCTTCGCTTACATAACTTCCGGGATTGACACGGCGAAAGCTTTGAAAGGATTACAACACAAGCATTACGCCGCCGCTCATGCTGATTTTTCCAGGAACGCTACCTGCAGGACACTCACAGATTTCTATAGAAACTGACCTCCAACTGTTTTCTGTAGACTTTCACATTTTTCAACGCCTACGGCTGATTGAAAGCTAAGTTGTTTGAGGAGAGATTCCAGATACGTCTGAATCGTGATATGGACAAGTGTTTGCCATTCAATTAAGATGATTAACTTCAAATGTTCATATACCTATGGGACTTAACTACTTTGGGTATTAGTACCTAGGCTTACAAACTACTTAAACTAAGTTAAACTAACCTAAGGACAACATACAACCACGCTCAAGGGAGGACTCGAACCTCCGACGGCGAGCAACCGCATACTCCACAACAAGGCGACTAAGACCACTCGGTCACTACACCGCAGTGATTGTTAACTCTTCTGTTACCTAAAAAATGAAGAAACGGCCTGAATCGGGTTTTATCTTACAATTTCAGAGTTATTCTGTGCGTTAGATAGTTTTTGAGTCAGCGGGAAAAAATGTTCAAATGTTTGAAAAGCTTATGGGACTTACATGCAGGGTAATCAGTCCCTAAACTTACAAACTACGTTATACTAAAGACGGGACAAACATCCATGTACAATGGCAAGCCTTCTAGATATGTTGGTGAAATGATAATATATTACAAAATTTTGTGAAAGCCCAAATGTTTGAGAATTGACTGAAGTCTGAAACTAGTCACATAAAACTGAGCATTAATATTGTAATTGTGACGGCCACGGCCAAACGGTTGTTCTTTTGTTGTCACAAAAAGGAAAAGAACTGATTTTAAAACAGAAAAAAATCAATGCCTCGACTATTGCTTTGCCCGTCAGTGGGGGGGGGGGGGGGGGGGGGGGGAATAAGTATTCAAAATGAAATTGGGCTTTATTATGGTTTGGAACAGAATCTCAAGACAATGTTTTACGTGATTATATAGTCTGTCAATCTTTAGTAACTCTCAAATTTTGTCGAGAAAAATCAGCAACTAGTTACGCATCAGGGGCAGTTCCCTAATGCCTCATTAACAGGTTTGAGGTATTACCCGCTGCTGACAGTACATCTGACAAGGAGACAACATGGGTATCGAATTTTAGAATTTTTTTGATACTTATGGTACGTGAAGTTCAGAACTCAAGTAACAATCAGTCAAAGCCATTCTACGCAACTATCAAAAATTCTCGAGAAAATCGACTTTGACGTTTTGAAAGTAAGCGTAAGTACCAATCATTAAGGAATAGCAGCATCTGTCGGTGTAGCTCAGGTGGCAGGAGTGGCCGAGCGGACTGCGGCGCGCCAGTCACAGTCTGCACGGCCGCTACGGTCGGGGCTTCGAATCTTCCCTCGCGCATGGGTGTTTGTGTTGTCCTTAGAGTAAGTTAGTTCTCAGCATGTCCGGTCAGGGGGCTAACAAACCGTTGATCTACCTGATGAAATAACAAGAAGGGAAAAAAAAAGAAAGGTGGTGGCGTTCTGGCTTTACGACCGTGCGGGCGCTGGTTCGAATCGTGACAGATTTTTTATTTCTTTTTTTTTTTTTGTGTCGCAATAGTTACACAATTTTAATATGTAATGGTAATTTTTATTAAAAGTGCACGTATTTTTATTTTTTCGTAACTTTCTATATTTTATAAAAGGTTATAAATAATGATGGTTCCAATCAAAGGACATAAGTTATCATTTTATAGTATTGGCTTCACTATTAGTTGACGACGGTAGTCTTTGACTGTTTAGTTTGTGAAGAGTTACGGCACTGTTTTTGCAAAGTCATCTCCAGAGCTACTGATGGTTTCCATGCAGCTAACCTATTGAACCATCCTTTTACGTGACAAGGTTTTCAGCTCGTCTATATACTCATAAATAAAAACTGACTCAATACGTCGAATTAGAGATCCCAGAATATTTTATATAACAATTCGAGGAAAAATACCAGTATCCGGATTCTTGACTTTGACATCCCGCGTAATACCGGATAATTTTCAGTTCCGCATTTATGTTTTCTGACATAAATTACAACATGAAGAAATTGTCGAAGAGATTTCATATAATTTTTTGGGAGGACGGCAGATCAAATCCGTCTCCGCCCATCCATATTTAGGTTTTTCTGTGATTTTCCTACATCGCTCCAAGTAAATTCCGGGACCTATTTCCCTCCCCGTTGTTAACAAAATAATCCGAACTTGCGCTACGTCTCTAACAACAACGTTGCCGACGAGACGTTAAACTTTAATCTTCCTTCTTTCTTTTCTTATTTCTTGTTTACCTATAAATATTTATTCCCACTCTAGTATATCAGAAAAACACCATTTTAAGTGGAACTTCCTTACAGGTTACAGCTCTGGGTGGGATCCGTGTTTTAAACAGAATATTTGCCTCTCGGGTAAACGTTCTTCTCAACCGAGTCACCCAGTCTGGATGACATTTCTGGAATACAAGGAAAATGAGTTAGTTGACAGGACCCCCTTTTAATTACGGACGCTCTTGGAGTGCCATTTCAGGAGACACTTGCTCGTTTGCCTTGATCTTTTCGAATGTCACGTCGTATGACCTTTCTTAAACCCGTATGCTTAATTAACATGTCGTTCTACGGGATCTTCCTGTAGCATACCCCTTATATTGAGAGAACGTAGCTGCAAATGTGCGATATTGGCATCACTTAACATTAAAAAAAAGAGGAAACGGTCTAAAAAATTATTAATGCTTGCTGCTGCACATTAATAATAATAATGTTTGTTAAGCTTATGGAAGTTAACTGCGGGATCAGCAGTCCCTAAACTGACAAACTACTTATAAACTACCTTATACTAAAGACAACACAGACATCCATGCCCGAGGGAGGATTCGAATCCCCGACGGGGAACGGACTCGCGCATCGGAGCATAGCGCCTCAATGCGCACGGCCACTCTGCCGCGGCTGCCGCACATTGTAAGAAGACTTATATAAAGGAAGGGAGAAATATTAGAGTTTAACGTTCCATTTACGATGAAGTCGTTGGAGACGGATTACTAGCTCGAAATTGGGAGGGGTGGTGAAGGAAATCGAATGTGTCCGTTGCCGAGGAATCATACCGTCATTCATCTTCCGTGATTTGATGACAATCTAGGTACCCGGATGGGGTACGAAAATCGTGCCACAGTGAGTATGGGTTGCAAGAGTCACTACCTCTTGTATGAAATGAAGACTGTTTATCAGAAGAGGTAGAAAGCTATCAACACGTAACTATACCATTTATGTCGAGCTTACATCTTTCGTTACAGCATACTACAAAGTTTATGTTTTTTGTGGTACCAGTAATCAGTGGAATCACGTAAAAGAGACACTTTTCGTGTGTATGCAAATACCCAGCTGGTCGTTGATAGCTTTATGAGCGCTGCTGGATGGCAGAGCTGAGAGCGCGCGCTTAGGCCTAGTCTAGTGATGTGTGCACCGCGGCCTGCCTTACGTCATCTGCTACAGATGTGAAAGTCGTGAGATGAGTTGCCTGTCCTAAGGCGCGTGAAATGTTCCCTACCCGGTTTATTTTGCCCACGCCGTATAAGTTGTAGTAGCTTCGCTTCGCTTAGCTCAGTCTGAAATAAACGGCAATGTGAGTGAAAGAATATTTGCAATCAGATCTATAGCATGCTTTGCTCTGCTGTGGCTATATGGAGTGAAAGAAAGGTTAGAAGAAACTTTATCTCAGAAAATGGATTATTTTAAGGGCAGTGTTTTTCTTTTCTACTTCTTCTACACAAACATAATTTTTTTTTATTTTTATTTATTTATTTTTTTAACGTATAAAGTTATGGGACTTAACTACGGGGTCATCAGTCCCTAAACTTACAAACTACTTATCAACTACCTTATACTAAGGACGGCACAAATATCCATGCCCGAGGGGGGATTCGAACCCCCGACCGTAGTGGAGGTGCAGACCGTGACTGGAGCGCCTCAGTCTCCTCGGTCACCGCGGCCGGCTACACAAACATAAAGGTCTGATGGTTTACTGACTCTGGAGCATGCGACATATATCTTTTGCTGAGAAAAATGGTAGTTTTCTATATTCTGTTCATCTTCTCCTCCCCCTCCCGCTCTACCTAACTCCTCCACCCCTTCCTCCACCTCCTCCTTCTGCCTTTCATTTCTTACTCCCTCCTCTCTGACCATCTGCTCCTCCTCCCTCTTTCTGACCATTCTCTCTTTCCCTCGTCATAGCAATTCAAAATAAAGAAAATTAGGAACTTACTTCAAATTTTGTGGCAATAATGGGAAGTGAGGATAAATTACTCTTAGAGAAAAGTAAACGAAATATCGAAGACAGTAAGAAACATTATTCACTTGCTCCGTTATTACGATTTCTTTAATTCCACTACTGCCAAAATCATCGCCCTAAAAGTTGTGGCACTGTAGTTGTTCAGTATGCGAGTGTCACTGCAAATGACACATTTAAATATTAACGTCTCTGGAATGCGATTTCACGATACGTTGTTACGTGTGTCATTTCTACCACAGCACTTGTTCGGTACGCAGGTCGGAAGTTGATAGCACTTCAATTTTCGATGTTCACGTTTTCTTATTGGAGGTTAGAATACAGAGTCTGAGTTACAGATGTGAAAGCATCTACTTCCTTTTACCACTCTTAATGAATATGTACACTCATTGGACCAAACTACAACGGTCAGTTCCTAGACTTACGAACTATTTAAACTAACTCACACTAAGGACAACACGCACACACACACACACACACACACACACACACACACACATACCCAAGACAGTACTCAAACCTCCGGCAGGATCGGCCGCCCAATCCGTAGCATGTCGCCTTAGACCACGCGACCACTCCGCGCAGCTACGTACACACGTGATTTTTATTTTGTGCGCATACAAGGTGTGAAATTCAAAAGTCCATAGCCCCTGTAACAATTTCTTACGGCTAAGCTAGGTAAAATAAAACGAAAAATATTTCTATATGTGTTAGCTTTTTTCCGAAGAGTTTTCCCACACATCAAATACAAACTTTGCAACCTGATGTTTTCTGTTTTGCCATATCTGGGCGCCGGGCCATATAGACTTCCATTATATTTCCTCGTGTTCCCACTAATAACTTGCTGGCTGAGTAGTCGAGCATCGTTCGCCTTTAACCCTGACCTCTGGAAATACAGGCGTCCTGGCGCTACGCATACCTGGATGTACTACCTAATCTGAAAACATACGACTTATAATAGCTATATTTAAAAGTCTTGGAAGAGTATTTGACTGTTTTCTGAAAGTGGTCTTAAATACTTAATTTTGTCATAGTTAATAATTAATTATGTTCATAACATCCCTCGTGAATTGCAGTATTTTGTAAGAAAAAGAGAAAGAAGAAAGGGAGCGAATGAAATTACCATAATTTGAAAGTCGGCTAAAACGCTTACTTTGAGTCATGTGATGTCCTGTGACGTCAACTGACATGATAGTACGCCTGCTGCCATAAAATTGACCAACAGTGATAGATTGTTCGAACACTCACGTTTCTGCAAATGGTCTACAAATATCGCGTAGTAACTCACGGTACAAATACGTCTATAAAAACTGCAGATAATTTGTTTTTGCATGTTTCAAGCAATGGAAAAATGAGCAAAATATGTTTGAAACTCACTGTTAGAGATCAAAATTACATATTGGTAATTTCGTTCGCTTATTTTTCTGAGAATCATTTTGATGTGATTAAAAATGCCATACCGGTACGATAATAATTATTATATTAGCTCACTATTAAATATCGCATTCTGCGGCTGCAAATCTGTGAAGTACTGTTATGTACAGATTGGTGAGCAAGGATTTACATTTTTCCAACAGCTGTTACCGATATGACACGCTAACGATTTGTGTTTAATCTCGTTTTCTACGTAGTTCGTGCAGTACAAATTTTATTATGGTTGTCAGTTTTAATAATTACATCACTGACGCAATATTTCATTGTATTATCGATAAATCAACGATCTCCGTTTAAAAAGCACCTTTCGAGTGTATCTGGCGAATATAACTATTTTTAATAAAATTTGAAATGATTAATAATTTCGTCAATTTAGAGACTCACATTCTTCAGCGACAACTGAAAGAGAAGGGAAAAAGAGAGAGCGAGAGAGAGAGGATTGGATTTAAATATGGAACGCAAAATCACTAACCCATGACGGTAACAATTATACTACTAAAAACCACGGCTGGTAATGACAAGCAAATACGTCAGTTCGCAGTATAGGCAATGCAAAATTTGGACCGTTATATTTAGTAGAAAATATTTAATGTTGGCGCCTACATGAAAATATTTGTCCTCTTATTTCACCCTTCTTTGTTCAAATGTTTGTATTGCTTATGGGACTTAACTACGGGGTCATCAGTCCCTAAACTTACAAACTACTTATGAACTAGCTAATCCTAAGGACGGCACAAATATCCATGCCCGAGGGGGGATTCGAACCCCCGATCGTAGTGGCCGTGCAGAACGTGACTCGAGCGCCTCAGTCCCCTCGGCCTCCGCGGCCGGCTCACCCTTCTTTAGGCTTAACGCAACACAACGTCCAAGATGGGCAAATTAATGCCTCAGAAGTGGCTACACGCCGTTCCAAGCGGCAAAATGTCGTACTAATAGCATGTTCTTCATCAACAAAAATACAACTTTAAGGATTGATGTACAAAATAGGTATAAGTCAACGTTTTATACGTTGTTTAGGAACAACGCTGGGAATGAATGGGTTAACTTAACAATTTTCTTTGCGCCCAACCAGGACGAGAAAAATGCAGACTGATATGTGGAAAGTTTCCAGTGCGCAAGATTAATTTACGTAAACACAACAATTAATTTGAGTTCAGAATGTAACCACATATTTCATCACTTACCATGTAATTGTTACAGTGGCTACTAATAGCTGAGTTAATTTAAAAGTAAAATGTATTTGGTGGAAAAACTAGGAAAAGCAGGAAATTCAATTAACACTGCTGAAACACACATAGCTTCTTCGTCTTCCTAGGATCATATAATGTCACCAGAGTTTCAACCAATAACAGAGCGTTTTCGATCACACGACCTAAGCTTGACAATTAACGATTTTTAAGCTTTAATTTCAGAAAAATAATAGATGTTTCGTAAGAATAATGACCGATTAAACATTCAGAATAACAATAAATTCAACCGTAGTTTTAACACAGGAAAATAGCCTAATAACGAAATACCCTTATGTAGTCTTGTTTGGTACACTATCCGCAATCAGCTCTAGAAACATTTGCACTTACACATGTTACACCCTGTATACAACGAAGTGCTTTACAAACTGTGTAACTTTCATTGGCCTCCCTGTATAATTGCTCTTAATAATGTGTAGTGTCCACGTCTTACAAGGAAAGTACTTGGGCTCGAACAAACACATATACACCAAAATCGTATGAGAGGTAATGTAAAGATCTCTTATTGCACTAGTGATACTCCCGCATCTGCAAAACTGTGCAGTCGTCCGTTAGAGGCCTCTGCGTGTGCCATGCCGCATTGCACTTTGACCTGTCGGTTTGCCAGTAGGGGCGGAGCAGTGTGCCTCCGAAGTTGCGTTTTGTGACGTTATTTGTGTGGTGAAGCGTCAGTTGGGGTGGCGATTGGTAATCAATCCTGCTAATGTATTGCGATTGATAGAGATGAAGTTCCGAAGAACCCTTCTTCGTGAAGAGGGTATTAGTGTAGAAAATGAATCATTCGCATGCTTTCTCGTATGTGTTATGGTACAGAAATATGAGCGTAAGTTAAATACTGTTGTAACACTAACACATAATAATGGTAATAGGGATGATAACGACGAACAACTCATTGCAAGCGGTAGTGCTACAGTAAGTGCGGGAAGAGGCGATGGAAGCAGTGGCAGTGACAATCTTTCAGGAAGAAGGCTTTTGATAACAATTCGCTAAAGAACATGTACGATGCATTACGTATGGCGTCTACAATTACATCTACAGTGCTATCTAGAGCATGGTTACAGAGATTTGCAGAAAAACGACACCCACCAGCACATTGAGGTGTACGTAAAAATCCTGTAACCAAACGTTCATACAGATATGTTTGTTCGAGCCCATGTACTTTCCTTGTTAGTGTTACGATGCCTGGGAAGTGGTGCGAGTTGAGGACAGGGAATCGTGGTGTTGCAGGCAGCAGCGCGGCGCAGTCCCGCAAGAAGCCGACGACTGCGTCTCCGGTGTCGGACGGCGAGCTGGCGGACGAGTGCCCCGAGCCCAACGGCTACTTTGCCGACGCCTACCAGTGCGACAAGTACTACGAGTGCCGCGACGGCGCCATCACCGAGAAGCTCTGCCCCGACGGCATGGTCTTCAACGACTTCAGCCCCGACCAGGAGAAGTGCGACCTGCCCTTCAACATCGACTGTTCCAAGAGGCCAGAGCTCCGTAAGTTGGGCGCACACTACTCTTATGGCAGTCATACTATGCTGCAGCCTTATTAATTACAAAGTACAGTTTCGAATGTAACATTTTAAACGTCAGTTTCTAAAATACGGTGTCGCAGATCATCCGTCCACCCCTTCTGAAACTGATGGAGTCGTATGTAATGTAAAAATGCTGTACCTCCTAGTAGTAAGTGTACGACACCGGACCGATTGGTGCCATTTGCAACTTCAGATTACTACCGCAAGTGGACTATTCAGAACGCAAGTAGATTTTTTAAAAATGGAAAGGCATACTTTTTGTTACTAATTTCGATTATGTGCTGATAATGGAGAATGTTTTGTTAATTATTTTTTTTATTCTCTAAATCGTCATTCTCCACTCCAAAATGCCCTTTGTAGTGTGATGGCCCATCTGGAAAGTGGCATCATAGATTACTTGATATATTTATATTTTAAAGCTAAATAAGCTACACAAATCTAATAATGTAATATGTTGAGTACGAAGTCTTTCATGGCGACACTTCTGTATAAAACTTTCTCGGACTTCTTGCCGCGTCAATTCTTGATAAAATTTCAAGCTTTCGAAGATATCCTCGATCTTCTTCGTCAGGAGCCGCTGACGAAGAAGATGGAGAATATCTTCGAAAGCTTGAAATTTTATCAAGAATTGACGCGGCAAGAAGTCCGAGAAAGTTTTATACACAATGTAATATGTTATTAAGATGCATACAGTGTATCCAATACTACTTTCAAACGCAAGGCAAACGACTGTGCAGTGATATGGGCCCTCGCAGAGTTTAAGTAGTCTACAGACACACAAACACATACTCGCGCTTGTAAACTGGACTGAATCAAATCAAGTCGAAGGCCGTTTATTGAACACATCCTTACAGTAGGAACAACTTCGTTCATGTCACTGCTAGTATTGTGCTTCATCTTTTCGTGTGACTCCTTAGAAAACACCTATATTTCCAAAGGGATGACGATATCTGTGACGTTTTTTTTTTTAACGAAAGGCTATTTCACAAACACTGAACGCCTCCGAATATCCTACACCAGTGATTCCCAAGCTTCTCGGTAGTGGAACCCACAACGTTTCTGGAAAATTTTTGGCAGCCCAATTGTATATGGGTTTAAAGACCATTATATTGTCCGATTACAATTTTATACAAATTAAATGGCAAGATATGTGTGTGAGATTGTTAAATCTTTGTATTAATGATGATGAGTCAACATATATTAACAATATGTCTTCAAATGAAAGTGAAAATTTGGTGAGGTGATGCAGTGTACTTCTTTATAAGGTTCTGATATTAAATCTCTGTTTTAATGCAGACTGTACACCCACATCAGATAAAGTTTCGAAGTTATTGTAGCAGTTATTTATATTTTTTAATCGTCAGATTGAAACGAACACTATGGCCTAATCTGGAGAGGAGCAACTCGGCCTCGAGTGCAGGGTACGATGGAAGTTGGCTACACAGTGCGGAGTCAACCCAGTGGTGAGGCCTTGAAGAGTTGGATAACCTTTGTGCAAGGACAACAGGTCACCTGGCAACGTCCAAGCGCCTACCTACTGCGCTCTGCAAGACGTTCTCGTTATTCTAGCTTCTGTAAATACAGAAAATATTTGGAGAGAAGTGAGCACTATCATTCCCCAGTTTTCCCTCGTTGGCAGTGTACATGATTATTTTCTCTCTCTGCATATATAGCTAAATTTCGTGAAACTCTAAGAACTACGTGACAGATGGTACTTTTATGTTGTATGTTAAGGTATCCCTGCAGACAATTAAAAATTCAGCGAATCTGTGCAAACTGCTACTAATTGTGTTCATTTCAAGAATCTAAAAAAAAAAAAAAAAAAAAAAAAAAACAGATGTGTAAGGGCTTAATAATAACAGTATATTTCATTCTGAAAACTGGTCCCTAGACTTTTCTAAACAAATTTTCTCGTGAGGTATTATATTTGTCTGACTGTTCAGATTTAATAATACTGACAGACAGACTAGCCTTCAATGACTTACAATGCTTTTGAGAACACCAGGTTGCAAAATTGAAGCTTTCGCGGTCTCAAATATTTCGGGATATTGTGCCATGGAAGAATGAATTTATTGCTTAAACGAAACGTTTCGTTCTTCTCTGTGGAGGATACTTACAGATAAGCTGTAACCTCTTATGAAGGTCTGATACACACCATGACTCGCTTCGAACGGTTGTAAATTTCCTCACGCTCACGCTTCCAGGTGTGACGTCACATGTTATCAAAACCCGAGCGCAATTGTCTGGTACCGTTTGCAGTTTTCAGGTATTGTTATCGCTTCACGATGAAAGACTGGTACATATTTTCTTCATAAACGGCCTACTATCTACATTCCGACGCTGAAGAAGATGTACTTGCGAGACAACAGCCAAGAAGATTTTTTTGAGAGTACTGCAGTTTCTCCCATATGAAATTAATGAATCAAAGCCGATCATTAGCTTTACTCACTACAGAGTCTTAGGCATAATTCTACTTTGCACAATGAAGCACTTTTACTCCCAGTTATTTGTAACAAATGGCTTCCTCATATCGTGACTTATTCATTATACAGAGGTTTAGTGACATTAGCAAAATTATATTTTTTATTGATTATTTTTAAATTCGATATAAGTGACAGTGATAGTGATAGAATATAATGCATAGCTTACTGAAGTAAAGAATAACTGCAAAATACTGTACCACAGAGTCATGATCTGTAACACTGCAATGGAATAGTGACAAGAAACGGACGTACCTTCCGCTGGGTACACATTTTCAACTTTACCCATTCGCAGTTAATGTCATACATTCCGTGAATATAAAAGGACGTACACTGAAGTTATCATTGCTCGTAAAGTTCAGTTTGGCAACATTTACGTAGTAGATGGCAGTGTGCTGATTTCAGTTGCAGAGGACCGGTCGCGGTGCTATATTCAACTTGATTTCCTAAGGCATCGACCATGGCCTAGATTGAATGGCACGTGTAAAGACGTGGGTTAGTGGTTTGGCGGGTGTGTGTCTAAAGGAGAAAACACTTGCCTAAGAAACATGAGTACGGAACGCAACTTCCCAACATATATACCTAAACATATAATAAGTGTATCGCGGTTTCTCCATGCGTTCCGCCATAACAGAGGAAACTACCGGCAGAGCCCCATGGGTGTTGTATGGTATGGTCGGCCTCAAGTTCCTGTCCATGAAGATCTCGGTTCGGAACTGGACTAGATGAGTTCGAATATAAGGGTTTCAAAAGTGGAAACTGCACCAGTGGACTTTTTATGAAGCGTCGAAGAATCAAGTGCCAATTCGTCTCAAACTGCCGAAAAGTTCCTGTAGAATGTTCGAGAATCTTGTGGAATGTTCCAGAATGTTATAGAATCTTCCAGAAGGTTCGAGAATGCTGTATAATTCTCCAGAATGTTGGAGATGGTTCGAGAATGTCACAAGATGTTTGAGGATATTGATGAGTGTTCCTATATCCGGTTGTGATTTGAATACTTTCCAGTTCACAAGAGAACATATAAGAGATACGGAAACGGATGTGACAGCTACATTTGGAAATCGATTAGAGCACTTCGAAGAAAAGCGAAACTGGTATGAAGTGAAATAAGTTTAAGAGAAATAAGCTTGCTCAATGTAGTTAACAGTGTATTCTGCGAAACGCTGGTATGTTAAATAATATTAACATTTAAAAGGATGCTAATAAAATTCAAAAAGAAGAGATTTTCTTAGTGAAGATTTCATCCATCAACGTAGAAACGAAACAGTCGAGGAGTAAGAAAGACGTTTAGTTTCACGACGGAAGAAAATGAACAGATTGAAAGAAAAATTATAAAACAGACAATGAGATTAAATAAAAAGGAAGATTAGACTTTAACGTCTCGTAGGCAGCATGATTCTTTGAGTCGCAGCACAAGCACAAATTATTTTTGTTAAAGATGGGGAAGAAAATCGGTCACGCTCTTTCATTGGAAACATCCCGGAACTTCCCTGAAGTTGTTTGTAGAAATCTCGGAAAACCTAAATCTAGATGGCTGGGAGGGATCTGAACCGACGTCTTCCAGAATGCGAATGCAGTATGCTAACCACTGCGGCACCTTGCTCGGTCGCCATTCATGACATGTGAAGAGGACCGAGTAAGACAGTCAGCAAGCAAACAAAGAGAAACTACTGAAGAAACAAGATTGCGAAACGAACTAAGCAGAATTACGATGAGTAAAGTTCGTGAAAGCCAACTAGAACAAGAGAATGAATAAAACATTACAGTAGCAGAAGTGAAAAGCGGCAATGGCAGCGATTACAATTTCACAGGTGAAGCATTCCGTTATGATCCCTTTGAAGCGTACAACAGATATAAACACACTGCATTGGCGATATGATCAATAGTAATAATTTCGTGTGGCTCATTGGCCTGGTGCAAGTCTTCCAATTTGACGCCACTTCGGCAACTTGCGTGTCCCTAGCCAAATGAAATGTTCAAATGTTTGTAAAGCTTATGGGACTTAACTACGGGGTCATCAGTCCCTAAACTTACAAACTACTTATGAACTACTTACGAACTAGGACGGCACAAATATCCATGCCCGAGGGGGGATTCGAACCCCGACCGTAGTGGCCGTGCAGACTGTGACATAAGCGCCTCAGTCCCCTCGGCCACCGCGGCCGGCTGTCCCTAGCCTACCCCAATTATCCAACCAGGGAAAGGGGACCTACAGCTTAACGTAGATTCCGAACCACATGTCGTTTCTGGCGACTCCTCACATCGTTTAGAGGTGAAGGATGGTTTAAAACGCAGACTGAAAAAATCCGAGGTCCGGCCAGGTTTCGAACCCGCGACTCTTCGGTTTCCACTCGAGCGCTTTACTCCCAGACTATCAGCACCGACATGATCAATAGTGAAGCGCCTGTTTCATCGAATTACATCAGCTTCTTGCGTCAAGTCTTCGTTCATGAAGGTAGGCGGTCCAGGTCAAAAGCATCAGAAATTTTCACGAGTTTCAATAGCATCTTCGTTCATGACGGTAGGCGGTCCAGATCAAAAGCATAAGAAATTTTCTCAAGTTTAAATAGCAGCATTTTATCACATTGTTACTGACAATCTGCACTATTACTACAACTACTACAAAAAACATGAATTTGCTCCCAACTCTGTATGTCATGTTAGTAAAGGAAACTCATTCACTGCTGTATGTTACACACTTTTAACACAGTAAAACGCGCTCTTGCAATCACAAACCCAAACATTGCGCTCTAACATCATGATAGGACAGTATCATGTCTCTACGAAAAAGCACACGGGAGAAGAGGGGAACATGGAAATTACTGAACGTGAAGATAAGGAAAGTTAAGTTTGCCTGAAGTGCTTTAAAGAAACCATTGGTAAACTAAGACTAGATTCACGTTCAGGAATAAGTTCAAGAAAATTTTTATAGGTTACTATGTCCATATGGCTGAAAGTACGTATGCTCTAATAAGAGTATTATAACACTGAAAACTGATGTTGATAACAATGACAATTCATAGCGTATGAGTACTCGCATTCTATTCTTCTGAGCATCTCACATATTATGAATCTGTACTGTCAAAGCTCAAATCTGGCGTCTAATAGATAAGATGAGTCGTAATAAGCCACTACCACGAGTCAATGAAAACATTTCCTGTACACAAAATATAACTAATCGAGAACACACCATGTTACATTCACTGGCAGAGATATTCATGTAATATAAGCGCAATAGAGACACAAGGTTAACTGGGATATCGAAAGGAATGAATTGTATTGTAGCTGCATTGAAAACCAGAGGTTCTTTGTTGTGTTCAGCAAATGCACTTGGCGTGAGACATGTAAATGTAGAAGAAACGGAACTCTCTACCACCGAAGCAGTTGCTGGCTTGCGCGCAGCAGCTATACAGATTCGTCACAGGGCCGAATATGATTAGGCAGTAGTATGCCACAAAGAGTTGGCAACACAGATTAACAACAATTAACAATGATTTTAATGGAAGTTTTACAATACTTCACTGGGGTATGAAGATGGTCCTTGGCAATATAGTCGGATTCTCCTTTCACTTATCTGTCTTTAAACAATAATGTTGTCATAAATACGGTAAAAATGACTGACATCTGTTTTATAATCCTCGGCTTAGCTCCTCATGGTGACTGTAGACAGGTGCCATGACATTCTCTGGGACACTGTTCCGATACGATACAACGAATTTCTTAACGTACTACTTGTTTGACAGGAGCTATGTGTTTGATTGTATTCACGTATGGCAACTGGATGTTCAAATGTTTGTAAATCTATGGGACTTAACTACTATGGTTATTAGTCCCTAGGCTTACAAACTACTTAAACGTAGTTAAACTAAGGACAAACTCACACACCCATGCCCGAGGGAGGACTCGAACCTCCGACGGCGAGCAACCGCACGTTCCGCTGCAAAGCGCCTTAGAACGCTCGGCCGCTTCACCGCGGGGCAGTTGGATGTCCACCCTGGAACGATATGTGTGACGTAAGATGCATACGTCCTTGTCGGGTGCGACATTTCTGGAGTTTAACTATGTTGCCCCTGAGTCGTATGCAGTTCGACACGCTTCCATGTAGGCTGTGTCCCGTACTTCCTGGAGAACACACCACTCTTTATATCAACCAATTCAAGAAGCAAACGCATTCAACTTACCAAGAGTGTTCATAAAGGTTAGACTCACCCTTAAGGTCTTTGCAGAAGATAAAGGAAGCTAGGTTTATAACTTGTCCGACTGGAAGAAGAGACCCGTTACTCTCCATTCTGTGATACGAGTAAAACTGAAATTAAGTCCCGCAGCAGTATCTGAAAGAGCAGCTTCCTTTTTATTGTTGCAGTCCTAGTATACTACGAAAGTTCCTCACAATTTAATAAGTAGACGATTTAAGGTATGTACAATACAGTCTGAGTACAGTTGTTACAAACTATTTTTCATACTCACACTTTTTCGTTTAATATCAAATAAATTCATATTCCAGTTACAGACTTTGGTCTCAACACATCAACGATATTGATTATAAAACGAAGCATTCAATTAAGGGGGGACGTACATGAAAATGACAAAAATTGTGAATTTTTTTATGGCTCTACATTTACAACATGGTATTCAATTTTCAATTACCAAATATTACTTTCAAATTCCGCTTCTAAATGCGGAAAAATAAATTGTAATAGCTTGCACAGGGTCACACCTTCTTCCTTGTTCTTAATTCTCTCGTATTATCTGTTTATGTGGCAGTTTTTTTCAATGTCGTGCAATCAGAATGCAGGGAATGTCTGTACACTACATCGGAAGGCTGTGGAATAACAGCCCTCCCAAGAAATGTGTTCATGGCAAAACGCAGAATCCTAATTAGTGTCTGAAGGCTTTCATCTGAAAACATTGCCCCAAAACTACAATTTTCTCATGCAAGGTAGTTAATATTGTTGTGTATGATGCAGTTATTGGCTTTGATGATGGCAGATCAGAGAGGATGAGAGTCTTGTAGAGAATGGGCTTTAAGCCAGGAGTTTTCACTCGCGACATCTTGATGGGGATTGACACTCAACGTATACTTGCAGCTATTAAATCCATTGAAGACCTTGCAGAGCAAACAAGACAGAAAAGAAGTCTTGAAGGAAATGAGGACATTCATTACAGATCTTGAGGCTTTTGAAGGTGGGAATGGCAACGAAAAAGCATATTTAAATTTAAAATGCATTTTCTCAGAACTACCGTTTTCATTATTCATGTACATTTTTCTACAAAACAAGAAAAGATTTGACTGTGATTTTTGGCATGTCTTTTACATTATATATTTTACATTATATATAAGAAACATGTATATAGAGTGAATATTTAATATCATTCATGTATGATATAGAATAAAGAAAGTAGAATTTCTATGTGTAGTTTTCCAATTAAAAAAAATTAAACCTAAAACTTCGTTAAATGTCAATAAATTGAAATGATTCTGTTGGTTTCTTTATATGATGGTTGAGATTGTACTGCAAACAAAAATTGAAGGCAATTTCTTCTTAGTAAATGGTACCTTTGTGAATCATGAGTTGATGAACTTAAGAACTTCCAAAAAACTTAAAAAATTCAATTAAAATTACAAAACAATTTCAGTAGATGCTTTGAACTACCATCGACCACTATACATAATTTCATTCATGTAACTAAAAAATTGTGGATTTTGTGACAGGTTATATTTGTACTTGTTTTTCATGTTCGTCCCCCTTACAGTCTGTGCTACGGTCGGGATTCGAACCAAGGGCTCCTGCTTACGAGGAAGTTGCTTTTTTTGTTCAACCACCGTGGCAGTATGGCTGACGGAAATGCAAAGAATAACTTAAGTAACTCTTGGTCTACAACACATACGGGAACATCGAGGGAAAGTTGAAGTATTTGTTGTTGACGGAGTCGTGCTTAGGCTATTCCGTGCATTCGCGTTTTCAGCAATGCAACGGTAGCTAAATAGATAGAGTGCCTCCTCGTAAGCAGGAGACTGGGGTTCGAATCCCGGCCGTGGCATAAATTTTAACTCAATCCCTCGCCTTACAATGAATATATTTTTGGTTTAGTTTACTAGAAAATGTTCACTCTGTAATAACAGTTTTGAGAAGAAGTGCAATAATTTGAAATGCCAGTGAGATTTTATGAGAGACCTTTTCCCACAGAGACGCCGCAACCCAGTCTGCACTGCCCCCGTAAGCACGGATACTTCGCGCACGAGGAGCCGAACGTGTGCGACAAGTTCTACTACTGCGTGGACGGCAAGTTCAACATGATCACCTGCCCAGACGGCCTGGTCTACAACGAGCGCACTGGCATCTGCACGTGGCCCGACGAGGCCAAGAAGAAGGGCTGCTCCTCCCAGGGTAAGCAGGCACTGCTGACAGCTGGTTGTAGGTTCTGACAGAACACTCCATAACTTAATCTACTATTAAAGTTAAAGGTGAAGCACTGAATTAAAATTTGTGTTGTGGCCGGAAATCGAACCCAGACATCCATGCTTAGTAGGTAGATGTCTTAACCACCAGACCACCGCAACACTAGTGATTAGGGCGCCTCGAAGTAGTTTAAGTACGACATCCCTCCACCTTACAAACTCTAATTCAGCTTCTGTGTTTCATGAAATATTGCCACAACTGCCAAGACTCTCCATGCATCGGAATAGCACCTCGGCAATGGACATATCGGAACATTCCTCCCTTTGACCTTAGGCTAACGTGATGTAAATATCATTTAATTATAAATATATATACCCAGAGACTGTTTTTCGACTCGAAAATGTCAAAGACATTAAAGTTAAAGGTGAAGCATTGAATTTAACTTTAATGTCTTTGACATTTTCGAGAAGAAAAACAGTATCTGGATATATAAATTTATAATTAAAAGGCACTTAATCTAATATTGTTTTAGATATCTTAATTCCGATATTTGTTTTGATGTAACTCTCTACGCTAATCTGCCCTTTGCAACGTAATCTCTGCATATCTCCTGTATTTTACATAAATTTGAATTTGTTTACAGGAGCGAATGCATTGTTTCCCTCCACAAATTTGTCTCTCCCACCCCCCCCTTCCACACACACGTTTAGAATCATTAGTAAACTGATTATTTGTTGGTGTGTTACGATCAACATCAACAATCAATGTTTATTATTAGTCAGTTGGAACCATCAGTTACGTTCACATTCTAAACATCTAGTCATTAGTATTCTTCCATAGCAGTACATAAAAAAATCTTCATTTCTGTTTTTGAGTGAACTGTTTATAGTCCACGTTTCACTGTCCCACAATTCTACATTAAAAAATCCTCCAGAAAGTACTTCCTTACTCTAAAATTTATATTAGATTTTAACAAATATCTCTTCTTGTGATACGACTTTCTTCCTATTGCTAATCTATATTTTATATTCTCTCTATTTTTCCATAATAAGTTATTTTGCTGCACATTTTCATCTTCTACTTTTAGTGTGTCATTTCCTACAGTAATTCATCCGGCATCGCCTGATATAATTCGACTACATTCCATTATCTTATACAGGGAGAGGCATTTATAACTGTTTCTCGGAATATTTGGAAAATTCCAAATCCGATTAAAAATATTTAGTAAAAGTTTTTCAGCTCGAAAACGGCCATCCATTAACATAAATTTCGACACCACTGCTCTTCCCACAGGGGAGGTTGGGGGGCAGTGACTCTAAAAACTTAAATAGGAACCCTTATTTTATGGCACCTTTGGATTCTCCGTGAAAATATTTGTAACTTTTGTATGAAATGGTTTTTCCTTTGATGATAGAGAGCGCTGTAATCGTCAAAAATTAAAATGAGTTGCAAATTGTTGATAAATTGTAATATCTCTAAGAAATAGACATCGGTCTCTTTCGCTAGGTTGAACAATTCTATTTTTAAACATTTGGACAATAATGCGAAAAGTCGTTGCAGGAGTAACATTACTATCAGTGAACAGATTAGCAACGCTTTGACGAGCTTCTTCAACATTTCTATGAGTCTCAAAGTTCGAGGGAATGATACTGTTCTCTCTGCAACCGTTAACATCCTGGAACAATTGAAGACGAGTGCAGTCCAAATCATTGACGTACAGTGAACAGTCTGCCCTTAGACTAAGAGCGTGATTGCAGTCTATGCTTCATTCGATTGTGGGAGGTGTCACATGGCAGTATTATGGAAAATATCAAAAACTGTTCTTTAATTTCCCTCATCTGATGTGAATTTTGTGAGATATTACCATTTTCGAACAATTTTTATTTTTATTTTTGCCGAATACAGCGTCATCTATCAAGAAACGAAACAAATGTTTCGTACAAAAGTTAATTTTCTCAAGGAGTATCCAACTCTGCAGTAAAAATATAGGTTCCTATTTGATATGTCAAACTATTCCTTCCTCCCACACCCGGGGGGTGGTGCAGGGGGATCGAACCTTATGTTAATGGATGTCCATCTTGGAGGTGGACAACTGCAACTTCCTTTAAATCCGATTTTTATTTTTCCAAATATTCATAAAAACAATTTCAAGTGCTTCACCCAGTATACTTCTTGCAATACATTCCGATGCTCTATCACGCTCTGACCTATCTATGACAGCATTATAACGTCATAGGTAAACCTCAGAATTTTTATTTCTTCCCTCTGAAGTGTAAATTTCTTCACTAGATTTCTCCTTGGTTTCCTATACTGTGTACCCAGCGTAAATATTGTATAATAGGAAACACGACTTCTCTCACCTCCTTCAAATGTTTGTAAACCTAAGGGTCCAAACTGCTGAGTTCATCGGTTCCTAGACTTTCAAGCTACTTAAACTGACTTACCCTAAGGACAACACATCCTCCCCTCCCTCCCTCCCCCCCCCTCCCCCCACACACACATACATGCCCGAGGGAGGACTCGAGCCCCCGACGGGAGCGGCCGAGAAATTTTTACATGGGGCCTCAGACCGCGCGCCCATTGCCGCACCTCACCTCTTTCTAAACTACAATTTTTACCTTTGGATAATCAAATAAATTAAAGGCATTGTCAATATATGGTACCTGACAAAGTTTGCAAATAGTGTGATAAACATAAGCATGATCTAAATTTGAACTATATTTGTTGCTCATTGATAGTTTTTTCTTTAATATCTGTTAATTTTTCCAATATTGCCCTGACGTGATCTCTTCGATATGTTACACAATATTTCGTAACTAGTGTGATGAAGTCTACTAACGCATAATATGAAACTTTTCATCATTCCAAAACGCGAACATCTTTTCGATTCATCTTTACAGAAATATATTAAAAATGTTTACGTAGTATTAATGCAACTCCTTCCCAATTTTACTTCTCCTTACAGTCTTCGTACGAGAATGTTATTTTCCATATTCTACTAAATTTTCCCATGCAGAACTTGGGCCAGTTTTTAAATTGCATTCAGTTCCTGCAACTCCACCCTAGTAACCTACTGTATCCTTCCATTTTTGATAACCATTGCGTGTGTCCACATATCCCACATAAGACATAGTTCCTTTGGGTAATTTTTTACCACCGCCCTCTCACAGATCTCAGGACAATCTTTGAAATCTCCCATTCTACGAAGTACCTCTCCCACCCGAAATTAAATAACGAATCCAGTTTCTTCCTTCTCGACAGAAAACCTCTCTTCAATCCTATCTGAATGTATAGTTCCTTCCACTGTATACGTAATACATATTTTTCCATACAACATCCTCTCCAATCTCTTCCTCGTCCGGATGTAAATAATCACGATAAATGACTAGTCCGTCGCTTCTTGCAGGAATATTTGATTCATTTTGAATGAAGCACAAGACAATTGTGCATATTCCGCATTATTTTTAATATTTGACGAACCAATTTTCGGCTATTACACTATCATCGGGCATTAACTACAGGAATATAAACATTTTTATGTAGAAAGTTTATCGTTCAAAGATCTTAAAATAGTGTATACAGCGAATCTCAGTTCACTTTTAAAGATGAAATGTCAAAGGCTCATAAGTAAACAAAGAGGTATTATTCCGTTGAAATTGCTGCAAAAACTACTTAACATAGATAGGATATATGACACATTAAATATATCAAATTACATTTATCCTAAGTAGAAATATAAAGTAAAATAATAAGTATTAACAGAATGTATGACATTAACTGCGAATGGTTAAAGTTGAAAATGTATACCCAACTGGGACTCGAACCCAGGTCTCCTGCTATATAGGCAGTTGTGTTGACCCCTACACCACTGGAGACACAGTAAATGCCAATCCTTCATGGACTAATCGAGTATGGGTCCCGTCAGATACAAATTCTCAACTTTAGACTGACCACTATTATTCCAGAAAGAGGAAGGAGTTCATAAGCCTGAAAAAAAAAAAAAAAAAAAAACGATCGTTGCCCCACCATCGGCATATTCTATAAGCTAATAAGCTTTGTTGACATGTTTCATCAAAATTGTCTACACAAATGTTCTTATCTTTAATAGGTCAATATGGGAGTCAGAATAAGCTGAATAATTGAATGATTTTTTCTTTTTTTTTTTTTACTGATTAAGTTATTGTGTTTCCATCGATTTTGAATAGAACGAGAAACAAGTGGAATTAAAATTTGTGTCACTGTCGGATTCTAACCCGCTTATTATGCAGACACTTTACCCACTCAGCTATTATGGCTTTATGCATACCAGAACTCCATAGACTGTCTTAAACACGTCTCCCTCTACAACACAAACTTTAATTCTTTCGTCAATGTTCCCCTATGTATTACATACGGGCACATTGAGGCAGAACTGAAGTTTGTTTTGTGGAGGGATATGTGCTTTAAGACAGTTCGTGCAGTCACAGTACATATAAAGCCGCGATAGTTAAGTCGGCAAATTGTCTGCCTCGTATGCAGGAGGTCCTGGGTTCGAATCCCAGCTGTAGCACAAATTTCAATTCAACACCTTTCTTTCTATTCGATGCCTTTGATACGAGACGATGTACGTCTCGGAAAATTGAACTGATGTCTTAAAATTTCTTGACTAAGTTTCCTGGACACATTCATAGATACATTTCCTAAATATGTAATTGTACACAATTAGTGGGGTCTTAAGGTGTCAAAAACGGGTAAGAGGCGGAGTACACGCTCGGATATTTGGTTAAGGACGCGGAATAAAATCAGCCCTGCCTTGTCTTAGGAACTATCCCTGAATTTGCCTGCAGTGACTTAGGGAAATCTGGGCGACAGGAGATGCATTTGAACCACCGTTAGGCAATTATGTGTGGATAACTTTACTATACCTGTTGATGAGTGCCTAAACATTCTCACAGACTTATTAGATGCATAAGGAATTAACCCACTTGTCATACATAACTAATGTGGACGTAGGGATTACAGCCCTGCTATGTGTTCCGTACGTTGTGAGTCTCAATCCAATGAATGCCCTCTATTGAGGAAGTCATCAGATTTCCAATTTTCTAATAAACTTACAAGCGTTTCAAATGATTGAATGCCACATAATTAAACCTAGTTTATGCGTCCACTTAAACTCATCCACATGAATTATTTAGTAGTTTATCAAAGTCTCCAACTTAAATGACCATGTTTGCTACCTTTATATGCCTTTTATTAAGTATATCTCGGGTTAAAAACAAATTTAGATAAGTATACGGTATTGAAATGTAACGCAATATGTAAACTGTAATTCCCGAAGCGCAGAAGAAGTAATAAGTGGGCATTTTGACAGTTCAAAACACAGGTTGACTGAAAAACAATAATATTACGTATTTTAAGTACGATAAGTAATGTGTATAATTGTGGTCTTTCTTAAAACAAACGTTAATAAATGATAATATGAAGGAAGGAAGGAAGCTTGGAGTTTAATGTCCCGTCGACAGCGTGGTCATTAGAGACGGAGCTTACGCTCGGAAGGCTTGGGTAAGGATGTGGAAGGAAATCGGCCATGCCCTTTCAAAGTAACCATCCCGGCATTTGCCTGGAGTAATTTAGAAAATCAGGGGAGACCTAAATCTGGATGGCCGGAGGTGGATTTGAACCACCATCCTTCCGAATGCGATTCCAGTGTTTTACCAATGCGCCACCTCGCTCGGTAAATGATAATATGAAAGTTTATTGAACACCAAATGTAACGCGATAAGAAAGTTACAACTTCTCAACGAATTTCGTCACCAAACAGCACCTTTTTATGTACTACCATGCGCAAAAATATCCGAACGACCTGAATTGCGTTTCGCCTGATGTGCATGCAACCCAACTAACGTACGTGTCTTGCGGGTGCTCTGCTCGCTCCGCGGTATAGTCGTTGGACTATTCAAAATGGATCCATTACAGACAACTGCTTTTTATGGCAATCATTCCAGTTGTAAATTAACACCACGATTTTGGGATTCTAATTCGGATCTCCTCTTTTGCCCCGCTCGACCCTCTCGAAATCATAAAGTTGAATCATTTCGTTGCTTTCTCCGAGACTGCCGACTCCTCTAGGTCTCCACGAAAGGCACGTACATGGATTCGAATCCAGGTCCAGCACAAAATATTCATAATTTCATTTGACGCCCTAGATAGAGCACACTGGACTTCTAGTAAAAAGTTATTTTGAATGTCTCTTCGTGCATTATCAACGCGAACCAGGGTGTTGCGGTGGTCTTGGAATAAATCACTTGAATGGTAATTGAAGGGTCGCGGGTTCGGAACCTAGTCAGATCACCGATTTCCTTCAATCTGTGTTTTAACCCAGCATTCACGTCTCAACAATGTGAGGAGTCGTCATAAACTACACGTGGTTTGGATTCCACGTTAAACTGTAGTTCGCCTTTCCCGGTTGGATAATTGGGGCAGGTTAGGGACATGCAAGTCTCTGAAGTGAATGACTTGCACCAGGACTCTGACCCACACGAAATTATTATAATTATTATTATTATTATAACGATAGGTGCCGTTATTACTAGTCAGACACGCACGCATCGTCATTGCTGTTGAGTTAACATTTGAGATTTAATGTCCATTCGTGCTTAGAAAGGACATCGGTAGGTTCGGGGTTCGATTCCCGGTGATGCATGACGTAATTATATCCTGATTACAGATTCAAACACCCTGCTGCTGGTGAAATAATTCGACTACTAACATCTGACTTCACTTAGTTATCGTCCATTTAGATACCGGGTATGTAACTCAAAATCAAATGTTTGTAAATCTATGGGACCAAACTACTGTGGTCATCAGTCCCTAGACTTAGAACTGCTTAAACTAATCTAACGACAACACACACACACACACACACACACACACCCCTGACCGAGGAAGGACTCGAACCTCCGACAGGAGCAGCCTCGTATGTAAGTCCCACACAGAATTGAGTCTGGGCACTTGTGATTACTGACATAACGGTGATTATTAAGTTCCTGGTTCAGTAATAAATAAATAAAATATTTTAAGAATTGGCATTTTATATGATTTGATTTGCGCGTTCTGATATTTCTGAGGAAATCTAGAATATTTCACACATCTTTATGCTTCGTCAGCTGTGACAATCTTAGGCATAATCAAGTATGAATGCATTGCTTGGTGAGGTACGGCTACTGGTGGTTGGTTTGATTCCAGAACAAGGTAGTTTGTCATATCAATTCAAGTTCAAAGATGTGTACAAATATTTGTTCAGGTATGAATACGGAGAAAATGTTGGTGATACGCAGTTAATATTAAAGTTTCCATAGTGCGTATGCTGCTGTTAATTGAGTTTTTATTGTCTGGTTAGTTCAACAATCGATCAATAAAAATCCGCTCGCCAGTGGAACGAAGTTTCGCAATTGTGAGAAAACGATTTAGAGCACAAAAGTACTTCGAATTTCTACAGGACTTTAGGATTTCCGACACTATAGTAAAATCTGTTGTTTGTGACAATATTAAACGTTGTTTAAGGATTAATTAATGTTTTATGTGACGGAGATTATTATATCAGACTGTAATAAGTGTGACAATACTTAAAATGTCGTTATAATAATGGTATTTAATAAACGTTAAGAACTTAGTAACGTGTTTCCTTTTATTTGCAAAATCTTGGTGTTAATTTACATCTGGAATGATTGACATAAAGAGCAGTTGTCTGTAGTTGATCCATTTTGAATAGTCCAACGACTATACCGCGGAGCGAGCAGAGCACCCGCAAGACACGTACGTTAGTTGGATTGCACGCACATCAGGCGAAACGCAATTCAAGTCGTTCGGATATTTTTGCGCATGGTAGTACATCTTTTAGTAAAATGTTTGATAATCTAAGTACTATCGTTTCTTGTCAAGGCTAGTAAGTTGTTTCCTTATGATGGCCTAATAAAGCCGAAAACTGCAAAATCAAATCGAAAGTTTGCAGACGTAAGGGACCAAACTCTCTGGTCGTCGGCCCCTAGACTTGCAAACTACTTAAACTAACTCATCTTAAGGTCTTAAGGACAACACAAAAACCCATGCCCGAGGGAGGGCTCGAACCTCCGCAACATGACGTCCCAGAACCTACGGCCATTCCCGCGCGGCTCGAAAACGAGTTTGATGTAAATAAAAAAAAAATTTAAAAAAGTAGAACAAAAATAGTTTATTTGTTTTTAATCCGAAATATGGAATTGTTCTCCCAAGAAGTGCCGTAAGAACCCATAGAAAAGATTAAGTATATCCACCTCCTCCCGATCCCTCCATCCTTCTGTAACTATGGGCCAAATTTCACACTGTTTACACATACTCCAAATCCCATGTTTTTCTACCATATACCTTATCACATAACGCTCTTCTTAATACTCGTTTCATATTCTAAGACATCTTTCTCCCTCACAGAAGAAATGCTTTCCTTTCGCAGATTACCCTTTCAATGTGCTGATCCAGGCAGTTTACTGTTTCGTTCAAGACAGCAGTGGCTTCCTGCATATTATAACACAATCATTGTTAACTATTTGGACGGTATTACACATCACTAGTCCAAGCGCCATATGTCAGACATAATGGAACTAAATTTTACATGTTCTTAAAATATATTTCTTTATGAATGTTTCTTATCTTTTTGTACGAAAGAAGGGTTAGCGTACTTTCACTTAGTAGTAAAATCTCACTGTACATAACTACTAAACAGCACTATTTGCGCTCACATCAGAAATATAAAGTAACGGCGCTTGGTCTTGTGATGCATAACACGGTTCATTTGTGGTGTGCGGCAGACGTGTTCCAGTTCACGTGCCCCAAAGTGAACGAGTCGGAGGCGCAGCAGCACCCGCGCTACGCGGACCCTGAGGACTGCCAGTTCTTCTACGTCTGCATCAACGGCGAGGTGCCGCGCCGCAACGGCTGCAAGATGGGACAGGTCTTCAACGACAAGACGCGCAGCTGCGACTGGCCCAGGAACGTTCCAGAATGGTACGTCTTTACGCCCACCTCTACACGTATCCAACTGACCCTTCCCTGACTGCCCATATATACTTTGTTCAGTAATTGAAGTACGAGAGGAAGAAAATTAATCGCAGCCAACAAAGACGGCAGACAGATTCTGGTGCGGATAATTCAGTTTCCTTCAAACTTTCATGTCTTTCTATTCTACAACAGTTACATGGTCCTTATTTATATTAGAATTACGTGACACGCCATGATATTCGAAGGTGTTACACTATGTGATCTAAAGTATTCGGACACCTGGCTGAAAATGACTTAAAAGTTCGTGGCGCCTTCCATCGGTAATGCTGCAATTCAAAATGTTCAGATGTTGGTTAAGCTTAAGGGGTCATCAGTCCCTAAACTTACAAACTACTTATGAACTACCCTATACTAAAGACGACACAAACATCCATGCCCGAGGGGGGATTCGAACCCCCGACAGTAGCGGCCGTGCGGACTGTGACTTGCGCGCCGCAGACCGCTCGGCCACTGCGGCCGAATGCTGGAATTAAGTATGGTGTTGGCCCACCCTTAGCCTTGATGTCAGCTTCCACTCTCGCAGGCATACGTTCACTCAGGTGCTGGAAGGTTCTTTTATGAATGGCACCCCATTCTTCACGAAGTGCTGCACTGAGGTATCGATGTAGGTCCGTGGGGCCTGGCACGAAGTCGGCGTTCAAAATATCCAAGAGGTGTTCTAAGGATTCAAGTCAAGACTCTGTGCAGGACAGACCATTACAGGGATGTTATTGTCGTGTAACAACCCCGCTACAGACAGTGCATTACTAAAGGTTGCTCGATCTCCATCCCCTAATTGCTCTTCAACAGTGGGATGCAAGAAGGTGCTCAAAACAACAAGGGGTGTCAGCCCCCTCAATGGAAACCATGACCACACCATAACTCCACCGACTCCGAATTTTACTGTTGGCACTATACACGATGGCAGATTGACGTTCACCGGGCATTCGCCATACCCAAAACCCTGCCATCGGTTCGCCACATTGTGTACTGTGATTCATCACTCAACTCAACGTTTTTACACTGTTCAGTCGTTCAATGTTTAATCTCCTTACACCAAGCGAGGTGTCGTTTGGCATTGACCTGCGTGATGTGTGGCTTATGGACAGCCACTCGACTGCTTAGCGCGCTCTGCAGTTGTGTCTCTTCAAACAGAACTGCTCGGTCATTTTGGTTTGTTGAAAACAGAGGCTAGGCTAGGGAGTGGATGCTGTTTTCGTAACAATTTTTCCTGTGGTTAAATAAGTTTCATGCAAGTAATACTTTTGTCTTAATGAATATCAATTGTTTAATCTTAAACCTTGTAGAGTTACTGATGTTTTAATAACGATTTAATGAATTTATTGTGTAAGACTGTGCGCATGTATAAGTCCGAATCCAAAATGTCGACTGCGGTTAAGATGACGAATTATGCAGTTCATAAGGAAGACAGGGTGACAGAAATGGAGCAAGGAATCATTGAAAGAGGTAATGCAGCGTGTAAGGAATGGTAAGCTTCTTAAAGGCGCCGCTAGGAACTTCAACTTCCCTGAAGCTACTTTAGGTCACTATGTAAAAACCACATGTCGATGTAGTAGGCTCTGCTCAGTATACGGGCTTAAATTACAGGAATGCAAAGGTGAAATGTTATGTGTGTGTCTCTTTTCATAAGTAGATAAGCATCAATAAAAATCTTGTTTTCTAAATAAAATGTTCATTTCGTCATCTTACCCTACCTATTGGGCAAGTCGACGAATGGTACTGTCACTAACAAAAACAGGTCTAGCTAAAAAACTTCAGTCTTAGGAAACGTTTAAGAGCTTTATTACAAAGCAGATGCGTTAAACAATCGTTTTTCCATAAATAAAATATCTGATTTCAACGTAAGAGCCGAAAAAAATAATGAACGTGAATGTCGTCATCTTACTAGACTTTCGCCTATCTTGGCGCAGAGAGACACTCTATATGCACTGAATCTTTTTTCCTGCACAACGTATTTCTCTGGCTCAATGCACAAAATGTTCAAATGTTTGTAGAGCTTATGGGACTTAACTACTGGATCATCAGTCCTAAAATTACAAACTAGTTATGAACTAGCTAATACTAAGGACGGCACAAATATCCATGCCGGAGAGGGGATTCGAACCCTCGACCGTACTGGCCGTGCAGACTGTGACTGACGCGCCGCAGAACGCTCGGCCACCGCGGCCGGCCTCAATGCACAGAACCGTCGCATTTATAATGAATTAATTCAAATAAAATCTCAAATTGAACTCCAATTATATGACAAAAGGGTTTCTATCTTCTTAGATGGTAGAGTTAAGTACGAATAAATTTATTACAAATGAGCATAAAGGAAAATTATGAACATTAAAAGATCCATCCAAACACTAGAAAGTGTACACGAGAATATGGTTGGCAAAGCGGAAGGGATGAATATCATGAAGTTGCCCCTTAGAAAATCAACAAATAACGTTGTCTCAGGTGACAATGCTTATGAACACCACTACGATATTTCAAAACCTTGAGGCAGCAATTAAATGCTTTATTAACGCAGGGAATTGACAAAATAATATGAAAAACTCACATAAATACAGTATTTACTATTTAGTAAGTAGTTGGCTTCCCATAGGCTTTGAGAACAGCAGCAAATCTTTGAGGAAAGATTCGTAAATGTCTTTATAGTTTCCAACACAGTGTTATCCATTCTTGTATCAAAACATCTGGAAATTACTTCAACGATGGAACTATAAATTTCTTCTTAAGTCTCTGCTCTAAAACTCCGAATAACGGTTTATTGTGTTCAGACTGGTCTCTTTTGCTGTCCATGGAAGATGTTTGATAATATTGCGATGCTGTAGAATGCACGCCTGAATCTATTTGATTGTATGTGTCGACGCAATATTATTTTGAATTATGGCAGTGTTTGTTAGCAACATGTTAACCATAGTATTTTGAATTATGGCAGTGTTTGTTAACAATATGTTAACCATAGTAAGCAATTTGTTTTCGAGGATGGTGAGATATCCATTCACAGTTATCTGTCCAGTAAGAGTAATGATACAAACGGTTGACTAGCAGGATATAATGCCCAATGCATGGTGGAACCTTCCCCATGGTTGACTGTAGGAAGCAGGCATGCAATGTAGTAAGTTTTCTTTGGGTTTTTCGATAGACAAACCTGGGTGCTTGTAGGAAGCAATGTAAACAATGATTCCACACCACAGCACATACATCAGGTGACCACGTTTTATGATCGAGGCAACACTTACTTTGCAGCTTTGCACTGGCTTCTGTTATAAAGGGTTTAACAACTGCAGTCTATCCACGAATGTGAAGCTCCAACCGTCTTGTTGTTATCGAAACAGTATTACTCAAGTGAGTGTTGAGTTTTGCAGTCACTTTTCCCGTCGCCTGGCCACAATCGTTCGTAATGCTGGTATATCAGTCAGTTAATTTTGTGTTTCACCTAATATTGCTCTTCATCAATGATATTTTACCTTGCTATGAGTACGCTGTCATTACCGAAGATACTGTCAGTAGTGAAACGTTAAACAGTACAGCCGTACTGGTGGCAGATGCTGCCACTAACTATGCACCAGCGAGCTGGTCTCTTTGGTAGTCTGAGAGACCACCCATTTCACGGATCATTTCGTCTGACCGTCGCAACAGAAAACGTGCACTGAACTTAAATGATTTCTTACGCCACTTGTGCACTGCGGTCGCTTCTCAATGTTAACGCGTGTGCAGTGGTGCCAACTTGTAAGATGTAGTATACTGCAGGCTGTTCAAAGTATTTTGTCCCCCCCCTCCCCCCACCCCTGTGACTCGGCTCTGTCAGTGCTTGAGCTCTGTCTGAAGTGAACTGAATAGTGCTTTTCAGCGTGTACCTCATTTATATGAATGTTTGCTAGTGTCAAAGACGCTGCTCGGCCTAGCTGTGACACGAAGTCTGCCTTTGACGCTGCCCACACGATCAGAGATCTGGGCCCCTCGGCGATTTGAGATGAAGTCCCCAAATTCTGTCCCTCTTACACAATTTGCGGGCACTCCATGTGGAGTTCGCGCTAAGAACAACCCTTCTCCAACATCAACACTGTTGAAATTTTCTGTCACGAAACATGCGTTTTTGGACGTTCAGAAAAACTCCCGCCAGAGGAAGAGAAATATTCCTTTAATACAGTGCATTCTCGGGTAGCGCCTGTCACCTAAAAACATGTCTTGATATTATTACTAACTATTCAATGGACACGCGCCAGGAAGAGGACCAGTTATTATCTCGCGCTGTGTTTTTCTTGTATGGCCTGGTACAGTAGTTTCTACTGCGGTGGTCTCAGACTGCTGCTTTGCTAACGTCACTGCCTGCCTCGGATTGTTCTCAACAATGCAGCCGCCCTGCGCCAGACACCAGCATTCTCGGTCTTTCCTTCGCATTCAACAACCGCGAGCATCCCCAAATCTGCTTTTTGCTTAAAGCCCCACATCAGTTGGTCCCTTGTGGCGAGACGCGCCTCTAGCCCTCTTTATGCTTCCCAACTTCGCCGTGGATCATTAATGCTCTCTAGGCCGCTGCTGGCCACAGAAGCTTGGGCAAACAATTCCTTTCATGCAACCATATCTATATAATGTAAAAATGCATTATCTCGCGGCGATAACATTGAATAAAAAGTTCGCAGGTTTACGTCCGGATCAAGTGGTTAAAACTCCACGAACCTTCGGCCAAGCACTCTTTTGCCATTGTCAAGTGGAATGACTGCCTAGTGGCTGCTAGTACGGGCTTATATACACACTAGCCGCCGGCTGTGGCGTCACTGGTGCCCGCGAAATCGCCATAAATGGGCATGCGTTGAGTCGGTGTTCGATTTGCTCGTTTTAACTTCTCAAGAAGGAACATGAAAGGTTTTATCGTTTACAATACCCAGAAAAATCTGCTTTAGTAAACGGTCATCGCACAAATTTGATGAAACCACTCTCACTAACGGCTTCATGTTCCAGAGACCTACTCATTTACGTGGATTAAACCCCAATGTTACTCCATTCTTTCTTTCGCTAATCTATCATCTGAACAGTTTTTATGTATTTCCATACGATGTAGTAGCCAGCTGGAATGCCAGATAGTTACATATGAGAGGTGCATTTTATTTGGAATGTGTTTACGATATTAAAGCAAAATTAGTCTCAATAATTTTAGTAACTGTGAATGGAATAGAGAATCTCATAGGCAGCATCCATAGCCGAACGGTTGCCAGAAAGGTAGCTCGGTGTATTCGACCAGAGAACTGGCCGTCATCAGTAATAAGAAAAGAGTGAAAAAATAAGCTGAGTGAAGGTGTAACCGATGCAATTTGAAATATGCGTGGCATACGCCTAGAAACAATTAGTAAAATGACGAAAGGGTTAGTATCGCTGCCTTTGGGTGGAATAACGCGCGTGATCCTCGGCACGGGTCGAAAGTGATTATATGCACACTCATCCCGTCATTATTCACTTATGGACAGGTGCCAACGATTTTCCCATACAACACTTGCCCGAAATCTGTCGTCTTGCGTCTGTCTAATTGTTCCAAGAATCATTTACGGTTTGTACGGCTTTGTTTTGGCGTCTGTGTGGTAGACGAAGAGCGTTCTTGGGCTCAAACGAACTTTAAGCGTTCATCTTCAAAGAATTATGGAAATTGTATTTCTCGTATAAGACGTTCTGCACTCTCAACAAATTGTATGGAATGCATAAAATTGTAACAATAATCCACAAGAACTGTTTAATTTTCTACTACTACATTAGAGCGATGATTTATTACCAAGTGGTTGGGTATAAGATCTTAAATGCTATTTTCCAATTACGATCACGTCTGATTGTGTCTTTCAGATGCATATAACGTTTGTCATGTGTTGGCTGTAGTTCCATAAATGTGTGTAAATTATGCAGCTGACCGATCTACCTGAAGAGCTGTTTTCCAGATTGCTGCTGCATTTAGTCCCCAATGTCAACATGTTTTAAAGGTTGTCATCTCAGCATTTTTACGAAAACCACAATTACGGTTGCGCAATATGTTGTTGGCATTCTGACGTCTACTGCTGTTGTATGAAAGTGTACTTTGGTAAGGCAGAGGGTGATCCAATTCAGTACACAGATATTTTGGTTGAACGCTGCACTTCTACTCCCGAATTCATAAGTTCTTTGGAATGCAATCGGCCACGTTAATGCCTGGTATGTGGCAACCTCCTTTATTTTTCATTAATTTGTATCCTGCAGATGATAAAACAAGTGGTCTTTTGTGAGATATTCTTCCACAGCTACGTAGTCTGTAGAATGGATTTGGGAAGTAACAAACGGGATTTACACATATAGAATTGGTGTAAAAACTGATTATTGTTACATTAATTCATTTGAGGGGATTTTCCTCACTTAGAATTATTCCAAGTAGTTTGTTTTCCGTTTTCTGGTGTATTATTGATCGAAGAATCAAGAATATCCTAACTAACAATTTTCAGAAAATTTATGATTGATACTTTCCACAAGACTGTATCATCTGCTAATGATAGTTCCAGTGATGGCAAGGTGGTTTTTCTTTTTCCTTGAAATCTGTGGTAGGTATGAGTCCCTTGTGTGACTGCTGTTGGGAATCCTGGCAATTCTCATGGAAAGTACTGAAGTGCCGTTGTTGCGTTACTGTGGATCAGTTAAACCATAAATTTGTAGCAGATGACCAGTAACACAAAATATCGCCTACCCTCCGTAGTACAGCCACTTTAGAACGGCGGAAATTTCACATAAAACCTATGTTGTGATGTAAGTTCACACTATTTCAACAAATAATTGTGGATGCCATCACATGCTGCTGCGTTTTCTCTCTGAATAAATTTATTTTCAAATTTTTTGTGTCTGCAGAGTATTACATGTCTTTTAATGGCATATTGCAATTTTTACCATATATCGTCAGGTTATCCCCAATTGAACAGATACATTATTTGTATACTGCATTTCTGTCATGTAATTTATGCCTACTTGAAATATTTTACGCATAAGTTTACAAACGTTTCTTATTTCTTATATCGTTGTTTTCAAATAATTTTTATTATATCGTTGTTATTTTAATCTTTCGTCCGTGTATATAGTTTTTTAATGTTCGAAGTAGATTATTTAAAATGTTTGTAAACCTATTGGACCAACTGGAAGTAAATTGTAGAATCAGAAAAGTGTATTATAATTTATTTGTGCTACTTTTAGAAAGTTTATGCCAACTGAATATTCCATTCTTCTACAATACGTGTTCTTTGAAAGTTTTTATTATTATAAATATATTGATTTTGGTTATGTAACTCTATTGGTAATAGAAGTATCACTAACAATTGTTCTAGTTTTAACACTATTGGTAAGAGAAGTAGCAGTAATAATTGTTACAGTGTGAGTAGAGTATACTTCTTATTTTAACAGAGACGCGGAAATGTATTTATTTTGTTTGACTTCGTATGTCTATTGATGAAATTGTTCTCAGAATACATCATAACACACAGTCAGGGTACTTAAACAAACATAATTACAGAGTTTGCAAGTTTGAAATTTCAGAATGAGTACTAACACTAAAACTAATAATTATACTAATAAAAGATAATAATAATTAGTGTACTCATTATAATGACTGTTTTACTGCAGCTGTGTTAACAGTATATAGGCAATGTGACGAACCAGAACAAATGGTGGAAATCGATTAATTCTCTTTGCAAAAAATTTCAGTTGGGCTACAATTGGGCTACAATTAATGCACAGTAATGCCACCATTTGTATGTACCGGTACATAGCTCGGATTTTACGTGAAAAAAAAAAAATGTTTTGTGTGCTTTCTGGGAGGTTTTAGAAGCGTATCACTTCGACACTTTAAACTCATTTGAAGCGATCCGATTTTTGTATGAAGGTTGACAAATAGATAACGTCAAAAAGATTTCTGTGTTTCAGTTAATCAGTACCTGTAGTAGAGCTGAATTTAACAGATGCTGAAATTTCGTGAAGACATTTTGAAGGCCTAATTCACAAACCTTGTAGGATATCACATCTACTCAACTATGGTAGAATAAACGTTAAGAATCAGAATGAAAAATGTTTCTAGCACAGAATAAAAATTGGTGAATATATCCTGCCCAGAGTCAAAGATGTAAAACAGAAAAGCTAGCTCCTCTATTTATCTGGCAGCTTAAAAAAAAAAACATTTTAATTAAAATGTCTTGAGATATTCCCGTTTTGTTACTTGTTAGTACTACACGTGATTCAGTTATCACTTTATGCATGTCAAACCCAATGAAAGTCTTATCACATTTTCTTTTCTCCTGTAACACATCAGGCATATATGTTCCATTGGATGTCAGTTTTGCCACATGGCACGGTTCATGTGAAGTCTTGGAATATGTGAAACATCATCTGCCTTGTAGCATCTCATATCGTGTGACCATCACAGTGTTATCTTGTGGCACATGGCATACCATGTCATGACACTGTGTTATGTTGGGACACATTCAAATGTTCAAATGTTTGTATAGCTTATGGGACTTAACTACGGAGTCATCAGTCCCTAAACTTATAAACTACTTATGAACTAGCTAACACTAAGGACGGAACAAATATCCATGCCCGAGGGGGGATTCGAACCCCCGACCGTAGTGGCCGTGCAGACGGTGACTGGAGCGCCTCAGTCCCCTCGGCCACCGCGGCCGGCTTGGGACAGATAACATCTTGTTTCATCGTATCCCATGATATATCACATCATAATGTAAGACAGAGTACCACATCATGTTTAATAAATTAATACTCCAATTGATGTCACGCAATTAATCTGTTGTGTCATGTCATATGATGCACCATTTCATATAGTATTATATATTGTGTCAACTGACATGGCATGATTTCATAACATGGTACATGGCGCAATGCCGAGCAGCCCATGCTACTTTCTCATATGACCTAAATTAATGTGTTGACTAATGACATTGAAGTTTAGAAGCATGCATTTCCATCAAGGATACTTGCGATTATAGATGCGCCTAACGTCAGGAGCTCACTCCTGTGATGAACAAGGGTTAACAGTAGAAACGTATGTTAAGATTATTTCATTAAAATATTTTTGAGATGGCCAGATGAGTCGAGAAGCTAGTTATTCCCGTCTACATCTTTTCCTCTGGACAGGGCATATTCACCTTTTGTTGTGCTTTGATAAGGGTATTTTACATTGTGGTTTGCTTTATTATTCACTTGTGATGTGAATACCTAATAATTATATTTGAATCATCGGTAAATAAAAACCCTTTGGAGCTATTCCCAGTTATGTATGTTATGAAAAGAAATATTCCAAGACTTGTTCATAAATAAGAGCGAATCTCAATGTTTGTCATTCCCCACTTTTCATAACCAAAATCCAACGGAAAGAAGAAGAGGAGATGTCACTGATTTATTTATTTAGGATAAAATTCGTTATACAAAGACTACATGGTTGAAAATATAGCCCCATGTAAAATCATTACTGACTGTTTCCGCCGTTGCTGGCTGTAACTGCTGCTACATGGCACTGAATAAATGAGGCTCTTGATATGTTGCTGGATGTATACCAGTCCACCCTGCATTCACATATTGCCAAAGTTGATCTGGTGTAGTGGTTAGTGAAGTATCCCAGTCCAGTAGTTCGGCACTCATTAACCAGATGTTTTCTATAAGCGAAAGATGGGGATAACAGGCAGGTCAGGGCAGCAACACAATGTGGTGTGGTTGTACATTATCCTGTTGATAAGTGGCTGTTAGCGAGCTCTGAAGTTATGGGAAGACAACATGTTCCAACACTTTACAGACGTGACGTCCGCCTCCGTCGTTCAGTGGTAGCGTCACTGACCACCGATGCAAGGGCCCGGGTTCGATTCCTGGCTGGGGACTGGATGGTATGTGTTTGTCCTCATCATCACTTTCCTCATCATGATCGACAGCAAGTCACCGAAGTGGCGTCAGTTGAAAGACTTGCAGTAGGTGGCCGAGCCCCTATGGGGATATCCCGGCCACGAAATGCCATACGATCATGTCATTTTTCGTAGATGTGATACTGGCTGGTTAGTATCAGCAATACGTACTAGTGGGGTGCAGGAGTGGAATTCAGTACCACCCCAAACCACGACCAGTATGGTGATACAGGAGTTAACTCCAAAACAGAACAGGACGCACAAGTGTAATGTAGGCAGTTTCCTTAGTAGAACTGTTGCATCTTCTATGTGTTCTGCCAATGAAACGTAGCCTCTGGTTCGCCTTCCCTACAATATTGTCTATGTACTCGTTCCAATTTAAGTTGTTCGTAATTTTATTTCTAGGTATTTTTGTTGAAATAGCGACCTGCAGAGTAGAATGATTTACCGTGGAAATGAAATTTAATGATTTCTTTTAGTGCTCGTATGGATGGCTTCACTCACATCATTATTCAGGGTCAACTGCCAATTCATTGAAGCATGCTAATATCTTATCTAAATCGTTTTGCAGTTGCTTTTGATCTTCTGACGACTTTACTAGCGGATAATTGATATCAGCATCCGCGAACAGTTTAAGAGATATAAAGGTAATGAACAGTAGGGGCCCTATAACACTTCACCGAGTGCATGATAGCTAGGTATGGAGTTATTGTATCAGCATACTCTGAAAGGAACTTCATTGCTATACCATCTGGCCGGGACACTTGTTTTTCTTAAGTGATTTAAGTTGCTGTAATACTCAAGGGATATAGACTTCTAAATTACGCTTGCTGACAGCCGTTCTTGATTTGAATTCTGGAGTCTTTTCTTGGTCTTCTTTCGTGCATGAATTTCGGAAACCAGTGTTTAGCAGTTTTGCTTTAGCAGTACTGTCACCAGTAGCATCACCATCGCTATCGCGTTGTGAAGGTAGTGATTGCGTTTTTCCTATAGTGTGCTTTGCTTACGACCACAATTTCTTCTGATTTTCTACCAAATTATGTGACAATGTTTCGTTGTGGAAACTATTATAAGCTTCTCGCACTGAAGTTCAAGCGAAATTCAGAGTTTGTCTTCGGGATTTTGAGTCTATTTAAATTTGGCATGCTTTTTTTCTTTGCTTTTGAAAGACTGATCTAATCTGTTTTGTGTGCCCCGGTGGGTCAGTCCCCTCTTTTGCTAATTTGCTTGGTACTGTAAGCTACATCTGATCTACACTAACATTGTTAGTTTCGAAAGACTGGAGATTCTCACCCAGGAAAGTGTTAATCGAATTTATATCTGCTGTTTCGAGTAAACATACTTTTGGTTTACTTTTTGTGGGTTTGGAAAGACCGATATTCAGTCTCGCTACAACTCTGTGTTCACTAACCCCTGTGTCTGTTTTAATGCTCTTTATTAGCTACGGATTACTTGTTGCTAAGAGGTGAAGTATGTTTTCACAACCATTTACTATTCTAGTGGGCTTATAAACTAACTGCTCAAGATAATTATCGAAGAATGCTTTCAGTAAAATTTCGGACGACGTTTTATGATTGCCTTCGGTTTTGAATATGTATTTTGTCAACGTATCAGGGGTAAGTTAAACTCGCCAACAATAAATTTGTATTCTTTCGGTACGTTTTTGAAACTTTATCCAAGCTTTCTTAGAACATTTCTGCAATCGAATCGTCTCAGTCAGAGGGTCGGTAAAAATAATCAAGTCCGTTTGTCGGGTATAACTTCTACCCATTTTGATTTGATTTGATTTTCTCAGGGAAGCCAAAACAGTCTTGATCCAACCCGCCACTGCCCGCACCGAAACTAAGTTTATTGTGCGGTATCGCTCCCTGTATATCTAGTAAAGCCAACCAATGCCCTTGAACAGTGCAAGGAGTCCCTTTACCAGTTCTTTATTAGACACAATTTCTTCGGGTATGGTTGTCCCAAATGTTCTGTGCCTTTTACTCTCCAATGCAATGCATTCGAAGATTAGATGTGATGCAGTTTCATCACCGTCATCACAGATCCTACATTTAGGATCCTCTCCTGTTATTCCCATTGTATGTAGGTGTTTTTTTTGAAATTCCCAAGGCCTGTCAGCAATCCAATCATGAGTCTAATCTCTCTCCTGTTCAGGCCCAGGATTGCAGAGCTTCTTTTAAAACATGGCTTTGGCATCATTACCTTGCCATGTTTTTGTTGATAGACTTTAGTCCAATATTCTACGTGCTGTCTTCTGAGCCAGTTACGACTTCTACCCATAGTATCTCACAGAAACTATCTACTTCAGTTTCGCTACAAGGTAAACCGGTTGTGCCAGCAATAAATATGCCACCACCTGTAAAGCTGTGAGGAGGGACCGTGGTGCGTACCAGGATAGCTCAACCGGTAGAGCACTTGCCCGCGAAAGACAAAGGTCCCGGGTTCGAATCCCGGTTTCGGCATTAATTTTAATCTACAAGGAAGTTCTATATTAGCGCACACTCCGCTGCAGAGTGGAAAGTAATATTTTGTAGAACGTATTATCTCCTAAATAAATTGGACTATGCACGTGTTGGTTACCGCGTCGCATCACTTCCCGGTCTTGGAAATGCCGTCTGTTTTCCTGACTCCCATCAGTGGTTTCTTTACAAAGGATAAAGCGGGAATATTATTTACCTAAAGACGACCACACCCTGTTGTGGGAATGTTTTAACAAAGTACCCTGAAAGCTGGATGCTGTTCCAATTATTATGTATTCATTTCCTTATGTCATCTACCTGAAGATGCATCTTTACTGATGAGAAACCGGTAGTGTCGGAATAAACACATCTTGCTGTTGCGATTTCATTCTTTACACACCTCCACCTAAGACATCATCGAAGTGAATTTTAATTTTCAATCTTTATTTTTGTGGTGATTGTGTAGAGAATACCTTATTAAAAAAATAAAATAAAATAATAATAATAAAAAAACTAAATAAATTTGCCTGAGTTATCTCTGGTCCTTCTTGGTGTCGCGTTTTGGCCGCTGCTGATTATCCGTGCACATTGGGGCGCCGTGCTGCGATGCGCAAGGCCCTTCGCCCGCGAGGTTCGAGTCCCCCCTCGGGCATGGATGTTTGTGTTGCCCTTAGATTGGTTTAAGTACTTTGTAAGTTACAGTGTAATAACTCAGCAGTTGAGTTCGATAGATTTCAACACATTTGAACTTTTTTTTTTTTTTTTTTTTTTTTTTTTTGGTCGCGTTTTGAATGGCTAGCCGGGTAATTTTGTTGGTATTAAATGAAAGCCTTTGCAGAAAATAAATCTGTTGTTCAGGCTAGAAAATATATTCCGCGACTGCAACATTCCATTCCTTTAGGTATGTAAAATATTTTTCTTATTTTGTAAGCAAAAATTGAAGACAGTTGATAATTTGAGATTGTACGACATATTTCAGCGCGGACTGGTACAAGGGCGTGCTGACAGACGAGGAACTGTACGCGCTGGAGCACCCGAAGCCCAAAGTGAAGTCTCAGTCTGCCTACAAGACGCGCAACGGTGGCCGTCAGCGCCCGGCGCCCAGCTCCCAGGAGGAGGACGCAGCCTAGTGGCCGCGCGAGGAACTACTCGCTCCCACGTCTCCGCGCGTCACACGCACAACGAGGGATGCCTCCGCTCTGCGTGTGCCCCTCCTACCAGTGAATCCATCCTATTAGGTTAAGTACGAGACAGTGATGGCAGTTCTGCACTGGCCGTACGTTTTACAGACTTACTCGCCTCGATTTACGTATCTCAAAGAAATTACAGCGATATTTGCTGTCACCTGCATTTGCTTCTTCTCATTGAATTTCACAATTATGTTGCATTAAAGAACAAACTACAGTTTATGGAAATCCGAAATACGTTTGGCAATGGAGCTCAGATGTTTTGCCTTGTCAAAGTGATAATTTTTATATTTATGGAGTAGTTTTTTGTTACAGAGGCTAAGAGATGTATATCATTCAGAATTGCATTAGGATATTGTTTTCGATAAATAAAGTATATGCAACATATTATTTCCAGTGAAATTGTCATATGTTCAAACCTGCAATTCCGCAAAGCAATTTTTGTCCCATATATATATATATATATATATATATGTGTGTGTGTGTGTGTGTGAGAGAGAGAGAGAGAGAGAGAGAGAGAGAGAGAGAGATGTTTAAGGGAGTGATTGAGTGGTACTAAAATTACTAATCAGTAATGAAGAACCGCAACAATTTATTCGAAATATCAAAGAAAAGAACCACTCTGTTGCACTTCCACTCCATCTCTGTTTCAGTTTGGCTTGCCACATTACACATTACTACATATAAATTTCGTATTTTCAAGACAAAACATAAGATAAATGGAGTTAGAGCTGAATGTGTTGTGGAGAATTATCTTTGGTTTTGAAGTATATGGAAGAAATTAGGCCCTAGATTTACTGAGCGAACGAAAAGACACTGGGGTGAAGTAATCTAGATTTTAGAGTAAGCACCGAAAACCACCCGAATCATGGTAGCTATAGTCTGCGTCATGTATGAAGGCGGCCCAGTTTTCAGCCGTTCTGCGCATCCCCCTCCATTAACGCTTTGGCAGCCAATAAAATTCATTCTCTAGGTGCGTGGAAGGATGCGAGTTATGCATTGTTTTTCCCTGGCTCAACTGTTGGTCGGCCGTAGCTCCTCCCCTCCACACTTCCCCTATCGCTCAACCTCTATGTGCGGAAGCGCCTTCTTACATGGCGCCAACTATAGGAAAGGATCCTTCACCCCTCCTCTGTCACCAACCACATCCGAGTAACACCACTATATCGTCTTCACCATTGCAGTGTTTTTTATGTTTATTAAACTTATGGTAAATACGAGGGATGAGAGTGATTAAATGAAATTGAATTTGCACTGAGTTTAAATTTGCTGGTATCTTTTAAGAGAAATCGCTACAGGCGAAGCTGCTTTAAGCTTTCGCGACTATGGAGAGTGCACAAATAATAGTGGTTTCTGATGCAGCCCTAATACGAAGGGGAAGGGGCTGGGGGCGGGGGGGATACCCGTGTCCCAAGCCATATGGGGCCCCAATTCAGTCAAGGGTTCAGGCCTTCCGTGGTGCTCAGATGGAAAATATCAGAAGGGTAAAATATCAGACTGCTAATGAAAATATACTTTATATTATAGTGCTCGAAGCAGGTGTAGAGAAAAAGCTGCCCGGTGTTTGTAAGTGAGGCACTGGCCTACTGTCGCACAGTGTGACAGAAGTCCAATACAGATCGTGGGTCGTGATACACTAGTGGATGGCAGAGTCCGTGCAGATAGGTCGCCAGATGACTTCAAAACATGTAAGAAAATTATTTTACCTGCTGAAAAAGGTAAGTGAAGTACAAAACAAGTATCAAACAAGAAAACAATGTGTTACATGTGAACAAAGCCGTTGTATCGTTTGTTTATAATTGTGACATTCCAATGCCGCACCTTTTTCCATTTGCAGCTCGTTTCATATGAGTGACCTTAAAATTATTCATTCTTTCTCTAATTGTGAGATTGTACCTTATTTGCTTGTTGAATGGTTTTTGTATCTGGGTTTATAGTGGCAGTTTGTTTTATAATATACTGTCTTTCTATTTTGCATGCATTTTACTATGGGAGTTGTGATGAAGACTGCATCATTCCATATCAAGGGGGAAGGGAGAGTATTCAGTGTTTACAGATAAAACTTTCAAGATAATTAATTGTACCGACACCTACTCAGTTCCGTGAGTGTTCATTTTCTAGTTTGTTTGTACTTACATTTTTAGAAAAAAAGTAAACTTTGCAAGGAAAACGATTTACGCCTAAGACCAGAAAGTTTCAGTCCAGGTACAAAATGTATCAGTAACATTGAGACCAAATATTACAAAAAATATCATCGAGTTTACCATTTCTTTTCTATAAAGTATTTTCTTTATTCAAGAAAAGAATAATAATCTTCACCAATTTTTAGTCAGGAAAGCAACTGCATATATATATAAAGAAGGTTTTTGTGAGGAATCCATAATACTTTTAGTAAATACTGGCCCCAATATGAATCACAATTAATAATCGTATATCTTCACCTACAAAAGGTACAAAATTCAACATTTTTAATAATTCAAATCAATATATAAATAATAAAAAATAATACAAATGAACTACTCCAATGGTCCTAAACTACGTAAAATACTTGCGTATGTGAAAAATGTGTACCAAAAATCTTAAAATCAGTTTTCAATGTCTTTTCATATTGATTGCTTCTTACTTGGTCTACTTTGCAAGTTCCTGATTCAGTTATTAATAATCAAATTAAAATCAACAATAAACAAAAGGTTTAACTGGTTTTGTTGTAGACCACTTGATATAAAAGCCCAGGATAAATGAAAACCTGAACCAAGGTAAACCCTATATAGACTAATAATCCTGCATATGTGCACTCTCATTTTTTGCATAATTTTCATAAATTACTTAGGAATGAAAATAAATTGTTGATGTTTAAGTTAAATGTATGGTTGAATCAGGACCTTGCAAAAGGAATAAAGATCATCTTTTTACAAAAATAATTTTAACTGTTTCTTATTCTTTAGAAGTTGCTTATTGGATTTAGCAAGAAATGTATGCAACTCCCGTGTATTCCATATGTTATAATGACATGACAATTGATCTCTAACTTGCAAAAAGTGCCAATTCCAGGACTTCTCTGTGAGAGGAACTGGTCGTATTAAGAAAATTGTCCAATTTTCTCATTCGAGGCCATTTGTAACTTCCGTGCAAGAGAAACTTTTCATTGCTAAAAGGGGCAGCAAAAACCATTGACAGAATATACACTGGATAGGAGTATTTGATAACTCTTCTAGAAAACAATCGAGAGAAACATAAGAGAAATTGAAGATATCATTGTCTTTAAAAGCTGATAGCCTATACATACATACATACAATATTTTAAATAAATATTGGCCCAAAGATTCATCTCAATAATCACTCTAGAAATATATCTCCTCCTACAAAAGGGACAAGGTTCAGTATTTGTAATAATTCAAAACAATATATAAATAACAAAAAATAATACAAATGAACATCAGTACTGCTGTAATGGTCCTAAACTACGTAAAATACTACTGGATGTGAAAAAAATATGTACCAAGAGCCTTAAAAATAGTTTTAATGCTTTTTCATATTTATTCCTCCTTACTTGGTCTACTTTACAAGTTCCTGATTCAGTTATTAATAATCAATTCAAACTCAGCAATAAACAAAAGGTTTAATTGGTTATGTTAGGGACCACGAGGTATAAAAAACCAGGATATACGAAAAACTGAACCGAGGTAAACGCTATGTAGGCTAATATTCCTAAACCCATGCAAAATTAATGGAAATGTGATGTAGTTTGATCCTGCAGTTATTATCTATTCATATTCACGGATTTTATGATATTAAATGAGAATGGGTAAAGTAGAAAATGTGTACCCCGCGGTCGAAACCCAGCGATCACCATACCTGCACGGAGTTACTCAAGTACGCCTCCCGCCAGACACAAATTCTCAACTTCACCCTGCCCACTAGAACACAGACTCCTAGTAAGGGCCTAGGTGTGCCGCATTGACACATCCGAAAGAACAGACGTCACTTTTGATCCTGCAGTCACATGTCCGAAAGAACAGAGGCCACGTATATTTGTAACGTATAGAAACGTTGCATCTGCAATTGCATTAGGACAGGAAAGTGGAGAGAGAAGGTCAAACGAGCGTGAAAGTCATAATGTTGATTTCATTATTAACTACCGTTTAAACATTTGTTCAGTATAAGCATATCAGACATCGAGGAGAGTAGAGAGACTATCCCTGTGTAAGCTCTCTAGACGAGAGCAGTGCACGGAGCCAGATTTGTACCCGTTGACCAAACTTGGAACTAAATTTTCCCAACGTAAATCATTAAGAATTAGCGTTTCTACTAAGTTTCGCTGACATACGATAAGTGTAGCCCACATTTGACCTCTGAGTAGCTCCACTTTAACCCTTCCATTTCCACAATATGAATTCAGCCTTGGAAAAATTAAAATTCAGTGTTTTCTGTATTAATACAATGCAGTAAACATCAAAATATGTGTTTTAAAAGTTTTGATCGAACTATTGTTTATTATGTCATGTATTTGATGCGAAACACGTTTGTGTCGAGGTATTTTATTACTTGGACGTTATTTTGTTGATAGTTAACACTGCCAGATCAATAATGCTAGCATAATCTTCGCCACAGCACTAAAGACAAGACAATTCACTGCTGAAATAAGCTAACATGAACCACACTCATACTCACACTCACAGCCACATACAAAAGGTAACGTAACACAACCTTGAAGACGGATGAATTAATGCCTCAGAAGTGGCTACACGCCGTACCAAGCGGCAAAATGTACTAGAAGCATGTTGTTCATCAACAAAAATGCAACTTTAAGGGGGTTAGGACCTGAGGCAGGAGGGACGCGAATGGACATTTTTATTTCCACTGTCTATACTTTTACAACTAATTCACAACATTTGATCAGCATGACTGGGAAGACTTCAGGATTCACACTGATAAGTAGTGGCAGTTCTAAAACATAATGAAATAAGTTTTATTTACATGTAAAGTTTCATTACTTTTGGACTTACTATTGGCTGCATTTGTTGCTGTAGGTACACTTTTCTTCATAAGTAAGAGAGATTCTTCGATGAGTTTTACACAGCATACAAACGATACCTAATTTATGAGAAACTGCATGAGCTGTTACATTTAAAATTTTATGTTTAGAAAAAACTGAAAGGTTATAGTTAACAAACTTAATTGTTATAACATTTTTAATATATTTGGAAAATTCTAGAGTTTCAGACACCTTTAAGTACGGTTTGTATGTTGTGCAAAAATCATCGAAGAATCTCTTTTACTTATGAAGAAAAGTCGACCTATAGCAACAAATCCAGCCAATAGTGAAAAATTTGTTGAAATTTCACATGTAAATGAAAATTATTTAACTACGTTTTAGAATTCCCACTCCTATGCGTTTGAATTCTGAATCCTTGCCGGTCATGCTGATAAAATGTTGTGAATTTATTTGTAAAAGTATAGACAGTAGAAATGAAAATGTCCTGTCCTGCCTCTCCTGGCTCAAGTCGGCCCGCTTGACGTCCTAACCCCGTTAATGATCGAGGCAGAAAATACGGTATAAATCAGCTTTTAATACGTTGTTGTCGAAGAACAACACTGGGAATGAATGGGGTTAATTACAACCATCGGTATACACTGATCAGCCGGAAGATAATGACCACCTAGCTACTGTTGAATAAACCTGTCCAGGCGGTAGCAGCGTCATCTGACGAAAAATAACTTGTAGTCAGGCACACGCGCGGTGCATGTAGTATCAGTAGCGTGCTGTCCGTGTGTAGAATGGGGAATACATGGAGGGGCTGGGCGGTTGCCCCTCATGACCGACGTCGGACGCTCGTAGGCTGGGCAGACCGGTAAAGCAGGACAGGCTGCGAACGTTGATGCAGTGTTTGAGCATTGGGTGGTCTGATACCCTCATCATGCCGAAGGGAGGGAGCGAATCCCTCACCTTCCAGGCGAATAGCTCCTTGAAACCTGTACTGAAGGACGGAAATAAGCTGGCGGCGGCTCCGTTATATTCTGGAGAACATTCGCCTAGGCATACATGGGTCCAATGGAGTTCGTGCAAGGCACCATGATAGCCAAGAAGTATCGTACACTGGTTGCAGACCACGCACATTCGCTCACGACTATAAAAATTCCCAACAGCAGCGGAATTTTTCTACAAGATAATGCACCATGTCATAATGCCAGGGGTGTGCTTGAGTTTTTGATCACCCGGTATCTCACGAAATAAACATCAAACGAAACAACTGAAGAGAACAAAACTTTTCTAGCTTGAAGGGGGAAAACAGATGGCACTTTGGTTGGCCCGCTAGATGGCGCTGCCATAGGTCAAACGGATATCAATTACATTTTTGAAAATACGTATCCCCATTTTTATTACATATTCGTCTAGTACGAAAATATTTATATTGTCTTTTTGAATACCCGGTATTACAGATGTAAGAAAGTATCTTTTAAACCAGACGTAACCGAAAAAAAGAAAAAAACAGGAATATCTGGGTTAAGTAACTTGTGAGGGAAGATGCGATGCCAACTCCCGTCAGAGACTTACCAAGCACTCATTGCCCCCCCCCCCCCCCATGCCAAGATGCTTCACCACTGTGATCTGTGCCGAAGGTGGACATGCAGGGTCTTAGGAAGGTGGTCTTCGTGTTCTGGCTGATCAGTATATTTAACTCATTGTAGCATGTAGGATAGTATTTCCATTGCAGGATAGTAATTATGATTATGCTAAACCCCATAAAAATAAATATAACACAGCTGGAATTAAGCGTTTCTCATAAGTCATATCAGATAATGCCGAAAAAGACGGAATATCGTAGACTTGTAGTGACAAAGGCAATTTGTAGGTGTAGTAGCGCGTCATGGGTTGCTCGGTACAAATTTATTTAGAGACCAGAACAACTGAGCGGCTCGGGGGAACACAATGGTAAGCGCCACAGACGAGGATTTTTGCATTATAGAGCAGTAAATACAGCCTATGTGATGCAGATTGTAATACACGAGGAAAAATTTATAATTTACCTCCAGAGATAGAATGTTCATGTATTATATTCTGTAGCTCATAGGCTGCTTTGATTGCCTTATAAAGCAAAATACCTGACAATAGCCCTTACCATTTTGTCCCCCCGAGTCGCTCAATTAAGTTTCATAAATTTTTTTACACCCAAGAAACCCCACATACTTGCTTTTTGCAGTTTTTAAAATATATGCACCTTGATGAACTGTTAAGACTCATTTATAACACAAAGATTATTACAGCTAGATGGACTTATTTTATTTTTTGACTTGTTATTAATGCAACTATTTCAGCAGAGTCATGTAAGGTAGAACCAAATGGATATCCTGACAGTATACAGTGCATATACACGGTTGGTCAAAAGTGCAACGGATGCAGCGGCCTTCATGATATACAGAGCTTAACTCAGCCAAGGAAAAGGAGAGACGCAAAGTCATACTAGCATCCGAAAAATTCTATATTAAAGAAGTAACTACACCCGCGTGTTTACAGAGTATAGAGTTATATTATGCTGTACGGTAAGTAAACGATCGTAGAAAATGACACCAAGAATGTAAGAATCCGATGGAGAATCCAAGTCTATGGAAAGGAAAATATGGCGCTTCTGATCACAATACAAAGCAGGCACTATCTCGAGAGGAAGCGAGGGCATCTGACACAGCTACTGCGGGATCTTCATGTTTTCAGAATTATGGAATACAACCCCTTGATACTTAGTGCTAGCGCGTGAAGCAAAAGCGAAGATAAAGACAAATATGCGGATATACATTTTAATTATTTAGATCACTGTAATTATTTAAATCCATCGACCATCCAGCTTTAGTAAAATAGGGCAATGCGCTGACGCATTGTTAAAATATCGTGCCATGTATTTTACGACAACCGCCTACAAGATCGAAATTACTATGATTATTCGCCGGGAAAATTTTAAAAGTCACATCTTTGACGATATTATCCAACTGCAGATCCGTATTTTCTCCAAACTGATCATCAGTTTCGATTAATACGCAAATTTCCCTTCCAGTCATTTCCTAGGGCAACGATGTGATGAGCACAGTGATGGAGTTCATGTTGTGTTTAATGTTCTTAATGTTACTGTCTGCTGTGCTTGCCTCTGGACAGCATATTGAAGGTAAAAAGTAGATAACTAACTACCCACAACTACCTTTTTGCTGTACACCATACACTGTTTCAGAATAGCCTCCAAAACTTGCGTATCCATAACCACAGCTTAAAGGATATACTTGAACATTTCTTCTGTATATGTATACACTCCTGTGACTGTTCAGACCGCAAATATTAACAGTTCTATCAAACTTACGTAAGGTGTGGCTCACTCTACTCAGATGAGACTCATCCACTTTACACGACATTAGTAAACTGGTTACTTATTGTTGTAAGTAATCTTTTCGTATGTCTTCCACCTATTACAGGGCTATGGTGCTTAATGTTGTTATAGGAATGCACTAGCTATATATTTTGTGGTGTACTTTCCATACAAATAAAGTAAGGACAATCATGAAGTCTTTTGCCCTTATGTTTTTCAGTCTGTACTCTCTGTAGAATATAAATCAATTTAGCTCGCTAGTTTACAAGAGTTTAGTAACACTTGACGCAGTCTATATTTTAATACCGCTGACATATGGTGCCTACAGCAACAATAGACATGCCAGAAAGTAATTTTTGATGTCACAGCCTGTATATAAAAATTACAAATAGAAATAGGGAAGATTGGTTGTATGTAAGTCTTTGCGACATTTGGGTAATCCAACTTTATCACAAAAACCCATAAACGAACCATATGTGCGAATGTATTGACCATTACTGAGCACCGCTTCTGAGGTTTTCTAAGTAGGTTTACGTGGTATAATACATCTCTTCTCTCACATTCCAAAAACGGAGATTTTTCAGCACTTCTGAAAACTCATTTATGAGTAAAATAAACGGATGAAAGTTCATGCTATCCATTAAAGGAATGCACGATATCCTGTCTTAATCAAACCTTAGACCGGTTTCATACAATGACAGGAATATTTCCAAGAATGCCATTTGACGACAAAGTATAACTTCCATACATTGTTTTAACTGTGTACTTCGACATAAATTACGACAGTTGTGATTAATTTATTTTGTTGTTTTGTAAACAGCAAAGCAGTATATTTCCGAAACAATCATCTAGTTATCAATTTTTGTCCGAATTCTGTAATTTCAACAAGATATAACCACGCACGCTTTCAATTTCTAAAGAATAAAGCTATATCGCTCGAAACTCCATGACATACAAAACTCTGATATTACTTTTAATATACACGTACATCAGTATTTCTGTAAACTGCGTCACCCAAAGAAAAAAAGGGGAAAAAAGAGCCCGAATCAATTCAATTATGTGGACGTGCAGAAAAATATAGCTAACTATGGAGAGCGGCAACAGAAAGCGGATACGTGAAGCGGGGTTTAGAATGCCTCTTTAACGTCAAAGGACTCAGCAGCAGCATGTGAATGAGTTGGAACAAAGCAGATACAACGTACTTTCGAAAAACGGGTAGGTAATGCGCTGATATTTGCACTCGTAATGGGCTTGCCGTACGGGTAAACCGGAATTCGTCCTTCCATCATTGGATTTAGAAAATGTTTTACGAACACACGCAATATCTTGGCGACTGACAGTAAAAGAGGTAATGTAATACACTTCCAAGATGTAAAGTAAAACACCTAATAGCTAACATACGTGGTAATAAGCCTAAATTTATTGCCATATCTTGAGAAGAAAACAAAGGTGCTTACTTACTTCAGGTGTTACACTGAGAACCTATGGGAGTATGTTATAAGGTAGCTGTCTCTCGCTCTTTCCGAAAGCCTAAAAAAAAAAAAAAATCAGCTCAGCTCCTTGCAAACTTTGCAGCTTTTGCAATACAGACATGATGGCACTGAAACTATTGTAGCCGCAGTGGAGTAGCCGAGCGGTCTAAAGCGCCTCGCTGCGGAGCGCGCGGTTGCTCGCCGTGGAGGTTCGAGTCCTCCCTGGGGCATGGATGTGTGTGTTTGTCCTTAGATTAGTTTACCTAGGTTTAAGTAGTTTGTAAGCTACGGACTGATGACCACGCAGTTTGGTCCGATAGATTTACAAACAAAACTATTGTAAAGCTTATTTTACGACTACGATTCTGCTTTAAAAAGTATCAGCATCGACAAGCGATCAATAGCCAATACGAATAGTAACTTACTTACCAAACAGAACATTTAACATATGATGAGTCATCAGTTTCTGAATAGCCACTATTTGTTATATTTCGCTGTTAATGAATGTAGCAGATTGCAGTGCTGTTGTTGTATATAGCGAGTTCGTGTTTAATTTTTTATATCCTTTCCAGTATATTAAATCAAATATTGTAACATATTTCCTTGGTACACCTATGTGCTAGTCCGGCGCAATATTGTGGACCCCATGGCTACTTTCTGGTAATAGGGAGAAAAGTTTAGTTTCAAATTGGAAGTGACAGGCAGTCTTTACCTAATCCTATATGGTCTGTGTTCGGAATCCACAAGCAACGATGAGCAATTTTCCAACACCCACTGCAGAAACATTTCTGAAGTTTCAGCGAAGAAGCATTACATAACAAATAGTATAAACAGAAAGTGGCCAATGGAAATGCTTAAATTTTGATACTGAATGATTTGCAGGCCTAAACGTAACATAATTTCGATCAACGTTTACGCATCTTCCGATGACCGAAAGCCCTGAAAGTTGTCGGTGGTGTCCTGTGACCTTTGTGGTGAAGGTTACAAAGCGTGTTTCTAGAGCCAGTAGTTTGTTACACTAAGCGATCAACTAAGAAATTTTTCCAGTACGGCAAGTTTAGAAGAATCTTAATTGTGTACCCATGCGTCAGCTTGAAATATGGCTTAGTCAGTTTCATATTTTAGAGTCGAGTGTTGCCTTTAAGTCTGTATGCATGTGTAAAGTATGTAGAGAAGCACCTAGGTGAATGGTGGCTTCTTTAAGTAAATAAGACGGACTCAGCAAGATTTAATATAAGGCGCATCAAGAAAGTAAATTTCCGTACATTTTTTTAAAACAAAAGCAACATAGTTACACGCAAAACTTTATTGGCAACAGGTACAGCAATGTTTGAGCTTTATTTCGACATAGAGACCCAAAGTAATGAGACACTCGTCATATCGTGAAATCAACTTTTGTGTCCCTGTGTCGTACATGTCCACCGCTTGTGAACTGAACCAGTGTATGACAGTCGTCTTCATATTTTCCATGTGGTCAAAACGCTGATTGGAGAACAGCAGTTTATTGAGGTGCAATAAAAGATGGGAGTCGCTGGGAGCAAGATCAGGACTGTATGCTGGTTGACCAAACAGTTCACAGTCGAACTTCTGCAAAACAGTAGCTGTGCGCCGAGCAGTAATGGGGCTAGCATTGTCATGGTGGAATACAACACCTGTAGTAAGCATTCCACACCTCTTGTTCTGACTGATTGTTTCACAGTAAAAGCTGAAGACCACTGTCACATGCCGGTTCCATTCGCGGGCGGCAAACTTCTACGACACAGAAATACAAACGTTGATCCCACGATATGATAAGTATCACGATTCCTTCAGTGACTATGTCGAAAAATACCACAAACGTTGCTGTACCTGTTAGCATAAAAGTTTTTCAAATGTTCAAATGTTTGTTAAGCTTAAGGGACTTAACTACGGGGTCATCAGTCCCTAAACTTACAAACTGCTTATGAACTACCTACAACTAAGGACGGCACAAATATCCATGCCCGAGGAGGGATTCGAACCCCCGACCGTAGTGGCCGTGCAGACCGTGACTGAAGCGCCTCAGTCCCCTCGGCCACCGCGGCCGGCAAAAGTTTTTCAAATAACCATATAGTCTACGTTAAAGAAAAAAAGATGGAGACTTCCTTTCTAGATACGCGTCGTAGAAGTCTGTACTACGCAACACTTCTGCAGAATCCCTTTTTCAGAATGTTCAAATGTTTGAAAAGCTTATGGGGTTTAACTGCGGGGTCATCAGTCCCTAAGATTACGAACTACGTATGAACTAACTTATACTAAAGACAACACGAACATCCATGCCCGAGGGAGGATTCGAACCTCCGGCGCGGGAGGCCGTGCAATCCGCAACGTGGCACTCCAGAACGATCGGCGAATCCCGCGCGGCAATCCCTTTTTTCTTTTTTTTTTTTCTTTGATAGCCCGTAATTGTCTCCCGTTGCGATGCGGAAGTTTGAAATTCGGCTCACAAATTCCAAAGACCTTCTTACACAACGACGCAAATGCCTGGTGACCTGCAACCTCACCGCCGTGCTCGCTTCAGATGGCAAGGGGTCGACACTTGCGGAAGAACGCACAGGCTTCACCAAAATTTTACCCAACGCCACCATCTAAGTTGAAAGTATTCTGATTTATAATTGTATTAAAATGTCTATACCTATGTTACGTACTTTGAAAATATTTGCCCTGTCTGAAATACCGTATGTCAATGCTTTGCTTGTGCACTCATATAATAGGTATTCTGCTAAAACATTTGCCAAGAATAATCTGAAACTAACTAAACTTTCAGAAACAATGAATTAAAATAGTCTGAAGTGAACTTTCAAAACGTATTCATCTGTTAGTCTATATTGAACTACAATGTGCTTTGCGTGTTTTTCGGTATCTCAGAAATAATTTTACGTGTAAAGAAAGTAACTTAAATAGCTCTTAATTTAACGGAGAAACAGATTAAGATGAAGTGACTTATTACGCTGCTAAATACAAGACGTGGAAACAGAAAAGACTGACAGCGACACCATCTGAAAGTAGAAATCAAACTAAAGAAAGTGCCTGACATGAATACTGATCTAAAAGTACATCAATTTGCACAATATATTATCAAATCATGGGGGTGTTGTTTTGCCCTTGTGGGAATTTCGCTTGTAGTAATAATACAAACGCCGATTTATACACATAAACGCGCATACTGAACATTGATCATTACTTGAATGAACACAGCAAAGTGGATACATAGAGAGATCAAGAACATGCTAGAACAAACGACGGCACGCGACGCGCCAAAGAGTGTACATTAAAGATCATACAGTCTATGTAAGTTCGATATTTTACATACCGTCGATACAACCATATACTATGAAACTTTATCTGTATTTTTGCGCACGGAGAACTACACCGTGCCATCTTCTTCCAGTTAACAAACATCAGAAAGAAAATATTCTTTGCACAGCACTATGCTTTCTCTTAGTGCAAACACGAGGTCCAGCGTGTTACGAAAGTTACTGTAAGTGCGTTACTGTGTACTGCCAAGTGAAAGGCAAGTTTTTTTCGCCTCCTTTACAAGTAAAGACTCTTACCCGCAAAGGGGAGGCGGAAGTAAGTTACTAAACTGCTGGCCATCCAAACTCCAACACCAAGAAGGACAGGAGATATCATATCCAAATTTGTTTAAGAAATAACACGTAGTATGAAGACCACATGATTAAAAATACAGTCTCACTAGAAGTGAGGAAGATGATGAAATCAGTGCTGAGAGTAGCTGCCACTGCTGCTACACTTTTCGGCATCAATGTTCAAATGTTTGTATAGCTTATGGGACTTAACTACGGGGTCATCAGTCCCTAAACTTACAAACTACTTATGAACTAGCTAATACCAAGGACGGCACAAATATCCATGCCCGAGGGGGGATTCGATCCCCCGACAGTAGTGGCCGTGCAGACCGTGACTGAAGCGCCGCAGTCCCCTCGGCCACCGCGGTCGGCTTTTCGGCATAAATCCAAGAGACTCTGCATGCGTTGTTAGGGTATAGCAGTCCACGCCGCTTCCAAATATTGCAAAGTTGCTCTGATGTAGCAGCAGGCGGTGTATCATGGACCACTCGTTCCTGTCATCGAACAGACGTTTCCAGTGGCTAGAAATTAGGGAACAGGAAAGTCCAGCCAGAGATACAATCCGACTGGAACGAGAAAGTATTGAACGCCGCGTGGCTCATGTGGTCGCGAACTGTCCTGCTGCAACGTGGCTGGCAGCAAGCTCAGAAGGTATGAGAGGACAACGTTTCAGAGATATAACACTGGCTGATTAGTGTACCGGCAGTGCGTATACGTTGCCAACGACCGTGCCGCAGTTGATACACTGGTTCCCGTTAGATTACACCATTTGAGCACTGACGAGCTTGGTTAGCACGTGGAGGAGTGACCATCCTGGTCTACCGAGCGCTGTTCGCAAGCGGGATGTACTCACAAGGAGAGGACGCCTACTCGGCATCGCCGAATTCGTCAAAATGTGTGGTACACGTAGGGCGTGGTGAGATATGAAAGTGCACCAAGTGGGAACTCCAGATGGCTAAGCGTTAGGAAACACAAGGAATTTTGATAGGGATGTATCACCCATATGCACCTTATCAACTCCCCTGAGAGAGACTGTTTAGAGAGCGGTGTTTGGCTCAGAGGAGTCTCCTTTCCGCCTTTACATCCAGGCTGCGCGCGCTCGCGGTCGAGGTAGTGTTTACTGTAGGCGTTCTCACGTGTGTTAACTGTTACAGACGAACATAATGGCACACTCTTTCAGAAAAACGACGCTCAAATTGACGTTCTCCAGCAAGTGCCCGAGACCTAAGGCCCTAGAAATCGAACGTTATTTAAGGGAATAAGTACGCATTGACTACAATGAACTTACTGTAATCCATTTATCGATAGTGAGAAGTGTCGTATACGTCAAACTAGTAAACGATGCAGCATTTGAAAAAATACTGAATGGCGTAAAACAATGACTTAAATTTCGACACTCAGACGGACACATCGGTGACGTGTTAGTCGATCATGCAGGTTTAGGTATCCGCAACATACGGATCTTTGAACTGCCATTTTAGGTACGAGAATAGATGGTAACAGTTGCATTACGACCATACGGCACAGTGATCAGCCATATTGCAGAAAAATGGACGAGTTTCACAACCTATCTAGTGCTCAATGGCGTGCGACAGGTGCGAATTGAGATAACGAAACATGTGCCGTCGTATTTGTACATCGGTGGCTGCAGAGCTATCGTGATGTACGACGGACAGCCCAGAACTTGCTCAGGATGCGGTAGTGAGGGCCATGTTCGATCGGAATGCCTCCAAAGAAGAATAAAGACATTCGCTATTGCGAGAAAATATTGATAATATTATCATCACCGTAATTCGTCATCATACAGTTATTTAACAGATGCCTAAGCGAGGCAATGACGATAACAGCGTAGGATAATGCCTCGTTGTTTTCATTCTCCCTGGTACGGAAATACAGATTAAGTTGCGAGTGCTAAGGGATGAATGGAGTTGACTCACATGTGCAGTAGGTGTGGCACATGGAAGTTTGGGTCGGTCCTGGAGTCGTTTTCGGGTAGCCAAGTGGTTAAGGCGACCGCTCGCGAAAAGCGGGAAACCCAGGTTCGAATCCCGACCCGGCACAAATTTTCATGTCACCATTTGGTAAAACATCCATACCTTATACAGTGATACTAAAAAAATTCGCTATTTCGAGAAAATATTGATAACAATAATAACACAATTGCCCAGAGGCGAACACAAGCCACGGATTTGACACGTTTACCGCTTCCATTCTCAGCGGTACTCCGAGAAACAGAGACACCGATCCCGAACTAATCGACTGAAGTTACACCTAATGAGGTAGTTTTCACTACCGGAACACATTATGCGGGAAAAATCAACAGAAAACGTGCCGCAAACACCACCGCCACTTCCAGTGACGGCGGCGGGAAGATCCAAAGAAAACGCTGTTGTAGAAATGAAGGAGACGACACGAGTCGCAATGGAGGACTCGCAAAAAGAGAGTTCCACCCCGTCGAACGCTGAGGCACGCATACGTAAGCAACGTTTGCCGAAACGTCATAAGAAATGACGACTCAACCGAGTGGAAGAACACACCCTGCCGTCTAATAACGTGGATGATTCCGACGACTTCGATCACGTCTCACGCAAGCTGCAACAACAGGACGACAGCAGTCGAATGGACACAGAAAGCCGGCCGCCGTGGCCGAGGAGACTAAGGCGCTCCAGTCACGGTCTGCACGGTCAATACGGTCGGGGGTTCGAATCCCCCCTCGGGCATGGATATTTGTGCCGTCCTAGTTCGTAAGTAGTTCATAAGTAGTTTGTAAGTTTAGGGACTGATGACCCCGTAGTTAAGTCCCATAAAATAAAAAATAATAAATAAAAAATAAAAAAGGTGTCGTGACACAGCAAGCTTCTGATCAATCATCACAAATTAATCAGAAACCCTCACTTAGAGCACAACAAGACGCGACACAGGAGACCACACACGGCACTCCAGGTCGGGTTAGGAACATCAAACAACACTGGCGTGCCGGCCGCGGTGGCCGAGGTGATTGAGGCGCTCCAGTCACGGTCAGCACGGCCACTACGGTCGGGGGTTCGAATCCCCCCTCGGGCATGGATATTTGTGCCGTCCTAGTTCGTAAGTAGTTCATAAGTAGTTTGCAAGTTTAGGGACTGATGACCCCGTAGTTAAGTCCCATAAGCTTAACAAACATTTGAACATTTTTTGAACACTGGCGTCTGGTCTGAAGATCAAGAAGACACGTAAGGAATACCACAGAAAACGTGGAGGACGCGGTAATCTCGTCCGGCCACTCGGAATGATGATAATGGACTACTACAGCGAAGTGCATCCGCCGAGGAGGTCGAGGGAGCCGACGACGCGAATATACCCAATATTTCATCCCAAGCGTATAGGATGAACATCACGAAGCAAGCATACAAATTGGGGCCGTTAATATTAATACCACTAGATCACAGGTGAAATTACAACTATTTCGAGATATGTTATACGCATCCTATGTCGATGTCCTATTGGTGCAAGAAGCTTGGTTCGATGCGCCCCTCGAGATCTATGGATACATAACACACAAATCACCTTACTCGACAAACAACAGAGGCACGGCAGTTGTAATAAAGGAAGGGATACCGACATCAGAACCATATTTCTTACCATCTGGACAAGGCATGGCGATCACAATACAAGGGCCTCGCGTCATAAACATCTATGCTCCTTCGGGTACAGAGAAGCGACAAGAAAGATCGAAATTCTTCTCTGAAGAAATAGTGCCCCTATTTGCCGGCAGCTACGACCGGTTTATCCTCGGCGGAGACTTCAACTGTGTCTTGGCTCCGAAGGACCAAACTCCAAACTTCACCACCTGCAAAGAACTACACGTGATATATACAGACCTACTGTGTGAGACATTGTTCATGAGGTATGAGGACATATACAGTAACGTTCATGGAAAACCGCCCCATCACGCACCAGGTTTTAATCTATTACTTCTTTACTAGTAACTGTATTCCTATTTGATTTTACACTTACACAAGTGAATATATACTACAAAATTATATAATTTTACAACATATAAATCAATAAATATGAGATCGTATACACTGCGATGGGTGAAAATCTTTCACATCATGCACCACGTTTTAATACATTTCCGTATTCACTGCTAAGATACTCCTGGATTCCAGTCATCTGAAAGAAATTACTGAAAGCAGATAGTGCTGTTGACAATTGTGCTTACTCGACTGTGGGCGGAAGTATGAGACTTCTATAGAGCTACAGGGAAAGGAAGAGACTGAAACAGTAAGCATCCGACAAATACCAATTATTTCTGGCAGATCTACCTTTTAAATTCAAGAAACTGTAATATCCAGTGAAACTTGCATTTTGTTTTACGATTAATAAATCACAAGGCAACCTATTAAAAACTGCAGAGTGGTTTCGACATCGCCATGATTCTCATAAGGACAATTACATGTCACTAGCTCTGGGGTGAGCTTCCCAAAGAATTTATTCATATTAGATTTTCGACAATAACCAGAAATATTGTTTACAATCAAATTTTGAATCAAATGATTGCATTAAGGTTACATTTCACTTCTTTTTTTTTTGTTTTTTGGATACTGCAGTTATTATTTTGTACATAATGCAAAACAGCCTTATTTCTTAAATACTCTCGCATAAATATGTATATTGTTAAAAAAGGAGATGGACAGAGAGAGGAGGAATAAGAGAAGTACTAACTCAAAGCTTGAATAACACCGGGTTTACAGCTAGTTAGTTATATCTCCGTATTGGGCATACATTCAACAAAGTGCAGTGGTCGTTTTATTTTCTACTTTTCCTAACGTGACAGTTTCATGCGAAGGGTCAAAATTTTAACAGCATTCCGGTTTCCTTTCAGCCGCCCGCGGCGCGTGCAGCATCAATAAAGGACACAGCAGTCACTGAGCCGAGAAATGATGGCCCGGCTTCCTGTTTACCGCTGCAGGAAGCGCGGGCTACTTTCTCGCAGACATCCGATTTTCAGGCAGGATATTTATCTCACCGCCGACCTACCATCTTAACTGTGCACTTTGGAACAGGACTTTCTGAGTGGGTGAAAGGAACAGAATAACTCCTCTCTGCGAGAACTAGATCCTAGCGATGGAAAAAATCCGTTCGGTTAATACCGATAGCGTTGTTTTACATCTGAATAACCGGTATTTTTTTAATTTTACTCCAATAATCGAAAATAGAATCACCGGTATATCATTATAATATAGCAGCAGTGATTACATTTTTAGTTTTTAAACGAACAAATTTTTTTAAAAGTGAGTAATGTTTATTTTATCGCTATGAAATATTAGGCGGTTGCGACCTTCCTATCGGTACTCACCAATAAGAATTGGGCAATATATAACTCTGTTCTTAGGGGTGAGTTATGTATGTCAGCTTCTACGCCCTAAACAGCTACCCAATATGTTTAAACAAGATCAATAATTAACTGTAGTTTAGCCAGTTTATCAATCTGCATATGATGACGTGAAAGTATATTTACCAAACATAAACTAATCCAACAAAATGGAGTCTAAGATAAAGAAGTGATTCACTCACGAAGTAATTCTTTATAAATAGAGTTTATTTCTCTTTCTGGACATGAAAATGCGTAGGTGGTCCTACTTTATACATCGGTAAATAACTGAATATTTCCCCAATTATTGTTCATGAGAGGCACTATAAGTATTACACGCACTCCAGAGTAAAAGTTCCAAATTATCACTCGTAAATTAGTGATGTCTATCGAACATTACAGTTCTAAATTAATCCGCGATTAATTACAGTATTTGTTATAAAACACAGTTTGTCATCACACGAGTACACGATTGCTGAATTATCACAGCTCCACAGCCCTACTACCGTGCATAGTTTATCACTTTTCACCAGAGACTTAGTTCTGCAGTTACAGTCCCGTAAATTTTCTAAGTCCACACATACCTATCTCTTCAAATCACAAGTTCAGACAGCCCAGCGTCACAACCCACAACCTTTCACCACCGCGTCCAAGTTACGAGTCCCCTCCCAAGCGTTCCAAAAGCGTGCTCTCCCTGCTCCCAAAATTGTATCCCTCCGCGCATCCTAACGCCTCATCTTTAAAATACAATTTCCCTCCCAAATTATTATACATTTGAATATCACAGAATTAAATGCTTTGACCAACTCCCTGCAAATGTTGTTTGGGGTAAGGATGGGGAAGGAAATCGGCCGTGCCCTTCGAAAGGAACCATCCCAGCATTTGCCTGGAGTGATTTAGGGAAATCATGGAAAACCTAAATCTGGATGGCCGGAGGTGGATTTGAACCACCTTCCTCCAGAATGCGCCTTGCTGCGGAAAGTGCGGTTGAATCCAGTCGGAGGTTCGAGTCCTCCCTCGGGCATGGGTGTGTGTGTTGTTCTTAGGTTAATTTAAATAGTCTGTAAGCCTAGGGACTAGTAACCTCAGTAGTTAAGTCCCTTAGATTTACAAACTTTCTTTTTGTTTATGCTTTTAGTTCCAGCCTATAAGCCCTAGAAGCATAGCGAATTCTCACAGCCGCGGTGGAGTAGCCGAGCGGTCTAAAGCGACTCGCTGCGGAGCGCGCGGTTGCTCGCCGTGGAGTTTCGAGTCCTCCCTGGGGCATGGGTGTGTGTGTTGTCCTTAGGTTAGTTTACCTAGGTTTAAGTAGTTTGTAAGCTACGGACTGATGAGCACGCCGTTTGGTCCGATAAATTTACAAGCATTTGAACATTTTGAATTCTCACAGGAGAGGCTAATAATATGAATCTGAAACACGAAAAGAAATTTCATATGACCAGATAATATTGGAAAACAAACGATCTTTGCCAAGAATGAAGTTATTGAATTACACAAAGATTTACCCGTGATACTATTTACAAAGCAAAAGTCCTTAAGAATGTGATAAAATCCGTGTTTCTATCAATAACTTTTTTCTTGCATGTAACACAATGCGAGGAAGGAGGAGATCCACTGCTAGGCCTCATCGGTGAGTTAATGTGCGCGTACTCGGCATTGAATGTCAAGTCATGTTCCTCGAGCACGTCACAGCGTTGTGGTAACGAGTGAGAGTGACGGCACGTTACGTGCTAAAGGAAGTGAGAATGCCGACTGCCAATAGAGCCGATCAACTGTCTGCTTACTTTCTTTTCTTGTTTGCACTCAGAGCAAAACGTTGTCCGTCTGTGGAAGTGTTAAGGAGGAGACGTGTCGGCCGCAATGGCCGATCGGTCTGCGGCGCTCCAGTCACAGTCTGCACGGTCGCTACATTCGGAGTTTCGAATCCCCTCTCGGGCATGGATGTTTGTGTCGTATTTAGTACTAGCTGAAAACCCGGCGTTGCCCGGGTATTTATTTATTTAATTGAGCCTTGAGTTATCACTTTTCTTATCCACTCTCTGTCTGTCCATCTCCTTTTTTCTAAAAACATGTTACATTTATCAGAGATTATATAAGAAATCACACGTAAAAATGCACTAGTTACGAAAAATCCAATCACGAAATTCAACAATAATGATTGTAATAATATCACAGATCGATCACTTGATGTAATGCGCGAAATGACAAATCGATTTTTTTAAAGAAATAAAAGAAATTTCTATTTTACTGCTTTATTTATTTATTCTTATATCTCTGACGTCCACACTCCCGGAACACCACCTTCATGACCTAGGTCGTGAATTGCCTTTCCCTTCTGTTCCCATCCTTTCTTCTTCCCTTCTCTCCCACCTGATGAAGGAACTGTGTTCCGAAAGCTTGTCCTTTTTGTCCCCACTTTTCTGTTTCTTCATTTGTGTTACTATCGGCGGTACAGCACAAAGGTAAGTACTGGCAAGCCATTCTATCTCGTTTCAACAATATTTATTCTTATATTTTCTTATTCGTATGCTTATCCGTACAGAGAAAGAGCTGAGGACATTGTAGCACGCATAGACCCAAGATATGGTCTGTGGCATCACGTTTTGCTGTGTGTAACATCCTTGCTATAGAGTCGCAAACGTCATCGCTGGCCTTCAGTGCGAATTTTTTAAATAATTTGACGACTTCCAACCACCATATCTTCCACCCCCTTATAGCTATCGGCATGGAACTGCTATGGTGTACAACGGGAGACTTCGGACAACAATTACACACAGACCATTCGTTTGCGTTCCGTAATTTTTGCTGCAGAGTGAAATATTAACACACACACACACACGTAGAATTTTATATACACCGATAACTTTCCATCCCAATATACTCTACTCTTTTATCAATCTTCAAGCAACAATGCAACCAATAAAACCATTTTCAAAGAGTAAATATAATTTTCAAAGAGTAATGACTGTTCCGCATTTCGCGTTATATTCTTCAAATTACTAATTATCTATCAGATCGCTATAAAACCGTGCCTAAAACCTTCGTCAGGTATAAATTAGTAACTGTAAAAACATTTAAGTCTCTGCGTCTTGTCGTTCGGACGTACAGCGTACAGCGAACAGACATTCACATTAATATATATAGATAAATAGCTATCCGATCGCCATAAAACCGTGCCTAAAGCCTTCCCCGGGTAAACATTAGTATCTGTACACATTTTTAGCTCTTTATGTCTTGTGGTTCAGACGTGATAAACGTACACCGAACAGACATTCACATTTATAGATATAGATAAGTAGTTTGTAAGTTAAGGGACTGATGACCCCGCAGTTAAGTCCCTTCAGCTTAACAAACATTTGAACATTTGAAGAGACGTGATACAAATACTGTACGGGTAGTAACAATGGGGTGTCCGTACGAGATAATCTCAGCTATTTTAATCACAATTCTTGTCAATTATTACCATTTTATGGTACAAATATCGACACTATCAAGAAGTGGACGAAGAAATATTAATTACATTTGGTGAGATTTGGGGGAAACGACCAGAAGAGAACTCAATGGCCAATCCAATTATTAACGCGGAGAAATTGAAGTACTCATTAGAAAGTCACCTTGGAGGGTCATTCTGTGCAGATTTAAGATAAAGAAGATGTTCGGCAAGCTGTGCTGCAGACAACGTGGAAGATCCATCACACCAGGCGCCAAAAATGTGGGATCCTTATCAAGAGGGTTTGACGGAAGCCATCGAAAGACTCCAAAGAAGGGACGCCAGTTTTGTATTACCACGATACAGGGGAAACAGCGTCACGGAAATGATACAGGATCTGAGATGGGAATCATTACAACAACAGCGTTAATTGCTGCGGCGTGGCTAACATTCTCCTCCGAATGCGAAAATGTATTGTTGACTCACACCTACATAGATAGAAATGATCATCAGAATAAAATACGAGAAATCAGAGCTCGAACGGAGAGATTCAGATGTTCTTACTTCCCGCGCGCTATTCAAGAGTGGAATGGTAGATCAGTAGTATAAAGGTGGTTCGATGAACCCTCTGCGATGCACTTAAATGTGATTTGCAGAATATCCCATGTAGATGTAGATGTAGACATCGTATGACAGCAACATAAATTACACAAATTGTTCAAATTGACGACCGCCAGTCTGACAAGGATCTTTAGCAAAGATCTCACCGATAATGAAATAATATTAATTACAAAGGAGACTCAAGTTGTTATCAGTAATTAGTACACCAATTTTAGCTGCATATAACGGTATATATATACATATCGGTCAGCCTTATAGATGTGGATGTAATAATGTATAGAACAGGAAACGCATGTACTATATTAAAATAACGATTATTATTATTTATTTACTTATTTCATTTTGCTGCAAGTATGCATTCGGAAGCATGTTTGGTATTACTGGGTATGAGGTCCGCCTGATATGCAAAACACTGTTTTATTAAGCACCCAAACTAGTTTCAGCACCTCTGTACCATCATCAGTGGGCTTTCAATTTATTTCATGCTGTGAAAACAAATTACATTTACTTTTTTTACTACTATGCTAGTTGTAAAATTTAGGCTTAAAAAGTCGTCAGTCTTATTTTGGTTTTTACCTTATTTTACAGTTTGTGGTCATGTGGGACCCTTTTTACATACTTATGTAGTGGTAGCGTTGCCATCTGCAACCAAAATTATCTCTTTTAACAACTTGTGAGGTTTCTAAACCGCTACTTATGATGCGAAATGTGGGGATATTTCTATCGTCTGTGTACTATCTATTACTTATAGTTCCTTTGGCATACACTTCTTCTTCCGCACTGTTTTACATAGCACACATGTATTACACATATTTTGCGGACTTTTCTTTATCACAACCACTTCCCACTTTAAAAATTCGTCTGTGTTTACTTTGTTAAACTGCACATGTGTCAGTTGACTTTCAGCTGTTCTCCAGTGGAATGGCGGTAGATTTGAATAATGTTTGTTTTGTCTCTGTGTCTGTGTGTGTTGTGTGAGTGTGTGTGTGTGTGTGTGTGTGTGTGTGTTTTTTAGCTGTCTGTGTCATCCTTTCTGTACAATTCATTTAATGGGTGAAATAATGTATTTTTGTATAGAGTGGTGTATTCGTTCATGACTGATTTTCCTTCTGCTATTGCTTTTTGTATGTGGTAATTTTCTTCTATTGTGAGTTTGTGGTATAGGTTGTGGCTTGATTTTAATATCTTTAGCTCTGTTTCTATTTTGGTTAGGTAATGGTTGTGAGCTATTAGGTGGTCTGCAAATGTGCTGTAGGAACTGTGACTTTTTAGTGCTCTGAGATGTTCTGAATATCTGGTTTTGAAATTCCTACAAGTTTGTCCAATGTATACTGACTGACATGTATTGCATGTGATTTCATAGATGACTGATCTGTTGAATTTGTCTATTGGTGTAGTCTGTGTTCTGAGTTTCTTCAGTACTGTGTTGTCTGTCCTGTATACTATTTGGAGTCCCTGTTTCTTAAATATGTTACCTATCCTGTGAACTATTTTGTTGTTGTATGTGAGTATGTGCCACTTGTTTCCTTTTGTGTGTTGTGGTGTTGTGTCTGGTATGTGTTCATTGTCAGTGTGTTGTGTTCTGTATTGTGTGTGGTCCAGTGTGTGTGTGTATGTGTGTAGTGTGTATATTTTTCTTTTTGCATATTTGTTGATTTAGTCTGTCTATTATGTGGGTATCATAACCATTCTCCAACGCTATTTGTTTTATTGTGTTCAGTTCCTGTGTGTAGTTTTGTTTACTGGTGGGTGTTCTATTTAGTCTGTTGAGCAAGAATCTGAAGCTTGCCTGTTTTTGTGTTACCGGCTGATTCGATAGACTGTGGATGGTGCTACTCGTAGTGATGGGTTTTAAGAATATTGTGAATTCATGGGTGTTGTTTGCTCTTTTTATGGTGAGATCCAGAAAATTCAGAGTGTTGTCTGTTTGTGTATCCAATGTGAAATGAATTTTTGGGTGTATGTTGTTTATTTCATTGTGAAGCTGTTTTATGTGCGTGTGTGGCTCGTTGATCAGACATATTATGTCATCGACGTAACGGTACCAGTATATTATTTTGTATTGTTTGTGTTGTATTATGTACCCGAAAATTTTGTTTTCCAAATTGTTCATGAAGATGTTAGCTACAACACCCGCATTGTCTCCCCGTCTCATTATAACCGGTAGGGGATCCACTATCACCTGTTTCTATTTCACCCAAAAGGTTTGAGACACCCTGAATATAGCGTAAAAGTGATCCAAAACTAGTTGGGAAGCCGCGGCGGATTAGCCGTGCGCATTGGGGCGCCGTGCTGAGGTGCGCGCGGCCGTTCCCCGTCGGGGTTCGAGTCCCCCCTCGGGCATGATTGTTTGTGTTGTCCTTAGGTTAGTTTACCTTAGTTTAAGTAGTTTGTAAGCTACAGTATTGATATTCAGAGAAAGTAACAAATAATTTTTGTTGGGTAAGTAGCGAATTTTATTAATGGAAGATGAAAAATAATTAACAACAGAGAATAAGCTGTACAACCATTCGAGATTTTACGTACATATTGCTATGATTCAGTTTAGAAATTAGAAGTCCTAGTAGTGAACAGCTAAACTACGGTCTGGAAATAACATTATATTAGGTATATAAAGTTATTGGAGGAAGAATGGAAGGCAAGGAGCAGGGAGATGATGGTGTTTTGGTACAAATGATTCAAATGTCAAATGTTTTTAGAGCTTAAGGGACTTAACTGTGGTGTCGTCAGTCCCTAAACGTACAAACTACTTATGAACTAGCTTTTACTACAGACGGCACAAACATTCATGCTCGAGGGGGGATTCGAACCCCCGACTACGAACGGCTTCGCGCATCGTAGCATAGCGTCTCAATGCGCTCGGCCGCTTCGCCGCGATGCAAATGATTAACGTGGGGGAAAGGTAATGGTAAATGAAAAACAAAATATGAGCACAATTGTCCAACAGGTAGATAACTTACCAAAGCAGGAAAAAGTAACTGAACTGTTCTACAACAAAATAAAGAAATCGCATAAATATAAAGACATTATAAATTCCCCAACCTTCCGTCCATACAAAGCAGTTTCAGAAATTATCATCAACTGCACGAAGAAAATGGATTTTAAGCAAGCTGGTTTCGCAAGTCAATAACCAAACCGAGCGAGGTGGCGCAGTGGTAACGCACTGGACTCGTATTCGGGAGGGAGGTGGTTCAAATCCACCCCGGCCATCCATATTTAGGTTTTCCGTGATTTCCCTAAAATCACTCCAGACAAATACCTGGATGGTTCCTTTGAAAGGGCACGGCCGATTTCCTTCCTCGTCCTTACCCAAAATTCCGAGCGTTAGCTCCGTCTCTAATGACCATGCTGTCGATGGGACGTTAAACCCTAAGCTTCCTTCCTTCCTTCAATAACCAACATTTCTAAACCATATTTTAGGACAGTTTAATCAATATGAACTAGAGGACCTGTGCGAATACTTCGCACCGTTAATGGAATGACGAAAAAGCTCGGAAAAATTGAAGTAATGTTCAATGTTCACGCATAACTTTCTTCAGAATCAATCAATGCAAGTGTTTAAAAGCGCAAATGAAACAGCTTGATCCGCTGAGTGTTGTTATGTTAAAAAGAACTGCGTACCTTAATTAGAACGGAAGATATCGTAAAACAAACCGATGAAAATATTCAATGCAAGGACAGAAGGATACTGAGTTTGAGTAAAAGTAAAGGATGGAGAGACTTAAGTTAATTCTGATACTCGATGACAAATATGCGAATGAATACCTTTAGTTTAAAGCAAATATGAAGGAAATCGGTCGGATAGAACGGCCTGACCGACTGACTTTAGTTTACAACAAGGAATCCCAATAAGAAATATACAGAAGGAAATCGCGTTTGAATATAGAAAAATGAAGGCGAGAGTTGTGTAAATTATGATACTTGATGACAAATCTGTGGATGAATACCTTTCGTTTAAAGCTGAAATCGGCCGGGTAATTTGGTCTGGCCGACTGACTTTAGTTTTCGTAGATTCTTTTAATATATAATATTCCTACAGTGCTTGGTATAGAGAGATTTTGTGGACGCGTTTGATTAATTTTCAACAAAATCCGTACTAATTTCTTTTGAGAAACAGAAGCTGATTATATCTATGTTAGTATACCATGCTGTAGCTACCAGTATATTTTATCTGCATAATGAAAAATTTAGAGATGGAAGAGGAGTCAGTCAAGGACATTCCCTACCGCCAAAGCAATAAAAAATCAGAACTACAATCTGCGGAAAATAGTAACTATTGCACGTTAGTGAAACACATTTTAATCACTTTCGCTTTATTGAATAAGTGTATAGTTCGGACAAAGTGTAGATGAACTTCAATAAAAAAAAATAAGTAAATAAAAATAGTCAAACTTAAAATAGCAAGGGTGAAAGTGGTTCTGAAAATCGGTCCAGTAAGTCTACAATTATGTTTAAACAACCCATAGCAATGTTATTACTTCAAGATAACAATGAACTCGAAGAATAAAAAGGCTAGTTTCTGTATGTAGGCGTACTGAAATTGAAATCAAACCAGCAAATAAAAGAGGAAAAATTGGACGAAGAACGTTATAGAGAAATTTTTTGAAAACAAAGTTTCCGGTGTTGCTGAAGCAGCTAGAATGATCCACATACTGGGAGATGGATCCTATTCACCAACCTGTTGAACCTAGTCAGGTAACAAAGAGTGTTGATCCACCGTTTGTCACTACTGATACCGCTTCGGCAACGTGACGATAAATAGCAACAAAAGTTGGAAGACTCGGGCTTTAGCTTTAATATAACCTTTCGGCCTCATATCAGTTGCCATTCGTCCAGTCGTACGTAAAAATAATTTCTGCCATGAAAGAAAGGAACACTTTCAGCTCGCTCTTTATTACGCCATACATGCAAAGTACGAGACATACTCACCGCAGATGTAGGCAGATGTCAGATTTAAACTTGTCTTCACAGCATCACAATCACATCAAGATTAAAAAGGACATATCACGAGTTTATCTTTTTTCTATACCACTCGATTGTACAACAACATTAACTTCATATTTTACAAACTTCAGTTGTATTTTACCTCGAAACTAAACGTGAAGAATTAAAGGAGTCGTGTTCATTCCGCTTTTTCTGTGTAGGTACTAAATGTTCAAATGTTTGTATAGCTTATGGGACTTAACTACGGGGTCACCAGTCCCTAAACTTACAAACTACTTATGAATTAGCTAATCCTAAGGACGACACAAATATCCCCGAGGGCGGATTCGAACCCCCGACCGTAGTGGCCGTGCAGACCGTGACTGGAGCGCCTCAGTTCCCTCGGCCACCGCGGCCGGCGTGTAGGTACTCTTAAATTACTTGTTTAAGCAGTCTGTAAACTGTCTCGGTATATATTATTACGACAGACTTAAAATTGTGTAAGAAATTTAGGCTTAAGAAAGGCGGTAGACGTTTTCTTTATTAAAAAGGTCGTTAAGGTTGCCATACCTAAGGTAAACTATCCTTAGTAACATCGTCGTCGACGGAACGTTATGTAACACACTAAAAACTTTAGTTGATGACAGAAACGATGTAGAGCTTAGCACCTCATTGCCACTTACATGAAGCTATTCACTTACTGAAGGTTATCGTCATTAAAACTCTATTACTGGAATTGTTATCGAATATCGAGGCCAGTGCTTACCGCACTCTGTATGCGTTACTTATATGGCTCAGTCGATTGATTACTGTTTTACAATGTCCTAAAAGTCTGTAAATATTATTGATTTGCACAATGTTTTAACTAATTCAGAAAGAAATTTTGTTGCATCATGATTTTTATTTGTACGTCTTTTTTACACAACATGCCACACTTTAAGATGAATTAAGTAGCCACGGCGGATTAGCCGTGCGCATTGGAGCGCCGTGCTGAGGTGCGCGCGGCCGTTCTTCGTCGGGGGTTCGAGTCCGCCCTTGGGCATGGGTGTTTGTGATGTCCTTAGGTTAGTGTACCTTAGTTTAAGTCGTTTGTAAGCTACGGACTAATAACCCAGTAGTTGAGTCCGATAGATTTAAAAACATTTGAACATTTTTTTGATGAATTAAGTAACGATTTCTATATAATTAATTGACTTTTCCGTCAGTGCTTGACAGGAGAAGCTGAAACATCAGAAAGACAATAACTTTTAATTATTCTAGAGAATTTGGGACGCTTTTTCTTTTCTAATAAACTTTTTTTGTGGCGGTATTTAGCTACGACTGCTGTTTTTATAAGCCGTAAATTTGTCATACGGATAAAAATAACTACAATACTGAATTTCTAGTTACAATGAAAGATTTTAATTTCTAATTTGTCCTTTTGTACATAACTCAGAAGCAAATCTACCCAAGAGACAGTGATGGATGAAATCAATATTTTTGAATGTATAGGACTAAAACGGTGACAGATATAAAGAAGTACATCAATTTGTCGAAAAACGAATTTTTTTTAAATCCCCTGTTCTCCACATTACTTTCTTTTTAATTTCTACATCTGACTGATGGCAAAAAGCGTTATTTGAAGTTTCATGGATACCTGTTGCAGCTTCAACGGTATTAATTAACAAATAACACACTTAAATTTTTCAATTGGATATTTCTTCCTCTTAATGGCTATATTGGCACATGTAGAAAATATGTGTCTTACTTTACTCTACGGCACAACGTATGTAATGCCGATCAAAATCTAATTGTATCCCTTGGCTAAGTTTTTGGTCCGTATCATCACACAGACGTTCTATAAATTTGAAGTACAAGAAGTGGTTTAAGTAAATTATTTTTTATTTTTCATTTATCTTTTTGAGAACACATCTCGGCGAACGAAAACACTAATAATCTTCCTGCAAACTTTCCTACTTTAAAGAAATCCAATGTAAAACAGTAAAGGTTATGATGGTACAGTACATGTGGCGCAGTGGTAATACACTAGACTCACGTTCGGGAGGATGGTGGCTCAAATCCACCTCCGGCCATCCAGATTTAGGTTTCCGTGATTTCTCTAAATCACTCCAGGCAAATGCCGGGATGGTTCCTTTCAAAGGGCACGGCCGATTTCCTTCCCCATCCTTACCCAAACAACCCGAGGGTAATCTCCGCCTCTAAAGCCCACGCTGTCGATGGGGCGTTAAACACTAATCTTCCTTCCTTCCTTCCTATGATGTAACATAAACTGTCACGACTCGCCATCGGGAACGCAAATTTAGGTTTAGCTGAATTGACACAATGTCATATACGATAAAGACATTATGGCTATATATGTGCTGTAGTGTGTCCTCTAATACCTTTTTATTCTCTAACCTTATATTTATTTTCCTTCGCTGTCGAGTGTATGTGTGTGCGTATTTAAACGTATGTAAAATAGTGTGTGCGTATGTAAATGTAACTGAAGTAGTCGTACTAAAACTACAACATAAGATTTCCTGATACTGTTGGGTAGTGAATGTATCTAACACCAACATCCTCTCTGCCCTGTTTTAGTATCAATGGATTAGCGTCATATTTCCACTATCGTCCACGCGATGTGCACATGACCAATTTCTTAATCATGTAGGAGCGTTATGAAGATTAATCGTTGTTTTCTCTCTGAGCAACTACTAATAATTTTCTATACCACAGAAACATCAGAACGAGGTCACATAATTCAGAAACTCAGCAAAATATGGAATTTATTGTTATTGGTTTTTTTTTGTAACTGTCTATGACAACTTGAAAGACTTACGGGTATGCAGCCAGGTAGGAAATTCGACGTCGGCCGATATTTCGGCAGGAGACTAGCCTGCCATTTTCAAGGCGAAACTGCAGTGAGGAAGCAATGTTCAACAATCTTTAAAACCTCGGTTTTCAATGACTAAACAGGAAAGACAACACACACCGAGCAAGCAAGCACACAGCGCCGACACGACCAAAGATGAAACCGGTCAGAATATCGATAATAAACGTCAGTTCTCGACGGATGAGGTCGTATTAGCTGAAGGGCAGATTAAAAGAGCGTTGCGCTATCGACCACATGTGCAACGGGATAGTGATGATAGCACAGTCAGCATCCACGTCAGTGGCCTTTCTGCCATACGTTGGCAGCACTTCCAACAAGATTGGTCGCATTTTGCGTAAAAACAACGTAAAATGTGTGTTTCGTCCATCTTCTAAAATTAAGGCACTGTTGGGATCCGTTAAGGATGATCTCGGTTTGCGCAAGGCGGGTGTCTAACGTATCCCATGTAGTTGTGGCGTGTCATATGTTGGTCAAACTATTAGGACTGTTCAGGACCGTTGTATTGAGCATAAACGTCACACACGTTTACAACAGCCAAACAAATCTGCTGTGGCCGAACACTGTCTTGACACAGGTCACCCTATAGAATACAACCAAAGGGAAATTCTGGCATGCACTTCCAACTACTGGGACTGTGTTATCAAGGAAGCGATAGAAATAAAACGAGGTGACAACCTTATGAATAGGGATGGAGGGTTCTGCTTAAATTCCGCTTGGGATCCTGCTCTCTCACTTGTCAAAAAACAGAGGGACAAAACTAATCCGATCTCATCCGTCGAGAACTGATTTTTATTATCGATATTCTGACCGGTTTCATCTTTGGTCGTGTCGGCGCTGTGTGCTTGCTTGCTCGGTCTGTGTTGTATTTCCTGTTTACTCATTGGAAACCGAGGTTTTAAAGATCGTTGCACATTGCTTCCTCACTGCAGTTTCGCCTTGAAAATGGCAGGGTGGTCTCCTGCCGAAGTATCGGCCGACGTCGAATTTCATACCTGGCTGCATACCCGTAGGTTTTTCGAAAGTTTGATTCGCCAGGAGAAGTTAAGAATCAGTCTATGACAAATTTGAGGGGTTGTAGCTGTGGAGTATATTGAATGGGAAAGGCACAGTCGAGTAGAAGCATCGGCTTACATCAACGTGTGAACGAGTTTCGCACTAGCTGTCAGCACGCGAAGCGTCGTGTTTCAGTGCGGATGTGTTGTTTTTTAGCGACTAGACCCTAGCCTGCAGTCCGCTGCCTTCCCTGGCGATAATCCCTTGACATAAGTAGCTACGGTGACATCCCACAGACTCCTGACACTTCGTCTGAGCTAGAAGAGCTGCAAACCTATTTAGAACGTCGATTCCAGACGCGGCTCTACTTAGCCGACATCGTGAGCAGCTTGCATTGGTGAAATTCGTCGAGAAAGTGTGCGTTCTCATTCAGAAACATTTCTCTCTATCGCGTCTGCGAAGTGTAAGAACGATGGTAACAGTAATATCTCTTCTTCCACAGATTATCTATAACCTAATACAAAGCTGAAGTAGCCGTTAGAAATGGCCGTCGTTACCACAGCAGTTAGCTAGTTACAAGAGTAAGAATTCTCGAAAAGTTAAAATATAATTAAAATAAATATGCAATATCATTCTGTAGAACAATTTTAGCCGGCCGCGGTGGCCGAGGGCACTGAGGCGCTCCAGTCACGGTCTGCACGGCCACTACGGTCGGGGTTTCGAATCCCCCCTCGGGCATGGATATTTGTGCCGTCCTTAGGATTAGGTAGTTCATAAGTAGTTTGTAAGTTTAGGGACTGATGACCCCGTAGTTAAGTCCCATTAGCTGTACAAACATTTGAACATACATTGAACAATTTTACTTCTTTTTAAAATAACGGTTTTGGCCAGATGCCCTTCTTATGATCTGTTAGGCAAAATTAAATGACAATTGATTGAAAGATGATGTTTAAAACATTTAAAATTTCACGAAATAATAAAAAATGGAAAATATACCAGTTTGTGCAGTTAGATAGTTATGAAGAAATAGACTTCACTGTCGCAACGAGAAATAGAGAAGCCTGGTGAGAGTTCGCAATACGATGTTCTAGAACCTAATTGGTGAAACAGTAGTAGCCCTGAAGAGTGTGGTAGAACATTGATTGATGTATATAAAGGTTAATACATGAAATAATGATGCAAATACAAATTAAATATAGTGAAATTTTAAAAACTATGAAAGAACTTGCCGGATATTGTAATTCTGTCAGGGACAGCAAACGACCTGGAAGAATAATTAAACGGAATGGACAGCTTCTTGAAACGAGTGCGTAAGATAAACATCAACAAGAGTAAAAAAATGGTGATGGAATGTAGCCTAAAAGAAACAGGCAATGCTGAGGGAATTAAATTAGGAAGGAAGGAAGCTTAGGGTTTAACGTCCCGTCGACAGCGTGGTCATTAGAGACGGAGCTCACGCTCGGATTTTTGGGTAAGGACAGGGAGGAAAATCGGCCGTGCTCTTCCTAAGGAACCATTCCGGCATTTGCCAGGAGTGATTTAGGGAAATCACGGTAAACCTAAATCTGGATGGCCGGAGGTGGGTATGAATCACTGTCCTCCCAAATGCGAATCCATTGTTACCACTGCGCCACCTGGCTCGGTACTTATTGGGTAGAGAGAGAATGAAAGTAGTATATGAGTTTTGTTATTTGGGTAGCAAAAGAATTTCTGATGGCCTCATTAGAGAAAATATAAAACGCAGAATGGCTTTGGAAATTTCTGAAGAAGAGAAAGATATTGACATCAAATATTAATGTAAGTGTTAGGAAGTCGTTTTTTGAAGAAAAAATTCTGGAGTGTAGCCTTATACGGGAGTGAAACATGGACGATGAGTTCAGACAGAAAAATTACAGAAAAGTTTAAAATTTGACGCTACAGGAGAATGCTGAAGATCAGATAAGTAGATCGCGTTACTAATGAGTAGGTACTGTACAGAACTTGGGAGAAAATAAATGTATGGCATATCTTCACTAAAAGAAGGACTCGATTGGTAGAACCTATCCTGAGATATCAGGGAACTGTCAATCTTAGTGGTTGGATGTATGTGTGGGTGGGGAGGGGTGAGGTGTTAAAATCGCAGATATATCGAGGGACGAATACAGTGAACCGGTTTCAAAGTGTTGTAGGATGCAGAGATGAAGAGGCTTTCGAGTATAGGGTAGACTATAGTGGAGAAAATCAAACCACTCTTTGGACTGAAGACCACAACAACAGTAAAATAATTTTTAAACTATTTCTAAAACAGATATTGAAATATTTTGGAAACTTGTGTCTTCTTTTTACTTGATGCTTGTAGTTGGAGCTTTCTTTGTTCCAGCCAGAAGACAGCGCCTAGCTGAAGTTATCTCTGCCGTGTCACGCCAGGTACAACAACAGTAAAATGATGTTTAAACTATTTCTAAAACAGATATTGAAATATTTTGGAAACTTGTGTCTTCTTTTTACTTGATGCCTGTAGTTGGAGCTTTCTTTGTTCCAGCCAGAAGACAGCGCCTAGCTGAAGTTATCTCTGCCGTGTCACGCCAGGTACAACAACAGTAAAATGATGTTTAAACTATTTCTAAAACAGATATTGAAATATTTTGGAAACTTGTGTCTTCTTTTTACTTGATGCCTGTAGTTGGAGCTTTCTTTGTTCCAGCCAGAAGACAGCGCCTAGCTGAAGTTATCTCTGCCGTGACACGCCAGGTGATTTTTTTTTTTTTTTCTTTTGGGGGGGGGGGGGGTAGGCGGTGGAGGCACAGCTCGTGTTTGGCAGACCGTCCCATCCCAAAAAAAGCTTCGTTAAAATGTCCTTTAAAGTACATTTAATTTCGTTAAAAATGTAAACTTCATGTTGGAATAATAATAAACAATGAGAAGAGGTTCCAACTTACCATGAAGACAAACTGCAGGTCATAGAAAATCACGCAGAAGTGACACACACATACACTAGGAGCTTTCCGCACCAATCTTGGTTAGGTAATAAGACCAGACAGACAATCATACAGGCACAACTGTCGCATACATAAACCGCTGTCTTCGATTGCCGTGCTGCGAATCGGCCCAAAACTGGACATTTAAAATGAATAAAAGCGATCTACAGACAGAAATCGCATATTTCTGTAAAAAAATCAGGATAGCGGGAATTCCCTCATGACAAACATGTGTAGTTTTGATTAAATATAAATACAGTTGCCAAAGCTGACCTGCAACAAGAGATCGGACGTCCCTCTGTGGAATGAAGCAACTTCTTCTCCATTTCTGTACCTGTATATTCTCTTTTTGTCTCAACTATTTGCTTAAAATCTATCTATTTGCAAGGCTCCGCAAAGACATTCGTCAACTCGCGACAGGTACAGAAAGAAGAATCATACAATGTGCCTGTTGCGATTCGACGAACGTCTTCGTTTTGAGTTGCAAACTATTCTTATTATACCGCTGAATTCCAATCTAGACATTCCATGTTCGCTATTTGCTTAGTAACAATATAACAGTAGCTACAATAATTATGTAAATAACAGAGATAAGAAATTTTCAGTCATTTAGAAGCACCAACTTGACTGTTGGCTTCGGTTTGCAGGTTGTATACTTTTAGACATAAATATAGGCCAGCAGTCAGGCGCCACTGAACCTAAGTTGCCACCGATGACGACAAATATCTCGGCCACCTTGATTCAAAATGTTTTCAAATGTTTGTATAGCTTATGAGACTTAACTACGGGGTCATCAGTCACTAAACTTACAAACTACTTACAATCTAGCTAATACTAAGGACGGCACAAATATCCATGCCCGAGGGGGGATTCGAACCTCCGACCGTAGTGGCCGTGCAGACCGTGACTGGAGCGCCTTAGTCCCCTCGGCCACGGCGGCCGGCATACCTTGATTATTCTGTTAACTCCGGCAATCTACACAATATGGTAACACTGCACGTAGCGGCAGTTCCTGAAGGAGCTCATGTATTTATTTCGAGCTGTTGTTACCGACCGTGTTAGTCATATAGCGGTAAAACATTTAACTTTCTGCTTTGACGCTTGGAGACCGAAAAAACTCATTTATCAAATTTTTATAGCGCCTTTCGTTTGAACGCTGACTATGAGTCTAAATGTAGCTTAAATGAAAGTGTTTCAGTTTGTGCCCAATACCATTTTTTCGACAGATTTCTTCTCACACTGTCTACCTCCGAACGTGAAATGCGTCAGAGCTCTCCGCGACCCAGTTCCTGGCACCCGGCAGCAACAGCGGAAATGGCGGTACGCTCCCTCGCTCTTTTTCTAAAGCGCCTGCTACCGTTCATCGCTGTAGACAGTGTAAAGTGTTTCACTGTTGTTGAGTCGTGATGCAGAAAACAATTTCTACAACATGCATATCATGCTCGAAGGCAACGGAGCAGACGGCTCGTTTTAATACGGTAACACACTATACCACTAATATGCAATGCGTAAATGAGGCAGAAAATTCATTTTATACGAGGGCGATTTGAAAGTAAGTTCCGGTCTCTTACTTCACCAGACGCTACAGTAGCCTATTTTGTCCCGTTGGGTAGCTTGTTCAATTCCCTCCTGACAGCATACCTGTATCGTTGTGTCGTTGGAATGTTCCTTTTCTCTCATAAAAACTGGTGTTTAAAATGTGTTCACGAGATTACTGAAGTGTAAGAGGACATTTTAGTAACATTATAGTAACCGTACCGAAGAACGAACTGGGCAGCATGAGTCACGATGTCTCCAAACACGCCGCTACGGGTGAGCCGACCAAGCAAACAGTGATGGAAAACACTCTCTTATACGCATGCGGCCGCACCGAATGGCCGCGTGGTCTAATGCGTCTTGCTATGGACTTGACGGCCGTTCCTGGCGGAGGTTCGAGTCCTCTCTCGGGCATTGGTTTTTTGTGTAGTCCTCAGCATAAGTTATCAAATGTTCAAATGTTTGTAAAGCTTATGGGACTTAACTACGGGGTCATCAGTCCCTAAACTTACAAACCACTTATGAACTAGGACGGCACAAATATCCATGCCCGAGGGGGGATTCGAACCCCCGACCGTAGTGGCCGTGCTGACCGTGACTGGAGCGCTTCAGTCACCTCGGCCACCGCGGCCGGCAGCATAAGTTAGTTTAAGTAGATTGTAAGTATAGGGACTTAAGAACACTGGAGTTTGGTCCTATAGCTTTACAAGCACTTGAACATTTGAATACCCAGGTGATTAACCTGTGCCGCAGCGGAGTGGCCGAGCGCATTGAGGCCCTATGCTGCAATGCACGAGGCCGTTCCCCGTCGGGGGTTCGAATCCTCCCTTGGGCATGGATATTTGCGTCGTCTTTATTATAAGTTGATTCGTAAGTAGTTTGTAAGCTTAGGGACTGATGACCCCGCAGTTAAGCTCCATAAGCTTAACAAACATTTGAACAGTTGATTAACCTGTACACAAGCAGGATAGTGAACAGCAACGACGAACAATACAGCATTACGAATAAACAAGCAAGCTCAGGCACACAATTCAAAGATACAGTGTTACTCTGTTTTAACCACCTGGCGTCTACGTTAGCGAACACTACTGTAAAGCTGTAGCAAACCGTATGTACTCGTCACTGAGTAACAAATAGTTTGGCTGACTCGAAGTACCGAATCGTTACCCATGAATATATTTCGTTACTCCCAACTATTGATACGATCTCTGTAACGCAAACCAATACGGAATATGTGCATACTGGAATGCAGTAACGGGCAATGCAGTACGAATGAATGGCGTTGGAACTCGATTCGGCATGCGAGATGGAACACGTTACAGTACTTTGCATTCGGCTGGACTAGTTCGTTTTTATTCGTCCGTTTTCGGAAGATTTAAGGGTACGCAAGCATCGGTGGAGTTTTTACTATTTAGAGAATATGGTTTGTGTTGTCGTGTAAATTTGAACATGCAATTCGCCATATCTGGATCGACAAGTATTGCTTTGATCGCGTTCTTCCAATTTATCAGTCTGATTTAAATGATGTTCATAAAAATATTTTTATAAAAGTTCAAAACTTGGATCCATCTTTGAAATGAAGCACCATTCTTTCACTTTATTTAGTTGATTGAAGAGCTGAGAACATTATTTTCATTTCGCTTATCAGGTATTTGAAACATATATGTAGTTTGTACCATTTGTAAAATCTTTTCTTTGACCTACAGTTTTTAATTTCATTATTAAACCTGCTTCTTAAGGATTCAGTTATTAAAAAAATCAAAGAACCAAGATGTAATTGTATGAATGTGATTGGATTCCATACGAATTTAACAATATCGTCGATAACTAAAGTAACGGTTAATGATACGTTTGTAACGAGTGTTGCTGCTGTTTGTAACGAGTGTACACGGTTACACATTTTAAGTTAGTTTCACGGCTCTACTGCCGGTAGAGGCGGCTCGACCGCCAGGAGCAATTCCAACGGACTAGAGATAGGGAGATACCGCTGCTAGCGTGATACCGCTGCTAATTGGCTGAGAACCCAGGACGCCATGTTTTTCGCAAACTTGGCGGGGCTTTGCATATGTGTTAATAGCTACAATGTGCTTTTACGTGCCGGCCGCGGTGGCCGAGGGGACTAAGGCTCTCCAGTCACGGTCTGCACGGCCACTACGGTCGGGGGTTCGAATCCCGCTCGGTATGGATATTTGTGCCGTCCTAGTTCGTAAGTAGTTCATAAGTAGTTTGTAAGTTTAGGGACTGATGACCCCGTAGTTAAGTCCCATAGACTATACAAACATTTGAACTTTTTTTTTCATTGCGTTTACGTACTGTAGAGGATTTTTAATGCTTCTGAAAGTGATTTCACTGTACAGTTATACACAGGTTAAATTACGGTTGGCATTGCTGCACTTTTGCACATCTTCTGTTTGTTCTATTTACGTAAATTAAAGTGCTGTTCGTCGGTTGCTGACGATAACTTTAGAATTCCGCAGCAATTTTTAAGATTAAATATTGATTTTTAAGTAATTTACTGAGTAATTAATAATGTGTATTACATAATCATTAAGGACAGTCAAGAGGAATGACTCGACGTTCCGCTGTTGGTTGTAAAAACTGAATATTGCTATATGATGCTTGTGTTCGCAAGGAATGAGGAAAAACGGAAACAACGGGCGATGAAAGTTAACCAAGAAAGCGGGAACCGCAAAGGCGACTTATGGAAACCAATAAATTATTCCTGTTTGTATGAAGTAAATATTTTCTACTTCCCCCAGCCCAATGGAAAAAAAAAATAATAATAACAAAAAAAAAAAATTAAAAAAAAATAAACCCATTGATGAAAATTAGTAATTACTACGTGCACAGTTCACACATGGTGTAGGTGTTGCGTTCTGAATGCCTAATGTGAAGATCGCGAGGTCGAATCCAGCAATTGGTAAATTTTTTTATCAATATTTTCTAGCTGTTTTAACGCGGCTACAGCATCACCTCCTTGGCTGTGTATTGTGGCTATTCATAATCCTACAATTTGTTACAGAATGTAATACGAAAGAGAGGGGAGGGACTATTTACTCGTTGTGCATATTCAGTTTCCTATTTTGAGTCAGTTTCTACTGTTTCATTAGAATTAGTATTTTTCCGATTTTATGTGGTACTGTGTTTCTAAAACTATGTACAGAATGACATGTTTGGTATTTTACAGTATAGGAAAACATTATAAGTTCGACAGGATCACTCGTTCCTGCATTATATAGGGGCGAAAAGCGATAATATTGTACTAATTTTAGCGATGGATATGCAGACTGGAAAATCTTAAACAGCATCACTTTCTTTGAGATACATAACAGGAAATACCTCTCTTTCTTGTTAATCAACTGCCAACTATCGAAGTTACCGAAACAACATAAAATATTAATATTCGGCAGATGGTGACACTGCCTCATGGGACTTATTTGTATACAAATTTGCCTTAACCACATACTGATTAATAAGCTAGAAGATGAGCTGCAGTCTCATGGGTCGAACTGATGCCTTATTTCAAACGTTAAGTGGCTGCGTATCTGCCTGGGTCGCTATCTAAACGCACGTTCCGCTAGTAGTCTGGTAAAAACATGGCGGCCACCGGCTGGTTGGCCACACTCTTCCTATACAGACTCCAACAGACCAGGAGCTGGCGCGACCTAGCGGCCGCTGCCGAGAGCATTTCGTCGGTTTCTCGTCCGCCGTTCCTTTGACGTTATCGGTGGACACTGAGACCAGATACTTTAAATTGGCACGTGTGGCTGGCTTTTAGTGGCCAGGCCTATGCCTGTCACTTTTAGGAAAAGGTGGACGGCAGCCATAGTACTAGTTCCTCCGTAAAGTCTCAGTAGAAGAGCTGTGGGAGAACTGGCACAATTTATACCAAATTCACCGATTCTTAGTGAAAATGTCCCCGCCTTCTCGCCAGCATCTTCCCCCACACCCATCCCCCTGTTTGTTGTTGTGGTCTTCAGTCCTGCGAGTGGTTTGATGCAGCTCTCCACCCACCTTCTGTGCAAGCCTCTTCATCTCTTAATAAGAATGGCAACATACATCTTTTTGAACCTGCATACTGTATTCGTCCTTCGGTCTCCCTCTACGATTTTTATCCCACACATTTCCTTCTAATGCTAAATTGACGACTCCTTGATGTCTCAGAATGTGTCCCACCAAACGATCTCTTCTCTTAGTCAAAATATGCCAGATTTTTTTTGGTCCAATTCTGCTGAGCACCTCCTCATTAGTTATGCGATCTACCCACCTAATCTTCAGCATTCGTCTGTATCACCACAATTCAAACGCTTCTATCACATTTCTGGCTGAACTCCTTATCATCCCTGTTTCATTCCCATACAATGCGATACTGCAGACAATTGCTTTCAGAAAGTCTACCAATATTTAAACTAATTTTCGATGTCAAAAAATTTCACTTCTTCAAAAATGCTTTTCTTTCCATAGTTATTCTGCATTTCATTTCTTCCTTGCTGCCCAAATAACAAAATTCATTTACTACTGTTATTGTCTCATTACTTAATGTAATTCCTTCAGCACCATCTCATTTTCTCAGACTACATTCAATTATCCTTGTTTTTCTCTTGTTAATGTTCATCTTATAACCTCCTTTGAGGACACAGTTCACTTCGTTCACTTGCTCTTCTAGGTCCTCTACTGTCTCTGAGAGAATAACAATCTTATCGGCAAACCACAAAGTTATTTATTATTTCTTCTCTCTGAACTTCAATTACTTCTCCAAATTTCTCCTTCCATTCCTTTACAGCTTGTTGAATGTATAGATTGCATAATCTTGAGGAAAGGCTACAACCATTATACCATTCCCTACCACAACATTCTTTTCATGACCTTTGACTCTTATCACTGCTGTCTGATTTTTTTACAAGTGGTATATAACTTTTCGTTCGCTATATTTTACCCCCGCTATCTTCATAATTTGAGAGTGTATTCCAGTCAACAATGTCTATATCCTTCTCCCAATATAAAAACACTAAAACTGTAGCTTTGCATTTCCTTAACTTATCTTCTAAGATCTTCCCCGAGGTCGAGGCAGGAATGGACTCTTCCCTCGTATTGAATGGAAATTCAGATTGCTCATCTCACTTCTGCTATGTTGCACTTCGCTCGTACCTCCCCTACAACCTTTTATCTGTAAATTCAAATTTCTCGTCTGCTATTGGTGTAGTTGCTCTCTTCCTCTACTGCCCATCCACGTCTTTATACAAACATATATCCCGACGACAGACTCACTTGCCAGCCTCAGTTGTGCGTCATTATGTTCTATTGAGGAGATGTGTGGTGAGTCGAGTCTAGAGTCCTTTATTGAGTGTATTACCTGCAAACGTAGATATGATGGTTGCATACATGGTGGATGAAGGAAAAAATGGAGGATTGTAGGAAAAGAATTTTAGCTCAAATAATGGTGTAATGGTGATGCAGTGGAGTGGTTTGGAGCTCCATCTCCCAGTTGATACTTACTCCTACTGGTCTTCGAAATGCCAATACGTCCCAAAAACATTTGGCTGGTCTTACAAGATTAAAGTCGTATAGAAGAGTCTAGTTCAACTTGGCACAAGCACTACTTCAACAACAATGTATTCTGCTGAAGATTTATGTGGTGTGTCAGGTCTAGAGGTATTCAATAACTGTATTACTTGCAAATATGTAGTATAAGATTGTGCCCCATGGCCTCATGCCTAAGGAGTGGGAAGTAGTTATAATGGAAGATAAGAAGAATACAGTTCAGTGAATAATGTTGCTTAACAGAATGGCTTGAAGATGCATTACCCAACTCATGCATATGGTCGCTGGTGCTTGAATTTTATGCTGTTTTTGAAACGCTACAACAGGAAAACGACTACAGGGTGTTGTGCTAAACCCGACCTATTGTACCACCTGTCGTGGTTCTCACCAGCTTTTACCATTTGTCGCCTACTGGTCCTAGCCGGCTGCACTGAAGCAATACTTGATCTTAATATGATGGCTTTAAGCCAGAAATATTACAACGCCTTTCTGTTTTCCAAAGCGTAATATGTGGCTACCACCAATCTTCATCAAAAGATCTGGTAACATTATCACAACTACACTCAGTCACGTGATTGATGTATCGGGAATATAAGGTGGGCCGGCTTTTGAAAATCATTGTGGGTGCTCCAGATCACAGTTCACAAATGTTGGAAACGAACCCTCCTGAAAATCAAAGTTATGCATTTTTGAATGAGAAACTTGATGAAATGAAAACAAACTGTTTTTATTAGGTTCTATTCCGAAATTAAAAAAGTAACCCACAATCTATATAGAACTGTTTTACTTTTCAAATCTTTGTGCAAATCTTCTTAGTCATATATATTGTGTGTTATTTCGGAAATGGTCCTGTCTGCAGTGCCGATACACACCATGTCAGAACTTTTAAGAGAACCGCGAAATGCCACGAGTAATAAGTGAAAATGTACAGATGTTGTATGTTAGTAGTGCTTAGAGAACTCTACAATTTGGTAACCACGGGAGGAGTGCGGGGGTAATTGGTGCAGTCATGGCGATCACTGTGCCCCAGTGGCGCACTGTCAGCGCAATTGCTTAGTAAGCAGGGACCTCAGTTCGAGCCCCACTGATTTCATTCAGTACGCACTGGCAGCTATTGTCGTAAATCGTTTGTATAATAAAGAACTGGTTTCTACGAATAGTGGAGTGAAGATGACAAATCATCGGAGGAAATCGTTTCCAAAATGGTGAGCTCTCGACATCGTGCGTCAGTAGTTATGAACTGTTTATCTTGCCTTGTTAATCTCTCAAACTGGCATCTTCAGGAAATTTGAACGAAGTTTTAAAAACGTCAGACTATGATTGAAGACTATTAAATTGCCTCTACTCATTTGCCTCTCAGATAGACGGAACGTGTCCATGAACGCTCTGATTTGGTCGTGGATGTCAACTATTAGGTGCTCAAATGTTCAAATGTTTGTGAAGCTTATGGGACTTAACTTACAAACTACTTATGATCTAGCTTATACTAAAGACGGCACAAACATCCATGCCCGAGGGGCGATTCGAACCCCCGACGGGGAACGGCCTCGCGCATCGTAGCATAGCGCCTCAATGCGCTCGATCGCTCCGCCGCGACTACATATGCTCTTTGTCCTTCAATGAGAAATTAACATGCATACTTATTTCAGATGGAAACGCTAGTTCTGAAATAAAGTTCTAATCCCGATTTTGCCTCTTTATTTCGAGAGAGAGATCGATGCTCCCTCACGAATGGCAACTAAAACATCCAATTAAGCTAATCAATTGTGATTATATTTCAAAAATCCTTTGAGCTGGCGGTTATATTCCGTGACAACATACTCAAAACGATTTGGCGAATTAACTTTTGAGTTGATTTGCGCATTTATTGAGCTTCGCTACTAGCTCTCAGCGTGCCTTACCTTTTACCTGCTCGGCTTGTTTTGTGTGACATGTGTAATGACGCTGTCTGTTGTACTTCTTACCAGAATAGAATACTTTGTGACATAGAAGAGAATGTGGACGTGCATCCGTCTCAATACATGGAAATGTAGTTTCCACGACTAACCAAAGCGCCATAATCAAAACTAGAGGACCCGTGTGAATACTTCGCACCGTTCGTGGAATGACAAAAAAGTTGGGAAAAATGTAAGTAAAGTTGAATGTTCACGCATAGCGTTCTTGGTACATAAAACTGGTCAGGACACTGTTGCAAAAGCAACGGACAAGGCATGTTAAATGTCAACTCAAAAGCTCGAAAATTAGCAAGGATTTCAATGCGAGTTGCTTACAATACTTTTCTCAACGAAACTCTTTCTCGAAATTTGACTGAAAACTCTAAGAGATTTTGGTCATATGTTAAATATACTAGAGGCAAAACACAAGCAATACCCTCACTACGAGATAGTAATGGCGATCCCGCCGATGACAGCGCTATTAAAGCAGAGTTACTAAACATAGCTTTTAGAAACTCATTCACCAAAGAAGTAAATGTAAATTTTTGTAGAGCTTATGGGACTTAACTACGGGGTCATCAGTCCCTAAACTTACAAACTACTTATGAACTAGCTAACACTAAGGGCGGCACAAATATCCATGCCCGAGGGGGGATTCGAACCCCCGACCGTAGTGACCGTGCAGACCGTGACTGACGCACCGCAGTCTCCTCGGCCACCGCGGCCGGCCACCAAAGAAGAACAAAATCAATATTCCAGATTTCGAATTACAAACGGAGGCCAGAATGAGTAACGTTGAAGTAGATATCGTCGAAGAAGTGAGCATCTTAAATCACTTAACAAGAAAACGACAACAAGTCTTCTGGTCCGGACGGTATACCGATTAGATTTCTATCTGATTATGCAAAAGCGGTAGCTCCTTACTTAACAGCCATATACAACCGCTTTCTCAAAGAAGGATCTGTACCAAAAGATTGGAAAGTTGCATAGGTCACACCTATATTCAAGAAAGGCAGTACGAGTAACCCACTAAACTACAGGCCTATTTCATTGACGTCAGTTTACAGCAGGATTTTGGAAAATATCCTGTATACAAATATTACGAATTAATTTGAACAGAATGAGCTATTGACCCAATGTCAACACAGATTTAGAAAATATCGTCCATGTAAAACACAACTAGCTCTTTACTCACACGAAGTGATGAGTGCTATCGACAAGGGTTCTGAAATTGATTCCGATTTTTTTCATTTCCAGAAGGCTTTTGACACCTTACCTCACAAACGGCTTTTAATCAAATTGCTTAGTTATGGTATATCGCCCCAAATTTGCGACTGGATGGGGTATTTCCTGTCAGACAGGACACAGTTTGTAGTAATCGATGGTAAAGCATCGACTAAAACAGAGGTGATATAGGGCGTTCCACGGGATAGTGTTATTTGTACTCTGCTGTTCCTTATTTACATACACGATTTGGGAGAAAATTTAAACAGCTCTCTTAGTTGTTTGGAGATGACGCCGTCATTTACCGTCTTGTAAAATCATCTGAAGATCAAAACCAACTGCAGAACGATCTGAATAAGATATCACTATGGTGTAAAAATTGGCAATTGACTCTCAATAATGAGAAGTGTGAAGTCGCCCACATAAGTACGAAAAGAAATCCGTTAAACTTTCTTTACAAGATAAATCAATCAAAAGTGAAGGCCGTAAACTGGACAAAATCCCTAGAAATTTCAATTAATTCAGACTTAAACTGGAAAGAACACGCAGATAATGTCGTGGGAAAGGAGAACCAGAGACCGTTTTATTGGCAGAACCCTTAAAAGATGCAACAGAACTACTAAAAGACTGCATACACTACGCTTGTCCGTCCTTTTTTGGAGTATAGCTGCCCAGTATGGGATCCTTATCAGGTGGGTTCGACGGAGGATATAAAAAGAATCCAAAGAACGGCAGCTCATTTTGTATTGTCACGATACAGGGGAGACAGCGTTACGGAAATGATACAGGATCTGGGATGGGAATCATTACATCAACGGCGCTTATCGCTGCGTCGTGGGCTACTTACGAAACTCCAATCGCCAACATTCTCCTCCGAATGCGAAAATATATTGTTCACTTCCATTTACATAGGTAGGAAAGATCATGAGAATAAAATACGAGAAATCAGAGCTCGAACGGAGAGATTCAGATGTTCTTTCTTCCCGCGCGCTATTCTAGAATGGAATGGGAGATAAATAGTATGAAGGTGGTTCGCTGAACCCTGTGCCAGCCACTTAAATGTTATTTGCAGAGTATCCCATGTAGATGTAGATGAATCAATCAATGCAAGAGTTTAAAAGCGCAAATGAAAGATCTTCATCCGCTGAGTGTTATCAGGTCAAAAAAAAAATGACTACCTTAATTAGAACCGAAGACATCGTAAAACAAACCGATTAAAATATTCAATGCAAGGACACAAGGATATCGTGTTTGAATAAAAATAAAGGATGAAGAGACTTAAGTTAATTCTGATACCTTATTACAAATCTGCGAATGAATATTTTTTGTTTAAAGAAAAATGATGGAAATCGGTCGGATAGAACGGCCTGACCGAGTGACTTCAGTTTACAGGAAGGATATCCCCCAAAAGAAAATCGCGTTTGAATATAAAAAAAGGAAGGCGAGAGTTATGTAAATTCTGATACTTGATGACAAATCTGTGGATGAATACCTTTCGTTTAGAGCTAAAATGAAGGAAATCGGCCGGGTAGTTTGGTCTGGCCGGGTAGTTTTCGTAGATTCTTTTAATGTATAAGATAAAAAAATAAAAACTACTGCTATCACTGAACTCGTATTTAAGAGCGCCAAGTCACTCTGTGGGTCACTGTCGGAAAAGCCTGTCGGCTAGGCCGTGCTTGCGAGAGCAAATCAAATTTTCAAATGTTTGTAAAGCTTAGGGGACTGAACTGCGGCGTCATCAGTCCCTAAACTTACAAACTACTTATGAACTACCTTATACTAAAGACAGCACAAATATGCATGCTCGAGGGGGGATTCGAATCCCCGACAGGGAACGGCTTCGCGCATTGGAGCATAGTGCCTCAATGCGGTCGGCCGCTCCGCCGCGGCCTTGGGAGAGCACGATGTCCAAATATGGATAACTAACTACTTTGAAATTTCCCTCAATTTTTCAGATAACCCATTTATTTGATTTTATCTTCCTTCTCGACTTTGTGTGGCTCCTCAGCACTCCCAAAATATTCCTGCAGATGCACGAGCGGCGCAGCACCCACGAAACCGGCGCTTTTGGCAAGAGGTCTCCACACTTGTTGTTGCAGTCTGTCAGCATAAGGATGACAGAACTTCAGCTGAGATCTTCCATTACCTGACAGCCACAGCAGAAGCTGCCGAGTAGGGAAAATCAGGATACTAAATCCTTGTTTATGTAGTTACAGTTATTATTACCACCATCATCACTGCATGGTTTTGTGGTGTCAAAAGTGCAGAAAGTGAAGTCCACATGTAGAACGATATGAGTGGAGAAGCATTAGGACAAGGAAATCACGCACACAATTATCTCAGAAAGGAACTAGTTAGTTGAACGTAGTAAACTAGTCATCAGAAGAGGAATTGACGAGGTGCAGGAACACACTGCTAGAAGTGGCTAGGGAATGTCTTGGAACAGTAGTGTGTAAAGGCAGGAAGAGGCAGACAGCTTAGTGGAATGACGCAGTAAAGGTAGCCTGTAAAAAAGAAAGGAAGACGTTTTAGAAATGACTCCATACTAGAAATCAGGCAAATAGAGAAAGTTATATTGAAGAAAGAAACAAAGTCAAACAGATAATTGCAGAATCCAAGCATAAATCATGGGAAGACTTCGTAAATTAGTTAGAAACATTGAGTCAAGCCGCGGGAAAAACATTCTGGAGCGTAATTAGCAGTCTTAGAAAGAGAGGGAAGAAGGAATTATTAAGTGTCTTGGACAGGTCAGGGAAGCTGCTAGCGAATCCTGTAGATGCCTTGGGTAGACGGAGGGAATATTTTGAAGAGTTCCTCAATGTAAGTGAAGTGCCCAATGATGTGTCAGATTTTGAGGTACAATGGGATAGGAATGATAATGTAAACAGGGGAAGAGGAAGAGGAGAGAATGGTCAATAGATTGCAGTGCAACAAAGCGATTGGGGTTCATGAAATTAAGTCGGAAATCATCAAATACAGTGGAATGTCAGGTCTGAAATGGTTACACAAGATAATTGAAATGGCGTGGGAATCGGGGCAGATTTCGTCTGACTGGAAGAAAGCAGTAATCACACCAATTTTCAAGCACGGAAACAGAAAAGAGTGTAACAACTACAAAGATATCTCTTTAATTGGTGTTGTAAGTAAAATATTCTCAGGTATTGTTGAAAGGAGAGTGCGAGTATTAGTTGAAGCCAAATTGACTCAAAATCAGTGTGGGTTTAGGCCTCTTAGAGGCTGTCAGGACCAGGTCCTTAGCTTACGGCAGATAATGAAGAGCCGGCCGCGGTGGCCGAGGAGACTGAGGCGCTCCAGTCACGGTCTGCACGGCCACTACGGTCGGGGGTTCGAATCCCCCCTCGGGCATGGATATTTGTGCTGTCCTTAGTATAAGGTAGTTGATAAGTAGTTTGTAAGTTTAGGGACTGATGACCCCGTAGTTAAGTCCCATAAGCTTAACAAACATTTTGATAATGAAGAAGAGCTATGAGTGGAACAAGGAACTATATTTATGTTTTAGAGATATAGAAAAGGCTTGTAACCGTGTTCCTAGGAAGAAGCTATTGTCCGTTCTACAAGATTATGTAATAGGAGGCAAACTTCTGAAGGTAATTAAAGGTCGTGACCTAGATTGTCAGGCAGCATTTACAGTTGACGGTAAATTGAGTTCATAGTTCAGGGAAGTTTCAGGGATACGACAAAGCTGTAACATGTCACCACTGTTGTTCATACTATTTATGGATCATAAGTTGAAAACAATAGATTGGCAGGGTGAGATTAAAATAAGTGAAAACAAAATAAACAGTCTCACATATGCAGACGTCTTAGTTGTGATGGCAGACTCGATTGAGACGTTGCAATCTAATATTTCAGATCTAGATCAGAAGTGTAAGGATTATGGTAGGATGATCAGCATCTCCAAAACGAAAGTCATGTCTGTGGGAAAGAGCTTTAAATAGTCTGAGTGCCAAATGGGAGGAATTAAGTTAGAACAGGTTGGCAGTTTTAAGTACTTAGGACGTATTTTCTTACAGGATGACAACATACTGAAAGAACTCGAATCAAGGTGTAGCAAAGCTAATACATTGACTCTCTTCTGCAAGAAGGAAGTCAGTACCAAGACTAAGTTAGCAGTGTACCGCTATCTTCTATCTTTCGACCCACTGTTCCTTTCAAGACACTATCCACTCCGTTTAATTGCTCTTCCATGTCCTTTGCTGTCTCTGACAGAATTACTATGTCGTCAGCAAACCGCAAGTTTTTATTCCCTCTCCTTGGACTTTAATTCCCTTTCCAAATTTCTCCTTGCATTCATTCACAGCTTTCTCAATGTAAAAATTCAACAACAATGGGGAAAGGCTACAACCCTGTCTTAATCCCTTACCAACCACTGCGAACCTTTCATGCCCTTTCGACTCTAATAATTGCTGTCTGGTTTTTGTATAATTTGAATATAGCTCTTCGCTTCCTATATTTTACCCCTACTACTTTCAGAATCTGAAAAAGGGTATGCGATTTTACTGAATTGGAATAGGATGAACTGTGTCGTGTAGAAGCCTACATCAAGCAATAGATGACTACTGAGTGTAATCCATCTCGTTCTCTTCAGACATTTACTGTGCTGTTCTACTTCTGTCCTTTACAACAGTGAACGATGAATCAGCATTCCATGTGTAAGATATCGTAAAGCAAACCGATTAAAATATTCATTGCAAGGACAGAAGAATATATTGTTTGAATAAAAATAAAGGATGGAGAGACTTAAGTTAATTCAGATACTTGATGACAAAGGTGCGAATTAATACCTGTCGTTTAAAGCAAAAATGAAGGAAATCGGTCGGATAGAATGGCCTGACCGTCTGACTTTAGTTTACAGTAAGGACGTCCCCATAAGAAATATACAGAAGGAAATCGCATTTCGGTATAGAAAAAAGAAGGCGAGAGTTATGTAAATTTTGATACTTGATGAAAAATCTGTGGATGAATACCTTTCGTTTAATTAAAAAATGAAGGAAAGCGGCAGGATAGTTTCGTCTGGCCGATTGACTTTAGTTTTCTTAGATTCTTTTAATGTATAAAAAGATAATACGTATGATTAAGAGTGTCTAATAATGAGAAGGTTTTGAAGCAGATAAAGGCGGAGGCATATCCTTAGGAATCATCCCAGCATTCGCCTAAATGGCTTATGAACACCATTGTAAAAAATAAATGAAATTCGGGAGCCATACTGTAACATGGCTCTGTCAATCATTTTACCGTGACTTGAAGAGTACTGCTGTTTCTCCGTGGTACGAAATATCAGTGTACTCTTGTTTTTAACAACGAACGAGCATTCGAGGTTTTTTGAGAGGTAGACGTCACAGATCCTTGGAGTAGCATTATTGGCACTACTGTTCTCTCTGTCTCGTTGAATTTCTTGTACCGTACTCTACAATTTATTTCGCGTCTTGCGGCAGAATGTTGAAGAGAGTCGCAACTTCCAGTTTCTGCAAACTATCGAAGATATGAGTGCCGTTTCGATTCTGGAAGAAGAAATAAAAAGTCGGTACACGACTGAACAGTTTACGAGAAGACGACCTTCGGAAGTACCGTTGCTTCCAGGTAGTCGGCAGCATTAGGAAAGAGATGCTGGCTGTTTGTGACAAAGTGTGAGTCGTCCCGAGCGCCGGACAAAAACAGAGCAACAAGGAACCGGCGCCGCGCCGCGGCTGGCCTTCGCGAGAGAAAGCTTGAGCGTCCTTACCGACCGCAACATCCTCTCCCTTCACACGCCGCGTTTCCTTCATTCTGTGGCATACTTCACTCTGCCGCCAAGCGTTAAACTATTCCATTATTTACTGCAGAATTTGATGCTCCTGCCTCAAGGGAATGACAGAAGACCTTTTGCATAGCTACAACAGAACATGCATAAAGCCTGTTCCAGATACGTATCTTCAATCGCTAATCTTCCAACACCGCAAATTAGACAATCTTTTAGTACTGTAATAAAAGCCTGAATCTCACATTTGTGATTTTAGTAAATAATCATTATGTTGACGTTAAACAGTGCTGTTAACCTGTTATTGTCTCATGTCGTTGTCTTGTGCAGGGTACTTTTCCTATTAAAGTGAAGTATTCCGAGTGTTCGTGTGAAATACCTTGAAAATCATAACAATATTCATTGAGTGATAAAAATCACAAGACTTTTGTTGCATAATTACAGTGTGGAGAGTATTGATAAAGTGTAGGCTATGTTCAATCTTTATCTACACAAGGTTCAAAACTTTCAGTCAGTGTTGCATTATTAGTGTTTGCTTAATATTTATTAAAGAAAGACTTACTCGATAAGATTACGAAGTTTCTTCTTTGCTTTATTAAAGTTTATTGCTGGATATGTTAGTTAAAGAGTGTCTGATTAAAAAATATCTGTACTACTGCAATATTCCATCTAAAACAAGTTATAACAAATTATGCTTCTTACTACAGTTAACGAAGTAGTTAAAATACCAGCAGTTAACATTTGTTTAAATATTTGATTCTATTTTTCTTAGATACTTGCTAATTGATTAGTCTCACAAAATTAGTACATAGCTTTAAAGAGGGCTGAGTGCAAACGTTGTTATATTAGCTTTTTGAATTCACATTTTGTAATGAAAGACATTATTACATAGAGCTTTAGTAGTTTGCTGCAGTTTACAATTTGGCAGAAACCAGATTAATGATGCTTAATATTTACCTAATTACCTCCATTAATTATAGATTACTGCGATTGGTGTCTGTTATTTCAAAAGTGGTTGAATTTCAAGCAGTGTTGTATTTAATGTTTGTCATTGCCATACATCTTAATAGACGGAGAAAAGAAATACTCCTCTTACTTCATAATTCAAGATATAAATGAAGTGCTGATTCTCGCCCATAGGAACTGGTGGCCTTAATTATAAGAAATAGTAGTATTTTGCTCTTGAAATGGAACTTTTTGTGAATCCTTGAGATTTCACTACTATCGTTTCTCTTGTGCAGTATATCTTTGTGAAGCGAAGGCTACCTCTAATGCGCTCATCCATTAGGAACAAACACGGTCAAAAATTAAAGCCTCTCAAAGGGACACAGTTCTGTTATCTGGATCTTGTAGTAGCAATTCGTTGCAGTTAGAGGTATTTTGGTAAACGTCACTAATCTCAGACGAGTTATTGCATATTACTAGATGTGTTGCAAGCGGCTACTGTGCTAAACGGACCGACAGGAGTGTTGCAAACAGGTCACACACTGACGAGCAGTGTTCAAGTATTGATCGAATGAGTATTTTTCAAGCCACTTCCTTTGTTGATGAACCACCTTCGTTTCTGTGATGCTCGAACCCATCTACAATACCGAATAATATGTATAATTGTAAAATATTTATACCTAAGTATGAGCAGAAAACCACTAGTAGGAATTCTCTAGGTAAACTAGTCATACAGCTAAAACATTTCACGATGTTGCAAGCGTTTAGTCAATAAATACAAGCAAAAATCTATATATTTATAGACAATATTGTAGAAAAAGTTCATTTACTGAGCTAATCTACTCCAGATATGTGAAAAGTACATGAAACCGGCAAAACACAAGGCATAGAATGCAACTGGATAAATTAAACAATTTTACGCATTAGGTGTTAAATAATGAAATGTTCAAATGTCTATGGGACTTAACTACTGGTTTATCAGTCCCTAAACTTACAAACTACTTATGAACCAACTAAGACTAAGGACGGCACAAACATCCATGCCCGAGGGGGGATTCGAATCCCCGACCGTAGTGGCCGTGCAGACCGTGACTGGAGCGCCTCAGTCCCCTCGGCCACCGCGGCCGGCTTAAATAATGAATCGGTTGGTCCCGAAGAGATGATACACTCAATGTACGACCACGTAACCTCACAGATGTTGGATTTTTATATCCCTGTGAAATCAGGGAACTAAATTTATTTGTGGGACATATATGTCGTGTTGGCCATGAAAGGGCTACTTCGTAACATCACGGTGAAGATACATATACCTGCACATAGGATTCAACCTAGCATAAATGTCTTTGAAATGTCAATATTCCATATCAGGACTCTCTGAATAGTCGCTGAGATTCATGTGCGCGTACTCTCTTATATGCAGCGTGATGGGAACGTAGCAGCGTGAGGAATCCTATAGCTGTGTATGGTTTGTTCACAGTAAGAAACACTGCAGTCTGACAAGGCTTCTAATTGTTATTTATAGTTCCCCTGACTCTGATGTTCATAAATTCTGCTCTAACTAGAAACGGTTTTATGTTCACTTTATAGGAAATTCAAAATATTAGTTGTATGCAGTAATTTCTACACTGTGTAAGTTCATGTGAAAGAAACAGGATACTGTTAGATTTCATTAATTATATAATCTAATGCAAAAAACATTATTTTTTAAAGGGAAACTGCAATACAACTATAGAATTATTTAATTCTTTATTATTAAATGGGCAATCTGTTACAAGTATACCAAATGGTCTTCCAGGCCATGATGCACAAGTTTTGAATGTAAAAGGTTTTTCTCCTCAAATAACTGTTAAATGTAAACTATTTAGGAAAGCTAATCCATTTGCAATGGACGCCTTTTTGAACATAATTAAGGAACAAGGGTGAAATTAGTTTATAGTGCACAGAATAGTGCATTATATATAATGCTTTCCTCAACAAATTTCTCGTGCTCTTTATAAACTTACTTTCCGTTATAATGCTCATAATATGGTACCACCAGTAACAGGCAGCCTGGGTGTCTGATAAGAGGGATAAGAATATCGTGTAGACCAAAACGGACATTATACCGAAATTTTAGAAACAGTCAAGATGACGCTGCAGTAGCCCACTACGAAGAGCATTGTGAGATTCTGAAAAAAATGTTATTAAGGAGGCAGAAATTATGTTGTATGCAGAAAGAATAGGTAATAAACTGAACCAAATTATAACGATATCGTCAGTCATGAAGGAATTATCTGGTCAGTGGCACAAAATTGAGGATATCAAGCCAGAGTGTAGTAGAAATTTTTCTGTTACTAATGTGATATATGTACAGTTCATAGTAATTCCTGTTTGAATTGATTAGGTTATTTAAAATGGACCGTTTCTTCGATAGGTAATAAGTCAACTAACTAAGAAAATAGCATTCCTAGACATTCTGAAATAGTACTCCGTGTTACGGACATGAGAGACTGAGTCAGTAATTAAATAACTAAAGATTCTTATGGATATGACACGGTATTTATCGTCTATATTTATCGCCCAGTACTTAACGAGATTTGTAATTTTGCCTTTCGAAATTGTCAATTTCCTGACAGAATGAAGTACCTACTAATAAAATCACTTTATAAGAAAGGATAAAGGGATAATATACACAACTTTTGACTTATTTCTATGCCATCAGTTAATGCTAGAGGTATTGAAAAGGCTGTATGTTCAATTATAATTTGTCATTTCGTTTCCCACAATTTTCTGTCAAATGTACAGTTTTGCTTTAGAAGTGATTTATCAACCGAAAATGCTTTATTCCCTTTTCTCTGTGAGTCAATGAATGGATTAATTAAAAGACTGCGAATACCAGGCGTCTTCTTTGATATAAAAAGGTGTTTGATTGTGTTGATCACAAAATATTGTTCAAATGTTTGTAAATCTATGTGACATAAGTACTCTGCTCCTCAGTCCCTAGGCTTACCACTTACTACTTAAATTAACTAGCCTCGGTGGAGTAGCCGAGCGGTCTAAGGCGCCTCGCTGCGGAGCACGCGGTTGCTCACCATCGGAGGTTCGAGTCCTCCCTGGGGCATGTGTGTGTGTGTGTGTGTGTGTGTGTGTGTGTGTGTTGTCCTTACGTTAGTTTACCTCAGTTTAAGTAGTTTGTAAGCTACGGACTGATGACCACGTAGTTTGGTGCGACAGATTTACAAACATTTGAACATTTTTTGAAATTAAATTATGCTAAGGACAACAAAGATACCCATGCCCGAGGGAGAACTCGAACCTCTCACGGCGAGCAGCGGTGCATTCCGCAGCTAGGCGCCTTGGAACGCTCGGCCACTCGACCACGGAACAAAATATTGTTACAGAAGCTGGAACACTGGGGAATACGGGGAGCAAAAGATAATTCGACGCAATGTGTAAATGTTAATGTATTGTACTCACCTTGAGGCAAAGTTAAGTGTCGAGGGTGGCCCAGGGCTGATACCAGCTTGGCGGTGAAGAAAATTTATTTAATATTGACATAGTATCAAATAATGCAGTTCAAGACATAAGTTCGTGGCTTTGAGAAAATAAGTTGAAGCTAAATCACAGTAAGACTTTACAATGTCTAACACACAATTCAACAAAATTTGATATTTTGATTACGCAAAATATGCATATGATGAGTAAGACTTGAAAGTTCTAATATCTAGGCATTCAGTTAGATAGTAATCACATGTTCAGGAACTTCTTCAAAAACTAAATGCTGTGTTGCTTACCGTTAGAACAGTATCCGAAATAAGTGATTTCTTAATTTCAGTCCGATTAAGACGTATGATGCTATTTTTTGGGGTAACTCTTCTGATTGAAACAAGGTATTTATAGTGCAGAAACGAGCGATTCGAGAAATAAGTGAACCTTTTGCCGTACCCTGTCCAGTAGCCTGGGAATCCTGACATTGGCCTCTCAGTACATATTTTCTTGAATGTCATTTGCATGCTAGTAATTGTCAGCAAGAGTCGGAGGCAAGGGTCATGTTTTCGTGACTGAATAATAGTGAATGAAACGACTCTCGTGCCCGTCAACTACCTTTTAATTTTCTTATAAGTCGGAAAATCATTTTCACTTTTTACTTCAAGTTTTCTTTTTCTAGTTACGTCTACTGACAGGTGATTTTCATATCGGGAATAACTGTTTTGCAAATACGAATACAAGCTTACTATATGTAATAAAACTTTAAAATATTGCAGCTGCAGACTATGATAATTAACAGTGCACTAATACAACATCAAAATGATCCTCACAGAAATAAACGCAGGAAGCGATCGCCATCTTATTTGGGATCTACGAGCGTGCTTCGACCACAGTTTACGCATCTACTCGTTCTTTGGAACATGCAAAAACATTTTTTTTTCTGGAGTTGTTGTAGATGTATTTGTACAGTGCAGTAGAACGTAATTTTTCAAATAATTTTCGAAAACGTTAATAGCCAAACAATGTATCACTGCTGTATGCCTACTGAGTGTTACGACAGCGGCAGCAGCATGCTGGAAAGTGACGTCACAAGCAAGACAATACCCAAATGGATGCGTCTCAGCGGGATTTCAAATCATTTAGATTTCATTTCGGAGTTTTCTTTTTGTAAAATACTTAAATTCACGAGGAAAACATCATGCTATGAGATTAAAAAGACGTAATTAACTATTTAGGACGAGCTCTAGAAAACAAACCGTGGCAGAACAGCCGTGCGCACTAATGCGTCCAGCTGCGGTACGCGCGGCCGTTCGCCGTCGAGGGTTCGAGTCCTCTTTCTGGCATGGATGTTTGTGTTGTCCTTAGCATAAGTTACTTTAAGTTAGTTTGTAAGCTTAAGGATTAATGTTCAATGTTCGAATGTTTGTAAATCTATTGGACCAAACTGCGTGGTCATCAGTCCGTAGCCTACAAACTACTTAAACGTAGGTAAACTAACCTAAGGGCAAACACACACACCCATGCCCCAGGGAGGAGTCGAACCTCCGACGGCAAGCAACCGGGCGCTCTGCAGCGAGGCGTCTTAGACCGAATGACTAATAACCAACGTAGTTAAGTCCGTTAGATTTACAAACATTTGAACATTTTTTCTAGAAAACATTTATATACCCTGTGGCAAAGCACTGCAAGGTTTGGTGTTTATGTAGTAAAGGGCGCCAAATCTCGACTCGCCCGGGACGCCTGGATGGTTAAGGCCAGTCCTGGATAGAGGAACTGGAGAAGATCCAGAGAAGAGGAGCACCAGTCGTTGTAGTTTCATTTAGTAAGCGTGAAAATGTCACCGAGAAGTATGGCGAACTCCAGTGGCAGACACTTGAGGTGTTCTGTTTCACGGTACGGGCTAGAGAGCGGTTTAGAGAGCGTACGTTACTCGAAGAGTCATCACATATATTGCTTCCTCCTACGTATATCTCGCAAAGAGACTACGAGGATAAAACTGGAGAGACTAGAGCACTCACTAAGTCGTGCGGGTACTGTAGTTCTTCCTGCAATCCATAAGTGAACGGAATGGGAAAAGGGGATTGTTACACAAAGTACCCTCCGTCACACACCTTGAGGTAGCTTGCTAGATGTAAATGGTGATGTGGAAACTATCCAGGGGAATTACTCAAAAAAAGAATTTTCTTTATTTTCACGTAGAATGCATTTGTTCGTTTGATTTTATCAATACAGACTTTATGTAGAGTAACAGCATACGAATTAATCATCGGTGTGTGTTAATGTAGGCATGTGTCTTAATAATGAATTTTGGTCGAGTGTTTTACATTGTAGTAGATAGCACGGTAGATTAGGGCCCAAAACAATTAACATTACACACGAACACAACCGCAAAAAAGAATAATAACACAGAGACTCGTAAGTCTGACATCATGTGAGTTTAGAGTTAGGCATAGTATTAGGAAAAATTTCATCTCGGGAAATAGGCCCTGAGAAACTCATTTCGAGACTCCTCTGCCGATATGACACAGGCATTGTTGTGGGATGCATTTATTGTGGCACTTACATTGGTATTGATGCTCATGTGCTACTACTGAAATATATATAGTGCAACACAATACACAACACGTAAAATAGAATGTTGTAAACCACAGACACGATACTGTATATACACAATTTGTAATATAGGCGAAACTAGCACAACAGTGGGTTTATAACACGCCATCACAGGCCGTTATGAATAACACAAGACACTACACAGAGTGTAAAACAAGTACACAAAATTAGGGCAATGCCTGTGACCTATTACAAACATTTTAAAACCTGTGACACGTAATTCCAAAAATTAATCAAATTTACCACACAAACATAATGTACGCACTATTGGTACGATAAGAACTGCAGCTACTTCATATGACACAGGCACAACGTATTTCCGAGGTCCTCTCATCTGAAAATATTATAACAAGAACTACTGTAATTCATCAACCCTAATCGGGTGTATCATCTTTCATTTCTTCCTTCTTGAAATATCACCATTCTGTAATCTGTATCTATTCTGTGCTCTACCATATTTCTATAGTTGTAACCAAATGTAATTATCTCTGCATTATTATTATAATTATCATTATCATTATTAGTACCGTTACTGTTATTATTATTGTTACTTTCATGTAAATCGTTCAGAACAATATACAAGTAATTGGAACAATGAATGATATATCATGTGTAATGTTAAACTGGACGACATATTTTATAATAATAGGAAACAGGTCTTCAAATATGCAATAAGTAAATAAAGAAATATACAAGAGTACAGCGATTCAAATTTAAGTTTACCGTGATTTCCTTAAATCGCTGGAGGTAATGCCGGAATGATTGCTTTGATAGGATCTTAATGATTCATCCATGTTATGCTATTCCTGTACAATGTATGTAATTGCCTTTTTCTGTTGACACTCTTCTTTCTGTTATATTGTCATATACAGACTTTCGTTAGCGGAGCAACTGCGTATAAGAGGCAGACACATGAAAACGAGACGGATGGAAAGAGAAGTAAGTAATCTGTTTATTAAACTGCAACAGAATGTGCCATATGGAAATTCTATTCGGGAAACACTGTTAAGGCAAATTTAGAGGGCCGGAATTTGAAGCTGACTTAGAAAGATTCTACTGCCGCCAACTTACACAAAGATACGATGAAAGAAATTACGGCTCGTACAGCGGCATACAGATATTCGTTTTTTTCTCGTGTTGTTGAAGAGTGGAACAGTAAAGGATATGCTAGCAGTGGTACGAATAACTCTCCGCCACGCATCTTCCGTTGGATTGTGTAGTATGTATGTAGATATAGACAAAGAGGCTACTGCAAACATTTTCCTTTGAAACCACTGATCTTGTGTCAAGTCGAGTAACAATTTACAATTATGACAATTACTTACCAAATAATAAATAGTTGACTTATTTTTTCGGTTTTTCCATTTGTATCATGTCCATCTGACTACAGTTATACATTAATGAGTATTTGAGGACGCTCTGTCAATATTTAGATAGTCAGAAGCGGTAGATGAAGCAATAGCCTTCATATTAACATATGCTCTCTTTAGTGTGGTTTCCTGGATAATAGATTATAAATAACTTTCACCGTTACAAAATTATTTCAGTTTGTCATTAATTTTTATATGCTATTTGCCACTAGCCATTTTCCGGTTTACAAAATTACCGCAGATTTTCAGAGATTTACAATGTAACTCGATAAAGTCACGTAGGGGAAAAAATTCAACTAAATTGCACTGTTGAGCTCTCTGAAAAATATATGTTATCTTCTTGACACATCTTTCTGTGTTCTTGTGAGGTCAGCAGAGTTCTCGTGCGCTCTAACAACTCATCTAACGTATCCTTCCACCTTCTGTCCTGAGTTTTTGGGCCGCTGCGGAATAGCCGTGCGCACTAAGGCGACTTGCTACGGTGCGCGCGACCGTTCCACGTCGGAGGTTCGAGTCCTCCCTCGGGAATTGGTATGTTTTTGTTCTTAGAATAAGTTAGTGTAAGTAGTTTGTAAGTTTAGGGACCGATGACCACTGCAGTTAGGTACCATAACTTACAAACATTTGAACATTTTGGAGTTGTTGGTAGTTAGCTAATGGTACTTTAACGTCAAATAATGTGATTAGAAAAAGTGTGGTGGAGGTGTTATGCAATATATATATGGAAAAATTTCGTGAGGCTACAACATTATGAAAAAGAAGACGGCGTGTGATATAGGGCAAAAATACTTTTCACTTCTTCTCGAAATATGGTATTGAAATAATTTCGAACAATAGCATGGCCTTGTAGCCAAAGTACCATTGTACATGAAAAATCGTAATTGTGAGAGCATTCGGTATAATTTGCATAAAATATGAAGCTCTCACTTAAAACAACCATTTCCATTAACTCCAGGTGAAGGGTTCCTCTGAAGGTACTGTGGTTGATAACTGCGCCATATTTGCTCAGACTTTGATGTCAACAGTGCGTAAAATTTAACTATCATTTCCTTTGTTTGAGTATCAGAGTTAAACTGGCGTGTTTATTTTATTTTTCCACGCGTTTATCTTTTACCTATGATTTCCTCCTTCTCTTTCTATCGTTTTTCCCACTTGATCGAGGTCGCGTGGTTACCTAATGATTTAGCGTGGTTAATGTAATGGATGGCCGGATGCCCTCCCCGTCACAAATCCATTTCCCCCATTCCTTCCCCACTATCGTGGGGGGGGGGGGGGGGCATGTGAAACCAAATTTCTGCTTATAGTGTAAGACCTGTGAAAGTACACGATTTTTTTTCTAAATGTTTGTGAATCATGTAACTGAGACATAACTTGAGCACCGGCCCAGTATTCACCTAGTACAATGTGGAAAACAGCCTAAAAGCCACATCCAAGGTGACCAGGATATCGACTAACGTCTTTAATCTGCCAGATTCGTACCGGGACTGGTTTACCCCCTTGTACCAAACAGCGGCACCATAAAACACACGGCGCGTCCATCGTTTACTTATGAAAAGAGTCATATAAAACAAGAGAAACATTATAACTCAATATATCAGCATGTGGAAGGTGTTTCCAAGGTAATTATACCGAAGATATCATGTTAAGAACTGAAGTAAGATATACAATGTGACCTTTCGTGAGCACAGATAAATAGTAAATGCAGTTAACACAGGGATACTGGTAAAGAAACGTTCATCATGGCTTAACTGCAGCATAGAAAACAAAGCATTTTATCAATCTCTGGAAGAAAATACCAGCAACTTCCCTGTACAGCATCGATATTCGTTATCATCTCTCTGACATACCCCACAGTATTAATTGTTTTGTTGACATAATATGTCTCTGTTGAGACAGGATTAAGAAATAAAATAAACACTGCTGATGAAGACATTAAAGTCATTTCTAAAGAATGTGTAGAAGAGCCAGTTAATGTTTTCGGATAATTTCATTTACGGTACAACTATTTCTGGTAGTGTTCATTTATCTTGGAATTATAATGCGGCATCAATTAGCCTGAATGTTTCTCTGAAATTATGACAATCGTCACAACAGACACTCATGTATGGGGAAGCTAGTGAAGTTACAGGCACCGACGCCAGCCGCTAGACATCCACTGCAGCAATTTGGTGTGTGGCGTCGTTGCACAACATTTCCTGGTATAGGTTTCTATGCTCATTTTGTTCCTCAAGATGCCTTCTACATCTCCTAGAAGTTTGTTGGTTTAATCATGTATTTCTAAAACATACTGACGCATGTCAGTCTTCGACGTCCATTTACTGCCCGGAACATGCGCAGGACGAAATCTTGTGAGAGATATTTCTTTATTGCTGCCGTTGGAGGATTCGCGCTGCGATGCCCGTGTGCGCGACTTTCGCTTCACCCTGTATGTAAGTCTTACGCCAGGCCAAATTAAAACTTAATATTAAATCAGAAGACTGTTAATTAAGGCCCTTGAATAGCAGTGAGTAGAGAGACTTATTGGAGAGACTTATTTAAATTAGTTGGTGGCACGATAATGTGGGAAGAGGTACGAAGTAAGAGCATACTGTCGGAGATAGAGTTTAAAAGTAAGTAATAGAAAGAGCGTTAATGGTGTTCTCTATGTATTGAGAGTGAGAATGATACCATTTAGAAGATATTTTATAGTCGACCGCAGTGGCCGAGCGGTCTGCGGCGCGTCAGTCACAGTCTGCACGGCCCCTACAGTCGGGCGTTCGCATTCCCCCTCGGGCATGGATGTTTGTGTCGTCTTTAGTGAAAGGTAGTTCATAAGCAGTTTGTAAGTTTAGGGACTGATGACCCCGCAGTGAAGTGCCTTAAGCTTAGCAAACATTTGAGACATTTCATATAATAGGGCTTTGAAAGGCTAAGGAATAATGACAGCGAATCAGTCTTCTGGGTGATAATGAATCTTTGGCCTTGTGAAATTGGTACAGCCATGCTTATACAAACACAGAGATATGTGAACACTCTGAGGACGTCGCTGCTATCCCGCAACGCCTACCTAAAACAGGAGTCTGGCGCAGGGATTAGATCGGTTACAGCTGCTACAATGGCAGGTTATCGGCATTTAAGCGACTTTAAACGTGGTGTTATAGTCGGCTCACGAAAGATGGGACACAGCAGCTCCAAAGCAGCGATGAGGTGTGGGTTTCCCGTACGACCATTTCGCAAGTGCGCCGTGAATATCGGGAATCTGGTAAAACATCAAATCTCCGACTTCAATCCGCCGGGAAACGATCCTGCAAGAAAGGAATCAACGACAAGGGTTCGCAAATTTGCGACTGGATACCATGTCCTGTCAGAGAGGACACAGGTCTTAGTAATCGATGGTAAAGCATCGACTAAAACAGAGGTGGTATCGGGCGTTCCACAGGGTAGTGTTATTGGTTCTCTGCTGTTCCTTATTTACATAAACGATTTGGGAGGAAATCTAAGTAGCTCTCTTAGGTTGTTTGCAGATGACGCCGTCATTTACCGTCTAGTAAAATCACCTGAAGATCAAAACCAACTGCAGAACGATCTGAATAAGATATCACTATAGTGTAAAAATTGACAATTGAATCTAAATAAATGAGAAGTGTGAATTCGTTTACATGAGTACGAAAGGAAATCCGTTAAACTTTGTTTACAAGATAAATCAATCAAAAGTGAAGGCCGTAAACTCCACAACATACCTAGGAATTACTATTACTTCAGACTTAAACTGGAAAGAACACGTAGATAATGTCGTGGGAAAGGGGAACCAAAGACTGCGTTTTGTTGGCAGAACTCTTAAAAGATGCAACTGAACTACTAAAGAGGCTGCATACACTACGCTTGTCCGTCCTTTTTTGGAGTATTGCTGCCCAGTGTGGGATCCTTCAGGTGGTTTGACGGAGGACATCAAAAGAGTCCAAAGAAGAGCAGCTCGTTTAGTATCGGCACGATACCGGGGAGACAGCGTGATGGAAATGATACAGGATCTGGGATGGGAATCATTACAACAACGGCGCTTATCGCTGCGGCGTGGGCTACTTACGAAACTACAATCGCCAACATTCTACTCCGAATACGAAAATATATTGTTGACTCCCACTTACATAGGTAGAAATGATCATCAGAATAAAATACGAGAAATAAGAGCTCGAACGGAGAGATTCAGGTGTTCTTTCTTCCCGTGCGCTATTCGAGTATGGAATGGGAGATAAATAGTATAACGGTGGTTCGATGAACCCTCTGTCAGACACTTAAATGTGATTTTCGGAGTATCCCATGTAGATGTAGACGATTGAAGAGAATCGCTCAACGTGACCTAAATACAACCCTTACGCAAATTTCTGCGGATTCCGTTGCTGGGCCATCTACAAGTGTCGTCTTGCGAACCATTCAGAGAAACACCGTCGACATGGGCGTTCGGAGCCGAAGGCTCACTTGTGTACCTTGCTGAATGCACGACACAAAGCTTTACACCTCGCCTGGGCTAGTCAACACTGACATTGGACTGTCGATGACTGGAACTATGTTGTCAGATCTGAGAAGTCTCGTTTCCATTTGTTTCGAGCGGATGGACGTGTACGGGTATTGAGATAACTTCATGAATCCATGGACCCTGCATGTCATGTGGAAACTATTCAAGCTGGAGGCTGTGTAATCGTGTGTGGCACGTGCAGTTGAAGTGATATGGTACGCGTGATACGTCTAGATTCGATTCAGATAGGCAACACGTACATACGTACCTTGGGTAATCACCTGCCACAGTCCACTGTGCATTCCGACGGACTTGGGTAATTCCAGCAGGACAATGCGACACCGCATATGTTCAGAGTTGCTACAGAGTGGCTGCATGAGCACTCTTCTGAGTTTCAACACCTCCGCTGACCACCAGACTCCTCAGACATGACCGCCATTGAGCATATCTGGGATGCCTTGCAACGTGCTGTTCAGAAGAGATTCCACCTCTCGTACTCTTATGGATTTAGGCGCAGCCCTGTAGGATGCATGGTGTCATTTACCACCAGCACGACTTCAGACATAGTGAATCCATGCCACGCCGTGATACGGCACTTGTGGGGTCTTACGCGATATTAGGCAGGTGTACCAGTTTCTATGGTTCTTCAGTGCAGAATGAATGTGCAGTTTTATGTGCATGAAACCTATGTATGTGAAGCATTTAATCTCCAACCTTCCCGAGAACCCCCGTCGTAGACAGTTCCACATACAGGTTGATTTCGTGATAATTTTACTATTTTTCAGGGATGGAGGATAGTGGTACATTTATCGAGTTCAGGACAGGGACACCACACTGCAAAATGGTCAAGGTGAAAGGAATAATTGAAATCCCGCTTAAACTGCGCCTCAGCTGCGTGAAGCACTCAAACTAAGGGTCCCAACTTTCGAAAGCTGATCATGATGTACAGAATACACGCTGCCTACGTCCCAATACCCTCAGGTAATTTCTCCCATCGATGTACTAACAACGCCGTACCTATTGTGATGTCAGGAAACAAAAAATGGTAATAAACATCCAGGAAGATTTCAATTGTGTGCCAGAACCGGGACTCGAACCTGGGACCTTTGCCTTTCGCGGCCAAGCGCTCTACCGACTGAGCTATCCCGACACGACTCACGATGCCGCCTCACAACTTCACTTCCGCCAGTACCTTGCCTCCTACTTTCCAAACTTCACACAAGCTCTCCTGCGAAACTTGCAAGACTAGCACTCCTGGAAGAAAGGTTATGGTGGAGACATGGATTAGCCACAGCCTAAGGGATGTTTCGAGACTGAAACTTTCACTCTGCAGCGGAGTGTGCGCTGATATGAAACTTCCTGGTAGCTTAAAATTGTCTATGGTATAATAACAATAAATTTCATTTACCAGAACAAGTCTAACGAGCTGCTACATGCATAACAGTTTTCAGTGGAAAAAAATTCTGTCATAACCCCAGTGTCGTTTCAATGTACAGGAAACGAAAATTCCTACGAGAAGATTATCTTCACACTCGACATTCGTTTACTACACAAGACTTTCATGTGGCCACACTATACGGAACCAAGTGGAGCGAGATCAGGTCAACTTGCTAACCGTGAAACAGACTTCCTCTTCCTATACATTTTTAGGGCATGTCTGTTCAAGAAGCCGCAGCCCAAAGTAAGGTAGAGCTCTACCATGTTAGAAGCACGTACGATGGCTAAATAATAAGCAGGATATGGTCAAGGAGTGTTAGCAATTGCCGTGCCGGTAATAATGAAGAGAGAAGGCGCAGTGGTTAGCAAACTGGACACTTGGTGAAGACGGCGGTTCAAATCTGCCTCCGGTTATCCGCATCTTACCGTTCATCTCTCCAGGTAAATCCCGCGATGGTTCCTTTGAAAGAGCACAGCAGATTTCCTTTCCTATCATTAAAAAAATAAAATAAGAATTCGAGCTTGTGCTCTGTCTCTAATGACTTCGTTGTCGATGGGATGTTGAAACATAATCTTCTTTCCTTCCGTAGTTAGTTGTTGTGGTGGTCTTCAGTCTGCTGACTGGTTTGATGCAGCTCTCCACGCTACTTTGTCCTGTGCAAGCCTCTTCATCTCTGAATAAGAACGGCGACTTACATCCATTTGAATCTGTGTACTGTATTCGTCTCTCGGTCTCCCTCTACGATTTCTGCCCCACACGCTTCCTTCTAATGGTAAATTGACGAATTCTTGATGTCTCAGTATTCTTTCCATTCTCTTAGTCAAGATATGCCAGAAATATTTTTCCTCGCCAAATCTGTTCAGTAGCTTCTCATTAGTTATGTGATCTAACCGTATAATCTTCAGCATTCGTCTGTAGCACAACATTTAAAAAGCTTCAATCATTTTTTGTCTGAACTCCTTTTCGTCTACGTGACACTCCCATAAAATGCTACATTCCAGACATTTAAATTAATATTGGATGTCAACAAATTTCGCTTCTTCAGAAATGCTTTTCCATTGTCAGAGATATCAGATCGATCTTCCGCTTTAACTTTGAACTTGGTCATTCCCTGAAAAGTTCCTTTACCTGAAATTGGTATATTTACCCTAATGAAATTTTCACTATGCAGCTATATTCATCCTTCTCCATCATATTTGAAAATTTATAACACCATCGTGGAATCACCCTTTATATTTCACTTCCATAAATTTCTGTATTACAGCAATCCATCCGTAGCTTATGATCATAATTAATATTAATACTAACTGCTCAATATTCACCAAAGTATATTAATTAGTAACTATGTGTTTGCTATCAAAATTAGAGGCCAGATAAGTGAGTTGTCGACAGACATTAGAGATGAGATTTGCATTTGCGAAGAGTTGATATCACTTTTCTCTTCTGCTTCAGCTTTCATTGTTTTCATAGTTCACTTTATGTGGTTTCTGACATAGTCCATTCAATAACTCCACCGCCAGTTCACTCCAGGAAATTTGCTATACTGTGCAAGTTCTGATTTCGAAGTTTATCGGTATTGTAATAGGGCTTCTGTTTAGACGATTTCACAAATCAGTCACAAATTTAGGAAATTTGCAGAAGCAGTCTCTCCTTTTAACATCTTTTAAGACTCTTGTTACTTATTAGTACCACAGTTATATAAACTGGAAGAAATATCATTTGACCCTTTCCGTAGTTCTTATAGTATTGTGTTTGTAAGTGGACCTTATGAATCTTTGTATATTGCTAACTAGCTGAAAACCCGGTGCTGCCCGGGAATTTATTTATTTATTCCTGCCATTTTTAAAGTATATATTCATTTGTATAAGTGCTTTATATCTGTAAAAGCGATTGGGAATAAAGAAGTAATAGATTAAAACTTGGTTGCGTGATGGGGCGGTTTTCCATGAACGTTACTGTTTATGTGCTCATATGTCATGAACTACGTGTCGTACTGGATACAATTTACAAGGTACACTCAAATATATGCGTTTATACGGTCTGTAAAATTTCTGGCGGCTGCAATGTGTAGAATTCAAACTATAAATTGTAACGTCATACCGAGAGCCGTAGCTTTACTCCATAAACAGCGGAAAAGTAGTAAGCGAGAAACGTTATTCCTTTCATCATTTTACTATGGTTGCCACCGAGAAAAAGTTTAATAAAGGTTTGAAATTATGTTTAATGTTTGTTGCAAGTTGCTAAGTACTGTCATTCTCATACAGTGTATTTCGAAAGTCTCGCCGCATTATATGGCATTTTTTGCTTTTTCTATTGGTTATGACGTAATTCTTAACCATGCAGCAATTGTTACCTCACGTTAAGGAATGTGTGTACCAAATTTGGTTGAAATCAGTCCAATGGTTTAGGAGAATATGAGCAGGATTGTCGCAAAATGCAGTAGTTTTTCGCGCATCTCATTGTTTATGACGTCATATCTCGTGAACTATATATCGTATGTGATTATTACAATTACGGCGACCGTCCTGATGGATTGAAGCTTACGTGTACAAAATTTCATAAAGATTAGAAGAAAACTGTAGATTTGTATGCAACACGTACAAACATACGGACACTCTGCTTTATATATTAGAAGAAGAAAAGCCAACACCCATCGTCAGCTTTGTGCGCAAGAAGAAAAGAAAAAGTGCTCGGTCAGAATCCTGGACGAAATGCTTAGTCTTTCGAGGAGTCACGTTGGCTGCGTCGAGCATTTGGCTGGCTGGACAGCACAAGAAAAGTTTCCGGGAGAGAAAGAAGAATGGCGCTTCCTGAAGTGTTGTTACAGTGGTTGACTTCAGTCTTCTTTGGTAATTTCACGATTACCGCCAGTCCCCGTTCACTTGAGACGCATTAAACGCGCCAGCTTTCACTACGAGCGATGCTGAGGCAGGACTGAAGTCTTACCCTCTAGTACCCTCGACCCTCTAGTGAACCTTGATGTACTTCAAGAGACGAAATCCGTTCGCCCAAAGAAATGAGAGCTGTATAATTAGGGCCATATATTGTTATGGAGTGGTGCACATATAATTATTTAATAATACGTTTGCAAATACATAATGTGGGCATGTATACGAGTGCAAAGCATACACTACTAGATATGGAACTGTTACTAATAAATAATAGCATAAATTTGACGGCGTAATAGTGAACTATTCTTAGTAATACAGATAATTATATCTTTATTGGACTGTTCTTGACTCTTCAACATGCAAAGAAGGTTGAAGTCCACAGTTTTGATCGTGACGCTACCTTTATACATGTTGCACCACTGAAACGAAGAACTGGAATACTTTCTGTTGAAGTACAGGTTGATACAGAATTGTCCATGCTATCTAAGAGAGCGTATAAGGTTCAAGTCATAGGAATACGATGGTAATGACAGCAGATTAGGGAAATTACATGTTTATTTGAAAGCTTAAATCTGTATTACAGCTACAATATTATCCATAATGTAATAGAACCACTTAATAAACATTAAGCATTAACTACACGTATTAAGTTTCTTAAATATTATCCTGATACTCAAGACGGGGTCCTGTTGCAGAATACGTGTTTAGGTGATAGTAATTTTAAGATGATGTAATTCCACTGTGCAACATGATACAAATAACAAAAATGTTGCACCTGAACTGAGGACTTGTAAATGGAGTACAGTGACGGCCATTTAAAAGCGGCAGATGCAACGTTAGAGGAGATAACAGGTAGAGATTTTTGGAAAATAGGCAAGGAAACAAGAATAGATGGTGCTAAGTTCAAACTTAATGCTCTACATAAGAATAAATATCGAGACTAATTTCTTTACTTTGGGGCCCTCAGTGTGGAATATGTCGTTTAGTGACATAGTTGTAATTGACGTTCATACCTTTTACACTGCTAGTATAGAGCCTTATTTATTTATTTATAATGAGCTCCTTTCGGCTTTTATTGCCATCATCAGATTTTCTTTAATAAAAGTAAAGTAATTTATTATTAACTACAGTTAGATAAGTTGTCACAAATAAAAACTTTTGTGGCTATTAGTAACTTACTTTTAATGTCGTTCTAATTGCTGTCGTTTCTGCTAATACTTTTTATCAGTAGCTACAAACCGAGAAACACGAAATAAGGGCAATAAATGAAACACTGAAAATTCTTCACACCACAGAAAAAAACCAATCACGAAAATGAATAGCCACAAACATGCCATAGATATTCACTCCATAGTAACAACAAAGTTATAATATCATGGAAAATAAATTATCTGATAACTACAATGATCTCTGGGTAATGTAGTTGAAACACTTTAACTATAGCTGTCATTTTTACTGAGACAGAAAATAAAAAAAACTGTTACGGGCATATAAGCCAATTATAATTGCATAACATCAGTAACATCTTAATCAGAAAGGGCGCCGCGGTGGAGTAGCCGAGCGATCTAAAGCACCTCGCTACGGAGCGCGCGGTTGCTCGCCGTGGAGGTTCGAGTCCTCCCTGGGGCATGGGTGTGTGTGTTTGTCCGTAGGTTAGTTTACCTAGGTTTAAGTAGTTTGTAAGCTACGGACTGATGACCACGCAGTTTGGTCCGATAGATTTACAGACATTTGAACATTTTCAGAAAGGGCAGTAATAAGAACAACATTAAATGCAAGTTCCTAATAGCCACAAAAGTTTTTATATATGACAGCTTATCTAAATGTAGCTACAAATTATAAATTGCCTAATTTGTATTACAGATAACCCGATGATGGCATTAAAAGCCGAAATTAACTAATCGTGAATAAATAAATAAATAAATAAAGCATTATACTAGCAGTGTAAAAGGTATAAACGTCAATTACAATTAAATATCGAGATGATGAAGAGAACTACAAGGCTGGCAAGAAAAAGTAGACTTAATACACAAATTTAAACCAAAAGAAACACCCAACAAAGTTAATCCAGCGCATATCGTAGTGGTACCATTATGTCCGCTGCTTGTAATATTTTATCTCGCCAACAGAACATTTTTATCTTTTTTTTCCAATGTGATGGAAACTCCCAAATCCAAAGGAGATAGCCCCAAGAGACAAATCTTTCTAAATATTAGTCCTATGCAAGGCCTCTGATGGAAACTGTGTATTTGTCAAAACAATTTTAGTTCTCCATCTGACAATGATTGTAAAGACGATGATTAAAGAGAAGATAACAGAAATGTCGATCTGCGACTGAAAGCAAAATTGGCACAATTAGTATTCTAACATTAACAACCAAAAATAGCGGAATGTCTAGACGTGCTGAAAACGTGAAAAATGAATGTACTTAGACTCAGCGAAACCAGAATGAGGGGACTAGTATCAAATAACTTACAGACATCATCTACTGTGGTCAGGACGAGTCCGAGCAAAAAGTGGGAACTTTGCTATTATGGATCATCGACTGAAAGATCTTGTGGTAGAAGTTAAATTAGTTTGTGATAGGATTCTTCACATCGGAAAAATTAAAGTCTTTCCAGAATATTCATACCATCCTGTGCTCTGTATCATAGACTTATTGTGAAGGAATTTTGGACAAGGTCGTGAAGCAAGAATAACGGGGGAAGAAACAATTATCATAGGCGATATAAATTCACAAGTGCTGCTGCGAGAAATGGGTACGAGACTGTACTAGGGTCACACGGATTGCGTCCACGAAATTTAATATGTAAAAGATCCTGGATATCTGTGTGAGGATCAACCTTGTAGTAGGGAATTCTTGGTATTAAAATAAACAAGCCATAAAATCAATAGGTATAGATTGATTGGAAAAAAGCGAATCTCTCACACACAGAATTTTGACTTAGGAATAACTGCAAAAGAGACAGTTTCATGTCAGAGTTATCCTCAGCGGTTCCTAGGAAAGTGATCACAGATTCCTCGTTGGCTGCTTCTGATTCAATAAGCTCAAATAAGTAAGAAGGGCACTGGAAGAAAAACGCAGGGTATGGAAACAAAAGACTAAGGATAAAGTGGTAGAGTTCCAAGACAATATCAAGCCTGTACGTCCAAGGATAGATAAGGAAACAGATGAAGAGGAACGAAAGACTTGAAATAATGACTTTAATGACTTGTTACTAAGTTCAAGGTTTGTGGGGAACCAGTAGCACGAGAAAATGGAAGGAAACTCCATGGTGGAATTACAAAACTTTCCTGTACAAGAGTAACAAGTTTAAGAAGTACATAAGAGATCGGACTGAGAATAATAAGGATCTATCCACAATAGCTAAGAATGAAGGAATACTAGCTGTTACAGAGAACGTGAAAAGTGGCTTGAAAAGTAGAGTGAAGTGAGAGAAAATGTTAACGGAAATAATAAGTTTTATATGGGAGAATGGATAATAGGAAATGTGATTAGAAGTGTTGTACGTACCCAACAAGCAACCAAGAGACTCTCGAGGAAGAAAACGTCTTGGGAGAACAATATGGATTCAGGAAGGGAAGATTAATAAATTAATTCTTCTTCTCTGTCAATTAATGGAAAACTACTATCAGTACAATCGAGACACCTGGTTAGCCTTTCTGGATATAAAGAAAGTTTTTAATGATGGGAACAAGGAGTACATAAGAAACAGTAAAGAAAACTGAAATACATGATGGCATAGTACACAGGATCAACAATTTGCACTACAGTTGCCACATTATGGTATACCCCAATAGGAATGACTGAAACCTTTGCCACTAAACATGTGTTAAGGCAAAGTGTAGTTCCGTCTCCTTTTCATTGCTATAAGGAGAAGTACACTAAACAATCGGGGTAAAATAAATCCATGTTGTTTGGTAGTGACAAATGCCTGTGGTGTTACTCTAAAGAAGCTGTTCAAAAACGATAAACACCTGGGCGGAAGCTAGGAAAGTAAATCGCCTCATTTCTAGCCAGAGAAAGATGCTTTGATCATTATGGGAATAAGGACAGCCAATAAGAGATATTGAAATGGAATAGAAACAGTTACAGTTGACACATCATTTCAAATATCTTCGGAATATTAGCTCTATTGACAAAAAAAAAAATCACAGCATCCTAGCAGGTATATCTTCTATCTAATTAGTTACAAAGCATAAACACTAAAATGCCACTAATATGTGACAGTCAGCTATGAACCCTATTATATTCCCGCTTTTACATACAGATGTAGAGTATGGACCAAGGTAAGTAAAAAGATCATCATAATATAGCAGATGAGATGAGCTTTCTCTACAACATTGGTGGAAAGACACGGTGGGATAGAATCCTAAATGTAGGAATCGGAAAACAGGCTCCAGTTGTAACACTTCAGCACATAGTAAATTTGCGATATAATATGAACATATGCGTCGCATGATATAACAAGATGTCTTGAGTAAAATATGACTGTAAACACAAAGATAAAAGACAAAGGTCAAGACTCAAGAACAAGAAAATGGTGAAATCTGACATCGAGCAGTAAGGATATACTTAGGACAGCAGGAAAGAGGGAGAGAATTTTAAGGACCTTAATTGATGGAGAAGCCTCATTTGCTGACTCATAAAATATAGTAGAAGGACGTGAGATTATAATTGCGATAATTATGATGGTGGTGGTGGCGGAAGCGGCGGTGGTGGTGGTGGATTTATCAAGCAAAATGTAAAACGCTTCGAACCTCAAGCGTTTCAACTATTATGTTCTAAATTATATTTGGATTCTGAAAATCGCTAAATCTTATTAGGTTGCGTTTTTAATCTGTAGATTAAGATAGTGTAGGAGAAAGGTTTTAAAAATTCGTGCAATGAAATCGATAAGGGCCTCGAATACAACGACGTGTATCTTGAGATTATAATATTTATGCATGCAACTGACGTCTGTTACTCGTATGTTGAACCAGCAGACTTTGTGCTGTAGGTCGACATTGTATTATATTAAAATTCACGAAGTGCTCTCTCGCCGATTTCTCCGACGTCTTCCTTTTCGATCCAAACGAACGGCATAATTTTGTTGTCCTGTGCCGGCCGCGGTGGCCGAGGGGTCTTGGGCGCGCCAGTCACAGTCTGCACGGCCACTACGATCGGGGATTCGAATCCCCCCTCGGGAATGGATATTTGTGCCGTCCTTAGTATTAGCTAGTTCATAAGTAGTTTGTAAGTTTAGGGACTGATGACCCCGTAGTTAAGTTTCATAAGCTCTACAAACATTTGAACATTTTGATTTGTTGTCCTGTGCTACTTATCTGTTATCTAGGTTTGCCAACATAATTTAATACCAACATCACGTACATAATATTAGTATTTCGAAGCGGAGGTTGATGGCAATAATATTTGTTCCTGGCAGTTATTGAGGATGGACACCATAGCTTGTAATAATGAAATGCAGAAAAATGAAGGTAAAATATGTAAGGGATGAAAAGAAAGAAAATAAGATCAGGAAACGGAAAAGGAGTAGTAGTAATGAGTCTATGAAAACTGTAACAGATTGCCGGGTACTGCTGTGTTGGGAAACCCATCGGATCGCCAACCGATAGACTAGCTAAACACTTTGCCAGCCACCAAACTATGCACGTTTGACACTGAGAACAATATATAAAGAATGCGGCGGACTTCATGTATCGAATTAAAAGTCTCCGCCTTGGTGAAGGACATATTATTTTTACCTTCATATTATTTTTACCTTCGTTGTGTACGCCCTAATCACGTGTTTGCCATCACAAACTATAGACTTGCTGTCCCTGTTGTATGACACCATCGTGAATTTATTTAAGCACGTCCTGACGTCATCGAATTCTTCACATGGTGTACAATATTTTAAGCAGACCTGCGGCTTGGAGATGGGGAGCCCATGGGATCCGTCTAAAGCTAAGCTCTTTATGGAGCTTTTCGAGGACATCGCCTTGGACACGGCTGCTGAAAATCCTAACTGATTTTATCGCAACGTCGACGTTACTTTCGTCATATATCCTCTAGGAACACATTAACAGTACACACGACAACAGCAAGTTCACGAATGGAAGTAGTAAAGGGCGGTTCCGTTCCCTGGATATCCTGGTCTGCCCTAAACCCAAAGGGTGTCTTGTTCACAGTCCACCTACATGGATCGCTATCTGCACGCCACCAGCTACCACCGCTCACCACAGAAACCGTCTGCTTTGAGGACCGTGGTACATGCAACTGAAACCGTCTCAGATACTGAAAACCTGCCGAGAGAACTGAGCCACTTCCCAAAATTTTCAAGGAAAACTGTTACAGCAACAGACAAATATCGCAATCAGTTTCATCCAAGCCATAAAAGTATAAGATCTTCGAAGAAGACACCAAAATCATTGCATTTTTATGCCTCGATGAAAGGGAAGAGTATCCGGCACTTGAAGAGACATGCGAGGATCATATCAAAAGTAAGAACCGATTTGTAGCGGAGATTGTATGAACGTAAATTTTATTACAAACTAGAATGTTTCAACATTTGTCAAGTGGTGGCACCAGCGTCTGAATATCAGTATCAAGGAACTTAGTCGCCTAACCGTTAAGGGGACCTGGCCGTGAAAGGGATGCATTTTCATACCTTGCTTTCGGTGCACATTACTCTTCATCTACAATGTGGAGGAAGTTGCGATTTTGTACCAATTCTTAATGACATTAACTCAAGCTGTAATAGGAAATTTATTGAAATATCTGATATAGTTTAATAATTACAATATTTTTATAATACACGTTCGCGTTTGGGAACTATTTTCTGGTGCATCGTCAGTCTAATAGCATTTATACTGTGTAAGGCTGCTGTCAACAGTTGTAGGAACACATTATGCCTCTTGTTTTGCAGTTTGGAGTATATCTGAGGAAATAGAAAAATAAAAAAATGTTCAAATGTTTGTAGAGCATATGGGACTTAACTACGGGTTCATCAGCCCATAAACTTACAAACTACTTATGAACTACTTTATACTAAAGACGGCACTTACATCCATCCTTAAGGGGGATTCAAACCTCCGACTGTGAACTGCCGCGCGCACCGCAACACGGTGCTCCAGTACGCACGGCTAATCCGCCGCGGCAGAAAAACCTTTATTACACTTTATTACTATTTTGTCTAAAATTATCGTTACAATTATATACAGCATGACACGCATAGATGATTTCTGCAATGTATTAGGCATAATACAAGGATACTGTCCCATTCTTCAATTGGGAAAAATTTGGTTAAAATAGCTAAAATCATTATGAAGATATATGTAGCTAATGTTTCAAAATGTGGTTTCGAGGAAATGAAAATGAAGGTTCACAGTGTATTTGACTCATCGTATTCCCCTTTCATAACGGTACAGTGGCATACTCGAGCTGGCCAGCTGCTTTATCCTCTGCAGACTTTTTCAGTAGTCTTTTCCTGATTCAGGACTCTTTAGTGGTGGCTTCCGCAGCCCTTTTAGCTTCATCTAGTCGCTGACGATCTATGGCAGTCAGAACTGCTATCATATTATTTCCTGGTTGGATGCCTAATTTGTCCATTAGTTTTGTCCTGGCAATTACACCATCACTGAAACAGATAACAGCGTCCATAACACCTATTTTGAGTAGTGTCCATCCAACAAATACTGTTTTCGATACTAGTTGCCACTCGCAGCTGTAGAGACTCTCATTGGGAATTTGTGCACGCCAAGGAGACATTCGCTAAGTTATTATTTATCTGCAAGGTCCCTGTATATTGACTTTATTGTTTCCATAGCAGTGGCAGGCATAGAATGTTTATGGTGCTATTTTCCTAGCCGGAAGTATCATCGTGATAAATGCGTAGACATTAGTTCAAAGAGCATTTAAGACTACAATTACTATTTAAAAGTAAACAAACCATACATTTTTGGAAACGGGAGAAATTTGTCAAATCAAATGTTCAAATGTTTGTAGAACTTATGGGACTTAACTACGGGGTTACCTTTTGTGTTCCAGCCTCGTCGCCACTTTTGTGTCTCGTTTCCGCCGGTTGTCGTAGGTGTCGATGGCAGAGTAGAAAGAGACCGACACAGGAATAAAGGATGCTTGCTTGTGCAGGTACGGAGGTGACCAGCCAGAGGGACAGCAGAAACTAGAAGACTAGGCTAAATTAGAACAAGATATATATTTCGTGGAGTCTTGGTAATAGTTAACTTTTACATAGTTCTTGACTGCAGAATGCTAATACATAGTTGAACTAGAGAGAGATCTGCCTACTGATGAGTCCTGGTGCCTATCCGATAGCCAAGTCTTAACTGGTGCCTATCTGATTCCCAAGTGTTAACTGGTTCCTATCTCAGTCCCAAGTGGCCGATGCAGCAGTCGTGGCCACGAGCGGAGTTGCAGCAGAGGGCGCTCGTGGCTGACGTCGTAAGAACGCCGCGCCGTGCGTGTATGGCGGCGCGCAGCGTAAGTACGTGGAGCGCACTTCATACTTGTGCGACACCACATTATCAGTCCCTAAGCTTAAAAACTACTTATGAACTAGGTAAGACTAAGGACGGCACAAATAGCCATGCCCGAGGGGGGAGGGATTCGAACCCCCGATCGTAGTGGCCGTGCAGACCGTGACTGGAGCGCCTCAGTCCCCTCAGTCACCGCGGCCGGCAGAAATTTGTCTTTCAGATGGATGCAAAAATTGTTTTTCGATTTTTCAGCCATTTTCATGTCCAGGTCCCCTTAAACCACTTAGTTTCTTTCAACACACCATCATTTTCCAGTAACAATGTAATATAATACTGGTCTTGTAACTTCTGAAAATTTGTCGTTGCTTAAAAAGGTGCCATGCATAAGGCGGAATTCCTCTCCAGTTTATTATAGCTGCCCGGAGATAAGGAGATGCGCACCTACACAAGATGATGTTGGTAAGGCAGGATTCAGTTAGGAGGCACGGGCAGTGGGGTGGGAGAGTGTAAGCGCGGTGAGAGGCGCGTGGGCGTGGCCACGGGGGCAGCAGCGTGCTGCCGGCACGCCCGCCCACGCATCACGGCACGCGAGCGCCGGCGCTGCCCTTCCTGCCTCCCACGCACAGCTCATCACACGTAGTGCCTGCACAGCATGCACACTGTTTTATCAATTTACGACACAGAGAGTGTAAACGCAAACTCATTGCGACGTACCCAGAGGTACAGACGAAGTCTAGACGAGCAGTTGAAGTACTCAGTTCAAGATGGGGAATTGCCCGCTGCTTTATGGCACTTAAGTTGACAGTTTGGCGGGGTGTACTATTTCATGTGGAGTGTCGTGGGGCCGTTGCTATTCACAAAATATACAGGGTAGTCCATTGATAGTGACCAGGCCAAATACCGGATGATAAAAAAGTCAGTAAAAATTTGAATACTTAATAAATCACGGAATAAAGTAGACATATAGGTAAAAATTGATACACTTTATTGGAATGACATGGGGTTTTATTAGAACAAAAAAAAATTGTTAGACGCGTGAAAGATCTCTTGCGAGCGTCGTATGGTGATGATCGTGTGCTCAGCCGCCACTTTCGTCATGCTTGGGCTCCCAGATCTCCAGACCTTAGTCCGTGCGATTATTGGCTTTGGGGTTACCTGAAGTCGCAAGTGTATCGTGATCGACCGATATCTCTAGGGATGCTGAAAGTCAACATCCGACGTCAGTGCCTCACCATAACTCCGGACATGCTTTACAGTGCTGTTAACAACATTATACCTCGACTACAGCTATTGTTGAGAAATTATGGTGAAAATATTGAGTATTTCCTGTAAAGAACATCATCTTTGCTTTCTCTTAATTTGTTTTGCTAATTATTGCTTTTCTGATCAGATGAAGCGCCATCTGTCGGACATTGACTTTTGCTTTTTGTTTTTTTTTCTATAAATATCCACGTCATTCCAAGCATATGTGTCAATTTTTACCTCTCTGTCTACACTATTCCGTTATTTACTAAGTTTTCAAATTTATACTGACTTTTTGATCACCCTGTATCTCACGAAATAAACATCAAACGAAACATCTAAAAAGAACAAAACTTTTCTAGCTTTAAGGGGGGAAAACAGATAGCGCTGTAGTTTGCCCGCTAGATGGCGCTGCCATAGGTTAATTGGGTATCAATTGCATTTTTTTGAAATAGGTTCAAATGTTTGTAGAATTTATGGGACTTAACTACGGGGTCATCAGTCCCTAAGCTTACAAACTACTTATGAACTAGCTAAGACTAAGGACGGCACAAATATCCATGCCCGAGGGGGGATTCGAACCCCCGACCGTAGTGGCCGTGCATACCGTGACTGAAGCGCCTCAGTCCCCTCGGCCACCGCGGCCGGCTTAAAATAGGTACCCCCATTTTTTTACATATTCGTCTAGTACGAAAATAAATATAATGTTTTATTTGGAACAATTTTGCCGCTTTGTGATAGATGCCGCTGTAATATTCACAGACATATTGCTCACAATTTTAGACGAACAGTGGGTAACAGGTAAGTTTTATAAATTAAAACACAGAATGTATGTATGTTTGAACTTTATTTCGGTTGTTCCAGTGTGATACATGTCCTTTTGTGAAATTATCATACATTATGAGAATGCATGCTGTTACTGCGTGATTACCTCATGACTTCAATAAATGCTCAGAATGATGTCATTCAACTTCAATGCATTTGGTAATACGCGTAACGAAATTCCTCTCAACAGCGAGTAATTCGCCTTCAGTAATGTTTTTTACATGCATTGACAATGGGCTGACACATGTTTCCAGGCGTTGTCGGTCAATCACGATAGCAAATATCCTTCAATTTTCCCCACAGAAAGAAATCCGGGGATGTACGATCCGGTGAACGTGCGGGCAATGGTATGGTGCTTCTACGTCCAATACACCTGTCATTAAATATTCCATTTAAGACCGCTTCAACAGCACGCGAGCCATGTGCCGGACAACCATCATGTTGAAACAGCATCGATATTCTGTCATGCAGTGAAACATCTTGTAGTAAAATCGGTAGAACATTACGTAAGAAATCAGTATACATTGCACCATTTCGTTTGCCATCCATAAAATAGGGGCCAATTATCCTTCCTCCCATAATGCTGCACCATACAGTATCCCGCCAAGGTCGCTGATGTTCCATTTGCGGCAGCCATTGTGGATTTTACGTTGCCCAATAGTGCTTATTATGCCGTTTTACGTTACCCCTGTTTGTGAATGATGCTTCGTTACTAAACAGTACGCGTGAAGAAAATCTGTTATCGTCCCGTAATTTATTTTGTGCCCAGTGGCAAAATTGTACACGACGTTCAAAGTCTTCGCCATGCAAATCCTGGTGCATAGAAATATAATACGGGTGAAATTCATATTGACGTAGAATTCTCAACACCGACGTTTTTGAGATTACCGATTCGCGCTCAATTTGTCTGCCACTGATGTACTAAAAAACAGAAAATTTCTTCTGGGGATTTCACGCGTGATTCATATGGAAACACGCATCCTAAATTCAAATCTATAATTAGTTTTTCCGTATCAGGCATATTTTTCAAGTTATAGGCAATGTTCTATTTGTATGTCTATGCTGTGAATAATAAAAAGCAATGTATTACGGTTTTATTTTTTTCTCCTCTGAACAATGGTGTCCTCTCGAATGATGTTCCAGCAGTAGTCGGCAAGCATTGCAGGCATCCATTTCCCTTGATAACGCTGTAGAAAATTATGTCTTGATGAAACCTTTCACCATTGTCGGAAACATCGCTACAGTTCTCAGGAAAATAGTTTAGATGTGGATCTAGGAAATGCACTTTTAATGACATGTTACATCGTAAATACCTATATGCCTTTTTGAACCAATTGTTCGCCGGCCGCGGTGGCCGCGGGGACTGAGGCGCTCCAGTCACGGTCTGCTCAGCCACTACGGTCGGGGGTTCGAATCCCCCCTCGGGCATGGATATTTGTGCCGTCCTTAGAATAAGGTAGTTTGTAAGTTTAGGGACTGATGACCCCGTAGTTAAGTCCCATAAGCTTAACAAACATTTGAACATTTTTTGAACCAATTGTTCATAGTTGTCAGCTCTTTTTCCTTCCCAGAAAGTTTTCTGTTACATTCTTAAAAGAGACCCATGCATTTTTTCTTTGGGTGAAAGGCATTCTTCAAAATGTGGGTCTTTATGAAGTTCTCTAATTTGGGGCTCCACAAACACCCATTCCTTTATTTTTGCTAAGGGAACGTTTTTCAAAGGTTTTGTACATAAACCCTTGTTCAGATTGAGTCATGGCCTTTACAAACTATTTATAAAGGCCAAGCTTGATGTGAAGAGGTGGTGGGAAGAACATCTTCACTGGCTACCAATTTCTCATTCGTACATTTTTTCTCCCACTTTCCAACTCCTTTGAGGCCAAAGATTTCATTTATAGTGGGAATTTATGTCATGATTGTTCAACTCACACAGAAAACATCCATATTTCGTGTAGCCTTGTTGCATTCCCAATATAATTGCAACTATTTTCAAGTAGCCACATATTTTCCACAAAATTAATTGTTGCCAACTGCTGCAAAGCAAATGTCAGCAGTTTTACCACAAATTATCAGTTACATTAGACATTTATCTTATATATACAGGAGGCGGGTCCATTGATAGAGACCGGGCCAAATATCTCACGAAATAAGCATCAAACGAAAAAACTACAGAGAACAAAACTTTTCTAGCTTGAAGGGGGAAGACAGATATCAAACGGATATCAACTGCATTTTGTTAAAATAGGTACCCCCATTTTATTACATATTCGTCAAGTACTTAAATAAACATGAATATTTTATTTGCAACAATTTTTTCGCATTGTGATAGATGGCGCTGTAATAGTCGCAAACGTATAAGTTTTTGGTATCGCGCAACATTTCGCCAGTGCGGACGGTATTTGCTTCATGATACATTACTCGTGTTAAAATGGACCATTTACCAATTGCAGAAAAGGTCGATATGGCTATTATGGTCAAAATGCCCAACGGGTATGTGCTATGTATGTTGATCGTTATCCTGGAAGACATCATCCAGGTGTCCGGACCTTTCGTCGGATAGTTACGTTATTTGAAGAGACAGGAAGTGTTCAGCCTCAATAAAACGTCAACCACGATCTGCAACAAATGATGATGCCCAAGTAAGTGTGCCGCGATGGAGTAGACGAGCGGTCTAAGGTGCTTCGCTGCGGAGCGCGCGGTTGCTCGCCCTCGGAGGTTCGAGTCCTCCCTGGGGCATCGGTGTGTGTGTTGTCCTTAGGTTAGTTTACCTAGGTTTAAGTAGTTTGTAAACTACGGACTGATGACCACGTAGTTTGGTGCGATTGATTTACAAACATTTGAACATTTTGAACAAGTATGTGTTTTAGCTGCAGTTGCAGCTAATCCGCACATCAGTAGCAGACAAATTGAGCGAGAATCGGGAAACTCAAATTCGTCGGTGTTGAGAATTCTGCATCAACATAATTTTCACCCATACCTTATTTCTATACACCAGGAATTGCATAGCGGACACTTTGAAAGTCGTGTACAGTTTTGCCACTGGGCAAAAAAATAAATTACTGGACGATAACAGATTTTTTCACACATACTGTTTAGTGACGAAGCGTCATCGACAAACAGGGGTAACGTAAAACGAAATAATATGCACTATTGGGCAACGGAAAATCCACAATGGCTGCGACAAATGGAAAATCAGTGATTTTGGCGGTTAATGTATGGTGCAGCATTATGGGAGGAAGGATAATTGGCCCCTATTTTATCGATGGCAATCGAAATGGAGCAATATATGTTGATTTCTTACTATTAGATGTTTCACTGCATGACAGAATGGCGATGTCTTTCACCATGATGGATGTCCGGCACATGGATCGCGTGCAGTTGAAGTGGTCTTAAATGGAATATTTAATGACAGGTAGATTGGTCGTAGAAGTACCATACCATGGCCCGCACGTTCACCGGATGTTACATCCCGGATTTCTTTCTGTGAGGAAAATTGAAGAATATTTGTTATCATGATTCACTGACAACGCCTGAAAACATGCGTCAGCGCATTGTCAATAGATGTGAGAACATTACTGAAGTCGAAATACTCGCTGTTCAGAGGAATTTCGTTACGCGTATTGCCAAATGCATTGAAGTTGAAGGCCATCATTCTCAGCATTTATTGAAGTCACGAGGTAATTACATGTAATCACACAGTAACAGCATGCGTTCTCATAATGTATGATAATTGGACAAAAGTACATTTATCGCATCGGAACAACCGAAATAAAGTGCAAACGTACCTACATTCTGTGTTTTAATTTAAAAAACCTACCTGTTACCCACTGTTCATCTAAATTTGTGAGCAATATGTTTGTGAATATTACAGCGCCGTCTATCAAAAAGCGACAAAAGTGTTCCAAATACAACATTCATATTTATTTACGTTCTAGACGAAAATGAAATAAAAAATGGGGGGTACCTATTTTTTTAAAATGCATTTGATATCCGTTTGACCTATGGCAGCGCCATCTACCGTGCCAACCATAGCGTCATCTGTTTTCCCCCTTCAAGACAGAGAAGTTTTGTTCTGTGTGGTATTTCCCTTTGATGCTTATTACGTGAGATATTTGGCCCGGTCACTATCAATGGACCACCCCGTATATGCCTCGCCTTCTGATACGAGGGTAAAAAAGAACTTTCCATCGACTTCTGAGACACGATAAAGAAAGCGTAGAGAATGAACTGCTACGTAAAGTGTAGTGCGATAAGACGGGAGGAAGGAAGCAAGCTTGGAGTTTAACGTCCCGTCGACAGCGTGGTCATTAGAGACGGAGCTTACACTCGGAGTATTTGGGTAAGGATGGGGAAGGAAATCGGCCATGCCCTTTCAAAGGAACCATCCGGATGGCCGGAGGTGGTAAGACGGGAGGCAAAGAAAATTCATGTAGCCTGCTTGTATTGGGTTTAGTTTAGCTTCGCTTGGCTGCGAATATAACAGCCTGTTCGACCTGTTGACAACGTGCCTGTTAAGGTTTAAGTTTCAAAGATGTTAAGCTGGTGTACACAGAGTATGTCACTTGACGGATATACTGGTTTAACTTCAATGGTACAAGTGCTTTGTACACGAGCTGTATTTTCGCGGCAATGTGAAAACCATGTGGGCTGAAGATCTGCCGCCCGCGGTGGCCGAGGGGAATGAGGCGCTCCAGTCACGGTCTGCACGGCCACTACGGTCGGGGGTTCGAATCCCCCCTCGGGCATGGATATTTGTGCCGTCCTTAGTATTAGTTAGTTCATAAGTAGGTTGTAAGTTTAGGGACTGATGACCCCGTAGTTAAGTCCCATAAGCTGTATAAACTTTTGAAATTTGCTGAAGATCTATATTATGTGGAAGTGTTATAAAACTTTGGCCTATCATCTGAAATGAAGTTTTATTTATATATCCTAATGTGAAGGCCTTGGACCTTTGAATCATACTGAGCTAGACAACGATGCTGAAATTCAACAACGAAACAAGTTAAGTAAAAACTTTCACTTTCTAGGATTTATATGGACTCCACTTTCTATGATTGTACATACACATGTACATATATGAACGTCAGTCATCATGTGTATCTAGCCAAGTGAAATTTTATGAAAATTTAGAAGGAAGTCGTTTCATAGTCCAACCCTTCAAATGAAAATGTTTAATAATGGAACGAAAAGCTGTTTTCTCTATTTTCAGTTGCAATCGCCACACTTACCGATTCAGACAGCTGTCAGCAATGAATTGTGAGCTATATATCGTTGAAAGTATTTGTACAGTCATCTAAATAATAAAACTTACCAGTCATGAAGACATAATTGCCAAACTTATCAAACCACCCTCGTATCTGTCTTATTTTCTTAGTATCAGACCTATTACAATGGAACTGCAGTAGGTTACTTGTGAAGAAATAAACAAAATGATTGTATAATTAAATGGAATCACCTACAATAAAGTATCCAGAGTAATAACAATTATTAAAACTAACTTTTCTTCGTCATAAGCCTCACAACGAAAAAGAGGTACCATGTTACAATATGTAAATTTTAAACACATAAAAGGCGCTGAGGCAAGAAAGGAAGAATAGAGCGATAGAGCATGTAAAGTACAGGCTTTTGCGAAATTGGGACAGCCTCGTGTGAAAGCAGGAGCTGCTCGTAACGACATCATTGTCACAGGCTCCGGCATACCAATTAATGGCTGCACTCCGCGCTTGCATCACACATAGTTCAGCAGAGTTCAACGTGCACTTAATGTATTCCTACAGTGCTGTTTTATATAGTAGCTATTGCTACTACTTTTGTATAGAAACACCATACACGTCATCTTTCTGTCTCGTAAAAGCATTTTCAAGGTTAAGTGCATGATTCCGGCCACAACTTCGAGGTCGTGTAAGATAATTTTAATTTCACATGAGAGATTGCAGCACATAAGAGAAGCTATGATAAGCTGAAAGCCAGTTCTCATTTAACCAACTTTAACTAGAATGTTCATAGGAGGTTAGAGCCCTGGTTTTATGCCCTGATATGTTACCCTTTTATGGTAATATGAGCCAGAGCAAGTGTATCCAATCTAAGATGATTACAGTTCGGAAGTGCAAGGACATTCGCGAAGTGCAACTGGATAAAGAAAAGGGGGGATTGAAATAATAATCCTGATATCAGCCCAAATGCACTTAGTAACGGCAATAGAAACGTTTTTTTATATGTGCCTACGCTACCTAACGATCTGCAAAATCCTGAGATACTGTGGTAGCCGAAATTATCTAAGTGGCCCAATCTCCACTGGCAAACGACTGGAAGCTCCACAGTGACAAAGAACGACCCGTTTAACTGGAATTCTTCACTAACATACGTACTTGTAACCACTGATTAAGGAATACTACTCTATAGCATAAAAGTGAATGCGGCACATTTCGAGAACGTAGTTCATGAGTGAAAACGTGTGAAGGTGTGGGACACATGGAAAGATTCATTATAATAAGAGAAGGAAAGTGTATATAAATTCATAACCATCCCACCTACAATCAAATGTAATATAATGATCATTATTCTGTACAATATAACTTAATTGGTGTGTACACACAATTCCTCAGTCAATGAGCTTTCACATATCCATGTGATCATTTAGGCCAAAAAATTGCTGCGCTTTATTGTAAATCCATTAAACATTCTCTTATATGTGGATATTGAACTTCAGATGTTGTAAAGTAGTTGAAAGCTCGAACAGAGTCTTAACATTCCTCAAAGAAATACTATTGTAATACACACATCAAACATGTTCCGCATCACCGATCTAACAATAAATTCAAATGTTCAAATGTTTGTAAATCTATCGGACCAAACTGCGTGGTTATCAGTCCGTAGCTTACAAACTACTTAAATCTACGTAAACTAACCTAAGAACAAACACACACACATGCCCCAGGGAGGACTCGAACCTCCACGGCGAGCAACCGCGCGCTCCGCAGCGAGACGCATTAGACCGCTCGGCTACGACACCGCGGCAACCTAACAAGAGGTCTATGGTATTCTATACTATGGTTATTAGCATTTTTATTGACCAACAAAATCCAACAAATTACTGATATTGCATTCAAACGGAAACTGAAATCGCACTGTGTAAGCTCATTGTGTATTAACCTAATTCAGCTAGTTGCATGAATGTAAGCCTGCACCATACGTTGTATGCTCTCCACGAACTCATTTAATCACCGTTGGTGTAATTTATCCCGTTCTTCAATGGCAATACTGCTTAACTCCCATAGATTTCGTACTTGATCAGGACGTGCTCGTACATCTTTTTTTCAATTTACAGCTGTGTTTATGAATGATAAAATTGCAGTTGGAGGAAGGGGCATGATATCTGACCTAATCGTAGTTCCCGTATCAGTGTTCATTTTAGAACACTGTGGCTCTTTTCCGTTGAGAGACACGGAAGCCCACAAACATAGACAATCGCCAAGAAAGCTTAAGAAGAGGCGAAGAACACCCTCCGATGACAGTGTGACAGAGTCTCAGGCAGATCATGATTCACTTCGGTCAGACGATACCACGGTGAGTAAGAACGCAACACATGCCCACATAATAGAACGACCCCAATAGCGCCCTAGCTAATAGTTAGAGAATCTGATGATTATAATCGGGGTTAACAATGCCGCCCTGTCAGTAAGTTTCCAACGCTGCAATTACGATCCCTGTAGGTGCGATGATAACGTCAAGCCGGTCGTAGTGGCTGAGCGGTCTGTGGTGCGCCAGTCACAGTCTGCACGGCCGCTACGGTCAGGGGTTCGAATCCCCCCTCGGGTATGGATGTTTGTGTCGTCTTTAGTATAAGCTAGTTCATAAGCAGTTTGTAAGTTTAGGGACTGATGACCTCGCAGCTTAACAAACAATTGATTTTTTATAACGTCAACAAAGCTTAAAAAACATTTGATTTCTTTTTATAACGTCAACAAAGGTTCGATGGGCGCGACCTCATTAGGCAAGACAGTTATATTTCTGGTGAAATGAGTGGAGACGCATGTATGGACACTAAAGAAGTTATCAATCCATCTGTAGTTATGACTATCCATGCATCTGTAAACCAGCAGTAAGCCTGCTAGACTACTTATATCATTCTCAAAAGCATCAGTTGGGAATATTTACTTTAGTAAATACAGCAACCAGCCACTTTCTGAAAGGTGTTTTTATTGTGCCAAAAGTTTGTTAGGTTTGCATCCATATTCAGCGGGAGTATTAAATTTGTCTTCTGAGAGTACAGCAGTGATACACCGACAGCGATTTGGATGATGCAGCTGGCCTGTGCAAAACCACCAATTCTGTTTAACTAATTAGATTTCGCGAGTTTATATTCATGAAATACTAATATTTAGTGTATTTGTATTCTCGCCGCGCCGGATTAGCCATGCGCACTAAGGCGTCGTGCTGCGGTGCGCAGGCCGTTAGCCGTCGGGAGTTCGAGTCCTCCACAGGCATGAGTGTATGTGTTGGCTTAGGTTGGTTTACCTTAGTTTAAGTAGTTTGTAAGCTAGGGACTAATAACCAAGCAGTTGAGTCCCATAGATTTACAAACATTTGAACATTTTGAACTTATATTCTCATCTGATTGGAATGGTAGAGAAATATTATGAAAGCGGTTCGATGAATTTTCTGCCATGCTATTAAATGTGATTACCAGAGTAATTATGTAGATATAGATGCTGTCCGCAATACCTTCTAAGTGTTTTCATCCTGTAATTTGCACAGACACATTGCGCTATCCTCCATGTTACCAACTAACAGTTTTGTTTACGTAGCAGTCTTTTCATCTAATGTCAGAGTCCAGCGCACGGCCGTACCATCCTTTTCTCGAAGCAGTAGATGGCACTTTCGACCCCTGTATCTCAGTTGTGGATACAGCTAGTAGCCTGAATTTTCGGTTACCAAGAGTATCTACTATAACTAGCTATATTTTCAATTTACACTATTCTACAGCCGGCCGCGGAGGCCGAGGAGACTGAGGCGCTCCAGTCACGGTCTGCACGGCCACTACGGTCGGGGGTTCGAATCCTCCCTCGGGCATGGATATTTGTGCCGTCCTAGTTCGTAAGTAGTTCATAAGTAGTTTGTACGTTTAGGGACTGATGACCCCGTAGTTCAGTTCCATAGACTATACAAACAAAACTATTCTACACCTTATCGTTTATGAAATATTAGCTGTCCAAAGTCGTTAATTATGTCACTCACTGACTCACCGATTATCAAAATTCTAAGGTACTTCTACAGACACAGAAACGTCAAATTTTGTATTTATATAGTGTTTAGCCTGTAATGGAAGGAAAAATTGAAACATATGTAAATATTAACTCCGTTCACGAACACATTTTCGCTTGATGGGATAGTATCTGCTAACTTGGTAGGATTGTATTCGTATTGGTCTTGTAGTAGAGCGCTGGGTTCACGTCCGATAGGTCACGGCTTCGGTTCCTGGTCCATACTTTTTTTTTCTTTTTTTACTTTTCATTTTAACATAGCTGTCACCTTTCTGCTAAGAGAAGAGTTTTCAGAAATGACATGTGGCTCCTGATTAGAGAATGCAGAATAACTGGTAAGATACAGCTCAATTTGCTGTAAATGGAAACAGTACCATTGACACCTACATTCTATCTTGATTTCAGTTATAAATGAGAGAACTGTTGCTCGGAACGTCGAAAATTCCGTCACATGACGCGGGGCTAAAACGTTTGACTGGGAGCAAAAACGTTAGATGATGGTTTCAAACCACTACACGGCAGAGATAGGAAGACGCCATTGTACGCGAACTTGAAAATTGAAGTACCGATTTTCTACGATTATTTTATCAGGAGGCCAATGAAACATAATTCGAAAGATGGTTTGTTGTAGATGTGCACAATACAATAATCATGAGTGTAAATAGCCACGAAGAGTGGTAAAACGAAATAGATGTTTTGACGATTTCAATTCTCCATCTCTAATAAAAAGCGAACATCAAAAAGTGAAGCTACCAACTACTGGTCTAGGGATGATCGATATTAGAAAAATATCGATTGTAACATCAATCAGTTCAAAGAAATCAATGTAAGATGAAAATCGAAAGGAAGACATCGACGTCCGAGAATATTAATGTTTCCGGTGCCAAAACAAACCAACCTCGGCAGAACCAATGACACACAATACTAGACTAGCACTACCGAATACAATGTTATTGCTTTACAGGTTTTGTCCGCCTTGAGCAAACACAAATGTTTTTTAATTTTTCCCAGACATGTTTCGCTGGCGTTGCAGCATCATCAGTGGGATGTTTATTATCTGTCAAATTAACAGTAGAATGATTATTACTTTTTACATTAACAGTGAAAACTACAGATAATTGTGAGACTACTATACATAGTTTATTATTTTCATAGGTATGCTAGGCCTACCTTAATACCACATGTTGCTATGTTTGTGGTTTTTCCACTCACAAAATGTCTCTGATAGGTTTTGACAGTTTGAATTGTATGTCAGTCAGGTTGACTAAGCGTTTGTGAAAAGTGTGGTTTGGTTGTGTTGTGTTTCTATTTTTAACAGTGTTGCTATGTTTGAGGAGTGTGTTTATTTTTTGTTGTTGTTTCTCCCATTTTGTTTTGATTAGTTGTTCTGTATTTTGTTTGACTGTATTCATTAAATCATTGAGTATGTCTGAGATTTTGATGTGGTTGCCTAGTTCCAGATGAATTTTGTAAAGTTCAACATTTAATTCTTGTTTCTTAGTCAACCTGACTGACATACAATTCACCAAACAGGAAACAAACCTCTTAGAAAAAGGACCCAAATATAATGTCAACACACATATTACACACAGAACAATAGAGAACCTTGTCACAGAAAGTGAATTCATAATAAAACAACAAGAAAGAAACACAAATTTCAATGCAGGCCTCACAAGAGAATTAATTGCAGAGGAAATTAGATGTATAATAAAAGAAAACAAAAATGACATAATGTCAGGAACAAAAAGTGCAGAAGAAAAAACATGTAGGAGGATTAGGAACAAACTTAAAAATGAGGGTGCCCTCATCACAAAGGCAGACAAGGGAAACACCATGGTCATAATGAAACAAGATGACTATAGAAACAAAACATTAACATTCATAGAAGACAACAACACACACAAACTAACCAGTGACCCAACACAAAGATTTCACAAAAATACTCAGACTCTTCTAAAATCCATCACACACATCTTCCCAAAACAAAAAATTAAATGGCTAAAACAAAAGAACCCCAAAGCACCTACCTTAAACTGCCTACCAAAGATCCACAAAGAAAACATCCCTGTACGTCCTGTTGTGAACTTCAGGAATGCACCCACATACTACCTAGCCAGAGAAATACACTCATACCTACAAAAACACTATGTATTCACTAACAACAGGAGCATACGAAACACCTCAGAGCTAATACAAAAAATCAAACACATCATCATACCCTCAACAGCCACCCTCACATCATTTGACATCACATCCATGTACACCAATATCCCCATCACAGAAACCATCAACATCATCAAACAACAATTACAACAACAGATAGACACCCCCAATTCACACATAAAAGAAACAACAAACATCCTAAAACTAATAACAGAGCAAAACTATTTCACATTTGACAACCAATTTTACTCACAGGAAGATGGACTTCCCATGGGGTCACCAGTCAGTGGACTCCTAGCAAACATTTTCCTCAACCACATCGAAAACAAAATATTTGACACCATAGTAAAACCCAAACAGTACAAAATAATTTACTGGCACCGTTATGTAGATGACATCATATGCCTCCTGGATGAAATACCCAGTCGCATACAAGAACTTCATAATGACATCAACAGTGTTCACCCAAAAATAAAATTCACTATAGAAACAGAAAATGACAAAAAGCTAAACTTCCTCGACCTCTCAATACACAGAGACAAAAATCAACACAAATTCTCCATATACAGAAAGCCCACCACCACAAGCACAGCCATACACAAACACTCAAACAATCCAATTACACAGAAACAAGCCGGATTCCAATACATGCTACACAGACTGCACAAAACCCCACTTAGTGATGAACAGTACAAAAATGAAATACAAACAGTCAAACAAATAGCAACAGAGAATGGGTATGACACTAACATCATAGACAAATTAATATATAAAATTAAAGCTAAGTTAAAAGGAACAACTAACACACAAAAACAAACAGACCAGAAACACAACACAACCACACAAAACATAAACCCACTCAACACTCATACCTCAAACACCCACACACAGGAACAAAAATCAAACATAACAACAAATAAATGGCACACTCTCACATATGACAACAAAGCAACACACAGAATAGGAAACATCCTCAAAAAACAAGGTTTGAAAGTAGCATACAGAACAGACAACTCAATACAAAGAAAACTAAAGACAACCAACAACAACACAGACAAACATAACACTTCTGGCATCTACCAGTTGACATGCCAGGATTGTAACTCAGTTTACATTGGACAGACTTGCAGAAATTTCAATACCAGATACACAGAAGAGCACTAAAAAGCAATAGTCATTCCACATTTGCAGAACACCTCATAAACATGAACCACAAACCAACTGACATAAATACTGATCTAAAGATTCTGAAATATAGCAAAAGCCTCCCACAAAAATTAACAATCGAAGAGAACTACCATATACAGAAAGCCATAATAGAAAGAAAAGAAATAATAAACGAATACACAGCCCTCTGCAACGGAACCATATTTTCTGCCCTCAAAGAACTTACAAAAAACATATAAACACACACACACACACACACTAAAACAAAAACAACATGATTCAAAACTCCCGCCCCCACCACAGTCAGCTGTTCCTAACACTACTCCCAGAATTCAACTGCCCACCATCTTGTTTTCATAACATAAACATTGAGTGAAAGTGAAAGTGACACAGTGCCTGTCCACAACACGTAAAACAGCGGATATCCACCAAAGTAAGTGACAATAACTTGTTATTAACACTTAGACATTTTGTTATGGAAGCAGTAGCTACAATAAAATCAAACCAAAACACAAAAACTACGCCCAGTATTTTCGTAAAAATCCCAATACTTACAATTGAACTATTCACCTCATTAAATACACACGTTTTGGTTTGCAGATGACAAACTGTCAAAACCTATCAGAGACATTTTGTGAGTGGAAAAACCACAAACATAGCAACATGTGGTATTAAGGTAGGCCTAGCATACCTATGAAAATAATAAACTATGTATAGTAGTCTCACAATTATCTGTAGTTTTCACTGTTAATGTAAAAAGTAATAATCATTCTACTGTTAATTTGACAGATAATAAACATCCCACTGATGATGCTGCAACGCCAGCGAAACATGTCTGGGAAAAATTAAAAAACATTTGTGTTTGCTCAAGGCGGACAAAACCTGTAAAGCAAATTTATTTGTAAGCAAACACGGTAATTGAAGAGCTTTCAAACCCCAAGATGAATACAATGTTATTGGTTTACTGGTCTCCCTGTCACATTAAACAACGTATCAACAATTATTTGTGTACGGATATAGCAGTCGTAAGAAATAGGGATAAACTGATATAATAACGCCACATTTAGAGTTTGACGTAAAGGCTAAATTTTACTCATGCCGTTGGCGTAGTGTCCAATGTTGGCAACGAAATGTTCAATTTATAAGAGGTACATACAAGAACATATCAACTACAGAGCAGGAACAGAATTAATGATATACTTCATGGTCAACACGAAAGACTATGCCTCTCATTGTACGTGACTGGTTTTCCGAAGTGTCTCATTCGACGTCGCTGCCAACTTCAGCACATTACGCCTCCAATGCCGTAAGTAAAATTCTATCGTGTACTAGACAAAGATGTAATGTACAAAACAGAACATAGATTTATATTCGCCTATCTCGTTTGTGGCTAGGTATCTTAGGCTATTTCATAGATCATCGAGTTGAATCTTCAGTCGGGAAATATCGATGATCCGATTTTTAACACCATCGATGTGTAACAGACATATATTAACGATATGATGGTGTAAGAGTTGTATGTCTGTGGATCGACCTCGGTGTACGAGTCCTTATTTCGACACGCAGAAATTGACTACGGCCAATGAGAACCTGCTAGATGTCAGCCAATGAGATGCTGTGTGTTTCTTAAGGCTCGCAACATATCACTTTTTTAAAGTGAAAGTTAGGTTAGGTATAGGTTAAACAAGAAGGTCTCTCTCTCTCTCTCTCTCTCTCTCTCTCTCTCTTAGTACAGGGCGCGTAGCTCCGAATCTCCTGTTAAGAAACACACAGCATCTCACTAGCTGACAGCTAGCGAGTTCTCATTGGCCGGAGACAATTTCCGCGTGTCGAAATAAGGACTCGTCCTCGGCGTCACGTAAAAAGAATATTGGATGAATGTGTCGAAGAGATTAGTGCAATATTAGTGTAAGTGCGAGCGCCAGTACGCTGATGAGTGTTTATCAAAGAAGAAAATTAGTGCAATATCCGTGTTAGTGCGAGCGCCAACGTGCTGTCAATATGAATGCTGAAAATTGTTGCATCAAAGCCTCTGGGAAACATTTTAAAAAAATGGGATAGGGAGTGGTCTTTAAGAAAACCCGTTGCTGATATACAGTAAATAATACCAGAGAAGAACAGGAGGAGGATTATCTGCAAAAAGAAATAGACCTTCATGAAATAGAAGTTATTAAGTTGTGTCTCAGAAAAATGTGGGGAATGAAATACGGAACTAGTGCAGCGTGCATTATACTGCATGTTCACCAAATTTATTGTGCGAAGCATGGTGGTTTGTAACACAAGGGGCCCGGGTTTGATCCCCGGTCCAGTTACAGATATTCTTCACTCGGGGACTGGCTGTTGTGTCGTCCTCATCATCATTTCATCTTCACAGACGCGCAAGTCGCCTAAGTGGCGTCACCAAAAGACTTGCAGCAGACAGGCCGATCACAATCCCAGATGGGGTCAAACGGCCAAAAATGCCACACGAAATCATCTTCATGTCTAAAAGCACTTCCAGGTGGAGCCCACAATGACGAATTTAAAGAAATTCTTCTTTTATTTAATAGTTATTATTAAAGCTCTCAGGCTTGATTTTTTCTGAAGAAAGAAATTACTTTTATTCTGTAACTTTCACAAGATTTAATTGTAGCCACTGATTCTAGGAGAAAGTGATGCAGTTATATGTAACCATTTTCATACCATACAATTGTGCGCTCTATATTGTACTAAAATAATTAATTTTGAATTACTAACTGTTCTATGAAAACTGATCATTCAATAAATACAAGGCAAAATAATAACTACCACTTTCACTTGTACAGGAAAATATACCTTATCCGCAGCTTTCGTGTATTATGAAGTTTACAAACTGATGCGAAATACATCACTAACTTGTTGATATTTGTATAGTGATTCACCACACGTTGCAGTACATAATGAAAGGATTCAACAATATAATCGACTTTCCAGACTTCCGTATACTGTTACATCAAACCACACCAAACCAAAGAGACAGGTAATGGGTTTTAAGAAAATCCGTAGGTGATATACAAAAATTTTACAGAAAAGGACTACCTACAAAAAGAAATGATATCCCATCAAAAACATAAAATGTACAAAAATGCAAGTCTCGCGAAGAATTCCTTCCACCATAAAAAGTCGAGAGATCTCGTGCGAAACCAAGTCGGTTAGTGTCCCATGAACACTAAGTCCAAAATCAAAATGTTCAAATGTTTGTAAAGCTTATGGGACTTAGATGCGGGTCATCAGTCCATAAACTTACAAACTAATTATGAACTAAAACTTCCTGGCAGATTAAAATTGTGTGCCGGAACCGGGACTCGAACCTGGGACCTTTGCCCGCGAAAGGCAAAGGTCCCAGCTTCGAGTCCCGGTTCCGGCACACAATTTTAATCTGCCAGGAAGTTTCATATCAGCGCACACTCCGCTGCAGAGTGAAAATTTCATTCTGGTAATTATGAACTAACTTATACGAAAGACAACACAAACATCCATGCCCGAGGGAGGATTCGAATCTTCGACGCGGGAAACCGCGCGATCCGCAACGTGGTGCTACAGACCGCACGGCTACTCCCGCGCGGCCAGTTAAGTCCCTTAAGCTTCACAAACATTTGAACATTTAGAGATACAGGAACTGTCGATGACTCCTACATCTATATCTACATCTACATGGGATACTCTGCAAATCACATTTCAGTGTCTGGCAGAGGCTTCATCGAACCACCTTTATACTAATCATCTACCATTCCACTCTCGAATAGCGCTCGGGAAGAAAGAACATCTGAATCTCTTTGTTCGAGCTCTGATTTCTCGTATTATATTCTGATGATCATTTCTACCTATGTACGTGGGAGTCAACAATATATTTTCGCATTCGGAGTAGAATGTTGGTGACTGTAGTTTCGTAAGTAGACCGCGCCACAGCGATAAACGCCGTTGTTGTAATGATTCGCATCCCAGATCCTGTATCATTTCCGTGACGCTGTCTCGATGTGACCGCGCAAAGACTACCACAGCAGCTGATGACCGCGGATTACGGATTTCCGTCTCGGAGGAACCCCGAGAGGAACGCTACCATGAATAATGATTTTCGTGCAGCCACAGGACGTCGTTTTTCGACTCAAACTGGACGTATTAGACTGCATGACAAGAAACTTCGCTCCCAACGTCCATGACGAGGTCTACCTAGACACCATGCAGGGCGGTACATATCGGAACAACAGCATGCTGAATGGACTTGTCAGAAATGGCATCAAGTGCTGTTCACAGATGAAAGCAGCGAGTGCAGCAAGGTGGTGGCTCCTTGATATTTCTGTGTGGCGTTGGGGGGTCACCGTATGCCACTGGTGGTTGTAGAAGGCATACGGCTGTACAGTACAGGGATGACATCCTGCAGCTCATAGTGCAACCATATCGGCAGAGTTTTGGTGTGGGATTTGTCTCAATGGACGAAAATTATCGTACTCATTATACATATTTTGTGAAAGCGTTCCTTCATGATAATGACATCTCAAGATTAGAATGGCAAACATGTTCAGCAGACATGAATGTTATGGAGCAGGCCTGGGATAAACTGAAAAGTGCTGTTTTTGAACGAGACAACCCACCGAAAAACACTGAGAGATCTACGATGAATCGCCGTTGAAGAGTGTGACAATCTCGACCAACAGTCCCTTGATGATCTAGTGGACAGTATGCCACGACGAATACAGGCATTCATCAGCATAAGAAGACGTGTTACTGGGTGTCAGGCTACTGGCATATGCCCCCGAGATGAGAAAGAATGTCTTCTGATAGACGATGTCCCATTTCTTTAGTTCGGCATGTGAACCGGCTAAGGCAGTCAACTGTGGAATATGATGCAACCTAACATTTTCTATAATACAAAATATTAACGGAATACAAAGTCTAGGTAAATATGACTTACTTGACTTGACGTATTTCCTAAGTGGAGCATAGAGCATCAACGAACTTCCGCCACCGGACCCTGTTCTGCGACAGTATCTTCATTTCAGTCCAGACCTTCCCTCCTTTCTTGGTCCCTTCTGCTACTACACTCCTTCTTCATGTATTCCTTGGTCTGCCTCTTCTCCTGCTTCCTTGTGGATTCCATTCTAGGGCTTGCCTTGTCACGTTGTCTTTGCCACGCCTTAATATATCCCCAGTCCACTTCCATTTCCTACGTCGTATCTCAATATCAATAGGTGTTTGATGAGTTCTTCTCCATAGTTCTTCGTTGGAGATTACTTGTGGCCACCATATCCTCAAGATATTCCTCAAGCTTCTATTCACAAATATTTGTAGTCTGCTAATCAGATATTTGTTGGTTTTCCATGATTCACACCCATAGAGCAGTACCGACTTGACATTTGTATTGAATATGTGTAGTTTTGTATGGCTGTTAAGTTCCCTTGATTTCCAGATTGGTCTCAGTATTGCAAATGCCCCTTTAGCCTTATTTATTCTGTTTCCTATATCTTCGATAGTTCGCCCCTCAGGGGTGACTAAACTTCCCAGGTAGCAAAACTGCTTGCTAGTGAATATAAGGATGTTAAATTAGCACCAGGAGTCTTACTCCAAGTAAATGGCCAGTCATGCTATGAGAAAATCTTACAACCAACTTGCAATAAGTGTACCTACAGATCTTCCTTCAATTCTGTGTCAACTGTTGCTGACATATTAAGTAATAAAGAAACGAACTACAGTATTTTCTCAGTGTAAATACAACTGTATTGAAGTTCCAGGAACATAATAGAAAAATAAAAAACTAACTGAGGTCATACATATTGAGAGATTTCAGTAATGACCCCTGAATTTCGATAGCAAATAAAACGATACCCTTATTAATTTGTTTCTTAAATCATGGGTTATCAATTTCTTTTGTAAATTTTGGCTGAGGGAAAAATATTCTGATACTTGGACTTCTTTGAAGCCAGAGAAGGAGGGAGAGAAAAAGTTGCCTTTCTTACAGGACCCTCAGGCGGATACCGACGAAGGTGGTGCATTACTATTTCTGAGGGGACCTCACATCCCAGAAACCGTATCTGTGTCCAGTACCATCAGTGCCAGGTATACCGTACACTGACCGCCTCCGACGCTGTGGGTTCGGCCCCTCATCCGATTTCTCTGAATGAATCTCTGCTAAGGCCCGACTTTGAATACCTTTCCAAGTATTTTTGCAACGTTACTGCCACTAGGCTGGCGATAACGATGCTGGCGTCGTCTTGGCGGCAGCGGTTAGAAAATACAATGCACTTTTATGGGCTGTTTGCACTGTTTTATGAGGGGAAAGCTGGGAAAATGTATAGAGGCTAGTCTCCTGGAACGAACACATTTGGCGCCAACTCCGCGAACGCTTGGGAGATATCTTGCTGGACAAATTAATTCTTTGGCACCAGGAAGTCGGGCAGTGACGCAAGTTTCACTATAGCAAGCAATATGAGTGGTTGTAAGGATTCATTTGCCTGCCGTACTTTTGGCGGTTCCCCGATGCTATTGTCCTAGACCGTCACAAAGCAGGACGTGTGGGCATGACTCGAGAAGAGGGAAGATTGGCCAATGTTTATTTTTTATTTATTTATTTATTTTGTACTAGTATGACAGTTTTGGCAATCTATCTTCTGAGGGCACGCCGATTTCGTTCGAACCCCGTCGCTTCGATGTGTATTGCTGTTCTACTTTAGGATACTGTGAGTTTTGCTGGAGAAAAGGGAGTTTGTGTATTTACTGAGGATAAGAAGAAGACTAGAGGACCCTTGCGAATACGTTAGTGGAATGACAAAAAAGTTTGGAAAAAATGGAAGTAAAGCTGAGTGTTTACGCATAGCTTTCTTCAGAATCAACCAATTCAAGTGTTTAAAAAGCGCAAAAGAAAGAGCTTGATTCTCTGAGTGTTGTTAGGCAAGAAGAAGTGGGTACCTTAATTAGAACCGGATTAAAATATTCAATGCAAGGACAGAAGGATACCGCGTTTGAATAAAAATAAAGGATGGGGAGAAGTAAGTAAATTCTGATACTTGATGACAAATCTGCGAATGAATACCTTTTGTTTAAAGCAGAAATGAAGGAAATTGGCCGGATAGAACGGCCTGACCGACTGACTTTAGTGTACAGCAAGGACATCCCCATAAGAAATATACAGAAGGAAATAGCGTTTGAGTATAGAAAAAGGAAGACGAGGAAAAATGGTAGATTAGTGTTTAACAACGCCCCGTCGTCAGTGTGGTCATTAGAGGCGGAGCTTACGCTCGTGTTGTTTTGGTAAGGATAGGGAAGGAAATCGGCCGTGCCCTTTGAAAGGCACCATCGCGGCATTTGCCTGGAGTAATTTAGGGAAATCACGGAAAACCTAAATCAGGATTGCCGGAGGTGGATTTGAGCCACCATCCTCCCGAATGCGAGTCCAGTGTGTTACCACTGTGCCACCTAGGAAGGCGAGAGTAATGTAAATTCTGATACTTGATGAAAAATGTGTGGATGAATACTTTTCGTTTCAAACAAAAATGAAGAAAATTGGCCGGGTTGTTTGGTCTGGCCTACTAACTTAATTTTCGTAGATTATTTTAATATATATGATTGGTGTTTGGGCAACCGAGGTGGGTAGTCGTCTCTTCTGTTGTCAGATTATTCTGAACTTAAGAGTTTTTGGTACAACTTTCGTACTTGTTCCGAAACTTGTTTTTTTTTTTTTTTTTTTTTTTTTTTTTTTTTTTGCGCTTAGCGTTGGTAAGCCGAGAACAAAGTCAGCGCATCAACGTGCTAATAGCGATCATCATTGATCTGGTGTCACCTTTGCCCAAAGTAACTTCGTGTATTTTTACACATTGGCTATAGTGGCAAGTCATAGCACAACGAGTGAAATCGTAGGCACTAAGATCCGCCTGGGTCACAGTGGCTGACAGTAGTTAAATACCGCTTCAGCAACATGAAGTCCAGTTGTTTTTCGAGACCTCGTCTTACAGAAATCAACGGACATTACCACAGCCTAGCGCCGACACAGCGAATCCGCCTGCCGCCTCTGTTTGGTATAGTGTCGCCTGTACTTGCTTGTGCGACACAGGGTTGTTCCCGTTATCAAACTTATGGGAAGAGGTTAGATTAATTTCAGAAATGAGGTACCAAAACGCCACCGCGGCAGTTTTTAAAACTGAATATATGTCTTTTAACATCTCGTTCAGTGTCTGTTACACGCCAGTTTTTATCACCATTCAATTTTAAAATTCTTCATCCATTGTCTCCGTGTCTACGATTTTTTAACTTATTGCTCAAACATTGTATCTTCTTGGCTGAAGAGCAGCGTAGTAGGCTGCAGCCAGGCTGTCCATCCAGGCATAAAATGACAAATAAAGGAAAAAAAAAAGAAAATAAAAGAAAGATATCGGAATATTGCTCCTGATTACGCCACTATTTCCCAGTTAATGTGGGTTGTTTCGTGTATCTTGTATCAGTTACAATAATAATCGACTTACCAGTCACTTTGGGAGTATTTATCATTATTGTGAATTTACATATTTATCAATTTGACTCTGTATTATTTGTATTTAATTTGATTTTCGTTCTGATGTGCATTTGGAACCAGAAAATAAATGACTTTGAATTTAATTTTCAATGTTTATCATTCAGATTATTTTAATTACCTTTATCAGTATTTTGGATGGGTTTGATTAATCAGTTTTATTTGCGAATTAGAGTATAATTACTTAATCGGTCTTTGGAGGGCCAGTCAGGCGAATCCTTTGATATCAAGTTTATTAACGTTTGACATCCATTTGCACACTACATTTGCGTACTCCTGCGACCTATCTTCCTCTTTCTCCCAGCCCACACATTTCAATTAACAGACCCAGCCAGGTTCACCCTCCCTTCACTGTCTCATCTGCACTATATCTTTCAGTATTAAGCATATTTTGTGTATTTCAGGTAATAATGAGTGTTTTTAGCAATATGTTAAACATAGTAGCCAGTTCGTTGTCGAGCATTGCGACGTATTCGTTCACAGTACCCGACCATTGAGCGTAATGACAGAAACACTTTAATACTACGATATGGATGCCCGAATCATGACGGAACCTCCCCCACGTTTGCCTGAAGAAAGCAGGCATGCCGTATCGTCAGCTTGCCGGCCGTGGTAGCCGAGCGGTCAGCGGCGTGCCAGTCGGGCATGCAGGTTTATGCCGTCTTTAGTATAAGCTAGTTCAGAAGCAGTTTGTAAGTTTAGGGACTGATGACCTCGTAGTTAAGTCCCATAAGCTCTAGAAACATCACGTATCGTAAGCTTGTTTTGGGGCTTTAGATACCTGCGTCCAGTATTTATTCTGAAAACCACATTTAAGAGCATGACAGAGGGTTAATCGAAGAGCTTTCATAATATTTCTCTACCGTTCCATTCTCTAATAATTTGCGGGAAAAAGGAGAACCTACCATTCGATTTTAGATCTCATTCTTCTTATCTTATTATTACGTTCGTGTCTCCCTATGTAGGTGGATGCAAACAGAATATGTCTGCATTCGAAAGAGAAAGCTGGTAAAAGAAATTTCGGAAATAGATATCGCCGCGACGAATAGCGCCTTTCTTTCAGTGTCTTCCATCTCAACTCTTGGATATTTCTGTGACAGTCACTTCCGTGTAACACGTAACGAGCTGCTCGTCTCTGAAATTTGTCTGCGTCTTTCTTCAGTCCCACCAGGTGACTATCCCACATTTTGCAGCAATATTCCAAAATAGGACGGACAAGTGTAGTGTAGGCAGTTTCTTTAGTAGAATTATTGGATCTTCTGATTGTTATGCCGACGAAACGTAGCCTTTGGTTCGCCTTCCCGTGATATTTCCTTTGTGTTCTTCTCCAATTAACGTTGACCGTAACCGTATTTCCAGGGTATTTAGTTGAATTTAAGGGGATTTATATTTGACTGACTTGTCGTGTAAATGCAGTTTAACGGATTTTTTTTTTTTCTTTGTAGCTTATATTGGTGACTTCACACATTTACTGGGTCAACTGACAATTTTTGCACCATGCAGATATCTAAATCGTTTCACAGCTGCTTTTGAGCTTCAGGGGACTTTACTAACCGATAAACGACTGCATCATCCGCGAACAGCCTAAGAGAGCTTCTCAGATTGTCTCCTAAATGGTTTATAAAGATAAGGAACAGTAGTGGACGTATAACACTTCCGGGGGAATGCCAGCTATCACTTCCGTTTTACGTAATGTCTTTCCATCAGTTACAACGTACTGTGTCCTTTCCGATAGGAAATTACGAATCCAGTCGCGCAACTCAGACGATATCCCATAATCACGCAATATGATTAGAAGCCGCTTGTGAGGTACAGTGTCAATAGCGTTCCGGAAATCTAGGAATATTGAATCTATTTGACATCCCCTGTTGATATCACTCATCAGTTCATGGGAGTAGAAGGCTCGCTGTGTTTCACAAGAAATATACTTTCTGAATCCATGTTGACTATGGATCAATACGTCGTTCTCAGATGTTCAAATGTTTCTAAACCTATTGTACCAAACTGCTATGGTCATCAGTTCCTAGACTTACTAACTACTTAAAGTAACTTACACTAAGGACATCGCACACACTCATGCCCAAGGGAGGACTAGGACCTCCGACGGGAATGGCCACCCAGTCCGTAGCATGACGCCTTAGACCACGCGGCCATTCCGCGCGACCTAGGTCGTTCTCTTAGAGGTTCTTTATAATGTTCGAAAAAAGTATGTTTCAAAGTCCTGGTGCAAATCGACGTCAATGACATGGGCCTGTAATTCTGCGGATCACTCCTATTACTTCTCTTTAATATTGGAGTGACTTGTGCAACTTCCCAGTCCTTGGCTATGGATATTTCGCTGAGCGAGTGATTAGATATGACATCTAGGTATGGAGCTATTGCATTAGTATACTCTGAAAGAATCCCGATTGTTTACAGTAAGCCAATGAAGATTCATCGGTCCATAACACATGCTTCCAGTCATAAAATGTCCAGGTTTTATGATCGTGGCACAACATTGTACGCAGATTTGCACTGGCTTCCGTTTTCAAGGTTTCAGCACCTGCAACCCTTCCATGTATATTAAGTTCCAATCGTACTTGTTTTTTATCGAAACTGTATTACTCAAGTGAGTGTTGAATTTTGCAGTCGTTTTTGCCGTGGTAGTTCTATGTTTTTCGGCCACAATGGTTCTTATTGCTCATCGGTCGTTGTAAGTAAACTTCGGGTTTTGCCCAATAACCCTCTTCGTCTGTAAGTTTGTACCTGTCATTAGCGAGGATACAATCGATACGAAAAGTTAAACAGTGCAGCCATTTTGTCAAATATTTTCCCACTAACTGCGCACCATTGAACTGATGTCTTTGCAAGTCTGAGAGATCACTCATTTCATAGATCATTAGTGCTGACCGTCACAAAACAAAACGTATAATAAACTGCAAGGGAACGTCAAACACTTCAACTGTGCTCTGTGGTGACAACTTGCAATAAGATGTAGTATACTGCATAGTGTTCATATACTTTTGTCCACCCCTCTGTAGTAGTGTAGTGCGATGACATAAAAGGTGAATAAATAAAAAGTTAGTATATTTAGTGACAACCCAAAACTGAATATGAGTAATTCCCCCCATTAAAATATTTTAAAAATATAAACGCCTATCTTGTTACATATAAAGTTCTCTTCTGTCGAAAAGTCTGTAAGAAGGTACATGCGTCACTTCATTCACTGCAGAAATACAAAAAGGCATTTCCTTTGCAGCTGAAAAAAAAGCTCGTTGAGACACTAATACTTCCCATCCTAGATTATGGTGATGCTATTCTGCAATGACTGTCCCATGAAAATTCGCATAGGATCGAGCTGGCGATGAATTCTTGTGTCCAATACATTTGTTACCGACGCTTCTACGACCATGTCAGTCCCGCATTCAAGCAGCTATCTTGGCTACGTGCTGATAAGCGTCGATCCTACCATACATTCTGTTCGCTGCATCGCTTCCTCAATCATTGGAAACTTTCTTACTGATCCACTACTTTCATACTACTATCTGAACAGCGCAGCAGAAACACACGCTCTCACCAAAATAAAACTCTTTAGGTACTATCACATAACACTAAAATCTGCTCTAAATAATTTTCTGTATCGAGAACACGTCTGTGGAACAATCTTCCTCAAACGTTAAGAGAGATTAAATCAATTTCAAACTTCAAAAGACAGCTAAGGGTCCACGTTCTGTCATAACAGCCATCTTTTTCTCCAGTTACCAGTCTATAGCTCACTGTTGTCAATTCCTCCTCCCCACACAAATGTTTCCCTTTCCTTTCGTCAGCAGAGATCTTTATTCATATTTATCTCCACTTCCTAACAACCACTGGCACTGTCATTTTCAACATTCTCCTCTTTCATTAATCATTTTTTCCTTCTGTTTATATTGAACTTAATTCAAATGTGTTAAACTAATCTATCCCTATGTAAATATCTGTTGTTAATATTAGTATTGGCATGTATTACAAGTTACTATTGATACTGTGATTTTTGTGTTATTATTATCATTATTATTATTAGTATTAGCATATATTGTCATTATTAATATTATTAATACTGTCTTTTTTTGTTTTTCAAATATTTTGTATATGTTGTTCCTAGTCAGATGTAAGAGAGAGCCTTAAGGCCCTAATCGGGTCAGGTTAAAAAACGAAATAAATAAATAAATAAAAGTATTAAACGTCCCACAATGGCACACAACGTTGTCAAAATTCCATTTCAAACAGACGAGTAGATTCTTTCTCGAAATATAATGAGGCAGACTGAGAACTTCAATCGAGATGAACATCCAGGTATTGATTTATTATCAATTGAGCCCGGAAAACTTGGAACGTTGCATCATTTAAGTCTTCGGAAATCTGTTAATAAAGTTACGCCTCTGTTCGTAGTACAAATATTATCACACTGGAAAACAATGAAAAAACAGCGATCACCAAATTTTCGTATAACATTATCTTTATTGTGACCAGTTTTGATTATTTAAAATCATATTCAGTCTATCTGCGTGGTAAGGCGGATACGAGCACTCGACAATGGTGTCCTTACACACGGTTCGTGCTCTTCCCGTCGTTTTCGATCCACCACCCATGGAGACAGACTAAAGACGATCTTACAAGACCGAAATCAGTCACAATAAATATAAAAACTTGGTATGCGATACTGACTGTTTAAAATAACTTTATCACAACCATTAATTTGAGCCATGTGTGTATTTCTATATCTATATCTATAAATGTGAATGTCTGTTCGGTGTACGTTTATCACGACTAAACCACAAGACATAAAGAGCAAAAAATTTGTACAGTCACTAATGTCTACCCGGGGAAGGCTTTAGGTACGGTTTTATGGCTATCGGATAGCTATTTATCTATATATATTCATGTGAATGTCTGTTAGGTGTACGCTTATCACGTCCGAACGACAAGACGCAGAGACTTAAATATTTGTACAGTTACTAATTTATACCTGAAGAAGGTTTTAGGCACGGTTTTATAGTAATTTGAAGAATATAACGTGAAATTCGGAACAATAATTACTCTTTGAAAATTATATTTACTCTTTGAAAATGGTTTTATTGGTTGCATTCTTGCTTGAGGATTGATAATGATAAACGGGTGGAATATATTGGGATGGAAAGTTATCGGTGTATATAAAATTGTACGTGTGTGTGTGTTAATATTTCGCTCAGCAGCGAAACCTACAGAACGCAAACGAATGGTCTGTGTGTAATTGTTGTCCGAAGTCTCCCGTTGTACACCATAGCAGTTCCATGTCGATAGCTATAATGGGGTAGAAGATATCGTGGTTGAAAATCGTCAAATTATAAAAAAAAATTCGGACTGAAGGCCAGCGATAACGTTTGCGACTCCATAGCAAGGAGGTTACATCTTTGGTCTATGCGTGCTACTATGTCTTCAGCTCTTTCTAAGGATAAGCATACGAATAAGAAAATATAAAAATAAATAAATAAAGCAGTAAAAAGAAATTTCTTTTAATACATCTCTTCAAAACAATCGATTTGATGTTTCGCGCATTATCTATCATAATCAACCAACACGCGAGCGGAGCCGCGGGTTTAAGCTAGTACTATATAAAACATAATTCATGGTTATAAATTCTGTATTTAGTAACATGTTGTACAGGTTCCTTGAGTAGAAAGTAACGTCTAGCTAAGCGTACTGTAGAGTTTCCAAGTATAATTAAGGAGCTGTGAGGTGTGCCGGGGCCCGTGGTCGCTAGCGGGCGACCCACGGCCTAATAGCAGCTTGCTCAAATTCCCAACTGGACACCAGCGCGTTGCATCACAAGCTCGACTCACCAGTCCACCCAATTTTTTTCCTCCAGATTCCAACAGTCCGGTTTGTGCCGTTGCGTATCTGCACCTGCCATCTCTTTCCTTTATTTGATTTTGCTACCGACGTCGAATTCGATTAAATGTGTCACGGTTATCTATAGTCACGGTAATTGCCGATACCTAGCGCTGTCGTAAAACTTTCATGCCTACACGTTTGTGACACACGTTATTATACTACGGCCAAACCATCTGTCGTTCAGACTGTGACGCTAGGTACCTGTTATTTGATATCTCTAAACAGCTAAACTGTACCTCTATAAATCAAAAGGCGGCAAAAATATGTAAAATGGATTACATCGACAATAACGAGGTATTAAAATGGCTGCAGTTCATTTCAGTACATTGGCTCCAGCGTCCACTTGTGCTCAAGTGTGTTATGTTCCACGTAACCACAAATAGGCTCTAATAAGGAGAGGACGCCTACTCGTCATCGCCGAATTCGTCTAAATTTATGGTACTTGTAGAGCGGGGTGAGATATGAAAGTGCTCCTAGTGGGAACTCCAGATGGCTAAGCGTTTAGGAAATAAAATGAATTTTAATGCGGACCTATCACCATATGCATCGTATTAGTTGCACCTGAGAGAGTCCGTATAAGAACGTGGTGTTTGGCTCAGCGGCGCCGGGTGCCGTGGCTCAGCGCGCCATCTGTAATAAAGAAGCTGAGCCAAATATTCAACGAACAACCAAAAACGAACTGAACCTATGACCGCAACGAATAGATCTACCTGAAGAAGACACACACACACACACACACACACACACACACACACACACACACACACACACAATTAACCACGACGTCATATATGTTATTTTGTATTTATATGTGCACACCATAACGTATGTTCAAAACTGCACTTACATAATCGAGAAAGAATAACAAATCACTTCCCGACAAACCTGCATCAAACTGCATTTGCCGCGGCGGATTATCCGTGCGCACTGGGGCGCTGTGCTGCGGTGTGCGCGGCCGTTCGCCGTCGGGGATTCGAGTCGCCCCTCGGGCATGGGTGTTACTGTTGTCCTTAGGTTAGTTTAACTTAGTTTAAATAGTCTGTAAGCTAAGGACTGATAACCCATCAGTTCATTTACGTTCATATCAATAACCATTTCAGTCTTACGGTTACGTCTGGTGTCAACAAATACCGCCCCATCTCATTTCTGACAGCGTTAACTAAATTTTTTGAAAAAGTTATGTTTTCTCGAGTAGCTTCAGATACTAGTAAAAATAAAAGTTCTAAAAAAATGTCAGTTTGGTTTTCAAAATGCTATATATACTTAACTGATGAAATATTAAATGCTTTGAATAACCGGACATCACTAGTTGGGATTTTTTGTCATCTCTCAAAGGTTTTTGATTCTGTAAATCATGGGATTCTTCTAGATAAGCATAAGTATTGTATGAGAGACAGTGCAGAAATCGTTTAAATCATACTTAAATGGAAGAGTGCAGAAAGTTGAAATAAGCAGATCACACGATACAGAAGAAACAATTAATTCCTCTAACTGGGGAGTTATCAAAAATGGGATCCCGCAAGGTTCGGTCTTGGGTCCTTTGCTGTTCTTAATATATATTAATGACTTCCATTCTTTATTCACGAAGATGCTAAGCTAGTTCTTTTCACTGACAATACAAGTATAGCTATCACGCCTAACAAACAGGAATTAAATGATGTAATTGAAAAATTATGTCTTTCAGAAAATTGTTAATTGTTTCTCTACAAATGGACTCTCATTAAACTTTGATAAAACCCAGTATATACAGTTTCATACAGCAAATGGCGTGACAATATTAATAAATTTAGACCTAGAATATAAATCTGTAGCTACGGTAGAATATTCAATTTTTTTAGATGTTTGCATTGATGAGGGATTGTACAGGAAGGCCGCGGCGGAGTAGCCGAGCGGTCTAAGGCGTCTCTCTGCGGAGCGCGCGGTTGCTCGCAGTGGAGGTTAGAGTCCTCCCTGGGGCATGGGTGTGTGTGTTTGTCCTTAGGTTAGTTTACCTAGGTTTAAGTAGTTTGTAAGCTACGGACTGATGACCACGCAGTTTGGTCCGACAGATTTACAAACATTTGAACATTTTTTGAACAGGAAAAAAGACATTGAAGATCTGCTGAAAGGTTTATCACAATCATTGGAAAATTTGGTGATATACATTTCAGTAAATTAGCTTACTATGCCTCCTTTCATCCACTGCTTTCATATGGGATCATATTCTGAGACAATTCAACATTTAGAAAAAAAAGTATTCATTGCAATTGCAGAAATGCGTGTAATTATAATAATTGCTGGAGCCCATCCAAGATCATCCTGCAGATATATATATATATATATATATATATATATATATATATATATATATATATATATATATATATATATATGTGTGTGTGTGTGTGTGTGTGTGTGTGAGAGAGAGAGAGAGAGAGAGAGAGAGAGAGAGAGAGAGATAGTCACTCAAAAGTAACAGAAGTAACAGCTGTGTGCATAGCTACAACACTAGGAGAAAGGATATTATTCACTATTCACGGTTAAATCTAACTTTGGCACAGAAAGGGGTAAATTATGATGCCACAGAAGTCTTCGGTCACTTACCAAGTAGCATCAAAAACCTGACAGATAATCAACTGGTATTTAAAAATAAATTAAAGAAGTTCTGAATGGCAACTTCTTCTACACTTTAGATGAATTTTTAGATAAAACTTAAAAAAGTTTTTTAAAATTGAAATTAAAAATTCCTTAAAATATTGTGATGTATAGACACCATTTTCTAAACTGACAGGTTCCACATCATTACGAAATGTCATATATATGATCTATGAAACAAGTATTAATCTAATCTAAACGGTGCATCTCTAATTTTCTCATCGGTATGTGATGTTACAACATTTTTTTTTGCTTTAAAAACTGTTGCATAATAAATGTCAAGCTTTACACCTCTATTTCGATCTGAAAACGACCAAAATTATATCCTTTAAATATTCTACCACTTATTGAAATATGAACGCTATTCAATGGTTCATTGTGATTCTGGCATTGTATGTATTTTCATAGTTCTGTGCAAGCGCACTGAAGGTGAAGAAGGGTTTTGTAAACGTGGGTATGTGTTTACGAAAGTAAGAGAGAGAAAAAAATTAGGAAATGGAATCTGCATAAGCAGAGGAGCCCAGGTCGCTAGTTTTAGCAGTTTATGCAGATTCCATTACAAGATATTAGATTTCTCCCAGGGCTTGCAGTATGTTAAGCATATACAACAATTAGGAAAGATTAAGGTTTAATGTGTCGTCGATGATGTGGTTACTAGAGACGGAACACAATCTCGGATTATTGGTTAATAATGGGTAAAGTAATTGGCCGTGCCTTTTCAAAGGAACCACCGCTACATTTACCTGGACAAATTTAGGGAAATCGCGCGTAACCTAAATCAAGATGGTTGCAGGCACATTTGAACCGCCGTCCTCCCGAATGCGAGACCAGTATATCACCACTGCACTAACCCGCTCGGTAGAGAGAGAGAGAGAGAGAGAGAGAGAGAGAGAGAGAGATGAACCTGTGTGTATTTTATCCAATGCAGACGAATTTAGTCACAAGATGGTAATAGTACTAATATTTATAGATTACCCTGGTCAATAATATCAATATTTCTGTACTCTCCTATAGCTAGAGTCTAATGTATAATATAGAATGAGTCATTATGTTTGCGTAAACCCCCCTTCCTTTCCTTCCGGGCGCCTATGAAGACAGTGTGAGAAAAAGCAATGCGAGCCGTATACATAGTCTACTTGTAGTTAGATCCAAGGTAACAGATATTCATGGCCTTAGTTGATACTGTCTGTTGTTACTTATGTGTGCTGCTACACCGCGGTGTCAGTGAGAGGTGGTTGCCGTTAGCCTTCGTCCAAGCGTGAATCTGTGTGCTGCCTTCATACGGAAGCAAGACGGTGAGAGTATGTAGCTGCCCCAGGCAGCCATACTCAACAATTATTCAGAATGGGTCATCAATTATGCCACAGATTCCCCTTACCACGATTTTAGAATTGAGATAAAACACGAAATTTGTCCTCGACGTCATTCTGATAAGTATACCACGGATTTAGAAAATATCGTTCATGTGAAACACAACAAGCTCTATACTCACACGAAGTGATGAGTGCTATCGACAAGGGATCTCAAATTGATACCGTATGACTAGATTTCCAGAAGGCTTTTGACATAGTATCTCACAAACGGCTTTTAATCAAATTGCGTCGTTATGGAATATCGCCCCAGTTTTGTGAATGGATAGGGGATTTCCTGTCAGAGAGGGCACAGTTTGTAGTAATCGATGGTAAAGCAGAGGTGATATCGGCGTTCCACAAGGTAGTGTTATTGGTCCTCTGCTGTTCCTTATCTACATAAACGATTTGCGAGAAAATCTGAGCAGCTCTCTTAGGTTGTTTGCAGATGACGCCGTCATTTACCGTCTAGTAAAGTCATCTGAAGATCACAACCAACTGCTGAACGATCTAAATAAGATAACAGTTTGGTGTAAAAATTGGCAATTGACTCTAAATAATGAGAACTGTGAAGTCGTTCACATGAGTACGAAAAGAAATCCGTTAAACTTTGTTTACAAGATAAACCAATCAAATGTGAAGGCCGTAAACTCCACTAAATACCTAGGAATTACTATTACATCAAACGTAAACTGGAAAGAACACGTAGATAATGTCGTATAAAAGGCGAACCAGAAACTGCGTTTTATTCGCAGAACACTTAACACAGAACTAGTAAAAAGACTGCATATACCACGCTTGTCCGTTCTCATTTGGAGTATTGTTGCCCATTTTAGGATTCTTATCAAGTGTGTTTGACGAAAGCCATCGAAAGAGTCCAAAGAAAGGCCGCCCGTTTTGTATTGTTACCATACAGGAGAGACAGCGTCACGGAAATGATACAGGATCTGGGATGGGAATCATTACAACAATGGCGTTTATCGCTGCGGCGTGGTCTACTTACGAAACTACAATCGCCAACATTCTTCTCCGAATGTGAAAATATATTCTTGACTTCCACTTACATAGGGAGAAATGATCATCAGAATAAAATACGAGAAATCAGAACATGAACGTAGAGATTCAGTTGTTCTTCCTTCCCGCGCGCTATTCGAGAATGGAATGGTAGATGAATAGTATAAAGTTGGTTCGATGAACCCTCTGCCAGGCACTAAAAAGTGATTTGCAGAGTATCCTATGTAGATGTAGATGTAGTAACTCAGTATTACGCTAGAAAGAATAACTAGAAAAATCTGTTACGAGACCTCGGTATTACACACTGTTCCGACCAATTTGCTTCACAAACTTTTAGTATATGGAAATCATAGTTGAGATCAAAGAGGGGTCATGAATGCCTATGACACACAGGGTCACCCAAACTACTAGTAACTTAAGGATTACACTAAATTTTTTTGGATTGATCGTCGATGGCAATTAACACGGAAGCCTCACCTTGTAACTATGCAAAAGAAGGCCCACAACAGACTAAATCTAGTTACTAGCTGAACTTGAGAATTGTGCCCCTTCATCATCTTCCAAAGCCTTGATTCGATCGCTGCACATAAGTCCTTGAACGCCATGCACTCCGTCATACTTTCAACATTCGTTTACCTCTCCCCACGTGTATCGGCTACCGTCTCGTCAAATTCCCACCCCTAATTACCTACACTATCCGCAAACAATAATCCAATAACCCAGTTGTTCACTCTTTGATCACCAATCCTGTTATGCTGTCGCATCTTTACCAGAACATACCACTTTCCTCACAACAACACACTCTTCATATCCTATCACACCGCAAAATCACCAAAATAACCTTTCCAGACATGTTTATATATGTAACCATTTTACGAATAGAACACGTTCCCACCTATTCTTCTCCCTCCCATATGTCTCTTCATCAAATGTTCAAATGTTTGTTAAGCTTATGGGACTTAACTACGGGGCTATCAGTCCCTAAACATACAAACTACTTATCAACTAGCTTATGCTAAGGACGGCACAAATATCCATGCCCGAGGGGGGATTCGAACCCCCGACCGTAGTGGTGTCTCTTCATCCCTTCTCTTGGTACGCTGCCCTTCCCACCAACCAGAGCCCTCCTCACCTTCTGTCATCCCACTATCCACTCCAACACCTACCTCCTCCGTACATACTACCCAAAAGATCACTGAATTTTTACTTTCAGCTTTCAAACTTACAGATCAAATTTTCAAAATAGTTTTCTGCCTGTATAAATCCCTAAGATTTTCAGTGAAAGTTCAGATTTTCTTTCGAAAACGTCAGCCATTTTAAATATATATATATATTCTTTTCACATGTTACGTCTATTTCAATGTCACTAAAAACAAAAATCAACGGTTCGAATATTTCATGTAAACCCCAACAATATGTTTTAAAATCATTTTTAAAATTTTCAGCATATAAATTTTTTCCGCCTTTGTTTATCCTTTTAAAACTTTCGGTTAGTGAGCAGGCCACGCGACCATTCCCATCAAGAAAACCCATACAGACAGGAGAGCCATATACCCTTCCTCTGCGACAGAAGTCATCGATCATATCCATAACCTTCGTGGAGAGAGTGTTACGACTACATAAGGTTCTAGTTGATGCCGTGCTGCTTTTGGAATTTAAAAAATCCACCTTCTCGAACGAATAATAAGTGCGTGCAATGTGGCTGTGTAATAAATGGAAGTAGGATTTATTGCATTTAATGAAGACCCTGTAATAAGCACAATTCTTTCAGCATATTCTTTGGGATCTCACACAAAATAACTTCAGTATAATAGATGGACAAAAAGTTTACAGGACGAACTACTGCCGATTCTTCTTACGAAACAGTGAATCAGTTTAACCCTCTAATGCATTACTTCTTATTTGAAGCTATAAAAACTACCACGATTAATGTACAGTGCGTATATACTGAAAAAATATTTTTAAAAAATCCTTACAATTATTATGCAGTACGAGCAACAAAAAGTTCATAGCTGGTGAAGTATATAGTGCTTCCATGATGTACCCGATGTAGTAAATTTCACTATTATTCCTCTCATCTTTCCAGAAAGCAACTCATAATGCAACAGTAGTATGTGATTGAATACTTTTACACGGTAATGGAGGAATAAGAAAGTAAACAAACGCAGTAACTCAATGCAGCTAACTGTGTATCTGATTCAGTAGCACTCTGCAATTTATAATTTATAGAACGAGCTATCTGCATGTGTAACACTATGTATACAAGCAGCTACAAATGAATTTGTGCTAAAATGTTGACCAGTTTGAGAGATAATCGAAAAAATAAGGTATGTAGCTGATAAGCTACACTATGCACTGAAGGGTTAAGGCGGCATTGAACTGCGCTTCTAAATTTCATGTCACACATATTGTACGCAAATGTGAGGGTTGTTCATACAATTAACAGTAAGAAAAACGATTAGCGTTTGAAGTTCCATCGTCTGTATTGAAGCATTGTTCTCCAGAATTCCAGTGTTTTACCACTGCGCCACCTGGCTCTCCGTTTTACCTAATAAACAAATCATAAAGTCCACTCCTAATTCAAACTAACATATGCAATAAAACGAAACCTCCCACAACCGGACTACGTAGTTGCAGTTGAATCTTTCTTTCTGAATGATCGTTGCCCATGAAACCTTACGTTCTTCACGTTGCTTCCAGATCTGTGCTTTACATCTGTGAAGGTGTTCGTCACGAGGCAGAGTCTTGTCGACTTGAAGGACTTGGCGTCAACAGTGCTGAGAATTGTAGTGTGAGAACATCCTGCCAGTGGGAAAAGTACAAGTCATTATATTTCCACGCACCTGAAATCTCTGCCTCTAACGTCAAGCAGGGTATTCCAGGTGATTCTCCTATAAATGCAACTTATACAAAAAAGAAGATTAGGGTTTAACGTCTCGCAGGCATAAGGAATAAACAGAAAAATAGCATGGATAATCTTTGTAAATGTTGGTCTAATGATATCTGAAGATGAACTACGTGAAGCCAGAAAAAATACACACAGCGTTAAGAGCAAAGCAAGAAAAAGAGATAAATAAGAGCCGCGCAGAAGTGGCCGAGCGTTCCATGGCACCTAGCTGCAAAGCGCGCCGCTGCTCGCCGTCGGAGGTTCGAGTCCTCCTACGGGCATGGGTGTATTTGTTAACCTTAGCATAAGTTTAGAGACGTCTGGGAGTGAAACAAAGCGATATTGTTGGGACGTGCAGGACGTACAGAGATACGGAAATGACCAATGACTTGCCTCGCCCTGGCTGCCCAGAGGCTAGCACGGCAACTGATGACCGCTACTTACGGTTTTCATATCGGGGGAACCTTGAGAGGAATAATGATTTTCTTGCAGCCACAGGACGACGTGTTTCGTCTTAAGCCGCAAATTCACTCCCGACGTCCATGACGACGTCTAACGTTGACACCCCAACGCCAGCGGCGCAGTTCAGACGAGCCCAACAGCATGCTGAATAGATTGGTCAGAATTGGCATCGAGTATAATTCACGGATGAGACTCGCACTTGCCTTCAACCGAAAAATGGTCTAAGATATTTCTGGAGGCAGCCCATCAGCCTCAACGTCCAAGACACACCGTCCAACGAGTGCAGCAAGGTGGTGGTTTCCTGATGTTTTTGCGTAGCTTTATGTGTGGCCATTGACACCACTGGTGGTCGCAGAAGGCAATCAAATATCTATACGATACATGGACGACGTACTCCGATTTATAGTGCTACTATACCGGCAGCATTTCAGTGAGGGATTTGTTTTAATGGACAATAATTCTCGCGCTCATGGAGCACATTGAGTGAAATCGTTCCTTCGTAATAACACCATCGCAAGATTAGTATTGCCGGCATGTTCTCCAGACAATGAACCCTATCTAACAGACCTTGGATACATTGAAAAGGGCTGTGTTTGGACGAGAGACCCACCAAACAATCTGAGAGATCTACGCCCAATCGCCGATGAGGTGTGGGACAATCTGGAGCAACAGTTCCTTTATGATTCAGTGGACATATGGGACGATGATTACAGGCATGCAGCACTGCAAGAGGACTTGTTACGCGTTATTAGAGGTGCTGGTGTATGCTGCAATCTGTAAGACAAATTTAAAATGTTTAGGTTATTGTCGAACAACATATCAACTTCTGTTTTCATGAATAATAATGGGAAATGAAGTGTTGTTTTTGTATATCTCTGTTCCATTTTTTATGTAAAGGTTTATGAGCTCCTAGAATCGTGGTGATGTGACACTTGTGTGATGTGTTTATAAATTTAGAAATTCAGGTAAGGAAAGATAAAGAATTTATAGACACAATCACACATCCAAAATATGAATCAAACACGTTTTACCATGAAACGACCAATTACTGCAGCAGTTTTTTTGTGCTTTGATGAAGTCCTCATTACAAAAATCGGGAAAATAAACATCGGCACAGCTGTTACGTTACTCCACATTTTAAGTATCTTTATATCATTAGGTTGACTTTACACACTAAATACGTGTGTTGTTAAGTTAAAAATTTATGTCTGGCAGGAAACGTACTAGGGCATTGCTTGCACCTGTGGTGACCACTATGTCTGAATGGGATAGTGCTCAGCGTAACTGCCCAGTAAGTAGGAAACTGCGGTTTCAATCCTCGTCTGGCACAAATTTCCAACTTTTCCAACTGATGCAATTCAATGCCCACAGACAGCTTCTGTCCTGATTCCTTTGTATCTTGACTTTAGGGTGGCCATAGTTAGTTTGGAGCATGTTTAGCAATCGCTGCGTGGCCTTAAAATTACTCGGATATAGCTTATATTGGCTGCTCACAGTATTTCTGTTGCTGATTTACACAACCTGAAAAAAATCTTACTGGCGTGTTTTACGGCCCATTTTAGTTTTTCCTATAGTTTTATGATTTTTACAAATATTTCGGACAAAAAAAGTAAAATATAGATATTATAGAGTAAAATAAATTAACAATAATGGTACAATATTTAATAAAATAATTCAAAATGAAATATATAAAACATTATAATACAATATTCAATCTGTTAAATTTTATATTACTTGTTACTTACATTATTTATATTTTGATTAATTTTTTTGTCCTAAATCATTGCAAAAGTGGTTCGTAAAACAGACCAGTGCGATTATTATTTTTTAAATTTCTTTTCCCTTTCGTATCACTTTTCTTCTTAGTTAGTTTACTTAGTATGTTACGTGAAACACTTTCTAATGGTACCTTTATTTCTACCTAATTATTATGTTTAATTTTAAAGAGGACGCTCCTCCACCCAATTTAGTGCACGACTTTCTCCTTCGTCTTCTTTATTCTTGTATTTAATTATACTTTTCTCTTTGTTCTGCAATTTTTTTTCTTAAATTCTTCATTACATTGTAAGAAGGTATTTTTCCTGCGATTATCACAGGTCGACATGGATTCTGGGGTTTGGAAAGTAAGTGGTGTTCTTTACTGAATTTGTACCCCTGAATATGAAAATGATATCAGTTTCTTTCCATCACCCTCAGTTTTTCTGCACAGCTACCCCCCTCCAAACCTACCATTGGCTGCGAAATGTATGTTATACAGTGTCCACAACTACAGAAATGTGGCAACGCTGCATTTTTTTGTGTGAAGGTGAGGCAGAGGGGGCTAATGAGTTTGGAACTGACGTTCCATTATTGCCACAGAAATCAGTTAGTGAGTGCTACAGCTACAAGAAGGTGCTTTCGCACTTTGTTGTGAGTGGTGGTAATTCACTGAAGATGTGTTAAAAATGTCAGGAAGGCAGTGTGTGAATAGCCCAGATACATTTTGTTATATCTGTGGAAATTATGTGATACGTGCAAGATGTCGACAAATAACAAAATTCATGCAGAAGTCATATTTTGCATATTTCGGCATGAAGCTCGGCGATCAGGACAAGTAATTTGCCCCACACATTGTGTGGAGTGAAGGTAAAATCAAGTGCTTGAACTTCGCAATTCCTCTGGCATGGCGTGAACAGAAGAATCATGTTGATGACTGTATGACGAATGTAACGGGATACAACAGAAGAAACATGAAAAACATATCGTATCCAAACTTAGATTCGGCAATTAGACCTGTTCCTCATGGCCCAGGGCTACCAATCCTCTCTCCACCAACATTAGTAGATTCTCTTGAATTCTCTGAACCAGATGTAAGTCAAGAAAGCAGTGAATCTGACTGTTCTGAGTGTGATACCGATAGTAGCCCAAAACCCTTACTCAAACAGAACTTGACAATTTGGTGAAAGACTTAGGACTCTCAAAAGATGCAGCACAACTACTGGGATCACGTTTCAGTGAAAATAACTTACTTGCACACGGTACATCATATTCATTGTACAGAAATCGTGATAAAGATTTCAGGGAATTTTTTGTTGATGATGGTTTAATGGTGTTCTGCAAAGACATCGCCGGATTAGTGATGAAAATGGGAGCTCAGCAGTATGAGAGTAAGGCATGGAGATTGTTTTCTTCAAAGCTAAGTTTGAAAGCAGTGTTGCTACATATTGGGAATGACCTGGGATCAATTCCAATTGCGTATTCAGTACATTTAAAAGAGACATACAATACCATGAAAATACTTCTACAAAATGTGAAGTACGAAGAACACCAATGGCTTGTGTGTGGTGACTTTAAAGTGACTGGCATTCTTCTTTGGTCAGCAAGCAGGGTACACTAAGATGCCTTGCTATATGTGTGACTGGGACAGTAGAGCTTATCATGAGCATTGGAGTAGGAGAGAGTGGCCTAAGAGGCAAAAACTTTTTAAACCACTTTACTGTTCCATTTAGTTTCCATTGTCCCGTCATTGCTTTCCAATTTCCAATTTCATTGGGCGCAGAGTTAGACATTGGTGAATATGATGAGGATAGTGGTGGTGCAAAAACCTGATGTGCTACAGAGAAACAGGCTGCAGATTTGTGATCAGCAGGGTCAATTTAGTCAGAAATTCATATTTTCATGCAAACCCCAGACAAAAAGTCAAAATTTGTCGACCTGTGTTATTCACCTCTACATGAAATATCAGCCTCACAGACTCTTCGAACCTCCATTAAATGACATTTAGCTACAGAATATGACGTCAGAACCATGTGAAAAATTATATCATTATACGTGTGTACCAACATTCAGAGTCAAAATATTGAAAGAATAAAAAATAAAATGTACTCGATATTAAATTCTGAAGAACTTTGAACTGATTTTTTGTTTTTCGATCCGACGCATAATAGCCAAGACAGGACATAGTAATGCTGCCAAAGGGAAATCCTCGTCGCTGTCGGCCAACAAATACGTCTGTAAAATTCTGTGGCGATCGGTAGACCAACGCGACCTAGAACACGTTACTGACACGCAGACAATGGCACATCGCAGTTATATTTACAAATATCTCTAAAACTGTGTGAGATATAGATAAAACAGAAAAGGGCAAAGTTGAAGGGAATATTGTCTTCTACAAATTGGTTTATGCAAATTTTGTCTCAGATGAACGGTTAAGGCACTATTTGCAATTAAATTTCGAGCTGTGTCAAAAGCTAACTGTAAACGGCCCACTTGTAGTGTTACTAACCTAAACTGGACCAATACCACATCGTCCATGACAAGATCATTTTGTTAACAACTAATGTGTGAGTTAAGTGACCAAATGAAACACAAATGTCACAGTAAAGGATGCACAAAAAGATGGCCACCAACATAACGAAGCCTGGCTGGGACTTGTGCACCCTGCAATAGGCAGCTCACCTTGTCTTCCTTATGCTTACTTTACTTTTTCGTGTCCGGAAAGCATGTCACAATCTTTCAGTCCAGTATAGGGCCACATCCAAAGTTTCTTTCCTTTTCAGCCATAAATCGTCAGGGTTGCACCTCTATGGGCAGTTGGGGAAGGCGAGCAGGTACTCCATATCCTGCACAGCACCACAGTCGCACTTATCATCCGTGTTTCCAAGACCCCACATAATTATGTTTGTCTTTACTGGGACCACCTGCGTCCTTATTCGGTTCAGTGTCCTCCATGTTTTCCAGTTCGTGGTGAATCTGCTGGGCACCTCCTGTACAGGTGGGTAATCATCTGGTGATTCTTCTCGTGACTAAGAACCTTTTACGGGATTTCACTCACTGCCAAAAAAGGGATGCCGATCCTCGATGGTTTGTCTAAGCCTCTCTGTGAATTAATGTGATGTTCTCCGAGAACTTGGTTTCGCAAACCCGGCAGCTCTATATATAGGAGTTAATCGGCATGTTTCATTGCGATTTATGTCGACCTTCTTTGCATGGGTTACTCTGGACCACACTGGGCTGCCATATTCAGCTCTAGAGAAGCATAAGACTGTTAGCTAGTTTCCGCAGAATATTATTTCTGGCAGATACCTTTTGGCATGTCTTTTCGCAGTGATACCTATGTGTCAGAGATCTATCAAGCACCACACCCAGGTAAGTTGGTCTTTTCGTATGTTCCAGTGTGGTATTATTCCAAGAGACGTTTACGATTAGTTTGCCAGGATCGAAGATGGGAGGCGATGGCTTGTGTCTTTCCTACATATGAGTATGTCCATCACTAGCATACCAGCAGAACCTACTTTCATCACTTACGACAATAGAGCGCCATTCCAAAATCCAGTCAACGCTTTCACTACATCAGAGTAGCCAAGCTTGGCGGTGTTGTGTCAATTGTAGCCTAGGTAGTCATACAAGTAATCTTAATCCTGCTGCAAACAGGCGGTTCCCAATAGTCCCTGATAACACATTTGAAGGAAAATGTTCCCGGGTTTCGATCCTGGATCATGTACGCTCATCCACCACTGCTTGTACAGTGAGTCGATCTTGACTTACGTTTGTACAACGCGGATGTCGCCAACCAAAATGAGACCACATTCAAATGGTTAAAGATGTTCAACTCAAGTATTTACTCGCCCGTGTAGCATAGTTATACCACAGAATAACTGTTCATCTCTAGATTCAGCTTAGCTACTGCCTGCATAGGCAGAACGTAAAGTGCATAGACATGAGTCTAGAGCGCCACCTTTATGCCAATTACCGTGAGAAATAAACAATGCACATTACGAAGCCTCAGTACGGAATTATTGTTTCCTGACGGCACTAAACTCAGCCCTTGAGGGCGTTATATTTTTCCCCCAGACATAATTTAGTGCATAGTCGTAGAAAGCTGTTTCTAGACTTGCAGAAATATGTCTATGCAGTGTCACTCATTTTCTTAAATTTTTCTCTTTTCCTTCCGGCGTTTGCAGCTACTGACTAAGGAATCAAGCAACATTGTAAATAAACAACTTCGAATTATTTACAATTGCATTATATAATTATACGTTGCTGTAGTGCATCGCATTGTTGTCTTTCGTTCCGAGGTGCACAGCAATAAATGAGAAGTAAGAAAAAAATATAAAAAAGCAAGTAAGACTCTGGCACTTCGATCAGGACAAAATTGCGTTATGAGAAATATCTAATCATGAGCCTATCTCGAGAAGTTCTATCTCCAAGCCTGCTCGGACGAAAGCTACGTTTATAGTTTTATGTGATGCTTTTGATGCTCCTGACAGTGTTAGTTGAAATACATGAGATTCAAGTCGCTCAACATCCAACTACAGACCATCATTTATTCAGTGCCCTTATTGTCGTTTATATTTGTTTTTGTTTTCTACACCGATGTCCACGAACATGCTTCATAATAAATACATACAGCTAAACAGAATAAGTAATTATAATCATTATGTTATATTTGGAGCTGTGCTTCTTGTCCTATATATTATTACACAATTATCTGGAAAGCAATGGGCAGCTACAATTGATGTAGTAATTATTGAGTATACCTTAATTTTCCACTGTAATTTACATTATTTCAGTGTCGGTGGAAGACTCTTTGAATGTACCTTGTAAGAGTTCAGCGACTATGGATCTGATTCCAACGCATTCCAACGCTCCTCACGTTTTGGCAGCCGTTCCATGTTCGTTCCGGCGGTCTTGGCTTAGTCCCTAGAGGGCGTTAAACTTCAACCTTCCTTTTCTTGGACTTGTTCCCCATATTCTACATTCCTCCATTCAGCTGACATTGGATCAGCATAGATTTTCAGCAAATTACAGTGAGGCGCACGGCACCGAGAAACCTACAATTGACCCAGACTTAAAAATTGCAGAAAATTCTGCGACAGATCATGGTGATTTTGCAGGGTCGCTGCACTATAGCTTTCGCTACCGCGATACTATCGGACAAACTAACGTTGTGTGCGGACGCAGGTCTCCAATCCAGGCTCTGCCCTTTCGTGGGCAACGCTTTTACCAACTGAGTTACTCAGCCACGACTCGCAGTCCCCCTTAACTCCTTCATTTCTGTCTCCATCTCTCACTTACTTTCCCAGAAGTGTTATTACAGTAAGGTATACAGGTGTGGGTTCGGAACTTAAGAGTTGGGTTGGGTTGTTTGCCTGGAATAGGGGGACTAAACTGCTAAGGTTATCAGTCCCCCGGTGGGGAGAGGAAGGAGTGAGGAGAGGGAGAAAGGAAATGCAGTAATGAAGGAAATAAAGAAGGAAGGAAGACTGCATTAGCTCGGGGCCCCGTGCTCGCTACGCACGTACTCACGAAAGAACCGTGAGCCCCCTTGGGGGGGGGGGGGGGGGGGAGAGGCGGGGGGAAAATTAAAATATGGAGACGGTTTATGACTCGCATATCAACCGCTAGGTCTGTAAGAAAAATGCACGTCCATAGGAATGGCATACGTCTGAATCTCGTTTCCGTAACTTTTTAGTTTACAAAGAAGTCTACAAGTAACTGCAATTTTCCTAAAGTTAGTAGAAGCTTGACGATTAATTTTTCGGTTTATTAATTCATATCGAATATCTGTTTATATGCAGGGGTGCAAAAACTGTTTTGTATTACTTGAAATATGTTAATGATTTAGAAAACTTGGACAACAATGATTGATTTAATAAAGTGAACATCTGTAAAAAATGTTCGTGAATTCCCGTAACAAACTTCGAAGACTCGTAGTGCGTAGTCAGGATTGTACATAACATTTAGGTAAGGAACACACGCCAAGAGATGTAATCCAGTGACGCTTAGAGCACTTCTCTTATTCTCTTATTTTTCACACTGTGAAAGAAATCTCTTTTACTGCAACCTCGTTGCTTTCTATAGTTTGAAAGTAGGTCGTATAGTCCAAAAACAACGAAATGTTCAATAAACATGGGCTATAAAAGGCATACCTTAAGAACTATGAGCACGTCTTAGCCGCGGGGACTGAGGCGCTCCGGTCACGGTCTGCACGGGCACTACGATCGGGGGTTCGAATCCCCCCTCGGGCATGGATATTTGTGCCGTCCTTAGTATAAGGTAGTTCGTAAGTAGTTTGTAAGTTTAGGGACTGATGACCCCGTAGTTAAGTCCCATACGCTTAACAAACATTTGAACATTTTTAGCACGTCTTAATCTACGATACCGTGAACGTCTCTTCTCATGCCTGTTAAGGTATGCATTTTAGAGTCTGTCTACGACATTTATTTCTTGTTTTGGTTAATAATCGAGGAGTCTAGTGAGAGAGGGGGCTATGCCACATAACATGAAAAATTAAGCTTTGGTCATTTTCAGTATGGTCATATCTTTTTGCGTCAAACCTGTGAACTAGAACCATGTGGCATAGCTCCCGCTCATTCAGGAGCAGTTGTGAGTTCTTGAAGGCGCCCTTGCGATCATTTTCTGTGAGAGGAGGACCTATGCCACTTATCGATGTTGTCCCCTATTTCAGTTGCTGACGTACCAACACAGAAGTGTTGCAGACTGGTTGATCAGTGATATCCGCAGAACATATTGTTCAAAACTAATATTGTTGCTTTTGTATCCTTCTTCAAGAAGATACCAGGTCGTCGCTCCAAAAAGAGGAAAGACCCCATGGTTGAGCATCCTTATATGACTACACTTCTTGAGGAAATACCAATGCTCTGTCTACACAGAAATCTATGTCAGCATTGAAGTTAAGCGATCTCATGACACGCAATACATTCCTCTATTTTTTCATTGTGTTTACCAAAACCTAAAATCCACAGAAACAGTGGACAGTGAGGATACTCCAGAAGAAATATGAAGTTGTTTATGGTTGTTTGTAGTTAGTGTGTAAGTCTGATAACATCATTTGCACTTGGGTAACACTATTTCAACTAGGATAAAACTACTTATATGCGTATAAAATTTGTGTTTTTTGTAATATTGTTGTATTCATTATGTTTTTGTAATATTGTTGTATTAATTAAAGCCTAGAAGGCCATAAACATTGCTATTTACATTGAAATTAATATTTTTCCTTTTGCATAATTATTTACGTAACAGTACGTTATGACGAAAAAAGGAACCCCTTTACTGTACAAATACTGCAATAATAAAACGCTTTATTAAACTCAACTTATCTCCATTTCTCCTCAAAGTGGCATAGCACCCCTCAATTCCTTCTTCCAAAATATGCTTACAGTAGAAGAAATTTTTTTCACATTATCAAAGATAAAGAAGTGCTCATGTGGCGTCAGTCGATGGAATTTCTGAAGATGGGATTCCTCTAAAAATATTACGTACTCATTCGTCTTTCAGAGTGTAGTAACAGGAATTTCCCAACACACTGTATGTTTAAAAGCACGCAGCGAGTCCCCGTTTGAAAATGAAACAGCGTCACAAATGTTCAAATGCTTGTTAAATTTATGGGACTTAATTGCGGGATCATCAGTACCTAAAATTACAAACTACTTATAAACTAGCTTATACTAAAGACAGCACAAACATCCATGCCTGAGGAGAGATTCGAACCCCCGACGGGGAATGGCCTCGCCCATCGCAACATAGCGCTTCAATGCGCTCGGCCACTCCACCGCGGCACGGCGTTACAATCACAGTTAGAGGTATTGAAAGAATACATTTTTTAAAAGAGAAGCAGCATCTTTGTTTCCTACAAAACAGAAGTAATGTAGAATAAGCCTATAGACTATGGTCACCAATGTTTCGCTTTACTATCCGAGTGAAAAGGAGAGTTATGGTCGAGTAAACTGAAAGGGAGATTTTTTTGTTCGATTCTGGTGAACGCCCACTGCTAACACAAAGGCCTGGGGTGCGGCACTCACTTCCCGTGTTATCCCGTTTCCTGCGGCTTTCATTACTGTTACGCTACACGAGGTAGCAGTAATATACGACGCCCTGTTGCATCTGTAATTTACATTTCTAGAAATTTTATTTATATTCAGACTTTGTTCTTTTTACTGTCAACACATAATTACCGTAAATAAATCATTTGTCTCGTGTTATTGCATTTATTATCCAAGCAATGAGAAGTTTCAGTTTCAAATGTTCAAATGTTTGTAATTCTATCGGACCAAACTGCGTGGTCATCAATCCGTAGCTTACAAATTACTTAAACCTAGGTAAACTAACCTAAGGACAAACACACACACCCATGCCCCAGGGAGGACTCGAACCTCCACGGCGAGCAACCGCGCGCTCCACAGAGAGACGCTTTAGACCGCTCGGCTACTCCACCGCGGAAAGTTTCAGTTTTATCCGTTCTACCGCTATACTCATCGTGTGTTATTTAAATTACCTTATTTTGTAGAAGAAGTGGGTCAATTGTATGGCTTTCTCTTTGCTCCAGTCAGTCGGATGTCCTTAACAAAGTAAGAGTTTTTTGTCGTTCAAAGTGTGATGGGATTGTTCACATAAATCTCTACAACATTAGCTGCAACCAGTAGTAACTTGCACGTTTCGCCGTTGCCAAAAATTTGGGAAGTAGGTGTACAACAAGCATGAAATTGTGCGCTGTACTGTGTACAGACGTAGATCAGTTTCGATCAGTGACACCAATTTTACGCCAATGTACTTTGTTTTCTATTCTGCGTAGAGTAGGGTTTCCCAAACTGTATTCTGTGGAATATTTGTGTTCCGCGGGAAATGAACAAGTGCTCCGCGTAAACTATCGATAACATGGCGGCTTCAGTCCCCTTTTTTATTTTTATAGTTGTATAGTAATTTATGTGTTATATATTAAAAGAATCTACGAAAACTAAAGCCAGTCGGCCAGACCAACATACCCGGCCGAATTCCTTCATTTTTGTTTTAACCGAAAGGTATTCCTCCACAGATTTGTCATCAAGTATCAGAATTTACATAACTCTCGCCTTTCTTTTTCTGTAATCAAACGCGATTTCCTACTGTATATTTCTTATGGGGATGTCCTTGCTGTAAAATAAATTCAGTCGCTCAGGCCGTTCTATCCGACCGATTTCCTTCATTTCTGTTTTAAACGAAAGGTATTCACTCGGAGACTTGTCATTAAGTTAGTACTTTAATCCTTTATTTTTATTCAAACGTGTTATCCTTTTGTCCTTGCATGGAATATTTTAATCGGTTTGTTTTACGATATCTTCGGTTCTAATTAAAATACGCATTTCTTTTTGACCTAACAACACTCAGCGGATCGAGCTCTTTCATTTGCGCTTTTAAACTCTTGCTTTGATTGATTCTGAATAAAGCTATGTGCGAACATTCAACTCTACTTCAGTTTTTTCCCATTTTGTTGTCATTCCACTAACGGTGCGAAGTAACGGGTCATCTAGTTAGCTACGATTTAGCAATGGCCGCGGCGGATTAGCCGTGCGTACTGGAGCGCCCTGTTGCGGTGCGCCGTTCACAGTCGGGGTTCGAATCCCCCCTCGGGCATGGGTGTTTGTGTTGCCCTTAGGTTAGTTTACCTTAGTTTAAGTAGTTTGTAAGTTACGGACAAATAACCACGCAGTTAAGTCCGACAGAGTTACAAACGCTGGCCGCGGTGGCCGAGGTGACTGAGGCGCTCCAGTCACGGTCAGCACGGCCACTACGGTCGGGGGTTCGAATCCCCCCTCGGGCATGGATATTTGTGACGTCCTAGTTCGTAAGTAGTTCATAAGTAGTTTGTAAGTTTAGGGACTGATGACCCCGTAGTTAAGTCTCATAAGCTTAACAAACATTTGAACATTGATTTTTGAGAGTTACAAACATTTGAACATTTAGCAATGAAGACAAGACTTTATCATATTTAAAATATTAATTTCCGAAAATGATGCAGGAGTTGGGTTGGAAATCACTAAAAGAAAGGCGTTATTCGTTGCGACAAGAAATATGTATTCTTTCCAATTTAAGTTGTTTGTAATTGTTTTCATATGTATTTATTTGAATTTACGCCCTGTATTTCTGACTGATTTATCGTATAAATGAAGCTTAACGAGATCTGTTTGCGAAATTACTTTCACAAGGTTTCTATTCCGAATGCCAGTGTGTCCGGGTGTCAGCTGTATGAGAGCTATGTAGAGGCATCATAGCCCTCATCAACGAAACCACCCCAATGTGTGGGACTGTGAAATGGTTTACCATGCCGGACACAAAGCTGCACCCACGAACCAGGCGTAATGCTACAACTCTATGGTTACTGGGGCACTCCGCCTTTCCAATCATCGCCCTCCGCCTCGGGGACCGCGTGGAGTACATGAATTATTTGTGGAATGCCCACCACCAGGCGACAACACTCAGCACTTATCACAAACTCTACACGAACTACCTTACGACAACGCTTATTTAAGGCCACCAAAGGGCCTTAAGACATTAAAATTGGGAATATGTCATTGATTGGAATAATGTTCAGTATACAAACTGCCAAACACACATTACATTGTTTTTTCTTTTCCTCATTTCATATTGCGGGCATTGGATTCTATTTTCCTTTCAGACCCGTCGAAGTAGGTCGCTTTGTCTTTTCTTCATCTTCTTTTTACCACCGCGGTGGATTACCCGTGCACACTGGGGTGCCGTGCTGCGGTGCGCGCGGCCGTTCGCCGTCGGGGCTTCGAGTCCTCCCTCGGGCATAGGTGTGTGTGTTGTGCTCAAATGTTAGTAGAGTTTATGGGACTTAACTACGGGGTAATCAGTCCCTAAACTTACAATCTACTTATGAACTAACCAAGACTAAAGACAGCACAAATGTCCATGCCTGAGGGGGTATTCGAACCCCCGACAGTAATGGCCGTGCAGAACGTGACTGGCGCGCTGCAGACCGCTTGGCCACTGCGGCTGGCTGTGTGTGTTGTCCTTAGGTTAGTTTACCTTAGTTTAAGTAGTTTGTAAAGCTACGAATTAATAACCACGAAGTTGAGTCAACTTCTTGTTACCTGCAGATTACTACAAAGCGGGTGAACCCCCCCCCCTCCCCCCTTTCCTGGGGTTCAATAGTGACCTTTCATTCCGAAAAATCTTCTTTCCTTTTCCATCGTTTTGATTTTCAATTCTCAATTACACTAATGTAATATGTATTCGTTGTACTTTATTGGGCAATGGTATTTCAACCCAGAAGATTTAGGTTTCTTCCTTCGTTGGAGTAGCAGTAATTCCTTTCGTATTTTCGGTTGGTTAGTTAATGTAAAAAAAAATGCGAACATATTTTGTTAGCACCAACCCAATATGACATGATCATAATTATAAAATAAGAGAAATTATATCGAAAACGGAAAGATTTAGGTGTTACTTTTTTCTGCGAGGTATTAGAGAATGGAACTGTTCTATCTGACCGAATTCCTTCATTTTTGCTATAAACGAAAGACATTCATTCGCAGTTGTGTCATCCAGTATCAGAATTAACTTACGTCTCTCCATCCTTAATTTTTATTGAAAAGCGGTATCCTTCTGTCCTTGCATAGAATATTTTAATCGGTTTGTTTTACGATATATTCGGTTCTAATTAAAATACGCATTTCTTTTTGACCTAACAACACTCAGCGGATCAAGCTCTTTCATTTGCGCTTTTAAACACTTGCACTGATTGATTCTGAAGAAATCTATGCGTGAACACTCAACTTTACTTCCATTTTTTCCCAGTTATTTTATCATTCCACTAATGGTGCTAAGTATTCACACGGGTCCTCTAGTATCCTATGAATAGTTAAAAGATCACAACGCTTATTGATTTCTTACTTTGGGTAAACCATGGTAGATACTCAGGGTACATCGACATAGCACTCCACAGGCAACCTTATGGTATGTAGCAGATGGTATCGTTTACCACTATTAGCCATTTCCATTTTTGTTCCTCGCACAAATAGTGAGGAGAAAAAAGTGTTGTGGCATCACTATTCGCCACAACGCCGGCGGGCTACACACGTCGCCGCGCAACTTCAAAAAGAGACGAGAAGTCGCTCCACAGTACTTCGGCCGCTGGGGGCGCCCACAGTCCTGCTACCGCTCTGCCGAGGCCAACGAAAGAGACAGGTCGCGACGCGCCTGTAAGCAAGGTAGGCCTGAGCTTGCGCGATCGCTAGCTGAGTGGCCCGCCGCTATGAGGCAGTGGGCTGTGCCCCAGTGGCCAGCATATCGGATAGCGATCGCGCCGGCTCAGGCCTACCTTGATCACGTGACGTGACGTGCGCGCCACGGCCTGTCTTTTTCGTTGGCCACGCTCTCTAACAGCTTCACGCGCCGGACAATTGGAAGAATGTGGCTCGCCTATATATGGCGGCGCACCACAGCAACGACAGGCAGTACAGGAGAGTATAGCAGAGTACGGCAGTTCCAGTCAGTACCAGGAAGTTCAACAAGTCAACAAAAGAGTGCCATTCACGCGATCCAGCAGTCTTAATACAAGCCACAGCATTTGATACTGACAGGACTCTAAGTGAAGCCCAGATAGAAGTGTCTGTACCGCCACAATCACATAAAAATTGCGTGGATTTTTAATCTGTAATAAAAGTATATTTGAACAAATCACTTATTTTAGTTCCAGCCCTTGTCCACATCCTTGCTAGTCACAGGCCACCTCCCGAACCTACCGCCGACAGTACAGCATCCCGAGGTCACAACAATAGGACCGTCTACAAGCCTCCTTATCAGCCATAGTTTCTCTTATCTTCGTAGTCATTGAGGGAAATTTTCGTTGCCATCAATTGAATTCTGTTTCAGTCCGCTTCAAATATCTGTTCTCTAAATTTTCATGGACGTGGTTCACAGATATAACGTCGACCTGAGTTTCTGAAGGATATCTATAATAGATGCGTGTTGAAAAAGTCTACTGGTAATAAATATAATGACAACTTCATAATAAGTGTGATAAGGGTGATATGTCCTATCATGCCTCTAACCTAAAAATTCAGCACAAATGCATGGAAAGGATTGTGGTAATGAACACGACAGTCCAGAGAACACCATTACAGTAATCTGCAAACTACTTCGCCGTTGTTTACTTTCTGGACACTTGATACCTGCCACCTAGCAGTTATGATAACGATATACTTCCATTACAGCAACTTCCCCTATATTGTACACTGTAGGTGCCAGAGAATGTTTCAGACGATTGATCCCAAGAAGTTGATTCAAATCATTTTTAAAGTGAGTGGTACCGAGATAAACTTATTTTGAGCAAGGGTTTAAGCAAGTGGGGGAGGGGGGGGGGCACAAATTTCATCACTAGTAGCGACACTCTGCTTGAACCTGAAAATACGACTAATAGAATCATCATACTCCCACAGAGAGTGTGCCATATTATGAACTGCTTGTTAGGCAGTAGTGGTACATCAGATATTGTTTAAGCTAACAATACGTTGTGTAGTTCCTCGTATGAGAAAAACGTTGCGTAGCATATTCGTTACATAACGTATTAGTCTGTTCCTACTATTCCATATCGTTTTTCCTACATGAAGAACTGCAAGAGTTACCATTTATCTTTGTGCGTTATTGTGATCTTTTGTCAACTATTATGTGCTCTGTATGTACGTGAACAAATGTTTTAAACACCGGACTTGTCACCTGTACAAGAAAGTGCTGATGTAAAGCCTAACGAGATGTAGTAAGAGTTGTCATGTATCAAATATAATCATACGAAATATATCCAGATAGTAGACACACATTGACTGTGAGGCCATCATTCTGATCACCGACAGAATGCCAGGCGGACAACGCTACTTGTTGCCAAGGCTTACAGCATTGCTTATTCATGTGCCATTTGCGACCACAGCTATTGGAAGTTCAGGGCCATATTCCAACGTGCATCCTGAATCGCTGTGCGGGTCCGGAGTTGGCATGGTGCCAGGTAGCGGTTTGCGTAGTCCGCGGCGGTGTCGACTTCCACCGTCTGCCGATACTTCCAAGACTAGCCCCTATCACAAGGAATTTGAAAAAGCATTTCTTGAGTTAATGCTTACCTCCAGCCAGATGCACTACCGCCGCATGATTGATTTTCCACGTCTTCTTCGCTGCGGGGCAGAAATATTCAGTACTTTCTCAGCCTATTTACAAAGTACGCTACTGACCCGACATTGAGGGAATAATGTCAATGGGAACCTATTGGTCTACCACGTAATGAAAAATGGAACTTGGATGACTCAGTTTGGTAGGAAGCGTTTTCGTTCCCCTATGCACGACACTCTTGAAAGTCTGCGACATCGAATTGTTGAAACCGTGAATTCGATAACGGGAGAAAATATGCCTAGTGTGCAGTAAGAAACGTTCCACATTTCGGTAAAGTCGTGGTGCTCTTACTGAATGCATTAAAAATTGACCTTTTCTATGTCCAGGAGCGTTATAATTGTGTTTCTATTTTTTGTAATTTAGAAGCAATAAATGTTTTAAATCGGTTCATTCTTTTTGAATTACACGGCATGTGCTTACTTTCAAAGACCATTGCAAAACCAGGAAGCTCAAAAGCTAAAGGCGAAATTATATTATGTGCAAGATCAATAACAGTACACCGAGTGCTCAAGCATTTGTTCTACCACCATCACTGTTTCTCCACGACAGAATATGCAGCGGGAGTTGCCGAGTGGTTTGGGGCGCCATGTTGCGGATCGCGCGGCCTCCCGCGTCGGAGGTTCGAATCCTCCCTCGAGCAGGGATGTTTGTGATGTCTTTAGTATAAGTTGATTTGATTTTCTCAGGGAAGCCAAAACAGTCTTGGTCCAACCCGCCACTGCCCGCACCGAAACTAAGTTTATTAAGCGGTATCGCTCCCTGTATATCTAGTAAGGCCCACCAATACCCTTGAAAAGTGCAAGGAGTCCCTTTACCAGTTCTTTATTAGACACAATTTCTTCGGGTCTGGTTGTCCCAAATGTTCTGTGCCTTTTACTCTACAATACAATGCGTTCGAAGATTAGATGTGATGCAGTTTCAGCACCGTCATCACAGATCCTACATTTAGGGTCCTCTTCTGTTATTCCCATTGTATGTAGGTGTTTTTTGAAATTCCCATGGCCTGTCAGTAATCCAACCATGAGTCTAATCTCTCTCCTGTTCAGGCCCAGGATTGCAGAGCTTCTTTTAAAACATGGCTTTGGCATCATTACCTTGCAATGTTTTTGTTGATAGACTTTTTTCCAATATTCTACGTGCTGTCTTCTGAGCCAGTTACGTAGCTCCAATTTGATCATTGCCTTGGTGATTGTCAGGACAGGTTCCGATCCAATAAATGGAGTTTCTGCCCCCATCCCGGCTAATCTGTCGGCATGTTCGTTGCCACTGATCCTCGACTGGCCAGGGACCCACAATAGGTTTACTCTATTGCTTTCCCCTAGCTCCACCAGAACCCTGTGACACTCTGCAACAATTTTAGACCTTGTTGCAGGAGCTGCCAGTGATCTCAGGGCTGCCTGGCTGTCTGAATAGATATAGATGCTACGATCTTTGTAGCACCTACGCAAATTCTCCTCCATACAAACCCTGATGGCAGTGATTTCGGCCTGGAATACTGAGGCCAGTTTCTCTAGAGAGATGACGCCCTCCAGTCTTGGCTGCACACCGTATACCCCGGCCCCAACGCCTTGGTCTGATTTTGACCCGTCAGTGAACCAGACAATATCCCCCGTACGGTGTCGAACTATTTTCTCCCACTGCTCCCTACTTCCAATTGTTATATTGAAAGGCTTGTTGAAGCAGTATGGGGTTATAATATAGTCGGCTGGCATTTCCCCATCCTTTCCATGATTGACGTGGTTTCAGCAAATGTTCAGCAATCAGGACTGCCGGATTCTGGGCTTCAGAATCAATTTGATATGTACCCAATCTTGTGAAGATATTGTAGGTAAGTTATAAAAAGTTGTACAGTAATGAAATGCATACGAACATATCAGGGCCATTCAAAATGTTTCTTTTGAGGATGTTGTTGTATTATATATGCAACGTAGTGCGAATTTAATGTGAAAATATAAGCAGTGACAGGTCAACAAGTGATTAATGTAACATTCGTTTCTTTCCGACTTGCGTGCGGTAAATATAAAAACGTGAACTGTGACATCGTTATTACGAGATGCGTCCAAATAACATGAACTTACTATTGTTTTTTTTTCTCCTGACTGCCGAAGGACAAACATCTGTAGATACCCATCGGAGAATGAACCGTGCGCAGTGGCCGCGTGGTGTAAGTGTCGTTTTACGGACTGGGCGGCCATTCCCGTCGGAGGTTCGACTACTCCTTTCGGTATGGGTGTGGAAGGAAGGAAGATTAGTGTTTAACGCCCCGTTGACAGCGTGATCGCTTACGCTCGGGTTGTTTGGGTAAGGATGGGGAAGGAAATCGGACGTGCCCTTTGAAAGGAACCGTCCAGGCGTTTGCCTGGAATGATTTAGGAAAATCACGGAAAACCTAAATCTGGACGGCCGGAAGTGGATTTGAACCACCATACTCCCGAATGAGAGTCCAGTGCGTAACCACTGCGCCACCTCGCTCGGTCATGGGTGTGTGTTGTCCTTAGTGTAAGTTAGTTTCAGTAGTTTGTAAGTCTAGGAACTGACGAGCACAGCAGTTTGGTCCAATTGGTTTACAAACATCTGACTTGGAGAATCAGCCTGTCTGTCGAAAACCAACGTTGTGGAACTGCGCGCTAAGCTTTGTGCTGTTCACGATTCGACGGAAGACGCCGGTCAATCAGGGAGGCCAGCCTCACCCATTAAGAATAACAAAACGAATGAGACGCACGATTGCTCGTCCTATGGTCCCGATGCAATATGGACAGTTTTATGCATCACTAGACCAGCGTCAAAATGTCGTAAGCGAGATAATTGCCTCCAAAGTATTTATTGTTGAAGTTTTTCAGGATTTTATTTCATTTAATTTAATGTATTTTTTTTTACAGTCGAATCATTATTATTGTTGCACCTAGTAGTGGACGATCAACGTAATACCCAGTGATTTTAGAAATAATGAAACTCGTGCAAAAAATGACAAATAGTTTCTGTTATTCGCATTCAATTTCGAAGTCAACGTGTCCATTGAAACCATCTATGTCGTCGTTCAAATTCGTATCACTTTGGAATGCGTAGTACATTAGTCTTGCATCTTCCTGGATCAGAGGCAGAAGGGATTTCAAGTCTGTAAGCTATTCTTTAGAAATCGGGTTTTCTCCTCGCCATAGTGGAATTAAGTGGTCACTCAGTTTCAGCTGGTGAGAAGAAGGTATTATTATTCTTTCTTTTTTCTGGGTGTTTTAATTCAGCTGCAGTCTCTTAGTCAAAGTCATGACATTCGTGATATCGTCGACAGTGTACAGCCTTTGTTGTAGCTTCAGTGCACACTTTGTGTCTCCAAAATCACTGTCATTGGGCAAAAAGCTGTGCCCCTGGGACAACATCTTTTCCTACGTGGGGCGATATTCCAACACCATTTCAAGTAACAGCACGACTTTTCTGTTACGATTTTGCCCTCCACACGAGTTTGCAGTGACATTTTCTTCGATATGTTTTTTTGACCAGCTGTCAATCTCCTGGGCTGCACGGCCAGCTTCACCTAAACCCGGACATAGCATGACCTTTGCTGTCCTTGTCACTCTAAATTGTACACACACAACTGTCTTTGTAATATAAAATGTTGGTAGGAATCTTAGTAAGATGTAGCACTTGGTCTACTGTTGCACTGTTGCAGAACTACAATATGGATTGTGGCTTGTGTTTTTTTGATGAAAAATACAAAATGAAACATAGGAGAAGTAACACTTCGTCTTTTTCAATATTTCTTGGAAACTGCTGCTACGGCGACAATGGTGAGGCCAGCCACAGTGGCCGAGCTGTCTGCGGCGTGCCAGCCACGGTCTGCACGGCCGCTGCGGTCGGGGGTTCGAATCCCCTCTCGGGCATGGATATTGGTGCTGTCTTTAGTATAAGGTAGTTCATAAGTAGTTCGTAAGTTTAGGGAGTGATGACCCCGTAGTTAAGTCCCATAAGCTCTACAAATATTTGAACATTTTGACAATGGTATTTTTTTCCAAATAGGCGATGTTGCTTCTCATCGGAAACCACTCAGATCAGAAGATTTAAAGGAATGGCGGTTGGAATAGTGATGCATAACACGATACATATATACTCAGCAAGCCACCTCATGGTGTCAGGGGGATGGTACCTTTTATACTACGTCCATTCTGCTTCTTCCTTTCCCTATTCAAGCTGTTGTTTTCAAATGTTTGTATAGCTTATGGGACTTAACTACAGGGTCATCAGTCCCTAAACTTACAAACAACTTATGAACTAATTAATACTAAAGACTGCACAAATATCCATGCCTGAGGGGGGATTCGAACCCCCGACCGTAGTGGCCGTGCAGACCGTGACTGAAGCGCCTCAGTCCCCTCGGCCACCGCGGCCGGCCCTATTCAAGTCACGTATAATTCGCGGGATGAACGACTGCCGGTAAGCTTTCGTGTGGACTCTAATAACTGTAATTTTATCTTCATGGTCTTTCCGCGACGTATGTATAGGAGAAAGCAATATATTGAATGACTCTTCGAGAAATGTACGATGATGGAACTTTGGCAATTGCTCAAACCGTGAGATACATAGAACGCCTCTCTTTCTACGTCTAGAACTGAAGTTAGCGGATGATCTCTGTGACGCTTGTTAAATAAAACCGCAAAGAAGCGTGCTGCTCTTTGCTGGATCTTTTCTAACCTATCTAGTATTCCCACTGGTACGGATACACATCAACGAGTAGTAGTCAAGTATTGGTCGAACAAATGTTTTGCAAGCTACTGCCTTTGTTGATGGACTAATCCCTAATAAGGGATCAGTACTATACGAAATAGCGTTATTATGGTAAATTGCCATGAGAGGTGCAGCAATAATCGGAACGTTAGTTCTGCGTCGATGGGATGATTGACATACTTTTCTGGACATTACGGCGTTCAAACAGAATCACCAGATTCTGTGGTAATAAAAATTGATGTCATAATCAAAATCGATCTCCACTAGAACGTTAAAAGCATGGATGACAGGGGGTAATATTTCTGAGAGGTGGGGACCAGTCGCCGTCTCCCCGCTCCTTCCATCGCCAAAGATGAAGGCTGGTTCAGCGTATCATATCATGTATTATTGTGAAATTAACGTGAGGATGTGGGGTTTTTAATCGAGGTCGATAATGAAATCAAGATTGGGGTCGGTATAGTTGACCAAATGGCAAGACATTACAGTGTCCCAGCTGGCACCCACCGACGGCCTGTGCATGTCATTTTGAACATTTTTGATCTTGCAATGATCAATTCTCACACAATATTTAAGTTATGAACATTTAATGAGATTTCACGGCGAGAATTTATTCTCAGAGCAGCAGATGAGCTTGCGGCCCCTTGAGAACTGCAGAGAGGAAACAATCTATCCTTGTAACCACACAGCACCGGTGCTGGCCAATATGGAATACGTCAAATTTATGTTTCAAGTCCAATAAGAAATTGTGCCAAAGCCAATGTCTGAACTGTGGGCCCACCCCAGCTTAGACAATACTGTCAACTAATGTTTAAATGTTTATCAAGATTAAGGGATTTAACTGCGGGGACATCAGTCAAAAAAATGTTCAAATGTGTGTTAAGCTTATGGGACTTAACTACAGGGTCATCAGTCCCTAAACTTACAAACAACTTATGAACTAATTAATACTAAAGACTGCACAAATATCCATGCCCGAGAGGGGATTCGAACCCCCGACCATAGTGGCCGTGCTGACCGTGACTGGAGCGCCTCAGTCACCTCGGCCACCGCGGCCGGCGGACATCAGTCCCTAAACTTACAAACTAATTACGAACTACCTTATTCTATAGACGACACAAACATCCATGCCCGAGAGGGGATTCTAACCCCCGACGGAACTAATGTTCCTAAATATTTCCATACACTTATAATTATAGACTGAAATTGTTTGTTCGTATGTTTTTCTCCCTTGATAGCAATAACCTAGAAAATATGTTGCATTTTTCACTCTTTTACAAATACTCGGCACTTACCTCTAATACCAGTAAAAGTAAAAAGACAATTACTAGTCGTAGAAATTCTATGTTATGACTCTGTTTCAATCATTCTATAAACATAAACTTTGGAAAATTGGTTCGCTTACTTGTTTGAAGCTTGCTTATTTTGGTAGGCAAATCTGACGTTTGTGTGTTTGAATATTTTATTAATTTTGTCTGATATGTTGAAAAAACCGACCTACATAATTACAACGTTCCTAGGAAACATTTCAGACAAAATTAATAAAATATTCAAACACACAAACGTCAGATTTGCCTACCAAAACAAGCACTGTATGAATCACAAAATTTTTAAAGGAGACAGACACTAATATACAATAATCCGGGTATGTAAAAAAAAATACGTGTAACACCGGTCAAAAATCATATATACGCCAAACTGGCAGAAATTTCCACACTAGATATAAAAAACACACAAGAGGCAGCTAAAATAATTCCTCTACACTCTATCAACATCTAATAACAGAAAAACACAACGTAAAACCTATAGAGGAAGCTTTAAAAATTTTACACATTATACAAAAAGGGTCAATAATGAATATTCCCAAGGAAATCTTATTGACACATACACAACAACCAAAAATGTTCATATGTTTGTAAATCTATCGGACTCAACTACGTGGTTATCAGTCCGTAGCTTACAAACTACTTAAACTAAGGTAAACTAACCTAAGGACAACACAAACATCCATGCCCGGTCGGGGATTCGAACCTCCGATGGCGAACAGCCGCGCGCACCGCAACACCGAGCTCCAGTACGCACGGCTAATCCGACGTGGCAAACAACCGCAACGACATACTAAATGAACAAACCGAACTAAAACATAAAAAATACGTCGAAAATTTCATTTAGATCATAAACTGACAAGAGAATGGATAAACACCAAAGATTCATAACACCCAAATCCATAGTAAAACTCCATATATAAATCCAATAAATAAAACAAAGATATTAGCGTATAAATTACTGGTAACTAAGTAAACTTATAATAGCGTTGAAATACTGCCACCAAAGTCTATGCTAGACTGTGCTGCCACTACAAAAATTGATAATAAATCTATTAATATAACCAGTGCTGCTGCACATATACAGATAAGCACGAATAGATAAGCATAACATCATTTTTAAAAATCAATTGGGCAGCAAATAAATGGTAACGATATTATAAATACCGTAAGTAAAATGTATTTTACGTAATTTTTTATAGGAATGTATGTAACAACCCCTCTACGTTACTCGTTGTATTTACAGAACAGCCGAAAATGGCTTAAGGCCGAAATAAGCTTATGGTGAGATATTAAGAGTTCTAAAGCAGTGTAAAAAAATTATAATTATTGTGTTATTGTAAATGATACTATTCGCACTCATCCGATACCGTATTGAGAAATGTAGCTTCCCGGCCGCTTGGAGTACTGCCGTCGCAGTCTACCGGGTGATCAAAAAGTCATTATAAATTTGAAAACTTAATAAATTACGGAATAATATTGATAGAGAGGTAAAAATTGACACACATGCTTGGAATGACATGGGGTTTTATTAGAACAAAAAAAAAAAAAAAAAAGTTCAAAAATGTGCGAGATATGGCGCTTCATCTGATCAGAAAGGCAATAATTAGCATAACAAATTAAGACAAAGCAAAGATGATGTTCTTTACAGGAAATGCTCAATATGTTCACCATCATTCCTCAACAATAGCTGTAGTCGAGGATGTGAACAGCACTGTAAAGCATGTCCGGAGTTATGGTGAGGCATTGGCGTCGTATGTTGTCTTTCATCATCCCTAGAGATGTCGGCCGATCACGATACCCTTGTGATTTCAGGTAACCCAAAAGCCAATAATCACACGGACTAGGATCTAGGGACCTGGGAGGCCAAGCATGACGAAAGTGACGGCTGAGCACACGATCATCACCAAACGACGCGCACAAGAGATCTTTCACACGCCTGCTTAAAATTAGTACGTTACAGCAAGGTGTTTATCAGCCTGACTGGGTATGATGCGATTCTGTAAAATATCGGCGTACCTCTCACCAATCACAGTAGTAGTTACAAAACCAGAATCACGCAGTTCCCCGAAGGAAAAAGGCCCGATAACGGTAGATGTAGTTCTATTAAAACCCCATGTCATTCCAAGCTTGTGTGTCAATTTTTACCTCTTCATCTTATTTCGTGATCTATTAATTTTTCAAATTTATACTGACTTTTTGATCACCCGGTATAACAAAAATCTGCGGGAGTGTCGTGACTTTGTATGTTAGACTTTGGTACTACTAGGGGTACGGAAACGTCCGCTACTTCTAGTATTAATGCAACACTTTTAAATGAGCCTTATTAGCGATCGAACTTGCGACTTCGTACACGAGAGGTTCCTCGGAAGTGATGGCACCGTCTGCTAATGGAGGAAACTTTCCCGAAATAATGGAAACGTGAGGAAGGAGTGAACGAACTTAGTAGGACACAGAATTTTTGGTGAGGCGTCGCGGTCTGGACTACCGGGTTGCGGAGGGGGTGCAGCGGGGATGCTGAGTGAAAGAGAAAGCGTCAACTTTTGGCCGTGGCCTTTGGATGCCGCGGAGGGCCCCGCGCCGAGAGAGAAAGTTGAGCGCTGGCTGGGCGGGGGCTGGAGGGGTGTAGTGGGGCGCGGGAGGTAGAAAGCGAGAGGCGAGGCGCGGACGGCGGTGGCGCGCGTCGCTCCGGCCTCAGTCCGCCATGGCCGCCTCCGCCGCTCGCTGCTGCTGCCTCGCGCTCCTGCTCGTCGCCGCCCGTGAGTCTCGCACAGCGAAGCCCTACCTCACCCGTCTTCATTTAGCTCCTCTCCACACCATTCTCATTCAGCAGGCCAATATTTCTTTGTACGTACGAGATGCGTCTTTGACTGACCCGACAGATTTCGGGCGTTCAGCTGCAGAAATTCTATTTTCACGACTGATATTTGCTGCCGTATATTTTTCAGTCCTTTTCCGGGCGATCTGGCAGGCTACAGTGCAGACATCCGTCTTTGCCGCGTTGGAGTGGCAATCGTTCCGACCCGCCCAGCTGCGCAGCGCGCCGCTGCTTTCCGTCGGAGGTTCGAGTCCTCCCTCGGCCACGGGTGTATTTGTTGTCCTTGACATAAGTTAGATAAAGTAGTCTGTAAGCCTAGGGACTGCAAGTCCCATAGATTTACAAACATTTGAACGTCCGTCTTTTCACTCGATAACCGCCTCATTGCGCTGAGCTGCATCGTGACGTTGAAAGTGTAGCGTCCACTTCATCATTCTGAGACTCGTTGCAGAAGCAAGCAATGGCATTAATTACGCCAAGAATTTTATTACGAGTGTTAGCCGTTTCATACTGCTCAGTGCTTTATTTGGTCAAATGTTTAAATGTTTGTAAATCTGCGGAACTTAACTACTGAGATTATCAGTCAATAGGTTTACAAAGTACTTACACTAGCTTATAATTACCTAAGGGCAACACACACACACACTCACACACACACAGACGTCGGAGGGAGGACTTGAACCTCCAACGGGGAGCAACCACGCTCTCCGCAGCAACGCGCCTTAAAGCGCTCGGCCATTCCACCGCGGCTTTTTGGTAAATCCGTTAGTCGTGCCTTATTGTAGAATGGTAGAATGCCGGGCTACGAAATGCCGCAGTTTCTATTCCCGCTCAGCCCTAGAATTTACTTTGTCGCTTTTCACATCATGTAGCTCTGGCAATTTTGATGATGTCGTGATTCGGAATCTACGTTAAACTGTAGGAGTCGCAGCGGAGTGACCAAGCGCATTGAGGCGCTATGTTTCGATGGGCGAGGCCGTTCACTGTCGGGGGTTCGAATCCCCCCTCAGGCATGAATGTTTGTGCTGTCTTTAGTATGGTTCATAGTACTTTTTAAGTTTGAACATTTGAAACTGTAGGTCCCCCCATACATATGGGGGTAAGTCAGGTCAAAGGTTGGAGGAAGGCAACGGAATACCGCTCAAAAAATCAAATTCAAATGTTTGTAATCCTATGGGACCAAACTACGTTGGTCATCAGTCCCTGGTCTTACAAACTACTTAAAGTTAAACTAACACACACATCCATGCCCTAGGGAGGATTCGAACTTTCGACGCGGGAGGGAATACCGCCTCTAACACGAGCATGTCTCGTAAAGCACAGTGGTGTTCAAACCAATATTAGCATTGCTGACTGTTTTACTTTAGATTCCATAGGTATCCCAACGAACAACATCTCTACCCTTTGCATATACTTTGGCGACAAGTGCAGTAATTAATGCTACTGCCACTACTTCAGTCTGCCAACTCACTCAAAAAAGATGGCTGGAAGATATACCACCGAAATGTCATTTGCATAAATGCAGTTTCTACATCCGCTCGAGCGAAATCCATCCGCACAATAACTTATCAACTGTCGTCTTCTACAGAAGGAAAGGAACGGAGATTGGAGTTTTAACGTCCCACCGAAATCGTGGTCATTAGAGACGGAGAACACGCTTGGATTAGGATTAAATTTTCCTAATGATGGGGAAGGAAATCGGCTGTTGCCTTCGAAAGGAACCATCCGGGCATTAAACTGGGTATACAATGGTTTTCATCCATGATCGCTATTTATTTAGATATATGATCGGTTTCGATGGATCTGGGAACCATCCTCTGATCTCCATTGAGATCGCTTTTCATCTCATACAACTTTGGCAATGTTGTAGGTGTCAAAAATGCTCAGTTGATGGAGATCAGAAGATGATGCCCAGATGCATCCAAACGGTTATCTATCTAAATAAATAGCAGTCTTGGCTGAAAATCATTTTAAACTTATTCCAGATCGTCCTCAACGAATCCATGTGTTCCATACACAAACTGGCGCTACTAAGGAAAATCTCGAAAAACCTAAATGAGAATGGCTGGAGGCGGTTATGAACCGCCATCCTCCCGAATGCGAGCCCAGTGTGTTACCATTGCGCTACCTCGTTCGGTATCTTCCTGCTGCCACTGCTGCCTCTAATATGAGGTTTTGCTTCAGCAAACGTTATTCTTACCCAGTACAACAGAACAAGTTGTATCTTCTATAAAACTGTTTTAATGTAACATTGTATTTAGTAATACTGAGCACAAAGATAGCAAATGAATTGCAGCATGCGTTGATGGAGTATTTAGAAGTGATTTGCAAAGTTAGTGCCACGCTTTGAGATACTTGTCCAGCACAGTTTCATAATTCTCTGTGATTTTTAAATCAAGTACGGGGATGTAAATGTGCAAATAGTACCGCTTCTTTGACGTAAGCTGCAGTCAGAGTATAAAAGTTTTGAGGTTTAAGGATCATAACACGCCGATGGAGAAGTATTAAATTAGTATTATTCGAATGTACGCCTTCTCTTTATACGATATATAGAATGTAAATTAATTTTTATCATCTGCGGTGATAATGCAGGCTAAATGTAAAAAAAAAAAAGAACAGAAAAATAATAAAAGTTTAAATTAAAAGCACTGAAACTACTTGATAAAGGTTATAAGAATTCTCGGCGCTACCTTCCTGCCAAATTCTTTGAGATTGATTTTTTTCTTTTGTTAAATGTAATCGAAGTGAGTTACAGCTAACGATAGGAAGCGACGGGCTGATTCTGTGTATCAGATTTTGATATGATTAACTAAATAGCCGATGTTCAGGCGTTTCGGTGTTCATTTTCCTTTCTTGTCTTCTACTGCGAGTCCTGGCGAATACGCAATGCAGCCCGTCCAGTTTGGCACGTAACACGCGTTACCGGCGCTGTCGGATGAAGTCACAGTTACGGGAGCTGCCCCACTTGTGCTTACCTGCTTTTCCTCTGACAGGCGCCGTGTGCTGTCGGCTGCGTACTCCGCACGTCTTGCAATCTCATTCTGTTGTTCAAATGTTTGTAAGTCTATTGGACTTAACCAATGACGTTATCAGTCCCTAGGCTAACAAACTACTTAAACTAACACACATGCCCGAGAGAGGACTCGAACCTCCGACTGGGAACAACAGCGCACTACGCAGCAAGGCGCCTTAGAGCGCTCAGCCAATCCGCAGCAGCATTCCTTTGTCACACGCGGCGATGCTACAAATTTACCGTTCCGTTATATCTGTATTGAATTTTTCAGAAAATGGAAATTATTGTACAAGTAAGGAAAATGTAGAATCATACCATGTTGCGATACATGCGGTCAAATTTACAAAACGAATATCTAGCGTGTGGAAATATTTTTTTAAATAATTTGTAAATTTACAGTAAACATGTTATATACTCTTTAGATGCTAATGAACGTATGACAAAACAAGAATTGTTTCTAGTTCCAGGGTTTTTTATTTTCTACGCATGTTGGGTCTTCGAGTTATTTGGAGTTGTCTTCCTTTTTTCACACAAATCGATATTTTATTTTTGCCTCCAGAATTCTCTATATTACATCTACAGGCGATAATATGCAGGAATGAGTAGTCGTTAATGTTTACTTGTAAGCTCGTGCGAATTATTCCAAAACTTTGTTATTCAAAGCAGCATCCGTCAAACGTTATTCGTGCAAATTTCTACGTCAGTCAGGGCTGTAATGTATTCGGAGTAGCGGTAAATGCTCCGCCCACTTCTATAACCGAGGTAGCTGCGCCAAGTAGTTGTCTGGGCTGTCGTTACCTCTCACTTAGCTTCGTTTTAACTAGTCTTCCTGTAACGTCTCATACACGAAATTTTACAAACATTTTGGGATGGAATTAGCTAAGTTGTCGGTTCCTGATTACCTAGAAAAGAAAAGACAAGGAAAAATAACGCGTAACGTCCCGTGGACAACGTGGCCATCAGACGGAACATACGTTCGCATTGTTTTTGGTAAGTATGGGGAAGGAAACCGACCATGCCCCTTAAAAGAAACAATTTGTTCGGAGATATTTAGGAAATCTACACAAAATAGAGGTAATTAAAGACTGAAACTAAGTTCGGATTGAGACCGATGTGGGTTAAAATCAGCAGAACCATCCAGACAATTGTGAAAATTGTTTTGTGAGAAACTGCAACTTACAGCTGTTCAAATTGGTTTATTGTCTGGGTAGCCAATGTGCGAATTTCTGTAATTACTTACCAGGTCAGACCGGTGAGGAGCAGTTTCCTGGCTTAACTTCTCCTGTAAATCTAAAATATGAACCAAAGTGGATACCGAAAGATTGCGGATACACAGAGGAATACCTTTCATTGTATCAACACCGATCATAATGCTTTTTTTTGCCATTATGTCTATACTTTGGTGAGAACGGCAGTTACATGAACATGAATGTACGGAAATCATAATTTTGGAAGCATCTACCCCTATTTTCACATTTATTGGCGTACGGACGGTTTCCGGTGATTTCCTTTCTTTGGTGGACAGTTAACATTTGCACTCGCCAGCTTTATATTTGATAATGGAAGTATGTCTTCTGAAACCAGACATTCTCTAACATACGAGAGAATAAATGTAGCTGCGTGCAAATTAGTGTCTCCCATAATGTGAAGTTGCTTTAAAACAAAGTAATACGCACTCATAACAGTTGTTTTTCTACCTTTCGATACGTAATGCATTAAAAATTATTATTTATCTGCAATGTGAACTAATTTAGATACACAAAAATTAAGACATTAACTGCCTATGGGTACTGAACTACATTATGACCTACAATTTAACGTGGATTCCGAACCACGGTGCTACTCGATATTTTTCACATCAGCAACACAGAAGTGAAAGAAGTGGAAAATGAAAGATAAAAATCCTAGGACCTAGGGGGGGGGGCGGGTCGACCCACGACCTTTGCATTTACAGTCTCGCACTCTGCCAGTGCACGGACTACCTAGCACGCTTCCCGCTAGACCCAACATCTTTGTACTCTTACGGGAATCGGCGAAATGCTGCTAGTAAAGCAGATAAAGGGTAGGTTCACTACGTCAATAGTGTATGAATAAGTTGAAATTTTGGGTCTAACGGAAGGCGTGCTAGAGTAGTCTGTGCATTTGTGTAACCACTGTGGCCGGGTGGCATAGTGGTCATCGCAACTACCTAATAAACAGGAGACCAGGGTTCGAATCGTGTCTGTGAGGTATTGGGCGCCACGACACGGGTTACGTGGCCGCTTGCGTTGCAGGTTCGAGTCCTGCCTCGGTCATGGCTGTGTGTGCTGTCCTTAGTATAAGTTACAGTTGTTGGTAAGTCTAGGGACCGATGAAATGCTCAGATGTTTGTAAACCTATTGGACCAAACTGCTATGGTCATCAGTCCCTAGGCTTACAAATTACTTAAACTAACACTGAGGGCAACACACACACACCCATGCCCGAGGAAGGACTCGAACCTTCCGGCGATAGCAGCCGCCCAGTCCGTACCTTGATGCCTTGGACCACGCGACTAGCCCTGACGGCAGGGGACCGACGACCTTAGCAGTTTGGTCCCTTTGCTTTACAAACACTGCATTTTTTTCGAATCCGGATGCGGCACAAATTTTCGACTTTTCTCATCGGCAGCTAATTGCTACAATTCCATTGTGTCTCGATTCATAATGGCTGCAGGATCCAAAATGGTGTTTATGCTTTCAGAACCGCGGTGGAGTAGCCGAGCGGTCTAAAGCGTCTCGCTAAATACAAATGTTTGTAAATCTATCTGACCAAACTGCGTGGTCATCAGTCCGTAGCTTACAAACTACTTAACCCTAGGTAAACTAACCTACGGACAAGCACACACACCCATGCCCCAGGGAGTACTCGAACCTCCAAGGCAAGCAACCGCGCGCTCCACAGCGAGACGCTTTAGACCGCTCGGCTACTCCACCGCGGCAAGCGTATCGCTGCAGAGCGCGCGGCTGCTCGCCGTGGAGGTTCGAGTCCTCCCCGGGGCATGGGTGTGTGTGTTGTCCTTAGGTTAGTTTACCTTAGTTTAAGTAGTTTGTAAGCTACGGACTGATGACCACGCAGTTTGGTCCGAAAGATTTACAAACATTTGAACATTTGATGCTTTCAGAAATTTCGGAAAAGAACATACACCAAATAATATACATTAGTTCGTGTAGTTGTACACGTAACTGGAGAGTAGAATGTGTGCAATGAGAAATAAGGAGCCGAGTTCTTGATATGTGGGCCAGAATGAGCTGTAAGCGTTTAGCTGCAGGAGACTTCCGTGAAGCGAGAGTGGTGGCGAGTTGAGAAAGGAGCTGGCTTGCAGGCTAATGCGGTTGCCACACAGCTGGGCGTGTCCCGCCGTTGCACGCCCCAGTCTCGTGCGCAGAGTCGCTCCTCTCAAAGATCGTGGCCTCGCGGTTAGAGACAGTACATCTAAGTTGCCAGGCGTAATGTATATTGGCCTGGTGTCTGTTCTTTCTGGCATGTCCGATGGAACAGACCCCACATCATATGTGCATATTATGTATTTCTTCACAATAATGAAGTTAGGTTCATTTCTTCACCGTAGTTGTGGTAACATCTTTCGACCTCGTGCAGGAATCCGGTATGGCGAGCAATTGAGTACTATAAACGATAGGGGCGCTACTTCATTACCGAGCCACTTGTAGGAATTTGAGGCGGACGGGAGGCGTCCTTGGATAGCCAAGTGGTTAAGGCGACCGATTCCCAAAGTGGGAATCCAGGGTTTGAATCCCAGTCCGGCACAAATTTTCACTTGTCGCGAATTATCCCGATGAATTAGTGCAGCCGAAGATAATTATTTCCGAACTTTCCCCGTTCCTTTCTCCTACAAAAGATATGTTGGGCCTACCTCTGCAGACTGAAGGAGTTAAAGTGACAGAATCTTCAGAGGTCACAGCTCAAGGATTCAGGAAGAGCTCCCGAGGTTTAGCTAGCCTCTCCCGGTCGTTGGAAATGCGGATGCAATTGCAGCCACACGACGGCCTTACACGGCTACTCGAGTAGTCACGACGTGGTTTGTAACTGTAATAAGCTTGCTCACCAGAAGAAAAATGCAGTCTGGGCCTTGGTGACGTACGAAAGCGTTCTCTTGCGTGACGTCGAGGTAGTTTTGACTTTTGACATTATGCGGAAGAAACTCTGACCCTGAAACGTCAACGTGAAAAGTGAAAGAAAGACATTCATACTGATTCACCTAAATTCTTCTATTTCAATGTAAAATGAGGATTTCTTCGCCAGAAAATTATGAAGAGCCCTGACGATGAAATCCTTTTCATTTGCCTCTTTCAGTATGCAAATGTTTGATATTAAGCCATTTTTGTTAATAATAACATGTTTCTTTCCGACCAGTTTAACTTCTCGGATATCATATATCTTGCAGCTCGTCTGAAAGAGAATGAAATTTGTGCCATGCGATGTATTATGCAACTCACAAGGAAATTGTATGTGGTAATATTATTTATTTTCGTGTTTGTATTTCCTGATAATAATTGTTTGAAACGATGAAATAAGAGCCTTGCTTCCACAGAGAAAAGACACATTGCTTTAATAATGATATCAACTATCTCAGAAATAGAAAGAGTGTTACGTAAGATGGAGGTTGTAGATATTTTAGAAGCGTCGAAAGGAGTCGAAAACAGTTATTCGTTAATCGGTATTATGCGAAAGCGTTAGAACTATACAGTTTAGTTAATGATCCCAACGTTTCTTTTCATACAGACATTAAAGCACTTGTAAATGGAACTATGTATTTTTCTAGCGACATTTAAGCGCCTATAAATATCATATGAAATGAAGTTTGTGTATGGAAAACAGTTATTCGGTAGTCAATATGATGCGGAAGCCTGAGAACTATACTGCTTGGTTACCTTTCACAACGTACGTACCTCCGCATATAACGCCTTCAAGCATTTTAAAATGGAACGATGTAATTCTTTAGCGACATTCAAGCTCTCCTGAAAAAAGATTGAAAGTGAAATGATGTTTGCTAATGACAGTGAAAAATATAGAAATTGTTTTATAACGCCCATGTAAGGCCCTCAGTTCTGTTATGCGATGTTTAGGTGTAAAACGTGAGAACGTAAATTTTGATTTATAGTATTTAATTATTATTTTTGCGGATAGTTACGCTGTAAACAATAAAAAAAGTTATAACACTACACGTCTCTTTCAGTGTTTGACATAATCGTATCTTCTTCAATATCTCGGCTAGCTAATGAAATTACTTATACTTGCCAATTTGCAGATTACTTTCCTATTGTCGTACCATAAGTTTTCGTAAATCTTGTTGTCCATACGATCTAAGATCTAGCAGCGTGCGTGCGTGCGAGGCTTAATTTCTCAGTCATCACTGAGGAGTACTGATGAAAACGACATGGTTTTATATATGTCTATTTCATTTGCTAATACTTTGGTTTGATAGCACGGTCCCGGGACTGATTACCATCATAGTGTCATGTCACTAGATAACGCACCATTGCTTATTGTTAATCAGCGTCATTCACGTAATCTCTCTATGAAACGTGTAAACTCTGCCCTGAATATTTATGATTTTCGCTGCTTGAGTGTTGTCTAATATACGTCTAGGAAATATACGTGCATTAAACAAAAGGCATATAAGGTAAAGACTTACAGTGAATCTTTTTCAAATGTCAACATCAACGGCCCCTAATTCGGCGCTCGTATTCCAGCTGACTCACCCGTCCAGCCACCAAAGTATCGCTTACCGCATCGGGCTCTGCTGTCGTGTTTAAGATGTCCTCCACTGTTTCAATAACATCTTCTCCTCAGCTTGCTTCCTACCTTTCCCTTGCCACAACCTGGCGACATTTCGTGTTGTCTCTTAGTGTGAAAGTGAGGATGATACCCGTTTAAATGCCAAGGCCTCTGCATAACAGCGTGACCCCGGAAAACAGGACTCTCGGCGTCGTGTTATGCAACTACGCCACCCCGACATTCAACGAATGTAGTTGTTTTGTCCAGCGTGGTGTGAGCACAATGTTAAATTGCTATTCATAGAACACCCACCACTCTTACGTAATCCAGTGGAAAACCGAGAAACGCGCATGGAAAAGAACGACAGTTAACAAAGTAGTTCAAAGAAAAAACATCACAGGTATTTTCTCGAATATGAACCTATTCTGAAACAAACGATCGTTCTAAATAAAAATGTCAGTAGTCACGTAGAGGAGTATAGCGTCAACGCTTTATCTAGAACAAGACGAAAATTTTCTTTTAATGATTGCAGGTTTCTTTAGGTTAGTAAAGCAAACATTCGATTTGAAATGAATCTACACAAGTACAAAAATCACAGAAAATAGACAATTTTCGCAGATTTGTCGAGCAAACCCATTCCTCTCTTTTTAAGAAATCGGTTTAGATTACTAACTACAGCGTAGATACGACCTGGGAAGCGGTTTAGGACATGTATTGTATGGAAAAGAGGTCTCGGACGGACAAACATGGAGAAGGAAACCGACCGCCATGTTTTCAAAGAAACCAACGTGTCATTTTTCTCAAAAAACAATGTAGGAAAAAACAGTGGAAAACGGACGTCTAGACAGGCGAACTAGCCTCTGAACTTTGAACTCCTGAATGCCAGTCCAGTTCATTAAGCACTCTGTCACCTAGCTCGGGAAAGAATGAAAGAAAAGGAAATAGGAATAAATGTCAGAAAATAGAGAAAAACAGAAAGAGGAATAAGAAATACTACGAGACACAGATAGAATCATCAGGTGTGGAAACGAACATATGAATGACTCTGCGTGTTTACTTTACAGAGCAGGGAATGCGAATGCTTTGATTTGCGGTTCTTCGCCGTACATATATTTCTGTAGTAAAGAAGTGCAGCTCACTCAGTAAACTGCTTTCTCGCTGCTTCTAAGGAGCACACTAACGTACACGTCCTAAAGTTTGATTTCGGTTATCTGTAGTTTTAACTTCTTCTGATTTGGGTGATTGTGATTTCAGTTAACCTGCAATTTTCCTAGTGGGGAAAATTGTAAGAGCGGAATTACTACTTGAAAATTATTTGGAGAGTAGTTCACGTTACATTACTGACCAAAAACTTAAATATTGGCTCAAAATCAATTATCAGGGAGATTGTCATATTTTTCCTACGAATAGTATTTGTCGGTTATCATGGCTGAGGAATAGAGTGTTAGGAAATAATCGAAAAAAAAAGTTCAAATGTTTGTAGAGCTTATGGGACATAACTACGGGGTCGTCAGGCCCTAAACTTATAAACTACTTATGAACTATCTAATACTAAAGACGGCACAAATATCCATGCCCGAGAGGGGATTCGAACCTCCGACCGTAGTGGCCGTGCCGAACGTGACTGACGCGCCGCAGACCGCTCGGCGGCCGACGAAATAATCGAATTCACACATTTATCTTAGAACAGTGATATCACATGATCTGTGAGGATATAACTAAGAGATTGGTGGTATGAAATAGCCAATATGCCAACATGCCACAAAGCTGGGACTGCACGTTTGTGCCAACAGTGAACGGGTCTGTGGATGAAGGACACGTGCGAGCGCCACGCCATTCCCGGCCGCGACCTTGGTGCGTCAGCAGACAGTTACAATCGCTCGATTGCTCGGCAAGCCTTTCGCTTCCACAGCAAAATTCGAACTTCACCCAGCTCATTCGCGGAAACGTTCATTCGAGCTTGTGCCCACGAAGGTTTCGCCTTTTATTTCCCTTGATCGGTGGGTGACTATCTACGGCTGACTTCGACCACAATGTTGTCTACATACACATCTGCACTCAAAATTTCAAATGTTTGTATAGCTTATGGGACTTAACTACGGGGTCATCAGTCCCTAAACTTACAAAGCACTTATGAACTATAATTACTTAGGCTTCCGCGGCCAGAGTCAGATGACATAAAAGTTTTCTGGGTATTGTACCGCGTCATGATGTAAGACTATTACTTAAATAACCGACGTTTCGGCCAACGTTACAGTGGCCTTCATCTGGGTATGAACTAGCTAATCCTAAGGACGGCACAAATATCCATGCCCGAGGGGGGATTCGAACCCCCGACCGTAGTGGCCGTGCAGACCGTGACTGGAGCGCCTCAGTCCCCTCGGCCACCGCGCACATCTGCACTCCACGAGCCACATTCGGTATGTGGCGGAAGGTACTCTGTACACCAGTGTCACTTTACCACTTTCCTATCACAGTCGAGAATGATTCGCGGGAAGAACGGCAGTTGGTAAACTTACATCTACATGGGATACTCTGAAAATTACATTTAAGTGCCTGGCACAGGTCTCATCAACCACCTTTTGCCGGCCGCGGTGGCCGAGGGGACTGAGGCGTTCCAGTCACGGTCTGCACGGCCACTACGGTCGGGGGTTCGAATCCCCCTTCGGGCATGGATATTTGTGCTGTCCTTAGAATTAGTTAGTTCATAAGTAATTTGTAAGTTTAGGGACTGATGACCCCGTAGTTAGGTCCCATAAGCTATACAAACATTTGAATTTGAACCACCTTTTTACTATTTATTTCCCATTCCATTCTCGATTCTCGAATAGCGCGCGGGAAGAAAGAACACCTGAATCTCTCCGTTCGAGCTCTGATTTCTCGTATTTTATTCTGATGATCTTTTCTACCTTTGTAAGTGGGAGTTAACAATATATTTTCGCATTCGGAGGAGAATGTTGGCGATTGGAGTTTCGTAAGTAGCCCACGCCGCAGTGATAAACGCCATTGTTGTAACGATTCCCATCCCAGATCCTCTATCATTTCCCTTTATTGTGACAATACAAACGAGCTGCCCTTCTTTGGACTCTTTCGATGTCCTTTGTCAAACCCACCTGATAAGGATCCCACACTGCGCATCAATACTCCAAATATGGACGGACGAGCGTAGTGTTTGCAGTTTCTTTAGTAGTTTTGTTGCATCTTTTAAGTGTTCTGCCAATAAAACGCAGCCTCTACTTCGCCTTTCTACGACATCATCTACGTGTTCTTTCCCGTTTAAGTCTGAAGTAATGGCAATTCCAAGGCATTTAGTGAAGTTTACGTTTTTAACTTTTGATTGATTTATGTTTTTAAACAAAGTTTAACGGATTTCTTTTCGTACTCATGTGCGCAAGTTCACACTTCTCATTATTTAGAGTCAACTGACAATTTTTACACCATAGTGATATCTTATTTAGATCGTTCAGCAGTTGGTTTTGATCTTCAGGTGATTTTACTAGACGATAAATGACGGCGTCATCTGCAAACAACCTAAGAGAGCTGCTTAGATTTTCTCCCAAAACGTTTATGTAAATAAGGAACCAAAGCGGACCAATAACACTATCCTGTAGAACGCCCGATATCACCTATGTTGTCGCGGCGGAGTGGCCAAGCGCATTGAGGCGCTATGCTACGATGCGCAAGGCCGTTCCCTATCGGGGGTTCGAATCCTCTCTCGGGAATGGATGTTTGTGCCGTCTTTAGTATAAGGTAGTTCATAAGTAGTTTGTACGTTTAGGGACTGATGACCCCGCAGTTAAGTCCCTTAAGCTTAACAAACATTTGAACATTTGAACATCACCTATGTTTTAATTGATGCCTTACTATCGATTACTACCGTATCCTCTATGACAGGAAATCCCCTATGCAGTCGCAGATTTGGGCGATATGCCATAACCACGCAATTTGATTAAAAGCCTTTGTGAGGTATGGTGTCAAAACCCTTCTGGAAATCAAGATATACGGAATCAATGTGAGATCCCTTGTCGATAGCACTCATCACTTCGATTGAGTAAAGAGCTAGTTGTGTTTCGCATGAACGATATTTTCTAAATTCGTGTTGACTTGGGTCAATAGATAATTCTGTTCAAGAAAATTCATTATATTTTAATACAGCATATGTTACAAAACCCTGCTGAAAAATTGACGTCAGTGAAATAGGCCTGTTGTTTAGTGGGTTACTCCTACTGCCTTTCTTGAATATAGGTGTGACCTGTGCAACTTTCCAGTCTTTTGGTAGAGATACTCCTTTGAGCGAGCGTTTGTATATGACCATTAAGTAAGGAGTTATCGGTTCAGCATAATCAAATAGGAATCTAATGGGTATACAGTCCCGACCAGTCCATGTGAACTTCAATGCCTTTTCCCTTGATGGTCTTCCCGCGAGATATACGTAGGAGGTAGCAACATGTAGGCTGACTGTTCTACGGCCGCTGGTGCACCTCCGTGACGCTTTATCACTTACTAAAGAAACCTATGACAAAACGCGTTGCTTCTGTTTCCTCCATCAATTAGTTGCGGTACCGCTCCTACACTGACGAACAATACTCGCGTATTGGTCACGCCATCTTCTTTGTGAACGGACTGCACAAGCAAAGAATCTCAGCCTCTCCTTTTCCTTAACTCCAATTAATTTTGTGCGGCCATCTCACACTAAATCACTTCGCATGCATACTTTTATATATTTTACGGGTGTTGCTGCTTCCATTCAATATTCTGAAGTTTTTTTAGTGATTTATGAAGGAGTATTTCTGCCTATTTACACGCAGTTCATTACGTTTATTTATGTTGAGAGACAATTACCAATCATTGCCGTAAACACGAATCCTCTGCAGTTGTTACTGCATTCCGATCTTAGAGATCATTTATTCTATCATACACTGTCGTAGAGCCTGCGGTCTATTACCTGCTGCACCATGTAGTCACTCTTACAGTATGTGTTGAAAATGGTTTCCATGTGCTCCGATGCATGATTGTACACGCCGTAGCATGTTCTGTCTCAGACGTTCACATCGGTCAGGCAGCATCCGAACAGTTTCAAAGACAGCATGGATACGCTTCTCCAGTGTCTCCACATCTGGATTGGGCTCTGCATATACGATTCCTTTGAGACTGCCCAATAACCAGAAATCACAGGGATTGAGATCCGGTGAACAACAAGCCTTTCAACTTGACCTCATCCGATTCATCAACGAGAGAAGATTAAACTGAGATGCATCTGGACGTTAACGGCAAAGTAAACTGGGGCAAAATCATGTAGCAGCCACATAACTCTTCGAATCATCAATGGCACTTCTTCCAATATGGGAGGCAAGGTCACTCGCAAGGAACGCCGGTAGTTCCGGCCTGTTAGAAGATTGGTATCAAAACACGGTCGGCAATTGTCAAAAAAGCAAATGTTCAAATGTTTATAAATATGTAGAACCAAACAACTGTGGTCATCAGTCCCTAGGCTTACGAACTACTTAAACTAACCTAAGGACAACACACACACATACACCCGTACCCGAGAGAGGACTCGAACCTCCGGCGGGAGCAGCCTCGCAGTCCCTGACAAGACTCCTAGAACCGCTCGCGCCAATTGTCCCGGCTCACATATTCCAGCTGCATCGATGTCGATGATTCGTTGTCACCATACCGTAGGGGTTCTCCATGCTGTCCCACTGACGGCTTTACATTGGTATGTTTCTTGGATGATGGTATTCATGACACTTCATTAATATGTGTACAATTCCCTCGTTCATAGGGCTGAAATCGTTGCTTACAGAAGGAATTAATTTTGAGAAATGTCTCATTTTATTGTTATCTGCCCAATGTCTGCTAATAGTAATAATTTCTCTTCTCGTGATTGCCATGTTGAGAAATTAAGGCTAAATCGCGCCAGCCAAGCCAAAACGAAATCGACAAAGTCGGTGGATATAGATCGTAACATCAAAGGCACATGGTGCAGGACGAATCAGCGGAAGATCCCCCTACAGCCTCGGTTTCTCAGTTTGACTATCACGAGAAGAAAACTTATTAGTGTCACCAAAATAAGAGCAATAAAAGGAGACATTTGTTAAAATAACTTCGTTCTGCATGCAGTGATTCCTGACACTTTTTACGAGGGCGTGGTACATACAGGAACAAAACATGATAAATACCATCATACAAAAACAAACGTTACAATATTTTTAAAATAAGAACTATTTTTCGCCTGTAGTAGCTCTTAGTTTCAGGAATTGATACGTGCCAAATTTATCTACAGTTTCATTCGCCTTTCTGAAAGAAAACTTTAAGTCGGAGGATATTAGCAGTATTTAATTATGTGTGTGTATAATTGAATTTTATGATAAAATTTCGTAGATTTTCTTGTAGTGATGTATTTAGGTTAATGTACTTTGTTAAGTCATTATCTCGTTTAATTATGTTTTATATTTCGTAATGCAATCTACCTGATGTCATGTTTGTATCATTATGTGCAATAATTGTGCCCAGTGAGACTGTTTCTGCCTGAAAAATCTGAGCAACAAACTTCTTTTCATAACATCTTCGTCCTTTCCTTAATTTGACATGACCGTACCTCAATAATATAGCAGTTTTTTCGGACTAAGTCTATGTCTCTTACAAAAATTTCTTTGGTGTAATTAAAAAGGGATTCGTGATTCCTTATTTTCTAAATAACTTTTCATTTTCCTGCAGCACGTTCCCCAGTCTGTTAATCTAAAGACTTCATTCCTTTAACTGAATTATTCCCTACTTTAATAGCTACGAATTCCGATATTATTCAGCATCAGAAGCTCAACCCCAATGTTACGATTCAGACATATTCAGATTACATATAATGCTTACTGAAGACGCCTTGCTCGCCGACTGCTGATGTAACTAGCTAAATGAGTCAAGTGTAACTTTGAAACCCTTTTAATGTCTTTATACTGCAGTTATTATAACGTATGTTATAAAATAACCATATTAACCTGAATGTGAAATGGCAAATCTGGACGTGGCAAGTCTTGTCTATAAAGCTAGAAAGTTCATATTTTTCACAGACTTCTTGAATGTGAATTGTTAGCTGTAGTAATCCTTCTTGTTAGACTAGTCCGATATTAACAATTTTTACATGAATGGCATAACCTACGAGAGACATTCAGTAATGAAACAGTCAACTATTTTCTTTTTTATACCAGACACTTTCACAGATATTATTTTACTTCCTGATTGTTCCTGAAACTTTTGGAAGGCTGGTCCAAACTGGCGAACGCAATTGTCATAAGGCGTTGTCCAGTAAAGGGTTACCTTCCCTTTCATTGTGTTATTACAAGTATGTACACACTTCCAGCCTTATATCCATGTGTCGTTGCGTTAACTCTTTCTGTTTTGTTGTACTCGAACTTGTTACTGATAACATTAGGACTTGTGACAACACTTAATCCAACGTTTTTCTATGTATGTTCGACTGTAATACACTGTTTTTCACGAAAATTGTCGCCAATGCGGGTGTCAAACGAACAAACTGACATTTCAAGTGGCTGACCAGAACGCTGCTCGTCACGCTGAGGTTCAACCGTTTCTGAACTGTTCTACCCACTTATGAAAATTTCCGCTGTTCCAACAAGTTTCATAATACTGTAAAATCATGTGCGAAAGAACTGTAGCCTGTTTACCACTATCAAAAAGTAGAAAACGGATTTCCGTTAAACTAATGTGGAAAATGCAATAGATATTAACGTTACGAACAGTAATGCAACCTAAATTGACGATAGTACAAAACTTTGCCTACAAACTGTTTTATTTCCACATCAGCTTATCCAAAACCGACTTAACGCATATGTAGGCAAAAAAATTGTGTGTAGCCTAATACATGTATGTGATAGTAAGAAAGAAAGTGTCAGAATGAAGGCCCGCGTCTACCTGGGCTCTTTAAACTCACTCCCCGTCCGCTATAAATCCGGCCTAGAATATATCTGGCTGAATACTGAATGTGCCTCGTACGTTTACGCCGTCCTTTTCTTTTGAGAATACCTTCACAACTTCTTCAGTACTTATTTTACTTCACTGATCCTAACAAGCACACTTTAGGAATGTAGTTTTCTTCTGTGGTATAGGCACATTGGATCAAGGAAGAGCTAAGGTGTGTGTAAGCCAAGTAACTGGAGGTGGTGAAGTAATGAGCATCACTTGTTTCAGATGCGGCCAGCAACTTCAAATGCCCGGATAAAGACGGCGTGTTCGAGGACTCGCGCCAGTGCGACAAGTTCTACGAGTGCCGCGACGGGGTGGCCACCGAGAAGCTGTGTCCGGACGGACTCGTCTTCGACCCCCTCATCCGCAAGGTCAACAAGTGCGACCAGCCGTTCAACGTCGACTGCGGTGACAGAATAGAACTGCGTAAGCTTAGCACACTGTTGCCATTATCCTTAAACTACTATCTGGAAAAGAGGATACGTAAATTTTTAGTCTATACCTGTTCAAGTAGAGGTGGTATATCACTGTTCGCAAAAATACATTCTCTCAATATTGAGTTTTAACGTATAAGAATTTCAAGTGGGATTAATATAAGACATTTATGAACAATGGTAAAGAGCAAACACATTGTTAAACAATTTTAACATTGTCACTAAATTTTTGCTGGTAATTTGTGGTATACGCCTTGTTTTCAAGGTATTTAAGCCAAGATCGCATTTATTTATTGAAATGACTGGTTTCCTTCAGATTTACAGTATATCGTGCCTCCTGCACAAACAAGAGAGACCTTGTAGAAACAGAGACTGTATCATGATAGTGTAAAATTGATAAAAATATCTTGCCAGCCGGCCGCGGTGGCTAAGCGGTCTGCGGCGCGCCATTCACAGTCTGCGCGGCCACTATGGTCGGGGGCTCGAATCCCTCCTTGGGCATGGATATTTGTGCCGTCCTTAGTATAAGCTAGTTCATAAGTAGTTTGTAAGCTTAGGGACTGATGACCTCGTAGTTAAGTTCCATACGTTCTACAAACATGTGAACATTTTATCTTGTCGTATTATAAAAGATTTTTGGTACCAACATGGCATACCATTTCGGCTGCCTTATAAAATAAAACATGTTTTGCCTCTATACCTGTGTGGAGCGTAGTGAGAGCAGGTACAAAACAGTGTAAAGTTACAAACGTAAGCCAGATAGCAATGGAGTACAAAAAATGGATAGAGGTAAAACATGTTTTATTTTAGACTCCAGCCGAAGCGATATACCATGTTGGTGCCGAACAACTTTTCTAGTATGACAAAACATTTTTATAGATTTTAAATTATGGCGAGAGATTCTTTCTTTCTACAAGGTCTATAAAGCTTACACATTAGGCAGGAAATAGTTTATAACTGAAGATGACTATTTATGTCTTTGAAATCGGAAATTTGAAGAAATAAGTAAATTTAAAAAGATTGCTATCATGGCTTAAATACCTAGTAAATAAGGTATATACCATAAATAACAGTAACATTCTTCACCAGCAGGCAGAACATGTAAAATAATTATAATCTTGTTCATAAGTCTTCCATTTCAGGTTGATCAACATTGTTTTACATATTGTAGCAAATAGCGACTTATCGAGATTAAAGGAAATTAGTAGTTATGAGGTTAATATAAAATTTGAAACAATCTATTTGTAATGCACCACGATAGTAGAGTGAGTTCATTGCTGGGAGAAGGGGACTGGCGATTATCATTTAACGTCCCAACGAGGTCGCTATATAATCAATAGAATTTAACATGGTTGAAGAAGAAAATCGGGCTCAGTCAAGTCAAAGGAACCATTCACGCATTCGTCTCAGGTATTTACGGAAAATACGAAAAAAAAAAACTAATTCTAGATAGCAAAACGGGATTTTGAAATCCCGAATTCGTGGTTGATGTGTGAACCACTGCGCTATCTCGCTCGGTTATAGTGACGGAGTACTGTACTATGTTAGTCAGAATAAATATGAGATTTAAGGTAAGGGACAGACTCAACAATGCTCTACGCATCTGTCAAGCGAAGTTTACGGTCCATGGTAGTAAAGAAGTACCTCACTACATCGCGGGAATCACCAATATTACGTGATCTGAGATATTTAGTGTATTAGTGCACTATTTCAGTTTATTATATAAAACGCAGGAAAGTGTTCTCTTAAATGAGGAGAGGAAAACAGTATTGTTATATTTGGAGTCTTTGCGATTAAGTGATCGTAAAACGTGCTATTTGTTGCGGCGACAGAGAAGTTGATTTCGTTATAGATTTGATATTGACACTATTTGAAAGAAAAATCGAGAAAGGAGATAACCTGCAACAACTCAGATACAAAGGTCAGCTAGAGAAGTTAAGGACTTAAACGAAACATTTACACGAAGAGATGGTTTACATAACTGTAGTGGTGATTCAAGTTCTTTTACATTTAGTATCAGAAATTAGATGACTGTTAGTTCAAGATGCCAATGCACTTTATTCTTGTACCTCTAAATTTTAAAAATCAGTTCGTTTGTTATCGCAAACATGTTGTTCGGCCCTTACAGGCGTGGAACGGCACTGTTTACTACGATATCGCGTGTCGCACTTTCTATAGTGTTTCACTCTGAGTGGCGGAGCACCTACTTTCTTCCCAGATGAGCTTGCAAGGAAAGTCGACAATGAACCTCTGCGGGCGGGCGGAAGAGTTGTTTTTACGAGCAAGCAGGCCGGGAAATTCAGGGAGGTGGAAGAAGGCGGCGGTCGACATCCCCAGCTGACGCGCGTCTACATTTTTGCGGACCAGGAAAAGAGAAAGCGACGTTCGCCAAGAGGTGGAGCATGGCGGCGCTTTTTTCGTCTTCCAGTCCGTTCTCCTCGCCGCGTGTTACGACTCGGCAACTCGTAATATCGTGCTTCGCTCCGAAATTCGCTACGCGAAGACGAAAGCAAATATTTGAAACGCCTCGTAACACAGTCGAGTAAGTTTACGCAGAGTTCTTAATTAAGAAGCTGTAGCGATATTTCTGTTTTGTTTAACTGTATTTATGCAATGGAACAGTCTTCTGATACACTAGAAGGGAGTAGGAGCTTAGTGGAAGGCACGGACTATCTCATCAAAAGTATCCGCCACTATAAAAGGAGGCACGGAGAAATGCGTTGTCAGAACAGAAGAGGTGACAGCCGAATAAGTCAGCCAGGAGAGCACAGTGACTTCGAACGTGGATGCCTTAAAACTAAGAAATCAGCTAGGGACACATCGCTCATTCTTGTCTGACACTGAGGTGGACACATATCGCGGACGTACTCCTACAGTGTGATTGAATAAAGCGTTTGTAAACTTCGAGGATTTGCAGAGAGGAGTGCATAATACACTGAAGAGCCAAAGAAATTGGTACACCTGTCTAATACCGTGTAGGGCCGCCGTAAGCACGCAACACAACGTGGTATGGACTCCACTAACGTCTGAAGTAATTCAAATATTTTTAATCTGTGGTTATCAGTCCCTAAGCTTACAAACTACTTAAACTATCTGAAACCTAAAGACAACACAGACTCCCATGCCCGAGGGAGGACTCGAACCCCAAACGGCGAGCAACCGCGCGCTCCTCAGCATGGCGCATTAGACCGCTCGGCCACTCCGCAGCGGCTCTGAAGTAGTGGTGGATGGTACTGACACTCAGCGGGTCAAATGTTCAAATGTTTGTTAAGCTTAAGGGATTTAACTGCGGGGTCATCAGTGCCGAAACTAACAAACTACTTATGAACTACCTTATACTAAATACGTCACAAACATCCATGCCCGAGGGAGGATTCGAACCCCCGAGCGTAGCGGCCACTTGTATTGATTGATTCTGAACAAAGCTATGCGTGAACATTCAAGTTTACTTCCATTTTTTCCCAACTAAAGTCAGTCGTTCAGGCCGTTCTATCCGAACGATTTCCTTCGTTTTTGCTTTAAACGAAAGGTATTCATTCGAAGATTTGTCAAGTATCAGAATTAACTTAAGCCTTTCCATCAGTTATTTTTATTCCAACGCAGTATCCTTCTGTCCTTGTACTGAATATTTTAAACAATCTGTTTTACGATATCTTTGGTTCTAATTAAGGTTCGCAGTTATTATTGACCTATCATCATTCAGCGGATCAATCTCTTTTTAACAGACTTAGCATTGTTTGATTCCTGGCATCACAATAGGTACAGCGTTGTTAGTACATCAATAGAGGAAATTACCTGAGGGTATTGGGATGTATGCAGCATGTATTATGTACATCATGATCAGGTTTCGAAAGTTGAGACCCTTAGTTTGAGTGCTGTACGCAGCTGAGGCGCAGCTTAAGCGGAATTTCAATTATTTCTTTCGACTTGTCCATTTTACGGTGTGGTGTCTCTGTCCTGAACTCGATTAATGTACCGCTATCCTCCATCCCTGAAAGATAGTAAAATTATCACGGACTCAACCTCTATATAGAACTGACTACGACGCGGGTTCTTGGGAAGGTTGGAGACTAAATGATTCAGAGACATAGGTTCCATGCACATAAAATTGCACATTCAGTCTGCACTGAAGAATCCTAGAAACTGGCACACCTGCTTAATATCGTGTAAGACCCCGCAAGTGCCGTATCACGACGTGACATGGATTCACTATGTCTGAAGTAGTGCCGGTACTAAATGACAACATGCATCCTGCAAGGCTGCCCCTAAATCCATAAGAGTACGAGAGGTGGAATTTCTTCTGAACAGCACGTTGCAAGGCATCCCAGATATGCTCAATGATGTTCATGTCTGGGTAGTCTGGTGGCCAGCGACTCTGTAGCAATTCTGAATATGTGCGGTGTCGCAATGTCCTGTTGAAATTGACCAAGTCCATCAGAATGCACAATGGACATGAATGTATGCAGGTGATTAGCCAGGATGCGTACGTGTCAGCTGTCAGAGTTCCGTATCACTCGAACTTGATAGGCCCCACAACATTGCAGAGTCTCCTCGAGACTGAACAATACCCTGCTGATATGCATGGTCCATGATTCATGAGGTTGTCTCCATATTCATGCACGTCCACTCATCCACCGATACGATTGTAAACGGGACTTACCAGACGATTTAGTGGCGAACATTGCTTTATTGTGCTCTTCGTGCTTTATTTGTAATCTTGAATTTTGTAATGGAGCTTTGAAAATATACATTAACTACCTTTACCAGAGAACATGCTTCTTATAAAAGCTAAACCAATACGTCCTCTTCCATTTTGTAAACAACTGCACCTAATTTCGTTGGCTGGGTGACAGGGATAGGCGATGTTAGCAACTCATTCTCGGAAAATTTCCTTTCAATACTTCCTAATTTTTCCGACATAATTCAAAGTAGCATAGCTTTAGAAGCCATTTGGCTTAAGCAAACAAAAGTAGGATAGTTTCTAGTAATAGTAACTTTGTTTTAACCCTCATTTCGTAAACAAGGAGGCTGAGAAACATTGGAATAATTATGGTAGGCGATATTTGGGGACCTAACTCTAACATCACTGGTACTATCTGGTCGGCGAATAAAATCTGGCAGAATACAAGTAGCAAGCCGAGGTCAATTACGCGATAACTACAGTCACTGCAATAGCCAATGCACGACTGGTTAGTAATGTTACTGGCCGGCACGACTTCCAGCACTGAGCGTTTAGAGAAAAAACTGAACTTTTGGGTCGGATCCGACGCGCACTGTACCGTTTGAGGAATATGAAGGGAGTTCAAATGAAAAGGTATGAAACGACACTGTGGATGTAACTGAAATCTTTATTCAAAAGTAATCACCACAGGCCTGAGCACAACTGTCCCACTGTTTAACGACCCGAAGGAATTCCTGTGGCTGTCACAAGAGCCAGTCGTCTACTGTGTCTTTCAGTTCGTCGTATGAGTTGAAGAGCTACACTTGAGATGCTTTTTTTATTTTATTTTTTTCCCTAGCGGACAGATGGAAGACACAGGGCGACATGTCTGGGCTGTAGGGCGGATGCTCCCAGTTGAACTTGTCCAGTACACTTTGTGTGGCCCTAAAGACGTGTGGACGAGCGTTATCACGGAGCAGAATTACTTCCTCCGTGAGCAGCCCAGGCCGTTTGCTCTTGATCGACTTTCGTAGGCTACGGAGTCTGTCACAATACACGTCCGTGCTCGAGGAAATCTGTGTTCGAATTTTAAACGTTGAAATGGCTGTAGATATTTTTGGTACTGGTCTGAATGAAGTTCTTGCACTTAAGAACTCCCCCTTCTCGCATAAGAGGACCGTAGCCCCGTCATCCGTCTCCCCATCTCTGGAAGAATAAATTATATACACCACTGGGGATGTTCAGATGTTTGAAAACCTATAGGACCAAACTGACATGGTAATTAGTCCCTAGACTTTCAAACTACTTAAACTAACTTACACTAAGGAAAACACACAGACATACACACACACACACACACACACACACACACACACACACACACACACACACACATGGCCTAGGGAGGACTCGAACCTCCGGCGGGAACGGCCTCCCAGACTGTAGTATGACTCCTTACAAGGAGGCCACATGGGTATCGGATTTTAGAATTTTTTTTATATTTATGGTACGTGAAATTCAGAACTAAAGCCATTTGACGCAACTCACAGAAATTCTCGAGAAAATCGACTTTGAAGTTTTGCAAGTACATGTAAGAACCAATACTAAAACCAACTGCAGCATCTGTCGGTGTGTAGCTCAGGTGGTAGCGTTCCGGCCTCACAACCATAGAGTCCGTGATTCGAATCCCTATATGACAGATATTTGTTTCGTTGTTTTCGGATGCAGTGTTGTCAGTTTTTTAATATGTGTATGTAGACTAGCTGAACACCTTGTCATCACCTAAAACGATGATTCAGTAGGTTAGCTGCTTGGAAAGACATGATTTTCCAAAAACAGCGTCGTAGCTCTTCACAAACTGAACAATCAAAGACAACAGTTGTAAACTAATTGTGAAGCCAATACTCTAAAAACGTTTAACTTATTGGTTTTTGGTTGAAACCATCGTTATTAACAACCTATTATAAAATATAGAAAATTACGAATAACCGAAAATACGTGCATTTTTCGGAAAAAATACCATTATGTATTAGAAGTGTGTAAGTATTCGAACACAAAGAAAAAAAAATTACCATGGCAGGATTTCAACCACCAGGCTTATGGATGTAAGGGTAGAACGCTACCACCTTTTTCTTAGCTTATCCACTTTTTTCCCTTTTATTTTTCCTTTTCTCTCTCGCTCTGTCTTTTTTTTTGTCCTAAAAAAGGGACTTTCCAGCACCACTTTTGCCCTTAGGAGGTGGAAGGGGGTGGGAATGAAAAAACAAGAAAAAAACTGAAAAAAATTCACTTCACCACATCTGACGATGGGTCCTATATTGACACCTGACAGATGCTGCAACTGATTTCATTATTGGTACTTACGTGTACTTGCGAAACTTCAAAGTCGATTTTCTTAAGAATGTTTGAGAGTTGCGTCGAATGGCTTTGGTTGGTTATTATTTGAGTTCTGAACTAAATACTTAAAAAATTCTAAAATCCGATACCCATATGGTCTCCTTTTTAGACCACACGGCCAGTCCGCGCGGCCGCCCCTAGGCTAACGGCTACATGTCATGTCCACAAACAGGATTTTTGTCATTTAACATACTACCAATAAACTTTATTCTTCAATAATAAGGCTTATTTTTTACTTATATAGTCACAAAAACCTGTGCGAACAGGGAGCGGATCGTATCGAATTCGAGCGTACGTCTATTTCGTCTCCATCCACTGTATAGTTTCAGGGATAAAGAGATAGAGGGGAGGGGTGAACGATATAAGACGGACATAGAGAGTAGGTGCAGATGAACGGATATAGGTAAGAGGAGGATACTGTCACATGTGAGAAGGGATGGACAAGGAGAGGGGAACGAGGAAATGGACAGAGGGAGGACGAGGAATTTGATGACAGAAGGGAGAGAAGACGGAGAGAAACAGAGACGAAGGGTGGTTAGAAGGAGCGGGAACAAGAGGTGGACAGAGAGGCGAGGGAGGAAATGAACACAACGTAGAAAAGATGGCTTCTTTTATTTCTCACGTGGACAGCTATACGTCGTATGTCCACAGTCGATAAACCGTCTCATTTTTATGTCTATGACTAAAACGAACGAACAAAAAATATATTCACTCCACTGGTTTTAGAATAAACAGCTATTTTATGTACAAATTTCTTTTTTTTGCTTCATTTTAATCACAGCAACGCATAGCAAAGTATATATTTCATTATGTTTTTCCTTGTATCACTGATAATAAGTGTATTTTCATTTCCTTCGCTATTCATTTCACATGAGACTGACTCACAGAGAAGCGTAGCCGAGTTTCACTAGTGTGAGATCGGAAAGTTAAACCTGCCGGAACTGAAACTGATGTGAACCATTCCATGTTACAGAGCCGCCCAAGTCGAACGCAAACTGCCCGAGGAGGAACGGCTTCTTCGCGCACCCGGACCCGTCCATCTGCAACGTGTTCTACAACTGCATCGAGGGCGAGTACACCGAGATAGCGTGCACGCCGGGCCTGCACTTCGACGAGTACCAGGGCATCTGCGTGTGGCCCGACACGGCCGGCAGGACGGGCTGTGGCGCTTCTGAGAGTGAGTCATCGCACACGCTCACTTAACAAGACACACGGCGTGGCAGGGAGGGCTAAGGCAGCTGTCGCTATGTTCAATCACCCAAGTAATCGCGTTGTATGAAACCACGAAGAATCTAAATTGGAATGAATCATAGCTTTTCAGACTTATCGCTTTGTCCAAGGCATTGATTTAAGCCTTTAATGCAATATTCACTATTCAAGTTTAAATCTAACTTTGGCTCAGAAAGGGGCGAATTATGCTGCCACAAAACTCTTTGGTCACTTACCAAGTAGCATCAAAAGTCTGACAGATAGCCAACTAGTATTTAAAAAGAAATTAAAGGAATTTCTGAATGGCAACTCCTTCTGCAATGTAGATGAATTTTTAGATAAAAACTTAAAAAAAAAAAATAAAAAAAAAATCCATAAAATATTGATTGTCAAGTATAGACAACATTTACTAAACTGAAACGTTCCACATCATTACGAAACGTCGTATATATGATCTATGGAACAAGTATTATTCTAATCTCTAATCTAGTGTAGCTGATCAGCTATGTGCCTTATTTTTTTCCATTATCTCTCAAACTGATCAACATTTTACCACAAATGCATTTGTAGCTGCTTGTATACATAGTGTTACAGATGTTAGTAGCTCGTCCTAGAAATTATAAATTGCAGAGTGCTACTGCATCATTTCGGCAATTAGCTGTATTGAGTTACTCCTAACATGTGCGTTTGTTTACATTAGTATTCCTCCTTTGCCATGTAAAAGCAGTCAACCACATACTACTGTTGCATTATGAGTTACTTTCTGGAAAGATGAGAGGAATAATAGTGACATTTACTGCATCGGGTACATCATGGAAGCACTATATAGCTGACCAGCTATGAAGGTTTTGTTGCTAGTAGTGCATAATATAAGGAAATTTTTTCCTACATTTCTCTCAGTATATACGCACTATACATTAATCGTGCAAGTTTTTAAAGCTTCGAATAAAATGTCATGCACTTAAGGGCTAAATTCAACGGCGAGGTTGAAATTTTGTGAAGGACCGAGACTCTTACCTGGATTCTTTGCTTCTTGCGAACGGTTGCCTCAACGGACTCGACCAAACGATCACTTATCCCTTCCTACCCAAATTCACAACCAGCCGCCCACTGTTATTGCAGTGCCCCTCCTCCAATCTCTAAATTGGTTGCAGTCCCGCCTGAATTCCTACGAGAGGTCAGACTTTGTTTTTTTGAAGCCGCACAGAAATGGTCTTCGCCTATCAAGGCATGTACAATTATGTGAGCAGACACAATTCACTGTATATGCCTTGACAGGTTGTAGACAGTTTATGTACTGATACATAAACAGAATCTGATTCCTGGCTGGAATCCAGGCGAACAAATGGGAGAATTGAGGCGGACACTACAATAGCAGTGTGTCACTGATTGAGAATTTCAGTCGGAAGGGAAACTTGTCTAGGTGGCCAAGACGGTCAAGGCAACCGTTCGCGTGAAACGCAGAATCCGGGCTCGAGTCCTCGTCTGGCACAAATTTTTAACCTCGCATTTGAATAGACGCCAGTGAGTGTACTGTAACAGTCAAAAGAAAACTCCGTTTCATTGATATACATGGCTGTTTGTGTCAATAAATGGTGTCTGTTCTGTTCCTCCGGAATGTCTGAAATAACACGCATCACTCGTATAAAGAAATTGAAATGGCTGTACGAGGACTTTTATCCAATTCCGATCACGAGTACTTTGTATTGAGGTCTGCACCATATTGCTTGTTCAAAAATATTCAAATGTTTGTTAAGCTTAAGGGATTTAACTGCGGGGTCATCAGTATCTAAACTTACAGCGTTGCCCACTGTCTCATAACGAACAGCCAGTCATATAGCTAAATGGCTGGCTGTTGGGGCACAGCCATGGTCTCATAGCAGACAGCCAGTCAGATAGCAAGTGCAGTGACTGAAGTCTCTCTAGAACACATGATGTGACGTGTGTCCTGTAGCGTATCTTTCTCGTCTGCCTCGTTTCTTGATCACGTGACATGACGTGCGCGCCGCGGCCTTTCTTTCTCGAGGTACACTGTGTGTGCAAGTTGAGAATGGGAGGCATGATCAGGGCTGCAGCCCCCCCCCCCCCCCGAAATTATGTTGTAATGCTTTACAAGTTAGAATATGTACCACAATTTACAGTTTCTTTTTCTGTCTGATCCCCCCTCCCCCCACCAAAAAAAAAAAAATAAAAATAAAAAAATAAATAAATAAAATCTGTCGAAGGCGCTGGGCGAGATGTGTAGCCTGTGGGGCTTGGATGAACGCTGTGTCTGAAATTTCAAGTTCAGAAGGACAAAGGAAACAAAGGAAACGCTGTTAATGGTATGGTAAAAAGGTTGGAGAGATGTCATTATTATTATCATCCATCTACATCAACTACAAAACTGCAATGACCTCTTCATTCTAAAAAAGTTGTAATTTTAATATTTTACGTGTTAATTGTATATTTCATTTGTTTATTAGGTACAGTAATAAAGTAATTTTTTAAACAGAAAATAGTCGTGCAGCAGTCAACGTGACCGCCTAGTAAACAGGGGAACCCAGGCTAATCCCGGCTCAGCACAAATTTTCAAATTTCTCCAGTGATTTAATTCGATGTTCACTGGCATCTAACGTCGTAAATTTTTTTGTCATCATCATCATCATTTTAGAGACTGATTATACCTTTCAGTGTTCAGTCTGGAGCCTCCCCATCTCATTCGAGATCGTTTGCCAAGTCGTATCGGAGGAGTCCCTGGTCTGTCAATTAGTGGAATTAGTGGTGGGACTCCATCACCTCCAAAGCTCCGAGACATTTTGCTCTGATTGTTGCCAGCATGATATTGAAGTACCTGGAAAGCAGGTAACTAGCCTTACTTGCCCAGGGCCCCACTGGGTTTTACCCATAACGGTTGAGGGACTAACCGGTGGATTTGGTAGTCTTTGTCGTCTGAGCACAAAGGTGGCCACGACTCAGAATATGTCCGAGATGCCCAACCTTATTCCAAAGTAACTGGTATCCCAACTGTCAGGACCACTAACTTGGCCACTCATACGTTGCCCGTGGTTCATGAACTAGGACATGACTACAGGAACCCACACCATGAACCACAATTTTTTTCTGGTAAAAATATTTTTCTCTTATTGTAGTTGATTCTAACTGAATCGTAGTTGATCTACACTTGTAGTTGACTGGACATTACAGGGGTGACTATCTCAGTGTGTAATGGCGGCGCATGTGTTGTTACAGAGAAGCTGAAGGACGGCTTCACGTGCCCGAAGGAGGCGCAGGCTGACGGCAACGGGCAGGCGGTGGCGCACCCCAAGTACGCGCACCCCACCGACTGCCAGAAGTTCTACGTCTGCCTCAACGGCGTCGACCCCAGGGAGCTGGGCTGCTCAGTCGGAGAGGTCTACAACGACGAGGACCAGAAGTGCGACCAGCCCGACAACGTGCCAGGATGGTCAGTACCTGCAACTCTGTTTCTTGCTCGGTGATCGATAGTACCGGAATTATGCATTTACTACACGTATACTCCATGAGCCACTTCACGATGTGTGGAGGAGAGTACATTATGTACCACTGCCACGTCCTCATTTTCTGATTCCAGTCGCGTATGGTTCACGGGAAAAACTATTGATGGTAACTCTCCATGTGGCTCTTTCTAATTTTATATCCACCTTATTATCGCGAGATATACGTAAAGGGAGGCAATTTCTCAGAACGTAGACAGTAGCCCATACTGGGATGAAAACAATCTCTCCTACAGTGACTGCCACTGGCAGAGGCGGATTTACCTGTGGGCTGAGTAGGCTGAAGCCTAGGGCGGCAGATTTTAGGGGCGACAATTTGGGGCCAAAATTTTTAAACTTTAAGCAAGTGTAGCAAATGTTATTTAATTACGTCTAGCGAATGTACATTGCTGTATAAGAAGTATTAAGGAATACTTATCCCCACATTACTAGTAGTATATCACTGTGCGCTTATTAGCTCAGAAATGAGGCGCGTCCAGAAAGTAAGATTTTGGGTGTAAGAAGAGATGAAAGCCGCTAGGAGAGAGGTCCGAGCAGTATGGAGGATGATCAAACAGGTCCCATTGAAATTTCCGTAAGAATTGTTTGGTCACATTCGGTGTGTGAAGTCAGGCATTATCGTGAAAAAAAAATCTTTTGACAGTAATCCTCTTCTTACACCTAAAATCTGTCCTTGGTGGACAACACTTCAACGATGATGACGAGCTGAAAGAACATGTTACCACATGGTTGAATACAAAGGCGGCAACATTCTATGAAAAAAAAAAAAAAACCTTGTGCCATGCTATGACAATTGCCTACAAAATTTCGAAAGCTATGTAGAAAAGTAGTTTAACAGTTGTAGATTTTTGTACAATCAATATTTTTTCTGTATCTGTACCCGTTCGTTTTATATAACCAAACGGAACTTACTTTGTGGACATACCTCGTATAAACAAAAACTATTTCTTGTGAAATCTTAACCAAACAGTTGGATTGTAAAAGTAATCTGGGAAGTGACCCCTCGATCACCTAGTTCACAGTCATACTAATTACGGAAAGAAAGGTGGTTTACTTAGGAACCATAGTGCACAAAGCATAAAGCTACAGTTTCATCGACAAAAAAATTATAATTGTGAAATAGGGTATGGAATGAAAATGTCGGTATGGGTGCTAAAATTTGAATAGCCTACAGGCGGCAAAAGTGAAACTCTGTCACTGGCCACTGGTATTGGCTGTTGATCTCAGTGGCATTTTAGTGCTTACTAAACTGTAACGAGGAGTGCTGCTCTTCATTGGATCTCATCTATTTCCTATCGAATTTGGATCCCACACTGCCGAGCAATATGCAAGTATTAATCGAACGAGTCTTCCGTAAGACACTTCGTTTCCTGATGGACTGCATTTCCTGGGCATTCTTCCAATGAATCTCATTGTGCCATCTGCTTTACTCGCGAACCCACTCAAATCATTCCGTACATATACTCAAGGAGCCATGCGGTAATAGCCACGCGGTTCTACGCTATGTCAGGAACTGCGCGGCTGTTACCGCCGGAGGTTCGAGTCCTCCCTCAGGTACGGGTGTGTGTGTGTGTGTGTTTGTGTGTGTGTGTGTGTGTGTGTGTGTTGTCATTAGTGTAAGTTAGTTTAAGTAGTTTGTAAGTCAAGGAACCGTTGACCTGAGTAAGTTGGTCCCATAGATTTTTCAAACACTTGAACATGTTATACTCAAAGATATTTTACGGAAGTAACTACTCGGAAAGACTCTGCTGCAAAAAATGTTCAAAAGTTTGTAAAACAATTGGACTAAACTGCTATGGTCATCAGTCCCTAGACTTACAAACTACTTAAACTAATTTACACGGAGGACAACGCACACCTATGTCAGTGGGAGGTCTCGAACGCGAGGATCTGCTTCCTTCGTCTTGTATCTCTAGCTGTCTGTCTCCACCATGCGGTGATTCCTAATGCTGTGATGTCCTCCTCTGAGTCATCGTTCCACCGTGTTTGAGGTCGGTCCAATGTTCTTGTTACTTGGAGAATTTCGTCAAATGCATTCTTAGTACTCTCTTACTTTCCATTCTAGCCACAAGTCCAGCCCATTGCAGTCTTCTACTTTTCAATGTATGAACGATATAGGATTGCTTCGTAGTGTGTTTTCGAATTTTCGAGTTTTTTTTCTCATTACTTTTCTTTCGAAAACATTCAGTTTTTCACTCTCATTCTTGGTAAGTGTCCAACTTACCAACCATACAGTGCTACTGGGCAGATGACTGTGTTATATATATTCATCTTTGTAGTGACTGAGTGACTGACAAAGCATTTAATATACTCGGGCAACATCGGGCAGAAACACTAGTATTAAAGGAACTTCATGTAAAGAGAAGTAAACCACGTTATCATAGTGTTCACACCACAGTTCAAATTTTCGTCGAATAGGCATTATATTCTGTAGAATAGTGTGCACAGTCTCATCCGTATCAGCGACGGACATCATTTTAGCTGTCGGAAAGGTGCCCACACAAATGCTACTATTTTTTACAACGTCTGAAAGTCGTCTTTTTCGTTCATGAGTTGCGAACAACTCTCTTTCAGTGGTCGTGGTTCCTGCATTTAAAATAATACATTTCTCACTAATTGCCAAATACCAGTGATATTGAAACTGGCTTTTGTAGCTAAGTATGATTTGCATTTTTTTCATACGAAGTACTTATTAAACAACGAAACTGGATTTAAAATAATTTAAATCAACGCGAATGGGGTAATGCTTCAGAACTTTTGTTCTGTTCTGCATACATGTACCTTCAGACGCGTTGTACTGTAGCAACAAGACAGAAGAGCAGAGTATTATATATGTAACCTACATCATTTCCGTAATTATCAGTCAGTTATTAAAATCTGTACTAAACACTGCTTAGACCACTGCTTTCGATCTGAGGACATATTCATAGTCTCGTGTCAATGCGCCAGATTATATAGCAGATGACCTCGCGGTGATCAGGCAAATAGTGTAGATAGACAGGCAATTCCAACATCGTAAGCTCGAACGAGCACGAGCAAAATCGAATGCAGTTGCTCGCAGCGTGCGAAGCGACTACATCCGCTGGAACTACACATTTCAAATGTGTTACTAGCGTTGTGGGATCTTCTGTTAAAGTGTACCTACGTTGCGTTATCAAATAACACCTCAACAACAGATCCGACTTAGACAATTGTCGTAATGTGGTACCACTTTGCCAATACCCTCGTTACAGAGAACAGTTGCCTACAATATCTAACAAAGGGACCATCAGAAGTGTAAATAATGGATTCTGATGGGTCTCGGATATGTTGTAGAGGGACATACCTTGAATATGAGACTATCCGCTTTTTTTTTAGCGGCGGGCCTGGGTTTTGGAGAAAACTGATGTTTAAGTTCACTGCGCGATGTAAGATGCGTAACATTAGCCACGATTCAAGAATGTGAGCGTGGCGCAGTGGTTAAGGTTTCCAGCTGCCACGCTGGCTGTGTTCAGGCCATCACCATGGTTTTGCTTTTTTTAAATCATAATAGTCCCACGTTTTATATTTTTTATTTTACAGAATATCAACAAATAGATTACATTGCGTGAAATTTGTAAGAAATATTCAATTTTTCGTAGTAATTTACGCTTTTTCGAAGATTATCTATTACGCATGGTTCGCATCAAAGTTAACGGATGAAAAAGAACTCTTTGTTAATGTACATGAGTTAACGGATGAAAGAAGATTCTTTGTTAATGTAAATGAGAAATTTTTCTGGTATCGCTCTTAAAACTTCCGTACGCCTTCAAGACAATAGCTTTTATGAAATGTGATTGGTGCAGTAAACCATTTTGATTCGGTTGATTTTACGACAAATATCATCCGGATTTCTAATGTGTCATAGCAAGCGATGCAGGCGATAGCGAGTAAGATTTTGTAATAATGACATGAAGATTAAATTACTACGGCAAAATCGAATATTTACTAATTTCATGCCATGTACACTGTTTGTTGATATTCTGTTTAAATAAAATGGGAAATGTCGGACTATTATAATTTTAAAAGAACACGGGAGAAGACCCGTATACGGTACCTCCAGCGTGGTGGTTGGAGACCTTAACCGCTTCGCCGCGCTCGCTTGATTGGATCGGGGCAAACGTTACGCTTCTTACATCGCACAGTGAACTTCAACATCTATTTTCTCCAAAATCAAGGCCTATCGCTAAGAAAACGGATAGCCTCATTGTCAGGGTATGTCCCTCTACAACATATGAGAGACCCATAAAAATCAGTTATTTACACTTGTTACGGTCCCCTTGTGAGCGTTATTACTTATGAGTCTCCTTTTTAGTCTCCTGTTACGAGAGGCAAGGAAACACCATGTGGCACTTGGAGCCCAAAATGCGCAGGGAAAATATGTGGTTGGAACACATGGGGGAGGGGAAGGAGCTATGTTAGATAGTAGGGGATACAGGGAAGGGAATCCAACGTAGGAGAGAAGAAATACTGCAATAACCAGGTGACTCGTTTAAGCCACAAATGTACTCACAAACAACCGTGGGACCACTGGAAAGTTTGCAGTGTTGTACAGTGTCTCTAGTATGTCCATCAATCGCATCTCACTGTACTTTCTGAGTGTTCAGCGAGCATTTAAAGAAGCCTATCACAACAGAGTCCCTGGGTAGCTGTAGTTCTTTCTGAATTCCATGGAGCCGACATAACGTAAATGTCTTGAAAGAGAGCGAAGAATGGCAGTGGTGCAACAGCTTTGAAGCGTGATTTACGAATGTTGATAATACAGACGAACTTTTAAGCAAGTTCTACGAATGTTCAAAATACAGGTGGTCGGGGTAGTGAGTATCAACATTGCTTTTCAGCGCCAGAATCAAATCGTCTACAAGGGCAATTACGAGCAAGCAAATACAAATTTTATCATCAGGCATCATCCTTCGGGACATAGTTCGGCCGAACATTTCAGCAGCAACAAGGACTCTTGCATTTTTTTCGTTGTGAAGTGTTTGATTGTCCACCATACAGTCTGTACTTAGCTCCCTCTGTTTTTCATCACTTTGCTCACCTGCAATAATTACTATTAGTTCAGTATATAGGCACAGACAACCATTTATATACTGACGTAGAAATTTTTCAGACAGAGCAGCCCACTGTTTTCTGTAACGAAGATATTGGAAAAATTGTACCACGTTACAATTGTCTCAGTCTGGGGGTGTGGGTGCTCTGAATAACAGGACATCACCCATTGGTATTTTTGTGATCTTTCAAAGGCCTTTGATTTTGTAAACCATGGAATTCTTCTAGATAAACTTAATCATTATGGTTCGACTGTTGCAGTGCACAAATGGTGTAATTCATACTAAACTGGAAGAATGCAGAAAGTTGAAATAAGTGGTTCATGTAATGTCAAAACATCAGACGATTCCTAAAATTGGGGGATTGTCAAGGATGGGGTACTACAGAGTTCGGTCTTAGGTCCTTTACTGTTCTTAAATGACTTGCAATTCTACATTGATGAAGATGCAAAGTTAGTAATTTTTGCTGATGATGCAAATAAAGTAATCACATCCAAAAAACCAGAACTAGGTGTTGTAATCGTAAATAATGTGCTTCACAAAATTATTAAGTGGTACCCTGCAAACGGACTCTCATTAAATTTTGACAAAACACAGTATATACAGTTCTGCACAGTAAATGGCACAACTGCAGTAATAAATATAGACTTCGAACAGAAGTCTGTAACTAAGGTAGAATTTTCCAAATTTTTAGCTGTGCATATTGATGAGAGATTAAACTGGAAGCAACACATAGACAGCCTGCTGAAACGTTTGAGTTCAGCTACGTATGCTGTTACGGTTATTGCAAATTTTGGCAATAAGGATCTCTGTAAATTATCTTACTATGCCTATTTTCACTCACTGCTTTCGTATGGCAATATATTCTGGGGTAATTCATCATTGAGTAAAAACAAGTATTCCTTACACAAAAGCGTGTAATCAGAATAATTGCTGGATCCCACCCAAGATCACAGTGCAGACATCTATTTAAGGATTTAGGTATCTTCACAGTAACTTCGCAGTATATATATTCACTTATGACATTTGTTGTTAATAATCCAAACCAATTCAAACGTAATAGCAGTGTGCACAGCTATAACACCAGGGGAAAGGATGATCTTCACTTTATAGGGCTAAATCTGAGTTTGGCACAGAAAGGGGTAAATATTGCTGCCACAAAAGTCTTAGGTCACCATCCAAGCAGCATCAGGAGCCTGACAGATAGCCAACTAGGATTTAAAAATAAATTGAAAGAATTTTTGAATGATAACTCCTTCTACTCATTGGATGAGTTTCTAGATATAAATTGTGTAATGAAACGTCCTGTACATGCACCCTTCATTAGCCTGACACGTTCCACATCGGTACGAAGTGTCGTATTCATGATATATGGAACAAGTATTAATCTAATCTAATCTGTAGCGCTACTCGACCAACTTCCTGCCTGCGATCGTCTGCTGTCTGCAGAGCGAACGCACGAAAACAAAAACAGTTCGACAAACGGACACCACAGAACAACGAAGCGCTGCAATCGCTGCGTGCAATTGGCTGGAACGTGTGTAGGCTCTACGAATTTGGTTGTTTCGTTGGTCGGTCGATAAATCTAAGCGTGTGTACGGGCCTTAAGAGTGTGTCGTCTAGTTTTGTCTCGAGTGTCAAGTGATTAGTGTCTTTTATGACGTGAGCAGCTGCCGAGTAGGCCGAAAAAAGTTTTGCCATGTGTTTTAATCAGTGTCTTCGTCGCCGTTTTTCTGTACAGCTTCAGTGTGTTTTAGCCACCGTGGCACGTTTTAACTCTGACTGTGTCCTTTTTTCTTAAAAAAAAAAAAAATCACCACATTTATGTATTTTATTCACCAGTTTTATCTCCACGTCTGTTTCACAATTTCTGCGTTTATTTTCTCACTGTCCAACAAACATGTACGTTCGGCAGAGGAGCAGCCTGTCAGCTGCATGCAGACTTGCTGCAAGTGCTTTAAAATTACTAATAAAGAACAAAATGAAAAAAAAAACAAGCAGATGTAAAAATATTGGTCAAGATATTGAAACATGTGAATGCAGACTTTCTCGGCGGATCTCGATTTGGAAATCTTCTCGGGTTGACAGCCGAGAAGATTTCCTCATTAAGATATTGAAATTTCAAAGCATACTGTGATACAAATCGCGTGGCAGATGGCAGATAAGTTTTGAGATTTTTCAGGTGATCCGGTCACAATATAAGGTTGTTAGGACTTCCTATTTGATTCTACAAAATGTGTTGATGTTATGGTCTTCAGTCAGGAGACTGGTTTGATGCAGCTATCCACCCTACTCTATCCTGAGCAAGCCTTTTCATCTCCTCATAAGAACGGCAACCCACATCCACTTGAATCTGCTTACTATACGCGTCTCTTGGCCTCCCTCTGCGATTTTTACCCCACTCACTTCCCTCCAATGCCAAATTTACGATTCCTCGATGTCTAAGAATGTGTCCTATCAAGCGATCCCTTCTTTTAGTCAGGGTATGCCAAAAATTCCTTTTCTCACCAATTCTGTTCAGTACCTCTTCATTAGTTATGTGATCTACCCACCTAATTTTCAGCATTCTTCTGTAGCACCACATTTCAAAAGCCTGTATTCTCTTCCTGTCCGCACTGCTTATCGTCCAAGTTTCACTCCCGTACAAGGCAACACTCCACACAAATGCCTTCAGAAAAGACTTCCTTACCCTTAAATTAATATTCGATGTTTGCAAATTTCTCTTTTTCAAAAATGCTTTTCTTCCCATTGCCATTTAGCTACTCTCTTACACAGACTTTTGGTTAACCATAAACTAAATGTTTAAATCCACACAAAATTAAACGTACCATTCAATATGTTTTATTTACGATTTTATATTATATGTAAAATTGGTCTCTGTAAAATGTTTGCATGCCCTTTAAAATAAAAGTAGAATGCTTCTGTGAAGTGTGAATCTTATGAATATTAGTGAGATACAAGCTTATGTTTCTCATGTTACAGTGAGGACTGGTACAAGGACAGCCCAGACGTGAAGCCGAAGCCCAAGAAGTCATAAATCTTCACCACACCTGCTGTGGGAACCCACTTGTAAATAGTTACTGTCATGGGCTATCGGGTCTCGAGATATTCAACAGCCTTCAAACTTCAACATTCAGCATGAAACAAAAAACGACGCGTCAGAAGCGGACTGGGCACAATGAGTGAATGTCTGAACTGAAGGAAACAGAACCACGGTTCCCACTCTCGAGAGAAACGTCAGTGTTTACTGAAACTGACTGGACTGCCTCTTGGGTTACACAAAGTTAAATAGCAGTACGAAATTTTGAAAGAAATCGTGCGATTTCTACTTGTGAAATGACTCCAGTCACAACTATATTTTTACAAAAGCAAAAGAAATCAGAAACATTTTCAAGGTGTGAGAGCCCGTTCAGTCTTGAACGAATTACTAATGACGTACAATTTTTGACTGATAAACCTACAATAATTATTAAAGTGAACTGTAACAGAGATATCAATATAGACATACTTTCTTCTATATTAAGTATGAAATTTTTATGACATTGTCTGTTTTAAATCACAAGATGTACATTTTTCCCAAATAAACTATAAATATTATACAGACGTTTAGGTATTACTTGCTAAATGAGTTTCCTTGTATTACTTGCCAAATGTATCATCTACAAACTTTGTAACTTGATTTTTACTGTAAATATATCTCTCATTTCCTAGATCTGCACAAATATATATACCGGGTGACTCACCACTGGGAATATCTGGGAATATCTCGTAAACCGCAACAAATATTTAATAACTAATTCTGCAGACCGAAAGTGACAAAAGGTGCTGGTGTAATTGGTTAATACAAACCATTAAAAATGCACGGAAGTATATTTTTAACACAAACATATGTTTTTTTAATGGAAAGCTATTATTATTCTTAGCATAACTGAAAATAGAAAAACATACTTAAGTAATGCCGTTTGTTACATTGTAAAATATTAATTACATCCAGATTTATTGTAACCTAAAGTTTACGCTTGAGTAACTCCTTAGCAGAATGAAACTTTCACTCTGCAGCGGAGTGTGCGCTGATATGAAACTTCCTGGCAGATTAAAATTGTGTGCCGGAACCGGGACTCGAACCTGGGACCTTTGCCTTTCGCGGGCAAGCGCTCTACCGACTGAGCTACCCCGACACGACTCACGATGCCGCCTCACAACTTTACTTCAACTCCTTAGCAGTTCAGTCGTGTGGTGTAACAAACAAGATTCATGATCAGCGCACACTGGACTCGTATTCGGAAGGGTGGTGGTTCAAATCCACCTCCGGCCATACAGATTTAGGTTTTCCGTGATTTCCCTAAATCACTCCAGGCAAATGCCGGGATGGTTCCTTTCAAAGGGCACGGCCGATTTCCTTCCCCCACACTTCCCCAAATTTCCGACCGTGACCTCCGTCTCTAATGACCAAGCAGTCGACGGGACGTTAAACCCTAAGATTCCTTCCTCCTCCTCAGCGTTTAGCATCTGTAGGGGTATGTTTACGAAGACTACAGTGTTTACGAGTTTAGCTGTAATGCAATGTTTTGGTTTGTCCTAGTTGTCTCAGTGTCTGCATGCAGCGCTTTCTGTTATGTGATGGTGTACTATACAGTACAAGTAAGGACAGAAGTACGCACAGTAGTAAAGTGGGAAGCTAAATTATTTTGAGCAGGTCGAAAGTACAACAGTGTGTATAGTGTTGTAAGAACTGTGAAAATAATTTATTCTAACTCTCAAAACGCAGAACAGATACTCATCTAAAGCGAGTGTAGTAAAAAATGCAGCTGAGGCCTACAGATTGTATGCAGAACAGTACCAAGACAGAAACCATCCGACGCGCCGCACATTTGAAAACATCTACAAACAGTTGTGTGCAACAGGTATGATCGGAGCACGCAAACGGGTGCGTAACAGACCCATCGCAGGAGAAGCAGGTGCAGTTGGTGTGTTAGCTGCTGTTCCCGTGAACCAACACACGAGCTCACGTGACATTTCTAGAGGCAGTGCAATGACTCAAAGTAGTGTAATGCGCGTATTCATCGTCACAAATTTCACCCATATTTAGGCAGCCTGTGACAAAACTACACCACATGAATTGCTCCGTGTAAGATCTGCATCGCGCGGTAGATATCCAGCAAATGATGAACATCACTTTGAACATTTATTGGACTGAAATGTCGGGGCACACACTTCCAAATTCTTTAATTGAAAACAAAAAAGAACTAATTTATAAATTTAACTAAATTCTCATGTTAATGTACATTTTCTTGTAACAAGTCAGTGCAGTACAGTATTATTCATGAAAAAAGACCAATAAAAATGTTAGCCTGTGGACGTAATGTGCTGTTCAAGTGTCACTGTACATACGTTACATCACTGTTCTTTTTATATCCCTAATTAATTCGGTTCTGTCCAATACACACGACTGAAATGCTGAGGAGTTACTCAAGCGTCAGCCTTAGGTTACAATAACACCGGATCCAATTAACATTTTATAATGTAACAAACGGTATTACTTACTTAAGAATGTTTTCCTAATTTCAGTTGCGCGAAAAATAAGAATAGGTTTCCATGTAAAAAAACATATGTTTGTTTTTAAAAAAATCTTTCGTGCATTTTTAATAGTTTGTATTAATCAATTACACCAGCTCCTTTCCTCAGTTTCGGTCTGCGGAATTAGTTATTAAATATTTGTTGTGGTTTACGAGATATTCCAAGTGGTAAAATTAGGTGACTCACTCGGTCTATCTCTATGAGTTTTATGCCATATAATATCACTCGCAAAGAAAATGCAACAAACTAGTAGTAATAGTTGCAAATTACTTTAGCAATATCTAGTTATAGATTATTTACGAGCGTTAGTTCTCGGCTGTGTATGTATTCCTTCCTAATGCTAGTCCACCGCCTACTCCCTACTTCCTACCATACTCTCTAACCACTTTGGTTTAGTTTTGCTGCAGCTCAGTCTTTACGACGTCATATCTCCTGCACTATGTGTCCTGCAGAAATATAATTTTGCAGGTTCATTGATAGGAATATTAGGAAACTGTTTGCGAAAGGTGGTGCGAAGGGAGTTGGTAGTAAAAACGTAATAAATTACAATCTCTTGACGTTGAAGCCCTTGTTTGCTTTATAAATCCGTGTTTGCTTTAAAAATATTTAATTTCTTCTCCATGAATATGAGCAAAACATTCATTTTTACTTTTACACCCATACATGTTTCGTTACAGTTGTAACAACTCAGTGGGTCTTGAGTCTTTTTATTGCATTATATTGAACAACAGAAATATTTTAGTTTGTATAGGTTATTATAAGTTCGTATTGTTAATTAGAAATATATACCAGAATTATATATATATATATATATATATATATATATATATAGTTTTAAATGTTGAAGTGGTTACAGTTTTCCTACATTATATGTGTAGTTCCTCGTTGACAGTTTGTCATTTGCAACTATGTGACACTTATGTACAAAACTCTTTTATATCAAATATTTGATCTGCTTTTTATTTTATTTTTATGGTTAGGGCTAGTACTACTTAATTTTACGTCAATGGCATCTGTGTGTGTGTGTGTGTGTGTGTGTGTTTATTCGTCTGATTAAGAAATGTGTTCAACTTACATGTGTTAGTCTTTCCATTGGCATACAACAACACATATAAGTTACACGCGCGCACACACGCACAGAGAGAGAGAGAGAGAGAGAGAGAGAGAGAGAGAGAGATGAAATTTACGTAAAATTAAGTAATACTAGACCTAAACATAAAAATAAAACAAAAAGCAGATACAATCTTTATATATAAAGCAGAATGTGCATGTGTTTGTGTGTATGTGTTTCATGCAAATCTACAGTTTTGTTCCAATCTTTATGAAATTTTGCAAATGTAAGGTTCAATCCACGAGGACGGTCACCGTAGGTGTAATGATCAGGTATAACACATAGTTAATGAGATATGACGTCATAAACAATGAGATGCGCGAAAAACTGCTGCATCAAGCGACAATGCTGCTAATTTTCTCCCAAACAACTGGACCGATTTCAACCAAACTTGGTACACATATTCCTAACCGTGAGGTAACAATTGCTGTGGGGGTAACAATCACATACGACACATGGTTAAAGAGATATAACGTTATAAACAATAGGAGTCTTTAAAAAACTGCCACATCATTCGACGAGACTTCATACATCTGACAGTACTTATCGACTCGCAAGAAATTGTAAATAATACATCCATAAGACCACGGCGTAATAGCCCGGAAATTTTTTGTAATATTGACATAATTTCAAACCTTTATTATACATTTTCTCGATGACAGCCGCAGCAAAATGACGGAAGGGAAAAAAAAGTTTCTTGCTTTCTACTTTTCCCCTATTCATGGAGTAAAACTACGGCATTCGGTATGACGTTACAATTTATAATTTCTACACTACAAATTGTACTCGCAGGAAATTTTATAGACGGTATGCACACATACAGTTGAATGTACCTTAGAAATTGTATCACAGTTCGACACGTCGTTCAAGAAATATGACATAAACAGTAACGTTCATGGAAAACCGCCCCATCAGGCACCTGGTTTAACCTATTACTTCTTTACTACTAACTGCATTCGTAATAAATGTTACCAACATACAGCACTTACACAAATGAATATATACCTAAAAAATTACACAATTGTACAACATATAACTCAATAAATATGAGATCATATATACTGCAATGAGTAAAACCTTTCATATCATGCACCACGTTTCTTATTCACTGCTAAGACGCTCCTGGATTCCAGTCGGCGTAAGTATATTAGTGAAAGGTAAGACACTCCTGTACTCCAGACAGCTTAAGTAAATTCCTGGGAGTAGAAGGAGCTGTTGAAACTTTGAACTGTGAAGCAAATGCGGCTGTAGGTGAAAACAATGCACTTCTATAGAGCTCCAGGGAAAGAAAGAGTATAAAACAGTGTATATTCAACGAATACCCATTATTTCCAACATATTTGCCTTTTAGTTTCAAGAGATTGCAGTTTCCAGTGCGACTGGCATTTTCTATATAGATTAATAAATCGGAGGGCAATCTATTAAATAATGTGGAGTGGATTTGACATCCCCATGTTTCTCAAACGGACAACTTTAGGTCGCTTGTTCAGGGGTGGGCTCACCACATAATTTATTCATATTAGATCCTGGACAAGTAAGAAGAATTATTGTTTATAGTCAAGTTTTGAATTAAATGAGTACGAATGTTACATATTATTTGTATTTTGATTACTACCTTTCTTTGTCTGGATACTGCACTTATAGTTTTGTACATTATGCAAGACAGCCTTATTTCTGATATATTCTACCGTAAATACAACATATTTTTATAAAATTTATTTATTTATTTGGCGTATGTGGTTTTCAAGTAGAAATGGTTTATATACTTACACACACACACACAAACATAGATATATACGATGAGATTTGAAATCAATTGACAATTGAGCAAGCAAACAAAAACAAACTACAAAATTATATTAAAGTTGTAAGTCCAGCTTTTCCATCCACTCGACGGCTTTAGGGGAGGCTTCATACAGTTCTCCAATAGTTCCTGTAAATGCACGTTTTTGGCATTCCAGAATGATATGCTAGATCGCTGTTCAGGATGTCCACGGTCGCACTGGGGAGTATCTCGCATACCCCATCTAAAGAGTATCTCTCCACTTCTGCAAGGTACATTTCTGTCAGGTGATATTTCCCTATGATTCCTGGGTATGCCAGAATTGGACCAATCATTTTTCCAGGTGGTATTGACATCGGAAGGGATGGATATAAGATTTTTATCTGTTCTCCATGGTGGTCTTCTGGATCACAGGCGACTATTGTTTGGTGTAATGTCTTGATGGATAGGGAAATTAATATTGCCGGAAATTTTATTCCACTCATTAACTAACGCAGCTTGCCGTCTGAGATGTGGTGGAGCTATATTGCAGAGAATGGAAATCCAGGGCAGTGGGGTCGATTTTATGGTCCCAGATATGATCCCCATGGTGTTATTTAGCTCAGTGTCCACTTTGGATGTAAGGCTGCTGTTAAGCTAAAAAGGACTGCAGTACTCCGCAACAGAATATACCAGTGATAAAGAAGAGATCTTCAGAGTATGTACATCAGCTCCCCAGCTAGAATAGGCAAGCCTTTGAATGATGTTGTTTCTTGTTCGTATCTTAGCTGCTGTTTCTGCTAGGTGATATTTGAATGTAAGTGGAAAACAACGGAGATGGACAGAGAAAGAACGTATAGGAGACGTACTAACTCAAGGCCTGAATAAATAAGTAAATACCAGGGCAACGCCGGGTTTTTAGCTAGTATTTCGATACAAAACAGTTTTGTACAGATACTTGCAGATGCTGTCAACGAGGACCTACACAGATAATGTATGAAAACTGTAACCACTTAAACATCTAAAATGAGGTGCATATACATATACCAAATTCTTGCATAGATTTCTAATTAACAGAACGAAATTATAATAACCTGCACAAACTAAAATACTTTTCTTGTTAAATAAAAAGACCCATTGAAGATGCTAGAACTGTAGCGAAACATGTATGGGAATAAAAATAAAAACCACTGTTTTGCTCAGGGCAGATCCTCATAGAGAAGAAACTAAGTAATTACAACTTCATGCGTCATGGGGCGAATTTACATATATTTTAGTGTTTTGAGAGTTAATCTCTTGAACTATAAGTCCTACTATGACTATGCCGCAGGTAGTTCTCACCTCCACAGCGTTTGTTGTCTGATGCTACTGAATATGTATACCAAGTTTGATTGAGCCCCGCGGGAATGGCCGCGCGGTTCCAGGCGCCATGTCAGGGAGTACCGGTGGTTCGAGTCCTCCCTCGGTGTGTGTGTGTGTGTGTGTGTGTGTGTGTGTGTGTGTGTGTGTGTGTGTGTGTGTTGTCCTTGGCTTATTTTAAATAAGACCACAGTAGTTTGATCCCATAGACTTACAAACATTTCAGCATTTGATTTTGTTAGCTTTAAATCGGTCCAGCAATTTAGGAGAATATTTGTTAGACACACACATACATACATTTCCATACTAAGTATAGATTTTGCATCTGATGTTTGCATACAAATTGAATCTGTTTTTGAAGGTATATATGACGAGGAGTTACGAATTCTAAGGGTGTCATTCTGTATGTATAAAGAAACTTCAGAGATCTATGTACAGAAATGATACCCACTATATAAATCAATGTGGATAAGAAAATACTTGGTTATTACGTGACTTCTTAGCTTATAGCAGATAAGGGGCGTCACATTTAAGGCTGTGCTCACAAACGTTGGGGAAACTGCTGTTGCAGCGAAACGAACGAGGTGTTCAGGGGTTAGCCCGCTGGATTCGCATTCGGGTGGACGGCGGTTCAAAGCCCATCCAAATTTGAGTTTTTCTTGATTTCCTACAATCATTCCCTGCAAATGCCGGGATGGGTCCTGAAAGGTAACGACCGATTTCTTGCCCCCTCATAAGGAAAACAAGACGAGCTTGAGCTCCATCTGTAACGAACACGCTGTTGACGGGGTGTTAAACCCCAATCTTCTTTCCCTCTGAACGTCTACAATTGTAATAGAGCTAGGTTTAGTATCTAAATTGGAATTTCTCAGTAGACTTATCTATTGTAGCCTACTACTATGACATCACTGTTCTCGCAGTCTGCTGCATAATTATCACGAATATATAACTTTACAACACTTATCAGCGGCGATTCCTGGGTTTTTACCTTGGGAGGTGGGAGACTGAAAAAACAAGTTCAAATGTTTGTAAATCTATCGAACTCAACTGCGTGATTATTAGTCCGTAGCTCACAAACTAATTAAACTAAGGATAAACGAACGTAAGGACAACACACACACCCATGCCTGAGGGGGGACTAGAACCCCCGACGGCGAACGGCCGCGCGCACCGCAGCACGGCGCTCCAGTGCGCACGGCTAATCTGCCGCGGCAGGTGGGAGGCTGAGCTCATAGAAATTTTGTCTCCCCATGTTGTCTCCAAATTTAGAAAAAAAGGAAAGCAGAGATATCTCTAAAATCGAATTAAGAAGACTTTTCTCCCTCTTCTTTTGTGTTACGGTTTTTTTTTAGAAAAGATGTTCTGGGGGTGGGACTACAGCGGGATCTGGAGGGCGGTCTGCAGTATCACAGACTCCCTGCCCCCTAACCATGTCATCCCCTCCCCCACATACACAATGATTTCCACGGCCACTAGTTGGTCCGTCTACCACACTGAATTTGTGTGAGATGAGGCATTTAAATGTGTTTTTGGAAAACGACAAAGCTGATTAACAAAAAAGGTGTAACAAAAGTTGTCCGTTTCGAAGGGTGAAATCCAAGGAGACCACATTCGATTGCAGTCCCACTGCCCCGCAGTGATCGGCAACATTCAAATTGGGCTAGAAATAATTGAAAATGATTATATATCGATAAATACAAATCAGATTACGATGCTAGGAAGTTATAAACGAAGTTATCATAAAGTCTTTAATGATAAACTGTTCTTTTTTATATGAACAAACATTTTTCCCCAGAGCAACATACATTACTTTGTCCATATGATTGGTATAAATTCTTCCACAGACGTTCTAGAAATGGTAAGGTGCTGGAACGGATAACTGGTTTATTTATAAATGAATTGATAAGTAATTTTTGTTTTACCCAGGAACATGATGTAGATGTAATCTAATCTAGTAGTATTTTGTTTCCTTACGGGTGCTTATTTAATGTGAGGCCTATTTTCTCTCACCACAGATTTGCTTATTTCAGGTGTGTCCTTGCCATTTACCGCTCACCAGTAGACATAATTTTGAATACACTCTTATAACTTTTCAACCGTTTTTAACAATCTTTCTTTTTTTCGAACTATGTTCAAATGTTTGTAAATCTATTGGACCTAACTGGTATGGTCATCAGTCCCTAGACTTATAAACTACTTAAACTAACTGACATTAAAGACAACACACGCACAAACACACACACACACACACACACACACACACACACACACACACACACACACACACATACATCACATCAGCCGGCCGCGGTGGCCGAGGGGACTGAGGCGCTCCTGTCACGGTCTGCACGGCCACTACGGTCGGGGGTTCGAATCCCCCCTCGGGCTTGGCTATTTGTGCCGTCCTTAGTCTTAGGTAGTTCATAAGTAGTTTGTAAGCTTAGGGACTGATGACCCCGTAGTTAAGTCCCATAAGTTCTACAAACATTTGAACATTTGAACATCACATCACATATCCGAGGGAGGACTCGAAAGTCCGGCGGGAACGCCCGCGCAGTCCACAACATGACGCCTTAGATCACGCAGACATTCCGCGCGGCTTATTTATTTCGATTACAACGCCTCGTATTACAAAAAAAAAAAAAAAATGTTGAACACCATAGTTATGTAGTTTTGTCGCATCCTTCGAATCTGCTATAAAACATGTGGGTTTGTATTACAGATTTGAAAATTGACGCCTGCTCCCTCTCCCAGGAGGTGGAGAGAGGGTTCGTTGTTGTTGTCATTGCTTGTTCCCTTTCAAGACGAGCAACTTTTACACCATCGTTTGTCTTATCCGATTTTTTTTTTTCACTTTTAAATGCCTCTATCTATATCTTACAGTCATTAAGGATTACAGTCTCATGTTTCTAACTCTCAACGGGACGTTAAACACCAAGTTTCTTTCCTTCATTCATTCTCCATTTGTTTGAAATCATTGGATTGCAGCACTAAGAATGATATCGAAATTTCTGTGGCAATTTGTAAATAGAGAGACAAAAGCAACTTCGACGTAGAAGCTTTCTTCAGTTTGACAAATGCTATTGTTTTCACCGACCTTTTGTCCAAGAGTAGTATGAATGTTTATAACAATGTTCAACGTCCTGTCGCCGGCCGCGGTGGCCGAGGGGACTGAGGCGCTCCAGTCACGGTCTGCACGGCCACTACGGTAGGGGGTTCGAATCCCCTCTCGGGCATGGATATTTGTGCCGTCCTTAGGATTAGCTAGTTCATAAGTAGTTTGTAAGTTTAGGGACTGATGACCCCGTAGTTAAGTCCCATAAGCTATACAAACATTTGAAAACATCAACGTCCTGTCGACAACTCGGCAATTACAGGCGGAACAATAATTCGTTTTGGGTTGGAACAGTACCGAAAATCGACTGCGAGATTTCAAAGGAAACAATTTTGCTTTTAGTTTAAGCAATCGAAGAAATCATGATTACTGTAAGGGATTTGAACAGCCATCATCTCAAAAACGGGTCCAGTAGATTAATAATGCGGTACGTCGCTTGGTTCCAGATATTTGATTATCTGAACTTTTTAACCGTACTAATTTCAATTAATTACATCATGTACCGACAACATTAATCGAATATTCACTTTAAAGAGAAAGTTCTGCTCTTAGCTGCTACAGGACATTGAAACACATCAACGGTGATAGTTGAAAATTTGTACAGGACCGGGACTCTAACCAGGAGGGTTTTTTTTTCTTGGAGGAGCAATACATTCATCATCAGGAACTCGAAAATGTTGAATATTCTCCCGTATTTCAGATACAGTACACTCAAAATGATGTAATGCATTGGATATGGTAACGGTATTTGCATTCTTTATCTGAACTGTGTTATAGAATATAACAACGTGTTTCGTGAAATAATAGAAAAAATTAGAAGTAACAAAAAGTGTGGATTGTGAAGTAAATTTCTTAATGCAAATGCTTCTCTTATTGTAACATCACCCTAGAAATCCTCTTCCTCAATATTTTCAAAAGATTCCAATAAGTGCAATTTATGACTGTGAGGATAGTGATGACGTGGAAGTAAAAGGTGAAAAAAGCGCGCCAGATGGCCGGTTTGCGCGGCGAACAAGTTAGTTTCTAGAGAGCCGTAGTGTGGACGCTGATGAGTGAACAGTGCTTGTGTCTTGTGGCTATCATGCTTGAGGCTGTACTTTTCAAGAAGGGCAGTAAAATGGCCTCGGATGGAGAATATCTTTCAAAATGTTCACTAGCATAATATTTGTGGCTTATTATTGAAATTATTTAGATGCTAAGAAGACTAAATTTGGCCACATGCTTTAAGAGCCAGTAATGAAATATATTATGAAACAACTAACTGCACTGGAGCGCCAATCTTCCACCACAGGCAAAGTAGACAATTTTTTAGTATTGTAATAACAGGCTGAATCTCACATTTGTGACTTTTGTGAATAATCAACTTCATAAAATGTAAACAGATATGTTAACCTGTTATTGTCCTATGCCGTTATCCTATGCAGGGTCCTTTCCTTATTTAAAGTGAAATATTCTGAGTGAACCAGGGAAATAATAAAAATAATAACTTTTTTTTTTTAGAGTGAAAGAAGTTACGGCGATGGTTGTTGCATGATCATATAGTGGAGATTGACGTAAAGTGTAGGCTAATGTTCAATTTCATCTCCACCAAGTAGAAACTTTTTCAGTCTGTGTTGCAATTTTAAGGTGTTTACTTCACGTTAATTAAAGAATGACTTAACAGAGTCATAAAGTTTCTCGATTGCTGTAGTAAAGTACATAGTTGTTTGAGTTAATTGACAGATAGCTGATCAGATTCAGGTACCCCAGTTTCAAAGTGTGTTTGTTCTTAAAATAAAACCTTGCACTACTGAAAGATTATTATTATTACGCAAGTAAGTCAGTGAAAAGCAGGAACTGTCTTTATAGTCAAAGAAATAGAAAAATACTAGTGATTAACATATGTTTGAAATGGGTTTCTTAAAAGATTTTCTATTACAGTAATTTTACAAAATTAAGACGAAATTATGGGTGTTCTGAAGTGAATTTGTTGTGTTTTGGAATAGGCCTAAATGAAATATCTATCATTTTAATATTTCGGTTTCACAATTTCTAATGGAAGAGAAAGCTGACAGTTTTAATTAGTGTTCCATTTAAAGTCTGTTTTATCAATGCGTTTTATCAGATTACTAAAGAAACATTTTTCTTGCTGCATGTTACATTCAGACTATAAATCAAATAGTTAATTATTGCCCACAAGGACTGGCGAACGTAACTAAAACGAACAGTGCTGTTTTGCTCATAAAGTAGAAAAAACAGGTTTCTGATTCCTTGCGGTTTCAGCTCTATCTTTTCTTGTGGTACTGTATTCTTTGTGAAACGAAGGTGACCGATGCTTTCATCTATTAGGATCACGCGCGGTCAAATTTAAATCCTCTCGGAGGGGCACAATTCTGTAGGCGTAGGCTTGTAATAGCGATTCGGCGCAGTTATTAATATTACAGTACACGTAAAAAATCTGTTGTGAGTTGCTGTATATTGCTAACTATACTGTAAGCAGCTCCAAAGCTTCACTAAGCGACAGGAGTGTTGCAAGCTTATGTAGATTCCGAGAAAGCTTTAAGTAATTTTCACTGGAAAACACTTCTTCCAATTTCGAAGATAATAAGGGTAAAATATTGGGAACCAAACTATTCATTCAGCTTGTACAGAAATCAGACAGCTGCCATTAGACTCGAAGGGCATGCAAGGGACGCAGTAGTTCTGAAGGCAGTAGGCAGAGTCGTAGCCTTTTCCCAATGTTATTCAATCTGTATACTGAGCAAGCTGTGAAGTAAAGCAAAGAGAGATTTGAAGAGGGAATTAAAGTTCAGCGAGAAGAAATAAAATGTTTGCAGTTTGTGGAGATAGCAAAGAACCTAGAAGGGTAATTGAACGGAATGGATAGAGTCCCGAAAGGACGATATAAAAAAAAAACTTTAACAAGGGCAAAACAAGGATAGTATGATGCAGTCGAATAAAACCAGGTGATATTGAAAGTATTGGTTTAGGAAAAGAGACAATAAAAATTAATTTTTATAATGTAAAACCTTCAGCCGTTCCTTTTGGATTTTATTGACTAGTTTCGAGAATATACAATTCTCTTCTTCAGTCCCTTCAAGAATCCATGCTGTAATGCATAATAGCCGTGTATTGCGTATCAACCTATCGATTCAATATGTAGCCGTCAACTGTCATACCAACCACATAACGGCTGAAGGTGTTTCATTTATAACAATAATAGAACATAGATCAAATCAAGATGTATACACAAAGAATAAAAATAATAGCCGAGTTTTGTTGTTTCGGCAGTAAAGTAACTTACGATGGCTGAAGTATAGAAGATAAAAAATATAGAATGCATATGCGAACAAAAGCAATTCTGAAGAAATTTGTTAATATCGAATATTATTTTAAGTGTTAGGAAGCCTTTTCTTAATGCATTTGTATGCAGTGTAGCCTTTTACAGAAGTGAAACGTGAACGATAAGCATTTCAGACAAGAAGAGGAAGGGAAATTTTCATGTAGTGCTACAGAAGAATCCCATGGAAAGTACTATATCAAGTTTTTGCCCAGATAATTTTTTCAGCCCTTTAGAGAATATTTTTTGTGAAGAAAACCGTACTATCAAAAGTAGAAAAAGTTTTAAACTGGAGGTATGTGGATGATTGAGTGATGCTGCACTGTTGTAGAAAATAAGAAACTGAAAAATTAATTGCATTGTTCAATTATTTCCAAAACGTTTAAAATTCACAATAGAACACTTGTATAACAAAAGTATAAATTTTCTGTATCTTAAAATGACCACCCTCCAACAAAAACGTCAGCTCAGCTTACACAGAAAAAACATTTATGCATATTTATAAAAAAACAGCACATCTTGCTATCCCACTGCAAAAAAGCATGCAGCAGTCAGATAAAAGATGAGACAATAACCTTAAAACAGAATTAGACACAAAAACAGGTATTGCCATAAGCAGTGACAACACAGCCAAAACAATAGATGCATTTAACACCCGGCTACACAAGAATAAAAGAGCAAATTGTAACACCAAGAAAGAAAAGGAAATATTTGTCAGAATCCCATACCTAGGCTCCATCTCAAAAATAAAAAAAAATAATAAAAAATAAAACAATAAATGATAATCTATTCATGAAATCCAGTGCTACAGCTGCAAGTTGCACAAATAATAAGTTAGAACACTTATTAGTCTACAACATAAATGAAGACCCGCAAAAATTCAACAACAGTGGTGTACATAATTGGTCAACGTTTGCTATAAACTATACATTCTCTCAACAGTTCAGGAAAGAATCTGTGAATATAGCACAACGGATCAAATGGTTAGACATAAAAGCTCTTGGAACAACTGAAAATTTGTCTACATAAACCAAAACGTTTTGTATCCAAGTTAAATGAGCACACTGATTTCGTTCGCAATAGTTATTTTAGCATTTTAAGAATTGATTTTAAATTTATGCATTACATACTCAATCTCTGACAGTATGTTGTTAAATTTCATTTTTGTAGGTGTCAAAACCCTATCTGTTATCTTTATAAATGTGTAAGAAATGTGCACCTTAAGTGAAGAGATGGGTGTAATTAAAAATGAAAATCACTATATACTGACGACAGAAAACTACAGGCGTCCTTCATGGATAATTTAGTACGTTTTCACTGCTTTTCACTGTTTTCTCAAAGTGTTTTAGTAATATTTTCTGCTGTTGATTTATTAAATGCAAACCTAACATCTAACCTTCACAACAGGTATAGACGAATCACCTCACTTAAAGTTACTAGTAAATGATATACGTAGATTTTCAACTGACGATGGACCGTGAGATTCGAAATGCATCATGTATTTTTAATAAAACACTAAATAACTTGCGACTGAAAGCGTTTTCATTCATACCTCCTATGTATTGAATACAGGCAAGTTACAAAGCAGCAGAAGATGGATAAGATTAGTTAGAATTCCGAAGCTTATATGAGTACATCGCGAAACTAATGGGAAGGTACTGAACAGAAATGGGGAGAAGAGAAATTTGTGTCATATCTTGACTAAAAGAATGATAGCCTTCTAGGACACATTCCGATACATAAAGCAATTGTCAGTTTAGCATTGGAGGTAAGCGTAAGGGTTGAGAATCTCTGATAGGTGACTGAGAGAAGAGTCTAGTAATCAGGCTGAAATGGATAAGGTTTTCCATTATTATTAGGTTATAAGGAGGCCTCCACAGGATAGAGAAGCGTGGAGAACAGCATAAAACCAGTCTGCGGACTGAAGACAAACAGCAACAATAACAACATGGAGATTGAAAATGTAGGATGTTAATTATGTTTGTTCCACTTAAAAGGCTCTAAGAGTTTTTGCATAAGAAATTCCGAAGCATTGTGATCAGCTTCGTAATTAGTAGAAATGGCAGCTTTTAGATTGGTGCGATTTATCGTCTAGAAGAAATTTATCGAAATCTCATTATTATTCATGTACTTTTAATTTAGCGTCAGGTACCAGTTTTGCAGCATACAGATGTCTTGTCGAAATCATTTATCAAATTGTTTTGATGTGATATTTTTACTGCAAACAATCTACATCGGATGTTCAGATTGTCTCCGAAATTATTTGTAAGGATGAGGACCAACACAGGGAGGAACTCTTGTTGTGATGGTCTGGGTGCCAGGTCAGCGGTTGTGCCCTGCCTTAAGAGGATACGAGGTGTTAACTTTCAGTAAGATAAAGTTAGACTACATGGTACCCAGCTGGCCTCATTCACTACAAATCAGAGGTTGTTACACTGCAGTTCTCACCACCATGTCCCTAAGCATCTACATCTACCTCTCTATCTATACTCCGCAATGCCACCTCACGGTGTGTCGTGGGAGATACCACTACGACTTTATTCTTTTTCAGTCTGGTATAGTTCATGGAAAGTTCTGCAAGTACCTTTTCGTGTGGAACTTATCTTTCTCATTTTATCCTCAACGTCTTTTCCTGTGACATATGTAGGGTACTAGTATATCGTTTGATTCTTTGAGAAAAGTACGCTCTCGGAACATCGATGGAAGTTCATACATTGATACAGAACATCTCTGTTGTACCGTCTGGCCAATTTTGTTGGCCGATCACATCCGTGATGCTTTCTGTTGATTAATAAATCTGAAACGAAAGAGTACTACTCTCCTTTGTATCTTACCTTTCAACCCTTTCTGGTACGGATACCGGCCGCAGTGGGCGAGCGTTCTTCGGCGCGCCAGTCATGATTTGCACGGCCGCTACGGTCGGGGGGTTCGAATCCTCCCTCGGGCATGGGTGTTTGTGTTGTCCTTAGCGTAAGTTAGTTTAAGTTAGTCAAGTAATTAGTGTGTAAGTCTAGCTACTGATAACCACGCAGTTTTGTCGCATAAGACCTCACACACATTTGACATTTTGGTACGGATCCCTGAATGATTTTCAAGTGTTCAAGCATTGATCTAATGGGTGCTTTGCAAGCTAACCGAATGTTCAAATATTTGTTAAGCTTATGGGACTTAACTTCGAGGTCATCAGTCTCCAAACTTACAAACTACTTGTAAACTACCTTACACTAAAGCAACACAAAGATCCGTGCCCGAGGGAGGATTCGAACCCCCGACAGGGGACGGCGTCGCGCATCGCAGCATACCGCTTCAATGCGCTCGGCTACTCCGCCGCGGCTTTTGCAAGCTTGTTGATGTTCTACTTTTTCTCATAATTCTTCCAAGGAATTTGAGCCTGGCATCTGTTTTATCCTCTTTCAAAAAACAAGAAACAAGACATCTATCTGGGAGTTTCAATATCCTGTTATCTGGGGCTCGTGGACGAATAGCGCGAGCTAGGTTTCATATGATTGATTAGATTAGATTAGATTAGATTAATACTTGTTCCATAGATCATATATACGACATTTCGTAATGATGTGGAACGTGTCAGTTTAGTAAAAGTTGTCTGTACTTGACAATTAATATTTTAAGGATTTTTTGTTTCTTTTTGATTTTTATTTTTTATTTTATTTTTTATTTTTTTAAAGTTTTATCTAAAATTTCATCTACATTGTAGAAGGAGTTGCCATTCAGAAATTCCTTTAATTTCTTTTTAAATACTAGTTGGCTATCTGTCACACTTTTGATGCTACTTGGTAAGTGACCAAAGACTTTTGTGGCAGCATAATTCACCCCTTTCTGAGCCAAAGTTAGATTTAACGTTGAATTGTGAATATCATCCTTTCTCCTAGTGTTGTAGCTATGCACACTGCTATTACTTTTGAATTGGATCGGATTGTTAATAACAAATTACATGAGTGAATATATATATTGTGAAGCTACAGTGAGTATCCCTAGATCCCTAAATAAATGTCTGCAGGATGCTCTTGGGTGAGCTCCAGCAATTATTCTGATTACACGCTTTTGTGCAATGAATACTTTTTTACTCAATGTTGAATTGCCCCAGAATATGATCCCATATGAAAGCAGTGAATGAAAATAGGCGTAGTAAGCTTATTTACTGAGATTTATATCACCAAATTTTGCAATGACTCTGATAGCATAAGTAGCTGAACTCAGACGTTTCAGGAGATCTTCAATATGTTTCTTCCAATTCAGTCCCTCATCAATGCAAACACCTAAAAATTTTGAATATTCTACCTTAGCTACAGATTTATGTTCAAAGTCTAAATTTATTAATGGTGTCATGCCATTTACTGTATGAAACTGTATATACTGGGTTTTATCAAAGTTTAATGAGAGTCCATTTGTAGAGAACCACTTAATAACTTTCTGGAAGATATCATTTACAATTTCATCAGTTAATTCCTGTTTGTCAGGTGTGATAGCTATACTTGTATCATCAGCAAAAAGTACTAGCTTAGCATCTTCGTGTATGTAGAATGGCAAGTCATTAATATATATTAAGAACAGCAAAGGACCCAAGACCGAACCTTGTGGGACCCCATGTTTGATAACTCCCAAGTTAGAAGAATTAATTGTCTCATCTACATCATGTGAACTGCTTATTTCAACTTTCTGCACTCTTCCAGTTCAGTATGATTTAAACCATTTGTGCACTGTCCCACTCATACCACAATACTTAAGCTTATCTAGAAGCTTGTTTTCGGCACCCATATTGATTCCTACAAAGGATATTTTCAGTCTCCAGACATGTCACGATACTCGAGCATAAAACATGTTCAAACATTCTACATACTGACGTCACAGGAATGACCTGAGCTTTTTTCCTATCATTAGGAACGGTTCACTCCTCGAAAGATATGTTTGCTTCTTACCTTGTCATTGTTTACAGAGAGGTGGGGAAGCCCCAACAAGCGAGTCATTACGAGTGATTAAGTGTAGCACGCCAAGGAATGACGTACCCGTAACTGTCATTTAGGCTCTTTTCAGTCCGATGCCCAGCCGTGTTAGAGTTGTTTCTGTACGAGGAGTGTGTGTAAAATTTCACATAATGTGTACCCGCAATTCACCTACATATTATATCATGTATTCTTCCTGTTACTGTGTAAACACACAATAAGTGAAATTTAGCTATTGAAAAACTCAAACTTTGTGCCTAGCCTCGATTCGAATCGGGGCTTCCTGCTGATCTTTAACTTATCCACAAGCTGCTAACTTAGTGCCCCTGCCCACATTCACCGATTTCTTGCACCATTTCTGGTCTTTTGCGCATCTGTACTCAAGAAAGGTTCACTGGCCGATTTCGCCTAACAAATAAACATTGCAGGAAATAAAAATTATTACGTCTTCTTAGAGTGTACCAACTCACTCAATATTTATTGTTGAAACAGGGTATATGGAATACATGTAATGATAAAATTTACATATCGATAGCTAAGGCGGTACTAAGGAATCAGCTGTCGATGCACACTGAAGCACAAACGTTAGTACCTGATTTGGTTTCCAAGGGCGGCAACGCCGGTGCTGATTCTGACATCCATTCGATCATACATATGGTGAATACTGTCTCCAGATACCTTATTCTACACATGTCCAGGTAGTTCTGCAAGAGTCGTCGGTTGGTGATTCGCACGTGACAGTTGTCGTCCCCTCATATCCCACACGTGCTCAGTTGGAGACGAGTGTTCTGGCCAGGAAAGTTTCTGCACGCCTTGACAGACGACATTGAGTTTAACGCGTAGTGTCTGGACCAGTATGATCCTGTTGAACAACACCTCACCTTCTTGTTGTAAGAATGGCAAATTATAACATTCTGCACGAGCCGAGCGCTGGTCGGAGTGCCATCCTCAAACGCTAAAGGTGAATGAGAGTTGTCGCCTGGCGCATCCCAGACTATATGTCGTAGTTGGGGGCCGGTGGTTCTTGGTCGAAAGCACTCTAGGAGACAGCCCTCGCCAGCTCTACGTCGTACGCACAAATGACCATCATTTGCGTGCAGGCAGAATTCTCAAATTATAGGTCATTTGTCGATTTTTTTACAGGTTTCAACGACAACATTAACAAACGCTATATCAATGTAATAGTCTTCTCAATAGCTATCGAATGCAGTTATAAAAATTAAGTAGTTCCATTAAAAAAACGTAGGGGGGACCGGAGCAAATTGACGAGTGGGGCAAGATGGCTAATTAGAGAGTTTCTGTTTATGATACTAGATAGCACCACATTACAAATACCAATACCATTACTCACAGCGAAAAACTAAACACTCCAACTATTGAACCGTTTCTGCCAATTATCTGCGCGTTACTTGTTTGTTGTCTACATTACCTGAGGTTTTATAATTTCGCAGACGTCCAAAATCAGCTCTTGTGGTTTAGCAGGTATGATATTTATTTATTCGTTGCTGCACATTACTATCTGAGACACTAAGTGTTTCACAGTCATTGTACATGTCTTACAAGGAGAACATGTGGGTATCGGATTTTAGAATTTCTTTATTTTTATGGTAAGTGAAGTTCAGAACGTAAAAAACAATCAACCAAAGCCATTCGACGCAACTCTCAAAAATTCTCGAGAAAATCGACTTTTATGTTTTGGAAGTACACAGAAGTACCAATTACTAAAATAGTTACGCCTGTCCGGGTAGCTCAGGTGGTAGTGATCTGGCTTTGCAACCATAGAGTCGATGGTTCAAATCCCGCTGTTACCAATATCTTTTTCGTTGTTTTCGAATTCAGTTATATAAAACATGTTGGGATCTCTAATTCCACGTGTTATCAGTTTTTGTTCTTGTGTGTGTAGACGATCTGAACACCTTGTCATCACCTAAAATGAATGTTGAATAGGTTAGCTGCTTGGAAAACCATTAGTAGCTATGGAGATGACATTCCAAAAAACAGCGTCGTACCTCTTCGCAAACTGAACAATCAAAGACTACCGTCGTCAACTATTAGTGAAGCCAATGCTGTTTGTTTTTTGATTTAAACCGTTATTATTAACAAGCTTTTATAAAATATAAAAAAAAAACGAATAAACGAAAATATGTGCTTTTTTGTAAAAAGTACAATTAGGTATTAGAATTGTGTAAGTATCAAAAACAACGAAAAAGGGAAGAAAACAAAAGGATATGTTTAGTGTAGTGTCCCGCCTGTAACGAGATCTACACTGAACCCCCATAAGAAGAATGGGTACACTGTTGCAGATGCCACACATGGTGGCATGAGTATACGTCAAATTTTGAAGGAGGAATTTTTGTGTGTCATTTTTTGTAAATAAAGACATTTATTTTATACATTAATTTTCAACACTACACTCCATTCATTACATACTAATCAATCATTAATATTTAGTAATGATTAATTAATTGATTTACCGCATTTTCACCTTCTGAGAATAAAGATATATACAGTTATCTAAATTGTCATCTTACCCCATTCTCCCCATTCTGAATATCATCTTGCCTCAGCATAGGAGAAGATCCCCCTTTTCAATCATTTTGTAAGAACGAGAAAGTAATCGTGATTATATTTAAATAAAGAAATTATACAACTCGATAGAAGGTCATTCTATTAAAACATAGAAAGAGTGAAAATATGTCTCCAAAGATGAACGTTTTACATATGGTTAACTGTTAACATAGTCATCTTGTCCCGGTCTCCCCTACTTGCTTCAATATCTCAGTTGATACCTGTGCTAAAACCGTTCACCCAACAAGACGCTCTATCAAGTGCCGAAAACCACGTTTTCATATGTGAAACCGTTCACGAAATAAAAGGGGTGTATCGTCTTACGCGACTCACCCTAGCCACAAAGGATGTATACGGCAGGGACGAGATGAAAATGGATCCAAACTGTCTGGTCCATGTCTTTCTTTACTTCTTCTTCTTATTATTATTACTGACAACGGTGCAAATGGATAGTTTTACCTCTTGATATGTGAAGAAAGCAAAGTGAAAATTACACAAAAATATTATAATGAGAAGCAGTTAGGCCACTAATCATACAGTGCAACAGCACAAATTTCACAACACGACCTTCTGTTTTAAGGCCGTGGATCAGTGTAACACATACCTACGTCCATTGTTTTCGAGAATATTGCCCAACTCTTGCTGGGCTTATGGAGGGGATAAAGTAAGTCAGGCAACAAGCGAGAGCATCCAACCTGTACTCAAAATAAGTTCTGACTTCTCATACTTACAGCTCTTCTGTTATTTCCATTTACAGGATCTATAAAAAAACCTCTTGCATTGTCAGTTTACATTACAAGAAAATGAAAGCTTCGTCAATGACAGAATATTACACAAAATCATAGTATCTCTCCCCAATGCGATGAGCGTCTACAATATATTCAGATAACTTACATTACTATTATATCAGGTGATTAACTGTCGTACGCTTTCATTTATTCCCTGTTGGTGTTGAATAATTACGCAAATTGACGCAGTGTGTCTGCAGTTGAAATATCTCTGGGAAAACCAAAGGATTGAAGTCGTACTAACTTATAAGTTTTAGAGTTGGTTTATTATATACCCATCAATTTGCTATGAAAGTGCTTCTCAAACAACATTATTAAAATATGGAAGAGAACCAGTACCTATGAAGCATATTATTTCGGTTGCTTTCGTTTTTTATTGTAAGGGTCTGCTTGGGTAAAACACTGTGATTTTTCATTTTACCCAAACGTGTTTCATTGCAGTTTTAGTATCATCAGTGGGCCTTTAATTCACAGTTTGGTCTGGGGTTGTTGTGGCTAGGCCTAGCACTATTTACTTCTATATGAAAAGCATGTGCGTGTATGTGTATTTGTTCACTTATGAACCATATTTAATTTATTTGTGATGGTGCCTTCATTCGTGGATAGTGAAGGAAAGAGTAATATTTAAATTTTTCATTGCCACTGTTTTTGAACCGTGAAAGCAAGATGGCGGTGGTGTAGACAGTAGACTGTGTTCTGGGTGGGAAGTTTGAAGATGCACACTGTGTGTGAGTGTGTAAATAGACTGACTCTTTCTGACAGTTCTTTGTGGGCAGAGAATAAATTTCCATAACAAAGAGTTGTACACTCTTTTACTATCTGTTTTCCTTCAACTATGGCTTTCTATGTTTGGTAGATTTCCTCAATTATTAGTTTTTGTTGGGGCTGTTGTTGCATTTGAGGATTTTCGAGTCTGTGTTGATGTCTGTTGGGCAGTGTTTCATGTCCATAAGGTTTTTGGAAAATGTAGTGAGACAGCTTTTTTTTAGTGTTTTTCTGTGTTCTGCAATCTTGCATTAAGGTTTCTACTTCTCTGTCCAATATAGATAGGTTTGAAGTCCTGACGTGTTAGTTGGTATATACCAAATGTGTTGTGTTTGTGTTGGTTGTTCTTATTTTCTTCTGTATTCAGTTGTCAGTTCTGTAGGCTATTTTTTATTCCTTGTTTTCTCAGTATGTTGCCTGTTCTATGGGTTGCTTTGGAGTTGTTGGTAAAAGTGTCCTATTTGTTCGTTGCTGCGGGTGTTTGATGTTCATGTCTGTTTGTGATGTGGCCTGTGAGTTTCCATTTTGTGTGTGTATGTTGGTGTTTGATGTGCCTGTGTTTCTATGTTGGTAGTAATCTGTTTGTTTTTGTGTGTTGCGTGTCATCTCCTTTTTTTCTTTTTTTTTCTTTTTTTTTAACTTTTGTGGTTCAATTTGTCTACCATATTTATGTCATAAAAATAGGATTTTGCTCAAGGCAGGTCATTTCAATAAAAAACGAAATAAGCAAATACGGATACAAGAGCTTCAACATCAAGATGATTATTTTGGATGTTGTCAGGTTCCTGACCGCCAAACGGTGAAAATATTACGCTTCAAATTCCGATATTGCTCTCAGTGCGTCATGGAATTATAGCACATGCCAATGCTGATGACCATCCTTACAAAGAATAGTGACGTTAAGCTCAGTGGTCTGCTGAGTACTTTTGGAAAGGAACAGGTTAAATGTCAGTACGGGTTTTCGCTGTCATTACTTCCGTCCATTACAATACTAATAAATCAAATCTTGTACAGACAATCGCCAGTCGTTCACAGGATGCAGGTACACACTTATTAAGTCATAACATGTCAGACGAAACTCAGGACAAAGTATATACACTAGAATCGTACTCAGGACGAGAAGATGGAATTCCCACAACCGTCCCCAAGTTACTGGACTGACGTTGACAGTATCAATTTCCTATGTCAGCTTCAGATCTTGAATCTACAAACTATCACAATTATTCCGACAGTTAAGAAGAGTTTACTGGGACAATAACTGGTAGAAACTACAGAAAATGAGAATGCTAAGCTTTCACGCTATTAATTTTAGGACTCTAAGGCTCATGTGCTACAAATAAGAATTTCGCTGATGTAGACACTACCATCGTCCCACTATGACCGGGAAAGAAAGTGAGGTACAGTTTTAGAATACACCAATAGTAGTGTGCTGCTTGACAAAGTCACGCCGATTCAATGTCGAGTCGTATATGATAATATAGTATTAGCATGCAAGGAAAGTGGTAGGAAAGGCAGATGGTCGATTTTGGTTTACTGGAAGAATTTTGGGGAGATGTGGTTTGACTGTAAAGGAGACCGCTTATAGAACGCTTGTGCGACCCGTTGTTGAGTGCTGCTTAAGTGTTAGGGATCCCCACCAGATCCGATCAAAGGAAGGCATTGAACAACTTTATAAGCGGACTGTTAGATTTATTACTGGTAGGTTCGATCAATGCAAGAGTGTTACCTAGATGATTCGGCAATTCAAATGGGAATCGCTAAATGGCAGGCGACGTTCGTTCAGAGAAACCTTATTTATAGAGCCGGAATTTCAAACTAACTGCAGAACGATTCTACTGCTGCCGCCTTACATTTCGCGTAAAGAACACAAGGATACGATATAGCCGGCCGCGGTGGCCGAGGGGACTGAGGCGCTCCAGTCACGGTCTGCACGGCCACTACGGTCGGGGGTTCGAATCCCCCCTCGGGCATGGATATTTGTGCCGTCCTTAGTCTTAGTTAGTTCATAAGTAGTTTGTAAGTTTAGGGACTGACGACCCCGTAGTTAAGTCTCATAAGCTGTACAAACATTTGAAACAGTTGATACGATATAAGAGTGATATTAGGCAGGGGCGTTAAGTTAACAGTGTGTGGATAAGTTAAGAATTTGCGTCAGATGGGAGGTGAGCAAGGTACCCGGCGCGGCTTGGTGACCTATGTGTCCGCGTTGGCGTAGTGTGCAGGAGGAACCGGGTTCGAATCCCAGCTGGGTACAAATTTTCAACTTATCCGATAGATTTATTTTAGTACTCTCTTGCAGCTGACGTAAATTCCTTTGTGTGCTGAAAAATGAATCAAATGTATAAACAATTTCGCAGTTTATCCACTTATCAGCATGACGCTCGGCCCAATCTAGGATTAATACTTTCAATTATTCGATTGTGAAGGGTGTCACAAGAGCCGTTGTATACTTTCGTGAGAAAAGCTGCACCAGAACTGTTGTAACTGGTTCTTGCTCTCCTAGATATTGGAACTGGAACGAGGAAGTTATCAGCAATGATCGCCGCGGAATCAAAGGCGCGGCTGCTCCCGCCGGAGGTTCGAGCATCCCTCCGGCATGGGTGCTTGTGTTTTCCTTAGCGCAAGTTAGTTTAAGTAATTTGCAAGTCTAGGGACCGATGACATTAGCTGTTAGGTCCCCTAGGTTTAAAAGCTTTTCAGAGATAATCTCGCACGTGTTCTGTTGGTTACAGATGTGCAGACCTTCCACACCAGGTTTGGTTTTTTGTAATCCTAAGGGACCAAACTGCTCAGGACATCGGTTTCCCATGCCCAGAGGAGAACGTAAACCTCCGACGTGGATCGACCACGAAATTTGTAGCAAGGTGCCTTATACCATTCCCACGCGACGGAGTATTTCAGTTCATAGAGAGTCATTTCGTATGTGAACGAGCTTTGCCCTGTCGAAGAAAGGTATCACGATACTGTCGCATGAGTGGTTACACATGAGGAAGCAGGATGTTCGTGAGGTTTCATTATGCGCCAGATAGTTCATGGAGACCCATGTCGTGCGTAGATCAGCTTTGTCCTGTCGAATGAGTGCTAACACATTAGGAAGCAGGATGTTTGTGAGGTCCCATTATGCCGTCAGACAGTTCATGAAGACCCATGTCATGCGCGGACTAGTTTCGTCCTGTTGAAGAATGGTATCACGATATTGTCACATGAGTGGCAACACATGATGAAGCAGGATGTTTGTTAGGTACCGTTAACCCGCCAGACAGTTCATAGAGACCGGTGTCATGCATGGACGAGCTTTGTCCTGTCCAAGAATTGTGTCACCATACTGTCGCATGAGTGGTTACACATGAGTTGTTCAAATGTTTGTAGAGTCTATGGGACTTAACTACGGGGTCATCAGTCCCTAAACTTACAAACTACTTATGAACTAGCTAATACTAAGGACGGCACAAATATCCATGCCCGAGGGGGGATTCGAACTCCCGACCGTAGTGGCCGTGCAGACCGTGACTGGAGCGCATCAGTCCCCTCGGCCACCGCGGCCGGCTACACAGGAGGAAGCGGGATGTTCGTGAGGTTCCGTTATGCCTCCAAACAGTTCACAGAGGCCCCTTGTCATACATGGATGAGCTTTGTTATGTCGCAGAATGGTACAGCGATACTATCGCATGTGTGGTAACGCACGAGGAATCAGGATGTTCGTGATGTTCCATTATGTTACCAAAGAGTTTATAGAGACCGGTATCATGCATGGATGAATGGTACCACGATAGTGTCGAGTGAATGGTAACACATAAGAAAGGAGGATCTTTGTGAGGTCCCGTTATGCCGCCAGAGTTTCCACGCGAAATCATATCTGATCATTCCCCTCACATTTATGCCATAAGTAACAACGATGTTCCTCTTCAAAACACTAAAGGAAGAAGGAAGGGAGATCAGGGATAAACTTCCAATCGACAACGTAGTCATTAGAAACGAAACACCAGCTCGGATAGTTTTTGTCAAGGATGGGGGAACAAAATTGGCCATGCCCTTTGAAAGGCACCATTCCGACATTTCCCGGGAGTAATTTAGGGAAATTACGGAATGCCTGAATCAGGATGGACGTAGGCGGGGTTGAACTGTCGTCCTCTCGAATACGTGTCGAGTATCAGTGATTGGGAGCATACAAAAGAAAAACGTGGAATGTGTGATACGATGGGTCTTCTGGTATCTGCATAGCGGAGTCGGAGAGGAAGTCGGTGGTTGGGTAGTGGATGTAGGAGGACAAGCAGTAATAGTGGCAGGAGACACACAGGTGGAGGAGAGGAGGGGAAATACCAGCTGGGAGAAGGGTGGGTGCAGTGTGTTACCATTGCTTTCCTTCGCTTTGTAGTCCACAACACTCTATGAATGAGACTTCTACCCAGATCGCCACCACACACTCTCACACTCTGATGGAGGGCACATGGAGTAGAAGGGAACATCGATTCATCGCTGAACACAGAGCACCGTCATTCTGCGGCAGGCCATGCTTCTCGTACATAGTACCATTCTGGTCTGTGGCGTGACGCCATTTTGCTTCACACGTTGATATCACACTGAACCTGATGGCTCTAAATATTCCCAACTAACAAGGAGGCCACATGGGTATCAGATTTTAGAATTTCATTGATTTTATGGTGCGTGATGTTCAGAAATTAAATAACAATTAGCCAAAGATATTCGACGCAACTCTAAAACATTCTCGAGAAAATTGATTTTGAAGTTGTTTTGCAAGTACGAACTTGCATCATCTGTCCGTGTAGCTCAGGTGGTAGCGTTCTGGCCTCATATTCAGTCGGTGGTTCGAATCCCGCTGTGAGATTTTTTTTTCCGTTGGTTCCGAATTCAGTTATATAAAACATTTTGGAATCTCTAATTCCATGTTTTGTTCAGTTTTTGTTTATGTGAATGTAGGCGAGCTGAACACCATGTCGTCACCTATAACAATGACTGAGTAGGTTAGCTGCTTGGAAAGCCATTAGTAGCTATGGGGATGACTTTCCAAGAAAACAGCGTCGTAGCTCTTCATGAACTGAACAATCAAGGACTATCTTTGTTGTTGTGGTCTTCAGTCCGCAAATTGGTTCGATGAAGCTCTACACGCTATCCTGTTCTATGCAAGCTCATCATCTGAGAGTAAGAACGGCAACCTTCATCCTTTTGAATCTGCTTACTGTATTCATCCCTCTGTCTCCATCTACGAGTTTTACCGCACACACTTCCATCTAATGCTAAGTTGACGATTCCTTGATGTCTCAGAATGTGTCCCACCAATCTATCCCTTCTCTTAGTCAGGATATTCCAGAAACTCCTTTTTTCCCCACTTATTTTGAGCACCTCCTCATCAGTTACGTGATCTATCCATCTAATCTTCATCATTCGTCTGTAGCACCACATATCGAAAGCATCTATCATCTCTTTATCTGAACTCCTTATCGTCCACGTTTCACTCCCATACAATAATGCGCACCAGACCAATGCTTTTAGAAAGGACTTCCTAACATTTAAACTAATATTGGATGTCAACAAATTTCGCTTATTCAGAAACGCTTATCTTCCCATAGCCATTCTACATTTTATATCTTATTTACTTCGGCCATCAGAGATTATCTTGCTACCCAAATAACAAAACTCGTCTCCTACATTTATTGTCTCATTAGGTAATCTAATTCCTTCAGCATCGCCTGATTTTCTGACACTATCATCGTCAACTAATAGTGAAGTCAATACCGTAAAAATGTAACTTATGTGTTTTGATTGAAACCATCATCATTAACAACAGTTATAAAATATGGAAAATTATGAATAAACAAAAATACGTTCATTTTTCGCAAGAATTACCATTAGATATAAAAATTGTGTCAGTATCCGAACAAAACCGAAAAAAATAATCTGTCACTGCAGGATTCGAACCATCAGACCAGAACACTACCACCTGAGCTACACCGACAGATGCTGATAATGTTGTGATTATTCCTACTTATGTGTACTTCCAAAACTTCAAAGTCGATTTTCTCGAGATATTTGGCTGACTTATTTGTGTTCTGAACTACACGTACCGTAAATATCAAAAAATTCTAAAATCCGATACCCATGTGGACTCCTTGTAAGAGATATATACTGATGGTGCTGTGGCAGCTATGTCAGTACGCCGTCTATTGGCACACTACGTTGAAACCATTATCAGTACACCTACTTTCCCCCATATGGCACCTTCCCTCATCGGATCATAATCGCCGTCGTCTTTCCAGGTGTACTAATTCTTTTGCAACAGTGTATGTTACAACAAATCTCTAGATGTGTAGAATTTACAGGTTTTTGCTACAGAAATAATTTTAACAGTGTAAAAATCGTTACAATATTGAAATCAGATTATGTCGAGTTTACCGAAGTTTCAAAAACGTACTTGTCACATACCTAGGATTCCTACTGCCCATCGTATCCTTCACACAGTCAAAATTAACATTATTGAACAGATAGTAAATTGAGCCGCTCGGTTAGCCGTGCGGTCTAGCGCAACGCTTTCCGAGACGGGGAGGCGTACCGGCCCCGGTTCGCATCCGTCCGGCGGATTAGCGAAAGAGGTCGTTGTGCCGGCCAGCCTGCATGTGGTTTTTAGGCGGTTTTCCACATCCCCCTAGGTGAATACCAGGCTGGTACCCAAGTGGCGCCTCTGTTACGCGATTCGCAAACATTTCGTAACACTACACTTTCACAAGTGGAACACTGCACGCAGACATTTGGGGTACACATTTCCTCCAAGGGGACATGGGGTGGCGACAAGAAGGGCATCCGGCCACCCCGTAACTTCTAACACACCAAATCCTATTAACGAAGCCGACTCTGTATGTGCGAGAACATGGCTCAAGAGAAAGAAAGAAGAGGAAAATTGTGGAAGTATAAATAATAATGTTGAAGGATATTGCAATACGACAGAGCACAAAAAATCTTCAGTTACTTAATATTTGCATGCAGATGACGTATGGAAAATACCAGAAACAGAGAATCAGGCAGTAATATCCGGTGCTATAACCTTTCTATGGCAGTCTTCACAACCTTATTGACTGAGTATCTCCCTCCCTCCCTCTCTCTCTCTCTCTCTCTCTCTCTCTCTCTCTCTCTCTCTCTCTCTCTCTCTCTGCAAACCATTACGTACAGATCTTTCGCTTAGCCTTAACGAACAGTAGCACTCAGATACTTTGCTTTCGTTCCAACAGTCTCCTCTTTACTTTCACCTCTCAATCGGCTTATGTCCTGTGTGCACTCTCGTGCTCGTAAAAGGAAGATTAGGGTTTAACGTCCCGCCGGCTACGTGGTCATTAGAAACGGTATTATACTCGATCTGCGCCATTTTCCTCTTCCCTACAGGTGCGAAATTCAAGCCCGTCTGTGTTTACGTATACGCGCATGTACTATTCATGCTAAATATTTATTAACTTTCAGATGCACATGTTGCAGTCTCATATTTGTTGCAGTTCACGGATTAACTCAGTTGCGAGTATGTCACATCACTCTAACGTGATTTCATTTACTTCCTTCTATTTGTTTGATAATGTTCAAATGTTTGTAAATCTATCGGACTTCACTGCGTGGTTATTAGTCCGCAGCTTACAAACTAGTTAAACTAAGTTAAACTAACCTAAGGACGATTCGAACCCCCGACGTGGGAGGCCTTGCGATCCGCAACATGGAACTCCAGACCGCTCGGCTACTCCCGCGCGGCTTTGTTTGATATGAAACTGTATTAAGTCATATACATTCAGCGTTTCGGCAGCGACTGTTGAAAGAATTATTATTATTATGCATTAATATTATTATTAGTATTGTATTTACAATTCACCTCTAGCATCTCAAATCTGGTATGTTTTGATGAAACGGTGACATCCGAAGAAGGCTAAGTATTTTTAAATAACGTTCATGTTGGACACATGAATGGCAGTAAATGCAAGCTGTGAAACGATGCTGTGCGATATGCACGTCTGTATAGGCAGTCATTCAAATAACTAAATTGCTTTCTAAATGCGAATGTCGCAGTTTCTCAGTATTGTATCATTTCCACCCCGTCTGTCAATGAAAAGGTGGTCTTATCGAAGATTGCCAATCTTCATTTGACGTCTACGCGAAACTGCACTCTGTGAATAACTGTATCTGAAAGAGAAAACATTTTACAATTAAAAATCAGAGTGTGGTTACTTCAATGTAGTTCTCGTCAAGTGGTAGGCCTACATTACAAATAACAAGCAGATATCGCATTAATTTAACGGTCGATAGCAGTCACACAACCAAACTATGTTTCATTGCAGTTGTGAGTTGATTTATACCAGTTGATTTTTCATATTGTTTGTTAAAATACTGTTGATTTTGCTGTTTATAATATTCTTGTGTGGGTAAATTGTCTTTGTGAACGTGAAATATTCTCTGATGCACGGAAAAAATATGTTTCGCTATTGGTTTGGCAATAGTCTGGTATTTAAAATTATATTCACCAGTCTCAGTTCGTGTTCTTCATGAAGACGAGTTTTTCGGTAAAATCATTAAAATTATGTACGCTACAGAAATGTAGAAAACATCCACTGCTTACTCATCCATTCAGGTTTCAAAATAAGTGGTCTAACACACCATAGTCTACACGCAACAACTAAAACGCGAAACATTCAGAAAATCGCCATCTGTGATACTTTTAACAGCAGTGTAGCCATATATCTCAAAAGTGAAAACGCGCTTCTGGAGGGAGATATATTCACTGAGTATGTCATTAGCGTGGACTCTTCCTTTGGCGAGCTGTTGGGGTTTGGCACTTTCTATGGGCAAGCTGCCAGCCCACTCCACGTTTGGCAGTCGTACCGAACTAGTTTTACAAATGCCAAGGCCAAACCCACCATCTTTCCCTTTCAGCGTTACACGACAGATGGCAGCAGGTTTCGGCAGGTTATTCGGCTCACATAGAGGAGAACTTTTAACCATCTACTTAATTTTAAATTGACGTCGATTACCACTGCCTTACATAAGGCATACAGTGGTTCTTCTGGTGCAGCTTTAATGAATGATATATATATCTGCGAATAAGACGGTAACATCGTTAGCGTTTCTCGAGCTTGTGACATAAATTTTTGCTTCTAAAAAGCTACTGTCAACCATGTGCAATCTCTTAAACCATATATATCTGCAAGATCTGCCTTTTCCTCACTACTACATCTTCTTAAAGCAATCAGTATGAGGAGCTACATACCACAGACAACATAATCGTGCTGGCGTCACCAGTGTCCTTATTTCTATTCAACCCTACAAAATGTCTAGAAATCCACTCTTATGTAACTCCTTCACTTAAAATTAATTCCATCGAAATAAAAGCAATTAGTGTAACGAACTAGCACTCGGGTAGAATTGGTTCGCAGCTTTTTTTATACAAGGTGGGTCTGAAAAGTTTGGTGAATGGTCACAGAAAATATAGGAAGCAAGTGTTACAAACAAAATACCTTTATTGGCCTCCAAAGTAATCGCCACTGCCTACAATACACTTCTGACATTGGTTTTACAACTGTTGTACACTGTCAGCAAACGCTTCTTGTGGAATCGCTCGAACCAGTGAAGTCATACGTTGGATCTCTGCAACCACTCAGATACACATTATTTATTTATTTGGTTATTTAACCTGACCAGATTAGGGCCATAGGGTCCTCTCTTACATCTGATCAGGAACAACATAAACAAAGGATTTAATTACAAAAAACACTATATTAATAATATTAATGATAACAATATATGATAATACTAACAATAATAATGATAATAATAACACAATCAAAGTAATACTAATAATAACAAGAGATATTTACATGGAGATAGATGTTTAACACATTTGAATTAAGTGTAATATAAAAAGAAGGGGGGAAATGATTAGTGAAAGAGAAGAAGATTGAAAAATCACAGTGCCAATGGAGGTGAGGAAGTGGAGATATATATATGAATAGAGATATCTGCTGACGAAAGGAAAGGGAAACATTTATGGGGGGAGGAGGAATTGACAACAGTGGGCTACAGACTGGTAAGTGGAGAAAAAGATGGTTATTGGGAGAGAAGGTGAGCCCTTAGCTGTCTTTTAAAGTTTTGAATTGATTTTATCTCTCTTAACTTTTGAGGAAGATTGTTCCACAGACGTGTTCCCGATACAGAAAATGATTTAGAGAAGATTGTAGTGTTATGTGATTTTCCACGCTATACACTTGCACTAAAATCACATGGGTCTCCGTCGTCGTTTTGCTTAATTTCAAACAAAACTGAATGTTAATGCGTTGCTCCATTGCTCCATTTATGGCTTCATGTTGCAATTATTCGCGTTCTCACACTGATCCTGTTAGCTGGTTCGCAGCGTGTACCACCGCTTCACTGCAGTGCTATGCATGATTGGGGGCGATTGTTGATATGCAAATGTGTGTCAGCGGACGCCTCATCTTCGCCAGCGCAGATTGTAAAATAAGGGACCATTCACAGAAATTTTTTGACGTACCTTGTATTTTGAAATAAATGTTTTAAACTCCTTCGAAAACTACACTATGAAAGAGCCATTATTTACTGATAGCGAATAGTTTCGGACAGCTATCTCCATTTTCAAACTGTCCGTGATCTTAAGGGACATAATACTGGCAAAAGTCTATGTAGAAAATGGCCACAGCAGACACCATCATTGTGGCGGTTTGAACGACTCAGCAACAGTAATCAGATCTCACAGGGCAGTTATAAGTCAAGTCTTACGAGAAAGCAACTATGAACAGCATAGCGAATGCATTACCATGTCCAAGACAGACACAAAGTCAACACTCACCAACTTAGTGCAATAAGCTCCACATGGTGAAGATACTGAAAGAATGTATGGTGAGATAAAAGAAATTATTTAGATAGTTAAAAGAAAGGAACTTATTGTGATGGGTACCTATAATTCGATAGTATGACTAGGAACAGAAAAGTAAATAGTATGGAAGATAGATTGGAGGGGAGGGGAGGAATGAAAGAGGAAGCTGCCTGCAATAATTTTGCACTAGGCATAATTTAATGGTAACTAAAACTTCGATTAAGAATCACGAAAGAATGTTGTATATGTGGATCGTAGTAGGACCGCTGCCCAGCCCAGCTGTTCCTCGCTGCCCGTCGCTGCCGAATCGCCGTCACCAGGGTTCGCTGCTGGACGTCGCCGCGGCCCAGAATCCATCGCTGTCGCAGCCGAGGACCCACCCTGATCCCCGGGAACCAATATTGTAGCCCAGGATCGCTGTTCCAATCCCCGGGAACGGCCTGCACGTCCAGCTGCCCTGATCATCGCTGCTGCCGTTTTGCCCGCCGACGGTGCGGCCTGGGAACCATGGCTGGTCACCATCCACCACCAGGGTTGTCACAACCTCACTGTCATTGGACTCCTCACCTTCTCTCTGACTATCCTACTTTCTTTTGTCTCGTCTCTTCCTAATCCCTGTTTTAATAATGGCCAACATTCCCACCACCACCACAATTATCCACTACACCGACCCAGACCAATCCCCCACCACCACTACTTGGAGCAGCTCTTACGTTTAACCCTCTCCGATGTCCTTTCCGCCACCACCACCTCTCAAGTTCTCCCCACCCCCAACTGTCCCACTTCCCCTAAATTATCCCTGTGAATACCAACCCTCTCCCCAGCCCGCACGTCACCCACCAAGCCACATTGACAGAAACACCCCAATCACCACTGCAGTTACCATCACCACAACAGGGCTCTCCGCCTCTTCCCCCTTGACCCTGTCTCGCTCCCCCTACCCAGCTCCAGCTCAACAGGAACAAAGAAGAAAACCCCCAAACATGGCAGGATGGAACCCCCTCCAGGCACGTCCAAGAAGGCTCCCCCCTCCCCCTCCCCCTCCTCGTCCCCACCCCTATGCAGATGCAATGGACACAACTCCCATCCCTCCCCCACCCAGCCCAACATCTACACCTTTGTCCTCTCCTGCCCAGACACCCACTTCCTTGTTAACCGAACCCTGTCAGTCGAACTCTGAAAATATTACTGTGCCTCACCTATTGCCCAGATCACCATCAGTAGGGACACCATCCTAATCAAATGTCCCAGCTCCTCCTTCCATACAGACATCCTACAACGCCTTCCCCATATCCATCTCGGCCCCCATACTAACCTGACTCCTTATTACACCACTTCATCTCCCTGCCCAGACCTGCCTTCCCACCGTTTGCCTACCCCCACTGCCGTGATCACCAAACTTAGTCCAGTGATTATGGAGGAAGAGGTGTTGGGACAACTCATCTCCCACCCCAACATCTCTATCTTGTCCATCAAATGGAGCCACAACATCACCAGCCCAACCTACCTGATGCGGTTTTTCACTGAATCTGCATCATCCATTGACCAGATCTTCGTCAAGAGAGTGTTGATCTATGACCGCCACCACAAGGTGGAACCTTCCCGATCTCAACTCCAATCCTATCGTTGTGCACAGTGTCTCATGAACAATGACCATCTAACACAGAATTGTCACAACCCTCTCACCTGTCCCCACTGCAAATCCCAGCACCTTCACAAGCGCTGCCCTAACCTTGCCTCCCCACCTACCTGCAACACCTGTGCTGGCCCCCAGCCCAACTACTCCTACAAGTGCAAGTCCATCCCCATCCCCTTCACCCCTGAACTCAGTGCCCCATCCGTCCTGTGGCTCTCTCCATGCACCCAAACAATTCCTCTGTGTGAAACATTCCTCTAACCCCATTGTCTCTACCTTCTCTATCACTCTGATGGCCCCCCTTCCCTTGCACAGGTCAGAGTGACGATAGGCCACCTCCGCCATCAGCCCATCCAGCTAGAACCTCTGCTTAATGATCCAACAGAACACCTGAGCCTCTTTCTCCCATCCCTCACTGTCACCCTAGCCAGCATCTATGTCTGCAGCAATGCTCCCCTTCCTTATGACTTCCTTTCCTATGACGATCACTCCATCATGACCTACTTGATTGTCACCAACCTTAACCTTTATTTCCGTCAGCCTGCAGATCTCTGGCGGTGGAGTCAGTTGATGATAATTTCAGACGTTTAATTTTTTATAATTTCATTTGCATTTATTTTTCCGAGTTTTAGAGACAATAAACTAAATTTTTACTTCTCAGTAGAACAGAACTTTTACTGAAACAATAGTTAACGCCACATTCCCATACCTTGTGAGGTTATTTAGCATTAACTATTTTATTTTCTACTTACAGAGTGGTCATTTGGTTAATTTTGAGCACAGTTGAGAACCTTTTACCTCTCTTTATCACGTTCACTGCTTTCTGGTGTCTAGCCTGTGTGTCAGAGTAGAATTATTACACTTGCAGAACCAAACATTTTAGGGTATAAAACATTGCAAATCAGTCCTTGTGCATTATACAAGGGTGAAGAAATACTCTGTCAAGTTGCAGAGACAGGCTGGCAGCACGTAAAGTTAAACGCACTACATAATGACGACCCTGCCAGGATAGGTTTCTGACTGTTCGAAACAGAATTAGAGAATGCGAGAGTCGCGCATTGCTCAGATGAAACATATTTCGTACATTTTTTTTTTAATTTTTACTGGATTTACGATGCTGACAGGGTATGTGTTTGTCCGTTTGAACCCGACTGATAGTGAGGGTTGTGCGTTAACCTGTTGAAAAGTTTTTATGAGTTTTATGAGTTGGCAGAATAGGCGCAGTACATATCCATCTGAACTGAAGACAGGATTGCGTGATATTTGGGAGAAAAAGGATTTGTAGATTGGTAATTTTTTGTAGTTTAGTAATTTGTGTGTAGTCATACGTTTTTCCCTTTGCTGTAGCACAGCTGAGTTTAATATAGATATTCATCATTGCTTTGATGGTTCATCTAATTGGTAAGTCGGTTGACAGTTATGTAGGTAGCTGTTGGTTGCTGGGATTGATTGATGAGGCGACAGTATGTACAGGAAGACAAAATTGTATCTGATACCAGGGGAGATCATGGGTTACCATCTCCGTCAAATACGGACAAAATCGAAGTAGATTTAACAGGAGGAGATAGGTTGGGGGGGGGGGGAGATGGAGAATCCTGAGCTTACAGTTAGATGTAGGGCATATTCTGAGTCGGATATAGAAGGAAGGAAGCTTAGGTTTTAACGTCCCGTCGACAGCTTGGTCATTAGAGACGGAGGTAACGCTGGGAGTTTTTGGGTAAGGATGGGGAAAACAATCGGCCGTGCCCATTGAAAGGCACCATCCAGGCATTTGCCTGAAGTGATTTAGAGAAATCACGGAAAACCTAAATCTTCATGGCCGGAGTTGGATTTGAACCACCGTCCTTCCGAATGAGACTCCAGTGTGTTACCACTGCGCCACCTCGCTCGGTCGGATATAGACACTTCTATGATAGAATTAGAGAGAGCGGAAGCGAAACGAGAAGGAAAACGTGATGTACGTTCGATGTATTCCAATACATAATATGCGTCTGTTCAAGCCAAGCGAAACAGAGTAGACAACGTAGACAAAGTTGAAGAAAAAACGAAAGGAACGTGATTACGATATGTAGAGCCGACGTTCATATTGTAAACAGAAAATTAAACACACAGATTCAGCAAGTGGAGTTACTAGCATCACTTCATGGCTCTGTAACAGACGCAACTGCTTCTATATAAAGAGAAACAGTACGGCAAGGACAGGTGCAGTATGCGGATTTATGAGCGCCACTGCATGGTTCTGTAAACGCCGTAACTGATACATTTGGTAATTGAAGACCGCTAACACGAGGACAACAAAAGAAGATGTTACATCCATAGATATTACGGATATGCTGCAGGCGATGATGCAGCAGACGAAGATACAAGATCAAGAGTCTAAAACACGGAGTAAAGAGTTTGAGCAAAGTTTAACAACAGGTTTGAAAACACAAAGTCGAGAACTTAAGGAAACAAAAACACGAACAAGCTAACTTACACAAATGTCATTTGCGCACAGCCGGCCGCGGTGGCCGAGGGGACTGAGGCGCTTCAGTCACGGTCTGCACGGTCACTACGGTAGGGGGTTCGAATCCCCCCTCGGGCATGCATATTTGTGCCGTCCTTAGTTGTAGGTAGTTCATAAGTAGTTTGTAAGTTTAGGGACTGATGACCCCGTAGTTAAGTCCCTTAAGCTTAACAAACATTTGAACATTTGATTTGCGCACAAAAGTCGCAGCTACGTGCACGTCGTACTATGAATTTAGCACAGCATTTTTGACATGGTACTGGTCGACAAAATCACTAAATCGTATTAAATACATACGGACTGCTACACAACGTACAATATGAGAAATTAGGGGACAAGAGTCCAGTGAAGTATCTTGAAAACACGGACAATAAATAAATGAATAAATAAAAAATAAAAAATAAATGTTTGGAGACGCCATATAGTAATGGAAAATTACTGTGCCTTTTCAAAGGAACCATCCCGGAATTTGCCTGGAATTTGCCTGGATGGCCGGGAGTGAATTTGAACCACCGTCCTTCCGAATACGAGACCAGGGATAAAATTGTTTGTCTTTGCATGTTTATGAGTTAGTTTTTGTGTAAAGTTACGAGGTTAAATTCTAATCTAAAAATTATTTGAAATTGAATTATAAAGCGAAGTTGAAAACAACCTTCTACATTGTGTATAAAAGAGAAAGGACAGTAACACAATTGGTAACCAAATAAATAAATAAGTTAAATACGAGGGTTGAAACTTAAATAGTGGCAACACTGCTGTGGAGACACTATGCAATGGAATCTACTACTGTCACTGATGTCACACGTTGTTGACATACCTACTTTACCTCGGAGCAAATGGATTCGCCCGCTCCACGTCACCAGCGTGCGCACAATAAAGGGAAACACAGTCACTTGTAGCGTGCGATCTAACATATGAGTGTCACTAAGTATGACTGTGATGGCGTTATCCTAACGTCAATGTACAGTATTACAGTTCATCTTTGGAGCATCACCTGCGACCAGCTTTGAGAAAGAAGCGACAACACTTTCTGTGTAAACTCGCCCATCATGGAGGTAGAGCGATATGTGAAGAGTCAAGAAATACTGACGTCCTTACATGTCATTTTCAAGTATCGTATCGTCATCCACGTATTTTTCTGAGCAATTTGATAACCCACACATGATATCTGTAATGGTAATTAGAGACAGTACTTAGTGCTCTTGCAAAAATCATTGCGTTTAATAGGCTGCATATATTAAGACCCTGGCAGTACACAGGAATTTTAACCCTCGTGTCACGGCACAGAAGCCACGTGTGTTTTGGAAATGGAGCTGTTACTCTACCTTACAAGGAGAGGCCCCAGGCTGAGCAGCAGACAATCTCGACTGACAGCTTTTAGCAGACAACAGGAGTTTTCTCGTCCTTTGTGTGGTGTGTTGACTCGCCTGAGTAGCTAACCTGCTGTTTATGGCAGTAGCAGCCTCCACAAGACATTGGAGACGTAGAATAGGGATGTTACGGAGGTTCGTTTCCGATTCCGAAAGTTCGGAACTTACGATTCATTTTGCTCCTTCGATTCCGATTTCGGTTCCGATAAATTTTAAACGGAAGTTATATCGGAGGTTGATGTACATTGGCAGCGGCGGCAGCGGCCGCAGTCAGCGTGTACAACCGTTTTCTTGTCCAAGACCGTATAAATTAAATTTTGAGACTATTGTTTCATCAGTAATGACACCTAAGACTAATGCTGGAGTTCCATTATTTGTCAGAAGGCACTGGTTTATAGCAGGGCTGGCCAGAAATTCTGTACAAGCGCAGTTGTTTGTAAATCTATCGGACCAAACTCCGTGGTCATCAGTCCGTAGCTTAGAAACTACTTAAACCTAGGTAAACTAACCTAAGGACAACACACACACACCCATGACCCAGGGAGGACTCGAACCTCCACGGCGAGCAACCGCGCGCTCCGCAGCGAGACGCTTTAGACCGCTCGGCTACTCCACCGCGGCACACGTGCAGTGCTGCACAGTGCTGCACATGTGCAACTTCCGGGTCCAACCTGTCACGTAGTGTGTCTATGCACAGATGTCACTGCTCTCGCTTCACCCGATATACCAACTACAGCGTTCTAGTGTGCATTAGGTACACGTGTCCAATCACATCCGACAAACATGATGTTTTGGACAGTTTTTTTCCTACTGAAGAATTTGCTTAATGAGTACATTAGAGAAAAACGTATTCCAATTAGAGACGATCCTTTGTTGTGGTGGAGAGTGACTGCAAGATTTCAACCCGTGTACTCCATTATCCGCCAATATTTGCCGTCTCCACCAAGCTCAGTAGCCGGCGAACAACTTTTTAGTGGCGCTGACCTAATCTATGACCCATTGAGGAGTATATTGGACGGAGAAAAAGCTACCAAGCTTTCGATTATACAATATAATTAAGTTCTTTTGGAGTCACTTCATCTGTGTTGATTTAGTATTAGTGTTTAAGACTTATTTTTATTTTCAACTCCCAGGTATATAGTATAAAACTACCTGTATTTACTTTTTGAACTAATAATAATTTTAATTCAATGCTTCACCTTTATCTTTAATAATAAGTATGTAACTGATGAATGACACGTGTGTAATTTTATTTTCTTAAACCTACCCTTAACAGTTTAAAATAGCTCTCTCCTGCCTCCAGTTTCGATTTCGGTTCCGATTCAGGTTCCGGTTCCGATAAACCAAATTTAAAAACTCCGCTTCCGAAATCGGTTCCGATATAACCACTTCCTTTACATCCCTAATGTAGAGTTGCGCCAGATTTTTAACAGGCACCATGAGTGCGTATTGTGTGTGTTGTCTTTAGGTTAGTTTACCTAGGTTTAAGTAGTTTGTAAGCTACGGACTGATGACCACGCAGTTTGGTCCGATAGATTTACAAACATTTGAACATTTGATTTTTTTGCTTCTCATTATCTGTATGAAGCAGTTATGTCTCTGCTGCAAAATTTATGAAAATCTCAAAATATATACGTCTGACCAAGCCATGAAAGGACAGGCTCTGTCTGTCTGTCTTCTTGCACAATGACTAGACGGTGCGGTCCAATGAAAATAATTAGTGGCTCACTGTGGATTTTCCTAGTGGTACAAACAGCGATGCGTGGTGCTCAGTGTTGAATGGCATGCTTCATATGCAATTCAGGCACTTTCACACAGTGAGCAGTGGGTATTTTTGCCGGTCCACGGTAATAATTCACGTCTGCAATGATAGTGAGAAGGCGCTATGGGAGCTGGTTTGTTGAATCAGGTTGAAGAAATCGTTCAAAATGTTCAAATGTTTGTTAAGCTTATGGGACTTAACTACGGGGTCATCAGTCCCTAAACTTACAAACTAATTATCAACTACCTTATACTTAGGACGGCACAAATATCCATGCCCGAGGGGGGATTCGAACCCCCGCCCGTAGTGGCCGTGCAAACAGTGACTGGAGCGCCTCAGTCCCCTCGGCCACCGCGGCCGGCGAAGAAATCGTCGCTCAAGTTGTAGAGACAGGCAGTCGGCACGTAAAATTAAACACTCTAGAACCATCTCGCCATACTGGTGTCGTGGATCGATTCTAGTTTTAACGCCTGCAATGTGTCGGTTGGATTTCGTCCGTGAAGTGTATATTTTTAACTGGCACAATCATATTTACTTCTCCTCCGGTTACTCCAAGTAAAAACGTCAAGTTGCTCAGTAGTTCAAAATTAAACGAAAATCGATTCGCTGTCACTTGGGACAGAGCCGAATTATAGTTTGCAGTCACAGGCAGAATACATGGCAACCGACTCTGTCGTCAGAAAGCTTTCCTTACATTACAAAACTTTATTTTATAAGCCAACTAGCTGGAAACCCGGAGATGTTCGGGTATTTATTTATTTATTCCTGCCATTTTTCAGGAGTATATTCATTTGTATGTCTGTAAAATCTGTTGGGAATGCAATTAGTAGTAAAGAAGTAATAGATTAAAACTTAGTGAGCGATGGAGCGGTTTTCCATGAACGTTACTGTTTATGTGCTTATATCTCATAAATTACGTGTCGGAATGTGATACAATTTAGAAGTTACATTCAACTGTATATGTGTATACTGTCTGTAAAATTTCCTGTTGCTACAATTTGTAGTGTTCAAATTATAAATTCTAACGTCATACCGAGAGCCGTAGTTTTACTCCATAAACAGAGGAAAAGTAGTAAGCGAGAAACTTTTTTCCTTTCATCATTTTACTGTGGTTGCCAGCGAGAAAAAGTTTAATAAAGGTTTGAAATTATGTTTAAAGTTTGTTGCAAGTCGCTAAGTACTGTCATTCTCATACAGTGTACTTCGAAAATCTCGCCGCCTTATATGGCATTTTTTGCGATATCTCTTGGTTATGACGTAATATATTTTGAACCATGTGCCGTATGTGATTCTTAACCATGCAGCAATTGTTACCTCACGGTAAGGAATGTGTGTACCAAATTTGGTTGAGATCGGACCAATTGTTTAGGAGAAAATGAGCAGGATTGTCGCAAAATGAAGCAGTTTTTCTCGCATCTCATTGTTTATAACGTCATACCTCGTGAACTATACTCTTACACTTACAGCGACCGTCCTCATGGATTGAAGCTTATGTGTACAAACTTTCATAAAGATTGGAACAAAACTGTAGATTTGTACGCAACACGTACAAACATATGGACATTCTGCTTTATATATTAGAAGAAGATGGTCGTTAAGGACATATAGCTCTTATTTTCTTCATTCTTGAGACGTAAGGTCTACATAGAGCATACTGGACTTCTAGTGAAATGTAATTTTTGATGTCTCTTCATATACTATCAATAAGAACGACATATGTCGTTGTTTCTAGTCAGACAAGCACACATCCTCATTCCTTTTGAGTTAACATTTTAGATGTAACGTCTATTCATGCAAAGAAAGGGCGTCGATAGGTTCGGGATTCGATTCCCGGTCAGGTATAACGTAATTAAATATCGCTGTTGGTGAAAATATTAGACTCCTAATATATGAGATTACTTATTTATCATCCAATTCAAGATCAGATATGGGAAATGATATTTGTGATGAAATCTCCGGTGTTTCACACATTTATGCCCATTCAGCAATGACGATCTTTGTCAAGATTGAGTGTCGGTAAGACACAAATGCTTTGTTTCGTCAACAATGACTGAGGTGATAGTTTAGATTCCAGAACAAGATAGTTCGTCATATCATTCCAAGTTGAAAAGGTGTACTAATACTTGTTCAGTTTGGTACAGATAAACTGCTGTTGATACGCAGTTAATATTGAAATTTCCGGAGTTTGCTGCTCTTAATCGGGTTTTTATTATCTGGTTAATTATAAAGCCGTTAACACAACACAGTTCGCCACAGGAATAAAGTTTCGCAGTTCTGAAAAAAAAAAAAAAAAAAAAAAAAAAAAAAAAAAAAAAAAAAAACGATTCAGAGAGCAAACGTATTTACAATTGCTATAGAACCTTAGGAATTCCGATACCGTCGTAAAATCTGTTATTCATAGTAATGTTAAATGTTGTGTATGGCTTATTGAAAGTTTTGTATATCTAATTCTAATGAGTGTGGTAACGCTTCTGATATTTCAGTTATTGTAATAACGTTAAAAACTTGATAACTTCATGTCGTTTGCAATATCGTGGTGTTATTTTTCATCTTAAATGATTGGCATTGTAAAATAATTATATATTAAATATTTGTATTCATCACGTCTGACATAATTATTTTGATTTAAATGTCTCTTTAAAAGTCTCTGGTCAGTTTGTGATATGATTCTGCGAAATTCCTGAAAAGGAACAATTTTATTTGTTTTTTACCACCACAGGCTAGACTTTGTGGTGTCGATGCAGCTCGTAGTTTCTTGCTTCATGGACTGCAATGATGTGTGAACCTGTAAATTTTTTAATTTAATTTCTTTGATAACAGAAGGTCTCTATGTACCGAATGGAAAATTCACTACCAAATCTGGAATTGCCAGGAGTATCTGTGTCTAATATAACAATCAATTTTATAATTAGCTTCAAATAAAGTCGCGTGTGTAAAATCTGCAGGTTCGTAATTCCAGGTGAGGTAGCTCCCGTAGACTCTCTTTCTACTACACCAAAATAAAATTACATGTTGAAGAGACGAAATAATTGTAGACGAAAGCAGAACTTACTTTAAGTTGAAATACATATATTGAGCGTTCGTAATACATCGATGCACTTTCCATAACATCCCAATAATAATCATATACTCCTACAGAATATTCTAAACTCTATCAGCAAAGAACACCCACTTTTTTCTCTTCCTAGCAATTACATGGAGATTCTATATGTTCTGAAAAATACTTTACGGTGAATTTTGATATATATTAAATACAGCAAACATTCTAATTAGCCTTGAAATTAATTTATAACATAACAAAATCTTTTATCTACAATTACATCGTTAACAAATATGTGACACATAATACTAACAAATATCTTACAGCATAAAGAGCAGTTTTTTCTAGTGGATCCTTTTGAATAGTCGAATGACTACACCACGAAGTGGTTAGAATACCCGCAAGACACCTACGTTGTGTGGGATTCACGTATATAAGGCGGAACGCAATTCAGGTCATTCGGATATTTTTTCTCATCATAGCACACGTCATCTGCCAGAGTCTGATCTATCACACCAAGTGCGCACGCCCCATACCATTACAGAGCCTCCACCAACTTCAGTGGCCTGCTGATATGCAAGGTTCATGGATTCCGAGGTTGTCTCCATACAAGTACACTACATCAGTTCGATACAACTGGAACAAAACACGTCAGACCAGGCAACATGTTCACTCATCATTAATCCATAGTCGATCTTGACTGGCTCAGGCGGGGTGCACCGCTTTTAGGTGTAAGAAGAGAGTCGTTAAGAGCGAGACTGTACGGAGGATGATCAAACACGTCCAAGTGAAATTCCCGTAAGAGTTGTTTGGTCACATTCGCCTTGTCAGGTCTGGCAGCAATGTGAAGGGAAGAAGAAGACTCCTTTCATCTCTTCTTACAACTAAAATCTGTCCTTGGTGGCCAACACTTCAACAATGATAAGCTGAAAGACCATGTTTGCCACATGGTTGAATACACAGGCGGCAACCTTCTATGAAGAAGGCACACAAAAACTTGTCGCATGCTATGACAATTGCCTACAAAATTTCGGAAGTTATGTAGAAAAGTAGTTTAACCGTTACAGATTTTTATACAATATTTTTTTTTTTTTTTTTTTTTTTTTTTTTTTTTTTTTTTTTTTGTATCTGTTCACGTTTGGTTTATATAACCAAATGGAACTTACTTTGTGGACATACCTCGTACGTCACTAGATAACGGAAGTTTAAGCCGAACGGGACCGTCAAATACTTCAAATAAATAATATTACATAGCAACGATTTTGTTAATTATTGTTATTATATCGCTTGCTGACGTTTACTACGCTGTGGGCCCTATGGGATATAAAACACAGTTTTATAACTTGATTGTCCCTGGACTCTTATTTGACTTCAATATTGACAAGAACGAGATAAAATTATTAACATTTAACAAGCCTGATCTATTTCTAGCACGTTTAGGTTGTACTGAGCTAAAAACACACACATTGGTCACAAATATTAGTTAGATTAAGTTCTGTAGAGTAATCACACAGGGGATAAAATTACCACATATCATTGGCCCATATTATGTTACTAACACCAATTGTGGACCGTTTGCAATTGACTGTTGACAGCTCAAAATTTAATTGCAAGTAACGCCTTGCCCGTTCATCTGAGACGAAATTTGAATAAACGGAACTGGAGAGGAGAAAATTCTCCACAACTTTGCTCTCCTATGTTCTTTTCCATATCTCACAACGTTTCAGAGATATTTGTAAAAGTAACGCTGATTTGACACTGTTCGTATGTCTGCTCGTAACGTGTTCTCACTTTCTTGAGCCGCGCTGTACAACTGATCGATACCAAATTTACCAGTGTTGAGAACCTCTCTCTGGCGCCTTAATCAGGTGCCGCTGGAGGGACTAAGCCCTATCTTGGCTATTTTTCGTCGGATCGGAAAATTTTTCAAGTGAAAGTTGTGCAGAACATAATATCGAGTAACTTTCGCTTGAAATTTTGAATCTGTTATTTGGTAAACACGTATAAAGATATATTTCTTCACATGGCTCTAGCATTATATTCTTCTGCCGTCTCATTTAATGGGTGTTTGAAGAATGGTTTGAGGTTCATACTTAATCTATTTCCCACCTTTGCCAATATTTCAGACAAAAAATAATAAACATATAAATAATATAAAATGAAATATGTAAAAATATTACCTATTAGCTTATCATATTTAAAAATGTAATTTTGTATTATTTTCTTAAAACTTTGTTCTAATTTTTGATATATTTAATTTCATATTATTTGTATTTTTACTATTACTTCTGTCCAAAATATTTGTAAAAATCATAAAACTAAAGGAGAAACTAAAGTGAGCACGCCAGTGCGGTTATTTTTTTCTATGATCGATCAATCACAGCATGTGAGATTTACATATAAGAGCCAAATAAACTGATATATGCATACGTATGCAAAAAAAAAAAAAAAGAAAGTATACTCTAAGAGGACGGCGTTGCGGTGGGAAATGCCTGTATAAGAAAACATGTGCCTGTCGCAGACGTTAGATTGGGTACTGCTGCTACAATGACAGCTCAGTACGATTTAAGTGAGTTTGAGCGTGGTGTTATAGACGGCGCGCGAGAGATGCGACACAGTATCTCCGAGGTAGCGATGAGGTAGGTATTTTCCCGTACAACCATTTCAGGAGTGCACCGTGAATATCGGGAATCCAAAAATACCTCAAATCTCTGAAATCGCTGCTGCCGGAAAAAGCTCCTCCAACAATGGGTCCAATGACGACTGAAAAGAATCATTCAACGTCACAATAGTGAAACCCTTCCGCAAATTGATGCAGATCTCATTGTTGGGCCATGAAGCAGTAAGTGTCACCGTGCGGAATGTTTCAAATGTTTGTATAGCTTATGGGACTTGACTACGGGGTCATCAGTCCCTAAACTTACAAACAATTTATGAACTAACTAATACTAAGGACGGGACAAATATCCATGCTCGAGGGGGGATTCGAACCCCCGACCGTAGTGGCCGTGCAGTCTGTGACTGGAGCGCCTCAGTCCCCTCGGCCACCGCGGCCGGCCCGTGCGGAATATTCCAAGAAACATCATCGATATGGGCTTTCTGATTTCTTCAGAAATTGTTTGTGTGGATTGTTGCCTGGTACGGGACTGAAACATGAACGATAAATAGTTGAGACAGGAAGAGGAAATATAGTGCTACAGAATATAAGGAGGGAAGATCGCTTAACGAATGAGGAGGTATTGAACAGAATTGGGGAGAAAAGGAATTTCTGGAATACCTTGACTAAAGAAGGGATAGATTGGTACGACACATTCTTAGAAAATCAAGGAATAGTGAATGTAGCATTGGAGGGAAACTTGTTCGGTAAAAATAGAAGAAGAACAAGAGACGAATACAGTAAGCAGATGCAAATGTTTGTGGCTTGCCGTTCTTACATGAGGGGATAAAAAGGCTTGCTCAGCGTAGTGCACGGTGGAGAGCTGCATCAAACCAGCTCCTAGACTCAAAAACACAATAGCATTATCTCCTATTTCTTACTCTCCAACCCCAAAAACCAAATTAGGAAGAAAGTTAACCCGCGCGGGAATGGACGTGCCTTTTTAGGCTTTATATCAGGGACTGCGCGGCCGCTCCCGCCGATGGTTCGCCGGTACGTGTATTGTTCTTAGGATACGTTTAAGTAGTTTGAAAGTGTAGAGACCCATGACTACAATGGTTTGGTCCTATAGGTTAACAAGCATTGGAACATTTTCTGAATGAAGTTTAATTATGTACATGCATTGCAGTGACACCTTTATTGCAGCCTCATTTCTACATTACATCCTTGCACATTAAAACGATACGTTTTTCAAAATCCCAACCTATGTGCAACATTTTCGATTATTGTGAACTATTACAAGGGTCACAGACTAACTTGCATATGAGTTGTTGATTTCTGCTTGTCTTATACACCTACGTATCGCATTTAAAACCTTGGTACAAGACTCGAAGTAAGCTATTCTTCACTTTATTAATTACAGAAAATTGCCACCGTGCCACTGATTCCATCCTTATAGAACTGATGATGACACATTTTTCAAAGAAATAGGGTGACGCTGAGGCATTTTTTCAATTTGCATTTACCATTAATATGGACACTCTAGGCAACAGTAACTCGGTTGTATTTTTAATGGATGTAGTGTTCTTGCGTATAACTCCCAAGGTTCTTGACCAAAGATTTTACCGTTATCAGGGTAGAATGTTTCATCTGGGACGCTTTAACATAGTGGTGTATGGAAAAATTTCATTTGTGTCTACACTAAAACTGCGACATCTATAGGAATCATACCAGCGCATAATTATTTTGGCCTATTTTTTTCCTTTTTGCTTACAGTTTTATTGTTTGCTGGTAGTGCACCCCACAATAAATTCGGTGTTTGGGCTTTAAATTTTAGTTTTTATCAAGTGAGCTTAGAGGCGAGAAGGCTAGCTCAGAACTGGTGTGTTAAACATATGTCATAAGGGCGCCCCGCCGATGTAGCAGACGGCAAGTCACTAGGCGAACATTGCACACAACTGTCGAGGAAATGGAGTGAAACAGCAGACACCGCAATATAGGCTGTCTGAAACCTTCTGAGTGATTGTGGGTCTACAAGATATTATATTGCGATGTGCATATTTATTGTGTTACTGGCGTACACAGCTATACCTCATATCGTCAATTCAGTTCATTATAACGGTTCAGTTGACGACCACCCGACTCATTGTACTCGTATGTTCAAAATATTCAAATATTTGTTACACTAATAGACCAAACTGCTAAGGTCATCCGTCCCTAGACTTACAGACTACTTTAAATTAAACTTACGCTAAGGGCAATACACACACACACACACACACACACACACACACACACACGCCCGAGGGAGGACTGAAACCTCCGACGGGAATGCTCGTGCAATCCATGACAATATGCCTTAGACCACACGGCCATTTCCGCGCGGCGTTCTCGTATTATTGCATATTTGTAGTGAAGATAATTCCTACGCCACCCACATTGGTGGCTACCGATCATTCTTTTTCAGGATATGGGCAGGCGTTGTCGAAGATCACCTAATAGGATCTTATTTGCTTCTTCTTCGTTTCACTGGTCTACGTCCGGCCGCGGTGGCCGAGGCGACTGAGGCGCTCCAGTCACGGTCTACACGGCCACTATGGTTGGGGGTTCGAATCCCCCCTCGGGCATGGATATTTGTGCCGTCCTTAGTATTAGCTAGTTTGTAAGTAGTTTGTAAGTTTAGGGACTGATGACCCCGTAGTTCAGTCCCATAAGCTATATAAACATTTGAACATTTTTGAACTGGTCTACGTTACGTAGTGCTCCTGCGAGATATACTGCGACAGTTCTTACAAGGAAAGTACTTGGGCTCGAACAAACACATATACACCAAAATCAAATGAGAGATAATGTAAAGATCCCTTATTGCACTAGTGATACTCCCGCATCTGCAAAACTCTCTTTAGAGGCCTCTGCGTGTGCCATGCCGCATTGCACTTTGACCTGTCGGTTCGCCAGTAGGGACGATGCAATGTGCCTCCGAAGTTGAGTTTTGTGATGTTATTTGTGTGGTGAAGCGTCAGATGGGGCGGCGATTGCTAATCATTCTTGCTAATGTATTGCGATTAGTTGAGATGAAGTTACGAAGAACCCTTCTTCGTGAAGATGGTATTAGTGTAGAAGATGAATCATTTGCATGCGTTCTCGTATCTGTTATGGTACAGAAATATGAGCATAAGTTAGGTACTGTTGTAACACTAACACATCAAATGTTCAAATGTTTGTTAAGCTTATGGGACTTAACTACGGGGTCATCAGTCCCTAAACTTACAAACTACTTATGAACTACTTACGAACTAGGACGGCACAAATATCCATGCCCGAGGGGGGATTCGAACCACCGACCGTAGTGACCGTGCTGACCGTGACTGGAGCGCCTCAGTCACCTCGGCCACCGCGGCCGGCCACTAACACATAATGATGATAATAGGGATGATAATGACGAACAACTCATTGCACGCGGTAGTGCTACGGTAAGTGCGGGAAGAGGCGATGGAAGCAGTGGCAGTGAATGCCAACAATCTTTCGGGAAGAAGGTTAAAGTTGCAACTATCATCACGGCTTTTGATGACAATTCGCTAGAGAACATATACGATGATTATTAGATACGTTATGGTTAAGATATCTGCATTACGTATGGCGTCTATAATTACATCTACAGTGCTATCTAGAGCATAGTTGCAGAGCTTTGCAGAAAAACGACACCCACCAGCACATTGAGGTGTACATAGAGATTCTGTAACCAAAAGTTCATACAGTTATGTTTGTTCGGGCCCATGTACATTCCTTGTTAGACATTCTACCTCTTTATTGTCCTAGGAAGGATGTGGCTTCAACACCACGGTGCGTCAAGCCACTTCGATGTTAATGTCTGCGAGTGCCTAAACAGCACGCTGGAAAGAATAGCCAGATTGCATACCTGTGTACCTTTCCTTCCGGCGCTACGTCAGTTGGTTGGTGTGCGATATCCCCGTAAAAACGGATCTGCTTGCTAGGGTCGAAGCTGCCTTTCTCCTAGTGTAGCGGACGCCAAGAATCTTTGAGAGAGTGCGGCAGAATTTCATACACCTTCGCCAAGTGTTTACTGAGACTGGCGGTCGTCACACTGAACATTTGTTATGTTGTGATGTGATATACGCTGTGTATGTCCCAGCAGAATAAGTAGGCATTTGCGACCATTAGTTTTCTGTCTCAATAGAATTTGTGGACCCAGTATAGCCTGTTTCAATGTGACCCATGTATATCAAAGCAGGGCGTCCAAACGTCGCATCGAGGGGTTGGCCGTCATTACAGACGTCGGACATCGTAGGCTCGGCAGAATGGTAAACCAGTACAGGCGGCAAACTGTGGCGGAACTAACATCAGACTTTACGCTTGGCACCGCATAAGTGTGTCTGAGCACACAGCGGAACAAACACTCCTAACTATGGGCCTCCGCAGCGTACGATCCATGTTTGTGCCAATGTTACCATCACGATATCGGCAGCCACGACTGAAACCGGAACGTGACTATCATCACTGGACTTTGGTGAAGTGGAAGAGCGTTGCATGGCAGGTTGAATCCCGATACCCTGTTCATCCTGCCGATGGGAGGCTGCGAATCCTGGAACAGCCCCTTGACGCCTGTACAGCGGGAAGGAGACATGCTGGCGCCGGCTCGGGCATGCTATAGGCAGCTTTCTCTTAGGCATCCATGGGCCCAGTGGAGCTCGTGAGATGCATCATGGCAGCTAAGAAGTATCGTACACTGGTTGCAGACCACGTAAACCCCTTCATGACCGTCATGTTTGCCAACGGCGGTGGTATTTTTCGACAAGATAATGTGCCACGTTACAGATCCAGGATTATGATGGAGAGGTTCTAGTAAATAGAGTTGCATTTGATGTGCTGGTTCTCCAGCTCGCCAGATCTGTAACCGATCGAACACATGGGGATGTGATCGAATGTGGCGCCAGATCTCACTGTCCCTCTCGGAGGAATTTACGGAAATTAGGTGACTTGTGTGAGCAGATGTGGTGTCAACTCCTCCCAAGACCTCATTGCTTCTGTGCCAAGACGCGTCGCCTCTGTTACCCGTGCCAAAGGCGGGCATGCCGGCTATTACGTTAAGTGGTCATAATGTTCTGGCTGACCCGTGTAAAAGCAGATGGCCATCTGGGTAGCGATGAAGATAATTTATACGATAATAAATTAAATCCTAGATAATTACTTACACTCTCTAGCATAAGAGCCAGGTTCAAAAATTATATATAGGGTAAGGTGGTACAATTGCTATCATTTCGGACAAATGTTATTGTAACTGTAAATATATTTAGAAAAGAAATAATTATGAGTATGGCACTTGTTCTTGGATGTTTAATAAATATTGAACACAAATATTAGACAATTACAAATGTTGGTATAAACACAAAAAGTTTACAATGAGAAAAATCGATCGAAAATGTATCACACTAGGTACAATAACGCCACACAAAGGCAAGTATTACCAACACTATGAGACTAACAAATGGCGGGAAACCTGTTGATCGGAATTGTACCTCAAATCAAATGTTTGTAGAGCTTATGGGACTTAACTACGAGGGCATCAGTTCATAAACTTACAAACTACTTATGAACAAGCTAATACTAAGGACGGAACAAATATCCATGCCCGAGGGGGGATTCGAACCCCCGACCGCAATGACCGTGCAGACTGCGACTGGCGCGCCGCAGAAAGCTCGGCCACCGCGGCCGGCGAATTGTACCTATTTCGAATTTTGGCCCACTTTAGGTTACGGTAGTAACACTAAAAGTGGGCCTTTGCGATCGTCTTTTGACAGCTCGAAATTTAAATGAAAATAACGGCTTAACTATTCATCTGATACGAAAATTGAATAACCGAATTTGTAGAGGAGAAAATGCTCTACAACTTTGCTCCCTTATGTTTTTCTCATATCTCGTATCGTTTGAGACATATTTGCAAAAATAACGGAGATTTGACACCCTCCATTGAATTTACGAAAACCAGCCGTTCGGAGATGTCACGTGACATTCCTCGCGTATTTGATGATTTTCTTCTTGTAACTTACACGTTGTCATTTCAAAGCAACGGCACACTGAGGAATTACAAAAACACATTGTTCTTCGTACGATACATGATAATCTAATGTCTACAAATGCCATATTAACATCAGTTAACAACGGCCATCAATAGTATAAGATTAAAGAACTCCTGTTTTGATTTATAGCCGTAGCGTATTGGGCAAGGTGCTGGGCGGCTGGACCTCAATTATTTTTTCCTAAAAGGGTTTGAGACACTTTTATTAATTAATTTATTATTATTTAGATTACCATTTTGGTCCAAAATGTTTGCAAAAACTTATAAAACTACAAATCTAAAGTGGGCCTTAAAACACGTCAATGCGATTTTTTAGCATCTTACGCTATAAAACAATGCTGTACTTTATATACAGGGCGAATCTAAATTCGCGCACTCGGGCTTCGCAGCGCAATTCCTCACATGCTAGCAATAAAAAAAAATGTTTCCGGCAGTAAATGGACGTCGCAGATTGAGATGGGTGTGTGTCCCATACGTCAGTGTGTTTCAGAATTGCACTACCACACTAGGGGATGTGGGAGGTGTCTTGAGGAACAAAGTGAGCATAAAACCCATCCCCGGAACGTCATCCAATGACGCTACAGAGCGTCGAAGTTGCTGGAGCTGGTGCCTGTAACTTGGACTCTCCGTAGCGTCGTTGAATGGCGTTTCCGGGCATGGGTTTCCATGCTAATTTTGTTCCTCAAGACGCCTAATACATCTCTTACAAGTTTGTTGGTGTAATTATGAAACACACTGACGTATGAAACACACAGGCATCTCAGTCTTTGACGTCCATTTACTAGCGGAAATATGCGCAGGATGAAATTTTGTGGAAGACATTTTTCATTGTTGGCAGGTGATAAATCGCGCTCCGAAGTCCGTGTGCACGAATTTAGGTTCACCATATATATATATATATATTGATTTGTAAAAAAGATTGCGAGACTAGAGTATATATAAATACGCGAAACGCGCGGCTAGCGCACGTCCTGAGCAGCATGGGGTAGGTCTATGCTAGTCTCGGTTTTTTAGCTCTATATATATGTGTACATTGATTACTGCACGCTAATCTCCCTAAAGCTCAAACGGCTTAACCGATTGGAATAATTTTTGTTTCCTTCGTTCGCTTTAATACGGAGGTGGTTTAGAAAGAAAGTATTGGGGAAATCCATAGTCGCAGCTCAAAAAAGTCGAAAAAATCGAAATTGGTAACTTTGTATGGGCATCGTCACTTCTGACGAGTCTCGTATTTTATGCGCTGCAATACCGTACATCCGATTGCGAAAAAAAAAGAAAAAAGAATTGCACGCTTGCCCTTCAAAACAAGAGGAACGGTACTGCCTACATACAAATTTTCACGGTGCATGGCGAAGGGTCTTTGCGATAGACTCCGACACCAATGTACATCTTGATGAAATTTTGCACAGTTGACCTTCGAAACAAGAAGAAAATCACTGTCTGCATTAGATTTCGAACTGTGCCTCCATAGTTTGACCGATCACCATGAAATTCGGCAGTCATATGTAATTACAGAGGAGGTAATGAAAGAGGAAACGGGATGGATGGGTGGCTAAGACTGGGAGGAGGAGAAGGAGCAATAGGAGGAAGAGTACGAGGAGGAGAAGGACGGGGGAGTACATGGACTAACGGAATATGGAAATTAATAAAGACGCCAGTAACGCCGGGTTTTCTGCTAGCTAACACAAAGAGAAGCCAAAGAGGAAAAAGAGGAAGGTAAGAAATAGGCATACAGATCGAGAAAGGGATGAGAAGAGAGATTAAGAGAAAGAGTGAAGAATCTGTTTCAATTCCCATGCATATTTAGCAATTTCCAATCATAGCTGGGTTCTGTTGTCTTAAATAACCATAAATAGTTTTGGTTTCTTTAATTAAAGGTCGTACATAATTGGTCCCTTCGGCAGTGTACCGTAAGCACATAAAATATGTTTCAAGATCGGATGGCATTCAAATCTCCTGCTACTGGGTACGGTACATAGTGTTAGAGCTATATAACGGACGATTAGAAAATGGTTTCTAAATCAGCCTGCTCACGAGCAATGGAGCGCCTCGTGTTGGGATTAACTTGGAGGATACGGTAAACAAATTGACACTTGGTCAGATATAGACTGGAGTGTTGTACATAACTGCAAATTACTTCGACGACGCGGGGTACGCAACCAGGAGACCACATGGCGAGTTCTTTGTCTGATTTCCAGAGATAACGACCTGACTAAATGTGGACCTGCGATATTGTAAAGCTAGTTGGGGAAACATGGATGCATGGAAAAGTTTAGAGGCGGGTCTTCTCCAGCAGTAGACGTCAAATGTCGATTTAATCAAGACAACAATGACGATGCTACGCATAGTTTAGTATATTCGAGCTGTCACCATAAGTTCCCTTCTCCCCTCCCCCCTTTCTGTTTCTTTCTCTGACCACCGTTTTTCCTCGAAGAAATTTTAAAAAGAATTAAAGTTTGTTTTAATCTGGCTGATTGTGTTTTTCTCGATTTCAAAAAGGCGTTTGATGCGATGCCACACTGCAGACTGCTAACGAAGATACGAGCGTATGGAATAGGTTCACAGATTTGTGACTGATAGGACCGCTATTATTTTCTATCTATATAAATGATCTGATGGACAGAGTAACTTGTAATTTGCGGCTGTCTGCTGATGATGCTGTGGTGTATGGGAAGGTGTTGTCTTTAATTGACTGTAATAGCATAAAGGATGACTTAGACAAAATTTCTAGTTGGTACAAAGAATGGCAGCTAGCTCTCAATGTAGAAAAATGGAAGGTGATGCGCATGAGTAGGAAAAACAATCGAATAGTGTTCGAATACAGCATTAGTAGTGAGCGTCGTTCAAATATCTAGGAGTAACATTGCAGAGCGATATGAAATGGAACGAACATGTAAGGACAGTTGTGAATAAGGCGGACAGCCGACTTCGGTTTATTGGGAGAATTTTGGGAAGATGTATTTCATCTGTAAAGGAGACCGCGTATAAAACGCTTGTGCGACCACATATTGGCATTTCTCAAGTGTTTGGGACCCGCAGCAGATCAGTTTAAAGGAAGACACAAGCAGCTAGATTCGATACTGGTAGTAGGTTCGACCAATGCGCGAGTGTCACGGAAATACTCCGGGAACTCAATTGGGGATCGCTGGAGGAAAGACGACATTCTTTTCGAGAAACTGTGTTGAGGAAATTTAGAGGGTCGGAATTAGAAGCTGAGTGCAGAACGATCTTCTTGCCGCCTCCTTACATTTCACGTAATGATCACAAAGACAAGATAAGAGGGCTCGTACGGAGGCATATAGGTATTCTTTTTTTCCTCGTTCTATTTGGGAGTGGAATAGGAAAGGAAATTCCCAGTAGTTGTACAGCGTTCTCTCTGCCACGCACCTTACGGTGGATTAAGACGTATGTATGTATATGTAGACCACGAATTGTTTTCCAAACCATGGGAAAACTGTTAGATGACACACTCGGAAATATTAGTCTGGGGTCCGCAGAAATGTATGAGCATACGGTGCTGACCTTTTGACCTAACTTGAAAGATAAGTACTTCAAACCTAATTTTATGGTAACTGCAGCTTTATTGAGAGCTTTTGAAAATGCTGATTCGAATACACTCTTTGAAATTTGGAAAGTGACAGTAATTTAATACAGAGTGGGAAAGATTATCTACAGTTTTCGCAGGTAACGGTTATACTGTAAGATTTAGGAGACGTAAAAGTGAAGGCGGAGGAGATAATAAAATAAGAAAGATTTGTAATTTATCACGAAATTTAATCTGTAAATTGAGTCAGAACAAATTTAGAAAGGCAATTAAAATTCAGGGAGACGATATACAAACTTCGAACTATGCCAATACCTTCGTAATTCTGTTAAAGAAGGTCAATGATTTCTCTGTGTACTGCAAAGTTACATAAAATGAAAATCAATGAGGTAAAACAAGGATATGGGATGAAGCTGAATTAAATCAAGCGATGCTAAGACAATCATGTTAGAAAATGAGGCGATTTTATTAATTGCGCAGCACAATTAGTTCACTCGTTCCGGCTTTAGAAGCACTAAATCATACCTGCGTTTCATTGGTACGTATGGTAGTTCGGGTAGAATATCCGATTTTTAGACGCTTTGTGATGTTTACTTAGGTTCAGTAGGCCTTCGTTGCACTTGTTCAGTTATGTTTACTTTCTCCTGCATGAAAATACATCTTTTAATTTTTGACAAACTCAGGCATGCACGAAAATTGGACAGTACTGTACATTTAAAAAGTTGAGTTCAGCCATTGCAAAAACACTTACAGTTTCACTCAGTGTTCTCTCCGCCTGCTTACACTACCTTTAAGTGCTGCTGCTGTTTTTGACTTCTCACGCCGACTGCACATAGACGGCTACCCGCTGCTTGGACGGTCAACAGCACCTCCGAGTGGCGCGTTTGAAGGCCGTATTGGGAGCAATGTTCCGCCAAGTTATATCTGAACCCAACTGACACAAGGTCAACAACAGCTGTGTAGCCATGTGTAATGCAGCTACGGCCCGCAATGTAACTGCTACTTTGCATGCAGACAGCATTTCGAGACGATTTCTTGGTCCTTATAAATGCAACAGAAATTACTGTGGAGGAGTAAAAATAATAGCGTAAAAGTGAGAAAGCGTATAAATGGTAAACGGCAAAGTGATTTTACTTTGCATGGAAAATCGAAAGAGTGCACTGTATACAACGTTAAAGTGCGAATAACGTGGAGCTGAGAAACGTATAAATGGGGTTTCAGTGTATTGGCCGAACGAGTGTTTCGTAAGCTGTTTCCTTTGTTGCTGGCTACATTTCTTGCGGATCCTCCCAATGAGTGTAAGTCTGACATCTTCCTTACCCATGATTAATTTTATGGCCTCCTTCCAAATCGCTTCATATACATACTCTTGTCATCATGTCTGCGTTTTTCGTCGTCCTTAGTTGCTTAGAAAATTAGTGGAGGTGTATTTACGTCTATTGCAATTCAGTGAAAGGAGTTTTTTGTGCCATATGCGTTTCGCGTCTTTATTTGTGAAGTATCATCAGTGGCCTGCAATATACGTTTATCTTTTTTATAACTCTGCATTAAAGCTATAAATAATATTTTGCTATGTTTCACACTATGGCAGTTATCAATCTCACAATTTCTTACAAGCTGTTGATGATTTAACTTATGTATTTTATATTTCGAACTAGTACTATGTTGCACGTACTATTTAACCTCCATTTTTTAAACAACATAAGATGACCTCATTATACAATTTTATATGGCAAGATGATGGTGGCATAGCCCATCGAAACCGGTCGTAATAAAATAAATAATTATATTGCGATCTTGGCTTTTGAATATAATTAATCTATCAGATCGCCTCCAAAACTTGTCAGGTAATGTCAATGTCTTAAATACTGACATACTAGGTAAGAAACAACTTCTGTAGCATAAGTTTTTGCGAACTTAATTTAATTTTTTAGTATTACTTACGGTATTTTGTATTATTTCAAGTATGTCTTCATGAAGCTGTGTGTGTATTCTCCTGATGGATGTATATTTTGGTTCTTGATTAAAACATTTATATCAGCACTTCACTGTGTACTCGTTCTGTGAGGGTTTATTTACAATGTGTAATGTTGCCAGCTATCGCTTTGCATCTGTCTTTTGTTTGTGTTCCTTGTATCTATGAGTGCTATCAGCTGTTTTTTTGTTTCTGTTGTTCTCAGTGTATTGCGTGTGTGCATGGGTGTGTATGTGTGTGTGTGTGTGTGTGTGTGTGTGTGAGAGAGAGAGAGAGAGAGAGAGAGAGAGAGAGAGAGAGAGTGTTTTACTATTTGTGTTAGTTTTTGTGAGTGTGAGAGGGGGGGGGGGAGAGAGGGGAAGAAGAAAGAAAGAGTGAGGGCATTTCATGTTTCATTACTGTTTTTCGCTGTTTTTGTGGCCAGCTTGATCAGTGAGTTGTTGCTTCTGTTGATCTGATCAATAATCACTTTCTTGTCCATTGCCAGGGCTCTTTGTATACGGAAGTTTTTCTGTAGTGTCAGGAGTTTTCTCTCTCGATTTTTGATTTCGATTATTTTCAAATCTTGTTCCAACTTCGATGGTTCATGCCCATGTTCTATCAGGTGTTCTGCGAAGATGGAATGGCTATTTTCATACTTCCAGCGTCTTATATGTTCTTTATATCTGGTTTTGAAATTTCTTCCTGTTATTCATAGATCTACTGATTTACATACTTGGCTTTCTAGCTTTACATTTGTCTGGTTTATCTCTGGTTTGAAAATGTGACAGAAGCGTGTTTCTTGTTCTGTTGGCAATTTGTAAACCTTGTTTCTTTAGTATGTTTGCTACTTTATGTGTTGATTTGTGTTTGAATGTTATAGTGTACCATTGATTTATGCTGTTTTTGTGATGAGTGTTACTGTTTGGTGTGTCTGTGTGTGTTGCCTTGTCTGTGTTTGTGGGATTTTTGAGTGTTTATGTTTTGAGCTTCTTACAATATCTCATTAGTTGTATTTTGATTTTTTGCTAAAATCTTTCTACTATTTGCTTGTTATAACCATTGTTTTTAGGTATAAATTGTATTGTTTTTAATTCTTTCTCATAGTTTTCTTTGCTTAGTGGGACATTGTTCAGTCTGTGTAAAATGTGCCATAGAGTTACTAGTTTTTTATTATTTGGGTAGTTAGATGCGGTATGTATGACTGTTGGTTCTCTGACGATGTCAAATGTGTGCTTATCATTGTCTCTATTTATTGTTATGTCCAACAAGTGTATCTGCATGTTTGATTCTTTTTCCATTGTGAACTGAATGTTGCTGTGTTTACTGTTTGTGTTGTGTTGTTGTATTGTCTCTGCTGGTTCATTTAAGGTAAATCAGTCAACAATACGAAGATTGGTTTGAACACCACAGTGCTTTGCTAGGCATGGTCCTGTTTGGAGGTGGTATGCCGTTGCCTTCCTCCGACATTCGAACTGACTTACCCAGCCAGTTATAGGGGGACCTACAGTTAACTACGGTGCTACTCGATATTTTACACATCAGCAACACTGCCAGAGGTGAAAGAAGTGGAAAGTGAAAGATAAAAATCCTAGGACCTGGCGGGGATCGAACCCGCGACCTTTGACTTTATGGTCTATTGTTTTAAATATTGTATTCTATATATGGTTGATGAAGACATTTGACAGTTTTCGTGATATAAGGGATCCCATTGGTAATTCGTCTTTTTGTAGGTAACATTCTTTTTCAAGTTGAAAGTAGTTTTTCGGATATGACTACCTATAGAGTTTTGGTTATTTCTCTGACATTTTCTGCAGGTAGTTTGTTGTGACCCGTTAGGTTTCCTTCAACTAGTTTTATACTATCTGTCGTGGTTATTGAGGTATACATGCTTTCTATGTATATATGAAGGTGCGTATCTGTAGTTGATTACAGGTCTCACCGGAAGGTTTTGTTTATATACCTAGGGTTGGCTTATGAGTGTAGGTGTTTTTGGGTTATTCTGTCTGATGTATTATGTTTGTTTCTCTGTGAATCTGTTTTTGATGGCTTCGAGGTCGTCATTTATGTGCGTTTGGATACGAGCTGTTACATCAGATTTTAGTTTTGTGATTTTGTTGGAGGACATGAGTTCTACAGTTTCCTGTTTTTTTTTTTTTTTTTTTTTTTTTTTTTTTTTTTTTTTTTTTTTTTTTTGTACATATAGTTCTTTTTTGATCAGAACTGTGGTATTTCCGTTGTTATCCCTGGTGACTATGATATTATTGGCCTGCAATTTCTCTCTTAATTTCTTGGTGGTACTGCTTTCTCTTTGAAGAGTTCTTTTTTCCATTCTTTGATTTAGTGATTAATTTGTTTATTTCATTCTTCACTACCTCTCGTGTTAGCCCTTCATTTCCATTGCTATTTTCTCGTTTCTCTTCTCCTGTTAGGATGTTTCTGTTTCAACAATTATATTTTCTATGAAGTTATTGCCTACCTTTGTGCTGATGTTGTGTTTGAGCCCTTTCTCTGACAGCTGTGTTTCTCTCACTAATTAATATGGCCACAGGAACAGTGAAAAACAGTAATGAAACATGAAATACCCTCCCTTCTTCTTTCTTCCTCTCTTCTTCCCCCTCCCCCCACTCTCACAATCACAAAAAAAAAAACACAAATAGCAAAAAGATATGTACAAACACAACATGTATACACACACAGAATACATCTACACAGAGAATAACACAAACAAAAACTGCTGATACACTCAGAAATACAAGGAACACCAACAAATGACAGCGACAGCTGGCAACAAAATGTTTCAAATGTTTGTATAGTCTATGGGACTTAACTACGGGGTCATCAGTCCCTAAACTTACCAACTACTTATGAACTAACAAAGACTAAGAAGAAGAAGAAGGCTTTGAGTTTAACGTCCCGTCGACAGCGTGGTCATTAGAGACGGAGCTTAGGCTCGGAATGTTTGGGTAAGGATATGGAAGAAAATCGGCCGTGCCCTTTGAAAGGAACCATCCCGGCATTTGCCTGATTTAGGTAATCACGGAAAACCTAAATCAGGATGGCCGGAGGTGGATTTGAACCACCATACTTCCGAATGCGTGTCCAGTGTGTTACCACTGCGCCACCTCCCTCGGTCTAAGACTAAGGACGGCACAAACATTTGTGCCGTCCTTAGTGTAGGATAGTTGATAAGTGGTTTGTAAGTTTAGGGACTGATGACCCCGTAGTTGAGTCCCATAAGCTTGACAAAAAAAAAAAAAAAAAAAAAAAAAAAAAAAAAAAAAAAAAAAAAAATACTGAGATATCAAAGCATTATCAGTTTTGTTTAAATGGATGTACGGTGCAATTGTGCAGAGATGAGAAGAGTAGACAAATGCGAAGCGCTGCATGAAACTAGTCTTCAGACTAAAGATCAATGGACACGGCCCTTACACCACGTACTTGCAACGTGTGAACCTCAGGCTTAGTGCTGACTGCACATGTGGGGAATGTAGTTCCCCAGAACACACACTACAACACTTACGTCAGCACTACCAGCAACTGATATACATCAGGCCACCATACAGATGTGAAGACGACATGGATCTCTATACTTATAAGACGCATTTGTTATCTGTCTGTCTTATAACTCAAGATCCAGACAACCAAATAACGTGAAATTTGATACACATACACAAAATTACATGGGAAAGGTTCTTAAACAGGTTTCGTTCCATTTTTTAGAAAACCAACCGGAAAATTTGAGAAAAAGTGAAAGTGCGTTTTCAATGAGTCCGTGTGAATCTATATTTTAGCACTGATCTTGGTGAAATTTTGCACAATTGACCTTCAAAACAAGATGAAGGGCACTGTCTACATAAAATTTCGTTCAGTGCATGGTGAAGGGTACTTATGGATTTCGCTAAAATTCACAGTTTTGCTCCGATCTTGATGAAATTTTGTACACTTGACCGTACCCTTTTATTATATGCAAATAAACGGTTTCGTACGCTTCTACAGAAAACCTTATTTTAAACCCGGGCAAAGCCGGGTACTTGCAGCTAGTCTAGTTATAAATAGATTGGGCTAAATGGAAGAAACTAAACGAAGTCGCTGATGCACCATTACGCACACTACATGACATTGTCGTAAAAATACGCCTACATTGCAAAAGACAGACACAATGTACACAGGCGGAAGAACCTTTCTAGAACACAAACACTGACAAAAACAGAAGTACAAACAACTGCACTAAACTAGATCCTCCTACACCTGTAAAGATAACGCAAGTATGCTCAAATGTTTGGAATGGGACCAAACTACTGTCGTCTTCAAGACACTACACGTGTAACTTAAACTAACCTAAGGACAACACAAGACATACACCTTTGCCCGAGGGAGAACTCGAATCTCCGTCGGGAACAGTCCTGATAAGACACAAACATGCTTACGAAACATTCATACATATAATTACATACACATAAAAACAAATCAAAAACGTTAAGTGGTACGACCGTCAGAAATACCATCACCTGGTTATTGTACCAGATAAGAAGATATGAAGCCTGTAAATAGAGAAGTTGTTAATTGGCAGCCAATACACCACAATAAATGTAAGGCATGTAGAGAAACAAACAACCGCTACAAACCGTAACTAAACACACACACACATACCCATCTTAGAGTTAAGCAGTAGTCATAAAGTTCAATAGCTGTCTAAATATAATTCTCTGTCTGTAATATTGCCTCACGCAAGTGCCATCCATGACTCAAAAAACCTCTTGGTTTTTCCGAGGCATCGAGGCCTGTATGGCTCGATGGGGACAGTATCTAATCTTGCCCTTATATCTCTTTTGTCTTTTTTAAAATATCTTTTCAAATAAACATCATCTGTTAGCAGTTTCCTTTGTCTTCAGATTTTATTATGTCTAAACATTGTGTGTTGAAATATTAATCAAATTATAAATCAAACGTGGATAATAGAATATAAAAATGTGATATGTAAGACTTGTAAAGAATGTACCGAAAAAATCTACAATTTATTTACGTAGGCGTTTGATCCTGAATAAATGTAATGTAGGATAACAACCGCAATCCGAATGGTATGTAATTTATAGTTTCAAAGAGGGGTTTGGGTGCAACAGTTGACATGAAAGTAGCATCACACATCAACTAAAGTAACTTTTGAATAAAACTAATCACGAATAGTTAAATGAACGCAGTGCCACGTAGAGTGAAATAAAAAGTGGGTATAAACTTATTCCTTACATTTATTTGATGCCGTTCATTACGTTCAGCTTAGAGTACATTATAAATGACATAAAGCATATGTAACTCACATAGAGGCCAGCTGTTAACTAGTTTGTTTGTCTGGCTATCTTCCACAGCAAGCGTCGAAATATTCGTTTTTGGAAATTAAAACGCCATTTTCCTCCGGCAATTTACTTTCTTCACCCAGACGCGTTTCACCTTCTTTTACTTCAAGTCATCATTAGTGGGATCCTTTATCCAGAAATTACACTTTTGTTTTTACATGTAGTATTAATATATTGTAAATAGTTCACGTCATTTTATTTTAAATACATAAGTGGTTTCTTGTAAGACGATAGACCGTAAGCAATCACTTAGTTATTTTAAATAAAACGACGTGAACTGTTTATAATAAATTAACACTACATCTAAAAACAAAAATTTAATTTCTAGATGAACCAATCCACTGATTATGCCTTGACGTCAAGAAACCGAACCGGGCCTGGGTACAATATTTCACCAAGTAAACGGCGTTTTCATTTCCGAAAACGAATAAAGGAAACAAAGGAGACAATCAGTTGTCATTTCCGTCACAGTAGCGTTTATGTAAAATATCTTGACGTTAACGACTATCGGCGTAATGAAAGATGCTGAACCTATAATTTCAACTTTTCCAAGTCAATTAGAAAGAAACTCACAGCGATCAAAAATCTTAACTTTTTATGGTACAAATTAAATTAATGGACAACTGGACATTTAGATGATGAGATTCGTTGTCGGGTAACGCGATATGTAACGGGATACAGACAGACAGACAGGATACAGTGAAGCATATGACTCATCATTTATATACTGGGCACCAACAACAGGTCACCCACGGTAACGCTCACAGAGGCCAACTAGTTGATGGCTGAAAAAGCCAACACAGAAACCGCACTGCTCTGGACAATGTTCCGCACAAGCGGAGGAATTACCATCGACACAGGTTTATGGGAACAGGAGCTTCAAGTCTGGAGAAACATCTTCGAAACTGACGAATTAGAATACACGGTGGCTCACGCTGAGGCAAGCTACAAGATAACCAAACTCTGCTTGAAGCACTGCATTTCCTTTGTTAAGGAAGGTATCATTCATTTATGTGGTGGTGTTACGTTCGTGATGTAGATTTAACGGGTGGTCAAAAAGTCAGTATAAATTTGAAAACTTAATAAATCACGGAATAATATAGATGGAGAGGTAAAAATTGACACTCACGCTTGGTATGACATGGGGTTTTATTAGAACAAAAAAAAAAAAAAAAAAAAAAAAAAAAAAAAAAAAAAAAAAAAAAAAAACTTAGGTTCAAATAAAGTCCGACAGATGGCACGTCATCTGATCAGAAAAGCAATAATTAGCACAACAAATTAAGACAAAGCAAAGATGATGTTCTTTACAGTAAATGCTCAATATGTTCACCATCATTTCTCAACAACAGCTGTAGTCGAGGAATAATGTTGTGAACAGCACTGTAAAGCATGTCCGGAGTTATGGCGAGGCATTGGCGTCGGATGTTGTCTTTCAGCATCCCTAAAGATGTCGGTCGATCACGATAAACTTGCGACTTCAGATAACCCCAAAGCCAATAATCGCACGGACTGAGGTCTGGGGACCTGGGAGGCCAAGCATGATGAAAGTGGCGGCTGAGCACACGATCATCGCCAAACGACGCGCGTAAGAGATCTTTCACGCGTCTAACATTATGGGGTGGAGCGCAATCCTGCATAAAAATCGCACGTTCCAGCAGGTGTTTATCAGCCAGGCTGGGGATGATGTGATTCTGTAACAGATCGGTGTACCTCTCACCCGTCACGGTAGCAGTTACAAAAGCCAAAATCACGCAGTTCCTCGAAGAAAAAAGGCCCGATAACGGTAGATGTGGTAAATCCAACCGATACCGTGATTTGCTCGTCGTGCAATGGAGTTTGCAGGACAGTTCTAGGATTTTCGTTAGCCCAAATTCTGCAGTTGTGGGCGCTGACAGATCCTCGAAGCGTGAAATGAGCTCCGTCGGTCCACAACACGTTACTCAACCAATCGTCATCTTCCGCCATCTTTTGAAACGTCCACACCGCAAATGCCCTCCGATTCACTAAATCGCCAGGTAACAGTTCATGATGCCGATGGAATTTGTAAGGACAGCATCGGAGGGTACGCCTAAGTGCCTATCAAACTAGTAGTGTATGGAATGCCGGTACGACGTGTGACTGCACGAGCTCTGACTTCCCCGTGCATAGACGAACCCGACCCTCCATTTCTTCCTGAACTGTCTGAGCAGCATTACGCATTGTGGTCGGTCGGCCACTACGGGATCTATCGTCTAAACAACCCGTGGCTTCGAACTTCGAAAATTTCAGATTTTCAGTAACAATTTCATGAATTAGTGATCGTGACATTTGCAGTACTTCCACAGCAAGGGCACTAAACTTACGGTTCTGCGTAATCTTCTCATCAATTAAGTGAACCAGTTCATCAGTAACCACAGACGGGCATCCACTTCTTTCTTCATCGTGCACTTGATCACGTCCTTTATTGAACAGTCTGACTCATATTCTAACCATTGAATCACTCATAGCATTTTGTCCGTAAACCTCGCATATTTGCCAATGAATTTCCTTAGGTTGAACTTTCTTTGCATTTATAAAACAAATCATAGATCTGATTTCAAACGCGGCAGTATTTTCAATGATGGGTGACATTATAAAGAAGCAGTACAAAGCACACGTTGGCAGCATCGATTTGAAAATGGCGTGCATGTCTTCTCCATGAGTCAGAGTAACTGCCACGCATGCTCGGAACTGCGACCGTAGCGCTGCCGCAGATAGAAATAGAAACGGAATTTACTTTGTGGACGAACATCTTTGGATTTTTTTTTTTTTTTTGTTTATGTGAAGTGAAGTTTATAAATAAAGCGTTTTAAAATTCCGGACAATAAGTCCTACACCTAAATTCGTCAGAATAGAATAAAATATTTAGCATTGTAAAGAAAGGAGATAAAACAGGTAATTAAACTTACAAATTAGCAGCACCACCATATATATAAAATAATTCTTACGTTGTAGATTTGTGACAGCTATTTTGACGATGTGGCAGGGATATTATTATTTATATAGCTGACATATTCGAAAGCTTCACTCTAAAATATATTAATTATAATCATTAGTAATGTCTAGAAGGAAGAAGGTGTTTTGCCGTCCTGCCACCTACAAATTTCTTCACGGTGGTCAACAAGCTTAGATTTGACTGGAATAAGGTATCAAATGGGCCATGCTCTTTTCGAAGGTACCACACCAACAGGAATGAACAGATCAAAATTCTAACCTCGCTTTCCAGAAAGCACGTCTAGTGCCCCAACCATTTGGAGACGTATAAATAATTTAAAAAATTTCTTAGATTCAGTCTAACAGATTGATATAATAGTGTTACAGTAACTAACTTTGTCGTTATCTTTGAAGAACATGAACATCGATCTGAAGCCTACTTTCGTAGAATTCTAATTCAAAACTGAAATATTTGTAATCCTAAGGGACCAAATGTCTGTTGTCATCGGTACATAGACTTACAAACTACTTAACCTTATACTAAGGATAACACACACAAACACATTCCCGATGGAGGACTCGAATCTCCGAGGCGAGCGGTCGCGCGATCCGTAATGAGGCGCTCTAGACCACACGTCTTTTCGCGCGAGGCTAGTTGTGTGGAACATTTGCGTGAAACCTCTACTTAAAATAGTAGCATTAATAAATGACTGTTCACCCAACTGAGCCCAAAACATATACGTACTTCCATACCATTACGCTGCATCTCCCGGCACTGCTGAGATCTGTGTTTTATTTATTCACTTATTTATTTATTTGAATTTCCACTTTAATTTCATCACATTTGTATCTTACCATCAGATTTTATACGTTACTTTCCTCTACCAACACAACTTTCTTGCACGACTTCAAAATTCAAATGTTTGTAGAGCTTATGGGACTTATCTACGGGGTCATCAGTCCCTAAACTTACAGACTACTTAACAACTACCTATACTAAGGACGGCACAAATATCCATGCCCGAGGGGGGATTCGAACCCCCGACCGTAGTGGTTCACGACTTCCTCCCACTTCGTTGAACCACCTTAATACAGAGGTAAACTCTTCTGAATTTTACTTATTTGGCCTGTTTTCTGGCTTGATCTTTGTTTCATTCCCATATCAAAGATCTGCCCTCATTCTAAAGGCTATTAAGATTGCCCTAACTTACCCAGGAATGGATATGTTTCTTAATCCCTAATCTGCTATCATTGACTTCTTCATGATTCTTGTCCGTTACAGTCTAGATTTTTGTTGTCATCGGTGGTACAGTACAATATGTTGAACAGCCTCACAATTTCTCTGTTCTGATTGTGATTCTTATGGCAAGAAGCTGCTAGCAACCCTCGCACTGTTGTACCTATTTCAATTACTGGACGACAAGGAACAAAATATGAATATGCGTCAATTTTTGATGGCTTAAAATATACTTCCTTCATTGCGTTGTATCATTTTTATATGGAAAGTTTATATTTTGGGAAACCGTAATCAATCTGCACATTGAACAAGCTGTGAAGGAAAACAAGGAGAAATAAGGAGAAGGAATTAAAGTTCAAGGTGAAGAAATAAAAACTTTAGTGTTTTTCCGATGAGATTGTAATCTTGTCAGAGACTGAAAAGGACCTGGAAGATCAATTGAACGGATTGGAGCGTGTTTTGACAGAAGCGTATAATATGAACATTTACAAGAGCAAAAAAGGATAATGGATTGTAGTCTAAAAAATCAGGCGATACGTATGTAATTAGATTAGATAATGAGACAGTAAAGATGGTATATGAGCCGGCAGCAGTGGCCAAGCGGTCTGCGGCGCGCCAGTCCAGTCTGCACGGCCGCTACGGTCGGGGGTTCGAATCCACTCTCGGGCATGTATGTATATGTCGTCTTTAGTATAAGGTAGTTCATGAGTAGTTTGTAGGTTTAGGGACTGATGACCCCGAAGTTAAGTCCCTTAAGCTATACAAACATTTTGTTAACGGGAGTGAAACAAGGACCATAAGTAGTTAAGACAGAAAGAGGGCAGAAGCTTTTAAAATGTAGGAATACAGACGAATGCTGACGATTAGGTGGGTAGATCGCGTAAGTAATGAGAAGGTGCTTAACAAAATTCGGGAGAAATGAAATTTCTAGCATACGTTGACTAAATGGACACATTCTTAGACATCAAATGTTCAAATGTTTGTAAATCTATCGGACTCAACTGCGTCGTTATTAGTCCGTACAAACTACTTAAAGTAAGGTAAACTAACCTAAGGACATCACAAACACCCATGACTCCGACGGCGAACGGCCGCGCGCACCGCAGTACGGCGCTCCAGTACGCACGGCTAATCCGCTGCGGCTGTTAGACAGTAAGGAATCGCCAATTTAGCATTGGAGGGTAGTGTGTAGTGTAAAAGGCGCAGAGGCAGACCAAGAGACGATTACAGTAAGCAGGTTCAACTGGAAGCGGGTTGCCTTTCTTATGAGGAGATGAAGGGCCTCGTTCAGGTTAGAGTATGGTGGAGAGCTGCATCACACCAGTCTCCGGACTGAGGACCACAATTACCGTAAAGAAACTGTGACTTTATAAGGTTATCTATTATTAGGAGGCAATGAAAAAATAAAGCGCAGAACAGTGAGGAGACGTGGAGTACGTCTAGGGTTAGCTGGTACAATTGCTATCATTTCGGACAAATGTTATTGTAACTGGAAATATATTGAGAAAAGAAATAACTTTAACTATGGCACTTGTTCTTGGATGTTTAATGAATATGTAACACAAATATTACACTGTTACAAATGTTGGTATAAACACAAAAAGAGGTTACAGAATTGAGAAACTCGATCGAAAATATACCACACTAGGCTCAATTATTGTGATCACTTCCCGGTACAGTTTTGATCACTGGCATCTTCCACATAAAAAGCACATTTTCCCACGGGCATCAACGCGTACTTCGTGGTACCAAATATTGCATTTTTGGCAGCGAATCCAGTCACCCTTAGCAACTGATTTATAAGAGCGCGTCAATCTTAGTAGCTTCACTTACCTCTTTAACAGGGAAAAATTTATATCTCCATAGCAAAAAGTGGTGTATTCTTGGAAAAGATAGGAGCTGTAGAAACCTGCTACACTACAACGCAAGTGCTACTAACACAACGGGACTGACAAATGACGCGAAACCTTAGGTTGATCGAAATTGTACCTATATCGAATTAGTTCCACCTTACCCTACACAAAATTCCGAGGCTTTGCATGACTTGTCAAATCGGTTGTCACTGGGAGAATTAACTAACATTTCCATCTTATGTGTAAGTACAGATCAATGTGTCCAACTGAGAAAATGCACAAAAATAATGCATTAACAAACAGTCGAACATCCAGGGAGGAGCAACTGAGACAGTCGAACGGATACTGCCATCATCGAAAACAAGTTGCGGAACATCCATCTGTTGACAGCTTTTCCCTATTCAAGGTTTATTCGAAGGTTTGGCTGTGAAATCAGTTTGCTTTGTGAAGACTGGCTTACTGCGGACGTTACAGATGTCACATAGTTTTATGGACAAACACATTCGTCCATAATTTAACATGATACACTGGGAATAACAAAACAACTTCGGAATGCAAACAACTTCGAAAGCGCGTGCATGGCATGCGCGTGCAGTAGAATGAAGATTTTCGTTGTGGCTGTAGCTGGTTGTGATTTACAATACTCATGGACAGAGCTGTAGAACAGGCTGTTAAATACTGAAAGAAATTTCAGGATCTGGTGGACTTTATTCATAATCTTTTAATCGTCGAATCATCTGTCCATAATTTTATACGTTACCATTCCAATACCTCTCTTTAAAAGCATATAACTTTCACTATTTCCCATAAAATAATCACTTTCAATTTCTTAATTCTCCGAAACATTGACATTGAATGCCGACTACTCAGTAAATTGGAAGAATTATTTCTGTCACAGATTGGCTTACTTTGTTTAAACATTCATCTGTTAGCCTAAAAAACGATTGCGAGAAATAATAATTTCTATGGAATATTTTTATAAATAAGTTAATTTTGAGTGATGATTAATGGCAGCATATGTGCGGCAATTATAAATTTCTTTATGTTCAACGGTTTAAAAAGTTATCAGTGAAATGGTTCTGATACACGTGGAAAGGGGCGAATATGTTAACAAACGTTGAGGCGCTAGGGAATACATAACTGTTCGTTTTGCCTTTAACTGTTTCTGCTCACGGGATGAAGGAAACACACTAGTGTTCTCTTGAAAGAAGCTGGTTTGCCTAATATAAAATCTCTTGCATATTTACATAATTTCAAAGCTTTTTCTAGTTATAAGCGTTTCTATGAATATCAAAGGACGTGTTATTTCTTCCTCATGTACTCTTCTTAGCTGTTCATGTCGTTCTTTAACGCTTCAACTACGGCTGACTTCCGTATATCACCAAATCTGGCCTTGCAGACGTGGACTGCTATGGAAATCAGCTGAGAAAGAGACATTCTCTCCAATGGAATACAACAGTCCACCATGGGTAACATGTATTTCCCAGCTAAATTCTACAGCAGTTCACAGAAATCAAAACCCGATTAAAGTGTTAAACAAGTCTAGAAAATATAAACAATCTCCAAGAAAATAATCCACCCTTTGAGCTAACGATGTGAACTTCAAACAAAGTTTCATAAGCAAACGAGCATTGACTGTGTTCAGAACTGTTACCCGTTTGCGTATGAAACATCTTATAACACTATTTATCTAATATATAAAATGTTCAAATGTTTGTAGAACTTAACTACTTACTTTGTAGACTTAACTACGGGGTCATCAGTCCCTAAGCTTACAAACTACTTATGAACTAGCTAAGACTAAGGACGGCACAAATGTCCATGCCCGAGGGGGGATTCGAACCCCCGACCGTAGTGGCCGTGCAGACCGTAACTGAAGCGCCTCAGTCCCCTCGGCCACCGCGGCCGGCTCTAATATATAAAATGACATATTGCTTACATTTTCTCGAAGGTTATACGCATAATTATATCACTGTACGACACGTAGTTAAGAAGATATGACATCATAAACACTCAGATGCATGAAAAATTGCCGCATTGTGAATGACGTTTAAAAGTATTACTTCTGTCCTACTGAATGAATTCGCAGCATATTTTGCAAACGGTATACATTTAGGCCAATACTTGTACCTACAAAATTATTTCGTTGTGCGTCTTATAGCTTACCAGATACAACGTCGTAAACACTGAGACGCGTGAGACACTGCCGCATCATGTTTGTTAGTATTTTATGCGTTGCCGTACCGTTCACCTGATTGCGATGAAATTTGCACATTTGATCTTCAAAACAAGAGGAAAGCCACTGTCTACTTAAAATTTTGTATGGTGCATAACGGAGGGTACATTACCTACTAACGTAGATAAAATCTACGGTTTTATTGCAATGAAATTTTGCACACTTAACTTTCAAAACAAGAGGAAAATCAGCGTATATCTAAGATTTCCTACGGTCATTGAGGAAGGTAGCTTGCAATAAACTTAGACTCCCCTTCACTGATCACCATAAAAGTTAACAGTTGCATAATTTTTCACAAATGGAGGATGCAGTGGAGTGAGGAGTTGGATGAAGAGTGAGACAGAGAGACGCGGAAGTGATTGGTAGAGGAAGGGGAAGGTGGAGATGGAGAGAGAGGAGGAAGAGGAGGAGGTGGACAGAGAGAGAAGGAAAGAGAAGGTGGACGGAGAAAGGGAAGGAGAGATGAAGACTGGAATAATTAACTACCTGAGCGACTAGGTTTTCACCTAGTTGTTAATAAATAACAGCATAGTTTCGTAAGTTGCAATTTGTGAGAGAAATAGAGTAGAGCTAAGGTAGTCGTCAGACGTAGCAATATTTACTGGAAGACTGGGTTCACTGACTTCATCAGCTTCTCGCGGCTTTCCTTGTCTCTTCCGAGCGAAAGCTGCCATTGTACCTTAATAACAGTTCACACGGAAGTAGCTCAAGTTTCACCCAGTCAGCTGACCTTGATTCATATTTGACATAAAAATTCAACACCTTTGCCACAGTTTTAGCATATTCCTAAATTACTACGAAGCGATTCACATTACGTATTCGCAATCTGTCATTTATACATTTGTTTTGTGGCATCCTACACTTTCTTTAACTCTCACATTGAAACAGAGGAGTGAAAGCATTCTTCCTCGCCGCGGCGGAGCGGCCGAGCGCATTGAGGCGCTATGTTACGACGCGCGAGGCCGCTCCCCGTGGGGGTTCCGAATCCCCCCTCGGGCATGGATGTTTGTGCCGTCTTTAGTATAAGCTAGTTCATAAGTAGTTTGTAAGTTTAGGGACTGTTGACGTCGCAGTTAAGTCCCATAAGCTTTACAAACATTTCAACATTTGAACATTCTTCCTCTTAATTCATCCAAACCTTGCGCTGAGAAACAGAAACAATATTTCGCGATAAGTTACACAAGCAAATTAAATTAAACGTGCAGTTCTCCACATCCTGGCTTTCTTATGTGATTGGTCGTTCAACTGATCTGTTACCATGTTCCATCTCTTACTGTTTCTTGCTTTCTGTGACTTCATTGCAACTATGATAAGACATCCCTAACAGTGGCATGGCCTTCTAACAATTTACTTCTTATACGCTGAGTTTTCCATATACTTCTCGTCCCATCTAAACATTTTAGCCGGCCGCGGTGGCCGAGTGGTCTGCCGCTTGCCAGTCACGGTCTGCACGGTCGCTGCGGTCGGGGGTTCTAATCCCCCCTCGGGCATGGATGTTTGTGCCGTCTTTAGTATACGCTATTTCATAAGAAGTTTGTAGGAACTGATGACCCCGTAGTTAAGTCCCATAAGCTCTACAAACATTTGAACATCTTTTTAAACATTTTAGTACCTATTCACTTCGTCCTATATCTATCCACCTTATTTGAGACTTCCTTCTGTTGCAGCACATTTCGAATTTATAAACCGTCGGTTTTCCTGTGCTCCACATTCAACTTATATGATCTCTGTAAGTCAGACATACTGCCTTAATGCATATTGGAAAGTCAGAATAGTGCGAAGCTCCTCAGTCATTTCAGAGTTTCGCCAAAGTCTAAATAGAAAAAAAAAGAACGATATGTTTGGCAGGCGTTTCACGCGTGTCGGAGACTTGTGGAACGCCATTTGATGGAAATCAGAACGGCCCTCTACATCTCAGGCGATCACTGAATTTATATTTTTTATCCCAGTATTCCTCCTGCATTTTCACGTGTTAGCTTTCTTACAGTTTTCTAGTCATCTGCTTTAAATCCCGAGTCTTAGGACTCATCATAACTAACTAAAAGAAGAATACTGCTCTGATAGCGTAATCGTTTTCGTACACATTACCACGCTATCTCAGTATCCAGCAGTAGCAAAGCAGGACAACTGAGCAGCTTAAATACTAGTAGGTGTAACGCACCGAAGATGGGTGCAAATGATTCTTTTGGTTTGAGTAAATGTGCCTGCGTTCATCCCGTATTACCAAGGACTCTCCTTTGACGCTTTCTCCCCTTTAGGCAGTTTTTGTAGTAAAGCGGGTAATTTAATAAATTTTCTTGTACTCATCAAGTGCCGATAGCTGGTTTTACTCTGAGAGAACAACAAAAATCAAAGTGGCTCTTACCTTCGCCTCGGCAACGAGGTAAAGTTTCAAGTTAAACTGAGGCATTTCCAGAGTCATGGTCAACTCTAGCGTACGGGAGGTCACGAGTAACGGTTTGCGATGCGATGTAAGCTATAGGTTGTACTGTTTAAGGCTTTTCCCGCTGCAGTAAGTGTTTGTGATGTTCCTGGCTGCTGCATCGACTGCTGCTGCCGAGACGTCGGAATAGTTCGACGACTCTACGAGTGTAATGACTTCTGACATTTCACGATGTTGGAGACTTGTATCGCACTTTAGTGTGAAAATCGTGGGTTCGGTTTACATTACTGCTCTCCGTACTAGCCACCAGTGAAACATTAAATACGATTTCCGAGATATTACTACTCGAATTCCGCCCATAAATCACTGCATATAATTGCTGTACGACCACTAATTTTGAGGTGTGTATCCACATATTTACTAATGAATGAGCAACTTCAATTCAACTATTCACCCCCTTTAGAGAAAGTTACAATCTCTTCATAGCAGATACAGCTTGGTGCCCCCATTCATAAACAGGAAAGAACACAAATTCCCACTCCTGTGCACGTACCTGTACTTTAGTGTGTGTAGCCATAGTTATTATAAATAATTATAAGTTTTGATACTCCCTCAGACTCACAAGATGAAACATGAGAATTTATAAAATTGCACCCGTTACTACGAAGCGCCTGTCCTAGTAACCGTTAAAGAACAACAAGTCAAATGTGTTAAAGTTAATGAAACAAAGATAATTTTGTAGTTAAAGTCGAGAATCGATTTGTTAAGAACTTGACACGGTTATCTTCACTTGGTTTTCATCTTTTTATTAGTTTTTTGCTAGAAGATGAGCTTGAGCCTACAATAATAATAAAGCTTGTGAAACAATCAAGTAAAGTGTTTTGTTTGCTAATACAATATACAATATATCACTACGTCCACACTATTCAGTCAGTTGAAATATTACTTCTGTTCAGTTCTTGTCCTTCAGAACACATTACAGAATTACTTAATATAACTTCTGTTCATTTTCTATCATTCTATCATTATGATTTTTCTTTGATCTTTTATCTTTACCGAGAGAATCGTGTTTCTTACATCTTAGTTGATTCAAGACGTTATGCATATATCCTTTCATTTGTTCTTCAAAATACTCATTTTCATTCAGTGTATACATGCTAACATACTTCATTCATAGTTCATAGTAATAAATGTAAAATAATCGCGTAAAGCAGAAGTGATATTTGTAGTTTCTCAAAAAAGTGCCATAAGCCCTCTGGTCTTCTCAATAATGTCATTAATAGCTAAACACTAAAACTGAAGTACAGATTTTTAATATTAGTCACACAAGGAAGCCAATGAAACTTAAATAACTGCAAAGTTTCTTTGTCATAGAGACGTGCAGAAAATAAAAGTAATGTGTGGACGTAACCGTTATGAGTAGTAAAGGGACTAGATGTTTTCATATCCACACCTCTGATGTTATCTTTCCTATAAGCATTAAAATCTCCAACCTTCATAATAAGTGAACATAGATAAGCGAATTACAACAACTTCCGCCCTGTGTACCGCAAAGGTTATATGGCAAAATGCCACAAGAAAATAACAACGTTTCGTGAAATCGAATTATAGGAATTTTTTTTGATTATACAGTTCATTTTCAATAAGATAATCATACCGGATTGCTACATTGTTAGGTCGATGATGTTATTAGTAGTAGAAATTAAAATATAGTAGTATCAAAGTCTGGAAATAAAGTTGTTTACCGTTATGGTTATTTCGCTTACTTTTATCTATGGGCCGGCCGCGGTGGCCGAGGGGACTGCGGTGCGCCAGTCATGGTCTGCACGGCCACTACGGTCGGGGGTTCGAATCCCCCCTCGGGCATGGATATTTATGCCGTACTTAGTGTTAGCTAGTTCATAAGCAGTTTGTAAGTTTAGGGACTGATGACCCCATAGTTAATTCCCATAAGCTATACAAACATTTGAACATTTTTTATGTATTAGTAGCTTCGTGAACATTTGCCACAATTAGCACAAAATTTGAAGTACAATCCTAAATCTTCATTTTGAATAGCTACGGCGAAGGAAAATGGAAATAGCGAGGTGGTGAACAGGAGACTTTTTTTTTTTTTTTTTTTGGGGGGGGGGGGGCAGAACAGGGAGCAGATAGAAGACAGAAAGAAGAAAAGAGGGAGATGGGCAGAGACGGGATTGTGACAGTCGAGACGTAGTTGGAGGAGGATAGGACAGACAGAGAGGGAAAGGGAGATGAAAAGAGTTAAGTGATGCGGAGCAGATGGAGAGAACAGTGAAAGTGATTACTTTTTACTATCTCCCTCTATGTGTATAGAACTGGTAATATTTTTATATCTGTTTGTGAGTATATGTATGTGAGATTATTTTTCATTAAATACCATTTCGATGAAAAGAAGCAAAATGTCAGTCAGTTGCACCGTATGCACGATGCGACGAATAGTCGTGACGAACAGCACGCTGAAACTTTAATAAAAAATAACACACACTGGGGTTTCTCACTTCGCGATCTGAGTTCTGGCCATGTTCTGTATGATCCGTTACAGATATATATTTCCACTATAACTCAAACTGTTGGGCACCGTAGATTGTTCAGGTTCAAATCAACAAACATCTAGATACTAAGCTCAACGAAGATCTGTCCCGATATATTAAATGGAGTTCGCAACGTATAATTGTCAAATAAGCATTAGCATCCTTTACCTTTTCACTTCAATTATGTATTTTAACAAGTTCTTGCTTTATACATCTCATACATAATGAAAAGGCATATACATTCCATTCCAATACAACCTTTTTCCACACGTGAAGATACCATGTTTTTTTTAATTCCAGAGTAACCTTATTTACGAGTCACTATGCCAGCTGCTCACTCCCACCGCCGCTGTTATCGCTGACTTTCGCTGCTGCACTACAAAATGTGCTATTATACTTTCCTGAAGAGCAAGTATATGCCGTATGCTTATGATTCGGGTAATAATGTGGTCTGTATCTTCACGCAGGGGACGAACAAGTAAAAATTTTAACCAATCCACTTGCTTTATAATAAATAATCTTTTTCTGAGAACACAACATTCCTTTCATTACACATAGCCACTGAAAGCTTAAATAGGTTTATTGATATTATCGGTGGCTTTTTGGGTTAATCTCTGTTCACAAGTATTCTTTTACTTACTTTCCTATTCGTGTCACATCAAATTGAGTCACGGCATAGCGTGGTCTGATTCATGTAGTCTACATAAATGATCTATAAGGTAAATCATCGAATAGCAGTCTTAGGCTGTTCGTGTTGTCATTCAACGTCTAGTGAAGTCATCAGATGATCAATGCCAATTGCAAAATGAACTAGACAAGATATCTGTACCGTGCGGAAAGTGGAAATTAACCTTTAATAAAGTGTGAGGTCATCAGTATATCTACTAAAAGACATTCGTTAATTTGCGGCTACACAATAAATCGCATGAATCTAAAGGCTGTCAATTCAACTAAATACCTAGGATTTACAACTAATAACATCTTTAACTGGAAAGACCATCGATAATGTTGTGGGGAAGGCGTACCATAGACTGCGCTTTTTGGGAGAACGCTTACAAGATGCAACAGATCGACTAAAGAGACACCCTATACAACGCTAGTCCGTCTTTTACTGGAATACTGCTGCGTGTTATGGGATAATATAGTGCTTTAACTTATGTTTGTATCTAGACAGCTGTTTTTCTGCACACTGTTCAGGAATGGAGCGAACCAGCCTTAACAGCGGAACGTGTTAAGGAGCTTACTTCAGAGACGGGGAGACGCACCGGCCTCAGTTCGAATCCGCCCAGTTGATTAATAACCTGCTTAATAGCATGTTGGTAGAACTTTGTAACGCACTGCAGCAGCTATTCTGCATGGTATGGATTTGGCAAGTCTTTAGTAGGATTCCTGAGGTATGAGGTACTAAATATCTAAGCACTGGCCATTCAATTCCTGTAAATTATGTTCAAATGTTTGTAAATCAATGGGACTTAACTATTCTGGTTATCAGTCTCGAAGTTTACAAACTACCTAAACTAACTTATGCTAAGAACAACAAATACACCCATGCCAGAGGGAGGACTCGAACCTCCGAAGGCGAGCAGCGGCGCGCTCTGCAGCTAGGCGCCTTGGAACGCCCGGCCACTTCACCGCGGATGTAAATTATGGAGTGGTGGTTTGTTGGTGCCAGATAGCGTCTCAGATATGTTCAATCAGGTTCAAATCAAACGAATCTGGTTGACATTAACTTGAGTTTGCTAAGATGCTCTCCGAACCATTGCAATACTATTCTGACTTAGTGTCACTGACAGAAGAGAGAGAAAATCTCGCAAAAATCCGAAGAAAAGCAATAACCTTTGTTACATGTTCATTTAGCAAGCGGGAAAGCGCCACGGAGGTGTCTAGCAAACTTAAGTGTTAGGTACAAGAAGAGAGGTGTTCTGCTTCACGATTATGTAAGTTTCTCGAACGTATATCTCGTACGTATATATCGGGAAAAGTCTACGAGGATAAAATGAGGGAGATTGGCGCCTACACGGAGGCTTACCGGCACTGGTGTTTTCCCCGAACAATACGGGGGTGGAACAGGGACAGGAGGAAGCTACAGTGATACACAAAGTACCTTCCGCCTCACCCTGTAAGGTGGCTTGCAAAGAGCAGGTGCAGACGGTTATCCTGCTGCTAAATGTCATCTCCGTCGGGGAAAATGTCAAGCATGGAAAGATACAGGAGGTCCACAATGATGTACAAGTAGTCAACAGCTGTTTCGATAATAATCAGAGGTCACATTGAATAGCATGCGCATATCTTCTGGTCCACAATACTGTGGTCGTATTCGATCATGACAATCGATCGGGTTTAATAAGAAAGTTGATTATTACGTTCAGGTGACATGTTTCCATTGACTCATGGTGAAATTTCAAAGATATTGTGCCTACTGCAAGCGTAATTGACGATGTCGTTCGGGCAACATGGGAACACGTACGGATCATCCAGACTCTCATGATCAACTAAATGTAGTGAACAGTGTTCAGTGATCCCGTCATTATTGTACCCATTGTGCTCTGTCATCAAGGTTGCCAACTGAACGGCCTTAAAGAGCGGTAAACGCTGCGAGCTCCACATAACATCATTTGGCTTATGCCTAGTATCACCGACGTTCTACAACATTGCAAAGATGTTCCCAACAGTAGTATGCTAACAGGTGCCACCTTAGTAATTTACAAGATGCTCATTCCCATGCACTCTTTCATGATAATCTGCCCTGTGCCAAAGTCGCTTATTTCAGTGAATTTCCCCATTTGGGGCTCATAACGTCTCTGGAATGATTTCTTATCCGTGTATTAGACTGTTATATTGCTCCCTTTCGGCGTCACGGGTCCGCAGGGCAAACGAGCGTGTAGGATCTTCTCCATCTTTTCCATTAACCCAGATAGTAAGAGTCGTAGATGGACGAGAAATATTCAAGAATAGTTCGTCCAAGGTTTTGTAACACGCTTCTTTAGTGAATGAAGTACATTTTCTTAAACATTCTTCTAATAAACATCAGCCTGCCATCTACTTTTCAAGAAACTAGTTTTAATTGTTCGTTCCACTTTGCACGGTTACCCTTAGGAATTTGAAACGTGTTGCGGTTGTCATTCATCGTCAAATATGTAATCTAAGAGTAATGCATCTCTCCACCTTATACTTAAAATCCCAGAAGGCTACCAATCGTCAACACTTACAGGATGACCTTCCTCGATGCACAGGTTCCCACTTTAAGTATGTTCTTCTTAAACACGGAAGTTAGTAATACTGATAGAGGTGGATAGCTCGCTGGTCTCGCATTAGTAACAACAGCGGTTCAAACCCGCCTTCGGCCATTCAAATCCAGGAAGTACTTATTGTGGGATTTTCCTAAATCGGTCCAAGCTAATTCAGAATTCGTTCCTTGGAAAGGGCTCAGCCCATTTCTTCTTTCTATCCTCAACAAAAACAATGCGATCTTGTGCTCTGTGTCTTATAACGAGTTTCTGAGCTCGACAGTGATCTTCCTTCCCCCGTTTTAAAACCAATAGGTATGAAAGAGTGGAGAGCGAAAGTGTAGAATTATTACCAGACTATGGCGGAACTGATTTGACGAATCTTAACTCAATAGTATGAATGGGAATAAATAGAATTTTCGCCTCAAAAATGTTACTTTTCCGATCCACCGTCTCGAGACGCAGATTCTGTTTACTATTCATACTCTAGACTGAAGTTACAGTAAAGCGTTCCCATAATACTCTGGTGATGTTTCAATTTTTTTACTCTTATTCTACTTTTTGAAGCGGTTCTTTCAAATTTATTTTATTTATTTATTTGAATATATAAATCTATATCTACACACGAAATGTAGTTGGTGGCAGTAGAATAGTTCTGCATTCTCCTTGAAATTTCGTCTCTTTAAATTTCCTCACTAGTATAAAAATACATCTTCTTTGACAATGGATGATGATACAGCACTCGGATACGGACATAAAATTTATTTCACCCTTTTCGGCTATTACTGGGATTGCCTTCATCAGAATTTTTTTAAATGCCTAGAATATAAACTACAATTTTTTTCAAAAGAGACACATATTCTTACAAATAAAATGTAAGTACCAGTTTCAGGTATAGCATAGAAGCAGTACTTAAAAGTTATGTAATATGATTATAAAAATGCGATTTCTGATGAAGGCAATCCTAGTTATTGCCGAAACCTAATAAAATAAATTTTGTCTCCGCCACCGAGGGCTGTATCACCAACCATTGAATTTGTAAACGGTCGCTGAAAAAATAAAAAATAAAATAAAATAAAAAGAGAGAGAGAGAGAGAGAGAGAGAGAGATCGCCAATATTAGTTTATTTATTTGTCATGACAGGTTTCGATGATATCTACCATCACCTTCAGAAAGTTGCATGGCATTACAAAATGTTCACTGCACTAATTATACATTTGGCTTTAATCTCTAATGTATTTTTGTATACAAATGAAGTAATAGTTTACAAAATATGCAACATAGCTTTGAAGACCTTGCAAAATATAGAGTTTCTCGTCAAAATATAAAATGAATACATACTCAAATAGTTAAAATATATGTCACCAAAGTGGATCATCATATCTGATTAAAAGATAAAATATGTGTACTGCTTCTCACATAAGTATAAAGCAGATTGACAGCACATACACTTTTCGTTGGTGTATTGTTACAGATGTCCACCAGGTGGCAGTGAATCAGAAACAGACAACATAGAGACATTTATTAGTACTGAAGCATATTGTACTTCGGAATTGAAAAAGTTTTTTTTTTTTATAAAGAGAGATTGTAAAGAGTTTGGATATAAACAAGTAATGATGATAGCGAGTCTGCACTTACATATTTACATTAAGATGTTAAAAGTATGGTGTCAAATATCAATAGATTTCGATACAAAGTATAAAGTTTAAAATATTATATCAAAATTTCATATGGTGAGATGTGATAAACGGTTTGTAACGTTTTATGTCATAATAAACTATAGGATGTAATTAAGTCACATACAAATTGTCTTATGGTACCAGGGTAGCTTGATGTCGACATTATATATTGTCTAATGGTTGAGATAATATAATATTTCTTTTATAAAGTGCTAGATAAAGTTAAAATCACTCAGTCATAAACGTCACATTATTAAGCATGGCTTAATAAATGTATGATACGTCATGTCAGTTGGCTTGATTAATAGCTAAATGTTTACATGTTATTGCTATGTAAGAAATTGTACACATATGATATCTTTTAATCAGATATGATTATCCACTTTTTATTGTGAATTTTAACAATTCGACTATGTACGATTGTTCCTTTTATATTTTGACGAGAAACTCTTTATTACACAAGGTCTCCAAAGTTATGTTACATATTTTGTAAACTATTGTTTCATTTCTATACAAAAGTATGTTTGAGATTGTTACCAGAAATGTATAATTCTTGCAGTGAACATTTTTAATGCAGTAACCTTCTGAAGATCATAATATATATTACCGAAACCAGTGGTAGTAAATAAATGAAATATTTGCGATATTGGCTCATTAAGCTTAAAGGAGTATTTTTATACATATTCAGATCGCTCCCCAGAGGCATAACATGCGAGGTAACTATTCCTCAACACTATTTCTCGAAAAGAACGTCGCCTTTCCTCCAGTGATTCCCATCTTGATTCAAGAATCTGTGTAATACATGTGCACTGATATAACTTACCAGCAGTGTGTACCTGTACACTGAGGAAAGACAATTTCGTAACGTTGTGTTGTGGATTTATTATTCAAAATTAAATTAAATGGTTCATTGAGACAAAGGAAGAATTTTCTGTGTTTAGCTCATCATAAATGCAAAATTATACCATACCATATCAAACTATTAGCGTCTATAATAATGTAGCTTGTGATTACTAATGTTATGAAATATATATTTAATTTATCCGAAAAGTTTTCATATAATTTAAAGTTATTATAAATGATAAGACTGAAATAACAGAGAAAATAATAACAATAATTTGGTTTAGTAGACACGATCATTAAAAATTTTCGTTATTCACTTGATACATTCAGGTTTTTTTTATCGATGTACAGAATTCAATCTTATATTCACTTAACCAATATATGACTGAATCTATCCTATTTCTTTTAAAGTTGTATACAAAGTGAGGCTTTGCAGACTGACTGATTCGTCTACCTTTCTTAAATGTTTTAACAATCATTAATTCAGTCAAATATTTTATTGTTCACATAGTTTTAACCTTTCACAGTTTTATTTATAAGTATATAATGAATATACATTTTGAGTAATGATGAACTCAACTGATTTGAAATTTATTTTTCTTTTACCATACATACATGTATTTACATTCTACATAAAGCCTGCTTCATAGAATAAATATTTAATATTCAATTTTCATGGGTAGTCATTTTTTTTATTAAACAACAAAAATAAATCCTAAGATATCTTCACATCTTTTGAGGGTTTATTTTACGAAAAATTAAACAAAATGTTTCCTTTTCCGGAAATGCTTATGAGAGGTCTGGAGAGCCACATTGCGGATCGCGCGTCCTCCCGCGTCGGAGGTTCGAATCATCCCTTGGGCATGGATGTTTGTGCTGTCTTTAGTATAAGTTGGTACATAAGTAGTTTGTGAGTTTAGGGACTGATGACCCCGCAGTTAAGTCCCATAAGCTTTACGAACATTTGAATATTTTTTGTTTATGGCGTAAATAAGTTACTAATCCATTTATTTCTCGAAAAGAACGTCGCCTTTCCTCCAGTGATTCCCATCTTGATTCAAGAATCTGTGTAATACATGTGCACTGATATAACTTACCAGCAGTGTGTACCTGTACACTGAGGAAAGACAATTTCGTAACGTTGTGTTGTGGATTTATTATTCAAAATTAAATTAAATGGTTCATTGAGACAAAGGAAGAATTTTCTGTGTTTAGCCTCCGTAGACGTCATATTCATTTCCTTCTGCTCATGGCTTAACGTGTTAAAAACCGTTTCTATTTTCTATAATGTAGACTTTCGATAAATACATTCAAGTCAATTAGTCTTGTTTTAAGTTTCTATACTTCGCTGGTCTTAATTTATTGAATCACAGGTATGTTGGAACCAGTAACACCAAAACTCGCCATCCAACTAATCATCTCAATTAGATACAATCTCGCCAATCATAATTTATATTATGCCAGTTAGTAGAAGAATCTATTTCGTAATGCATTATTCATTTAACAAGTGAACCACTGTCTGAAAAGCCTCCGTAGACGTCATATTCATTTCCTTCTGCTCATGGCTTAACGTGTTAAAAACCGTTTCTATTTTCTATAATGTAGACTTTCGATAAATACATTCAAGTACTGTAAAAGAAGGAATCTTCATAACAGGTTAACCATCCATACCTGCTCAATAAGCTGAACAATTTATTTGGCTTATTGTTGTCTAATAAAATTATACATCAGTCAATTAGTCTTGTTTTAAGTTTCTATACTTCGCTGGTCTTAATTTATTGAATCACAGGTATGTTGGAACCAGTAACACCAAAACTCGCCATCCAACTAATCATCTCAATTAGATACAATCTCGCCAATCATAATTTATATTATGCCAGTTAGTAGAAGAATCTATTTCGTAATGCATTATTCATTTAACAAGTGAACCACTGTCTGAAAAGCCTCCGTAGACGTCTTCGCCAGTAGAAGACAAAACGGCAAGAGATGTAGCAAACTACCTACTTGGGGCCTGAAATCTTTTACAATCTGCTTAAAGTAGGCATAAATATGGGGACATGCTACCAGAGTTCTTTCATATTCATTTCCTTCTGCTCATGGCTTAACGTGTTAAAAACCGTTTCTATTTTCTATAATGTAGACTTTCGATAAATACATTCAAGTACTGTAAAAGAAGGAATCTTCATAACAGGTTAACCATCCATACCTGCTCAATAAGCTGAACAATTTATTTGGCTTATTGTTGTCTAATAAAATTATACATCAGTCAATTAGTCTTGTTTTAAGTTTCTATACTTCGCTGGTCTTAATTTATTGAATCACAGGTATGTTGGAACCAGTAACACCAAAACTCGCCATCCAACTAATCATCTCAATTAGATACAATCTCGCCAATCATAATTTATATTATGCCAGTTAGTAGAAGAATCTATTTCGTAATGCATTATTCATTTAACAAGTCAGCAGAGTCGCTTTCTTAATTCCATAATGATGTAATAGTTTCTAAACACTTCTTTGTCTAATTATAAGTCATTTTTAATTTCTGGTTCAGTTTTACCTTTTATACCTATCCTATTTAACTATTTTCACAATAGGTTCAAACTACCTACTTGGGGCCTGAAATCTTTTACAATCTGCTTAAAGTAGGCATAAATATGGGGACATGCTACCAGAGTTCTTTCATATTCATTTCCTTCTGCTCATGGCTTAACGTGTTAAAAACCGCATTCCGCTTGTTTTTGTTGAAACACATATTCTTCGTCCATTCTTTGGTAAAAAAATCTCTAATATATCTACGAAACCATCGTTATTTTATTTTTACAGCATATCTTAAAATAATAACTGTTTCTACAATAACACTGATTATTTGAAAATTCATGTTATTATCTATTTTTTGTTTTTACATTTAATACTGGTTTGTGTAGATCGTAATACATTCATCTGATTTTGATGGATAGCGTATTATCAGCAATAGATAACAGACCACCCACCATAAACAGATGAATGTCCGATGAACCAGACTTCCCAGTAAAGTTCAAAAGAAAAATGTAATAGTAAAGAACATTGTGTGGGCCTGATTTTCTGAATGTAACTGGTATTGTAACTAATTACAGTTGTCATCATGCAACAAACATAAAGATCAACTAAAATCTTGCTACACTGTTCACTGGTATGTATAAGGAGAAAAACTCGGAACTTAAAATACTAGCCGGTGTGGAGCAGCCGAGCGGTCTAAGACGATTTATTGAGGAGCGCGCGGTTGTTCGTCGTCGAAGGTTTGAGTCGTCCCTGGGGCATGGGTGTATGTGTTGTCCTTATGTTATTTTAAGTAGTTTGTAATTCTAGGGACTGATAACCATTGCAGTTTGGTCCAATAGGTTTACAAACATTTGAAAATTTCTTAAAATATTGCCAACAGTAGATACTTGGGAATAAGGCAGTGGTCCAAGGCATGCTACATCTCTTGCCGTTTTGTCTTCTACTGGCGAAGACGTCTACGGAGGCTTTTCAGACAGTGGTTCACATTGGTGTCAACTCAGCAGGCCGTGCTGTTCATGGGTATCTACGGAACGGTAGATTCGTGACGTTATGAGACCGCTGCCTGTGATCGAGGAGTCGTGTTGACGTATGTTATAGACATTGTGGTAAGCAGTTGGTACTGTTTAATTTATTTACCACTAAGATCCACAATTTGTCTAATTTAAGTGCTGCTGCCTTTCTACAGAAATTACTTTTGTGATCTTTTAGCCGGGTGTTAATGCCCGTTTTTGTAGTTCCTTTGTGTACCTGACTCAAACCTGCTGTGGTAAGTCATGGGTGTAAATCTTTGGCGGTGTTTAAATATTCACGATGGACAATGGCCTTATTCCTAGGTATCTAATATCGGCAATATTTTAACAAATGGCCATAAAAGCCTAGGGTAAGGCGGTACAAATTCGATATAGGTACAATTCCGATCAACTTAAGGTTGAGTTGCATTTGTCAATCTCGTAGTGTTGGTAGCACTTGCCTTTGTGTGGCGTTGTAATGTAGTAGGTTTCTACAGCTCTTCCTGTCTTTCCCATGAATACACCACTTTGTGCTACGGGGATATAAGTTTTTTCCTCTTAATATGTAACTGAAGCTACTTAGTCTAACGCGCTCTTATAAATTTTCTAGTTTTTACGCGGTTGCAAATTCTGCCAAAACTGCAATGTTTGGTACCACGAAGCGGCCGAGGGAAAAAGTGCTTTTTATGTGGAAGATGCTGGTATTCAAAATTGTACCAGGAAGTGATCGCAATTGTACCTAGTGTGGTATATGTTTGATCGATTTTTCTAAATTCTGCCACCTTTTTTGTGTTTACAGCAACATTTGTAATTGCCTAATATTTGTGTTCTATATTTATTAAACATCCAAGAACAAGTGTCATAGTTAAAATTACTTCTTTTCTCAATATATTTTCAGTTACAATAAAAATGATTCGAAATTATCGCAATAGTACCACCTTATCCTACACTGAATAATCTGAACTTACATTCCGAATCGCCCTCGTAAAAAGAACATAATAAATACTGTAAGGTCCCTATGGTCCCGACATAATTAATTTTCTATCACAATACTTATAAAGTTATGTTATTTCTGATTATTAGTAATATTTGTCATTCTGCATTGTACGCGAGTTATTTTGTATATATTTTACAGTAAATATAGATAATTTAGTGGATTTTGTGAACTGGCCACAGATATAAATTGTAAGTGGCGCAGTAATCTTTGGAAGTTCGATTGTAGAGTAAGCGCTCTGACTGCGAGAAGGTCGTTTTATTGTTAGTTGCAAGGGATAGAGTCAGTAGGGGTACGGAGAAGCTTTTGGTGAAGGCAGTCGTCAAGTTTGTGTTGCGGCACGCCGTTATTGTAATGCATGATGTTAATTTAATTTTCTGTAATATTTTTTTCTACTTTATATTTCTTTCAGAATAAACAATTTTTGATCTTAAATTTGCTTTCTGCGTTCTCATTTTTGTAGTTAGTTTCCCCTCCCTATTATTTTCTTCGTTTGTTATTATTGATTAAGTTCATTATTACCTATCGATGATTTCTGCATGTTTTAATACTGTAATCGATGAAGTTATGATCCTGTATTCTGCGAGCTGCTTGCTGTTTCCTGTTACCAGTTTTGTAATAAGAATATACGATGCAAGTCAAATTTTCTTTTTTATCTGTGTCGCAGTCAGATTGTCTCCCCCTTTCATTATTCAAATAATCTATTTCGTTGTACCCTTCGGGAGTACTTTCGACAGGGTCATAATTTTTAGTATTTGTGTTTCCCCTATTTCCCGGACGTGTCCTTTGCGCATATTAATTTACGAGGTATGCCCACAAAGTAAGTTCCGTTTGGTTATATAAACCAAACGTGAACATATACAGAAAAATATTTATTGTATAAAAATCTGCAACTGTTCAACTACTTTTCTACATAACTCCCGAAATTTTGTAGGCACTTATCATAGTGTGGGACACGTTTTTGTGTGCCTTGTTCATAGAAGGTTGCCGCCTGTGTATTCAACCATGTGGTAAAATGTTCTTTCAGCTCATCATCGTTGAAGTGTTGACCACCAAGGACAGATTTTAGGTATAAGAAGAGATGAAAGGAGTTTTCTTTTTTCCCATCACGTTACCGCCCAACCTCATAAGGCGAATGTGACCAAACAACTCTTACGGGAATTTCACTGGGACGTGTTTGATCATCCTCCGTACAGCTTCCCTCCTAGCGACTTTCTTCTTACACCTAAAACCTCTTCATGGTGGTCAACACTTCAACGATGATGACGAGTTGAAAGAACATGTTACCACATGGTTGAATACACAGGCGACAACCTTCTACGAAGAAGGCATACAAAAACTTGTGCCACGCTATGAAGACTGCCTTCAAAATTTCGTAAACTATGTAGAAAAGTAGTTTAATAGTTGTATATTTTTGTACAATAAATATTTTTTCTGTATCTGTGCACGTTTCTTTTATATAACCAAACGGAACTTACTTTGTGGACATACCTCGTATGTTTTTTAAGCCTACCTCAATGGTCGAAGTCACCACATTGTTCGGTTTTTAAAAGTTCAGTTTTGCACGTATGTAGTACGCAGTACTGGTCAATTTCCATTAAACTCTAAACTGTTTAAACATTCGGGATACATTGTAATACAAAGTATTCCGTTAGCTTTCATACATGTTACCTAACATCGGCACCGAAATGAAATGGGCGTGCAATATTTTCCACTCATAACTTTCTCAACTCCTTGGTGCATCACAACAGAGAGGTCGGGGTCGCAGAAAGGCAAAACAGTGATTCAAGATTTCAAAATGTTTCAAATGTTTGTATAGCTTATGGTATTTAACCATGGGGTTATCAATCCCTAAACTTAGAAACTACTTATGATCTAGCTAATACTAAGGACGGCACAAATATCCATGCCCGAGGGGGGATTCGAACCCCCGACCGTAGTGGCCGTACAAACCGTGACTGTAGCGCCTCAGTCCCCTCAGCCACCGCAGATTCAAGATTTCTTGAAATGTCTGAAGGTTAATAATTTTCGCGAGAAAAGGAACTGCTAAGACTACCTCAGTGGTCGAAGTCACCACATTGTTCGGTTTTTCAAATGTTTGTATTTTGCTTATGGGACTTAACTACGGGGTCATCAGTCCCTATACTTACAAACTACTTACGAACTAGCTAACACTAAGGACGGCACAAATATCCATGCCCGCGGGGGGATTCGAACCCCGACCGTAGTGGCCGTGCAGACCGTGACTGGAGCGCCTCAGTCCCCTCGGCCACCGCGGTCGGCCGGTTTTTAAAAGTTCAATTTTGCACGTACGTAGTACGCAGTATTGGTCAATTTCCATTAGACTTTTTAAACATTCGGGATACCTCGGAATATAAAGTATTCCGTTAGCTTTCATTCATGTTACCTAACATCGGCACCGTGCGATATTTTCCACTCGTAACTTTCCCAATTTCTCGGTGCATCACAACAGAGAGGTCGGGGTCGCAGAAAGGCAAAACAGTGATTTAAGATTTCAAAATGTTTCAAATGTTTGTATAGCTTATGGGACTTAACTTCAAATGTTCAAATGTTTGTATAGTTTATGGGACTTAACTACGGGGTTATCAATCCCTAAACTTACAAACTACTAATGATCTAACTAAGACTAAGGACGGCACAAATATCCATCCCCGAGGGGGGGATTCGAACCCCCGACCGTAGTGGCCGTGCAGACCGTGACTGGAGCGCCTCAGTCCCATCGGCCACCGCGGCCGGCTGTTTTTTAAAATTTCAATTTTGCACGTACGTAGTACGCAGTATTGGTCAATTTCCATTAAACTCTAAACTTTTTAAAGATTCGGGGTACCTTGTAGTACGAAGTATTTCGTTTTCTTTCATACATGTTATCTACCATCGGAACCGTGCGATATTTTCCACTCATAACTTTCTCAACTCCTCGGTGCATGACAACAGAGAGGTCGGGGTCGCAGAAAGGCAAAACAGTGATTCAAGATTTCTTGAAGATGTCTGCCGGAGGTGAGGGACCCGCTCGCAATGTCGGAAGGTTAATAATTTTCGCGAGATAAGGAACCGCCGCGACTGTCACGATCGGAATGGAGCGAGTGCACGTTATTACTTCCCAGTGGTTTTCACGGGCCGGATGCGGCGGGAAAGTCAATTTGCGGGGTTGTGATTGCCGCCGGGCGGAAGGAGAGGAGCCTCCGCCCCCGAGCCGGTGACACCCCGAGGCCTGGCCGGGTGTCATCAGGGGACCGGGGCCGGCGCCGCCTCGGCCTGGTGGGGGCCGCGGGGTGTGGAGGGGGGCGGCCGCCGCTATATAGCTATAGGCGCGCCGGGAGGGTACACAGATTTCACGTGACTCCGCCATGGCGAACACCGCAGCTCTGCTCCTCGCGACCGTAGCTGTCCTCTTGGGTGAGTTCCCAGTTCATTGACTCTGCGACCTACACTCCTCAACGCCGGAACCTTTCCCGCCTTGACCCACAACGGCCGCTGCGGTTACTCGCTGCGAGCTAGTTTCTATGCGATGCACGTACTTGTTGCGAAGGGGCGATAGGCGGTTCGGTCTGTCGGTAGCGTTCGGCTCTCCGTCTGTCTGTTTTTCTGCGTCATTTGTGTCTACCTTTACCTTCTCTAGAGCCCGAAAGTTAATGTCACGAGCAGCCAGAAAGCGATGGAAATCGTACTGCTCTTAATCTAGCTAGACCACAATCTCGTCGTAACTTAAATACAATGTTCCTATCTCTATTAAATTCACAGGGCTTAAGACTTACGACGAAAATTACTTTCTTCAGTTTTTAATTAATTTCTATATATATATATATATTGTTTAAAAAACACACTCGCACATCAGTTCCTTGTCAAGAAAATTGTTGCTCCTATTGAAACAGCAGTCGAAAACGTTCAGGTACGTCTTGCACGCGAAATGCCAAGTAATCAGCTTTATTGTCCCGATTGCCATGCAACTAAAGTCAGTAGTGCTCGCCGCAAAGGGGAGAATATTCTCAACACTTGCCACGCGGGTTTTCAAATGTCTGCGTGCTGCAACGCAAAATAAAAGCATCGAAACGGAGTGCCTGCTTCTCTTGGCTCACGCGGAGTGTATGTGATCTTAGCTCGAAGTGAAAATGAAATTTTGTGTGTTTCTCGTCGACTGATTTCGGCAGATGCTTGCTGTCATCGTCTAATTGTACAGATCAGATATTGACAGCAAGCGTCTGCCGAAACTGGTCATATCGAAGCAAGAAAAGTTTTAAAGATCTCGGCTTGTGAGGACTTTTTTTTTTTTTTTTAATGAATTAGTTTCTTTTGCTTTCCATCTCGTATGTGCATATTAATACAAATCACTACACAATTCAGATTATATAGCAGAAATTTAGCAGATCTATATTAGAAAATCCTCATACACGGTTTCAAAGACGTTAATTTTAATAAATTTTCATTTTCCTAGACGTAATTTTGTTTATCGATTGATATCGTGGAATTACCGAATGTAAGTCACGAGTGTTTCAGTCTTGATGCTATTTGTAGGTCCTCGTACAGCAATGTTACTTTATTGTTTTAATGTCGCGATTATTCTTTATAAGCGAGTTAAATTTCTTCCTCATTATTTTTATGGATATTCCTCTCCCTCTATCATTTCTTCGTGTTATGGACTGTTTTCTTTGTTATTCTGTCTATGATTGTTCACTATTTGTTTTAAATTTCTTCCTTCGGCTTGAAACTCTTCCAAATTTTGTGCTTTGCTCCCAAATGTATGTACTTACAAGGAATCTTATTTCCTAGACTTACCTAGATATTCCCAAACGTCCTTATAACCTAATATTTTTTTTAATTCCAGGCGTTGTCGAATTTCTTTTTAGTTAAGCTAATTTCATTGAACGTATAAAAGTGTCACAGAAATATCAGCTCCTTTATTAAGTATGTATATTAATAGAGGTTTTGTAACATATTCTATATTACATCACACTCTGATAGAATTCCCAAACGTGCAGATTTATAGCATTAAACATAAAGAGCTGTAAACATTTTATGCCATGACTTTATACAGCCTCTTATTAAATACTCCGCCGTTATTGGTAATGGCCAGAAGATTCGTGGGTTCATATACAAGGAGCTACGTATCAAACGCAACGACCAATAATTACTATGCTAACATAATGAGTACAAGAAACGCCAGCAATATAAAGGCGGGCTTGAAATTGCATAAACACACACCAACCTCTGAGGCTCAGTAATTTTCGTATTAACTTAATGACAATAAATTATGACAGACGCTGAGTACTTTAAGCAAGATTTCGACAACTCTTTCTAAAATGTGCGAATAATAATTCAAAACGATCTTTCTGAAATTGTTTGTGAGGTTTACGATAATGCTTTCTACAGTTAGTGGTCTTCCCTTTTAAAGAAATAATAGTAAAAATAAAGAACTTTTTAAATTAAGTTATGACCTGCCTTAAGTCTAATCATTGTTCAGTCTATTTAGATCTCTCGCATGACAGAAAAGCGTATGAATACCATATTATCTCCTAAACATAGGGGGGTACATTGTCATAACGTCAAAACTTGCAGTTTTAGGATCTCGTATGACACTTAGTACCAATAACGGTGTCTACAATATACACTGAGATTATGAAGACAATTTTGAAGAAACGTTCAACACATACAGTGCGCTTCATTACACTCTTACAGGCCATGATTTAGTGAAGCATTCTTATTGCAAGAACTCAAGACCGAAATGTACGCCAAGGTACTTTCGTCGAGTTCAACTAAAGCTGATGATCTCGATTTTTGCCGTATTCTATAACTACTACTGACTGCCATGGCAATGAACTAACACTTTAAAAATTTTACCGTGATTTGTGGAGCACTGGAAGAAATATACAGTTTAGCTGAATACATTCGTAGCCTGCCATGTGACTGTTGATAATTATGAGACGGAAAAAAGTTCAAATGTTCAGATGTTTGTAAATCTATCGGACTCAAGAGCGTGGTTATTAGCTCGTAGCTTACAAACTACTTAAAATAAGGCAAACTAACCTAAGGACAACACAAAAACCCATGCCCGACGGGGGACTCGAACCTCCGACGGCGAAAGGCCGCGCGCACCGCAGCACGGCGACCCAGTGCGCACGGCTAATCCTTCCGCGGCGCGGAAAAGAGTACCGCATTACGCCTAAAATGGGACATCTAAATAATTTTGGGTTATCTTTTCATAGAACTTGACGAAACACATTCAGAGTAATAATAACAAATGGAACAGAGTGGTGTCTACATCGATCCAGAGAATAACTTTTTTCAACATAAAAAAAATCAGGCTTGGACTGCATACACCCATCTTGCAAATTTATTAGTTATATAATTCACATTGGAAGGCAGATTAGCGAAAACTATACGGGTAAGCAGATATTACGAGCTACCAGGGGCTAAATGTGCAGGCTATCGGTCCAGATGGAAGATAGGATTTGGCAGCATTACAATGGCTGACACGACATCTAGATAGGGCGCAGCCACCAGCCACAGCCGGCGCACTTTCGCTGAGCGGGCCAGCGCCAGCGCTCCACATACGCAGCTGGTTTTTCCAGTCACGTTCCACTTCAATAAATGTCAACATATTCGCCACGCCTGCCCCATTCTCATACTTCCTATTCCGGGTATTTACAGGCGGGGCTAATTAGTTGGCACTTGCCCCGTGCTGTCTCGGTACCTCCAGACCTTTTCTCCACACTTCATCACTACGGTTATCACAGAAAGTGATAATTGCGTTTCTGAGGCCACTATGAAGAATTATTAATATATTACCTCTTCTGAGAAAGTGAAAGCATTACTTCTCTCGAGAAGTTTTTAATATCTTTGTAAACATATATTTAGCTTGTCTACTTTCTTTCCGGCAGTTGTTTCATAAAAAATGCAATTTTAAACGATCTCCAGTATTTTTGCAGCTTACGTTTATAATAGTCAAGGAACGTACATTTTCCTACAGCACATGCATAATAATCCAAATTTTAATTTGTCAGAGAAAGTAAATATAATTTCCAGTGTTAATCTAGTTTAATTTTCAGTACAATAGTGTAGATATGATACTCGAATAATTGCTGTCCCGTCAGGGACTGCGCGGCCGCTCTCGGCGGAGCTTCGAGTCCTCTCTCGGACATGCGTGCGTGTAATGTCCTTGGGTTAGTTTAAGTAGTTTGTAAGTCTAAGGACCGATGACCACGATAGTTTGATCCCGTAGGTTGACAAACATTTAGATTTCAATTGCCGTCTCTTATTTGCTACAGCCAGTGCAATTTAAAGGCTAATATGACATTCTACAGTTAATCTGTACTCTGAGATACCGATTAAATACTTGACAGATTCCATATCATTTAAAGCTTTATTTGAGACTCTTAAGGTAACATAATGTTTGCACCTTATTGTGGAAAATAGGTTATCTCTCGCTACAATAAATTTGCAAAAAAATGCTGAATGTGGTGATGCACAATACAAATTATAGCTTACAATATTAATTCAGTTCATTGTTTTGCGGTATTTTCTCTCTTTTACACGACACACTTATTTCGGTTAATACTTTCATTTTCTAGTGACGTGTGCGTTGTCTTAGCTGGCCTGAGTTAAACAAGACATCTTTGACGTCGTTATTTTAACTGTGTCAGCCCAACTAGGCAATGTAAACGTCATTGTCAAAGCGAACCGAGAAAGATTATGCGTGTGAAAATAAACTATTCCGCACGGCCACTACGGTCGAAGGTTCGAATCCCCCCCTCGGGCATGGATATTTGTGCCGTCCTTAGTTGTAAGTAGTTCATAAGTAGTTTGTAAGTTTAGGGACTGATGACCCCATAGTTAAGTCCCATAGACTCTACAAACATTTGAACATTTTTCGTAGCAGAGAACTGGATTAATATTATAATTATTTCACTAGCTGATATGTACAACGCTGTTGGCCCTATGGAACGTAAAAGAAACTACAGCTTATAATCAGTATCTAAAAAGCGTGCATTCGGACTGACTGTAGTCAGTGTTCTTCACGAACAATGATTCACACCTGCTACTCCATGCAGCTGCTATCATAATGACACAAGGAAGTGTTCGAACATCCACCGAAATCATTTCAGCTAAATACATCCAGGACTCAGTAGGCTGTCTGTAACAATGGATTGGTACATCATGGGAGATGTGGATTCGGCTTCCCCCCCCCCCCCCCCCCCCCGCCTTTGGCCAATCTTCTTTAGATTTACAATGGTTTACCTAATATTTGCGAAATTTATTTCACCAACTTTCTCCTTTGAATGCGAACATATTTTGTTGGCACCCACGTCCATAGGACATGATCATAAGAAGAAAATAAGAGAAATCAGATGGAAAAGTGAAAGATCAAGGTGTTCCTTCTTCCCGCGCGCTATTAGAGAAGTGTCTTAAAAACTGTTCAGTGAACCCTCTGTCATGCATTTAAATGTGATTTGCAGAGAAATTACGTAGATGTAAATGGAGAATAACGCAGAATAAAGGGTGTGATGCTTGCTTTCTCAAGGTCACGATCGAATTTCTGCACTACGCTTGTCTAATACTATCTTTAGTTTGTCATCGACGGGATATTTAAGACTCAAACTATTTTCGCAGTATTCAAAAAACGTTATTGTCATCGCTCGTCATTTTTCATCATACAAGTATAAAATTTACGACAACGTCATTGTCAATGGAACACACAAAATACGATGCTTTTGCGTTCTAGTAGTCAGACATTTCATAGGAGGAGGGGAGACAGTGCACACACCTTTACGGTGTCAGAGAGTCAGGGACGTTAGCTAGGCCTCTCACAACTGTATCGCGTGAGACAATCATAAGCTGTAGCAAAAGGAACACGTGCGCTCTGTATGGCATGTCCTTGGCCCCGAGACCTGGAAACAGTTATAGACGTTTCTACAAAGCGTCCGGAAATTTACGACCGAGCTCAGCACAATACACTATATGTTATAGATCTTTGAAACAAAAAGAAACAAAGCTTGTGTCACTGAAGATCCTGATCCAAGGGGTCATCGTATTCAGAATCTTCATCGGTTCTGTGGACAACAGTGTATACCCCGAGCTTCCGTGAAACCATGTAAACTAAAGGGATCCTCTCGGACACTTCCAGTAGCTTCGTGATCGCACAAATTCTTGAATCAAGCTGAAAGGAACCATTTCCTTCAATTTGGATATAACAAGAACGTGTTTGTACTGTGCTTTTGTTGACAAATGGGGGAACCTATCCAATTCTTTGGATGAAGCTCTGTAGCATCTACATTCGTCCAGTTGCTTTCCGTAATGCTCTAAAGGAGTGTTATTATTCACCATGTCTTCATACTTCTACATCTAACTCCACCAGACACCGCCGTTTACCACTGCCGTTTCTCCTATTTCGTGTTACAGTAGTGAAACATCCATGGAGGAACGACTATTGGAAAGCCTCAAAATGAGCTTAAATCTCTTTCATTTTACCTTCATGATCTTTTAGTGAGATATATCTTGGAAAAGCTATATGTTCGTGGACTCTTCTGGGAACATAAGCTTTCGGATTTTCTGTAATAAACCATGCCGTTATATACATAGTCTCTCCCCTGGTTTCGGTCATCGGAGTTGAATCGACACCTGTGTGTCACTTTACCGTTTGTTAAACATAACGGCGAAGAAACCTCCTGCTGATCTATGGAGCTTCATTTACTTTATCGCCGGCCGCGGTGACTGAGGCGCTCCAGTCACGGTCTGCACGGCCACTACGGTCGGGGGTTCGAATCCCCCCTCGGGCATGGATATTTGTGCCGTCCTTAGTCTTAGCTAGTTCATACGTAGTTTGTAAGCTTTGGGACTGATGACCCCGTAGTTGAGTCCCATAAGTTCTACAAACATTTGAACGTTATTTTACTTTATCAGTACTAGACGGTATATGTCTCAGACTGAGAGGAAATATTCAGCTATCTTTCAACCCAACGTAGCGTCTCTACCTATATATAAAATGTTCAAATGTTTGTAAACCTATTGGACTAAACTGCTATGGTCATCAGTCTTTAGACTTACAAACTACTTAAACTAACTTAATGTAACCTAAGGACAGCACAAATATCAATGCGCCAGAGAGGATTCGAGCCTCCGACGGCGAGCAACCGCGCTCTCCGCAGCAAAGCGCCTTAGAACGCTTGGCTCCTATAGGTACTACTATTGGCTTCATGTAAATGTTGTAATTTCAGTTTCTCCTGAAGATATATCCAGATAATTCTTGACTGGCACTGCTTCCAGCTAATGTTCAGTAAGCGTGCAAATAAATAATGACAAGCCTTTCCGTGTATCAATTCGAATACTTTGTGGCTTATGTTGTGATTTATCTGCCAATTCCTGCTCCTTGCGTCAATTACACGTACCGCTACTGAACAACTTTCTTGTTCATCGGGCGACAGTACAAATGTGTATCAAGTTCCTTCTGGAAGTCGAGGAATGTGCCATAAACTGAGCCACTGGCGGCTGTTACCTTGTAGGTCTCGTGGCTGAACAGAGAAAGCCTGGTTTCGAAAGATAGTTGTTTGAGGAATCCTTGTAAATGTTCTGTCTCCAGGCGGGTTTTAATGTGCGAGCGTTAAACGTTTTCTACAATAGACCAACGTAGCAATAGCGGTCTATAGTTGTGTGTTTGCCAATGAATAGAGGACATACTGTGCAACTGATTTAACGAAGCACAAAATACCGACTGTACCACAATAGGATGGAAGTTCGTCATCCCTTTCCGACATACTTTGAGTTACAAGCAGGAAATAACGTATAGTATAATGATAACAGCACATTGAGTTTTCAGATAAATTAACGCTTTTGTACGGAACAGTGCTGTCCTATCGGAAAAATTGGGGCGGATTATGTGAATTTCAATTATTTCATTTCGAATGGTCCTATCGGCTGTGGGCTTAGAACGCGAGGTACATTTGGTATCTCAGGCACGTCATTCAGAACTGCTTGAATAACGCGTTTGCTCTGCATAACATGCAGTCTCCTGCCAAGAGTCCAAGCATATCTTAGCTGTTCACGAATGACAAACAAGTCTACCCGCTCTAGGAACCTGATAAACTGATACCCTCACTCGTGGATTTAGCATAAGTGACAAATGTAAAGTGGAACCGTTGTTTGGAAGTGAACGTAACGGGCGAAATGAAATAGTGGTTTAGTCACTGGACTTGTGGTCCAGATGAACACTGAAAATATAGATTTTCCATCATTTCCGTAAACCATTTAGGAGGGATGCCTAGACAGTTTTAAGAATGAACTTTTACTCTGCAGCGAACTATGCATTTACCCCATTCTTCTGAGAGAATTTATCACACAATGTGCCCAGGAGAACATTTACAATGTATGGAGATAGGAAAGACACTGATGAAGTACAGCTGTTTGGTCGGGTCGTGTGCTGTGCTTGGCTAGCGCAGTCGGCAGAAAACTTGGCTGCGAAAGGCAAAGGTCATAGGTTTGAATTCCGGTCTGCCACACAGTTTGAACCTGTCAATGTCTAGACAGTTCTTCTGATAAGGTCATGGCCGATATCTTGTCTTTCTTCTAAAGTTCAAGCTTGTGTCCTTTCGGTTGTGACCTCGTCGTCAACGGAACATTAAATGTTAAGCTCTCTTCTCTCTTTATTTCAGTCTACAGGCTATTAGAAAACCAGATCACCGTTTCTCCCATAAGCAAACTGCGATGTTACCTTGAATACCTCAGACTATTGTTGTCTACGAATTCTGTATCTCATCATCAATCCTGTTTTATTTCCTGGATATCTCAGTTAAATGTAGAGACACAGAAACGTACTGACAACTCAGAGAGCCACATTTAGATAGATTTGTTAGTTGACCACTACATCGATTTGATAATTTTTCTCTCCAGTATGTAAGACGACAAGGAACCATTCTCACGTAGCGCAAACAGTCAACACAAAATACGAGTCACTGTTTAGTTCAAAATAGCAGATGTGCAGCGAAACTTCACCTTGGAGGAGAGAGCGAGAAGCGAGAAACGAGAGAGAGGTGTGTTGCAGGCTAACGGATCCTTGTGCACTCCTGCGGAACGGTTCAAACTGGCATACTCATTGATGCGAATTTGGAGCAGCGCGTTCTGGCAGCATAAAGGGGAAAAAAGATACAAATGGAGACTTACAATGGGAATTCGAGAGAAGACACCACTGCTGTTATTCAGCGATAAAATTAGTGTCGAAAACAGCAATAAGGCTCTATACTTCAATCCCCTCTAGTTAGTTGAGTTTACTGATGGAGGTGGCTCAGTAGGCATACATGGCACTTGAACACGCCTGATGATGCTGATGTATGTTCCTTAACCGATTAAGGCGCACGTGATTTCCTTCCATTTATATCTCCAGACTGAGCTTCTGCCCAATCGTTAATGATCTTCACGTCATGAAACATTACATAACAATACGCCTGCGTAACACTAACGTGTATGATTGATGAATTATGGCGAAGGACAGTTGGCAATTACAGGTGTATTAAATACCTGATGGCATGAGGTAGACAATGTAATATGTACGTCAGTGAAGAAGAATTGACTATGATAAATCAATTTTGGTCCCGTGTGCACACTATACTGACTTGAAGGATCCCCGTCCGGGGTTCTAATCCCCCCTCTGGCATGGCTGTTTGTGTCGTCTTTAGTATAAGGTACTTCATAAGTAGTTTGTAAGTTTAGGGACTGATGACCCCGCAGTTAAGTCCCTTAAGCTTGACAAACATTTGAACATTTGACTGAAGGAAGATGAAGAAACAAATATCTCAATATCTGGCACAGACAAATAGAAGTAATTTTGTGCGCCTACAAGAAAAGATTCTTTGAATTAGGCGTGTGTCGATCAGTTTAGACCACAAATAAAATAACATTGAAATCAGTGAATAAAAAGCGGTGGTTTGAACCAAAAACAAGATCTATATTTCCTCTATTTAAACGCTTATACCAAGTTTTTCACAGTAAAAATGCGACTATTCATGATTTACTTACAAAGAGTGTAACAAATTTAGTAATATGTATGTTCTCGAGATTTAAATAACAAGAAATAATCTGTCATACGGGACATACAGTCGTAAAATGGTGAGTCTGAATTAAAAACCGCTAGGGCATGCCTCGTATTTAAAAGATTTGCCATCCTCCGACATTCTCTTATTCCAACATCTGACGAAATTTGTGGGTGGAAAATGTTTGAAATCCAGCAAAGATGTTACAGCTTCTTGAGAAGCAGATTAGAAGCGGATCCTGCTCAGTGAAAAATTTTTCGAAGACGTGCATTCGCCTACAATGTGGAGAAGCAAGATTCAAACACAACCTAGGTTTTGTTTGGTTCTTTAAATTGCTTATAGCAAATGCTGGAACGTTATCTTCGTAAATTAAACTCCCAGATCTCTTCCATAACCTATTTCGCTCATCGACAGGATATTAAATCTTAACCCTACTACTTTCATTGCAAGATATCTTAGGCTGAAGACTCGGCGTAGGCCCATGTATAATGGGAGATTCTGCTGGTAACCAAGCTCCCGCTTAATATCTGCATAACATATGCCTGCGACTCATATAACTAATTTCCAGTGTCTCAAAGATGGTCCCATTCCGACAGACAGGTATATTCGCTTAGCCTATGCACATCGTGACGCGTTGACCGAGCAAGGTTGCATTTTCAAAATGTTCAAATTTTTGTAGAACTTATGGGACTTAACTACGGGGTCATCAGTCCCTAAGCTTACAAACTACTTATGAACTAGCTAAGACTAAGGACGGCACAAATATCCATGCCCGAGGGGGGATTCGAACCCCCGACCGTAGTGGCCGTGCAGACCGTGACTGGAGCGCCTCAGTCCCCTCGGCCACCGCGGCCGGCGGTTGCATTTTGATGACACAGTGGACTTGCATTCTGGACGACGAGGCTTCATATTTCCATCAGTCCATCCTGATCTGAATTTCCGTGGTTCCCCAAACATATTTAGACAGTTGTCGAGGTGGTTACATTGCAAATGATACGTTGCAATTTGTACCACATCCTTATTAAACACGACATTGTGCTACATCTCGAAGGGATGCTAAAACAAATTTTTCCTATTTCCTTTTTGTGGCACATTGGAAAGACAATGATCAAGAGATCGAAATTTCAGATCATTTTTGCTTTCAGTGGCTGTCATTTTGGGCGAATGTCTCGATGGTTCATTCACAAAGGTCATTCCTACCTTCCTATCTTAGTCTTATCGGCAGAGATGATGTTTCCAGCTAAGCCAAATATAGGAAAAGAATTGCGTCGATGTCGTGTTTAAGGAAACTCCCCAGCGCCCGACTCAAGCGACTGAGGGAAATCATATAAAATCTCTATAACCATCGCTAGTGAGGGATTTGAAACTCGTTCTTCAGAAATATGTTGTATTTGATAAGTGTTGATTGTGTCCATATTGATTGTTCATATTTATTGTAACGTGTCTGACGCCTCATAAAATGCAGTCAGAAGAACAGAATATCTAGCAGAGTCCTCCAGTGTTTTCAGACAAACAATGACCATCAATAGTTTTCAAAACTATTCAAATGTTTGTAAATCTATTGGACTCCACCTCTGGGTTATCAGTCCGTAGCTTACAAACTACTTAAACTAAGTTAAACTAACCTAAGGACAACACGAACACCTATGCCCGAGGGGGCACTCGTACTCCCGACGGCGAACGGCCGCGCGCACCGCAGCACGGCGCTCCAGTGCGCAGAGCTAATCCGCCGCGGCTGCAATACTTTTAAAAATCTTTTCTTTCATTAACAATGGACTGTTCCACTTCCAGTACTAGTAATGTTGGCGAAAAATCCCTTACCTCTGAGGTAGGCGCCTTGAGTCGCAGAAAGAGTGCCAAATAAGCAGTTCTCCGCAGTTAGGCAATCGCTGTAGCGGATGTGGTCGACCTCTGCATCCAACACGCCAGTTCGCATGTATTTGTGTTATTATCTACACACAGAATTGTTCGGTTATAATTTTTGCGTTTCTTTTAATTGCCGAAAATTGTAGAGAACATTTGCAATGAGTTCAAACCGCCACTTCCATTAGAGGTCATGAATCATTATTCGCCATTCGGTGCGAACCCAATGTCTGACCTTCAGCTGAAAAGTGTGGAGAGCGGTATTGTACTTTTAGTTCACTGCCGCGGCGGAGCGGCTGAGCGCATTGAGGCGCTATGCTTCGATGCGTGAGGCCGTTCCCCGTCGGGGTTCGAATGCCTCCTCGGGCATGAATGTTTGTGATGTCTTTAGTATAAGGTAGTTCATAAGTAGTTTGTAAGTTTAGGGACTGATAACCCCGCAGTTAAGTCCCTGAAGCTTAACGAACATTTGAACATTTTTTAGTTTACTTTTGTATCTCATATCCGCGCAAAAAGGAACAGTTAAGTCTTTATTTAGCAGATTTTCAACTGAGTTTAAAATGTAGACGCTAGTAACCGCCCAGAATGGAATAGGGTAAATGAGCTTTTTCGGAATAAAGGCCTACAGGACAAAATGATTATTTGAAATATGGCAGTTGAGATACTTACTTTTCATGTACTTTAATAACAATCTGAATCAAATATACAACTTTGTTTCCATAAGATATGTACTAGTGTTAATTACATCTTTTCATAATACTACAGGTTTTAATTTGAAAAATAACATTTGTGATTAACTTTTATAAGTTCTTTTCCTACACTTCAGTGAGAAAGGTACAAAAATAAAATAACAGAGAGTAAATTGATTACAAAATACAACCATACAAATAATACAAGGCTTTTGTGTCCTGTGGTCAATACAGTTTGATGTACAGTTTCTCTGGGACCTTCTGTTTCTCTTTTTCTTCTTCTTCATCATCATTATCATTATCATCTTCTTCCTCTTTTCCCTGTCCTGAATGGTTGTCTTTTGTGTATATAACGTCTGCGAACTGTGTAACCACGAATTACTTTCATAGTTCCTTAGATCCTTTTATATTTCTGTCTTTTCCTTGTGTTAACAACACTGTTCATAATCTTAGGTTTCTCGATACTTCATTACTGTATTTAAATTTCCAAAGTTGGAATAATGTATATGTTGCTTTGTATGCCAGTAACTCTAGTAGTGAACCATTTGCTTTGTAATTCACAAAAGTACTTCTTAATTTTAAATGATGTTTTCTTGGATATAGGTTTCTTGAAGACATATTTGTCAAACCTTCTTTCCAATGCTTTCCTGACCTCTACCATTGAGATATGGAACTAAACAATTGTTAGAGTATTCTTCGTAACCCGCTGATAAATTTTACACATATTTTTTCTGAAAAAGGGTAAAAAGACCTGTTTATCTTTTTCACGTATATTACTTTAATGCCCGCTGCCGGCTTTGCTGTTGTCACCGATTCTGTTTCTGATATGATATTTCTATTATCAATGCTTTTATTTCGTAAAAGGACATAAATTGAAAATATCAGATTCAATGACTTTCAAGACAGCTGTGGAGTTTTCTCAGTTGATGTGTTTACGCCATCATTTGCATTGATTATAAAAGACGATAAAATTGTTCCAAAGAGTCCCACTCTAAGTAAATTGTTGTACTTCAGAGTATACCTGCATTTATAGGATTTGCGATATTCCAGTCAATGAATCTGGGAACACTTTCATGATTTGGTCAGCCGTAAGGAGTGTTTCTTATTCGTCTTCTGCGACTAGTATTTACGAAAGTAGCGTACTGGTTTCCATTTCTGGTACAACAGGAAAATTTCACCTTGACGACCCCTTTCTCGTGATTTCACTTCAGTAAAAACATCTGTACGTTGTTACTGAGGCTACTCTCAATGTTTCCTCCTCTAACATTTGAGGAAGGCAGTAACGACAGTATTTCATAACCGCATGCGATGTTCTCAAAATCATAGTCTCGGTTTATGAAGTATTACAAGTTTCTGGTTAGTTTTAATAAGCGAACAGGAATTTTAACGTGTTTAATTGCTAATTCTCAGATCAATATTATGATTATTTTGCTTCATGTGGATCCCATCTCTTTTATCGTAGGAAATTTTTCTCGAACGAGTCTTTTTTAAACCGGATCATACAGCAATACAAATGTAAAAATTATGCGCACGCGAATATTGCCTTTCCACATGATGAGGGAAAGAAGATAGCTTAGGGTTTAACGTCCCGTTGACAACTTGGTCATTAGAGACGGAACTCACACTCGGATTTTTGGGTAAGGATGGGGAAGGGAATCCGCCTTGCCGTCTGAAAGGAACCATCCCAGCATTTGCGTGGCGTGATTTATGGAAAGCATGTAAAATTTAAATCTTGATGACCGGAAGTGTATTTTAACCACCTCTTCCCGAATGCGTGTCCAGGGTGTTACCATTGTGCCACCTCGCTCAGTCCCAAGCGATGCGTAAAGAGAAAAAGGGGCTTCATAGATTTAACGATGGCGCTTAACCTGACTAAGGGCTTAAGAAGCATAGCAACTGATCAAATATTTCTCAGTTCTATAGAGTTTATATTGTGATTTACCGATTGATATTTTCGTCATAAAGCTGGTTTAACTGTTTAAACAGAGAACTAAAAACTAAAAGCAATAAATAATACGGACATGGGCCGATGTCAACTGAAAGTAAACATGGTTTAACAGTTTATGTATTTTAGTCTTCAACTATATTTACATGTTAAAAGAAGAGGCGCTAACACTACTAAAACAGGAAAACAGGGAGACTACTACATAAAGTACGTTTGATGCATAATTCCCTTGTTTCAGTGGGACAGGATTTCTAATGTGCTTTCAGAACGTTTTACTAACGTATAAATGTGTAGTGGTTGTTATTTGCAACTGACATAACGATTTCCTCTCTTAGAGAAACATTCTTTTTCAATCCGTTATTCCTGTCAAATATCGGAGAGAGGAAACCTTGAAAGGTCTTACAAGGCCAAACAGACAATTACCCTGTTAGTCTGGTACGATTCCTCTGTTCACTGGACTCTCTCAAGCGTTGCATGACTTGTTTTATCGGGAAGAAGGTTAGTCCTCTCATGTTTCAAAGGCCTTCAGACTACTGTAGGGATGTCACGTACTTCAGATAAACATTTTCGTGACCTTGGATACGTATTATGATGAAACTTGCTTTCACTGGGTATCGTTTAATTTTTTTGAGACAATCATTTTGAACACAATCTTTACGGAAAACAAATAATTTGTCTGTAAATTAAACATTCCCGACTTCGGAAACAGTCAAACGGTCCCTTCACCAGTACAGGCAAGGTTAAGATTTAACATCCCGTCTACGATGAATTGATCTGAAACGGAACACAAGATCGGTTTGGACGAAGTGAGAGTAAGGTATCAGCCGGAGACCGTGAAGCGGTTTCGGGAAATCACGTAAATGGGATAGAGGGACGGGAATTTGAATGTTGCTTCCGCCCAAGGCGAATGAATTGCCTTGATCACTGGAAAATTCCACTTGACATTGCCTAGATGAACAACACAATGTCAAGCTTTCCAGACTGTTTCTGACGACGCTGCTTACTAAGTTCTACATGCTATCTCTTGGCAGCAATTACCATGGAACATGCCCTTGATGTAAAAGAACTTTGTGGACTAGCGGACAAAAGAAGTATGATCGTTTTGTGGACTATACGGAAAGAGTTCATTACAAATAAGTTCCTTGCCTTCAACTATTTAAATAAAAGACATTCTATAAGTTTAATATGAAACAAATACCTACTTAATGCTAATGATCCAGTGCCACGCATTAGCAGAAAAACGGAATTTGAAACTTACGTCTTGTAATCACTGTGATTCTTGGCAATGTCGGTAGTATGCTGAAACATCTTGAAAGTGAAATGAACAAAAAAATATGTTTCCAGAATGAAACTACGGAAGGTTTATCAAACAGCTTTCATAATACGAGGTATGTCCACAAAGTAAGTTCCTTTTGGTTACATAAAACAAATGTGTACAGATACTGAAAAATATTTATTGTACAAAAATATACAACTATTAAACTACTTTTCTACATAGCGTCCGAAATTTTGTAGGCATTTGTCATAGCATGGCAGAAGTCTTTGTATGCCTTCTTCGTAGAAGGTTGCCGCATGTGTATTCAACCATGTGGTAACATGTTCTTTCAGCTCGTCATCATCGCTGAAGTGTTGACCACCATGGACAGGTTTTAGGTGTAAGAAGAAAGTCGCTAGGAGCGAGACTGTACGTAGGATGATCAAACACCTCCCAGTGAAATTCCCGTAAGAGTTGTTTGGTCACATTCGCCTTGTCAGGTCGGGCGGCAACGTGAAGGGAAGAAGAAGACTCCTTTCATCTCTTCTTACACCTAAAATCTGTCCTTTGTGGTCAACACTTCAACGATGATGAGCTGAAAGAACATGTTTGCCACACGGTTGAATACACAGGCGGCAACCTTCTATGAAGAAGGCACACAAAAACTTGTCCCACGCTATGACAAGTGCCTACAGAATTTCGGAAGTTAGGTAGAAAAGTAGTTGAACAGTTGTAGATTTTTATACAATAATTTTTTTTGTATCTGTTCACGTTTGGTTTATATAACTTTGTAGACATACCTCGTATTTCTCTACAGTTCCCTTATCTAATATTGTACAGTAAAAAGAAACTCTTAAATCTGTCCATTTTGTCCTGATTTCTGTTATTGTTTTTCTTTGTTAGGTGGGTGCTAACAAAATAAATTCACATTCGGAGGATAAAGCTGGTGAAAGAAATTTCGCAAATATGTCTCGCCGAGACGATTAGTTTCTTTCTTTTAATGATTTCCACCCCAATTCACTGTGACACACTCTGCCCTGTATCGCGATAATACGAAACGAGTTGCCCTTCCCTGAATCATTTCTGTGTCCTCCGTCAGTCCCACATGGTGAGGATCCCATAATGCACAGCGGTACTCCAAAATAGGACTGGAAAGTGTAGTGTAGGCAGTTGCTTTCGTAGAACTATTGCATCTTCTTAGTGTTCTGTAACGAAACGTAGCCTTTGGTTCGTCTTCCCCACAAATATTTTCTGTGTCTTCTTTCTAATTAAATATATTTGTGATAGTAACTCCTAGTTATTTAGTAGAATTTGCGACCTTTATATCTGACTTATTTGTCGTGGTAATGCACTTTAACGGATTTATTTTAGAGTTCATGTGCACTTTTCATTATTGAGGGTCAAGTGTCAATTTTTGCATCATGTGGATATCTTACGTAAATCGTTTTGCAGCTGTTTTTGTTCTACTGGTGAGTTTACTAACCGGTAAACGACAGCATCATCCGTGAACAGTCTAAGAGAGCTGCTCGCATTGTCTTCTAAATCGTTTATAAAGATAAGGAACAGTAGGGGCCCTATAACACTTCCGTAGGGAACGCCAGATATCACTTCCGTTTTACTTGATGTCTTTCCATAAATTACTACGTACTGTGTCCTTTCTGACAGGAAATTACGAATCGAATCACACAATTTTGACGATATTCCGTAAGCACGCAATTTGATTAGAAGACGCTTGTGAGATACAGTATAAAAAGCTTTCTGGAAATCCAGAAATATGGAATAGATTTCAGTTCCCTTGTCGATATCCCTCTTCACTTCACGTGATTGAAGAACTACCTACGTATCACAAGAACGGTACCTTCTGAATCCCTGTTGACTGTGGGTCAGTGATAACTAACACTATATATTGTGGAAGAATTTTGCACTGATTATGTTTTAATTTCCGTGCTCTCTCTTACCAAGACACGTCTTTACGTAAATAAAACGGGAGGGATACGTTAGACACTAAAGTAACGGAGGAAAACGTGAGGTCTTCCAAGAGTAAAAGAGGAGCTGGAAGTCAATGACATCGTCGACACAAAAGGTGAAGCACGCCATTACGGCATGTTAGGTGAGCGCCGAACGCCGGCGTGAGTTTCTCCTCGTGCAGCGAAAGGTCAGCTGCAGAGATGCGCCTTTCTCACGCCGACTGCAGGTAGCCGCTGCCTTATTCGCGCTACGCACATTTTCTCCCTGGCTGCCCTCTTGAGCTATTGCGTAATTCCCCGCCTCGGCGTCTAACGATCTCTGCCTGATATGTTAACCGCCTCCTTCTGGTGTTGTGTAACCAATACAAAGAAAGAACGTCTGATTTATTACTTGAGCGGATGCGTACAAATTTCAGATTCGCCAAGATTACACATTAGGTTCATAATGCATTGTAAATTTCCAAATTCATTCACATGAGTACTAAAAGAAGTCCTTTGACTTTCCATTACACAATAAATCGTACAAATCTCAAGGATGTCTAGCTAACTACTACGAATTACAGTTACGATTAATTTTATTCGAAGAGACCACATAGGTAATACTGTGGTGAAGGCGATACAAATACTGCACTTTGTTGGCAGAAGTACCGAAAAAGGTGGCGCAGTGGTAGCACACTGGGCATACATTTGGGAGGAGGGCAGTTCAAATCTGCAAATCCGCCCCCGGACATTCAGATTTAGGTTTTCCGTGAATTCTCTAAATCACTCCAGGCAAATTCCGGAATGGTTCCCATCCGTGTCAAAAAATTCCAAGCGTGTGCTCCGTCTCTAGTGACAACGCTGCCGACGGGACATTAAACACTAATTTCCCTCCCAACCCTTTTTTGGGGAAACACTTAGAAGACACAACAAATCCAATAAAGGGTCGGCCTACACCTCACTTCTCCGTTCTCTTCTACAAAATTGCTGCACGGTATGTGATTCTTAACACATATAATTGATACAGGACACAGATATAGTACAAAGAAGGGCGGTTCGTTTGGTATTGTCGTGAAATAGTGATAAGAGTTTCAAGGATATTATCAGCTAGCTAGGGTGATGATCATTAAAACAAAGACATGTTTCGTTGCGGGGAGATCTACGAAATATCAAATAGAAGCTGTTTACTTACAACGCGAATTTTTTTTATCCCTGCTTAAATAAGGAGAAAGGATTAACATTATAGAATCATAGCAAAATAAAATTAGAGCTCGAAGGTTGAGATATAAATGTTCGTTTTTCCCCTGCACTATTTGAAAATGAAACGGCAGGTGAATAGTATGATTCCGGGAAGCCTCTGCAAGACATTGTCAATTGCAGATATTCATGTAGGTGTAGATTACTAATAAGGAAATCTGCTCAGAAAATATATAATAAAGTTACTATCATAGTGCCTGCAAGGAAGTAAACTGTTACACATTGAAATAAATCTACAACTTTATTGAAAAATATAAAACTGGGTGTGTGTATATACGTATGTATGTAAACATGCATGTTCCTTATGGACACCAAGACAGCTGGAGCCATTTTGATGATATCTTCAGAAATTCAGCAGATTAGCCCAGCGGGTGATCCTGTTAAGATTCGTAGCGATCGTATCACTACATTTATTAACGTTTACGTAAAAGTGTACGTCCGGCACTTAGAACAACACTAGCAAGAAAGAGCCAACAGTTTGTATCGTACCAGTCTTGTGTACATACAGTGCTGCCTCTTGGAGCGCTGGCGTGGCTTTAGTGACTGTTCGTGTTACTCTAGATATTCAAATGTTTAAATGTTTGTAAAGCTATGGGACCAAACTGCAGTGGTCATCAGTCCCTAGACTTACGAACTACTTAAACTAACGTATACTGAGAGCAACACACATACGCACGCACACACAAATAAACACACACACACACACAAACACGCGCGCGCGCGCGCGCGCCCGAGGGAGGACTTGAACCACCGACGGGGAGCATTCACGCACGACACAGCAAGGCGTCTTAGAGCGCACGGCCATTCTCGTGCGGCCCCCCAGATATTACGTGATCTGCGGCGTTGGACTGTACATTTGCAGTGCCACTACAGTTGACTCTTTCTCAGCTAGGGCCGCTACTGTCATTTCCCAGTGCGAGACCTAAATTTCTACGTATACGTCACATTGTGATTGTAGTAGGACTATGTAAGTATGGATTAAACACGCTAAAGATTTTTTTTTAATCTGTGGACTTAACTTCGTTGGGTATTAGTCCCTAGGCTTACAAAGTATTTAAACCATGTTAAACTAACCTAAGGACAACACACACACACCCATCCATGTCCGAGGGAGGACTCGAACCTCCGACGGCGAGAAACCGCGCGCACCGCAGCTAGACGCCTTAGAACGCTCCGCCACTCCACCGCAGCCCCGTTGATAGTCTGTAAGTTCAGTTTCCGCCCCACTTTCATCCTTCAGGAAGAAGAACATTGATGCTTTAGCGATCGCCAGTTAGGACCCTGTTACCTGTTTAGTAGGTGAATCCAGTTATTCCCCATAATGTTAGTGAGTTTTCTGAATCCTTGATAATAGATGCCGGTATTCAGTTACCACCATCAACGTTATTTGCAGCTTTTAGCTGTGCATCATGACAGGCACGCAGGAGCTGTAACTGTGGGCAGGATGGGACCGCGATGGAGTGGCAGAGCGTTCCAAGGCGCCTAGCTGTAGAGTGGAGGGTACCGCCGCTCGCCGTCGGAGGTTCGAGACCTCTCTCGGACTTCAGTGTATTTGTTTTCCTTAGCAAGTTACTTTAAGTAGTTTGTCAGCCTAGGGACTGATAATCAGAGTAGCTAAGTCCCATAGATTCACATACATTTGAACAGTTTTTGGTAGGATGCGGTGCTCTACATCTACATGGGATACTCTGCAAACCACATTTAAGTGCCTGGCAGAGGGTTCATCGAACCACCTTTATACTATTTACCTCCTATTCCATTCTCGAATAGCGCGCGGGAAGAAAGAACATCTGAATCTCTCCGTTCGAGCTCTGATTTCTCGTATTTTATTCTGATGATCATTTCTACCTACATTTAAGTGGCAGTCAACGATATATTTTCTCGTTCGGAGGAGAATGCTGGGCCGCGGTGGAGCGGCCAAGCGCATTGAGGAGCTATGCTACGCCGGCCGCGGTGGCCGAGGAGACTGAGGCGCTCCAGTCACGGTCTGCACGGCCACTACGGTCGGGGGTTCGAATCCCCCCTCGGGCATGGATATTTGTGCCGTCCTTAGTCTTAGTTAGTTCATAAGTAGTTTGTAAGTTTAGGGACTGATGACCTCGTAGTTAAGTCCCATAGACTTTACAAACATTAAAACATTTATTAAGCTATGCTACGATGCGCGAGGCCGTTCCTCGTCGGGAGTTCGAATCCCCCTCGGGCATGGATGTTTGTGCCGTATTTAGTATAAGGTAGTCATTTTTTATGGGACTTAACTACGAGGTCATCAGTCCCTAAACTTACTAACTACTAATGAACTAGCTAACGCTAAGGACGGCACAAATATCCATGCCCGAGGGGGGATTCGAACCCCCGACCGTAGTGGCCGTGCACACCGTGACTGGAGCACCTCAGTCCCCTCGGCCACCGCGGCCGGCTATAAGGTAGTTAGAAGTAGTTTGTAAGTTTATGGACTCATGACCCCGCAGTAAAGTCCCTTAAGCTCTACAAACATTTGCCAATAAAACGCAGTTTATGGTTCGCCTTCAAAAATGTTCAAACGTTTGTAATCCTATGGGAACAAACTGCGTTGGTCATCAGTCCCTATTCTTACAAACTATTTAAACTAAGTTAAACTAACCTAAGTACAACACACACATCCATGCCCGAGGGAGGATTCGAACCTCCGACGCGAGAGGTTGCGCGATCCGCAACGCGGCTCTCCACGGAGTGGCTCGGCTACTGCCGCGCAGCTGGTTTGCCTTTCCCACGACATTACCTATGTGTTCTTTATAGTTTAAGCCTGAAGTAATAGTAATTCTAGGTATTTAGTGGAGTTTACTACCTTAACTTTGGATTGATTTATCTTGTAAGATTTCTTTCCTGAGAGCAGTGTGCGTTGTGTTGGCAGGTTCGGCAGCGGCGCAGTTCAAGTGTCCCGAGCCGTCCGGCTACTTCCCGGACCCTGTGCAGTGCGACCTGTACTACAAGTGCGTCAACAACAATCCCGAGGAGCTGCTCTGCCCCGACGGGCTGGTCTTCGACGACAGCAACCCCAACCAGGCGCGCTGCGACAACCCCAACAACGTCGACTGCGGCGACCGCACCGAGCTGCGTAAGACATCTCACCTCTTCCACCGTAAATACTAACAGACCGGACAAACAGCAGAGCGGATACACACATGCCGGGGCAGCAACATACGGCTACGTGACTGTTGGCAAACTTTAGCCAGATACAAAATAAATAAAAACGAAACTTACCAGTTTTCAAGTGCCACTATTTTAAACACTTACACGTGAAATTTGATGTGACTCCTTTCCACAAAAAACGCTCTGTAACTTCATAAACAAAGCTGGACACTACACGGTGACTGTTGGCAAAGCAATGGTTTAGCTGAGGAGATGTTGATGCCATGAAAGCGATACCACGGCCGGTCTACCAACACCTATGGTCAAAGTCTCACCTTCTGTGTCCATCTACTGGTAGTATCTCCACTGCAACCCCTCTACCGTTCGCTACAAACTCAGTTTGGAATAGCAGTGCCAAATATTCGGGAGTTCGGCGACAATATGTTCATTGCTCGCCAGCCAAAAAGCAATACGAAGGACGAACTGAGAAATCACAGCCATTTTTATTTGTGAGATAAAACATGATTAACCCTTTAATGCATGACATTTTATTTGTATCTAAAAAATACCACGATTACTGTATAGTGCGTATATAATGAGAAAATATTGGAAAAAATCCTGAAAATTGTTATGCAGTACTAGCAACAAACCGTTCATATCTGGCCAGCTATATAGTGCTTCCATGATGTACCCGATGCAGTAAATGTCACTATTATGCCTCTCATCTTTCAAGAAAGTAATTCATAATGCAACAGTAGTATGTGGTTGAGTGCTTTTACACGGCAAAGGAGGAATACTAACGTAAACAAACGCACATGTTAGGAGTAACTCAATGCAGCTAACTATCAAAATATTCAGTAGCGCTCTGCGATTTATAATTTCTAGGACGATCTACTGGCATATGTAACACTATAATAGCAGTTACATATGAATTTGTGGTAAAATGTTGATCATTTTGAGGGATAATAGGAAAAAATAGGTATGTAGATGATCAGCTGCAGTATGCATTAAAGGGTTAAAAATACAGCCCCATATGAAGTGACGAAAATGAAGAACTCAGTATTGTTTGTTGCCGTCATTGCTGGATATAACCGCTACAGGCTTCGGCATCGAATCTAAGGGCTCGGGATGTGTTGTTGTGAATAGAGCAGTTCATGACGCATCCACATGTTGCCAAAGTTGACCTCGTGTAGCAGCAAGTGGTGCATTCTGGCCAGTAAATATCTACCAGACGTTTTTGAAAGAGGGGATATTGGGAAAATTAGGAGGCCAAGGCAGCAATGTTGTCTGATGGGTAGGGCGGTGGGGGGTTGAAGGGGGGGGGGGTTCGACGAAGCAGTTTTGAACTTTGCGTGCTACGTGTGGTCGTGAAGTATCCCGTTGCAATGTGGTCGTCGCCCAACGCCGAAGGTATGACAGGAGAACAGACTCCAACGGTTCAGGGATGTAACGCTGGCTGGTTAGTGTACAGGCAATGTATATTATGTGGCTGCGAGAATGGACTCCAATATTACTCCCAAACAATGATATCGAGCGCAGTCGATGCATAAGACAACATTTCAACAGTCTATGACCACAGTGCCTTGAAACTAATCCCACCATTGTGGAGTTTCAGGAATAATGCGGATTCGTCAGTAAAGACTGTCTTTCCAATCCCGATTCCGTCTGCACCACCACGATGGTCGTACTAGAGTCGGGAGACTACTGAACGGAGCTTATCGTATTGTTACTGCATCCAGTATTATGGATTGGGATGAATTGTAATCCACTCCTTCAACCGTCCCAGATAACGTTGCCGGTACACTAACCAGCATCTCTGAAGTGTTGGAGCTATCCGTCTGTCACATTAACAATACTTGTCATGCAGCGTTCAAGACTTCTTCGTCTCCCATCAGAATACACGGCTGTCTTGGTTTCCTCGTTCTCCCGCCTGTCGAAAACACCTCTTCGATATTGAGGAACGACTTGTCCGGGATACGCCACCTGCTCTACAACAGATGAACTGTGGCAAAACGTGTGCTGCTCTACACCAACAACACATCCAGAACCTTTGAGTCAATGTGTGAGCTGCTATTACAGCCAGGAATGGTGGAAACAATATTGATTTCATCATTTTCCTCACTTGACACGGGACTGTGTTTTTTATTCATACTACATTTGTATAACTTGTTATCTCACAAGTAAATCTGGCAATGATATCGCCAGTATTTCTTCTTGTTGCATTTTAGATGTCGAAAAGAGTATTTTGCGTTTTATATAAGCAACAGTTTTCCACTTGACATTTTGACATTGTGTTTTGACGATGTGTTGTTAACAGTGATAATACGTTAGATAAAAAATATGAAGAATAATGTGTGATTCAACATCTGAGTACCAGTCAACAATCGTGTATTGAATTCTTTGGTAAAAATTTCATTTCTACAAGGTATCTGATTTTCATGAATATCACTCAAGGAAATAAACTCCTGAAAGACAGATTTTCCAAGAAATGATGTTTACGCGCTCACTTCTTCAGCAAAGTCATTCATGATATTATCAAAACTAGGGAAATGTAACATGATTATTTTTAAAGTACACACTGTTGCTGCGAAAAGCTTCCAGCTGTAGGCAACTAATAATCGCGGCACCCCCTTAATTTGAGAAAAGTACGACGAAGCATGTCAGATAACACCCAAATGTAAGAAACGCCACGAGGCACGGGAATATTTACACGTTTAGGGACTAACTACAATTGTATTGTCTAGTTTAGTCAGTTCATTTTCACAGAATTCGTGCTATGCATATCTTTCACCAACATTCTTTACGTTTGGCTACATTCACTTCTACCACAAGCTATCTGAGAATACTGCTAATGTATGAAGTTTCTTTCCACAGATCTCGTGCTTACTGACACAGAGCTAAAATTTAACCATCGTTAAGAAGAGCATGATTTGCATACTGTAATGAAATCGTTATACGCAACATGGGAAACTACTTAAATTATGTCTCTACAAGGCGGAAATTAATGACAGCAGAATGCTGAGAAAAGAATCAAAATTGTGACCTGACTCATCACTATAAGACAATAATTTTCTTCAAATTGTTCAAATATTTTTTAATATAAGGGGCCAGACTGATAGGGTCATCGGTCCTTAGAATCACAAAGTACTTAAACTATCTTACGCTAAGGACAACGCACACACATGTGCCCGAGGGAGTACTCGAACTCGAAACTCCATCGGGAGCGGCCGCGCAATCTGTAGCACGGCGCCTTAGACCATACGGCCATTCCCGCGCGGCAGTTATTATATTCATGGGCAGAGATGTGAAGTATAATGGACAGTAGCATGTAAAAGAGCAGTAGGAAGCCAAACTTCTTGGCTTTTCTTGAAACGTAAAATCAACGTCTCAATTTTGACACTTAATTCCGACTTGCATCGTTAGCTATTACTTCATTTGTCTGGAAGTCCCTGGTCTACTGTAAAGGAATTTGTGTATTTAGTTTGATACACACAGCAAGTATGGAAGATTGGATGGTTTTACACGTAACTCATTCAATTCTGCATCAACATGAAGGAAATAGCTTCAGCTCTAACAAGTTAGCGGTTCTTGACTTGGTGCTACATTAGTTGGGACTATATTCGAGCACAGTTATTGCAAGCGCGTTATTCATTGTTGCAGTGGCTGTGGCGGGATAGAGACCATTGCAGTCTTTTTATCTTCGTGTAAAGAAGAAGCTATTCCCCACAGCTTTGAGAATGATCACTCTGCAATCACTAATATGAGTCTTCTTGTCACATATGCATTCTCTCACAGGAAAGAGAGAAAAGAACAACTTTGTTGTAGAGCAGTATATTCGTGATGAAAGTTCATATACAATGTAAAATTTGTCCCAGAAGCAGATTCGATGGATGGTGGGTAGCTACCTAGATATGATCGCATGACGTCTGCTACCAGTAGTCTAATTTTCTGCTTTTAAAATGTTTATGCAGTTGAGACTTCTGCAACTTAAAAATATGGTCCCAGTGTGTCTCATGATAAAACTTTATCTGTTATTAATTTTCTGCTTGTCACAGAATTGTTTGCTGTAGAGTAGAACCAGACCAAGGGAATGTGATACGGTAGTAAGGTGCAGCAATTTAATTTTTAGGGGGGAGGGGACGGGTAAAGAGGGAGAAACAGAAAGTGATGTAGGGCAAACTGGAAGTGGAACACTAGCTAGTACCTTTACAAAAAATGTTCAAATGTTTGTAGAGCTTATGGGACTTAACTACGGGGTCATCAGTCCCTAAACTTACAAACTACTTATAAACTAGCTAATACTAAGGACGGCACAAATATCCATGCCCGAGGGGGGATTCGAACCCCGACCGTAGTGGCCGTGCAGACCGTGACTGGAGCGCCGCAGACCGTTCGGCCACTGCGGCCGTCCGGTATCTTTACAGAATTATTATTCTTCCTTAGGAAGAAGAAATACAAACGAATATGACCAAAGACGTTCTGAGCTCACTGTCCCTAGACTAGATAGGAGGAGCACACTACAGAACTGCAGAAACGACAAATCTGTATTTGCAGTACGAGTGTTATCAAACGTAGGAGACACAAAAATAGAAAAAAAAGCTTGCGTATTTTGCTTACTTTCATTCGATGTCATATGGTATAATACTTTACGGTAACTCTTCAAGTCAAGAAAAAGTATTCAGAGTCCAAAAGCGTGTAATACATATTACCTTCGGAGTAAATTCACGGACATCTTGTAGAAGCCTCTTGAAAAAACTGGGTATACTAACTACTGCCACTCAGTATATTTATTCCTTAATGAAATGTGTCATAAACAATACATCCCTTTTTCCAACAAACCGCTCAGTTCATACATACAATACTAGGAAGAAAAACGATCTACACAGGGAATTGAAAGCTCTTACTTTAGTTCGAAAAGGGGTCCAATACTCAGGAATACACATCTTCAATAACTTACCACCAACCATAAAAATTTAGCTATAAATAAAGATCAGTTTAAGAGGAGCCTAAAGGACTTCCTATTGACCAACTCCTTCCACTGCACTGACGAATTTTTAAATAGAACTAAATGATGTATTCCTACTAATAGCATTATTATATAAGCTCGTAAAAAAATTACGTGTTCCACATCCACGAGGATCTCTTCAAGATGGATCTATGGAACGAACAACTAATTTAATCCAATTTACTAGTATACTTCGCTTGGTCGAGCTATCTGTCTTTACTCGGGTACAGTTCTATTATATACAGAATGGCACGATTTTCTTTCTTCGGGACATCCACAACCGTCAATCTTTAATTTAAGTAATGGGAGCCGCAACAGTTGTTAATTTTAAACTTTTTATTTTAAGTACTACTCGAGTTTCGAGACCTATATCTCATCTTCTCGTGCATCTGCAAATTGCAGTCAAGTAAAATAGTGACGTCTATCATGTAATAAAATGGCTACCCTGCACCTTTACTAAAATTAATCAATATAAAGGGAGTATACCCACTTAGTGAGTCCGTAAAACTGTTACATTTAGGAACAGGTTAAAACAGTGAGTTTCTGCTACATGCAAGAAGCCGGAAGGCAGTGTAGGCAACTTGGGCGCGACATAGCGACTCAAAGGCAGGGTCTTCATCATCATCATCATCATTAGAGACTGATAATGCCTTTCAGCGTTCAGTCTGGAGCATAGTACCTCTAATAAAATTCCTCCATTATCCCCTATTCAATGCTAACATTGATGCCCCGTCTGATGTTATGCCTTTTACTTCAAAATCATTCTGCACCGAATCTAAGTACTTTCTTCTTGGTCTACCTCGACTCCTCTTACCCTCCACTGACGAGCTCATGAGTCTCTTAGGTAACTTTGCTTCTCCCATGCGTGTAACATGACCCCACCATCTCAGTCTGCTCGCTCTAACTGCTTAATCTATGGTGTTCATTCCCAGCTTTTCTTTGATTTCCTCATTATGGACACCCTCCTGCCATTGTTCAAAATGTTCAAATGTTTGTAGAGCTTATGGGACTTAACTACGGGGTCATCAGTCCCTAAACTTACAAACTACTTATAAACTAGCTAATACTAAGGACGGCACAAATATCCATGATCGAAGGGGGATTCGAACCCCCGACCGTAGTGGCTGTGCGGACCGTGACTGGCGCGCCGCAGAGCGTTCGGCCACCGCAGCCGGCCCTGCCATTGTTCCCATCTATTGGCACCTGCAATCATTCTTGCTACTTTCTTATCTGTAAACAAAAGTCCCACAATTAAGAAGCGAAACATCGAAAAGATAGAAAATTGGCGTTGTTAAGAACAGAAGAGTGTTTCTATATTTCCGCGGAATATAGTTGCAGGGTAGCCGTTTATTACATGATAGACGTCACTATTCTATTTGATTGTAATTTGCAGATACACCTGACGATGAGATATAAGGCCTCGAAACTCGGGTAGTGCATAAAATTAAAAGTTTAAAATTAACAACTGTTGCGGATCCCATAATTCAAAATGGAGATACAGAATGGTACGAGGGAATGTAAAAGGAAAGGAGAATGAAAACAATTATGAAGGTGAGTGATACGTAAGGTAGATGTAACAGAGATGTTGGTCCATGTGCAGAGGAGCCGAAGCCGTCGGAGGGATGTCCACGCGCCAACGGCTACTTCCGTCACCCCGACGCGCAGGTGTGCGACAAGTTCGTCAACTGCGTCGACGGAACGCCCAACGAGCTGCCCTGCCCTCCTGGTCTCATCTACGACGACAGCCGCAACACTTGCGCGTGGCCCGCCGAGAGCCAACGACACGACTGCACCAACAGCAAGAAGGGTACGCTCACTGTTTACAATGTATTTTTTCTTCTTTTTGGAGATTTGGGACACTGTTTACCTCACGGAGTGCTCTCTAACAAAACAAGCATAGTCTTAAGTAAATAGCCACAAACGTTTGGCCTCGTTTCCATTCGGATGGTACCCTAACGCTCACTGTTATGGTCTCTCTAGTTCGTAGCAAATAAACAGGGATGTTTGCTGGTACGGTTGCCGAATGAAGGTCACGCCCAACTCTTTTGATGAGCCTCAAGTTACTGACAGCGCAAACAAAGGAAAATACCAGTAGCCTTAAGTTTTTCAACTTGTAGTACAGCATTTTGTCATTTTAAACCCATATATTCCTATTTTATATATCATTTTCTGGTGAAAAATAGGTGAAGACTCGTAGCATACAAAAGGGATACTACATTGATTTTATATAGGCCTACAAGAACACAATCCAATAATAGTTCCAAACATCCTGCGGCGGATACAGCGAATAGTTACTATCAACAGCGACCAATTTCTTGAACTGCTTATGACGCTGAGGGAAATAAAGTAACCTACTTAGAAAAAAAAATGTTCAAATGTTTGTTAAGCTTATGGGACTTAACTACGGGGTCATGAGTCCCTAAGCTTACAAACTACTTATCAACTACTTACGAACTAGGACGGCACAAATATCCATGCCCGAGGGGGGATTCGAACCCCCGACCGTAGTGGCCGTGCAGACCGTGACTGGAGCGCCTCAGTCCCCTCGGCCACCGCGGACGGCTAGCCTACTTAGACTTTCGATCTGAAGAAAGTAAAATTAGAATTTGATCTCTCGTTGATATGACACTGGAGGTAGAGCATTTAGTTAAGTGCAGAAGTTTAGAGAACAATGAAGCAATGGGTCCTGCAAATTCAAATTCAATGATTGTGTAGAAAACTTCAGGTCAAAAGATGAGGGGGGAGAGGTGGACTGCAACTCAACCACAAATGCATCCCTTGTATGAACAACTGCATCAGTTCATATCAGTTTAATAATATAAATTTCTGCTTACCATGTTTTTCTTCGAAGACCTGGGCTCGACACTGGGAGGTCGCAGAACTGCCATTATCTAACAACTATTTTACTGACTAGTTGAAGCAGATTTTCCTTTTAAAAATATAAAGACCGTCAATTATATAGGTAAACCAAGGTGCTGAAATTTCATAGACTTCTTTACCACGTTGCTCTCTGTTTATTATTGCTTTTTACCATTAACGTCTGGAGAGTTTTTTGCTCTCTGTTTATTATTGCTTTTAACCATTAACGTCTGGAGAGTTTTTTATATTTTTTTATATGTTTTTATTTTTTTTTAATTTTTACAATAGATAATAATGAAAGAGTTTATGTTTCTTGCGATAGATGCTACATTGGAACCCACCGAGACACTATCGTTTTAATTTTACGGGATCTCCACCTTTTGTTTGTTGGTCTGGTTTGGGGCTCTGCTTTACCCCAGTATTATCATTACAGCGAAGTTAACATTTTCGTTCATAGATATGAAACTTTTCTCTTTAGTTAAAGCAATCAGATTATAAATTATGTTACATCTAGTTGGCTTTGAATGGTATCCAGAACTGTACTACCAAAATTGTTCAAATTCGACATCGCAGAGAAACAAAGTCTTCAATCTCACCAGTTAACTTCTGTGTACGTAATCTGTTTAAGCCCAAAATGGGCTGTATGGATTAGGTTCCATTTTACAACTAACAACCATCAGGAAACCAAAATTTGACGTTTATGATATCTCTTTCGGCCGTTATCAGTTATTTGTTTACATACGTTTTTCTTGATTTAAATTCCTGGTCCCTTTTTCTACGTCACTGATAATTTAGTTGTATAACGTACATGAGGATCAATCGACTCACTACTGGTAGAATTGTTCAAGAGGGAACTGGCTGCCCGTCACTCCTGGAAGTTGGGCCTCAAGGCGTACGATTTCATGTTTGTGCACGTCTGCGGGTTCAGTACAAGAGCACGCCAGTCCCACCCGATACCTTAGAGTCTATATAAGACTATTTCATGAATATTATATAGCTAAATCGTTTACTGCAATGTTTAATAGTGTTGTTCATCAGTGCTTTACATTCATACGAATAACTCAAAAGATTTCAAATACGAATATATGAAGAAACTTGTCATAAAATGTCACGCTGTAAGAGATTCTCATTGGTGAATCAAATTCAGTTTTTAAAAGAGTACTTACACCTATTTTTAGTATTCTCGAGTTTTACAGAAAAACAGTTCTTTCGTAAGCTGTTTTGTAGTATATTGTTGATAATACTCGCGGGCTGATGGAAATAGTTGGATCACTCATTATTGGTTTCATTAGATGCTGTAACAGATTAATGCCACATAGAGTCTCTTGTATAATGATTGTGTATATAGATACAATTAATGGACACCGTCATATTTACAGGTATATTTGCCTGTCTTTTTAGTTAACCACCTAGAAAAATTGTCTATAACTTTTTTGCTATTTGTTTTATTCTTACATATGAGTAGTGTAAAATGTTAACTTAAATTTCCAAGGAAAGTATGTTTTTCATATATTACCTTTAAGTATTAGGTACAGTGCAGAAATGGGACACTTGGCGGAAATATTTTACTTGGTCTTTGAAATAAATTCCCGATATCGTTACGTAGGGCGACCGATAATTAGCAAACCTAAATGTTTACAAGTATACTTTCTGGAATTGAAACAAGAGACTCTTTGGTAATTACGTCCACCTAATAATGCTCCGAGCGTACAGGTGTGATTGACAGTAGATTATAAATGACATCACTTACAACTAAGTGTTCATCACTCAAATTAAGTATTCAAAGGCATGCATTTGCTGGCACCGATTATCAGGTTACGTGAAGTTAGGTTTAGAATAAACTTTTCCCTGGCTACAAAGTTTTATTTCTAAGAACATTGCTAGATACAGCTACGCGGTTTCCTGGGGACCTATTTGTTCGCCTACTTGTGGATGACAGCTTCATTGAACAGACGGATCAATAGGCAGAAATCAATACCATGGGCACAATGCTCGAGAGGCTTAACCCCTCCCGGCGTTTTTGTTGTCGTACGCTGTGGCTCGGTAGCAGACTGGTAGAGTGTGAGACTATGAATCCAAAGGTCGCGGGTTCACCTCTGACAATGATGCTGATGTGAAAAATATCGAGTAGCGCCGTGTTTCAGAAACAAGTTAAACTGTAGGCCCACCTGTAATTGGCAGGGTAAATCAGTTAGAAGGTTGGGGGAAGGCAATGGCATACCATCTCCAAACAGGACCATGCCTAGTAAAGCACTGATGTTGGAATCAGTCTCCGTATTGTTGACAGCTTTACCTTCCGTTAACAAAAAAAAAGTCCAGTTCAGCATGGCGCCACGCTTTTGCACCGCTACAGAGGAACGTTGTAGGCACCATTAAGTCAAATTTCCAACTTCTGTGTCGCAATGGGAGACAGTTACGTGGTTTCAAAAAACGTTACCCTGTAAATTTGTTGCGCAGTGTAGTTTGGTATCAGGGGCACTTAGTTTTCAGGCCAGCTTAGCAAATTGCCGATTTAAATTTCTCACGAATTGTCTAAATCTGTTGAGGCAAATGCCATGATGGATTGTACGTGCTCAGGCCGTGATGAGATCGTCATCGACAGAACTTTTAACACTAGCTACTTCCTTTTTTTCTTTCGTGGCTGCGAAACTCAGTGGTCGGTGGCGCCGTCGTTTCTGTGTCGTCGGTGTGCGGCAGTGGTGCAAGCGCTGCTGGCGTTGCTCAACTCCATTAATACTGCCTGCGCTGCAATCGAACCCAGTACCGCCAGCTCACGGTCACGCCGCGCTGCTTTCGCCTTAGCAACGGGACCGCTGCCGCCGCTTCGAGAAACGGCCGGCTCTGCAAACGGTACTTCCCTTCGCCTTGAAGCTGTATATCTTTCCGCCTACTGAGTTCCTATTCGAGCAGATCGCTGTTTACGTCACACCTACATAATACAGTACTGTTGCCACGATGTGACAGGAAACAACTGACTGGTGTAATCTTACAAGTTTTCACAGTCTTATTTTCTCCCTAATACCAAACTAAAAAAATTTTGAGACCTCATCTGTTTGCGTCTCTTTTAGGTGATAATTCAGTTCGTGCCTAACGTCTAGTGAACTTTCAGATCTGTTCCTGTGCAAGAGTGCGCCTCGGTTGCGCAGTGGTACAGTGCCAGACTACAAATCCAGAAGTCGCTGGTTCGATTCCCGCCAGATCTTAGGATTTTTATCTGTCACTTTCCACTTCCTTCACCTCTGGTAGTATTGCTTATGTGAAAAATACCGAGTAGCACCGTGGTTCGGAACTCACGTAAAACTGTAGGTCCTCCTATAACTGGCTGGGTAAGTCAGTTCGAAGGTAGGCAACGGCATACCACCTCCAAACAGGACCATGCCTAGTAAAGCACTGTGGTGTTCAAACCAATCTTCGGATTGTTGACTGCTTTACCTACCTGTGTAAGAGTACACTCTGACGATTCATGTTAGTGCGACTAACGGCTTTTGTATACTGTGACTATTTTCGCTACCTTTGATGGTCAGATTAGGCACAGGTAACTCACGTGTATGTACACTCCCAGAAAATGACAAAAGAACACCATGCATTCGTCGACCCAGCAGAAGGAAATTTTATTTACACATTCTCCCGGAATGTTCATAACAGCCGGCCGCGGTAGCCGAGGAGACTGAGGCGCTCCAGTCACGGTCTGCACGGTCACTACGGTCGGGGGTTCGAATCCCCCCTCGGGCATGGATATTTGTGCCGACCTCCGTCGTAGCTAGTTCATAAGTAGTTTGTAAGCTTAGGGACTGATGACCCCATAGTTAAGTCCCATAAGTTCTACAAACATTTGAACATTTTTTTTGTTCACAACACATGTTCACACTGACAGAGCAGTACGCAAGTGAGTACAGTCACCAGAGCAGTACGCATGTGAGTACAGTCACCAGAGCGTGCGCAATGTCTACGCCAGTACCTTATGTACCCTCGTTTTGCGGTAATGCAAGCTGCAATTCGCCCACGGAAACGATCGTAGAGGTGACAAATGTAGTCTTTCGGAATGGCTTACCATGCAATTTCCACCTGCTGCCTTAGTTGGGCTAGATTTCGTGTCGGTTGTGTAGGGAACGCAAAATGCCGTTACATCCGGTCCCCAACATGCTCAATGGGTAGCAGATCTGGGGCTCGTGCTGGCCAGGGTAGTTGACGTACACCTGAGGGAGCTCGCTGGATGGTACGAGATACACGTAAACGTGCATTGTCCTGTTGGAAAAGCATATCGCCTTGTTGGTGTATAAACGGTAGCAAAGAGATGAATGATGGTTTTAGTGTAACGAATACTGGTCAATGGTTCCTCGACAATCACCAGAGGAGAACAGCCAGTGCAGGATATGGCTCCTCACACCATGATGCACTTTTATGCATGCATCTTTCGCTCACGCCCCAACATCGTTCAGCCCGCCTACTGTGATGTCGCGATAGGCGCTTATGGAAGGACGAATGGAGCCGTGTCGTCTTCAGTGATGAGAATCGCTTCTGCCTCGGTGTGAATGATGGTCGTAGGGGTGTCTGGCGTCGTGCAGGGTAGCGCGAAAATCTGGCGTGTATACGACAAAGGCACACGGGGCTGACACTCGGCATCATGGTGTGGGAGCCATATACTGCACTGGCCGTTCGCCTATGGTGATAGTCGAGTGAGTATTGAACAGTGCACGGTCCACTAAAACGATCATTCAACTAGTCTGGCTACCGTTCATGGACCAACAAGGCGACATGTTTTACCAACAGGACAATGCACGTCCCATACCACGCAAAGTGCTCTTCAAGGTATATTTCAACTACCCTGGCCAGCACGCTACCCAGATCTGTCCCCCATTGAGCGTGTTTGGAAGTGGATGAAATGTCATGTTGCGCTATCTGCACGACCAGCACGAAATCTCGCCCAACAGAATCACCAGGTGGAAACTGCACGTCAGGTCATTTTGCAAGACTACATTCGGCACCTCTACGATCGTCTTCACGGGAGAATAGCTGCTCGCATTGTTGTAAAAGGAGGGTATACACGGTACTTGCGTCGATATTACGCACTCTCTGGTGACTGTACTCACGTGCGTATGACTCTGTCTGTGTGACAGTGTGTTGTATACATCCCGTCTCTAATGACCACGCTGTCGACGGGACGTTAAACTCCAAGCTTCCTTCTTTCCTTCTTGTTGTATACATCCTCAAGAATGTGTCAATAAAATTTTCATCTGCTGGATCGACGAATTCAAGGTGTTCTTTTTTAATTTTCCTAGAGTGTATTATCCTATCTCCATTCCCACAACTGTTTAAGTTTGCATGGCAGGAAAGTCATTCAGTAACACATAACGGACAGGTCGTTGCACTGCCAGTCAATTGCGTAACGTTCCTGAGAATTTGAAATCGGGAGAGTATTTTTAAGTCTTACAAGGAGACCACATGGGTATCAGATGTTAGAGTTTATTGATGTTTATGAAACGTGAGGTTCAGAACTTAAATAATAATCACCCAAAGCCGTTCGACGCAACACTCAAAAATGCTCGAGAACATCGACTTTGAAATTTTGCAAGTACACGTAAGTACCAATAAGTAAAACAGTTTCAACATTTGTCGGTGTAGCTCAGGTGGTAGCGTTCTGGCCTCATCGACCATAGCGTTGCTGGTTCGAATCCCGTTGTGACAAATATTTTTTCGTTATTCTCTCTCTCTCTCTCTCTCTCTCTCTCTCTCTCTCTCTCTCTCTCTCTCTCTCTCTCTCTCTCTCTCTCTCGGTAGTTGTGTTCCTTGCGTTAGCTGATAGTGTTTGTTCATTGTTGTTCGATATATTCCGGGCTCTATGATCGGGCGCGCTGAGCCACGGCGCCCACCGCCTGAGCTACACCGATAGTTACGACTGTTGTAATTATTGGCACTTACGTGTACTTGCAAAATTTCAAAGTCGATTTTCTCGAAAATTTTTGAGAGTTGCATCGAATGCCTTTGTTATTTGTGTTCTGAACTTCACGTACCATAAATATCAAAAAATACTAAAATCCAATAAATATGTGGTCTCTTTGTTAATAGTACTCTAACAGCAATTTGTCTGTGAGTTCTATGACAACCTTGATGAAATACGAATTCGAAATATTGAAACATTTAGATGGTTTCAGGGCTATTAAATAGCCGCAGAGGAGTAGCCGAGCGGTCTAAGGCGCCTCGCTGCGGAGCGCGCGGTTGCTCGCCGTCGGAGGTTCGAGTCCTCCCTGGGGCATGGGTGTGTGTGTTGTCCTTTATCAAGTGAGAATTTGGGGTGGACGAGAAGCGTATCTGGACTGGATAAACTGATTGATTAAGGCGACCGCTTGCCTGAAGCGGGAAATCCGTGTTCGAATCCTGGTCCAGCACAAATTTTCAACAACGCCATTGAACTTATTTAATAGCAAATCAAATGTTCAAATGTTTGTAAATCTATCGGACCAAACTGCGTGGTCATCAGTCCGTAGCTTACATACTACTTAAACTGAGGTAAACTAACCTAGGACAACACAAACACTCATGGCCGAGGGGGAACTCGAACCCCTGACGGCGGTCGGCCGCGCTCACCGCAGCACGGCGTCCCAGTAGGCACGGCTAATCCGCCACGCCTACACAAATCATTCAGTATGTATAGGAATATGGCAAACACCTCGTACTTTAAAATGAAAATAAAAAATTGTTTTATTTCCATTCTTAATTGCACTGACACAACCTAGAACGGCGGATTCAATACATCTTCATACTTCACGATTTCTCTTACTAATATGATGATGCGTCATGAGTTTTGCGCTTGGCATGTGTGGACTGGTCACCAAAGTGTTTAGAAGCTAGTTGTGTTGTAGAGACGGCGGTATAGGCAAGCGGGTAGAAGACGTGACCTCTTTGCACACACCATTTACGAGAGCGTAGACTCTATGGCGCAACACGCTGCACGGAACAGTGTGCATGTCACGAAGTTAGATTGCTTCTGGACCGAATATTTCAGATAACAATCAGACACAGACGTGACAGATACATTCACACAGCTACTTCACGCTTAAAGTCATGGCCCCTTCAGGGTCGAAGGTCTCAATGTGCCAAAACCAAGCTGTCGTGACAACGTCCCTCACATTAAGTTTATATTGTGTGTGTGTTAGAGATTTATTTCCCCACTGGTTACGATTGTATGATAGACAGTCATGCAATTAATCAGTACTTGACATAGTTCCAAATAGCTGCTGGAATCAAGCGCAGGAGGTAACCACATAATTTTTGTCGTATGGAGCAACTTAACCTGTTTATAGCAGGTTACAATAAACTAATCCGCAGTCATTGTCAGTTGCCTTGACCGACAGCACTTGTGAGACCTCTACGTTTTAGCCAGAAACTGATTGAGATGTTATTTCAGTGAAGCCTCAGGTGGTGTAGTGGCCAAGAAACTGGATTTGCATTCGAGACGATGGGGCTCCGATCCCCGTCCAGTCTTTAGGGTTTCATGGTTTTCCGGTATTTCAGTAAAGACAACCACACTGATTTTGTTCCACAGCCATAAATTAAATATTCATATGTTTGTAATCCTTAGGGAGCAAACTGGTTATGTCATCGGTCCCTAGACTTATAAACTACTTTAACTTACGCTAAGGCGACACACACACCCATGCCCAAGAAGGGAATGGAATCTCCGCCGGGAGCGGCAAGACAATCCGTGGCATGACGCCTTAGACCGCGCAGGAATCCTTAGAGCGTGGGCTTAGTCTCTACTGATCCATCGTCGATAGAACGTTAAATCCAATTAAATATGATTTACAAAGTAATTATGTAGCTACAGAATTATTTCCTTTAGACAGTCCCAACGCATATTAAACTATTGATGAACATCTTGAATTCCGTTGTCTCATACGTACAAATATAGATTAGTACGAACATGCATATTCATTCTACTTTATTATGACATACAAGAACAACCAGAACGATCTCGGAACCCTATCTCCCTCCCTCCTCCTCCTCTCTCTCTCTCTCTCTCTCTCTCACACACACACACACACACACACACACACTAAACGGATCTACGCCTTCGTCTGCTATCGGATGCTAGTAGACACTCGACTTATTTCATCAGCAAGAGCGACGGATCCTATGGCAGTGCTTTAGTGAATACCATGAGCATCCATGAAAATGAATCACAGAATCAGAAATAACGGCAAGTTTTACGTGTAAAGATGAGGAGCTGAAAAACCTGTGTAAACATATTGCAGACATGGCTTACTATACAGGGTGATTTTACTAAAAGGAAGCAGACTGCAAGAAAGAACTGCTGAGCGGATAAGGAGTGAAAATATTCCTGGAAACATATGGACGGAAAAATGCGTTCGAATGGAAATACGCTCACATGAAAATAGAAACCACAATTTTTTGACAGTATATGTTTCAATGAATGAAAGCATACATGAAGACACACCATTAAAGTGGGAGCATTCTACCTGTACTAGCGTTTTAGTGGCATGGTGGCAGCAGATATACAGCACCAAAAAAAAAATGTTGAAATGTTTGTAAACCTATGGCACCAAACTACTGTGGTTCTCAGTCCCAAGCCTTTCAATCTATATTAACTTAAACATATCCTATTGACAACACACAAACATGCCCGAGAAGGACTCGAACCTCCGGCGAGAATCATCGTTCCACATCACCACCTAGGCGATGCATACCTGCAATTTCGGCCGTGATCCATCCACCCTAGCTGGAAGTTGTGTCTTTGTTAGCAAGAAGGGTAATGTGGACACTACCTACTGGTGCTCTAATTCGTTGCCCACTGGCCTATTCTCTTCTCATGTATGCTTTCAGTCACTGAAATATACACTGGCAAAAATATTTTAGCTCTACCTTCAAGCGGGAGTACTTCCCTTGGAACGCATTTGCGGACGTATGTCCACCTGGTCTGATTTTATCCTTACTAGCTAAACCCGGCCACGCTTCGCTTAAGGGGAAAGTAAACTGATGAATTCTTGCGAACATAGATTCACCGAGAAGATCTATCAAACAAATTAGTACCCTGCCTAACGTTCCTGTCTCTTTGTGAAGTGAAAGGAGAACTGGGAAAAAAAGATTTTTTTTTCTCGGCAAATCCTCATTTATTGTAAAGCGAGTGAATTGGCATTTTATTATTTTCTGCAGGAACATATACATCAGTCGGTTTACCGACTAAGCGGCTGCGACGCATAAATGCCCTTGAGCAACTCAACTGTTATTTTGTCCATGTCCTACCCACGGCCAGTCGATGTCTGCGTCATTCTCCCCCTCTATGTAACGCCCCCTCCTCACTCTGTCCACACCCTCTGTTCCCTTGCCTCCCTTCTATTTTCCGTCTCCGTCTCCCGCCTCTCTTCTGAGTCAATCTCTTCATCTTCCATCTCTCTCTCCATTTTCTCTATCCATAGTGTTATGGGGGGGGGGGGGGCGGGTGGAGGGGAAGTGACCACGAAGTTATTCTTAGAGAAAATTGAACGAAATAGTTACCCGGTATGTGTTGCAGAAAGTGAACCATTTAAAGACGATCGTCTCTAGAATGCGATATCATGAAACGTGTAGCATTTTTACCGCAGCTCCTGATCAGTAAACAGGGCATTAGTTGTAGCACTTTAGTTGTTATTGTTCACTTATTACAACAACTGAAGATTTCAATTTGCTATAGGGAAGGTGGTGATGATTTCGTGTGGCATTTTTGGCCGTTAGACCCCAGCCGGGGTCGTGTTCGGCCTGCCCCATGCCGACCGGAAATCGAACCCGGCCCCCCGCATGGCAGTCTATACGCTGTCAATTTTCCCCCCTTGTTTACGGGGGCGAGCAGGGAAGGTAACATTAGCCTACAGATACGAAAACATGTGCTTCCTTTCATCACTGTTGAAGGCTACGTACACACATTCATTTTGTTTTGTACACATCTATAGCAAAGCCCCTTGCGAATTATATAAGATTCATTGCCCTCCTTGTATAATTAATATTAAAAATCGATACCTCAAGTTTCGTTTGACGTATTTATACAGGGTGTTTTCGTAACATCATGTACAAACTTAACACGTTATAGAGGATTCTCCACTGAACGATATGAGGTAGGGAATGTGCGGACAGGTAAAAGGAACACTATCACATGATGACTGTGTCTTTTTATTTACATTTGTTACAGTTAACTGCAAATACCATCAATGACACAATGAACATACCATTTGCTATATATCTTAAAAAAATGTACCGAAACTGAAAAGACCAGCAACCTCAATGCAAACACAACATCGGCGTTCAAGAGTCTGACGCAACCTGGCAAATGTCCCTGGTGTCTTCAGTGTCTCATCACAAGCAGCTACAATTCTGGCAACTAATTACATATCCGTATCCACTGGGGTTTCATACAAAATGGAATTTAGATATACTCATAGCAAATAATCAAGGTGATCGAGGCCAGGTCCCCACGCAGGTTACGTAATAGTACCTCCCCTTCTAATCCAGCGGCCAAGAAACATACAGCATAGAGATATTGCGGACATCCACACTCAGGTGACGTCGTGCACCGTCATATACCGGATGATCAGAAAGTCAGTATAAATTTGAAAACTTAATAAATCACGGAATAATGCAGATAGAGAGGTAAAAATTGACACACATGCTTGGAATGACATGGGATTTTATGAGAACAAAAAAAATGTTCAAAAATGTCCGACAGATGGCGCTTCATCTGATCAGAAAAGCAACTATTAGCATAACAAGTTAAGACAAAGCAAAGATGATGTTCTTTACAGGAAATGCTCAATATGTTCACCATCATTCCTCAGCAATAGCTGTAGTCGAGGAATGATGTTGTGAACAGCACTGTAAAGCATGCCCGGAGTTACGGTGAGGCATTGGCATCGGATGTTGTCTTTCAGTATCCCTAGAGATGTCGGTCGATCACGATACACTTGCGACTTCAGGTAACCCCAAAGCCAATAATCGCACGGACTGAGGTCTGGGGACCTGGGAGGCCAAGCATGACGAAAGTGGCGGCTGAGCACAAGATCATCACCAAACGACGCAAGAGATCTTTCACGCGTCTAGCAATACTTTTTCTTTTTTTCTAATTAAACCCCATGTCGTTCCAAGCATGTATGTCAATTTTTACCTCTCTATCTATATTATTGCGTGATTTATTTTTACAAATTTATACTGACTTTTTGATCACCCGGTAGTAACCATGTCCTCTCAGGAACAGGCTAGGGTACGTTCTCCAACAACTCGGGTAGAACTCTTCGCACGAACCCCAAGTGCAGGTGGCCTTTCAGACCTGCGTCACGGCTTCTTACTAGGCTCCTAATCAGGCTCGTCCTATATGTTTGCTTGCAGGATATAAAGAAAGTACATGTATATAAGCAGCACAGTACCTGTAAGCTTGTTCGCATGTTAGTTGTAAATAAGCTGGGAAACAGTGATGAGAGACAAAGGGGTAGATAAGTTTACTTCCACATCTCCTTAAGTCGGCTTTACCGATCGCAGGTCCCCTACCTCAGATTGTTCAGTGCAACATTCTGTATGCCCTGCTATATTTTTGCGCACTCTTACGGAAACATGGTCCTCCCAGGTACCGCTTCCTGTAGTGGATAGAGGAGTACCGTGGACGTGTCTGCAGTTTTCTAGGCCCAGGACAAAGTCAGAGAGATTAGAGCCCACACAGAGTCATACGGACAAACTTTCTTTCCGCGAACAACACGTGACTAGAATAGGAGGGAGAACCGATAGTGGTACTCAGGGTACCCTCCGCCACGCACCGATGGGTGGCTTTCGGAGTATAGATGTAGATGTAGATGTTGGGCAGGCTCCTGACGGCGCTCGTTGGCTGTTGCAGACAAGCTGGACGACGGCTTCTCGTGCCCCGATGGTGAAGTGGTGGGCCCGAACGGGCGCGTGCTGCCACACCCCACGTTCCCGCACCCTGACGACTGCCAGAAGTTCTACATCTGCCGCAACGGCCGCATGCCCCAGCGCGGGAACTGCCCCACCGGCACCGTCTACAACGAGGTCACCTTCAAGTGCGACGAGCCCGAGAATGTGCCCGGATGGTAACTATCTCATTCTCTACTTCTTCTCATTATCTTTTTATAAATGTTGGGGACTACACAATGCATCTTTGTACTCTGAACAGTACTATTTGCTTGCTGGTCTGCACTTTGTAATTTTGTCCTCTGTTTTATACTGTACAAGCAGAACATTCTACTTGGCCTATGACTTCTTAGTTTTTATCAATCTTCCCTTCTATTTTTAACTGCAGAACCATATGTTTGGTGTTCCATAGTAGTTATCCAAGGCATGAAGTTTCTCTTCTTTTATACGCTGTAAACATTACTCACTCCTTGTCCGTTGCAATACTTCAAAAAAGAAGACGGAAGATAGGGTTTAACGTTGCAATACTTCGGTGTTGGTTACTCTTGCAGTCCATGGTATTTCAAGCATTCTGTGATAGATATGCATTTCAAAAGCATCTAACTTCTTTGTAGTGTCCTTACTTCAGAACATTATAGAATCCCAGACCACAGATAGCATCTTATAAATCGGACTCTAAGATATACGTTTGCCAGAATTTTCTTAAACGCTATAAAGGTGTTACGACGATTCGCTATGCGACATTTTATCTCCATGTCAGTTCTCCAGTCTTCACACAACCCTGTTATATTTCTCTACTCTTTGTATTACGGAGCTATTGAAATCGTAGATTTCAATTTTAAAGCAGTGGGATTGTCGTATGACACTCATAAAATTAGTCCTTTTATGGTAATATTTAGACAGTTGCGTCCAAAAGTAGTCAGCTACATAATATTCTTTAGATCTCATTTTATTGTTATTATACACCATCTGCACTTTTATTTACTGAAGATAAGTCGTCTTCACGATTAGTTAACTTTCATGCAGATTTCAAAATGGCTACCTTTATCAAGTGTTATTCCTCATCTCACACTTTTTTTTCCTACCATACATTAATACACTGGATAGTAATAGGATTTCTGAGGGCAAGACAACCATTGAAACCTGAAATAAAACACAAATGGAGTAACTGCTGATATTGTCAGGAAGTACATTAACGTTTTCTTTAAATAAAATCACTAGTGAGAATCACAACTAAATTCTGAAATCGTATGAAAGACATTAAGCATAATATAAAACAAAACTTAAAGGTTTCAGGTCAACACACACAAGCTACGTACAAAAATTCCACACAGTTAATTCGCCAATGCGTACAATAAAATGTCTCATTCACTGTGAACCGATTCAAAGAGTAGATTGCTTTCCTTTCTCGATGAGAGTTCAGTGAAGAGTACAAATGGATCAGTTCCTTGGTGAGCGTCTGCCAAACATATCAATTTAGACATACAACTGGATACCGAGTGTGAACTTCAAGGAACTTCAGCTATAGTGCTGGAGAAGATAATTGGGAATTCCATGGTAATCATATCGGAGTACCAAGGTATCCCCTCATCAACTTTATGAGCTGTGTTACTTGTGATAAAGCTAGTGATTTATACCCAAACAGGCCACTGATGATAAACTCTGAACACATTCAACACCTCTGTCACATTTCATCACGATGTTGAAACGTCTCTTGGGAATTTAGTGAAATGCAGATTTTATGTAAGCACTTTAATCGGTCTTAAAGGTGACTCTATTATTATTACAATGATGAATAGAAAACTTTTACTGAGAGATCCATTTGAATAGCACAGCGCTTTGTTAGAATGTTCTGTTGTGGGCTATATGGTCTTCACTTCGTGTAGAGAGTGGAAGGGGTTTGGTTTTTAATGTGGATTATGAACCTGTGTAAAATTTTATAGTCATACAAAGTACTGTTAGAGACTGAAAGCACGTTGTGTACCACAGATTTCCTAGGATAGAGACAAGGAACAGGAGGGAGAGAAATCTATGAAAATTAAGATTGTTGCACAACCTCAGTGTTTGTATTTTACTGGTATATATGTTAAGTTAGCGAGTCTTTTCAAGAAGAGCATATTTCTTTAAATGTATACAAGGGACATTTGCTCCCAGGAACGTACAGCTTAAAAGTCAGAAAGGGATACATTTAATACATTTGATTCGTTTCACGAAATATTAACCGTGGACAAATCACGTGGAAATGGAGTATTATACGAGGTTGTGCTTAGAATAGATACTAAAACAGGATATTTCATCAGTAAAGTATTAATTGATAAATGAAGTATTTGTGAATTTACAGAGTCATTGAGAAATATTCAACTTGTTGGTTGCAAGACCCATGTAAAAGAAAATTGGAGAAAAAATGTGCTGTGGAAATAAAAGAATTCTCGGTGTCTTTCTAGCCAAAATGATAGCGCATATAACGCTAAATCAGTACCTTCAGTTGTTCACATTAGGTTGTTAGGGTTAAATAATATCACAGCAACTTTTAATTTATTATTACGAAAATTCGCAAACATGATATCATTAAATATTAATAATCATAAACTTTCAGTACATAACCCTGTTATTTCTCCGTGCCATAATAATGAAACTATACTTTTAAAAGTGTAATCTGACATGTGAACTCGTGTTACACCCGAACCAACGATGACTTGTATCAGGTAGAAGTTTACGATTGCCTTCTACATAATTTCTATTATTATCTTTGAAATTGTAATTCATATTGGTTCATGTTTTCGGCTCACAGTAAGAGTACCGAAGTATTATAATTGACCATGATAAGTAATAATTTTGGTAGAGCTTCTCTAGAGCTATCTAAAATGAGACTAATTTCTTAAAATTGACTTGGAATATGTAGCATTATGCTTAAGTATAATAAGGCATGAAATATGTCAGCTGTTTATATGAAAAATTATTCAGCCCACTACATACATGGTTTTTCTGTTTTCGCCTAAATGAATAGCAAGTTCTTAAAAAGTGAGTTGCTGCTTATCGTTGAATTTGTTAATTGTCAGGTCATCAGTAGCAGCTGTGTTTCGCAAAACTGAACTATAGTTACATTAGCAAAAGTATAACAGTTATTCAGAAATGAACCCAATGTAAACCTTTAAAAGTATGATCAATTAATTTTGAAAGAAGATACCACAAAATTTTTTAGATTAACCCAAAAATTTGGCCTTTTCACAATGACAGCATTAAAAACGTTAATTTTTCTGAGTACATTCGTTTACACCAAAGCAGTTTATGTGTAACTTTGGATTAATATAGATACAGGTACTCATAGAAAAAAATGGAAATAATGTTTTTAAGGAGAGGTATTGGATTAAAATTTGTACCTCACCATATAAGAAATAGGGGAGATGTTGAAACTAGATCTATCTCAGGAATATAAATTTATTTTATCTTAAAAATGGAAGGTTAGCTGAATAGGTACTTCATTTTGCCACTTACAATGAAAGAATAACTGATAAGGAAATATCATTGTATTATATACACTGCCCTTTGTATTTTTTCACGAATCTCTGGACTGATAGCTTACATCAAAATGATACAAATGCAATTTACTGTTAACTGTAAGAAATTAGTATATACTTATTTTACTTTTCATTGGGTTAAAATTTTTAAATCTTTCTTTTGGGAGTCATTTCAGCTCTTTTTATTAATATTGATAAGGAGTTTAACGCAAAACTTCAGTAGCGTCTTGATATAATACAATAATTTTGGAGAAAAGCTTGTAATTTTCATCCAGTGGTCATAAATTGACTTTGCTCTTAAAATGTGGCAACATCTGTTTCATTACAATACTCATTTTTGGTCGTACTTGGTCATTGTAACGTTAATATTTCGCTTAATATGTAATAAAGTATTTATTTAGGTACTGCGCTTCTTGTACTTGAAAGAGTAAATTTCAAAACATAGTAAAATTCTGCAAAAAATATGATGTACCTAAAAGCATTAGATGAAAGGATGTTTAGTTATGTTTCCACATCGATTTATTACAGGCGTGTAAAGGGTCACTGATGCACTAAATGTAATTGTAAAAAATTTGAATTCTGTTCATAGTTTAATAAGGATGTGCCACTTTCGAATCTATAGACCCCTGACGTTAACAGTGGAATATTCAGAGCAACTGCGAAATAGAAAGATCCCATCAAGCTTCTACAGCCAATTGGTACTGTTCTACGCCCTGCTCCTATAGGAAACTAGCTGCTAAATCTGGTAGCAAACCATGCGTAATTCGTGCTAACAGTCGTACATTAACTTTCCATCGTCTTGATAGGGGTAAGAAATGACAAAGCCAACTACTTGGTTTGTTGTTCCAGATCTTCCGTAAATTCGAAATGCACTGCTACCGTTTGACTATGACTCAGTTTCGTTGTTTAATTTCTAAACTTTTCGAGAGCAACTTGACTGGCTGATTAAAAGTAGAAGAAGAAAAGGTGATAGTTGATAGGTGACTGAATTTTACCTCCAGTTTATGTTCTGTCACAGCAAAAAGGAAGTAGGCTTACAGATCACTAGTTCTCCGGAGGAAACTAAATTTAGTCGTTCCAGGATGGGGGCTGAAATCCCCCATGATGCGTTGAAGATACCAACATAGAACCTGGTTGATATACTTCAGGCTAAATTACTTTCTTTCGCAAATGATACTCAGGTGCACGACATTAAGTTGTTTTCACTATTGGTTAATGACGTAACAAAACAATCATCTAAATATATGATTGCAGAAACATAAACTGAAGATCTAATATTACAGTTTAATCTCCTTATCAGGTCGCGCGGAATTCCCGTTTGGTCTAAGGCGTCATGCTACGGATTTCAGTGCCGTTGTAGTCGTAGTTTCCAGTCCTTCCTAGGGCATGTGTGTGTTATTCTTAGTGTAAGTTAGTTTACGTAGTTTGTAAGTCTACGCACAGATGACCATAGCAGTTTGGACCAATAGTTTTACAAACATTTGATTTGATCTTAATATGTGTTAGGAGTAAATGCCTGTTATGTTAGCGTCCAGCATGTAATTTTCATGGTGGATTAAAACTTTCTCACTTTAGTTATAAATCTCTTCACGCACCGGCCTAATTTATTTATCGCAATCATGAAGCTATAACGACAGTCAGATAAAGAGGTGTATGTTCGTGGTCCTCCTCATTATCATGTACAAGCGCTGTTTCGCGAGTGTTGTATAATTATAACACACCCTAAACGTTATCGTGAAAGTTCTTTTCGACTTCTCAACACGAAATTGTTGTTAAATGAATTCCGATTCTGTCACACGTCTTCAGTAGATTCGAATAACGCTTCCCAAGGTAACATTACTAATTTTGCGTTGTAGCTCAACTGCATTGCAGAGCAGTTGACGCCTCTCACTGTCCATATGTGGACCAGTATTGGGAATATTTCATATACATACAGCTTCCGGAAGAAGCCATACGGAGGGTACATAGTACCTCTAATACTTATTCTCTTTCCTGGTTCACTCGCAAATGAAGCGAAAGAAGGCAGACTGACTATACATCTTAACAAGAGACCTCATTTCACCTATTATTCGCGGTTTTTCCACGAATCTCAAGTTGGCGGCAGAAGAATTGTGCTGCAATCAGCCGCTAATTCCGGATCAAGAAATTTTTCCCAAAAGTGTTTCCACTTTTGTAGCTGAGTATTGAGCGCGGCTGATACCCGAGATAGATTCCTGGTACTGCCAAGGACTTTTATTTGATAAGAGGACTGGAATTGGGTGCCCTCAGCCTCGTGAGGCCACCTAAATAGCTACTTGACCGAGAAGTTGCGGTTTCAGGTCAATAAACCCGACAAAGACCGGGAGAACAATGTGCTGGATACAATCCCCCCATACTGCATCCAATGACGTCATTAGCAGAAGATGACAGCGGCAAGTCGGGGTGATTGCCCCATCTAGGTCCAAAATGTGGAATATCGCCCTGTTTTAAAAAAATAATAACTTCGTCTTCCCTCCAGCGATTCCAATTGGAGTTCACGAAGCATATCTTTACACTGACGTCACAAATGCCATACTATACTTCCTAATATCGTGTCGGACTTCATTTTGCATGACAACGTCCAGTGACAACATGGCATCGATTCAACATGTCGTTGCAAGTTTACTGCAGGTATACTTAGTTAGCATTTATGCCTCTATAGTTGTCCGTAATTGTGGAAGTCTTACCAGTGTAGGATATTGAGCACGAGCTGAACTACGAGTAGATACCAGAAATATTTGATTGTATTCATATCGGGCGATCTGACTGGCCAAATAATTCGCTGGAATTGTTCGGAACGTTGTGTAAACCAATCGTGAACAAGTGTGGCCCCGTAATGTGGCGTCATGTCAACTATACAAATTCAATCGTTGTTTACGAACATGAAGTCCATGACTGACTGCTAATAGTCGCCATGTAGACGAAAATGAAACATTTCCAGTCAGTGAGCAGATCATTTGGAACAGAGCAGACTGGGAAGAAATTACATGTGATGTCCCACAAGGATCCTTCTTAGGGCCATTGCTTTTTCTTGTGTACGTTAATGACCTCCCATTAGTTACTCTGACAAAAGCAGAGTTCGTTTGTATCGTTTTTTATTTTTATTTTTTAAAATTATTATTATTATTATTTATTTTATTTTAATGTGGATGATATAAGCATTGTAATAAATAGCATGTTGAGCATAATTCTAGAAAGGCCTGCTAATGATATTTTCATGAAAACTAATAAATAGTTTAAAGCCAACTCATTCGCATTAAACTTGGAAAAGACTCGCCCTATGCAGATCAGAACACGAAAGAAGTTTCCATTCAGCATATGCATAAAGTATGAGGTTGACAGTATTAAATTCCTGGGATCACATTTTGTAATAAATTCAGTTGGAAAGAGCACACCGTAGAATGCAGAAACGACTTAACACATCTGTATTTGGAATTCGAGTGTTATCACACGTAGACGACATAATAATAAAAAAGAAGCTTGAATACTTTATTTACTTTTATTCCATAATGTAATATAGTTTAATATTTTTAGGTAACACTTCAAATCAAGCAAAAGTTTTCAGAGTGTGTAGAAGCCTCTTCAAAGAACTGTGTATATTAACTACTGCCACTCAGTATATTTATTCCTAAATGAAATTTGTGATAAATAATACATCTCTTTTTCCAACAAACAACTCAGTTCATACAATACCAGGAACAAAAATGATCTACAGAAAGACTTGAAAAACCACTTACTTTTGTTCAATTAGGAGTCCACTACTCAGGAATACATATTTTCAATAATTTACCAGCATCCATAAAAATTTTAGTTACAAATAAAGATCAATTTAAGAGGAGCCTGAAAGACTTACTAGTTGCCAACTCCTTCTACTCCCCTGACGAACTGTTGAATACTTCCAAATGATGTATGTATTCATACCGTTAGTATTATTATATCAGCTTGTAATATATATTTTTTTCTCAATATGGATCTATGGAATGAACAACTAATCTAATCTCCTCCTTTCTACGTAAAACGGGGCCACACCATTATGGAGTCACCATCAACTAGCACAGTACTTCGGAACAACTTCGTTCCATGACCTCGTGGTGTCTTAGAAACACTAGGAACCTACAATCTGCTCTTACCAACTGTAATAGGAACTCATCTGAGCAGGCCGCTGTTCTACAGTCGTCTGGGGTCCAACCGACATGCTCACGACCCCAAACGATGCGCTGCAAGGAAGGAAGGAAGAGGAAGTCCCATCGACAATGTGGTCATTAGAGGCGCTCAAGGCTATGCCGCCCTGTTAGCAGACGCACTCGAGTCGGTCTTCCGTAGCCATAGCCAATTAACGCCAAGTTGCGGTGCAACGTCTTAACAGATACGTTCGCCGTACGTTTATAACACCCCCTCTTCTCCCACAAAAACTCATAATTATCTTTTCATCGCGTGCGGAATGCTACACCATTCCTTTAATTTCCTATGTCCCTAAGCCCATCATTGACACAGTTATTAACAATCTGCAGGTTCGGTGCCATGGATTTGGAACAGGTTAACACGTATTGGAACAGGAGAGTATCAATTATAATAGATTACTGTCTTCAACGAAATATATTAAGTTAATAACAAGTACAAGTAACCATGAATGCGCGACACGCGCTCTATACCGAATTGCACCTATTATAAGTACACTAAACAAATATGTTGTAACACTTCCACATACGCAACATATTCGTGCCTACGATTATCATTAAATACAACTGAACCAGCTCCTAGCAGATCCAGATGGCGAATGGGAGACTGTCACCTCGGCCGATCACGTGAGAGCCCACACTCGCGGATGCCCTCTGGCGGCCCGTATGGAGACTGCTCGCGTCCACCACCGACTGCCACCTTTCCAGGGATATTAAACGTCCCACATTTATTTACGCAGTTATTTCACGCAGTGTTGCTCGTCTGTTAGCTCTGTCAACTACGGAAACACCACTATTCTAGTTTATGAAGTACAGCCATCTGCCCTTCCCTTGACCATGATGATAGGTAATGCCTGAAATTCGGTATATTCGTAACACTCTTGACAGTGTGGATCTCGGAATTCTGAGTTCCCTAACTAATTCAGAAACATAAAGTCCCATGCGCCTGGCTCCAATTACCATGTCGTGGGAAAGGCGAACAGAGACTGCGTTTTATTCGCAGAACCCTTAAAAGATGCAACAGAACTACTAACAAAACTGCATACACTAGGCTTATGCGTCCTTTCCTGGAGTATTGCTGCCCAGTGTGGGATCTTTATCAGGTGGGTTTGCCGGCCGCGGTGGCCGAGGAGACTGAGGCGCGCCAGTCACGGTCTGCACGGCCACTACGGTCGGGGGTTCGAATTCCCCCTCGGGCATGGATATTTGTGCCGTCCTTAGTTGTAGCTAGTTCATAAGTAGTTTGTAAGTTTAGGGACTGATGGCCCCGTAGTCGAGTCCCATAAGCTCTACAAACATTTGAACATCAGGTGGGTTTGACGGAGGATATCGAAAGAGTCCAAAGAACGGCAGCTCGTTTCGTATTGTCACGATACAGGGGAGACAGCGTTACGGAAATGATACAGGATCTGGGATGGGAATCATTACAACAACGGCGCTTATCGCTGCGGCGTGCCCTACTCCAATCGCCGACATTCTCCTCCGAATGCGAAAATATATTGTTGACTCCCACTTACAGAGGTAGAAATGTTCATCAGAATAAAATACGAGAAATCAGAGCTCGAACGGAGAGATACAGGTGTTCTTTCTTCCCGCGCGCTATTCGAGAATGGAATGAGAGATAAATAGTATAAAGGTGGTTCGATGAACCCTCTGCCAGACACTTAAATGTGATTCGCAGAGTATCCCATGTAGATGTAGACCATTCCCCGTTCAAAGTCTGTTAATTCCTGTCTAGAGGCCATAATCAAGCAGGAAAGCTTTTCGTATATATCAGCGGAGTACAAACGACTGCTCTGCCAACCCACCACCTTTTAATACTCTTTTATCCGTGCATATTGCTGTCCCACGACATTCCTCAGTTCGATATTCGCGTGTTGATCCAACATACTAATAATGAATCCTACAAAACACCACTTGAATAGCTTCGATTTCTTCATTTAATCCATTCTAGGAGGGATCCTACACACTCTAGCAGTACTCAATATTGGGTCGCACTAGTGTTTTATAGGCGGTCTCGTTTACGGATGGGTTAAACATTCGTATAATTCTTCCAGTACATTGTAGTCAACCACTCGCCTTCTCTACTACGACCTTAAGTGCGCTTTCAATGTCCAATAGCTTTGCAACGTTGTGCCTAACATTTTAATCAATGTGACAGTGCCAAACAGTATATCACTAATACCGTAGTCAAAAATTACAGATTTTTACCCTTGTCATCTGCACACTCTTGGGTTTCTGGGAAATGTCATGAAAACATATTATACAGGAGGTGGAAAAAATAATATGAAAACCATGCAGTAGACTGTCCTGTTGTAAGTTGGCACCACTGTGTGCGTGTTAACCCAAACATGCGACCGCAGTGCACAACTGACCTACGAACTCTAGGACATTAGCTTGCAGTATTTTCTATTCTCTCTTATGCGACGGTCAACAAAACTGATCCGTGAAATGCGTGATCTCTCAGACTTTTAAAGAGGCCAACGAGATGGTGTGCAATTAGTGTTAGCATCTGTGACGAAAACGGCTGCACTGTTTAACGTTTCGCTAGCGACAGCGTACTCAAATAATGGTAAACCATTAGTTGCGAAGAGAAATAGCGGGCGGAACCCGAAGTTAACTGACAGCGGTCGACGAGCGTTAAGAAAGAAGGGGACCAAACAACATAAACGAACACGGGAAAATGAACTGCAGAACTCAACACTCACTTGAGAAATAATGTTTCTACATAAATAATCCGACTGGAGCTTAACATACATAGAAGGGCTGCACTTGCTAAGCCCTTCATAACAGAAGTTCAAGGCAAATCTGTGAAGGAAGTGGTCCTATGATCATAAAATCTGGACACTTGATGACCAGAAATCTGTGGTATGGTCCAATGAATTATCGTTTTCACTGCTTCCTACAAACAACCGGGTTTATGTAACAAAACCCCTAAAAGAAGCTTACGATACGGCATGCCTGCTTCCTTCACTTAAGATATGTTATGATTTGTGCATCTGTATCGTGGTTTTTAACTGTTCCTATCATTACCCTCAGAAGTCGGATAATTGAGAATGAATATCTATCATCCTCGACAACGAACTGCTTACTGTCATTAATGTATTCCTAACAAACACTACCATATTCTACAATGGTAATACGCTCACACACAAAAAAATCAGAAAATTATTACATTTCACCGTGGCAGCAAAATTGTCATTTGTCAACATAATTGAACCGTTCTGGGAAGTTTTAGAGCTGAGAATGTTGTTGGTCTTCAAAACAAAATGTTCAGATGTTTGTAAAGCTGTGGGAGCAAACTACAGTTGTTATCGGTCCCTATACTTACAAACTACTTAAACTAACTTACGCCAAGAAAAGACACGCACATGCCTGAGGTAGGTCTCAAATCTCCGATGGGAGCACGGCCGCTCCCGTGCAGCTTTTGGTCTTCATTCCGGAGATTTGTTGGATGCAGCTCTCCACCTTACTTTATCCTTCATAACAACGGTAACACACACCTTTTTAACCTGCTTACTGTATTCGTTGATCTTCTCCTTCCTTCGCTCCAGCGCAAAATTCATTATTCCTTAATGTCTAAGGAAGTGTCCTACCATTCGATTCCTTCTTTTGGTCACGGTAGGCCAGAAATTCTTCTTCTTCTCCCCAGTTCTATTCAGTACTTTCTTATTAGTTACGCGATCTACCCACCTAATTTTCAGCATCCATCTGTTGCACCACATTTCAAAAACTTCTAATCTCTTCCTGCCTGAAATATTTATCGTCCATGTTTCACTACCTTACAAGGTAACACTCCACACAAATTACTTCAGAAAAGACTTGTTAAACTTTAATTAATATGCGTTGTTGACAAATTTTTTGTTCCAGATACGCTTTTCTTCCCATTGCCATTCTGTATTTCATATCATCTGTACTGCGACCATCGTATGTTATTTTACTCCCCAAGTAACAAATATTATGTACCTCCGTTATTGTTTCGTTACCTAATACAATTTCTTAAGCATCACATGTTTTGTTTTTCAGCCTACTGAGAGTAAGGACCAAATTTACGACTCCTAAATCTTTTAAGTAATTAGCTAATGATTTGATAAAAGAGCGGTTAACGTTCTGTAGTAACTATAAAAAAAAACACTTTATGAATCTGTTCCTCGAAGAGTTGCAGCTTTTCTCGAAGCAAACCTCACGCTAATAAATAAGTATTGTTTCTATGTTAGGTTTCCATATCATTTTGTTTACCCCTTTGATGAAGGAGAGAAAGAGTTCGATGTCCACTGGGCTTTGAGAAAATGAAAATGTTTGTAAATCTAAGGGACTTTTGGGGTCATTAGTCCCTCTGCTTACAGACTGCTTAAACCAACTTATATTAAGGACAAAATACACACCCATGCCCTAGGGAGGACTCGATCCTCCGACGACAAGCAACCGCGCGCTCCGCAGCGAGGCGCCTTAGAGCTCTCGGCCACTCCAGCGCGCCCCAGTAGTCTTTCATCTAAATCTACATCTACATAGATACTCTGCAAATCACATTTAAGTGCCTGGCAGATGGTTCATTAACCACTTTCATAACTTTTCTCTACCATTCCATTCTCCAATAGCGCGCGGGAAGAAAGAACACCTAAATCGTTCCGTTTTCGATCTGATTTCTCTTATTGTATGGGGATGGTCATGTCTCCCTACAAAGGTGGGTGCTAGCTAAATATTTTCACATTCAGAAGTAAAAGTCGGTGATTGAAACTTCGCAAAAATATCACGCCGCAATGAATAACGTCTTTCTTTTAATGATTTCTACCCCAATTCGTGCAACATTTCCGTTACGCTTTCCCCCCGGTAACGTGATTAAACAAAACGAGCTGCCCTTCTCTGAACTTTCTCAATATCTTCCGTCAGTCCCACCTGGTGATGGCCCCACAATGGGCAACAGTACTCCAGGAGAGGACGCAAAAGTGTGATGTAGGCAGTCTCTTTGGTGGAGCTGGTGCATCTTCGAAGCGTTCTGCCAATGAAACGTAATCTTTGGTTCGCCTTCCCCACAATATTTTCTGTGTGTTCTCTCCAGTCTAAGGTATTTGGTAGAATTAACGACCTTAAGGTTCGACTGATTTATCGCGTAATTGAAGTTCAGCGGATTTCTTTCAGTGTTCATGTGTATTACTTCACACTTTTCTTTATTTAGTGTCAATTGCCAATTTTCGCACCATATAGAAATTTTGTCAAAATCGCTTTGGAGTTGCTATTGATCCTATGTTGACTTCACTAACCGATAAACGACAGCATCATCCGCGAATAGTCTAAGGGAGCTATTCAGATTGTCTCCTAAATCGATTGTAAACGCAAGGAATTTCTGTAGCATTAGTTATTTCTCAGTCCTAAAATCCCGGTTTATATGAAGCTACGCTCTCCATTCGTGCTTATATGGCTTCAATTACGTCTTACTCCGCGTCCACACATTGGTACCAACGCTGGAGCGAACATTGGCCAATATTTTTGCGACAGCGCCCACACATTGGAGCCAACATTCAGTTGAAATCGTCGAGAGTCAACGTAAATGTATCTGACGCACAAATCACGTCTGATGTATTAACGGTTTTGAAAGTGAATAATTTCATTTCGTCATTGCAAAGCAAAAAAGGAAACATGTGTAAAAGATGATTGGTTGTGTTGTATTACTTCCTGCCGAACATTAATTACGAAATCAGAAAGTTTTAATATATGTTACAAGTAATAAATATACATTATTAAAACTTGGACCTGCTACTTTAAATGAGTGAACTTAAAAAAGAAAGATACGTTTTGGAGGGATGGTATAAGTGCTAAAGTTATTTTGGTATTGAGGCTTCGATTTCTTGCTACAGGAGACAGTTTAGACGCCTACACTTTCTTTTCAAAATAACCATGTAATTGATATCACTGTTAGTGCTTGAAGTTAGCAAAGCAATATAAGAAACTTGACAGGAAATGTTAGGTTATGCTAATTTTAAGAACTACAATTAGTAATTGATTGTCTCAAAGTTTGAAAAGTTTTGAATTTCACTAATCGCACTTAAGTTTTGACGTGGCATTTCGATTTTTGTGATTGCTTTCATATATGAATCACATTGGCGGCCGCGGTGGCCGAGGGGACTGAGGCGCTCCAGTCACGGTCTGCACGGCCACTACGGTCGGGAGTTCGAATCCTCCCTCGGGCATGGATATTTGTGCCGTCCTTAGTATTAGTTAGTTGATGAGTAGTTTGTAAGTTTCGGGACTGATGACACCGTAGTTAAGTCCCATACGCTATACAAACATTTGAAACATTTTGAATCACATTCTGATAAGTTCTAATATTTGCAAAGAGATTAACACTTTAAAATAAACGGCGACGACCAACGAACGAAGAAAAACAGTTTAGAGACGAGCAGACGACAAAGACAATGAAACGTTGGCGCCAATGTGTGGACGACGTACCCATATTGGCCCAACGTCCTTTGATGTTTGGCGAAAATACCGATAACCAACGGAGCCGAACCAACGTTGGAGCCAACGTTGGTTCCATCGCTATTTCACCGATCCGTAAATTGGACGAACACAGTTCGCGCCAACGTTGGTTCAATGTGTGGACCCGACTTTACAGAGTAAGTTGTAATTTGCGGCTGTTTGCTGATGATGCTGTGGTGTATGGGAGGGTGTCGTCTGTAACTGACTGTAATAGCGTACAGGATGACTTAGACAAAATTTCTAGTTGGTGCGAAGATTGGCAGCTAGCTCTAAATGTAGAAAAATGTAAGGTGAATCGCATGAGTAGAAAAACAATCCCATAATGTTCGAATACAGCATTAGTAGTGAGCTTCTTGATGCTGTCGCGTCGTTCAAATATCTAGGCGTAACATTGCAGAACGATATGAAATGGAACGAACATGTAAGGACAGTTGTGAGTAAGGCGGACAGCCGACTTCGGTTTATTGGGAGAATTTTGTGAAGATGTACTTCACCTGTAAAGGAGACCGCGTATGAAACGCTTGTACGACCACGTCTTGAGTATTGCTCAAGTGTTTGGCACCCGCAGCAGATCAGTTTAAAGGAAGACATAGAGTCGGTTCAGAGGCGAGCAGCTAGGTTTGTTACCGGTAGGTTCGACCAATGCGCGAGTGTCACGAAAATGCTCCGACAACTCAATTGGGGATCGCTGGAAGAAAGACGACGTTCTTTTCGTGAATTTCTGTTAAGTAAATTTAGAGGGCCGGAATTTGAAGTTGAGTGTAGTACGATCTTGCTGCCGCCTACTTACATTTCGCGTAAAGATCACAAAGACAAGATAAGAGAAATTAGGGCTCGTACGGAGGCATATAGGCATTCTTTTTTTCCTCGTTCAATTTGGGAGTGGAATAGGAAAGGAAATGCCTGGTAGTGGTACAGTGTACCCTCCGCCACGCACCTTACGGTGAATTGCGGAGTATGTATGTAGATGTAGATGTAGAAGTCCCATAAGCTGTACAAACATTTGAACATTTGATTTCGATTTCGATTGCTTTCACAAATGAATCACATTCTGATAAGTTCTAATAATTGCAAAGAGATTAACACTTTAAAATAAACGGCGACGACCAACGAACGAAGAAAAACAGTTTAGAGACGAGCAGACGACAAAGACAATGAAACGTTGGTGCCAATGTGTGGGCCGGCCGCGGTGGCCGAGGTGACTGAGGCGCACCAGTCACGGTCTGCACGGCCACTACGGTCGGGGGTTCGAATCCCCCCTCGGGCATGGATATTTGTGCCGTCCTTAATGTTAGCTAGTTCATAAGTAGTTTGTAAGTTTAGGGACTTTTTTTTAATCTTATGGGACTTAACTATGGGGTCATCAGTCCCTAAACTTACAAAGTACTTATGAACTACTTACGAACTAGGACGGCACAAATATCCATGGCCGAGGGGGGATTCGAACCCCCGACCGTAGTGGCCGTGCAGACCGTGACTGAAGCGCCTCAGTCTATTTAGGGACTGATGACCCCGCAGTTAAGTCCCATAAGCTATACAAACATTTGAACATTTTGAACCAATGTGTGGACGACGTACCCATATTGGCCCAACGTCCTTTGATGTTTGGTGAAAATACCGACAACCAACGGAGCCGAGCCAACGTTGGTTGCATCGCTATTTCACCGATCCATACATTGGACGAACACTGTTCGCGCAAACGTTGGTCCCAATGTGTGGACCCGGCTTTACGAATAAAAACGTCGGTCCGATCGCTAAAAGCTGACTTGCCTCGGACTACGTTCATAAATCAGCGTGTGCTTTCGCTTGCGCCACATATTAGGGAAAATGTAAAACAGGAGCCGCTTTACGGAAGCTGTACGGCGTGGACGTGTATGAATGGCGGCGCGTTGCATAAGCGTCTGGGCAGGCGCCGCAGTAAGCCCAGGGCCGCAGCTTTCGCCGCTTGCGCAACGCTGCGCCCACTCGACGTCTTGTCGGCCTGACCCTGTAGCACGGTTCTCTGTTCTCCCGCCCGTTTCCCGCATCGATCTCATTTTGTTAGCTCGGCATTACGTGCTCCGTGCCCGACTACCTCCTCCGCGCTCGTGGCTGGAACCGATCACATTGGGCAATCTGTACCGGCTATTATACAACTGTAAACTGTGGATTCTGTCAGCGCCGAACAGCTGTGGTGATACAGAATACAAAAGTGGTTACTGTGAAACTGTAACTAAATCATTAAATTTCCGGCACGAGTTTTCATTATGCGGCCGAGTGTGCGCTAATTTCAAACGGTCCGGTTCATTAAAACTGTACTCTTGATCTGGATTCAACAGTAGATCATTTGCTGTCACGGTCATGATCTACCGACTGATCTGGCCAGCTATGACTCACGAGCCCGCCATAGTTTTACTTCTGCCAGTAGAAAGGTACAGATAAATCTCTGACCTCGCTGCTCTTTTCTTCGTTCCTCCGACTCTAATAACCACGATTAAGAGTCCGACCGAAACATGAAACCGAAACCGTAACCGAATATTCTGCTCCTCTTCTAGTTTCGGCCGAAAGCGAAACTTACGTAATTAAGTTAAAATTTCGGTAAATTTAGTTTATGCCATAAATCACAAGTTTTCCCAGATCCCCTGTAATTTGTTGAGTACGTGTAAGTGCAACCAGGAGTAGGTAGAATATGACACAGGATGAGTAAGGATTTACTGACGTAAAGTTTCCATCCGCTAATATTTAGCCAACCTCTTAAGTTGGCCTTCTGAGCCAGCGCATACGAATCCCAATTACGATAAGTTCTTGCTGACGACGCTGTAATACAGACATAACATTTTACTAAATAAATTCCAAATTTGCTGCTAAGTTTAAATCTGTTTTTATTTTGTCACTACAGACTGTTTCGGCACATTATTGCCATTTGCAAGTGACCTGCATATATAGATCATCGGAACTGTCAAACTATTTTTTTTTAATTTCGTTTGACAGTTCCGATGATATATGTTTACAGATTATCCTTATAATGTTGACAAAGATGATGTTTATATAGCTATCTGTTGTCATCTTTGTCATAGTCAAACGATAATCTGTAAACATATATAATCGAAACTGCCAGACAAACTTTAAAAAAACAAATTATAATACCAAACGATAATTGACACACATCAGGCAGACATAAGATTATCTTATGGCAAACACATACCTGTGTAATTATTTTAAAATAAGATGCGGGGACAAATGTGTTACCCATTTTATGTTTCTGACATGGACACAACTCCAAATGTTTTTATTGCTTTTATTATCATGACCACGACATAAGAAAACCTGTCTGATAACTTTTATCATTTGAGAATGGCCTAAGGCTGAAACCTGGGTGTGGTAATAAATATAAAATTATCAGTCAAATAGCGGTCAATTCTTTAAAAAAAAATATATGACTGAGATGCCAGACACATACAAAATCATTAATCGAAATCGTTTTTTCTGACATGACATATGCTTTTCGTCACCAACTGTTTTGTACGAAAATTTTCGTTGCAGTTGTATGAAAATTTAATTATCAGATTATAGTTATAAGAATGCTTTTTCGATAATTCACTATTGTTACCTATAATCCTTATTCATTGCACACTAACTTACGAAATAATTACATAAAGGTACCAAAGAGTTATAATCATTTGAGTCTGCCTTCATAAAATACTATTACACTAACAGTTGTTGATAATATGACGTTATTCTGTTTCGTTTCAGTGAGAAGTGGTACGCTGATGAAGGCAAGAGGTCGCGGAAATAAGCTGTGATCACAGCTGTTGGAATGAGTGGTTATTCTGGCGTTGAAATGTCAGAGTTTGAATGTTAAGTATTGTATGTGTGTAGTAAATGTTAGAGGGAAAGGAATTATCACCGCAGCACAACTGAAACATCCTACCAAATACTTTACACCGTTGCCAATGACTGAAAGTGGAATCAAGTACAAGTCAAGCCCATATACATTTCTCCTTCTACATTACTCATGTTGATGATAATTGGCAACATACATTACATTCTGACTATTCATAGTGCTGTCATCGTTCTGGAGCAGTGAATGTTGTTGCCATTACTGTAACTCTGAAATGCACGACACTTTCTTAAGCCTACAGAGCGGCTGGTGCTCAAGTCACTAAAAGTAAAAATATATTAAGATGACTGGGATCCTTGTCGTCCCTTATTCCCCCACGCAGCATGTAATCTGAATCCAGAACATCTCCTTTACCCTTACAACCTCATTTTGTCACCGTGAAATCATGTTGGATACCATTATGTTTTTCAGTGTAATGTAAAACATAAATAAATCATTAATAGATAAAGCTGAGTTTTTCATTACCTTATTATACTTCTCATTTTATGATATTATTTCTCAATAAAGGTTAAGTTACAGATAATTGATATTGTTCAATGAATTACTGTAGCTATGTATTTACTCGAGATATGTTTCTAAGATAAGAGAGAATGAACAAACTGAGATATCGGCAGCAGCGAAGAATAGAGTGCAGATTATTACATATTTATCACGTAATTTGAAACATCTTATTAGAAATGAGCAGAGTTAGAGAATGACGTGAAAGCCCTTATCTCCTGTGGCCCCTAACTAACAAAGTGTTTTTTGTACAGTGAAAGAGTCACTGGAAGTACTGCCTAACGGTAACCTACATAAAAATTTTGGCAATATCTTGCCTTAAAATATCAGTCTAAGTACTGCTAATAATTTACATGATTTTATTTAGTGAATATTCTTACCTAATAAATAAAAGGTGAATAAAAGTCAATATATGTCATATCATTCTTTGACGAGGATACAGCAGAATCTTGTGTGAAAGAACAACAACCAACCTAGTTACACGTTTTATTTTAAATGTTAAATCTGGTTTAATTGTATCAAAAACTTATTGTTCGTAAAACATACTGAACCTGTTTCCAAACTTAGTTTAAAATGTTCAGTGTTGATTTATAAGACTATATTTTTTGTACACTGGTTTCTAAATTACTAATGAGAATTAGGAAATTATAGTACCCGACAAATCACAAGCAGAATACATTATGAAAACTTGATATACTGTCGATTGGAGGAAATCTAGTACAACTGAATTATTACGATGTTTCTCAAATTATGACTGACATGGAGCTTTTTTGTAAAGAATTTAACCAATATTTTTTTTCGGAAATCAGTGCAGAACTGCTGATAAAGACATTATTATAACGTTTTCTCCCGAAGGAAGTAATATGCCTAATAAATTCAAGTAAGATATCACTTTTAGCACATCTAAATTTTGTAACTTACTAATGACATTAGATTTATGTACTTAAAATGTATAAGATTTTTTTTTTTTTCAGATAAACAGCAAACGTTCTTGTTCCTTTTGCTGCATGGGTAACCACAACAGGGCACAATACATATTAGTCACTCATTAAGATAGCATAATCACCGTATTGAAAGCGCTGTATACGGCGCAGAAATGGTACCAGGCGATCATTTAATTGTCGACCGTCCAAATGGTTCGTGCGTAATTTTTAATTTTTTAAGACTTGAATTTATTAAAACTAGACGATAAAGGTCTGGCAAAGTACTTTCTTGTTTGTGGGATCGATAACCTACCATCTATTTAATATCTTGATGTAACATTGAAAAGTGGTATGATAGGAAACGAACAGGTAAGGAATGATGATTATTGTAGAGAATGTGAATGGTAGATCTAGCTTTATTAGCAAATTGTTTATCAAACACTAGTGGGAGCAATTCTGCTGCTCGATTGTTGGAGTGTTAGGATCCTCACCAGGTCGACCTACAGGGAGACACACAGACAGTTCAGATTGGGCTGATAGATTTGTTATTGGATGGATCAATAATCATATGAGTAACATAAAGATGCTTCTGGTACTGAAGTAAGTAATGGCGGTGGAGTGACAAATATGTGACAATCGGTTGTATAGAAATGGAATGGTTAGATAGGTTAACGTCTAGATGTTTACATAATGGTACACAGACGCTAAAGTGCACTTCGTGAATAAAGTTACCTGATTTTTGATGTATCAATAAAGAATGCCCAGTGTACTTAAAAGGAAATGTATAAGCAGAAGCCTTGTAACACGTTGCAACAACGGTGCTCGTAAAACGATTCGACAGGAATCGGAAGAGAGGAGGACGATTAGGGTTTAACATACCCATCGACAACGTGTTAGTTATAAACGGTTGACAAGCATCGGAGACAAGTATCATGCCTAATCAATCACAACCCACTCAAGCTACTGTGAAAATGAAGCAGCGCGCTTATTAAAACATTCTCGGTGACCAAGCATTGCCCTGTTTACAACAACTTCAAGATGAATAAGATGTAGACAAAGCCGAGTTTCAGGGTGATGACACCCGTAGTTAAAGGGTTATACGCAAATATTTTTAATTTGACGAACACTCAGGTATACTATCACACGTCAGCTGACTCACTAAATTGCCTGAATTTAATTTCGTAGAGGGTGAATGTCAGCCATCATTAACCACATTATTGGTAGGTATAAGAGAGACAATAATAAATTTGTGGCTTGTAACTGAGACCAATCTGAAGGTTACAGGAGTGCCAGACTACATTAGTATGACGTCTCAAGACTGAATTATTTTTGGCGCGAATATTTATCTTCACTACTAGCCATTAAAATTGCTACACCAACAAGAAATGCAGATGATAAACGGGTATTCATTGGACAAATATATTATACTAGAAATGACATGTGATTACATTTTCACGCAATTTGGGTTCATAGATCCTAAGAAATCAGTACACAGAACAACCACCTCTGGCAGTAATAACGGCCTTAATACGCTTTGGCATTGAGTCAAACAGAGCTTGGATGGCGTGTTAAGGTACAGATGCCCATGTAGCTTCAACATTATACCACAGTTCATCAAGAGTAGTGACTGGCGTATTGTGACGAGCCAGGTGCTCGGCCACCATTGACCAGACGTTTCCAATTGGTGAGAGATCTGGAAAATGTGCTGGCCAGGGTAGCAGTCGAACATTTTCCGTATCCAGAAAGGCCAATACAGGACCGGCAACATGCGGTCGTGCTTTATCCTGCTGAAATGTAGGGTTTCGCAGGGATCGAATGACGGCTAGAGGCATGGGTCGTAACACATCTGAAATGTAACGGCCACTGTTCAAAGTGCCGTCGATGCGAACAAGAGGTGACCGAGACGTATAACCAATGGCACCGCATACCATCACGCCGGGTGATACACCAGTACGGCGATGACGAATACACGCTTCCAATATGCGATGTCGCCAAACACCGACGCGACCATCATGATGCTGTAAACAGAACCTGTATTCACCCTAAAACATAAAGTTTTGCCAATCGTGCACCCAGGTTCGTCGTTGCGTACACCATTGCAGGCGCTCCTGTCTGTGACGCAGCGTCAAGGGTAACCGCAGCCATGGTCTCCGAGCTGATAGTCCATGCTGCTGCAAACGCCGTCGAACTGTTCGTGCAGATGGTTGTTGTTTTGCAAACGTCCCCATCTGTTGACTCAGGGATCGAGACGTGGCTGCACGATCCGTTACAGCCATGCGGATAAGAAGCCTGTCATCTAGACTGCTAGTGATACGAGGCCGGTGGGATCCAGCACGGCGTTCCGTATTGCCCTACTGAACCCACCAATTCCATATTCTGCTAACAGTCATTAGATCGCGACAAATGCGAGCGGCAATGTCGCGATACGATAAACCGCAATCGCGATAGGCTCTAATCCGACCTTTTACAAAGTCGGAAACGTGATGGGACGCATTTCTGCTCCTTACACGAGGCATCACAACAACGTTTCACCAGGCAACGCCGCTCATCTGCTGTTTGTAAACGGGTATTCATTGGACAAATATATTATACTAGAAATGACATGTGATTACATTTTCACGTAATTTGGGTTCATAGATCCTAAGAAATCAGTACACAGAACAACCACCTCTGGCAGTAATAACGGCCTTAATACGCTTTGGCATTGAGTCAAACAGAGCTTGGATGGCGTGTTAAGGTACAGATGCCCATGTAGCTTCAACATTATACCACAGTTCATCAAGAGTAGTGACTGGCGTATTGTGACGAGCCAGGTGCTCGGCCACCATTGACCAGACGTTTCCAATTGGTGAGAGATCTGGAGAATGTGCTGGCCAGGGTAGCAGTCGAACATTTTCCGTATCCAGAAAGGCCAATACAGGACCGGCAACATGCGGTCGTGCTTTATCCTGCTGAAATGTAGGGTTTCGCAGGGATCGAATGACGGCTAGAGGCATGGGTCGTAACACATCTGAAATGTAACGGCCACTGTTCAAAGTGCCGTCGATGCGAACAAGAGGTGACCGAGACGTATAACCAATGGCACCGCATACCATCACGCCGGGTGATACACCAGTACGGCGATGACGAATACACGCTTCCAATATGCGATGTCGCCAAACACCGACGCGACCATCATGATGCTGTAAACAGAACCTGTATTCACCCTAAAACATAAAGTTTTGCCAATCGTGCACCCAGGTTCGTCGTTGCGTACACCATTGCAGGCGCTCCTGTCTGTGATGCAGCGTCAAGGGTAACCGCAGCCATGGTCTCCGAGCTGATAGTCCATGCTGCTGCAAACGCCGTCGAACTGTTCGTGCAGATGGTTGTTGTTTTGCAAACGTCCCCATCTGTTGACTCAGGGATCGAGACGTGGCTGCACGATCCGTTACAGCCATGCGGATAAGAAGCCTGTCATCTAGACTGCTAGTGATACGAGGCCGGTGGGATCCAGCACGGCGTTCCGTATTGCCCTACTGAACCCACCAATTCCATATTCTGCTAACAGTCATTAGATCGCGACAAATGCGAGCGGCAATGTCGCGATACGATAAACCGCAATCGCGATAGGCTCTAATCCGACCTTTTACAAAGTCGGAAACGTGATGGGACGCATTTCTGCTCCTTACACGAGGCATCACAACAACGTTTCACCAGGCAACGCCGCTCATCTGCTGTTTGTGTATGAGAAATCGGTTGGAAACTTTCCTCATGTCAGCACGTTGTAGGTGTCGCCACCGGCGCCAGCCTTGTGTGAATGCTCTGAAAAGCTAATCATTTGCATATCACAGCATCTTCTTCCTGTAGGTTAAATTTCGCGTCTGTAGCACGTCATCTTCGTGGTGTAGCAATTTTAATCGCCAGAAGTGTAGTTGAAACATCCGTGTATGTCTAGGAAAAATACGCATATAGCCAGCACTGAAAAAACCACATGTCAAAAGAAACCGTGGGCTATTTTAATTTTTTAAATCTTATTATACTCATTTCAGTTTGTGAAGACTTGATCATATAATGACTGTGAAGATTTGACAAAGTGCCTTTTTGTTAATTGGATCTTTGGCATAGAATCTATAATGATATGAAATGGAACAAACATGTAAGTATTGACTAAACAGGGAAGAAGGTAGAGCTGACAGAGGCTGCAATTAACATGGCGCTACATGTTTTAGCTGTTAGTGGTAAGGGGACAGAAAGAGAACGAAGTGGAAAATACACTCCACCGCAGCACAGGTGTTTTCAGAAGGTTCTTGGATGATACCGATCATTATTTAATCTGCAGTGAAATTTGTTTCATGAGGCCAAAAGTGAAGAACGTCAGGTCCATATGTAGAAGGATAAGAGATGCTTCAGGACAAGGAAATCGGGCACAAATACATAACAATGAACTCAGAAAGGTACCCGTTAGTTGAAGGTAGTCATTTAGAGTCATTGGAAGAGGAATAGACAAGGTACAGGGACACTCTAATAGAAGTGGCTACAAAAGTCTTGGAACAGTAGTGTAAAGGAAGGAAGAACCAGACAGCTTGGTGGAGTCACACAGTGAAGACAGCCGTAAAAGAAAAAAGAAGGCGTTACAAAAGTGGCTCCATGCTAGAACTCAGGCAGAAAGATACACATATGTTGAAAAAAAAAAAATCTAAACAGATAATTGCAGAATCCAAGCAGAAGTCATGGGAAGACTTTGGAAACAAGTTAGAAACTATGGGTCAAGTCGCGGGGAAACCATTCTGGAGCGTAATTAGTATTCTTCGAATGGGAGGGAAGAAGGAATGTCCTTTGAACAGCTCAGGAAATCTGCTAGTGAATCCTGTTTATGCCTTGGGCAGATGGAAGGAATATTTGGAAGAGTTTCTCAATGTATGTTATACGTTCAATGATGTGTCAGACTTTGAGGCAGAATGAGATAGGAATGATGATGGAAACAGAATCACATTTGTGGAACTGGAGAGAATGAGCAATATATTGCAGGGCAATAAAGCGGCTTGGGTAGATTAAATTAAGTCGGAAATCATCAAATACAGTGAAACATCAGGTCTCAAATGATTACACCGGTTAAATGAAATGGTCTGGAAGTCGGGACAGGTTCCGTCCGACTGGACTAAAGCAGTAATCACAACAATTTTTAAGCATGGAAACTGGAAATATTGTAAGAATTACAAAGGTATCTGTGCAATTAGCACTGTGGGCAAAATATACTAAGGTAGTGTTGAAAGAAGAGTGCGATTATTAATTGAAGCGAAGTTGGATCAAAATCAGTGTGGGTTTAGGCCTCTTAAGGCTGTCAGGACCAGATCCTTAGCTTACGACAGATAATGGAAAAGTGCTATGAGTGGAACAGGGAATAATTGTATCCACGTTTTATAGATATAGAAAAGGCTTATGACCGTATTCCTAGGAGCAAACTATTGTCAGTTCTACAAGATTATGGAATAGGAGGCAAACTTCTGCAGGCAATCAAAGGGCTTTAGGTAGACTGTCAGGCAACAGAGTTGATGGTAAATTGAGATCTTGGTCCAGGGCAGTTTCAGGCATAAACAAGGCTGTAACCTGTCACTACTGTTTTTCATACTATTTATGGATCATATGGTGAAAACAATAGACTGGCATGGTGAGAAATAGGTGAAAACAAAATAAGTAGCCTAGCATATGCATATGATTAAGATGTGATGGCAGATTCGAGTGACAGTTTGCAATCCAATATTTCAGACCTAGATCAGAAGTGTAAGGGTTATGGAATGTATATCAGCATTTTCAAAACGAAAGTAATGTCTGTAGGAAAGAGCTTTAAACAGAATGAGTGGCAAATAGGAGGAACAAAGATAGAACAGGTGGACAGTTTCAAGTACTTAGATTGTATTTTCTCACAGGATGGCAATATAGTGAAATAACTTGAATCAAGGTGTAGCAAAGCTAATAAAGTAAGTGCTCAGGTAATATCTACTGTCGTCTGCAAAAAGAAAGGCAGTATCAGTCTAAGTTAGCAGTGTATAGTTCTATCTTTCAACCAACTTTGTTGTATGGGAGCGAAAGCTGGGTAGATACAAGTTACCTTATTAACAAGGTTGAGGTTACAGATATGAAAGTAGCAAGGATGATTGCAGGTACTAATAGATGGGAACAATTGCAGAAGGGAGTCCATAATGAGGAACTAAAAGAAAACTGGAATGATCACCATAGATGCGAACAGGCTGAGATGGTGAGGTCATGCTATACGCATGGGAGAAGTAAGGTTACCTAAGAGGCTCATGGGTTCAGCAGTAGAGGGTAAGAGGAGTCGGGGTAGACCAAGTAGAAAGTACTTCGATTCGGCAAAAATGATTTCGAAATAAAATACTTAACATCTGACGAGGCATCGTTGTTAGCAGTAAATAGCAGTAAATAGGGGATCAAGGAGCAATTTTATTAGGGAGAATATGCTCCTGATTGAATGCTGAAAGGCGTAATCAGTCTATATTGCTGCTGCTGATGACGATGTAAAGATTGAAGATTGTTGAAGACGAATAGTAAATTTCGTTTTACTGGAAGTATTTTGAGAGAGTTTGATTCAGCTGCAAAGTAGACCTATATGGACCACTAGTGTGACAATATTTGAGTACTGTTCGTGTGGTAGGATCCTCACCTGCTGCAATTGAAGGACGGCACAGAGACAATTCAGAGGCGGACTGCTAGATTTGTTTCCAGGGGTTTAGATCAACAATGTATTACGGAGATACTTATGGCACTTACATTGAAATGTCATGGGGAAATACGACGTTCACTTCTAGGAGCGCTATTTAGACAATTTAGAGAACCGACTTTCCAAGCTGACTGCAGAACGACTCTTCAGTCAAATTAGATTTTTATTATCAATTGTGTGTTCCTACGGCACAGACGTTGGTGGTGGTCCGCAACCGTGGTAAATATTCACACATATACATCGCAAACTGCGAAAGTTTTCGACATCTGCTGCTCTTCTAAAGATGGACAATCGATCTGCAACACATGAAAGTTTGTGCTGGATTGGGACTCGTACCCGGGTGTGCCGCTTTTCGCGAGCGATCTAATCGCGGCCGAAAAGCTGGAGACCCGGGTACGAGTCCCGATCCAGCACAAATTTTTATGTGTTGCAGATCGATTGTCCATCTTTAGAAGAGCAGCAGATATAGAAAAATTTCGCAGTTTGCGATGTATGTGTAAAAATTAGAAATCTAAGAGAAGCTGGGCCTCGTACGGAGACACAACGACAGTAGTTTTTTTCCACACTCTTTTGTAATTGTAAAAGGGAAGGAAATGACTTTTAGTGGTAAGAGTACCCTCCGCCTCGCCCCACGCGCTTCTTCGCAGAGTGTGTATGCAGATGAAGATGTGATCAATAGCCTGCAATTAACTAATCACTGGCAACATACTCAATATTCATTGCAACTGCTCCCACAGACACTGTCTGTTGATGTTGCAACTGGAGTTATTGACAGCTTCTCATATACGAGCACTGGTGAGACTATACTAAATACTTGCGCATTTTGTCTCAGTAACGACTACTTTCAATCTTGATGTATCTCAGCACACTTCAATTCACATTTCTTTCTTTCTTTATTTATTGTTCTTTCATTGCTCGGGTGGGGCGGGCGGGCAGCGCCTGAGGCGCTGTTTAGTCTACAGAATTTATACATTGAACGAAGAAGACAATAAACGAAATGAAGTACAAAAGGAGTTTAATTCACATTTAATCTTATCTATAAAATTAATATATGTATGTATGCATGCTCCATATAGATTCCAAGACGGCTGGAGCAATTTTAATGATATCTTCAAGAAATCTTCAAATTTGACCATAGGGTGATCCTGTGAAGTTTGTTTGCGATCGGATCAAGCTATTTTGTGCGTAAAAGTTCACGTCTAGCACTTGGAACGATAGTAGCCCCCCTGGCGGAGAAAAAGCTAACCGTCATTCTTCTGTAACTATATTGCTGCCACTTGGAGCGCTTGCGTCGCTTCCATGACTTCGTGTTGAATATTTGCAGTGAACAGGTAAGTTTATGAATTAAGACAGCACCCAATATCGATTCAACATTTCATAATTATGTGCTGTCTCAGCTGGAGTAGCAGTAACTGTGCAGTTAGTAATAATGTTTTTTTACTACTCAACACATCATGTGATAACAATCCTTTTATCGACATACTGTTAACTAGTAGACTATGCAAAAGAAGGACATGATGGTGGCTCAGTCGTTGCTTCGTAGATTCTTATATAAATGTTTTCGGGATTGAATCTACTAACATGCAGCATTTATTTCTCCCATATCAAGAGTTAGAGCATCGAATTACTGTCAGTTTTCTAATGCTACTGTTGGGCAACAGAACTATTTCACATCACTTTTTTCGAATATACGGCGCGCACTGAAAGATGAAATGTACCGTAATAATTAGAAAAGAGAGTCTAAAAATTAATATATGTTCATATGGAATTACTTTTCTTAATATTTTTATAACACAGTTTCAAACTCTTCCAGTCACAATCTGTTCCGATATTGTACGAATTAAAAGCAAGAGAAACTTCTTTCCATGCCAGTACCTTCTAGGCCGTAGTAAATGTACATTTTTTCTCCGATACGATTTCTAGAAATAAATACCTTTCGTGTTGGGAAAAGTTTCAGTACAGCTCTTTTTCCTATTAACATCCTTCGATATTTTCAACATGAAAGTTTCGATGACAAATATTGTGTGTCGATTAATATCCGTGGTCGAAGCGCAATAGTGATATCGACAGCTGATTTTAACGGTCTTGCGAAGCATCTTCCTTGCTAATTCAGAATAACGTTGAACCAGCTTCGGTGGATCTTGGTACAGCGTTATACAATACAATAGAGCGGAGCGCTGAACAGAGTTCAATTTTTCAGCTGACGTCATATTTGATCTCCAGCCAGCGATGTTTATAAATTGGCCGGTAAATTTTTAAATACACGTTACATTGTGACATTAGTTTGGAAATGTGGATTAAAATCGTTGAATATGGTATAAGCATAGTACGCGTAGTATTTAATTATGTTACGTAGAATATAGTAATAAATAGAAAACATACACATATCGATTTTTATACATATAGAATATAAATTCAGCTAGCGGGTCGCTAGTACCACATCGGATTTGATTGCTTCTGAGTTTGACATCTCATTCGTCCGTTTATTGCACTGTACCAAGAAGTGTTTTATGGAAAAATAACATAACGCTAAAAAGCTATCCTTTTAATGTGTATCGTCCAAACTTATACGTAAGGAATAACAAATTTATCCATTTTTAGAAACTTATATAGACATATTGAAATCATCAGTATAATTACGTATTTACTATTCCCTTCCTTTAGGGGGCCAAATGACTATACCAGTGTAATATCAGACTGATGAAAACAGTATCACGTTTTGTTTCACAGAAACTAAATCTGATACTGGAAGCAATTTTTGCTGTAAGAGAAGGCATGTATTTAACAGTTTTCATTGCTGTGTCTCTAATGCTGTCGTTTCTTCAGGCAGGCAATTCGTCACACTCCTCTGTGACACAGTGGTCTATACCCAGGCAGAAAATTAAGCCTATCTTGAATAGAAGGAGAAGCATTGTTCTTGCGGTAGTTCAGACCGTTGCGGACGTGAGTTCGCTATTGTTCGTTGTTCATCTTCCAGTCCTTAGCTTTTTATATTAGAGAGAGCATTCAGCCCTTCCACCGAACGCGCTGAGCCATCGTGCCGGCGGTTACTAGGCTGTCGCCTTATCCCTCAGCCACGGTGGCGCTATGCATAACCCAAATGCACGGAATGTTCTGCAACACGTCTCCCTCCACAACACAAACTTCAATTCTGCCTATATAACATGTATCAATATTTACCAGGCTCTCTAATGTCAGACTAGCCCCCTAGCTTTGTACTTTAATGGAAACAATCCTGCATTGTACCTCAGGCTTGAGTGACACAATAATTCAATTTCCCTAGACATACATTGTCTGAATATATAAAAAAAACTAGCTGAAAACCCGGCGTTGACCGGATATTTATTTATTTACTCAAGCCTTGACTTTTTTTTTTTTTTTTTAGCTTATGGGACTTAACTACGGGGTCATCAGTCCCTAAACTTACAAACTACTTATGAACTACTTACGAACTAGGACGGCACAAATATCCATGCCCGAGGGGGGATTCGAACCCCCGACCGTAGTGGCCGTGGTGACCGTGACTGGAGCGCCTCAGTCACCTCGGCCACTGCGGCCGGCTTGACTTCTTCTATACCTTCTCTCTCTGTCCTGTATAAGAAATAAGGCTGTCTTGTATTCTTGTATAATATACAAAATTTTATGTACAGTATCCAAACAAAGAAAGACAGTAATCAAAATCTAAATGATATGTAACATTCATACAGTCATTTAATTCACAACTTTACTATAAACAGTATTTCTTGTTTCTTGTCCAGGATCTAATATGAAAAATGTCTATGATGAGGTCACCCCTGAGCAAGTGACATAAAGCTGTCCGTGTGAGAAACATAGGCATGTCAAATCTACTCCATTGTATTAAATAGATTGCTGTGTGGTTTATTAATCGTAATAGAAAATGCAAGTCTCATGGAAACAGCAGTCTTTTCAAGTTGAAAGCCAGATATGTCTTAAATAATGGGTATTCTTTAGATGTACTCTGTTTCATTCTCTTCCTTTCCTCATAATTCTATAGAAGTCTATTGCTAACGCCTGCATCCGTGTGCGCTTCAGAGCTCAAAGTTGTCAACACTACTGTCAACTTTCCAGGAATTTCCTTAAGCTGACTGGAATACGTGTTGAATCATGTGACAGTTTATACTCATCGCAGTATATACGATCTCATATTTATTAAATTATATGTTGTACAGTTGTATAATTTTGCAGTTATCAAATGTTCAAATGTCTGTAAATCTATCGGACCAAACTGCGTGGTCATCAGTCCGTAGCTTACAAACTACTTAAACCTAGGTAAACTAACCTAAGGACAACACACAAACCCATGCCCCAGGGAGGACTCGAACCTCCGACGGCGAGAAACCGCGCGCTCCGCAGCGAGGCGCCTTAGACCGCTAGGCTACTCCACCGCGGCAATTTTGCAGTTATATATTCATTTTTATAAGTTTTATATGACGGTAAAATCCGTTGCGAACAGAGTTAGTTGCAAAGTAGTAATAGATTAAAACCTGATGCGTGATGGGGTGGTTTTCCATGAACGTGACTGTTATTGTCATTATATCTCAGTGTCGTACTGTGATGTAATTTCTATACTACATTCATCTATCTCTGTGTGTGTACTATCTGTAAAATTTTCTGCGACTACAATTTGTAGTGTAGAAATTATAACCTGTAACGCCATACCGAATGCCGTAGTTTTGCTCCATGAACAGCGGAAAAGTAGTAAGCAGGACACTTTTTTCCTTTCATTACTTTGATAGGTTTGAAATTATGTTTAAAGTTTGTTGCAAATCGCTAATAACTGTCATTCTCATATAGTGTATTTATAAAGTACAAGGTCATGCCTGATGCGACAGTTTTACGGCATCTGCAGCTAAACTGTTGTGAGCTGTAGACTTCTTTTCGTTTCATCATTTTCTGTGTGTGTGTGTGGGGGGGGGGGGGGGGGGGGTTCAGTTACAAAACGCTTCATAAACGTCCGAAATTACATGCAAACTTTGATGCACGTCCCTAACTACTGCCATTTTCCAATAACTGACGCATAAAACTGGCTTTTCCCACGCGGTGGTCTCTCATTATTTATGACGTCATATCTCCTGAGCTATGTGTCGTGCTCTTTTGTTTTTGGGTCAGGAACCTTCGTGGGCGTACGGTGAACAGTTCACCAAAGCGTCATTGCAATCTAATGAATGGTTTATGAACACATAGAGGACATACAGACAGAAAGTGAAGCATTGAATCAAAATTTGTGCCACGGAAATATTGACTTGTTGGATAAGGGAACATGAGGCAAAATTGAAATTTGTGTTGTGAAGGGAGGCTTGGTGTAAGACTTTTCGTGCATTAGCGTTATTGTTAGTCCACGGTGGTAGCTCAGCGCGCTCCGTTAGAGAGTTTGACGCCTTCTGTAATAATTATAGATAAAACTGAGTCAGGAACTAAACGATCAACTTAGAACAAACACGAACGTACGTCCACAAAGAACAGGTCTACACGAAGAGTATATATATACAAGGAGACGGATTCTCACCGCTATGTTCAATATAGTATTAGACAAAATTATAAAGCAATGGAAACAAAAAGTAAAAGGGATTCAGTTAGGAACAACACGTGCAAACAAAACAAGCATAAAATGCCTGGCCTTTACAGATAATCTGATAATACCAACAATAGGCAAGAAGCACAAGAAGCACTGTAATACCTACAGGGAAAACATGAACGAAACAAAGTAAACAGAAACAGTCAGTGAATGAAGAGATTTGGGGAAGAAAAAAATAAGAAAAAAGCGAGAAAGAAGACATAATCACGTAGATTCAAGTTCAAACACTACCATAAGGGCAAAAATGTACAGGAATAACAATAATTACAATACCCAGGATTAGAATCCAGGCCTTCTTGCTTATTAGGCAGTCGCTGTATCCACGTTTGTGTGTATGAGTGGATTGGACGACTGCCTATTAACCACTAGGTCCTGGATTCCAATCTCGGTCATGGCACACATTTTAATTCAGTGCCACTGCTTCTATTCAACATGTCTGATATATTGATACAAAGTACACTCCTGGCCATTAAAATAGCTACACCACGAAGATGACGTGCTATAGACGCGAAATTTAACCGACAGGAAGAAGATGCTGTGATATGCAAATGGTTAGCTTTTCAGAGCATTCACACAAGGTTGGGCCTGTGGCTACACCTACAGCTTGCAGTCATGAGAAAAGTTTCCAACCGATTTTTCATACACAAACAGCAGTTGACCGCCGTTGCCTGGTGAAACGTTGTTGTGATGCTTCGTGTAAGGAGGAGAAATGCGTACAATCAAGTTTCCGACTTTGATAAAGGTCGGATTGTAGCCTATCGCGATTGCGGTTTATCGTATCACGACATTTCTGTTCACGTTGGTCGTGATCCAATGACTGTTAGCAGAATATGGAATCGGTGGGTTCAGGAGGGCATTACGGAACGCCGTGCTGGATCCCAACGGCCTCGTATCACTAGCAGTCTAGATGACAGGCATCTTATCCGCATGACTGTAACGGATCGTTCAGCGTCTCGATATCTGAGACGTTTGCAAGAAAACAACCATCTGCACGAACAGTTCGACGACGTTTGCAGCAGCATGGACTATCAGCTCGGATACCACGGCTGCGGCTACCCTTGACTCTGCATCACAGACAGGAGCGCCTGCGATGGTGTACACAACGACGAACCCGGGTGCACGAATAGCAAAACTGTATGTTTTCGGATGAATCCAGGTTCTGTTTACAGCCTCATGGTGGTCGATTCCGTGTTTGGCGACATCGCGGTGAACGCACATTGGAAGCGTGTATTCCTCATCGCCATACTGGTGTATCACCCGGCGTGATGGTATGGGATGCCATTGGTTACACGTCTCGGTCACCTGTTGTTTACATCGACGGCACTTTGAACAGTGGCCGTTACATTTCAGATGTGTTACGACCCGTGGCTCTACCCTTCATTCGATCCCTGCAAAATCCTACATTTCATCAGCATAATGCACGACTGAATGTTGCAGGTCCTGTACTGGCCTTTCTGGATACGGAAAATGTACGACTGCTGCCCTGGCCAGCACATTCTCTAGATCTCTCACCAATTGAAAACGTCTGGTCAATGGTGGCCGAGCAACTGGCTCGTCACAATACGCCAGTCACTACTCTTGATGAACTGTGGTATCGTGTTGAAGCTGTATGGACATCTGTACCTGTACACGCCATCCAAGCTCTGTTTGACTGAATGCCCAGGCATATCAAGGCCGTTCTTACTGCCAGAGGTGGTTGTTCTGGGTACTGATTTCTCAGACTCTATGCACCCTGCCGGCCGCGGTGGCCGAGGGGACTGAGGCGCTCCAGTCACGGTCTGCACGGCCACTACGGTCGGGGGTTCGAAACCCCCCTCGGGCATGGATATTTGTGCCGTCCTTTGTCTTAGCTAGTTCATAAGTAGTTTGTAAGCTTAGGGACTGATGACCCCGTAGTTGAGTCCCATAAGTTCTACAAACATTTGCACATTTGAACATTTCTATGCAGCCAAACTGCATGAAAATGTAATCACGTGTCAGTTCTAGTATAATATATTTGTCCAATGAATAACCGTTTATCATGTATATTTCTTCTTGGTGTAGCAGTTTTAATGGCCATTAGTGTATGACTCTGGAAACTATATTCTTTGATAAACCCATCTTTCCACAGTTCCAGTTCTTTTACTTTTTTTATAATTACAGTGGTAGAGCTGTATTTCGTTAAAGAAAACAATATCGTTAACCTTATTATGCTAAACAGACAAAACGATGTCTACCTGCTATAAGAATTCTCTGTCCAACTCCAGAGAATTTGTTTTTATTTTCATTTTTTTACGGAAATTGAATGCAGAGACCTTATTTTAACGATGTAATTCTTTACACCTCGTAAAAATTGTTGAATAATTGTGATTACATGCAGCTGTATTAATCAGTTTATTCGAAAACCTGTGTCAGTCATGAATAGACCATTTGAGAATTAGTACGTGCATCGCCATAGGTCTACTGTACGTCTATATGTACTTATCATTAATAGTTATGTAGAGACGTTGGTTTGTAATCTGCTGCTTGGTTGTTGTTTTTTTTTTTTTTTTTTTTTTTTTTTTTTTTTTTTTTTTTTTTTTTTTTTTTTTTTTTTTTTTCCTTCTGCACAGTTACTTAATGACTTCTTTGTACATACATCATTACAAATAGCCCTTGGACAGCACATGAATTTATTTCTTATACATCTGTCTATATAACGGAAGCAGAAGCCAACACTCACTAGATTGTCTCAAGATTTTGATTTTCTTCATGACTGTAATTTACAAAGAGAATTTTTTTTTTAATCAGTTATACCTTACGTCTGGAAACAACAACTGGGCTGGGTTGTTTCCAAAGGTTTATAAATCGAATGTGTCTTATAGTAACGCTATACAGAAATAGAACTGTCTTTTAATCGTGGAACTATTTCCAATGCTTTGAGTGCCAGAAGGCAATGTAAGTGTCCCTTGGAACATGGAAAACTGTAACGATTCTTTATTTTCTTCGACACAATAGTGTCCTTTGGGGAATGGAAACAGTACCAGCATAATTTAGTTTTTAAGTATCTCTTTTCAGTAAGTAATTTACCTCATAACTTATTTAGACCGAACAATGATGTATTCATTGCCTTCTCTTATCAAAGTCAGAACTTCTTTACTGCTTAAAACCTATATATACTACAGATATAGTATCCGCTTGAACACCAAGTATTTGAGATTACATGCTTTTACAGGTATTAGGGACGTAACAACACGAACATAGAATCAGACGATTCGATCGCATGTCATGTGGAAACATAGATAAATAGTTTAGGGCGGAGACGAATTCAGAATTTAGACAGTCACGTGTTTTATACAATCTTAGTGCCTGTTGTAGACGCCTGCAGCAATCCTTTCACTGGAGCTTGGTAAATAGGCTGTTAGCTCTTTTCAGATAATGTTAAGTATGTAGATATGGTATTAAATATATTTCTACTTTGGAGTTTATTTAGGAGACTAACCACTGATCTTTCCTATGGACATGTTCTAAGGATATCAGTTTATATCCCAGGATTCGTGATTTCTTCATTGAAATTGGTTTTTCTTCGTGTGACAGTGGATCTACCAGTCTTTCCATTCCTCTAAAACTCATTCATGTTAGCATTTCCAACTACGGGTTACTGAACTGCTCGCTCAATATTATTAACACCTATCGCAACACCCCTTCTTCGTAGTTCTAAGTACTAAATTCGCCTGTATCCTACATCCTGCGTACCATGTGGAATCGTTTTGTAAGTACTTCCCATCTTACCTTCACTTACTACTGATTTCCAATCAATTATACTCTCTCCTAGATTAATTGTTTCGTATAACAGCCGCGGTGGACTAGCCGAGCGGTCTAAAGCGTCTCGCTGCGGAGCGCGCGGTTGCTCGCCGTGGAGGTTCGAGTCCTCCCTGGGGCATGGGTGTGTGTGTTGTCCTTATGTTAGTTTACCTAGGATTAAGTAGTTTGTAAGCTACGTACTGATGACCAAGCAGTTTGGTCCGATAGATTTACAAAGATTTGAACATTTTTTCGTATAGCACTTCCATATATTCCTTCCAGTTTTCTGACTTCCTTTAATTACTACCGGTTTTGCATTCGGGTTCATGATATCACACTTCTCTTATCTCCAAAGGCTTCTTACTTATTTTCTTATACCGGAAACTATCCGTTATAAATCATTCAACCTCTAGAGCTTTTTATTTCTCCTCTAACCATTCCTGCTACGCCACTTTGCAATGCAATCAGTCTATTTTTTTTAGACATCTGTATTTCATTTCTGCTGCTTCAGTTACTGCATTTATGTATTATCCTAGCACCAATTATTTTGAATACCTCATGGACAACTGTCCTTAATTATTTCATCTCATTTGGCGTCAGTTGCTTTTCTTTTGCCTGTTTCTGTCATTCATTGTATATTGTTTCCTCCGAAACTTTGGCAACCCAGATTTTTCAGTTTATCCATGTCCACAATTCTTTAGCTTTATTACACATTTATAAAGTAATAAATTGTGAGCTAGACACCACGTATGAGTCTGTAAATGTCTTGCAATTTAATATCTGGTATCCAGATCATTGTCATACCGTTGTGTAATCTATATAAACCGCTTAGACTTCTCTAGGCCTCTTCCACGTATACATTTCTCTTTTATTATTGATAACCAAGTATTGCAAATGGCTAAGCTGTTCTCTGTGGCAGACTATAACACGCTATGTCTCTTTTCATTCCCTTCTCACAGTCTATTTCTCTTTCTTTTCTTTTTATCATATTCAGTTTCCATTCCGCATCACAAATTTTTCCCTCCATTAACGCTTTAAGTAATTTCTTTTCTTTCATGGCGCATTCATTCCATAGTGAGTCAAAAATAAAACCACCGCGGAAATTATTTATAAGACTAACGCGGCGATGCTTCTAGTTAATAAAGAGGAGAATTACCGATCACAGTGTCTAGGCATTAATCGGTTGCAGTCTCATCTACAAGGGTAGTCATAATTATGCTTTCGCTACTTGATACGGCCCCCATGAAAAACAAATGAATATGTGACAATGAAAATTCGTGGTAACATTTATAAAGACACACGGAAGTGAAATACCGAATAAATCATTGATAGTAACACAGTTTAATTTTCGTACCACGCTGACCTTCCAGATTTCAAAAGTTACTGAATTTTACGGCCAGCTGCCTCCACGATACCCTGAAACAGAACTAGAGATACCATTTCACAAATTTTCGCATCATTTTCGTACCTCGGATCATGGAATCTTCAGCCGTCATGCTGCAGCTCGTGTACTGCTTGAAGATCGCACACTGCGTCCATTATTCTCAGCCAAGATAGCAGTAACTTCAGAAATCTTTTGCAAAATTGGCCATCGGTTTCTTCAAGGAGAAAATCCCAAATCACCGTTATATCATATTCTTCAACCCGGCTTCGAGAAAAGGATCTTTCCGATTATATTTCCGACACCTATTACTGTGACAAAGTTGCAGAGTTACAGAGGCAAACACATTTACTGAAACATCCTGGGTGGCAATTATTGAAGCCGCGGTGGAGTGGCCGAGCGCATTGAGGCTCTATGCTCCGATGCGCGAGGCCGTTTCCCGTCGTGGGTTCGAATCCTCCCTCGGACATGGATGTTTGTGTTGTCTGTAGTATAAGTTAGTTTATAAGTAGTTTGTATGTTTATGGACTGATGACCCCGCAGTTAAATCCCAATAAACTTAACAAACATTTGAACATTGACAATTATTGAAATAAATGAAACAAAACATAAATTAGTTATAAACTACGGCGCGCGGACACACTTTATTCTCCATGTAAACATCACTACAGATATTCGTATTTAGGTTATGCCTTCGCTGATGTGGCGCAGACTAAAAGTGAAATTCTGCAAGTGTCGGAACATCGATGATGTGGATGACCTCCTGAATTGTTGTTTTCATTCAGCATTGGTTTTGGGGTTACTGCTGTACACTTTGTCTTTAATATCGCCCTACAAAAAGGAGTCGCTTGTGTTCAGATCTGGAGAATATGGCTACCAATCGAGACCCATGGAAGAATGCGATCCCCAAAGTACTCCACCATGACATCACGCTTCTACTTCCATGTGGTCGAGCTCCGTCTTCAATGAACCATCTCTTCTCGAAATGATGGTCACTTGGGATAATGGGGGTGAAATAATCTTCTAACACCTTCATATAACGTTGGTTGTCACCCTGCTGATTATTCCGTGGCTGGACATTGGACACCAAACAGTAAACCCTATGAGGCTGAAGAGACTTCCCGATCGCGAAGTGCGGATTCCTCGTCCCCCAAGTGCTCCACTTTTGCTTATTGACGAACCCATACAAATGAAATTGGGCTTCGTCGCTAAACCAAAACCGAGCGAGGTGGCACACTGGACTCGCATTCGGAAGGATGGTGGTTAAAATCCACCTCCGGCCATCCTGATTTAGGTTTTCCGTGATTTCCCTAAATCACTCCAGGCAAATGCCGGGATGGTTCCTTTCAAAGGGCACGGCCGATTTCCTTCCATATCCTCACCGAAACAATCCGAGCGTAAGCTCCGTCTCTAATGACCACGCTGTCGACGGGACGTTATACTTCAAGCTTCCTTCAAGCTAAACCAAACCACAGATGGGCATATTGATTCCCGCCATGCCCCGCGGCCATCCGTGCAGCTTAAATATCCTCACACAAGTTATAACGATTTTATTTCATTTAGTTCAATATTTGTCACCGTGTATATAAAATTAAGGCGAATATATATATATATATATATATATATATATATATATATATATATATATATATATATATATATATATATCCGTGTACGTACCCCAATTTTTAGGAATGACGTTCAGACAGTACGCTGCATCATATGCGTTGATATTAGTCTTATGATTTAATGTTAGGTGCTAGTACTGTTACAGTGACGTAGATTTGAAAAACAATAATCAGTGTCCTGTACATTACAGTTGCATACATTCAGCCTGGAGCTGCACAAGATGACGAGGACTTTAGTTGCAACGCTGTTACAAAAGCAACAGCAACAGTGTTGCGGCTCTGGAAAAGTATCAACGCATTAGGCGAGTACAGAGGGATCTCGTTCAGCAGCGTGATTGAAGAATACGATTCGGAACTTGGAATTTATTGGCTATTTGTGACTGGCTCCTGGAAGATGCCTACGGCCAATTGCGCCACAAAGTGTTAGAGAAGTACTATTGGCTGTGGCTGGGCGAAATGTGCGACCTTGAAGCAGTGCACGAGCTGTGGTCACGACAGCTGATCATTCCAGGGCCAACTGTTGGGAAAAGTGCTGTGAACAATGGCTAATGCGGTAGCAGGCCGTCGTGGATGCGAATGCTCGTCATATTGAGCTTCATTTGTAATCTGGAACTAGAACATTGACACTCTTTCAACTAACTTTCATCATCGTAAGATCATTTGATTTAATATGCTTCTCTCAAGTAGAGCAAGTTTACTTAGCGCCCACCTACAAGTCAAAAACATGGCCGGGGCACTACTGTGTTGATCACATGCCTACCCATAACGCATTTGCTGTTGCCACGTGGCAGAGGATGATAGGGCGGCTGCGAAATTAATATGCTTATCTACTTTTAATGCTAAACTGAGTGTTAGCTTTGTGTCTGTACTGGTCATGGAAACGTGGTTTAGGTCTGTACGGAAAAGTTCACCTGCAGTCACAAATTCTTATTCATTATTAGACATAGCTAGTAAAAACTCCTAGTAACGAATCGAATTTTCAGGAAAAGAACTGCTTCAGACGTGAACTTTGTGAATAATCAATTTCATAATCGTATATAGGCTGTTAACCTGTTATCGACCTATGCCATTATCCTATATAGGGTGCTTTCTTTATTTAAAGTCAAATATTCCGAGTGACCCAGTGAAATAACAATTAAAAATAATAATATTTTAAATTTTATAGATTGCAAGAAGTAATAATGATTTTTGTTGCATAATCGTATTGTGGAGATCAACGTAAAGTGTAGGCTAATGTTCAATTTCATCTCCACCAAGTACAAACTTTTTTCATTCAGTGTTGCATTCTTAAATTGTTTACTTAACTTTAAACAAAGAATGAATTAATTAACAGAGTTTCTTGATTGCAATAGTAAAGTACTTAGTTGTCAGAGTTAATTGAAAGATAGTATAGCTGCGGCCAGGGCCGGAGCTACGACATTTGCGAAGGGGGGCAAGCTTAACTTTGCCGTCCCTTCTTTCACCCCCCCCTGTAAAAACCGACTTTTTGACACTAATTGGGTTACATATTTCTGAATAAATGTCACAGTCTCACAACATGAACTTATTTTATTGACTGAATTAAGATCAAAGAACAACGGAACAATGTTAATACATATAAAAATATTACAAGATTACTCATTGTACAAAAATCAATTCACACTTTCGCTTTTCGAGCTTTTTTTCCTGCAAAACTGTTTTTGATATCATCATAGTTTAGACAAGCAGCTCGTTTGTGCTCTATGGGTATTATACTCAGATTTGTTAAGCAGTCGTGCTCCTCAAGTGTATTTAATTAGTTTCAACTTGCTGAAACTTCTTTCTCCAGGCGAAACAGAAACTAGAATGGTAAGATATATTTTAACGCTGTAGTAAGGTTGGGATACCTCTCTACCAATTTATTTTTATAAATTAAACTTAATGTTGATGATGCAGAGGAATCTTGCAAGGCTCTGTCTACTGCCAGCGCATGTTGTCTGAAACTGTCAACTTCAAGTTCTTCCTCGCTAAGATCTTCTGCCAGTTCCGCTGCTTTGGCCTTCAAGTCCTCCACTTCCATTTCTCGAATTTGCACACCACACAGAAAACTAATTTTTGCACCAATTTTCTCAAGTGCGGTAAACCTGGTACTAAGCTCTATCAATTATTCCTTATTTTTTTCTGTGAATGTTGGATACTTCATCCTCACAAAGCTCATCGGACATTTTTTTTCTTTCTTCGAATCAAATTCAAATGTTCAAATGTTTGTATAGCTTATGGGACTTAACTACAGGGTCATCAGTCCCTAAACCTACAAACTACTTATGAACTAACTAATACTAAGGACGGCACAAATGTCCATGCCCGAGGGGGATTCGAACCCCCGACCGTAGTGGTCGTGCAGACCGAGACTGGAGCGCCTCAGTCTCTTAGGCCACCGCGGCCGGCTTTCTTCGAATCCTTTTTTTGGAGAATATCGTTGATACCTCATTATCTTCTGCTAGCACTTTGGCCTCAGAAATAGCTACAGAGGTACAAGAAACCCGGGAAGTTTTGAGAAAGCCCAAAAGTCCTTGAATGTTTCGAACAGCTTTATCAAGTGTAAAGTATTAACTTAGCAGAAACTGATTAACATGAGCAATTTATTTTAATATTGCATACCAGAAACAAGTTAAAGTAATGAATTTGAGTTTTCTCATATTTCTTAAAAATAGACCTTGTCTCTGATTTTGTTTCTGGTGTTGACAATTTATAAGTTTCAGTTTCTTCCAGGGCCTTCAAAACTTTATGAAAACGCTTGTAAACTGCTTCAACCGCATCTACTCTTGCAGATCACCTAGTCTTGCTGAATGTCTACTGAATTTGCTCCCACTAAATTTAAAGAATGAGGCAGCACATGGAACGAAATAGGCAAGTTCATTCTTCTGAAGTATTCTTGACTGGACCCCTTTGTACTTTCCAACCCTGTTTGCCCCATTGTCAAGAGACTGCCCCCTGCAGTACTTAACTTTCAACCCATCTTGTTCCAATTTTTGCAGTATCTCTTGACTAAGGCCTTCTCCTGTTTTGTCTGTAACTGTAAAAAAGTCAGTAGAACTTTCGACAACCTCTGAGTCATTCGACTTGACATATCGAATTACTTGTGTCATCTGCGCATTGTGGCTGTTATCTGGAGTGCAGTCAAACATCAGTGAAAAGTATTTAGCAGCTAAAATGTCTTTAATTATATCTTGTTTTATTTTGTCAGCAATCAAGTCACGGAACTCATTTTGTATATTTTTGTAAAAATAGCTAATCTGGCCTTTCTTGTGGCGTTCAATACGCAGACGAAGGGGGACACTATAGTATGATATGAGATCAATTGTATTTAGAAATGTTCCGCTATGTGGATCACCAAAATTACCATCTTCTTTTGTTCCTCTAAAAGGACTTCCTTGCTTAGTGTTTTATCTGTTCTTGCTGCCCAGTGTGCGATACTGATCAGGTGGGTTTGTCGGAGGACATCGAAAGAGTCGAAAGGAGGGCAGTTGTTTTATATTGTCGTGATACAGGGGAGACAGCGTCACGGAAATCATACAGGATCTGGGATGGGAATCATTAGAACAAAGGCGTTTATCGCTGCGACGTCGGCTACTTACGAAACTACAATCGTCAACATTCTCCTCCGAATGCGGAAATATATTGTTGCCTCCCAATTACATAAGTAGAAAAGATCATCTGAATAAATACGTGAAATCAGAACTCGAACAGAGAGATTCAGATGTTCTCGCTCCCCGCGCGCTATTCGAGAATGGAATGGAAGATAAATAGTATAAAAGTGGTCCGATGAACCCTCTGTCAGGCAGTTAAATGTGATTTACCGTGTATCCTATGTAGATGTCTATCAATTCCACCGCTACCTAGAGAGGACTCTAGATCCTTAATGCTTTTGACTTTCAATAACAAGTGTGCGCACCTGAAACACTTTTTTTTATGAGGACTGGAAAGTTATTCAAATTCACCTGTTCTACAAATATTACCTTGATATGAAATATGAATATTCATTTATCTGAAAAAGGAAATCTATGCAAATTAATAAACATTGTGCATTTAGTTATGCAATAACGCAAACATCTCCCTCATTCTGGCTAATATTACTAGATTTTTAAAGTTTGATTAGCTGAAGTACCTATGACAGAGCAACACTGAAGTCAGCAACCAGGAATTTTAGTTTTACTAAATGATTTCGGTATTTCTTGCAGTCATTTTACTTTTAATAATTCTGTCAGTTAATTTTATTAAATTATACCAGAAAGATACATTCTGTAAAAAAAAATAATAAAAAAATAAAAAATAATAAAAAATAAAAAAATAGAAAAATAAATAAATAAAGAGTCGGTCAAAATTTGCCGCCCTCTAAATTCTGCCGCCCGGGGCAACTGCCCCCTTTGCACCCCTCTAGATCCGGCCCAACGTATATTGTGAAGCTCTTAATATGTCCTGAGTATCCTGCCAAATTTGAACCCGTGTGCAACCAACTGCAACAAGTATATACGAACATTAAGGCAGTACACGATCATACAAATAAATATAATTCAACCTGGCTGCGGCGGAGCGGCCGAGCGCATTGAGGCGCTAGGCTACGATGCGCGGGGCCGTTCCCCGTCGGGGGTTCGAATCCCCGATCGGGTATGGATGTTTGTGCTGTCTTTAGTATAAGGTAGTTCATAAGTAGTTTGTAAGTTTAGGGATTGATGACCCCGCAGTTAAGTCCTTTAAGCTTAACAAACATTTGAAAGATAGCATATCTGGACTGATGACCTAGAGGTTTAGTCCTCTCAAAATCACAATAACAACAAAGATAGCATATCAGATTCAGGTACCTCATTTTCAAAGTATGTTCGTTCTTACAATAAAACATTGCACTACTGAAAGATTATTATTATTATTATTATTATTCACGTAAGTCAGTGTAAAGCAGAATCTATATAAAAGCCAAAGAAATAGTAAAAATACTCGTGCTTAATATATGTTTGGACTAGGTTTCTTAAAAGATTTTCTATTACAGTAATTTTACAAAATTAGGACAGAATAGTGGGTTTTTTGAAGTTAATTTGCTGTGTATTGCAATAGGTCTAAATTAAATATTTATCATTTTAGTATTTTGGTTTCATATTTTCTAATGAAAGAGTAAGCTTATTATTCACAACTTTAGTAGGATGCTATAGACTAAGAGCTAATAGTAAACAGATTAATGATACTTCAGTTTTGCTTAGTAACTAAATTTAAGTGTAGATTGCTGTGATGCTGTCTAACATCCATAAAAGTAACAGTTTTAAATAGTCTTGTTTCCAAAGTCTGTTTTACCAATATTGTTCTTTATCAGATTACTAAAGAAACTTTTTTTTTTACTGCATATTACATTCAGACTATAAATCAAATAAAGATAAAGGTGAAACATCGAATTAAAATTTGTGATGAGACCGGGAATCGAAACCGGACCTCCATGCTCGCTAGGCAGACGTCCTATCGATTTTTTATTTTTCTTATTTTTTTTTCTCTTTGTTTCGGTTCGTTCTTGACAGTTCGGGGCATTTAACTCCTTGACCGGGCGCGCTGAGCCAAGGCGCCCGGCACCGCTAGACCACCGCATCACTACCCACTAACGCTCCTCGAAATAGTCTAAGCACGATTTCCTTTACGTCACAAACTTTCAAAAAAATGTTTCAAATGTTTGTAGTACTTATGGGACTTAACTACGGTGTCATCAGTCTCCAAACTTACAAATTACTTATGAACTACTTAATACTAAAGACGGTACAAACATCCATGCCCGAGTGGGGATTCGAACCCCCGACCGTAGTGGCCGTGCAAAACGTGACTGGCGCGCCGCAGACCGCTCGGCCACTGTGGCCGGCTCACAAACTTTAATTCGGCTTCTGTGTTCCCATGATATATATAAATCAAATATTTAATTAACGTCCATAGGGACTGGCGACCGTAATCAAAACAAATAGTGCTGTTTTTCTCTTAAAGTAAAAACTCTTTCTGATTGCTTGCGATTTCTACACTATCTTTTCTTTTGGTACTTTCATCTATTAGGATCACACGCGGTCCAATTTAAATCCTCTCGGAGGGGCACAATTCTGTAGGCGTAGGCTTGTAGTAGCGATCAGGTGCAGTTGGTAATATTACAGTATACGTAACAAATCTGTTGCGAGTTATTGTATATTGCTAACTGTACTGTAACCGGCTGCAAAGCTTCACTAACCCACAGGAGTGTTGCAACCTCGTATAGATTGTGTGCTGCCTAATGCTGTTTGATTTTGGTTTTCTCGCGCTGTACTCACATGGCCTCAAGTCGTCGTCTTCGTGTCAACTTAGCGATTTCGCCCTTCATGTGCTTTAAACCACTCTGCAGACTATGGGGTAGCATCTATAGCTCTTTATTTAATGTTGGGGGGTTCGAATCCCCCCTCGAGCATGGATATTTGTGCCCTCCTTAGGATAAGCTAGTTGATAAGTAGTTTGCAAATTTAGGGACTGATGACCCCGTAGTTAAGTCCCATAAGCTATACAAACATTTATTTAATGTTGCGAATTTGGTGATTCTTCTACTGAAGACACGATAAAACTTACGCAGAGCCGTTTCCAAACCACGTCATATTGCAGACGGACGGAACAGTTTAATCGGCGAATAAATGGTCACGACCAAGTTTTCCGTGATTTACGGTAGCAGCGAAGGCTGGATACGCTCCACAGCGAGCGCTGCAAGGTGGTGCATTAAGGAGCAAGATGGCGTATAATTGCGGCAGTCGGCAGTGTGGTGAAAGTACAAGGCAAGCGCCGCGAAAGCGGACACGCCCTGTCCGCGCTAAGGTCGCGGATCGCATTCCTGACCAGCCGGCCACCGCCGTTGCGGAACACGCACGCCCGTCCGTCCTCATAATCCCGACCAGTCCCCGTAACAGAGCATTCCACTTAACTCTCTGCCTACATGTGTAACAGAAACCTGACTTTGTCGCGTTTGTATAAGCAGTCGACCAATGATAATCGAACACTCGACACAACAGGGCTATGGCATGGCTCCATTCTAAAGTACTGACTTAGCAGATGTCACGGACTAGGCACCTAACATACTCTGGCTGCAGACTGCAGTGACACGTCGTGGCAGAGAGTCCATGGTACTCCTTTGTGCATAGATGACACCAAATCATTTGCAGATCGGCAGCCGGTTCTAGTCTGTTCGTCGATGTACGATCCATGGCACGGAGCCTACGTTCCATGACATCCAAGATATGCTCGATAGGACTCCCATCTCGGATCCGGGATGGCAATCTGGAGCCATTCCTGGACCTCGTGGGAGTATGAGCGTCCTCAGATATATTTCCATGAGTGGGCAACCTTCGAAGCTTGCAAATTCAAAAATGTTCAAATGTTTGTTAAGCTTATGGGACTTAACTGCGGGGTCATCAGTCCCTAAATAGACTGAGGCGCTTCAGTCACGGTCTGCACGGCCACTACGGTCGGGGGTTCGAATCCCCCCTCGGGCATGGATATTTGTGCCGTCCTAGTTCGTAAGTAGTTCATAAGTACTTTGTAAGTTTAGGGACTGATGACCCCATAGTTAAGTCCCATAAGATTAAAAAAAAAGTCCCTAAACTTACAAACTACTTATGAACTAGCTAACATTAAGGACGGCACAAATATCCATGCCCGAGGGGGGATTCGAACCCCCGACCGTAGTGGCCGTGCTGACCGTGACTGGAGCGCCTCAGTCACCTCGGCCACCGCGGCCGGCCTTGCAAATTCGTTGAGTGTGGAATATTATGGTGCCCCAAGAACTAAGTATGACTATGACCATACTAAACCTGACGATTACACCTGTACATTTTTTAAGGTAGATTACTTTCATACCTGATTCAGCAATGTATGCAGAGTTTCTCTGTGTTCATTATGCATATGAATCCCACCGCTTCGATGTCACATCAAGAAAATACATCCCCCAATCAAACAAGGTAGTAAATACTAAATAACACTAGATATATAAACAAAAATATCTTTTGTTCACTTTCTAGTAATTTTTTACCTTGAAAATTAAAGATATGAAAGACAACCTGAAATCTTCAGAAAAATGCTGTTAGTTATTTAGAAAACCAGCACTGTTCTAAGTTTAAAAATAGCATACAAATGGTAGAAAAGGTTATGCAACTTTTATATCATCTACAAAAATTCATTTCTGATAGAACTTTACGCCACGTCGTGTTAATGAATTTATTGAGTTAGGTTAATTTTTTCTGCGATTAGAGGCCAAAACTAACTCGCAGCGTGTTGTAATGGGCCTTTATTGCAACTCCCGTAAGGGTTCCACAGGGATATCGTAGAGAGTACACTGGGGACTAAATTATTGTGGCAAATTCCAAATGGGTGAATATGTTCCCGACCACTCAACATACCGAAGACCATTTAATGACCCTTCCGGAACAATTAGAGGGCACTTCCATTCTATGAAAGTGCATCCCAGACCATAACAGACAAACCACCACTTTGGACCACGCCTACATAGCACAAAATGTTCAAATGTTTGTATAGCTTATGGGACTTACCTACCCTAAACTTGCAAACTACGTATGAACTAGCTAACACTAAAAAAATGTTCAAATGTTTGTATAGTCTATGGCACTTAACTACGGGGTCATCAGTCCCTAAACTTACAAACTACTTATGAACTACTTACGAACTAGAATGGCACAAATATCCATGCCCGAGGGGGGATTCGAACCCCCGACCGTAGTGGCCGTGCAGACCATGACTGGAGCGCCTTAGTCCCCTCGGCCACTGCGGCCGGCATAAGGACGGCACAAATATCCATGCCCGAGGGTGGATTCGAACCCCCGACCGTAGTGGCCGTGCAGACCGTAACTGAAGCGCCGCAGTCCCCTCGGCCACCGCGGCCGGCTGCATAGCACAATCATTCGATTTATGTGGTGTGCGCCACACATTATCATCGTACAGTTAAAATCGTAAATCGTCCGACCACATCATGTTCCTCCATGGTTCCAGTGTCCACTTCTGTTAAATGGCGACATATGCAAGTCGTTGTGCTCGATGACATTATGTTAACCAAGGAGGTTATAATAGGGTAGATGCCCCCATCGCTACAGAAGTGAAGCCATTTTCCCCATATTTATGGTGACGAGTGTGTATTATTTGCATTCTGAGCTGAAAGAAAATAAAAGTTACCTGCATTACCTATGGATGTGCAATCAGAACAAAAAGTTTTCCGTTATTTTACACAGAAAAATTTTGTTGCTAAATTAATACTTGCGATTTGTTTCAGTGTTTTTCTCTCAATGACTTCTGATTTCCATTTTTACGAGATATAGGTTCACTTGAAACTTCAAAGACGTGGTGGTACAGAATTTTAGTAGAAATATTTAATGACGTAGGACCTGCAGAAAGAGTTTTCGTATGTATTCAAAATAAAAGTGTCTCTTACGAAAATAAAAGTGTCTCTTACGAAAATAATACAGCTTCGTTCTGTCATTATTGGAAAAATCTTGTTCTGCATTTCTTGTGAACTACTACAGCTGGCAATTTCAGTTTTTGTAAAGGATTTTGGTATTATCCCGATATGTAAGTCATACTTACCGAATGAGATGTTGAGGTCAGCTATCTGAAAGGACTATACTGGTCCAGAAAGTATACTATATTAAATATGTACTCAGAAGTCGCTGTCATTTAAATGTATGACAGTTAATAGGGCAAGAACCACACATTGCTTTAATCTAAAAACAAATTTCCTTGGCTTCGCAAGATGGCAAACGGCTTAAATCGACAGCTAAGCGTTGCATAGTTGCACCGTCATCCTTATGTGAACCTCCTTAACAGTGGCACTCGTATTCCATGCATACGGATTGTCCACTGGGAGACGAGACTAGCACGTCGTGTATTGAACTGAGCCGTGATTTGCTGCACAGCTACCCTTCTGTGACTACAACCTATCCGTCTCAGATGTCGTCGGTCACGGTCATCGAGGGTGACTGCAAGGCGGGTGGTTCCTCTGTTATGCACTGTGACACCCTCATTCAACCACTCTCGATACACTATACATCAGTGTCGAAATCGAAATTCTCGTCAATCGGGAACGAACAACCACTGTACCCATTCTCACGACGTCATTGCATGTTATACAAATCACTTGTACAAATACATGACAGAAAGTCCCATACACAATGGAATCAGTGGTTTTGAAAATCACATAAGTAAAACCTTAATATTCAGAAAATTAAAAAAATCGTAATAAATTTCCCAACACTAAACACTGCTAACGAAAGGCATCCGCAGCCGACAACCCATGCTCGTCTCAATTTTAAAACCACGACATCAGCAAGTACGATTGAAGAGGCACTCGACCGCTGTCACTGGCCGTTAACGAGTGGTACCGCATCGTCTGATGGATACCGATACCTTCTTCACCATGCCAATGGGAGGTTCGGCATCCGGCGTCTTCCAGGGCACAGCTGTTTGACATCTGTACTGAAGGATGGAGGCGAACTGGCAGCGGCTCAGTTATGCTCTGGGAAACATTTCCGTGGACGTCCATGGGTCCAGTGAAACTCGAGCAAGGCACCATGAAGGCCGAGAAGTATCTTTCACTGGTTGCAGAACACGTACATTCCTTAATGACGATCAAGTTTTCCAACGGCAGTGGCATTTTTCATGATAATGCGCTATGTCACTAGGACAATAGTGTGATAGAGTCGTTCGATTAACGCAAGCAGCGCGGGAGTGGCTGTGCATTCTGAGGCGCCTTGCTGCGGAGTGCAAGGCTCCTCCTGGCGGAGGTTCGAGTCCTCCCTCTGGCATGGATGTATGTGCTGTCCTTAGCATAAGTTAGTGAAAATGTTTGTAAAGCTTATGGGACTTAACTGCGGGGTCATCAATCCCCAAACATACAAACTACTTATGAACTACCTTATACTAAAGACAGCACAAACATCCATGCCCGAGGGTGGATTCGAACCCCCGACGGTAAACGGCCTCGCGTATCGGATAATAGCGCCTCAATGCGCTCGCCCGCATTGTAGTTTGTCAATCTACGGACTGATGATCACTATAGAGCTTTACAAACATTTTAACTTTTTTTTAATAAACGCAGTGGCTAATTGTAATGTATGTGCTAGCCCTCTAAATGGCCAGATGCGAACCTGATCTAACACATCCGGGATGTGACTGATAGTGAGGTCAGAGTTTATCGCTCCTCTCACCGTAATTTTTCGGTAGTTAGCTGACTTGTGTGTGCAGATGTGATGCCAACTCCGACCAGCGCCTACCGAGGTCGTATTTCTTCTATGCCAAGATGCCTCGCTACTTTGTCGAAGAGGACATACCGGCTATAAGGTAGGTTGGCATAATGTTCTGGCTGATCGGTGTGTCATGTATGAAATATTGGAAATACCAGCAGTACCATGACGCTTCCTAGGGACGGACCGCATGTTACTCACGTTTCTTACGAATACATGCTGCCCAGAACCACGCACAGGATGAATCAGTCAATTATCTGAGGACCCAATAGTTTATCACTAGATATCCTTTATAAAATGCAAACAAGAAATCACAAAAATGGAAGCTAATATTCCCCCTGCTTCATTTTCTTCTCGTTGTGATATTACATAATTCGGGTTAAAGATAACCACAATTTCTAAATCCCAGTCTCAGCTAATAGGAGTTGTCGAACATTTTGTAACTTGAGCCTGCGTTTACGAACTTTTCTACAAACATTGTTACGTTTTGGTGATGTATATTATAACCACTTCTCTAAATCATAAAACGGAACGGTTCCAGCCTATTGTTCTAGTATTAACTGTTCTAGTATTAACTGATGACCTTCTGTGGTTGTTAATACAGAGCACTTCGATTATGCGTTCCGCACGAACAGCAGACTTACGAATCAACGCACGATTCTCGTGTCCCATTGGCAGACTACTGGTTAGCCTTGCTTCTTCGCGTGAGCACCATCATGTTGCCAAACAGCAAAAAATAAAACCAACCGAGGAAAGTAGCACTTAATTCTGAATCCTTCGATTTAAAATAACCACACGCCTACATAACCGAGGTCACTGACGTGTGCCAAGGCAGTGCTGCGCACCTCGCAGATGCGTGATTATAAAGTCCTGGAGCTGCAAGAAAATTTTTGCGGCAGAATTTGTTGAATAATGAGAGAGGGAACTATCAGTTTAATAAGTAAGGGTTTGAAAATACCAACACGAATTATTTACATGCGAATGGAAAAACTGGTGTAATCCGACCTTGGAGATGATCAGTTTAGATTTAGGAGAAATGTGGGAACACGCGAGGCAATACTCACATTACGACCTATCTTAGAAGATAGGTTAAGGAAGCGGAAACCTAAGTTTTTAGAATTTGTAGATCAGGAGAAAGCTTTTGACAATGTTGACTGGAATACACTAGTCCAAAATCTGAAGGCAGCAGGGGTAAAATATGGGGAGCGAAGAATTACATTCAACCTATACAAAAACTGGACAGCAGTCGAAGGGCATGAAGTGGCCGCAGTTGTTGGGAATGGAATAAGACAGGGTTGTAGCCTTTCCCCAGTGTTGTTCAATCTGTACACTGAGCAATCTATGAAGGAATGCAAGGACAAATTTGGAAAAGGAACTAAAGTTCAGAGGAAAGAAATAAAAACGTTGCGGTTTGCTGATGACTTAATAATTCTGTCAGAGAAAGCAAAGGACCTGGAAGAACAATTAAATGCAATGGACAGTCTGTCGAAAGGAAGGTATAAGTTGAACATTAACAGGAGTAAAACACGGGTAAATCAGGCGATGCTGAAGGAATTATATTAGGTAATTATACAATAAAATTAGTAGATGAGTTTTGTTATTTGGGTAGCAAAATAACTTCTGATGGTTGAAGTAAAGAAGATATCAAATTCAGAATGGCTATGGGAAGAAAAGCGTTATTAAGAATATAAATTTTTGGACATCAAATATTAGTTCAAATGTTATGAAGTCGTTTCTGAAAGCATTTGTCTGGAGTGTAGCATTGTATGGGACTGAAACGTGGACGATAAGGAGTTCAGACTTAAAGATGATAGAAGCTTTCGAAATGTGGTGCTAGGGACGAATGATTAAGATTATATGGGTAATCACGTATCTAATGAGGAGGTTCTCAACAGAATTGGGGAGAAAAGGAGTTTGTGGCATATCCTGACTAAGAGAAGGTAATACAGCAAGCATATTCAAAAGGATGCCAGTTCTTATTTTCAGATGAAGAGGCTTGCACAGGATAGGTTAGCATGGAAAGTGAGGTGTAGACACCATAGACCATATGACAAGACACTACAGCACAAAGAGATGAACAAGAAGATGGCATTTGTCCCTCTTCTACACACACATTGACTTAGCTGCAATAAATACATATTCAAACTTCCTCCTCAACTTTCCGAACTAGAAAAAGAATTTGCTAAACCGCAGAAGATTTTTTTTATCACTAACTTAGGTTTTGAACTAATAAGACGTCATGTAGGTAAACTGGCCCAAAATTTTTATGGGCTTCAGAAGCCAGCAATAATGGCAATGGAAAGCATCACACAACAGAAGCTCAGCTGGTCTATAAAAGCATCACCCTCGACAGCAGAGCCACGAATACGTGGACAGTGACACCTATGCTGCCAAGAAGCTGCATCTAAAAAGATCAAGTACAACAAGCTGGGAAAGTCAACAGTTACCTGCTCTCAATGCCGCAAACAAGTCTGTTGAAAACACTGTAACAAGACAGTGTTGTGTGAAAAATGTGTATCAAAATGAGACAGTAAATTCTGTTTGCTTCATGCAGTGTATTGAGGTTGAACGTTACTGAAAAAAATATACAAACGGAATTTCATGATTTGTTCCTTTTAATCCTATTATAATTACATCTTATCCAGTATACAAAAATAATGTCTAAGCATTTTTAATTGTTGTTAGAGGTATCAGAAGTAAATAAATTTCATTTATGATAAAACAAATTGTGACATTCCTTATGGGCTTTTGCGGCCGCCGCCCCCCCTCCTCGTTGGTATTACATGTAACAAAAAATACGTTGGTAATGCTAGAATGAAGACTCGGGATTAGCTCGAGGGTTAGGTTGAAGGACAAATTTAGTACAACTGTTTCAAGACGTCACTGTTGCCATGTCTGAGAATTCTGAACAACGTGTGCGATCTTTGAGCAATACACGAGCTTAACTTTGTATGGATGTATGGTTTGATTTTTAAAGGGACTAAACGACTACGGTTATCAGTCCCTAACTCTGTATGATCTAGAGCCGCGCGGGAGTAGCCCTGCGGTATGGAGCGCCACGTTGCAAATCGCGAGACCTTTCTCGTCGGGGGTTCGAATCCCTCCTCGGACATGGATGTTTGTGCCGTCTTTAGTATGAAGTAGTTTGTAAGTTTAGGGACTGATGACCCCGCAGTTAAGTCCCATAGGCCTTACAAACATTTAAACTTTTTTTTTCTCTTCAAAAAATGCTACGAACAATTGTGAATCACTAGTGCGATTCGACACATTTAATAACGTTTGAAACCTGGAACGTTGGCGAGGTACGCTAGTCCCAAACGTTACCCTTTCATTTAAGAATTGAAACGTGTTTCTGTCAATGGTTTGTTCGTTACTTCCCTTCTGGTTGTTCTTACAAATGTTCCCACAAAGTTCTGTTGTCCTACATTCTCGTTTTCATGGGGGCCCTCTCAAGCAGCGACAGCTTAGTTGTTATAGTCAGCCTGTACTTGACACCAACTCTCTCTCTCTCTCTCTCTCTCTCCCTTTCCTAACGTTCATCAAGTGTACAGGATTCACTGTTCTCACAATAGAAAATTTGATGTAACTTTGTGACCTGATGCTCTTCCTGTCAGCACAATCGTTATTTTTCACTAGGGAGGCAAATACTGAGCGCCATCTGCCTGTAAATAGTGTACTCTGTTTATCGTCTTTCATTGTATTTCGAATGCTTGTGTATGTTGTTTCTGAGGAGGAGAGTGACGATTAGCGCAGCGTTTGCCTAAATATTCACTGCAAAGTATCTAAAGACATACTTGGGATGTAATGTATAGTGTTCACAGTCGTTAATCCCCCCTCCCTCGCCCCGGCAAGCACCGCGCCTAGCTCCGCACCATGCCTCTGTAACTAGCGCACTATGTGTTGTGTGTTAAGCTGTACGAGCTGGTCATATCGTTCATCTAAACCAGAGATTCCCAAACTTTTTTGTCTCGTAGATCCCTTGCCAACTTCTTCTGCCCTGAGTAAACCCCTACTTTTTGTGTATTAAGTTTTCACCTATTCCTAACCAAATGAGTTTTCGCGCCTCATATAATGACACTAACTTTGATAACTTTAACTATAAAAGGGTGGAGTGAACACAATGTTTTACAAGTTAGAATATATACGCCATGATTGACTGATAAACCCCCACAAAAAAAAGAAGAAGAAGAAAGAAAGAAAGAAACTGACTACGGGTCTGCAGCAGGAGACCGAATATACAGAATTCCTCTACTCTCTCGCTTAGTCAATGAGGCGAACAGTGACATAAAAAGGAACAAGCTTCAGCTCTGGCAGAATAATTCTAAATTTTGGTTGCGACCATCCTAAATATGAACCACTATCGTGGACCCATTTACAATGAACATGTAGATAATGTCGTGGGAAAGGCGAACCAGAGACAGCGTTTTATTGGCAGAACCCGTAAAACATGCAACAGAACTACTAGAGAGACTGCATACACTACGCCTTTTTTCGAGTATTGCTGCCCTGTGTGGGATCCTTATCAGGTGGGTTTGACGGAGGACATCGAAAGAGTCTAAAGAAGGGCAGCTCGTTTTGTGTTGTCACGATACAGGAGAGACAGCGTTACGGAAATGATATAGGATCTGGGATGGGAATCATTACAACAACGGCGCTTATCGCTGCGGCGTGGGCTACTTACGAAACTCCAATCGCAAACATTCTCCTCCGAATGCGAAAATATATTTGTTGACTCCCATTTACATAGGTAGAAATGATCATCAGAATAAAATACGAGAAATCAGAGCTCGAACGGAGAGATTCAGGTGTTCTTTCTTCCCGCGCGCTATTCGGTGGTTCAAAATGTTCAAATGTTTGTTAAGCTTATGGGGTCATCAGTCCCTAAACTTACAAACTACTTATGAACTAGATAATACTAAGGACGGCACAAATATCCATGCCCGAGGGGGGATTCGAACCCCCGACCGTAGTGGCCGTGCAGACCGTGACTAAGGCGCCGCAGTCCCCTCGGCCACCGCGGCCGGCCAAAGGTGGTTGATGAACCCTCTGCAAGGCACTTAAATGTATTTTTTAGAGTATCCCATGTAGATGTAGAACAAATAGACCTGCAAATTGTTTTTCCGCTGACGTAGGTTGGAATAGATCCCTGGGTGTCTATATATAGACCACTGTGGGAACCACTGATCTAAACAAAATATTTAAATTAAGAAATAGGGATATTTAACGGTAAAGTGACAGGTAAGCCCATAAGAAATCATTTCAGCCAAGCCGGAAGGAATTTAGCACTAGTAGTTCCTCAATGAAGAACATTATTCGTATTTCCTCAAACATTTCGGTATAGAGGGATACACTACTATACACTGACTGCTCTTCTTACTGATGGAAAACCAATATGTGTTGTATAGCGCCAGCCACGGGGACCTGGGGTTTTATTTTTGTAATAATGCAAGTAAAAGTGTTTGCAATTTTTAAAATGTAAATTAATGTTCCTCACCACAGTTCTGTCTTTATTTTCAGGCCAATATCAGGAACTACACTAAGGAATTTGTGACAGTTATCACTGGTAGGTAGGTTGATTCACGGCGTAGGCTTGTTTCACTCAGCACTCACTTTCTCCATGGCATTCCAACCCTCTGAGGACCTTGGCCTCCTCAGTTACAGACTTCCAGTCATCTCAGTCTTGAGCACGCCTGCGCCACCTCCTCACTCCACTGCTCTCAGGTCGGCTTCCTCACCTTCCAGCCATCTCACTCTCAGTCGTCCTCTCCTTCTTCTATCACCAGGATGTTCCATCATCATCTTCTTCTGGAACCTTTCTTCTGTCATCCGCTGGACATATTCTAACCATCTTAGCCTTCCCATTTTGACTGAGGTTACCAAATCAGGTTCTTTGTACAGAGCTCTTATTTCTTCATTAGTCCAAATTCTCCACATCTCACCTACTTACACAGAAGCAAAAATCTTCCTCAGCACTTTCCTTTCCCATATATTTAGCTTCTCCGAAGCCTCCCTCAGTATCTATGCCTCATTGCCACACATAGGTACTCGTTTGGTGACTGGTTTGTGAAGTGTCAGCTTTAATTACCTACTTAGGTTCTTACTTTTGAGCAGAGGTGCCCACCATTCCCTCCTTAGCCAATGACTCACCCCCCCCCCCTCCCTCGTCAAACTGCGACAAACCTACCGCCTTCACACAAGAGATATTAGGCCCTGTTTTGCCATTTAATATTGAAATTAAATATCTTTTACGTCACGTTTTGTAAATTGTTTTATAAAGCCCCCCCAGGCTGGCCAAAAGTACTAATTTTTCAACGCTCACACTCTCGCCCAGAAATTTCAATGACGCAATTTGCGTCATGACCCCCCCCCCTGTGCGCACCTCTGCTTTTGAGTATGGTATGTAGTGCTCTATATGATCTGTCACAGCCTTAATTTAAATTTATCAACCATCTGCCATATACATACATCTACATCTACTTGGTATACTCTGCAAATCACATTTAAGTGCCTGGCAGAGGGTTCATCGAACCACCGTTATACTATTTATCTCCCATTCCATTCTCGAATAGCGCGTGGGAAGAAAGCACGCCTGAATCTCTCCGTTCGAGCTCTGATTTCTCGTATTTTATTCTTATGATCATCTCTACCTATGTAGGTGGGAGTCAACAATATATTTTCGCATTCGGAGGAGAATGTTGGCGATTGGAATTTCGTAAGTAGCCCAGGCCGCAGCGATAATCACCGGTGTTGTAATGATTCCCATCCCAGATCCTGTATCATTCCCGTAACGCTGTCTCCCCTGTATCGTGACAATACGAAACGAGTTGCCCTTCTTTGGACTCTTTCGATGTCCTCCATCAAACCCACCTGATAATGATCCCACACTGGGCAGCAATATTCCAAAAATGGACGGACAAGCGTAGTGTATGCAGTGTCTTTTGTAGTTCTGTTGCATCTTTTAAGGGTTCTGCCAATAAAACGCAGTCTGTGGTTCACCTTTCCCACGAAATTATCAAGGATCCCGCATATAGTGTACTAACTACCGAGGAATATCTCTCATTGGTATCGTCTACAAAATCCTTCTATAACATGGAGAGAAAGTAGAAGGTTTGTTTATGCAGTTTATTATAGTTAAGTAATGATGAGTGTATCATATGTGTGTAATTATCTGCTCCATTGTTAATTGGCATTTGAAATGAAATCTAGTGACATAGGCAGGAGATAGGAACGAGTTACCTCACCACCACCAAAGAGAAGGCTGCGGGGCTCCAGTTTGAGGTCACACAAGGTTTGCTGGGAAATGGCAGTTCAGTAAAAGTATTCTGGCGACCCCATTAGAAATAAAATATCCTGGTGACCTTCCTTCCTCCTACGAACCGTAACAAATGTTATTTCAAAGAAAACTATTTATATATATATATATATATATATATATATATATATATATATATATATATATATATATATATTTTCCGGAATGGTACACATATCCTATTTTACATGTTTTTAGACAAAAAATAAATATACTTTGCTTAACGAGTGTTTCGCATTTTAGGCAAGAGCCCTCGGCCACCGCGGCCGGCGAAGGCACCGCAGCCCTCAGTCTTCACTTTCGGTGGTGCTCTATCGAAAAAAATGTTCAAATGTTTGTAAATCTATCGAACCAAACTGCATGGTCATCAGTCCGTAGCTTACAAACTACTTAAACTAAGGCAAAATAACTTACGGACAACACATACACCCATGCCCAGGAAGGACTCGAAATTCCGACGGCGAACCACCACGCGCTTCGCAGCAAGGCGCCTTAGACCGCTCGGCTACTCCACCGTGGCGGTGCTCTTTCGCTGGTGTTGGTTAGTACATAAGAAGTAACATCTGGCGAGAACAGCAGATAACAAGTGCCGCTCCCTAAGGGAGCAACGAGGCTTAACGATAATCTGTTGTGGGCATGATGGTAAAATGGTACAGCGCTTTCTTTGAAGCTGGAAAGTCTGTCTACGCGATGTGTCCTGTTCTGATAGATGGGTACGTCCAGGGGTCTAGGCACCCTCTGCTGTAAAAAAAAAAAAAAACCTGATTGAAGCTTTCAGTGATATATGTTTAAATGAAAGCTAGCACAAAACCGACATTCAAGAAAAAATAGAAGAAATACGCCAGCAATTACACGTTGTTCAGTTCCCTGGGTAAACTTTAAGTTTTGTTCCACCAGTTGTATAATTGCCGTACGTTATAAACATGTAAATTGTCAAAGTAACGTGAAATTGAAAGCCTTACGCCAGACCAGTAGGCCACACGAAATTACGATTACTGGAATCTATACACGCCGGTTTCTTCCAGAGATATTATACGGTAGCTTTCACTTTCAGTACACGGCAACTGAGTAGCGTGTAATTTGTCATAAGTAATAGTAGGGTAAGAACTGACCCCCTTGTGCTCTATAATTGTGTAGAATCATACTGGTGTTACAAGTTGATGAAACTGATGGCATGCTACCTAATACAAAACTATCTTTCGTGAAGTTTATCAAATGTTCAAGTGTTTGTTAAGCTTAAGGGACTTAACTGCGAGTTCATCAGTCCCTACACTTACAAACTAATTATGATTTACCTTATACTGCAGACTGCACAAACATCCATGCCCGATGGGGGATTCGCACCCCCGACCGCAGCGGCCGTGCAGACCGTGACTGGCACGCCGCACACAGCTGGGCCACTGCGGCCGGCTGAAGTTTATCGGGAAAATGGGCGTTCTTTACGGGGTAGCAGATAGTGGGATAATATGCTTTATAGGCTCGGAAGAAAAACACAACAACGGTTTGTTTTGAACATTACTTGGATGTCAACGATGTCCAATTTGTGTAGTCCAAAATATACAACCCTACCGGACGCATTTTGTGTAGCACACCTGATACACGTGTCATTACTGTTAATACAGTACTTTAAAATGCGCTTTACTACAGAATGAACTTGTGACCTCGCAATGGGGCTCCTTGTTAGTAATACCCACGCGAATCCGGGGTGGGTTACATAACGAAGTACACTTCAGTGAAGCTACAAGTGTGAAAAGTCTCCTGAATGGTCTCAGGAAATATAGGAAAAGTCACAAACAAAATGCCATCACTGGCCTTCAGAGTAATCGCAACTGTCTACAATACACTTCTGACATCGGTTGCACAGCAGTTGGAAACTGTCTGCAAATGCTTCCTGCAGAATAGCTCGAAGCACTGAGGTCACGCGTTGTTGCATCTCTGCAACCGTTGCGAAGCGTGAGCCTTTCAGGGCTGTAATTCTCAAAGACAGCCGCCGATCATCCGCAAGCATCCGCCGCACTCGTTCCATGTTGTCTGAGACTGTGTTAGTGGACGGTCGACCCGAACGCGGCTCATCCTCGACACCTTCCTTTCCTTCTCTAAAGCGTTTAAAGCACTCAAACACACACTTTTTCCGTACTGCTTCAACACCATACACTTGCTCTAAAATCCCATGGGTCTCCGTCGCCGTTTTGTCTAATTTGAAACAAAACTTGATGTTAACGCGTTGCTCCATTTTGCACTCCATGTTGCAATGACACGAGTTCTGACACTGATCCTGTTAGCTGGGTCGCAGCGTGTACCACTACTTGACTGCAGTGCTTTGCACGATAGGGAGCGCTTGTCGACACGTTCCTCAGTGTGTATGCGCGGGCAACTTATCCTCGCCAGCGCGGTTTGTAAAGTATGGGACCACCGAAGTTTCCAGACGCACCTTGTAGAATATAAGCGTCCCTTAAATTTTTGGACAGAATACCAGTTACACGTAACTTACCAATCCTCTAAATGAGACCTGCTGACGTGCATCTGTGAACCGAGGTATCCCCAAAACAATGCGTCAAAACCACTTAGATGTGGCGACCGCGAGGGAGTGGAAAAAGTACGCCCTCAATTTAGGAGCAGTCTGTCCGTTAAGGGAAAGTGGGGTAAGATAGGGTAGTTGATACTCCACAGCACTTTAGACTAAACTATTTAGCCTGGAGAATTTCAGGTTTAGTTAAAAATAATCATTGGGTACGATAATTATTCCTGAAAAAACACAACTTCAGTAGTTTTTCAAATAGTGAGTCTTAATGGAATATCTCTAACCTCTCGATCTTACCCCATTGTTGAGGTAAGAGTGGGATGACATATAAACTCCATGGAGATCCGGAATAACAAAATTTTCGGCGCGAAAGTGTCAGAAATGTTGTTGCAATATGTTTTAACTAAGAAGATCATTCACAAAATTTTCTACTACAGGTCTCTTGGGCCCAGAAACATTTTCCGCATCTAATCAAATCAATATTTTTATCGTCCTCATTTACGGAATCACTCGCGAAAGACAAGAATTATTTGCTGAAATTCATTTCTTATGTAACCTGTCTTAATCCGAATGCAGAGGTTATAGCAGCGTTGGAATGGCCGTGCGCTCTAAAGCGCCTTGCTGAGGAACGCGCCGTAACGCCCTATCGAAGGTTCGAGTCCTCCCTCAGGCATGGATGTGTGTGTGTGGTTGTTAGGTTACTTTAAGTTAGTTTAAGTAGTTTGTAAGTCTGTGGACTGATAAACACAGTAATCCCATAGATCTACAAAAATTTGATTTTTGCAGAGGTTATAAAAACTAAATTAAAGCTATCTAATGTTGAACAAAAGTCCTGTTTGCTGGTCTATAAATACTAGTTCTCTAATGTTCCTGTCTAACTTTGAAATAATCAAAGTTTAAAAACAAAAGATATTTTGTTGATATCGTTTAACAGACTTAAATTAGATGACGCAGTGAACTGAACAGTAGCAAAACGAGAATGCGGCAGTTCTTCCTTATTGATTAGTGGATGTAATTCTGTACGTCTCGACCAAAGGACATCAAAAAGACGGTATGATTTTTACACGCTGACCAGGAATCAAGCAGAAGCACACCAATATGATTCTACATGCATTCTTTAAGTGCTGATACCTAGCTGAACATCCTGCGCGCCCAAGGAGTTCGAAAAAATGTTCAAATGTTTGTATAGCTTATGGGACTTAACTACGGGGTCATCAGTCCCTAAACTTACAAACTACTTACGAACTAGCTAACACTAAGGACGGCACAAATATCCATGCCCGAGGGAGGATTCGAACCCCCGACCGCAGTCGCCGTGCAGACCGTGACTGGAGCGCCTCAGTCCCCTCGGCCACCACGGCCGACCAAGAAGTTCGAATTCTTGATGGTGCGAACCTTTGCGCTCACTGTAGCGCCTTCTGTTTCATTCAGTTTTCATGGTGCATATTAATGGTTTGTTTTGAACATTTCTTAGATGTCAAAAGTTTCAAAATGTTCAAATGTTCAAATGTTTGTAAATCTATCGGGCCAAACTGCGTGGTCATCAGTCCGTAGCTTACAAACTACTTAAGCCTAGGTAAACTAATACGGCGGGGCTTCTATTTTATAAAAAAGACTGGGAGGGTCGGTCAGTGCATAGTTGACAAAGTTCATAAACACCTCCCCTCTTTCATGCCTTCCCTCGGCAATGTTACCATTGCACTTCGTGCCAGTGCCCTGGTTTGTAAACGGGGCAGTACTGCACGCGAGGTGCCGTGTCGACATGCAACTTCAGTGCATGTCTGAATTCACTCATTTATTAACCTTGTGTCTTCTGTCGCAGTTGATGTCCCATTGCACAGGTGAAGCACACAGGTCGCACGTCCGTTGTACTTGAAGTGATGCTAAAAGAGGTGTTGAGATGTGGCTAGGAAGTACTGCACTACGAATAACTTTAGCTTTTGTGCGATGCCAGTGCTTGTTTTTATTGAAGAAATTCCAGTGTATATCCAAGCACAAATATACAGACTGAGTAATGTTAAAAATATAAACGTTGCATAACGTATAAACTATCCCTGGCCCGCACAGAACTGACATGAATGTGCAAGGTATCGCGTTCGGCGCTCGACTGACTGCCGCCGCCTCTCGCTGCGCGCCACAAGCCACCGTTTTGGCGCCAAGCAAAAGTTCTAGACTAAAATTGTTCAACTTATTACAAAGTGTACAAATAATTAAATTTTTGAATTAACTGGAATATAGCTTAGCACAAAAGCATTACAGAAAGTATACAGATAATTTTTAATAAATATAGAAAAGTTAAATATTAATTAAATAAGCTTAAAATTTTGGCGGACTTCTAGTATAGGCGGGAGCCAATCAGATCTCAACTAAAATAGGGGCGGGATACAAGCTCATCTACTGTCTCTCTCCCTCACACCCTTTCTACTATTGCGTTACACAATTCTCCAACCAAGAAAACTTCTTTATCACCTAATATTTTGATATGCGAAATAAACGGCTCCAAATCAGCCCCCTCACACTAACCTACGGACAAACACACACACCCATGCCCAGGGAGGACTCGAACCTCCACGGCGAGCAACCGCGCGCTCCGCAGCGAGACGCATTAGACCTCTCGGCTACTCCACCGCGGCGTCAAATGTTTCTATTTTGTGAAGTGTAATACATATATCCCATAAAAAGTTGATCTCTACAACTAACGAACACTCATTTTCTGTAGCACTACCAATGCATATAGTGAGTTGTTAGCAGCTAATATTTTTCCCGTTATAACTGTTAACACTTTGAAATGGATCTTACTAGAAGTGGAACATAGATTTCGCACGAACGGTATTCCTTGTAAGAAACATGTTTACATTGTTCCAAGTTCCAGTTTCGCTCATCTCATATCCACTGCATTCGTTAAGCCGATGATGCAGTTCGATAAACTAGGTAACATCTTATATATTAAAAGAATCTTCGAAAACTAAAGTCAGTCGGCCAGACCAAACTACTCGGCCGATTTCCTTCATTTTTGTTTTAATCGAAAGGTATTCATCCACAGATTTGTCATCAAGTATCAGAATTTACATAACTTTCGCCTTACTTTTGCTATAAACAAACGCGATATCCTTCTGTATGTTTCTTATGGGGATGTCCCTAAATTTCTCCAAGCAAATGTCAGTATGGTCTCTGAAAGGGCACAACCGTTTTCATTTCCCATCCGCACCCAAAAATCCGAGTATGATCTTCGTCTCTAATGACCACGATGTAGACCGGATGTTATATCATTATCTTCCTTCCTTATCTTCTTCCTCCAGGTCTTGGACACATGATATTATGTAGGGCGTCATCCCTATATGATGTAAAACACACTGACAAGACATTCTAGATACCTTCGCTTCTGAGAATTTCCTTGTTGTCTTCTTGCGGCTCTGTATCATTCCAGTTTTAATATCAGCCATGAAAATAGATGTACGAACGGTCGGAGGACGATTACCTTCTGATTTTGCAACTGACGACACTTCGTTACCAAATTCTGTATGCTATTCTTTGCTGGTATGGAAAAAGGCAGGGATATTCTTAGGAAAAATGTCCCGCTTTTACTTAAATGAACTATTACACACACTCACCTCCATTATTTCGATTCTTTCTTGAGGGGGGGGGGGGGCGACATGTCGCTGAGATATTTACTTCACACGGCTTAAACAAATAACAACGGAATTCGTACGGCTTAACCAAAAGGCAACGGCATTCGTACTGACAATACAATAGCAGCGAAATATTAGGTTCCCACTGGCGGACGTCAATGAACAGTCTAATACTGAGATCCAGTCTTTTGTACGCCACCACGAATAACACTATTCTTATCACGGCACGAGCCAGTCACCATTGTGTTATTAAGTGAAATATTATGTGGGAACATCAGCAAAAATATGATATATTTCATTTTTCAGTTGTGTGTACTCTTGAAACGCTGCTATTATGACGCAATACCAATGGTCGACATGTGAGACAAGCTCTATTAATAATATACAAGAACTGATGATGGCAGCATAGATATGCCGAAACCAGTAATAAAAAGTTTTTGAAGCGATCTTACGTAACCCATGCACCTTTAAAAGTTTTTTGGAAGATTATTAGACCGCCCCCAAAGCTTGACACTGTGTCAGAAATATATAACTCCAAATATATATCATGGAAATTAAATAAATAAATTCCAAAACTTATTTTCTAAAGTACTTAAAAATGAATTTGTTACCATATTGTGATTAAATTTATAGTATTCAGCACTAAGCACATCTTCTGCTTTTGCTAAAAGTCTTTCTGCCGGAACTGAAGTCCTTACAAAAGCATGCATCTAGATTGACATATTTCCCCACATATTATGGATAGGTTACCACTTAACTGTTCAGAGGGCTGGCATTCGAAAATGTATTGTTAATGCTGAAGAAGTCTCTTCAGTGTCCAAGAATTATTCTCTTCTGCTTTCCCTCCCTCTTCTTTTTTAATATTTCTTCGCTCTTGATTATCTGTTGATGTAAAATGCTCCCCTACAACAATTTTAGTGGCATTTCCGTTAATTTTACTTTTTTCTTCACAGTACCATATCAATCAATTATTAACAGAAGATATTTTGATAATTACATTTAAGAAACCTGTGTCAACCTTACTTTAGAGTGGGAGGCCGTTCAGAAAACATAGATTTTTTGAAAATTCAAATTTTCTCTTGGAACTTGAAACCAGAAGTCTGTAGGTATCTTTCTTATATTTTAGATACAACAAACACTAGAATCAAAAAGGAATTGTGGTATCTCTATTACGAGGTAGATGATGATGCTGATCATAATAATAAGACTAATGTCCGATTAAATCGTCACAGATAATACCGAGATATTGGCTGGGAAAAAATCAATTAAAAATATATAGAGAGAAGCCGCACGGAAATGGCAGTGCGGTCTAAGGCACCATGCCACGGATTGCGCGACCGCTCCTTGTCGGAGGTCGTTAAAGTCCTCCCTTGGGCTTGTGTGTGTGTATGTGTGTGTGTGTGTGTGTGTGTGTGTGTGTGTGCGGGTGTTGTTCTTAGCGTAAGTTAGTTTAACCAGTTTAAGGAGTTGTGAGTATAGTTACCGATGATCTCAGCAGTTTGGTCTCATAGGTTTACAAACATTAGAACTTTTTTTTTTTTTAATTTTTAAATAGCTCCATACTTAGATATACCGCTGTCCGAAACTCCTTGGTACATCATTATGTGTGTGTGTGTGTGTGTGTGTGTGTGTGAAAGAGAGAGAGACAGAGAGAGGTGTATGCTACAACAGGCACGACCAGACACATTATTCTTGAACCAGATGGTGTGTGTCTTGTGTAGGACGGACACAGGGAGACAGGTGTACGCAGTCGCATTACACATACACATTTCACTCACGCGTGCGTGCACACACACACACACACACACACACACACACACACACACTGACACACACACACTTCATCTAGGTCAAGGATGTTGTGTGTCTGGGCGTGCCTGCTGTGGCGTGCAAGTCTCTCTCTCTCTCTCTCTCTGTCTCTTTCAGTCACTCACACACACACACACACAGTCTGAAAGAGTGAGAAGAGAGTGAGTGAAGGAGTGAGTGAGAGTGAGAGAGAGAGGAGGGAAGAGAGAGAGAGGGGGGGAGGGAGTCCACCTAGTTTAAGATTATGAAGCGAACTTGAGTGGCACAAAAAAACTGCAAAAAATGAAATAAGTGAAAACTGGGCTTTGAGTGGCGGTCTTAACCGGGTGCCACGGATTGCATAGTCGGTTATCTGGTGAAAGCCGTGCCATTCTTCCGCATAGCTGGCCGGTTTGCAGAGTCGGGAGCAGGTGACACGTTGGTCCTGCGGTGTCGTTGCCCTGTCCTCTGGTGGGCGCCTCAAACAGGAGCTTCTGCTGGCTTTCTCTGCAGCGGGGAAAGCGATGCGCCACTGGCCGGAGCAAATACTGCCCAAGGACAAGCGTCTTACCACCAGGACAGCCCGTGGGAGAACTTCCCATTTCACACAACATAAAATCAACAAGGAGTGTAATGTACCACACCACCGTCTAGTATTTGTAATCTCATTTACAGCAGTAATTTATGTGCAAGAGAACTCCAAAAAGAAATGAGGGAAGCAACAAAAGTGTATGAGTTTAGTTTTTCCTGATCTTGAAAAGCCTTTCACTCAGTACCTACATCTTCCATGTGGAAAATATTGAGACACTTTGGACCTTCAAAACGCTTTGAGGTATTCGTTCAGGCTGTTCATGATAGCATGTCTGGGCAGCTATATTACAGTAACTCTGCATCATAAAAAATGTTTGTAAATCTATCGGACTCAACTACGTGGTCATCAGTCCGTAGCTTACAAACTATTTAAACTAAGGTAAACTAACCTAAGGACAACACAAACACCCATGCCCGAGGGGGGACTCGAATCCCCGCCGTCCGCACCGCAGTACGGCGCCCCAGTACGCACGGCTAATCCGCCGCGGCTCTGCATCACATTTCTTCCCAATCACTCACGGATTGAAACAAGGATCTGAGGTTGCTGCAACACTCTTGGAACTGTGCACGCCTGCCAAGTTGTATGAATCATCTGCAGACAACCAAAGCATGGAGACTGAGTTTCATTTTGATGGAATTCGCTTCAATCTGGGAAGACTTCGTCCACAAAGACTTACCCAGATTATCTGGGTAATGCACATACAGTATTTTGAAGACACCGAATCTCTTGCTATAACATCTGATGAAGTACAACAGTCATTCAGCTGTGATTGATTTGGTCTTGCAATCAATGCGGAAAAAACTAAAAGGAAAAAATAATAATCACTCCCACAACCTGGCCCGTGATTAACTCTTCTTGAGACCAATATCTGCATCTTACGCAAAACAGTAGAGCAGATTACTCACTTTTGAAATACTGGAGTTAGTTTGCCGAAACGGTGTACTTAGGAAGAGGAAAATAATAAAAGAATTGGAGATGCCCATGCTTCATTCGGACTGTTAATGCACAGAGCCCACAAGAATAAAGATCTAAAGCTTCATTTCAAACTCATGGTGTACACAGCTATTGTCATTTCCATATATATGTGTGGCTTTGAAACTCTATCGCTATGATATAAAAAGCATGAGATCTATCAACTACAATTAACTGATACATATCTTGAACATAGAGTGGGACGACTTACTGACCAAGAATGCGATTGTCGATCAAGCACTGAAGCAATCATCATCGCACATCAACTAGAATATTCAATACTTGTACACCATGAGTGGTACCAATCTTTCCTGTGGCAAATTCTGTATTGGTCCACAATGTAAATATTTTAGACATTATTGCTACAAACAGGCTTGGCCTTATCAACAATGTCAGTACAGAGAGTCATGGACGCCGCCAGGATTACTTCCAGAGTGGTGCATCTCGATCTACAATACCATAGGGTCACTAGGTACTGATTGCTGGGAGACGGAGGACGAATCTGTAAATATATAGGACTTTTAACAGACCGTGAGAAGGCTTTTCTGGTTTAGTAGGAGAAAGTACTGTTTATTGGTAGCGACTCAGGGGCAGTTTGGCGAAAATCTAGTGTATAAAGTTTTGGATCGCTGGTGATAAGCTAGTTGTTGTTTGTGATATTTAAAAAGCTTGGGCAAACCTGGTCAGCGTTTTCATAAAAAAATTAAAAGCGGGTTGATGACAAATGTACAGTACAGCTAGTGGCTACAAATTAAAATAATGTAGTAAACTTTTTTATATTCTTAAAGCAGCCGACAAACCCAACCAATCTGAAAGCTATCATGAGAGAGAAATACATTACATTTTCTTCTCGAGTACATGACATTATAACTATTTATTAATAATTTACAAGCTTTGAAAGAACTTCAACCCATCAAACTCTAAAAGTAAAACAACGGCGTATCAGCTCTACACGTCTGCAACAATTCTAACGTATATTGTAAAGCTCTTAATATGTCCTCAGTATCCTGCCAAACTGGAACCCGTATGCAGCCAACTGCAACAAGTATATATGAACATTAAGGCAGTACACGGTCATACAAATAAACAAATATAATTCAATCTGGCCGAGCGCATTGAGGCGCTATGCTCCGATGCGCGAGGTCGTTCCCCGCCGGGTAGAGTACTAAATGTACCCTCTATGCTACATGTCGTTGCTGAAATACTTAGGCCAATCTTTATTGCGCTGCTAACAGCCGGCCGCGGCGGCCAAAGGGTGCCGGGCGCCGTGGCTCAGCGCGCCCGGTCAGGGGGCTCAGTGCCCTCTGTAAAAAAAAAAAAAAAAAAAAAAAAAAAAAAAAAAAAAAAAAAAAAAGAAAAAAAAAAGCTGAGCCAAGCACACTTCAGACATCAACAAACAATTGGAGCAAAAAAAAAAAAAAAAAAAAAAAAAAAAAAAAAAAAAAAGAGGGGTCGGGGGACTGCGGCGCGCCAGTCACGGTCTGCACGGCCACTACGGACGGGGGTTCGAATCCCCCTTCGGGTATGCAAATTTGTGTCGTCCTTAGTGTTAGCTAGTTCATAAGTAGTTTGTACGTTTAGCGACTGATGACCCCGCAGTTGAGTCCCTTCAGCTTTACAAACATTTGAACGTTTTGAATTAAATCTAACCATTATAATGCCTCGACAAAGTTTAAAAACATCTTTGAGGAAGCCATGAAAAATTTGCAAGGAACTACGGATTCAATTTAAACGTCATCGATTGCTGTCAAAACAAGTCTATAGATCAAATCAACCATCTGAAAATGTGGCAGACTTCTTCCGAATATCTATCTTCATACCATACTTACAACGGAACATCATCAACTCGACCTCATATTTTCGTCAGAAAAAAATACTTGACCTAGATATCAACCCCATAAATCGATATCTAGTGAAAATTTGGGCCATTATTCAGATACTACGCAGTTACCGGCTCCTCAAAGTACAGCTTTTACACATTCGCGCGCTCGTGTTGTTCCTCACTAGGCCCGCTTCACTGAGGCCGCTTAGTGCCTGAAAGTCTAGCACTGTGAGCAGAGCATACTGAGGGGTTTGTGTTCGCGATGTCAATTAACCCTCAGGGTGCCGTGCGACACCTCCAGGAGCGGTATGAAATGATGACTAATCTGCAACGATTATATGTCAAAGAATTAGAGCTCTTTAAAGTCGTCACCGGTAAGCATAATCGTCTGCAGTTATTAGACGTACTATACACGGTACAATAAAATACATGGCGCTTTCTTTATGCTTTTCCTTATATCTTGCAACTGCGTTGCAGATATCACAGACAACTGCACTGATGAAGACGTGCTGGATATAGAAGAAAGTAGCGGGTTGACGTTTGGTGCAGATTTACAAGTGGTTGACGACGATAACGACGCTGCCATTCCACCACCGTCAGATTCGTCTTAGACTTTCATTGCTTCAACGGAGCTTGGCCGTGGAATTGAGGTCGTCAGTGATGATGAAAGCTGCTTTGAATACCACTTTGCCCGTCTCCGTAACAGAAGAATATATGCAACGAGCCGTTTCGTTTTATTCTGCGCGTCACAACCGCAGTGGAAATGAATGAGACGGTTTTTCAACAAGCAGTGTAACGTAATTTAATTTTCAATACCTTTTATGCACATCATTTTTTTATATGTAAAGCTGACACTATTGAAGTGGAGTAAACTTGAAAGAGTTACAGCACATATATTTCATTTTGTAATATTATTTGCTCCTTCATTTCCCTAGCTCTTCAAATTTCACATTTCGGGGGACTAGCTATTGTCCTTTCATTGCACTGCACTTCACGTTCGGGCATTAAGCGGCCGCAGTGAAGGGGGCCGAGTGAGGAACAACCCGAGCCCGCGAATGTTTAAAAGCTGTATTTTGAGGGGGCCGTAACTGCGTAGTATTTGAATAATGGCCCAAATTTTCACGTGATATCGATTTCTGGAGTTGATATCTAGCTCATATATTTTTTCTCAAGAAAACGTGAGCTCGCTGCGGAGCGCGCGGTTGCTCGCCGTGGAGTTTCGAGTCCTCCCTGGGGCATGGCTGTGTGTGTTGTCCTTAGGTTAGTTTACCTAGGTTTAAGTAGTTTGTAAGCTACGGACTGATGACCGCGCAGTTTGGTCCGATAGATTTACAAACATTTGCACATTTTTTTGAAAACATGAGGTCGAGTTGATGATGTTCCATTGTTAGACTATCACCTCATCACTGAGAGAGAGAGATATTTATCTACCCACGATAAAGCATTTTCGATTAAGCAGCTGCATCCCGGAATTTAAGAAAATTATACTTTTATAGTAACTGCAGAAGATATACGGAACTTTTACGGAAATTTCTTAAATAATCTTGTTGCCGAAGCTCCGACGTGGTACGAACTGTATAAGTCAAACGTTGCGAGTAATTTTACCTTAGAGTATGTTGACTATTCAGATTTGATTGCACAAGCCACACCGTTATACCCATCTGTTAGCAGGGCAATAAAGATTGTCGTAAGTATTTCAGCAACGACATCTAGCATAGAGGGTACATTTAGTACTCTAAGACGTGGAATCTGTCTACAGTGGGTGAAGCGAGGCTACGTGCTCTGTACAAGTTCAGTGTTCACAGAAAAACGGCTAAATAGGACACCTAATTCATTGAAAAGGTGAAGAACACTTTTGGACAACAGCCTAGATGCGTCAGGGTTCTATTTACACAGTAATTTGCACCAAAGCTTACGCTGGAATATATTACAAAATAATAAAATTTTAGTTCTCGATATATTTATGTGTGTTTTCTTCCAAGACAGAGGGTGCAAATGCACGTCCTTGCACGCCCCTCCCGGCGCCCAGGGAGACAGGAGTTAGTGATCATGATGTCACAGTGAGAATGATTACTAAAGTAAAATCCGCCAAGAAGGCTAGGAGAGTGTTTTTCTTAGAAAGAAAGTGTTTGCGTCTCATTTAGATAGTGACTGGACATCGTTTAGTTCAGATATGAAGGGCGTAGATGAATTAGGAACAAAATTTAAATACATTGTAAGTTAATCGCTAAAAACTATGTTCTAACTAAGTGGATTAAGTATAGAAAAGCTGCACCGTTGCGTAATAACACTGTATCTGAAAATGTTGAGGAGGCAAAGACAGTTACACTCTATAAAAATTTCAAAGCATTTTGTCACGAAATTTCGTATATGTAAGATTTTGAACATAACACTAAAGAAGGCTCTAGATTATACAGAATTGTAGGAGGAGATAGAGGAGGTTGAGAAATGACATGGAACGGGAAAGGAAGAGATGAAGAGGAAGAGCTTGATGAGGAGATGGACAGGGAGAGGCAGGCGGTGCTGATGCGCAGGAAGAGGGGAGGCGGAGCGGATTTGACAAAGGGAGGGGAGAGGAATGGAGGCAGGTGGGGGGAGAGGGACAGGAGGAAATGCACAGAGAGAGAAAGGAGGGGGGGAGTAACGATCACGAGAGAGGAACGAGGAGAGGGGCAGAGAGAGAGTGGGGCAGAGATGAGCAGGGCGAGTAGGATGTATATTAAACTAGCTGAAAACCCGGCGTTGCCCGGGTATTTATTTATTTATTCCTGCCATTTTTATGGTATATATTTATTTGTATAAAGGCTGTATGTCTGTAAAATCTCTTGGGAATACAATTAGTAGTAAAGAAGGAATAGATTAAAATTTGGTGCGTGATGGGGCGGTTTTCCACGACCATTACTGTTTATGTGCTCATATCTCATAAACTACCTGTCGTCCTGTGATACAACTTAGAAGGTACACTCAACTATATGCGTGTATACGGTCTGTAAAATTTCCTGCGGCTACAATTTGTAGTGTACAAATTATAAATTGTAACGTCATACCGAATCTCGCAGTTTTACTCAAAAGTAGTAAGCGAGAAACTTTTTTCCTTTCATCATTTTGCTATCGTTATCAGCGAGAGAAAGTTTAATAAAAGTTTGAAATTATGTATAAAGTTTGTTGCAAGTCGCTAAGTACTCTGATTCTCGTATAGCGTATTTATAAAGTCTCGCCGCATTATGTGGCAGTTTCTTGCAAATCCTATTGTTTATGACGTCATATCTTCTGAATCATGTGTCGTATATGACACATGATATAACCTTGCAGCAATTGTACCTCGCGGTAAGGAATGTGTGTACCAAATTTGGTTGAAATCGGTCCAGTGGTTTAGGAGAAAATGAGCAGAATTGTCGCTAAATGCAGCAGTTTTCTGTTCATCTCATTGTTTATGACGTCATATATCGTGAACTATGTATCGTACGTGATTCTTACACTTACAGCGACCGTTCTCATGGATTGAAGCTTACGTGTACAAAATTTTATAAAGATTGGAATAAAACTGTAGATTTGTATGCAACACGTACAAATATACGGACACACTGCTTTATATATTAGATTACAATTGACGAAGCATTATGAATTTACAGATACTGGAAAAGTAGGCTTCTCCTTTTCTTTCTTTTTCATTTAATCGGAAGCAAGCCACAGCAACGCGTGGCCGTGTACAACTAGTTTGTAGTAAATTTCAATTGTTGAGATATTTCGGTTACAGTGCACCTTCGTCGAATTATCAATAACATCCCACAACAAGCAGGAACGTAGCCGTTCTTGGAAGTGAGCCGCAGTCGTTTAACAGTTCAGGAAATAATAAAATAGAAGCTTTTGAAATGTGGTACTGTAGAAAAGTGTTGATGGCTCTAAGGGTAAATCATGTAACCAATGGGTGGGGGAGAGGGAAGGGGCTACAGAAGAACTGATGATAAATGTAAGTTCTGGCATATGTTGACCAAAAGAATGGAACGGTTGATAGGACAAGTGTACAAGTTTTGAGAAATAAAGGGATCGCCAGTTTTCGCACGGAGGGAATTGTGTGTATCTGTGTATGTTTGGAAAGAGGGTAGAGAATTATAGAGGGAGACCAAGAGATAAATAAGTGGTAGTAACCAAGACGAAAAGGATGTAGGGTGCTGTAGCTATTTGGAGACGAGGGGGTTTGCACAGGATAGAGTAACGTGGAGAGATGCACAAAACTAGTTCAAAAATGTTCAAATGTTTGTGTAGCTTATGGGACTTAACTACGGGGTCATCAGTCCCTAAACTTACAAACTACTTATGAACTAGCTAACACTAAGGACGTCACAAATATCCATGCCCGAGGGGGGATTTGAACCCCAACCGAAGTGGCCGTGCAGACCGTGACTGGAGCGCCTCAGTCCCCTCTGCCACCGCGGCCGGCCAAAACTAGTCTTCTGACAGAAAAACAAATCGATAACACTACATATGGTCCCATACACTATCGATACCACACAGGGTATCATACCAACATTACCAAAAGATGAATGGGAAGCTTCTAGGGCCCACTTACCTGTGCCCTAGCGACCAGCCAATCAGCTACGTGATTGCGGCCTACTCTGTGTGACGTTAAGGAATGCCGCAGTAGGGCAGTGTTCCACAAGAGACCGCATCACCATTCTACCATTCTACCAACAGAGCGCGCCCGTACCACGCCCCGTGAAAACCACTGTGCCACCAACGCTGAAGATTCGTGACATGTCATCGCACGCACAATGGACGTTAAGTTCTATGGAAGTTTTCAGTCTGAGTTCTACGCCATTGTTACAGCGAATTTGTGTGTAATACTGTAGGGCGTCCTGTATACCAGTTAGCAGCTGAGGTTCGTAGTCAGTCATATGCTAAAAGATTTCTGCTTGTGATACTGTTTATCATAAGAGCTACTACATAGACTGCGTGGATAGGCCACAGAACAGAATACACAGATCCAATTGTAAGAACTGTGGTAGTCAAGACAGTACTGTTCTTAAATGTCCTTAGGTTAGTTTACCTTAGTTTAAGTAGTTTGTAAGCTGCGGACCGCTGACCACGCAGTTTGATCCGAAAGATTTACAAACATTTGAACATTTGTATCAAATGTTTGTAAACCTATTTTACCAAACTGCTACGATCATCAGTCCCTAGACTTACATACTACTTAAACTAACTTACACTAAGTATAACAAACACACCCATCGAGGGTGGACTCGAACCTCTGGCGAGAGCGTCCAACCAGTGCGTAAAATGATGCCTTATACCGCGCGACTACTCTAGCGTGAAAGTGCTGTACTGAAGTGACAATTACAATACTGTAGACAGACGTACGTCTTTAGAGTTATTACTAAGACACTTTATTGTGGCAGTCAGCCGGGACTGTAAACAAATGAGGAAAACAAACAGACAATAATATATTTCTGTAAGAGAACCAAAGCATTTCATGTAATGTAAAACATTTTTCCTAAAAGCGAACGACATTGGCAGAGGTAGTTTTAGCACCTATGTCAAGTGGTACGTGAATAGTCCTGATTTTTTTAAGCTACTACCATGATGTAGTTGTGAGTAATAAATATGACAGCAATAGTTGAATTGTGTATCAGGACATTGACCAGTAAGAGAACTATTTCTAGCAGTATCGACGGTAAAACCCAAAAGCTGAATAGTCTTTCAAAATATAGTACTTATTCTATGTCTTTTCAAATTAAGCCGCGGTGGAATGGCCTGGCGCACTAAGGCGCTTTGCTGTGGAGATCGCTATTGCTCCACGTCGGAGGTTCGAGTCCTTCCTTGGGCATGTATGTGTGTGTGTGTGTGTGTGTGTGTGTGTGTGTGTGTGTGTGTGTGTTTTCTCCATAGGTTAGATGAAGTTAGTTTAAGTGGCTTGTAAGCCTAGGGACTGATATATCAGTAGTTATGCCCCATAGATTTACAAACATTTGATTTCGTATTTACTTTATACTTCAGGAAAATGTTCAAATGTTAGTACAGCGTATGGGACTTAACTGCGGGTCATCAGTCCCTAAACTTACAAACTACTTATGAACTACCTTATACTAAAGACGACACAAACATCCATGCCCGAGGGGGGATTCCAAACCCCGACCGTAGCGGCCGTGCAGACTGTGACTGGCGCGCCGCAGTCCCCTCGGCCATCGCGGCCGGCATACTTCAGAAAACCTGGCCCTACTTCCTAAATATGAAGTGCAACGGCATCCAGAGTACCTACTGATATAAGTTACCAAATCATGGTGCCGAGCGATCCAGCCTGTTCCTGAAGAAAGATTTTCCTTATTATTAACAGGATTCACGTGTGTCCAAATAAATACTCAGATAATAGTTGGTATCAGAATAAAGCTTTCTGTAAACAATTCACGTATCTTTTCCTTCCTCTTTCATAATCAGTGAGGCAAATCATCAGCTGGCCGCGGTGGCCGAGGGGACTGAGGCGCTCCAGTCACGTTCTGCACGGCCACTACGGTCGGGGGTTCGAATCCCCCCTCGGGCATGGATATTTGTGCCGTCTTTAGTATTAGCTAGTTCATAAGTAATTTGTAAGTTTAGGGACTGACGACCCCGTAGTTAAGTCCCATAAGCTATACAAACATTTGAACATTTGAGCAAATCATCATTCATTCATCATTCTCCTTGGCCCTTTTCCGGCATCTCCAGGGTCGGCACTGTGTTAAACGCGGATTTGGCAAGTGTTAATGTCTACAGGGTGGCCGGATGCCCTTTCTGTAGCCACCCCATGACCCCTGGGAGGAAATGTTTATCAAAATGTCTACGTGTAGCGTTACATGTGTGAAAGTGTTAAGTGTTACGAAATGCTTGCGAATCGAGTAACTGAGGCGGGACTTGGAGACCAGCCCGGTATTCACCTAGGGCGATGTGGAAACCCGCCTGAAAACCACATCGAGTCTTGCCCGGCACTACGACCCCTTTCGTTAATCCGCCGGGCGGATTCGAACCGGGGCCGGTACGCCTCCCCGTCTCGGAAAGTGATGCGTTAGACCACACGGCTAACCGATCGGGTATAATCAGTGAGGCCAAGCACATTAAGAATTCATAATGTCACCGTACAGTTATTTTCATCTTTTTATTCGATTCCCAATAATATACTCTGACTAACAAGACAGTTAAGCCGTCAGAAATGGGAGAGGATCCGGAAAGGAGATTCATGTGTCGAAAGAGTGTGTGATGTTTTAGTACTTACAATATCGAGTCAAATTTTATAATTTGGTAGCGAGAGACATCTTATCAGTATGATGTTGTTCAGCCGCTACCCTACACGTGTCCACTAATTCATCTGAATAGGATGAGATAATGTCGTTGAGCCACTTTTTTGCCAGCTGTCCATAACTGTTACAACCTGTCGCCACGCGGGAGTAGTCGAGCGGTCAGGAGCGCCACGTTACGGATCGTGCGGCCTCTCGCGTCGGAGGTTCGAATCCTCCCTCGGGCATGGATATGTGTGTGTGGTCCTTAGGTTAGTTTAACTTGGTTTAAATACTTTGTAAGACTAGGGACTGATGACCAACGTAGTTTGGTCCCATAGGATTACAAACATTTGAACATTTGTAACTTGGCCCTGATATCATGGACACTGGTACTGGTTGACATCCGAGCAGGTGCACCAAATGTTTTGTGCTCAAATGTTTGTAAACATTTGGGACCAAACTAAAGTGGTCATCGGTCTGTAGACTTACACACTACTTCTAATAACTTAATCATATCCTAAGAACAACACACCCACACACACACAAACACACACACACACACACACACACACACACATGCCCGAGGAAGGACTCGAACCACCGACAGGAAGCAGCCGCACACACCGCAGCAAGGCGCCTTAGAGCGCAAGGCAATTCCCGGACTCCTCTTATTTACTTACACTCACTAGATGACATATTAAGACATTTCTCGTCTATTTCACTTTTACGTATGCTCGATACATTTGAATTTTGCCACTAAGCCGTGGCTTTCAAAAGTAGTTGTCATTGTTAAAACGTGTTAGAAGACTAAGAAAGTATATTATCTTACTCGCAGACTACTTAGATGATATACTCCGTGAATTTCTTGTTCCTTTAAGTGTTTTGAGCAGTATATAATTGAGCAACACAAATTTAACGATTATAATGAATTAAGTTCGGCCGCGGAGGAGTGGCCGAGCACTCTATCGTGCCTTGCTGCCGAGAGAGTGATTGCTCGCCGTCGGAGGTTCGAGTCCTTCCTCGGGCATGGGTATTTGTCTTGTCCTTAGCACAAGTTATTTTAAGTAGTTTGTAAGCTTAGAGACTCATTACTGCAGCAGTTAAGTCCCTTAGATTTACAAACATTTGTACATTTGCACTTAAATTGTTCTAGACCAGCGTGTTTCAACCTGGGGGTCGCGACCCCCACAAAGTATTGCTCGGGGGGTCGCGGTCGCAGGAGGTTTCACCAGCAGCATGTTCGATGGCAAATCTTCGATTCCTGAGATTCAGATACTATGGCAGAAGTGCTACACAGAAGTGACAGCGTTTCGTGAAAGTCGCTTAATTAAGAAGTCATCCATAGATGGAAAATTCGCTTTGTTGTGACATGTTACGTGTTGCCCTTAATCAGGCATCGAAAGTGCCACAGATATAAGATGTACCTATGACAATTTTGATTTCTGGTGATTGGCCGACCGAAACGCGAAACAATGAAGCCATTTATCCACATCATGATGACTTGTTACGTAAGCAGCCTAACAGTGTTGGTGCAGTACTGCTACAGTTATTTACAATTGTTGCAATCTTTTTGTATTACTGTCACATGTTCAAATATTGTTATGTTAGAAACACAGTATTAATCACTAACTTAATAATGTTTTTAATCAATACATAACAATACCTTTTTACTGCTGTATCATAGTAGTTTCAAGCTGGTAACGCGTTTTCAATGCAGAATTATTTTTAGTCAACTAATAACAGTGCAATTTTATTACTGGATCATAGTAATTTTCTGCTGTTGTTTTCAGTATCCTTTCGAAGAAATCCGAACTTTATGAGCATCCTTGAAATATTAAGGGGTGATGCACCAGCTTTGACGATTTGATACTCGTACATGAAACACATCACCACAAATTACACATTGATAGTTATTATTCATGATAGCAAAACCATACATAAAATACTTGTAGTCATAAAGTCCTTTCTTTCAGTTTTGATTCGTTTCCGCTACTGCAACTTTCGCCAGACGTGAATGGTTGGGAAGATCTTAGACACATCTATTTAAAAAAAATACATAATTTGCCTTTGGAATCACTGACATAGCTTCATTACGGACCCGGGGGATCGCCGGACCTTTTTGCTCGGAAAGGGGGTCGCGGGTTCAGAAACGCTGAAAAACACTGTTTTAGACTATGGGCTGTAGGGAATAATGGGTTGACGTTTTAATTAATGTATGCGGCGTGACTGAGTTTAGTCTGGGCTAAGTACAAGTCAAGTTCTGTAGACGCAGCCCAGTCGATATTGTTCTGACCGAGGGTGAAAGCTGCCTGCGAGCCAATAACGGGACAGTTAATGACCTGCCGGTGTGTTGCAATTGTGGCAGAACCGGTACGACTGAGTTTTAGTGGAACGCGAGCGGCTGCCGAACCTACATACGAAATCCGCCGATTTTGCCCGCAGAACACTCCCAAGAACGGCGGTGAAATATCCTTCATGTTTTTAGAGTGACTGACCGGAGAATGCCTTTAATTTAACGACTTAAAATGACAGTGTAGCAGCAGTTACCTGTAGAAAGCAGCTGCTATCAGTTTCCTTATGGCAGAGCCCGGTTGAAGGTTTATGCGGCCAGTCATGGTTTGCATATGTATTATGTCTTCTCAAGGAGCTTGGCCTGAACTGAGTCAGAAGTATCGAACATATTATATCGTCAATATTAAAAGAATGTATGAAAACTAAAGTCAGTCGGTCAGACCAAACTACTCGGCCGATTTCCTTCATTTTTGTTTTAAACGAAAGGTATTCATCCACAGATTTGTCATCAAGTATTAGAATTTACATAACTCTCGCCTTCTTTTTTCTATACACAAACGCGATTTCCTTCTGTATGTTTCTTATGGGGATGTCCATGCTGTAAAATAAAGTCAGTCGGTCAGGCCGTTCTATACGACTGATTTCCTTCAGTTTTTCTTTAAACGAAAGGTATTCATTCGCAGATTTGTCATCAAGTATAAGAATTAACTTAGATCTCTCCATCCTTTAATTGTATTCAAACGCAGTATCCTTCTATCGTTGCACTGAATATTTTAATCGGTTTGTTTTACGATATCTTCGGTTCTAACCAAGGGACACAGTTCTTTTTGACCTAGCAACACTCAGCGGATCAAGCTCTTTGATTTGCGCTTTCAAACACTTGCATTGATTGATTCTGAAGAAAGCTATGCGTGAACATTCAACTTTACTTTCATTTTCTCCCAACTTTTTTGTCGTTGCACTAACGGTGCGAAGTATTCCACTGGTCCTCTAGTATTTCGCTGATAATGGAGCGTGGTTGGTTCAGGCACCCTTCAGTATGTCCATTTATAATTTACCATCTTACCTTTGCAACCATACGAAAATTGATTGCAAGATGTTACTTAATCCTGGCAGCGTAATTTTTTGTAACAATTTTTCCGTGCGGCAGTGCCAGAGAGATCTAAAGCGCCTTGCTTCAGAGCGCGCGGCTGCTCGCCGTCAGTGGGTCGAGTCCTCCCTCGGGCATGGGTGTATGTGTTGTCCGTAACTAAAGTTAAAGTAGTTTGTGTGTCTAGGGACTGAAGACCACTGCGGTTTTTTGCCATATCTTTACAAACATTTAAATATTTCATTTTGTTACAATTAGCAATAACTTCTCTCGGGATGATACATTTTTTACTTCAAATGCCGGAAAATTTTAGGGAAGTCCGTTTCTTCTGCAAGATCTTCTCGTAAGCTGTTCAAATAATGATGAATGAAGCGTTATCCCTTGCATATCTTCAAGACATTTGTTCCATGTAGATGGATAGATGAATATAGATTAGCAGATCCAATAATTACTTTTTGGTGCCGTCTTCTCCTTTCAGTTTCTCCCAATTACTGAAGGTTACTTTCTGATCCAAAGATAAACTACGAATCATCTGAAGCATATTTACCAAGCTAAAATTTCATTTCTTCTGTATTTGTCTTCTCGAATTCCAATGTATGTTTATCTTCGATAATTTTCATAGACTTTGTTTATTAATAATCAGTGACAAACAGAATGACTTAAACATTCAGATTTACTTCTGAAGTAAATTGCATAACGTTGTCGACTGCCTCGTAAGGGATGTTAGTCTGTATCTACTATATTTACACGTATAGCCCTATACAAAGTATAGCAGAGGGAAAGCTACCGGAAAATTGGAAAATCTGAGAAATCTGAAAGTGCATTTTGCAATGTGTCCGTATGCTTCTATTGCAAACAAATCTATAGTTTTGTTTCGATCTTGATATTTTCAAAACTTGATAATCAATACACGAGGAGGTTCACTGTCTTCGTAAGTTTTCGTATGATGCATTGTGAATCGTACTTTACTTAAGGTATGCACTTCGACAAAATCGACAGGTTTCTCCCAATCTTAGTGAGAGTTTCCATAGTTGACCTTCAAAAGAAGAGAAAGATCAGTCCCCATATAATTTCGTGTGAGGCCTGGCGCAGGGTGCTTTAGTTGCAAGCGTCGACACCTATCAACAGTTTAATTCCATTTCGAACAAATTTTACACGCAACACAAGAAGGAAGATCGCTGTCTACGTAATGTCTCATATGGTGAATGACAGAGGGTACGTTACAACAGATTTTGACTCCTTTTTACCATTTACCATGAAAGGTAGCTCATGATCGTATACTTTCTTGGAGAGGGTTTTTATAATCCGCAAGCCACTCTATAATGCATGGCAAAGAATAACTTTGAGCCTGTTTCACTGATGATCACGAAAGTTGACAGGTATGTATGAGTTTTCCTAGATGGGGGTGAGGGGGGTGAGTTGAACCGAGGAGGCAGGAGGGGAAGAAATGGACCAAGAGAGGGGGAGTTGGAGATGAATAGAGAGATGGAGAAGAAGAGATGGAGGTAGAGAAAGGAGGGTGATGGACTACGAGGATAGAGAATAAATAAATACCCGGGAAACTCCAGGTTTTCAACTAGTAATATATAAAATATAATATTCAATATCTCGGACAAATCATGTGCCACGGTGATGGACTGTTCCCTGAAAGGTAACCCAGAAATACTTTGAACTCTTGCACAAGCATACAGGTACAAAATAAGAGGCGCGTCCAGAAAGTAAGTTCCGTTTAAATTTATCTCCGCTGCAGCGCTGCTATTGCAGTTCCGCACATGCGCTGTAGACGATGTGTTATCAAAGAGAAGAACGTGCGCCATTTGGAGATCGCTGTCAGTTACGTACGCTTTGTTGTGCTTGTTTGAAATGTTGATTGAAAATCCCACCGCCTGTGAAATCAGGTCGGTGATTCGGTTTCTGAATGCGAGGAAAGTGAAACTAAGTGAAATTTATCGGCAAATTTGCAATGTTTACGGACCAAATGCGATGAGTGATTCGATAGTGAGAAGATGGGTCCGACAGTTCAATGGCGGGCGTAGTGATGTGCACGATGAAGAACGAAGTGGGCGTCCACCTTTGGTTACAGAAGAACTGGTTCACGCGATTGATGACAAGATCAAGGAAAACCGTAGGTTTAGAATTAGTGCTCTCGCTATGGACTTCCCCCAAATTTCACTGTTTCCAACAGGTTGAAGACACAGGCGGTATATTTCTATGAAGAAGGTATACAAACCTGGTGCCACGCTATGACAAATGCCTGCAAAATTTCGGCAGTTATGTGGAAAAGTAGTTTAAGAGTTGTAGAATTTTGTGCAATAAAAATTTCTTCTGCATCTGTGTACAATTTCATTTTATTACCAAACGGAACTTACTTTCTGGACGCGCCTCGTATATTTGAAAATACTACGTGGGGTATTGGTGTTGTTAACCGCGTGAAGTGTCTCCGTTATTAGTAAACGGAGCAGCCCACTACTCTCGCCGATGGACAAAACGAACTATACAAGTTGAAGCGAACGATACGTAATCCGAAAAGAGATTAGTGATCCACAGTCTACATAAATGGCATAGTGTCTGTTCTTCTTTCTTACATGTCCAAAACAACAGACAGTGCAACTGGTTCTCAACCACTATGCGAGTGCACTTAATGATACCAAGGAAGATCAAATGTTTCAAATGTTTGTATAGCTTATGGGACTTAACTACGGGGTCACCAGTCCCTAAACTTACAAACTACTTATGAACTAACTAATACTAAGGACGGCACAAATATCCATCCCCGAGGGGGGATTCGAACCCCCGACCGCAGTGGCCGTGCAGACCGTGCACACCGGCCGTGTGCGGCGACAGTCGGCAGTCTAACAGCGCATCGAGGAAGCTTCTCGTTCCGTGACACCGGCGACGTTACAACTCGGCCACACCACATTTAGAAGGCGCATTGCATTATGCGCAGCGTTAGTGGTATCTGCCCCTGAAACTTTGAAGGGTTGTAGCTCCCAAACTAACAGTGATAGGAATGTAGTTTGGACGCAGCTGGTTTCAACGATTCCAATGCACGATAGAAAAAAACTATTGTTCCATTTACAAAATTACATCTTTGTGCTGTAACTCTGTGGAAAATGATACAATAAACTATGTTCATAGTTCCACAGAAAGTGTAACATTTCTTGTGTTGACCTACCGCATTAAAATTTCCCGTCACCTATTATTTTATCAGTTACAGAGGCAAACACACTTAGTGAAACACCCTGTATATATATATATATATATATATATATATATATATATATATATATATATATATATATTCATTATTTCTTGGGGGCCCTGGCCCCTGCCACGCCCCCCTCCCCCTCTTATATACGCCAATGATTCCAATCACTAGGGAGCAGATCTGAAATTACGCATCTGACTGAAATAAAATGTGACTGCTTATTATTATTCTGTGAATTTATTCGCCTCAAATCTTAATACTGTTACAACAACTTCTACAAAACAACAATTGCTCTTTACCAAAAGTAGTTGTTTTCGTTGTTATTTTAAAGAATGGTGATACAAAATACTTTACATATAATACAACCTTTACTTTCTTACGTAGTAGCAACAATGGCTCTACGTCCTACCAAGGTGAGAGACCCAGATCTCTTCAAAACTTACCGTATGATTTCCTTTACCTTATTGTTGCTTATGGAGTAGTATATATATGAGCTACAGATGTGATTATTCGATTTATTTTTCTGAGTCAAAGACGTTACTGCCCAACTAACAGGCACGTTTCAAGCTGAGAATGTTTTTCACTAATGAACACTCCAAGCCTGTCCTGCAAGGTTTAAATATAGTCAGTCCTCTCCAGACTGTAACAGCTACCATGATGTGATGGAGACGACAGAAAAAAATAGATAAATAAACTATTGGAAACTGTTAAGATGCGCGGACGCTGCAGCGAGTTGTATGCGAGTAAACTCTCCTGCTCAACGCGCGAGGAGGAGATACTTGGCTGTCTGAGCTCACGCACCTCCCGCCCCAGATCTACACAAGATGCACTTTGTAAAAGTAACACCCGTAAAAGGTAAAGCAGTCAACAAAATGTTCAAATGTTTGTATAGTTTATGGGACTTAACTACGGGGTCATCAGTCCCTAAAATTACAAACTACTTATCAACTAGCTTATCCTAAGGACGGCACAAATATCCATGCCCGAGGGGGGATTCGAACCCCCGACCGTAGTGGCCGTGCAGACCGTGACTGGAGCGCCTCAGTTCCCTCGGCCACCGCGGCCGGCAAGCAGTCAACAACCCGAATATTGTTTTGAAGGGGGGGGGGGGGCAAGTTTATTTAGTTTCTTTATTACATTTGTTTTTGAGCGGGAACTTTATTTTATTTCTTTATCCTTTGACGTTGTAACGGTCGCTGACAATAGCAGCCATGTTTAAAATTTTATTGCATTTGTTTTTGGGGGGAAAAGTTCATTTCATTTCTTTGTGGGAGGGGAGCTTTGTTTTTACATTCTTGGTTTGACACCACTGTGCTTTACTAGGCATGGTCCTATTTGGAGGTGGAACGCCGTTGCCTTCCTTCAACCTTTGAACTGATTTACCCAGCCGGTTATAGGGGGACCTACAGTTTCACGTGGGTTCCGGACCACGGTGCTACTCGATATTTTTCACATCCAGCAACACAGACGTGAAAGAAATGGAAAGTGACAGATAAAAATCCTAGGACCTGGCGGCGATAGAACGCGTGACCTTTGGATTTATACTCTGGCACTCTACAACTGTGCTACCGACTTCCTCGTAACATCTGTATATTGCATATATTCTTATCCTCACTATTTGGATTCTACCACAAGGTCGAACTATTTACGGTATCTGTGGTGAGGCAATGAACCATACGCCTTCGTCACATAGAAATACGTAGACTATATAGGTAGTATGGTGTATGTTATTTTCGGACCTGTATTTTTTTTCTACGCGTCGACGACGTATGTTTCATTTCCTCACTGTAGATGCGCCAATGAAGTTTGACCTCGTGCGGGTATGCGAAAGGCGAGCATAAGAGGATATGGACAAGACGGGCGTTACTTCCGTTACGTGCATTTCTGGAGGGGAGGCGTGTTCGCATAACAACCTATTAGCTGGCCCAAAGCTCTTATCACCACTGAATTATTCTTTCCTATCATTTAAAGCAACTGAATGGATATATACCAGGGCAGGTGCTGTGCTGGTTGTATAACTTCAGGCACCGAAGGTAAGTGAAACTTGTCGCACTAAGCTTCATTACACGAAAGATCTTGTTCTTACAGTAATTGAGCGTTAATTTCTTCTGAACTCTTCTCCAAATATGTAAACTGAGACTGTGGATGACACTGAAACAGCACATTTTTTCATTTACTGCGGTCGGCTTCACAAAAATCTGCTCGTACAGGCTCATGACGTTTTCAAAAAGGCATCCTGCTTGCCTATAATTCTGCAGACTGCATGCATTCAGAAGCACTTTAACCAACAGCCTGTTCGTAAGCCCAGTAAGCATTCATGTAAATCAGTGATGTCTAGCCAAAGTTTAATATGCACGAAGTCACGGATGTGCAATGTTTTGTCTATCGTCTCGAAGAATTTATGCATACTAGTGTATATTAGAGTATGACGTCATATTGTTTTGTGTTGTTTCTTTTAAGAATGAGTAATAAGTCCCCAACGTAATTCAATTAAAGTAATAATTGTTACATACTAAAAATATGTACAAATGTTTGTATAGCTTATGGGACTTAACTACGGGGTCATCAGTCCCTAAACTTACAAACTACTTATGAACTAGCTAATACTAAGGACGACACAAATACCCATGCCCGAGGGGGATTCGAACCCCCGACCGTAGTGGCCGTGCAGACCGTGACTTGAGCGCCTCAGTCCCCTCGGCCACCGCGGCCGGCTGTTATATACTCACCCACAGTTGAGGATATACGTAATACAGTAAACATTGCCTCTTGTTGTAGCTACAATTGCTTCAGTAAAACTGTACAGAATCAGAAATTGACGAGAACTAAGTTGCGAAACTATTGCAATGGAATGTAGTCGATGTTTGAGACACAGTTAACGGCATAAATGAATTGCTCCTTGACACCTGTATTGTGAAACGGACAGAAGCTGATGCTCTGACAGATCATTCACGTGGTCATCCATAACACCAGTGAAGCTTATGCAAGGCACCATGACGGCCGAACGTATCGTACAGTGGTTGCATACCGCGTACACCCCAACAAATGTTCAAATGTTTGTACAGCTTAAGGGACGTAACTACGGGGTCATCAGTCCCTAAACTTACAAACTACTTATGAACTACTTACAACTAATCCATGCCCGAGGAGGGATTCGAATCCCCGACCGTAGTGGCCGTGCAGACCGTGACTGAAGCGCCTCAGTCCCCTCGGCCACCGCGGCCGGCACACCCCAACATAACGGTCATGTAGCCCAACGGCAGTGGCATTTTTCAACAAGTAATTACGCTTTGTCAGAAGACCAAGAGTGTGACTTAGTTGTTAGAGGAACACAATGGTGAGTTGTAATTGATATGCTGCCCCCTCCCCCCCCAACTCGCCACATCTAAACCTGATTGAACACATCTCAGATGTGATTGGACGTGGCATCGGATCTTATCGCCCCCTTCCCTGAATTTACGGAATTTCTGTGACTTCTGTGTTCAGTTGTGATACGAACACTCTCCATTGACCTACCAAGGCTTCATAGTCTCGCTGCCAAGATGCGTCGGCGCTGTTGTCGGTGTCAAAGAAGGACGTACCTGTTATTAGGTAGATTATCATGATGTTTTGGCTGATCAGTGTATTTCCATTCAAGGGATGTACATTCAATCCTAGAAAATATTTGCAGTATTCAAGATGTCTGGTTTGGGTTGGTGAAATATTTGGAAAATCATTATCAGTCGTAATGTGCCTGTACTTCAATACATCCATACTGCAGTTGTCACTGTGTATTAGAGCCATAATATGTGAATACCATACATCTTGGGAAGCTCCTCGTTTTGTAGTTATAAAATGTGGAAGAAGATAAGAGGGTAGCAACATACTCAACGTGGTCAAATCAGAAGACCAAATTGGTCACTCCGTGTCGTGAATTGGTAGGTATTGTATTTTCAGATATCAAAATTACAATTGGCATAATAAGTACACATTTTCACAATGATTGCAGGTACTAATAAATGGAAACAGTGGCAGGCGGGTGTCCACAATAAGGAAGTCAAGGAAAAAATGAGAATGAACGCCATAGATGAAGCAGTTAGAGCGATCAGTCTGAGATGGTGTGCACATGTTACACGCATGGGAGAAGCTAGATTACCTAAGATAATCATGGGTTCAGCGGTAGAGAGACAGTGGAGCCGAGGTAGACCAAGGATAAAGTATTTAGATTCGGCCAAGAATGATTTTTAAGTAACAGGCTTAACTTTAGACTAGGCATCAGTGTTAGCAATAAATAGCGGATCACCGAGGAATTTTATTAGGGGGACTATGCTCCAGACTGAACGCTGAAAGGCATTATCAGTCTCTAATGATGATGATGATGATGATAATGAAGTTCGTATGTGTTAAATATGAATATATCACCTCTGTGGTGCTTAGTCAACATTTTGAATGAAATGGAATAGGCTGTTCGTCCAATTAAAGATATACCATATAACCCCAATAAAAGTTTTGCTTTTAGTGCTACTGAATAGATAACACGGGATTGCGGTTTCTCACGCAGTCAAATACCTCTATTGTCAGTTTTCAGTTACAATGGCACTTTACCGTTATACGATCTCTCAACTATATATTTTGAAGAGTTGTGACCCGTAGTCACCATCACTCAAATATCAGATGATGAGCAACGTACAGGTGTCCGGTCACCTTCCACTTGTATCACATTGGAAAAAAAGGTATATTTGTCAAGGATGTTTCATTTTTAGTGGATTTGATAACTGCAGGAAACGTTGGGACGTAGTCTCGATTTTATTCTTTAGATTTCATAATAGCAAATATCGAACATCTTCGACGTGGAACAAAGCCCTACGACGTCCTTGACAGCCCGCTCAATGCCTTTTCTATGTAATATTTTTCCCAAAACAGTCACATGGGTTGAACACTGATAAATTATACTTTTGTGCAGATTCAAGAAATAATAATTAATTGATTAGATCAATATTTGAATAAATTAGTTATTAAAACTTTTTAGTTTAGAAGATGCAGTATTACTCTCTACTCCTGTACACAAAAATCAAGGAAATAGGTGACTTTATTTCTTGTTTACGGGATATCTGTCCATATCTCTGGTCTCCTGATAGTGAATTTGGTGTTTGATATCAACATTTGCCGAATGTCAGCACATAAGAAGCGAAACACGGCGTCAACTACGAAGTTGTGTAAATGAACAAACTGCTAGAAAGGAGGGTGCTGCTAAGCAGTCTTACGCCCTTACCCATTTTTACTACGGCTTTATGAACACGTTGCTATAAAGATTAAATATTTTACATATCTACTTCTTCTCTTTTATTCAAAAGTCTATTTACTTTTCTTATAAGCGGCATTTACTTTTCCCCTAGTTATGTATGAAATCCTGTCCTGTAATCTTGCAGAAAATCAAAAGAAATTCTGGTCATATGTGAAGTACAATAGCGGCAAAACACAAACAATACCTTCACTACGCAATATCAATAGTAATACTACCGATGACAGTACTGCTAAGACAGAATTACTAAACACAACTTTCCGAAATTCGTTCACCAAAGAAGACGAAGTGAACACTCCAGAATTCAATCCAAGAACAGCTGCCAGCATACGAAACTTAGACGTAGATGTTCCTGCAGTAGTAAAACAACTGAAGTCACTAAACAAAAACAAATCTTCCGGGCCTCCTCTCATAGTATGCTGATGCAATAGCTCCGTACTCAGCTATAATTTACAACCAATCACTCGGCGAAAGATCTGTACCCAAAGACTGGAAAGTTGCCCAAGTTACTCCAATATTCAAGAAAGGCAATAGGAGTGATCCCCAAAATTATAGGTCAATCTCATTGACGTCGATTTGCAGTAGGATTTTGGATCATATACTTTGTTCGAACATTATGAACTACCTCAAGAGAACGACCTATTAACCAGTAGTCAACACGGATTCAGAAAGTATCGCTCTTGCGAAACACAGGTTGCCCTTTATTCACACGAAGTGATAAGTGCCATCGACAAGGGATCTCAAATCGATTCCATATTTCTGGATTTCTGGAAGGCTTTTGACACTGTACCCCACAAGCGGCTTCTAATGAAATTGCATGTTTATGGAATATCTCCCCAATTGTGCGATTGGATTCACGATTTCCCTTCAGAAAGGACACAGTTCGTTGTAATTGACGGTAAGTCATCGAGTCAAACAGAAGTGATATCTGGCGTTCCCCAGGGAAGCGTTATAGTTCCCCTACTCTTCCTTGTGTTTATAAACGATTTAGGAGACAATCAGATTAGTTCCCTTGGACTGTTCGCGGATGATGCTGTCGTTTATCGGTTAGTGAAGTCAACAGAGTATCAAAAGCAACAGCAAAGCGATTTAGACAAAATTTCGACATGGTGCGAAAATTGGCAATTGACACTAAATAAATAAAAGTGTGAAGTAATACACATGACCACTAAAAGAAATCCGCTGAACTTCAATTGCGCGATAAATCAGTCAAACCGTAAGGTCGTAAATTCTACTAAATACCTAGGAGTTACAATTACGAACAACTTAGACTGGAGAGAACACATAGAATATATTGTGGGGAAGGCAAACCAAAGATTACGTTTCATTGGCAGAACTCTTAGAAGATGCACCAGCTCCACCAAAGATACTGCCCACATCACACTTGTGCGTCCTCTCCTGGAGTACTGTAGCCCATTGTGGGACCATCACCAGGTGGGACTGACGGAAGATATTGAGAAGGTTCAGGGAAGGGCAGCTCGTTTTGTTTTATTACGTTACGGGGGGAAAAGCGTCACGGAAATGTTGCACGAATTGGGGTGGAAATCATTAAAAGAAAGACGTTATTCATTGCGGCGTAATCTGTTTGCTAAGTTTCAAGCACCGACTTTTACTTCTGAATATGAAAATATTTTGCTAGCACCCACCTACTTAGGGCGACATGAGCATCCCAATAAAATAAGAGAAATCAGATCGAAAACGGAACGATTTAGGTGTTCTTTCTTCCCGCGCGCTGTTAGAGAATGGAACGGTAGAGAAAAGTTATGAAATTGGTTAATTAACCCTCTGCCAGGCACTTAAATGTGATTTGCAGAGTATCGATGTAGATGTAAGCTAGATGTTTCTACAGCCTTGCATTTCACCGCTAGCCTTTCTTACTTAGCCGTTTTTCATTTTCTGTGAATGTCATTTTTTAGACATCCACATTCCCTTTTGTCTGCTTCTTTTACTGCGTCTTTATTTTTAATCTCTGACGAATAAAATTAATATATTCTACATTATCTAATGAATTCTATTATTCCTTCTTTCCTTATCTATTGTGAGACTCTGCTGCATGCACTGTTACATCTCTTAAAGCTATCCATTCCTCTTTACTTTATTCTTCCTCCGTATTCGTCAATGGTTGCATAACACTTCTTTTGAAACTCTCGACAACTTCTTTAAGCTATGCAGGTTTTATGTCCATAATTTAACATTATTTACAGATTTTTCAAGTTCACTCTGCAGTTGATAACCAAGACATTACAGTTAAAAAGAATGAAGGAAGTAGGGGTTTAAGGTCCCGTCGACAGCATGGTCATTACAGACGGAGCAGAAACTCCGCAGGGTAGGGAACGAAATCGACCGTGCCCTCTGAAAAGAACCATTCCGGCATTCGCCTGGAGTGATTTAGGAAAATCACGGGAAACCTAAACCGTGACGAATGCGCGTCCTGTGTGTTACTACTGCACCTCCTCGCTTGGTCATATTAGAGTACACATCGATTTGTAGAAGTGCCTTGCAGTATAAATTCTGATTCCGATATCTCTGCCATCTTTATACAGTAGAATCATTCTGGAACCTTCCATAAGTCCCAGATCTCTGTCATGTATACAACCATCTTTCATGGAGGTGAAACCAAGTGTTGTTGATGATTATATTATGCTCTGTGCAAAATTCTGCTTGTCGACTACCACTTTCCTTTATTTCACAAAGTCCATATTTACGTACCATATTCCTTCTCTGTCTCTACCTGCTACATCACTCGCGTCATCCATCACAAATAAATTTTGGTATTCTTGAACTGACCGAATAATTACTTATATTCCAACATAGATTCTGTGAAATTCTTCAACCTATGTGGAGGTAGTTGGCATATAAACTAGTACCATGTGGCGGGTGTTTGTTTAGCATCTATATGTTCACTGTGATGTTGCTGTTCATAGTAGCTTACCCGTATTCTTTTTTTCTTACGTTAAATTCGAACTGCGCTTGTCTTTTCCTTTGTTTCTTTTGTATTTATAACCGTGTACTCTCCTGACCGGACGTTCTTTTTATCCTGCTTCTGAATTTCACTATTCCCCACTACATCTTAATTTAACGCATGTATTCTGTCCTTCTACGATCCAACGTAACGATGGCAGTTTTGTTTTTCCTGATGACTCCATTCTCCCAGAGTAGTCTCAGCACAGAGATATGGATGTAGGACTGTTTCTCCAAAGAGAATGTTATCATTAAGCATACAGTAAAGGTATATGTCATCGTAATATGTATAACGCTTACTGTTTCTCCTTGCTTTCAGCCGTTCTCATTACTAGTAAAGCGTGGCTTTGTTGGTTAATGTTACAAGGTCGGATTAGTCAATCATCCATACTATTTCCCCTCTGATTACTGAAAACGTTACGTTCTCTCTTTAAAAACTATAGGTAATCTTGTCTCTACACTGATACATGTTCATTGAGGTTATACCTACTATACGGTTATCTGTATCGTTGAGACAAAGAAGTTACCACGCTTCGCAACGTCCAAGGTTGGTGGGAGCGGAGGGGGTGGGGTATGATTCAGTGACTCGTAACTTAATTTAGTGTTCCTTACATATAATATTCATAACCTACAAAATGAAGTGTAATGTTTATTTGTGCCACAATGATTTACACTGCTTGAAGCAGTTTACATGTCAGTGTACAGTAGTTGTGAAATTATTATTGTGCCGAAGCCCATTTAACTTACAAGAGGTATCATCAAAGTAAATAAATTGAACTTGCATGCAAAATAACTAAAACTGTATGCCTAATTTTGTTAATCTATCAGTATTCAACACATCTCAAATTGATGCCTACAAGAAAGAAAAAGAAATAAATAAATAAGTAAACTGGAATTTTCTGTGCGGGAATAGCCATGCAGCTTAAGGCGCCATGTGGATTGCGTGACCGCTCCAGTCGGTAGTTCGAGTTCTTCCTCGAGCATGGGTATCTGTGTTGACGTTAGCGTAAGTTCGTTTAAGCAGTTTCTAAGTCTAGGGACCGATGACCTCAGCAGTATTATCCCTTAGGTTTACACACATTTGAACATTTGAAAGCAATTTCAAATTCATAAGACTTGTTCATAATTATGTTCTTAAGGAATAATTAGCATTTCAGCCACCTCGGTTCAATATGTGCCGCCGGCCGCGGTGGCCGAGGGGACTAAGGCGCTCCAGTCACGGTCTGCACGGCCACTACGGTCGGGGGTTCGAATCCCCCCTCGGGCATGGATATTTGTGCCGTCCTAGTTCGTAAGTAGTTCATAAGTAGTTTGTAAGTTTAGGGACTGATGACCCCGTAGTTAAGTCCCATAGACTGTACAAACATTTGAACATCAATATGTGCCCTGCTGCCTAGTAGGCACAGGGCACGCTATAGGCCCTGATAAGTTGTTCCATGCGTGATGGCATCGGCGCGTATAAATGGTGTTTGTGGTACACCCGTCAGTGCTGCATTCATCTGGGATTGTCCTGCTGAAAAATGCCGTCTGGGGTTTCGTGCAGAAAGGGTATGGCTACGGGTTGCAGGGTGTCATTCACGTAGGACGTAGGTGAAAGTGGCCGCAATTCGCTGGACACGCATCAACTGTTCTTTGTCGCTGTACCCAGCAGCAGACAGTAAGGCCTTGAGTGTGCTGTCTGCCTTTAGTGATGCCTCTCGCCCCGTCTGCGGCGAACGAAATTGTGGCTACCAATTTCAAACAAACGGAACGTGGAGTAGTCCTAAGACACTGTATGATCCCATTCCTGTCTCAAATGACGTCGTTCCACCATTGTCGTCTAGCATGTTTCTGCTGTTAGTCAAAGGTAGGTGGAGAAGCGGACAACACACTAATAACTTACATCGTAATAGACTGAGGAGCCAAAGAAACTGTTTAACCTACTCTATATCATGTAGTGCCTCTTCGAGCACATAGAAGTGCCAACAACACGATGTGGCATGGCCTCGACTAATGTCTAAAGTAGTGCTGGAGGGTGTTGTGTCTTCGGGAGGCCGCGGTGGAGTAGCCGAGCGGTGCCGGGCGCCGTGGCTCAGCGCGCCCGGTCAGAGGGCTCAACGCTCTCTGTAATAAAAAAGCTGAGCCAAAATCACATCGAACAAGAACGAACGAAAACGATCAGCGTCCGCAACAAAGAAAGAGAGCTAACCGTAGGGAAAAAAAAAAAAAAAAAAAAAGCGTCTCGCTGCGGAGCGCGCGGTTGCTCGCCGTGGAGGTTCGAGTCCTCCCTAGGGCATGGGTGTGTGTTTTGTCCTTAGGTTAGTTTACCTAGGTTTAAATAGTTTGTAAGCTACGGACTGATGACCACGCAGTTTGGTCCGATAGATTTACAAACAGTTTTGTCTTCGGCATGCTGTAATAGAAGGTGGTGGACCGTGGCTAGTAGAGATGTGGACAAGGTCTCTAACTAAAGAAGTGATTAGTCCATAAAGGGTTTCTTAAAACAAAGAAAAAAGACTTAATTGGTGTGCTTGTTGGTACAAACTCCTATCTAATAGACAGTTCTGATACGCTTCACTTAGAGTCTACATCTACATCTACATGGGATACTCTGCAAATCACATTTAAGTGCCTGGCATAGGGTTCATCGAACTATCTTTATACTATTTATCTCCCATTCCATTCTCGAATAGCGCGCGGGAAGAAAGAACACATGTATCTGTCTGCTCGAGCTCTGATTTCTCGTATTTTATTCTGATGATCATTTCTACCTATGAAAGTGGGAGTCAACAATATATTTTCGCATTCGGAGGAGAATGTTGGCGATTGCAGTTTCGTAAGTAGACCACGCCGCAGCGATAAGCGCCGTTGTTGTAATGATTCCCATCCCAGGTCCTGCATTATTTCCGTAACGCTGTCTCCCGTGTATCGTGACAATACGAAACGAGCTGCCCTTCTTTGGATTCTTTCGATGTCCTCCGTCAAACCCACCTGATAAGGATCCCACACTGGGCAGCAGTACTCCAAAAAGAGGACGGACAAGCGTAGTGTATGCAGTTGCTTTAGTAGTTCTGTTGCATCTTTTAAGGGTTCTGCCAATAAAACGCTGTCTCTGGTTCGCCTTTCCTGCGACATTATCTACGTTTTCTTTCCAGTTTAACCCTGAAGTAGTAGTGATTCCTAGGTATTTTGTGGAGTTTACGGCCTTCACTTTTGATTGATTTATCTTGTAAACAAAGTTTAAAGGATTTCTTTTCGTACTCATATGGACGACTGCACACGACTCATTATATAGTCAATTGCCAATTTTTACACCACAGTGATATCTTACTCAGAGCGTTCTGCTGTTGGTTTTGATCTTCAGATGATTTTACTGGACGGTAAATGACTGCGTCATCTGCAAACAACCTAAGAGAACTATTTATATTTTCCCCTAAATCGTTTGTGTAAATAAGGAACAGCAGAGGAGCAATAACACTACCCTGTGGAACGCCCGATATCACCTCTGTTTTAGTCGACAGGAAATCCCCTATCCACTCGCAAATTTGGGGCGATATACGATAACCACGCAATTTGATTAAAAGCCGTTTGTGAGATACGGTGTCAAAACCCTTCTGGAAATCAAGAAATACGAAATTTATTTGCGAATCCTCTTCGGAAGCACCCATCACTGTGTGTGAGTAAAGAGCTAGTTGTGCTTCGCATGAACGATATTTTCTGAATCTTTTTTGAGTCCTTTCAATAGCATATGTTGCGGCTTGTATTATGACTGCTGGTTGACATGGATGGCACTCTTCAGTTGACTCGTTGAACTTCCTGGTATTGACCGGAACTGCCGAACTCCTCCGTTGTTATAGTGACTCCTGTACGGACTGTCATTGCTGTGGTGCGCCGGCATATCTATGCGAGCCCCTTTCTTCCTATTGGCCGGCGCGCGAAGAAGGCAAAGAGGTAACGAGACTGCAGGCACCCGCGGCTGCCGAGGTACTGTGGAGTGACTTATCGCCCCTCCTTCAAGTTGCGCGGCGACTTGTGTAGACCGCCGGTGTTGTGGCGAATAGCGACGCCACAACAGAGGGAACTGATATCATGCAATCTCTTGGGCTGTCCATAAATTCGTAAGAGTACTTGGGGTGGAGACCTCTCTTGAACAGCACGTTGTAAGGCATTCCAGATGTGCTCAGTAATGTTCACTTCTGCGGAATTTTGATGGCCAGCAGAGGTGGTTAAACTCAGCAAGTGTTCCTGGAGTTCCTGTGTAGCATTTCTGGATATGTATGGTGTCGCATTGTCCCGCTAGAATTGTCCGAGTCCGTAGGAATGCCCATTCAACATGAATGAATACAGATGATCAGCCAGGATGCGTAAGTACGTGTCACCTGTCAGAGTCATATCTAGACGTATCATGGGTCCAATATCATTCAGACTGAACATGACCCACACCGTTGTACAACCTCCACCAGCTTGAACAGTCCACTTTTAATTCATGAGGTTATATTCATACTCCTACAAATCAATCCGCTCGATGCAATTGGAAACGAGACTCGTCAATTTAGGCAATAGATTTCCAGTTATCAAAAGTTTAGTGTCGGTGTTGAGAGTCTCAGGTGAGGCGTAAAGCTTTGTGTCCTGCAGTTAGCAAGTGTACACGAGTGAGACGTCGGCTCCGAAAGCCCATATCGATTATGTTTCGTTTAATGGTTCGGAGGATGACACTTGTTGATGGCCCAGCATTGAAATCCGCAGTAATTTGAGGAAAGGTTTGCACTTCAATCAAGTTGGGCAATTCTCTTCAGTCGTCGTTGGTTCCGCTTTTGTAGGATTCTTTTCAGGCCGCAGCGATGTCGGACATTTGATGTTTTATCGGATTTTCGATATTCACAGTGCACTCGTGAAATGGTCATATGGGATAATACCAACACCACCCAGAGCGAAGGCCACGGCGCTCTGTGTGACGTCACGCAGAGCAGGTCGTGGCCGGCGAGAAAGACAGGCCCCAGCGCACACAACATGCGACGTAAGCAAGGTAGTTCCGAGTCGGCGCGATCGCTAGCTCAGTGGCTGCCCGCTATGACGCAGTGGGCAGTGCCCCAGCGGCCGGCCATTCATCTAGCGATCGCGCCGGCTCGGAACTACCTTGCTTACGTGGCATGAGGTGCGCGCTGAGGCCTGTCTTTCTCGCCGGTCATGGAGCAGGTCGCGATCGCGTAGCTGACTGGCTGCCCGCTACGGCATAGTGAGCCGTGCCACAGCAGCCACCCAGTCAGCTACGCGATCGCGACCTGCTGTGGGTGACGTCACACGAGATTGCCGCGGCCTTCTCTCTAGGTGGTGTTGATAATACCAACCTCATCCTTACCTCGGAGAAGCTGTGTCCCATCTCTTTCTACCACCACGTTCAAACATACTTGAATCGTAATAACCTGCCATTGTAGTAGCAGTGACAGATCTAGTGCCTGCGCCAGACATCTGTTGTCTTGTTTAGGCGTTGCCAACCGCACCGTCCACGGAGTGTTTACATATCTACTGGCACATTTGTAAGCTGCAAAGCTGCTTATGGAACTCGACAACAGCTCAGCGCATGCGCAGTTTTATCGGAGGCAAACTGACACACACTTAAGCCTCTTATGAATAAGATTTCCGCAAGGGACAGTCTCCGTGGCTCAGCGGTAGCGTCGCTAACTACCACGCAGGAGGCCCAGGTTCGATTCCCGGCAGGGGATTGGGTGTTGTGTGTTGTCCTAATCATCATCATCTCATCATCATTGACACATACGTCGCCCACGCGCCGTCAAATGAGAAGACTTAGACTAAGGCGGCCGAACAATCCCCCAAGGGATCTCCCGGCCAAGAAAGCCATACGCTCATTTCCACTTTTCCGCAAGGGACATAATGTATGAATGCGTCCGCATTGAAATTGTCATCGTCTGTTGTGGGCATATTTACAATTATTGATATGGTGTTTGTTCTATTCTGACCTCAGTAGTTGACAGAAAGGCCGTAAATTTACGAAATCGAAATACTGAAACATTTCGACCATTTCGAGGCGTTGAAATAAATTCAACGACAATGTTGAAAATTGTGCTGGACCGGGATTCGAACCAGGATTTCCCACTTCGGGCCAGCGGGATAGCCTAATTGGTTAAGGCGACCATTGGCCTGAATCGGGAAATCAGGGTTCGAATCCCGGCCCGTCACAAATTTTCAAATTTGTCGTTGAATTTATTTCAACGCCCCAAAACGGGTGAAATGTTTCAATATTTCGATTACGAACATTTACAGCTGTTACTGTCAACTAATGGTGTCATAACAGTAACAGTTTTTTTGGTTTTTTATTGTACTTCCAGTGAAGTTCTTTTACAATGCTTAGTTACAACAGACAATCACGGACTGGAAAAGGACTTTTACTCTAGACAATGAACTTTGTGGGATAGACGTTCTTACATTTCGCTTATGTGGTACGTTACGACTCATATTTTAGTAACAGGGTGCATATATTTGAGGACTGAATAATTAAGATGAGGCGTGTTATTTAAGTAAGTACCGTTTTGCCACACCTCGGCCGCAGCACTGCGGTCGGCGTTCTGCGCATGCGCACTGGGTACCTATGTCTGTTGTCTACGCATTCACGCCATTGTAGACTGATTCTTCCTTGTTTACGTTGTATTCTGAGTGTTTAAGATGCCTGCGATAATCGTGAGTCCCGCCGACTGTGGAGTATGGGCTGTTGTAAGATTTCTTAGTGTTAAAGGCTTAAAAGCGATCGATATTCATAGTGAGATCTATACAGTTTACGGAGAAAACATTGTGAGTGATGGAATGGTAAAAACCTGGGTGAGATCATTTAAAGACAGCCGCACAAATGTGCATGATGGAAACGGAGTGGGCGTCCTTCGGTCGTTAATGAAAGTTTGGAAGTGGACAATAAGGTGAGAGAAAACAGATGCTTTACGATTTCCTCCTTGCGAGATGACTTTCCTAATGTTTCTCGTAGTGTTTTGTATGGCATTGTGACCGAACGCTTGAATTACCGAAAATTGTGCGCACGTTGGGTACAGAAAATGTTGATGGATATGCAATAAACCAAACGTTTAGGCAGTGTATTGTCTTTCCTTTCCACAATGACGGTGATTTCTTAAGCCAAATTGCACTTGAAGAGACACCTGGGCGGTCAGTGTCTTCACGACGATGACGAAGTCAAAACAGTTGTGAAGCAGTGTTTAAAAGTCAGGCAGCCGACTTCTATGTTGTTTCAAATGTTTGTTAAGCTTAAAGGAGTTAACTGCGGGGTCATCAGTCCCTAAACTTACAAACTACTAATGTATTACCTTATACTAAAGACGACACAAGCATCCATGCCCGAGGGGGGATTCGAACCCCCGACTGTAGCAGCCGTGCAGACTGTGACTGCCGCGCCGCAAACAGCTCGGCCACCGCGGCCGGCGACTTCTATGAGGAGAGTATTCAAAAACGTGTACAACGTTATGACAAGTGCCTCAATATTGACGGAAATTATGTAGAAAAGTGGATTAAGGTACAGGCTTTCATGTAAAAATACAATTATTGAGATATCTTAGCACGTATGTTTTTAATTTCAAAACGGTACTTAAAAACAAGCCTCGTGCATCGTTTTCGAATAAATACTGACAAAATTTGGGTACAGATTCCTTACAGCAAATGAAGGGAAAATTTGAAGGAAACATGTGCTCTAAAATTGATACCCTAAGTGCTATGAGCACTTTTTTACCTTACAAACAGGAAAACATGGGTAAAACATCATTTTTACTGCAAGTGCTTTGATCTTTACATCTTAGATGAGGTAGTATGGACGTAAACAAGAAAGAACTATCTAGTTAATATGGACTTTAAAATGCGTGCCTTAAGAGTTACAAGCACTTCACTTCTTCTACTGCACCCATAGCTTTTTAAGATGTGCATTTTAGTGCCCTAATTTACTTGACATTTTTGTAATTTAAGTCCTTACTAGCTCCTCTCAAATCACGTAGAAATTGTTTCTGTAGAAGATTTATGATTCCCAGTATCGAAGATGGACAAGTTGTCATTGTTATTAAGGTGTAAGTTCTAGAGCTTTCTGGGCACTTTTTCTTTATTTTGCTGCAAGGAAGCTGTACCCAGAGTTACCAGTTCTTTACTTGGGGGTGGGAGCACCATGTATACAGGCTGTATCCAAAATTTGCAACAAAAATTTCAGGAAACATTGCTCACACGTAGATGAAGATACAATGTTACACCTCAGAGTCTACAATACATTAATTATGGGAAACATTCAGAAACAGAACACAACAGCACACCACATTCAACTCTTTGTCACAGGAGTTGTTCGATATGCCCTCCGCGAGCATTGATACATTTATCAACCCACCGTGTGAGTGAATATTGGCTGCGCCGATGCGTTCCTGGAGTATTGAGTATGGTTTCGCAGCGTTCCATAGTACAGACACGGAGACTCTAGGATTTGATACACAAGAACTTTCAAATATGCCAAAAAATAAAATTCCAGTGGGTTCAGATTCGGAGAGCGTGGAGGCCAAGTAACTGGTCCACCTCTAGGTTTCCATTTGTCAATGAATTTATTATCGAGAAGCATACGGACGTCAGCACTAAAATAAGGAGGTGCTCCAATCGTGCATAAAGTTGACGTTTTGTCACATAGATAAAGGCACATCTTCTAACAGGCAAAACAGTCTCTACGACGATATTATGGTAACTGTGTCCACTGATTTTGGGTGGAAGAGCGTGAGACCCTATCAAAGAGTCACTAACAATGCCGGCCCAAACACTTTAAAAATTGTTTATGACGTTCTGCTGCAGTTGTATGAGGATTGATATCAGTTTATACTGTTGTTGTTGTGGTGGTCTTCAGTCCGCAGACTGGTTTGATGCAGCTCTCCACGCTACCCTGTCCTGTGCAAGTTTCTTCATCTGAGAATACGTTCGGCAACCTACATCCTTTTGAATCTGCTTACTATATTCGTCCCTCGGTCTCCCTCTACGATTTTTACCCCACACGCTTCCTTCTAATGCTAAGTTGACAATTCCTTGTTGTCTCAGAATGTGTCCAACCAATCTATCCCTTCTCTCAGTCAGTACATGCCAGGAACTCCTTTTCTCCCAGATTCGGTTAAGCACCTCCTCATTAGTTACGTGATCTACCCATCTTATTTTCATCATTCGTCTGTAGCACCACATTTCAAAAGCTTCTATCATCTTTTTATCTGAACTCCTTATCGTCCACGTTTCACTCCCATACAATGCTACACTCCAGACAAATGCTTTCAGAAAGGACTTCCTAACATTTAAATTAATAGTGGATGTTAACAAGTTTCGCTTCTTTAGAAACGCTTTTCTTCCCAAAGCCATTCTGCATTTTATATCTTCTTTACTTCGGCAATCAGAAGTTATCTTGCTACCCAAATAACAAAATTCATCTACTACTTTTACTGTCTCATTACCTAATATAATTCTTTCAGCATCGCCTGCTTTTCTGACATTGCATTCCATTACCTTCGTTTTACTCTTGTTAATGTTCATCTTATATCTTCCTTTCAAGACACTGTCCATTCCATTCAATTGCTCTTCCAGATCTTTTGCGGTCTCTGACAGAATTACTTTGTCATCGGCAAATCGCAATGTTTTTATTTCTTCTCAATGCACTTTAATGCTCTCTCCAAATTTCTCCTTCTATTCCTTCACTGCCTGCTCAATGTACATATTGAACAACATTGGGGAAAGGCTACAACCCTGTCTTACTCCCTTCCTAACCTCTGCGTCCCTTTCTTGCCCTTCGACTCTAATAACCGCTGTCTGGTTTTTGTATAGGTTGAATATAACTCTTCGCTCCCTATATTTCACCCCTGATGCGTTCAGAATTTGGAAGAGTGTATTCCAGTCGAGATTGTCAAAAGCTTTCTCCAAATCGACAAACGCTAAAAACTTAGGTTTCCCTTTCCTTAGCCTATCTCCTAAGATAAGTCGTAATGTGAGTATTACCTCCCGTGTTATACTTGCCGATTTTAAAATTGAAAACAGGTCTCGTTCAAACGACGCCTCATCTGTGAACAGCACAGTTGGAAGCAATGGTGTGTAACATGGAAACAAAATGTTTTTGAACCCATGTTCATATAACGTTATGTCTTCGTCTACGTGTGAAGTATAAGTCCTTCAATTAGTGCCGTGCATTTTTGTTACACCCTTTAGTGCTATGTTAATATGGCAACGAAAAATGTGGGAAAGAAAGGAAAGCAGAAAGAAACAGGGCGTTGGTTAGTTGTTCTGTCATATCTACAAAAATCAGCAAATTCATCGATCGTAGTATCTCCACCAGAAGGACTAGTTAGTACCGGCAATATCACCTTTACTCACTGAGATCGGGGACTTAAGTCAGCATAAGAACACTGTGGCGGATATGCCACAATCTTCCACACTGCAGCCAAACGGTGACTAAGCAACGACTGCTGGTTCTCCACCTGATTCCATGGCCAAGAAGTGGCCTTCGCCTGGGCATTACTCCAAGTTGGCGGGATCAGCTTAGCAGTTGGCGACAAGCTGGTATTTCTACCAATGGAAACTAGATGTACTTTCGTTTCCAAGAACGGCACCAGACCTAATTTCTATGACCGACTGTGGTGGAAAGAACTGTTACTACAACGAAGGTCTCCGTGACTTGCAGTTGATACGGAAGATGCTATGGACGGTGGCCTATCTGTATCTAATTTTTCCGAGAATTTTAAAGGGAAATCAGAACAACATCTAGTGGCTAAGGTTATCGTATGCTGAAACAGAGCAATGGACAAAAAATGACTAGTGAAATTCCTTGGAGAGCCGTATTGGTTCTTTTACCCTTAGAAATTACTTTTGCTACAAACTTTTTTTGTTCTATTGGACGAAAATGAAGCCAACGGTCCTGTCGTTGTGGATAAACCTCTTCCCGTTAGGTCAGCGAAGTTAAGGCGCATCGGGCGTGTTCTCTAATTGGATAGGTGACCATCCCGGTTCGCTGCGTGCTGGTGAGAATTTTCCCTTTGCTTTACGGCAGGGAGTACAGGAAGGATGGTGGTCCAAAGTTCCTAATTACAAGTCCTTACGACAATGTCCTGGATTAAATTCAAAACCTTTTCGCTGTTACCCATGAAGTGAGGGCATGTGATACTGTTCATGGTGTCGGATGGGGATGTTAAGCTCGGCAACGCCTTACGTGCTTTTTCGAGAGGCGTACGCTATGAGCCAGTACCGGGTTTCACCCGCTCTCTTCTTCTATAATCTCAAACATGACACGAAACTACATACACATCAATTAGTAACCTATACTTATAAACAGTTCATCACGTAGCTCTCGTACTTCGCGAAGGAAGGTGCCTGCGGTGGCCGAGGGGACTGCAGCGCGCCAGTCACGGTCTGTACGGCCACTACAGTCGGGGGTTCGAATCCTCCCTCGGGCATGGATATTTGTGCCGTCCTTAGTATTAGCTAGTTCATAAGTAGTTTGTAAGTTTAGGGACTGATGACCCCGTAGTTAAGTCCCATAAGCTCTACAAACGTTTTTGAAGGAGCCTGCGGGCACGAAGGATAGTGAAAAAGTTTTCCATTTAGCCACATACAAAGAAATTTACGACATTAGCTGCCAGTGGGCATTCTATTAAATCAATGTAAAATAGTGAAAAATTTTGCCCGGCCGGTATTTGAGCCCGGGTGCTCCTGCTTACTGGGCAGTGGCTCTCACCATTACGTCACTGGGACACAGTAATCACCAGCACTGTGCGAGCTACCCTAGCACGCCTACCATCAGAGGCAAACTTTCAGCTTTGCCACCCACTACTGACGTAGTGGCCTTGCCCATTTTGTTGTTGTTATTTTGAGGGGATTAAACACTGCCCATTTTCACTACAAGGAGACCTTCCGATCTCGGAATATCAGTTCGGGGTGGGACTTCGCAGGATAGTCGTATACCTTCATAGGGTCCTCTCATAGAAGACACGTCTCTAAGGACCAAGCTGTCGACGGGACGTTAAACCCTAAGCTTCCTTCCTCCACCTTCATAGAAGTTCTAAAGCGCAGTATCCAGAAAATTTCAAGAAAGATGCCTCTAAAGTTTTAAGCGCAACCCATTTGTAACTGATAATCTTGTTAGTGGAGGCAAATATCTCACGTAGTAGCTTGTTCGCCTGTCATGTGGACGATCCAGGTTCGAAACTGCCTTCACGGAACATTTTATTTTCATTTTTCGTTTGACTCTTCCTGACCATCTGCCGTTTTGTATACGTACAGTAGGGCAAGAGCTATACTCTGCCTTTCCGTAACTAAACCGGCTCCTCAAAATTATAAAGAATATTTATAATCCTTCCACAACTTACAATATAGTCTAATTTTGTAATAAAATTGTAATGACAATAGCATTTAATGATTTAATCTCCATACAATAATTGTAAAACGCATTTGGAGTCATTTGACTTTTTAATAAGAAAATATTATAATTAAAATTTTAATTAGATACAACCGTCATTTCATAAATAAAATTAAATTCTTATTAATGTAATTGATAATGTTTAATGTCAGTAATTCTATTTCAAACTTGTTATAGTTTTTATAACAAATAATAAAAATAAATCGTTTCGTACCGGTAGTATGAAACCCCGATCATTTAAATTACAGTCAGGTATGCTACTGTGAGATATTTCGCATTTATACTGTACAGAACTCACTGACTAGTATGTACGGTATATGTGAGCTGCGCTCGCTTAAACTTCAGAGCCCTTTATTCGGAATTTTCTGAATAGTGCTCTTTAAAACTTTTCTGAGTGGACGCCATTGGCGTATACTATTAACATGCGAAGTCTTATTCCAAACTGAATTTTCTTGTTAGTAATCGCGGTATTTCGCCGATTCCCGTAAGACGTCGGGCATTGTGTACATCTACGCTGAAGAAAGAATCATCGACCGTCTTCGCCTTGGTTATACATATATACATATGTGGAGTCTGTCATGTCGTACATGTCCGAAATAAGACACGACATATGCATAAAAAAGTTCTTTTCAATTAGGCACTTGAACCTACAAGCATTCATGCCACTCGACTTTAATCACTCTTTACTGAAATGAATACTAGGTGCGTCGTATTACATTAGTAATTCTCTTAGGAAGGAGAAGAATAATCTGTGAGATTAGCTTTCTAGGCGAATCAACTTTTTCTATGGTTCTCGTGCGTTCAGCAGGCTGAAGTCAATTACGAAACGCGATATTTTAATAGCGTAACTTGCTATCATCTTCAGAAGATGCCTCTACACGGCAAGGAACGCGTTCTCAATAGCGTCTTTTGTAAACGAATGCACCTGGATTGACAGCCGAGGGCTTAATAAACAGATAAATGGTGCTTAGTACGTTATTACTACAAGATCTCTACACTACCGTCTCATGTTCTAGTAAAAATCGCATCTTATTCTGATTTAAGGAAAGTGACACAATGCCGTAAGAATAACGCCAAACATCACTAAAATTATAATTTTGCCTCTTACAAGTATACAATGGAGAACTGAAACTTAGCAAAGAGCGCACAAATCTGTCACATGTCTTAAAAAACCAAATTGAATTCCAATACCAACGGCTTGGTACTTCGATGTCCAGTCCCTCATCTGGTCTGAAAGTATGATGTTATGAATTTTCCCTCTTCATTCGTATTGGATAATAAAGCGAGAAATTTTGTTTTTTACCATGAAATGACACAAAGAAAAAGTATGTCCTTATTAACTGGTGGGAAACATGCTTGAAGGTAAACGAAAGGAATGGCCAGCTTGTTCACCGGACATAAAAACAATTGAGTATGTCTGGGATACACTCGGCAGATGCCTTGCAGCCAGACCAGCACCTCCCACAACGGTTGCAGAGCTAGATATAGTGCACTTCATGGAATATTGGCCAAATGTCACTCAATAGCTGATTGATAACCTCGTACTGTCCATTCCATGCAACTGTACTGACCATCTGAGTGATCACACACCATATCAGAGAGCAACGAGAATGGTTTTATCACTATTATGGCAGCACCATGGTGCCTCACTCTAAGTAAAAGCCGTATAAACTTCAAGCAAGATTTAGACAGCAAAATGTCGTACTGCATCACACAAAGAATTACAATTGTACCCAATATATGGATAAAATACGTTACCATATGTATATTGAGTATGATACCCCATCTGATCCCGTAATTGTTTTGAGAAGTGTAAAAATTCACACCATATTCTCATTTAAAGAATGTGACACTATGCCATTAGAATAACGACAAACATCACTAAAATTTTAAATTTTGTCTTTTGTAAGTCTATATTGGAGAACTGAGAAATGAGTGCACAAATCTACCATATACCTTAGGAAACTGAAGAAATTGAATCAAAGTCCCAATTGCTTGGTACTTCGATGTCCAACCCCCATCTGGTCTAGAAGTATGATGTTTTGCCCTCCTCATTCATAATGGACCATAAAAAAGAAAAAATAAAGTTTTCTATCATGAATTGATACAAAGAAACAGACAATGCGATTTGCATTGTCCGTATTAACGATATAAGCAATGCAATGTCCTTTACACATGCATGCACTCATGGGTAGTAGAGGCGTGTGTCATATGGTTTGGGTCGATTCGGGAAGCGAGTATTGATAGCGTAATGGTTAACGTGACCGCTCACGAAAAGCGGGAAATCCGGGATAGAGTACCGGTCCGGCACAATTTTTGATGTCACAGATAAGGTATGAAGGTGAAGTATATTCATATTGGTACTAACAATACATTCCTAGAAATAGCAAGTATTTTCATTTCTGTGACGGATAACACGTGAACTTCGTTTGTGATTTTCAGACGTCTACATTTAGGAGAACAACATTTTTAGCACACTAAGCAGCGTTCGATTTTAACATACTCAACCGCATGAAAGATCTGTATGCCTCACGACCGCTTCTTAAATTCAAGCAACGAATACCAAATAAAGGGTTGGTACGGGACGGACATGGAGAGAGGCAGAGTAAATCACATAATGAAGTTAGATCAACGCTAATCAGGTAGTCGAAATGAAAGGAATAAGTCGTGAGACTACGTGATAGTGTGGAAGTTCCTTTAGATATTTCTTCCGTCGAATAATCTAAGGGACAGTATTATGTCTGATTTGTTACGTTGTAGTCAGACAGCGCTAACTTGTAGTTCAAAGTCAACTGTTGTGCCCCTGATAGAGCGAGGCTTTGCAGTGGTAAGCCACTGAATTCGTTCCCAAAAGGACGGTGGTTCAAATCCCTGCTCGATCACTCAGATTTAACTTTTCAGTGACTTACGTAAATCACTTAAGTATGCCATGGAATGACTCCAATTTGAAAGAGGTTGTGGTCCGTCCCTACTGAGCTTGTTGTCGACGGGGGACTATTATCCAATTTACCTTTCTTCTTTGTATTGTGCTATTGGCTTTATTCCAGTGTCATTGATTATTCCATTTTTATCTAAATGTTACATATTATTGCTTTCTCCCGATATTACCTTTTCTTAGCTCTTCCTAATTAATACAACTGTTTAAGATGATGGGTCAAACTTTAGTAAAGAAGTGAAGGTGGTAGAAAGCTAGAAGGGAGGTAAGGGTTACGTGACGTTAGCTCGCGGTCCTATTGAAGCATAAACGCAATGTCAACGTCCTAACTAATTTTTTTAGTGTACATTCTTCATCAAACAAGCACTTCAAATACATCGCACTATTAATGATACATTATAGGCCTATATTATTACCTGCAATACAAGTTCTCATTACCATAATTATTTCAACTATTAATTAATCTACTATCATACCAAATTAGATACACAAAAAACAGTCTAGAGCGCAATATTATTTATTACCAACCGGTTTCAACCTAATGTTGTCAAATCAGTAGTAAATCTATTGGACTCAACTGCGTGGTTATTAGTCCGTAGCTTACAAACTACTTAAACTAAGGTAAACCTTTGCAGTGAAGAGAAGACAAATTACTTTTATGATCAAATCTATGGCGAGGTCATAGATTTGATAATATTTCTTTGATGAAAGACGAGATACGTCGAAGTTCCCCATTACACTATCAAGTTTCTTTGACGTAAATATTTGACATATCAATTTTGACAAAGAAATATGATCGTGTAATACCGGCCTTACGCGCGTTTGGTAACAATATTGTCGAAGTTCACATTTCTACATTTACTGCACGTAAGATTCTGAGGCCGTAACTTCTTGATCGCCCCATGTATCTACATCAGAAATGTACGTGCTTTTATACCGTGAGCAACGGCAGGCACAGTTCCGAAAACAATGGGCCGTATGAATAAAACGGAGTATCTACTTTATACTCTGAATTCCAGAGAACATATTCAGGTTCGAATGAATAAAGGTAGTCGGAAAATATACTTCAGCCGAGTAAGTTCTCGGCGTAACAGGGTGGGAGAAGTTTCTCACAGCAGAGAACATTCTCCAATTTCATATGAATAAAACTACTGAAGTTTATCACGACCGGAGAACATTCTCAGATATCTGAAGTGAGCTCCCTGGCATACTCCGTGCAGAGTAACTTCTATTAAGGTTACGTTTTACTGTGGTTTATAATAAAAATGACACCAATTTTAGAAGGCAAAAACAAATTCCTTTACACGTAGTCTTTAAGAAATACGAGGGGATCGAAATAGTTAATACAAATAAAAACATTTTGTTGACGGGCATGGATATTTGTGCCGTCCTTAGTGTTAGCTGCCGGCCGCAGTGGCCGAGGGGACTAAGGCGCTCCAGTCATGGTCAGCACGGCCACTACGGTCGGGGGTTCGAATCCCCCCTCGGACATGGATATTTGTGCCGTCCTAGTTCGTAAGTAGTTCATAAGTAGTTTGTAAGTTTAGGGACTGATGACCCCGTAGTTAAGTCCCATAAGCTTAACAAACATTTGAACATTTGATTTTAAGTATATTTTCATTACCGACGTAAAAATGACACACAAATTGATTCAGCTCCGCGTTTTACCCATTTGTTTGGAGTGTATATTTACAGTTGTAAACAGCTACATAGCAAAATAATATTGTGTTTTTAAATAGGGTCTATTAGTAAGACCTTATGCTGTTAGTTCCAAATAAAGTGTATCCCAGGACTTCACAGTTTCTATTACAAAATAATTATTGCTGCAATACCAGGTAGGCGTACTGAAGTACTGTTTCTATTCAAACCGGTTGGCCTATTTATGATGCGTTTTCTGACTTCGTAATCGTAACTTCTGTCATGTTAGAAGTCAGTAAACACGACAGGAAAATTAATAACTGATTAATTACATACCTAGAAGCCTGTTTCTTGTTCAAAATCGCATGGCCTAACGCTTATGAGCAAACCATTGTGTGTCATATTTAACAACAAGTAAGGCCTATCTCATGTTAGAACACTCCAACAGCATTCACATTGTAACAGATGAATATGTGATGCATTCCTAAAATTTCGTTCGTAAATTGTGCTAACCCTACTTCATTAACAAAAAGGTTTCTCGCGTGACGAAAATTTTGTATCGTCAGGAGAAAAAAAAAGTTCAAATGTTTGTTAAGCTTATGGTACTTAACTACAGGGTCATCAGTCCCTAAACTTACAAACTACTTATGAACTAGCTACAACTACGGATGGCACAAATATCCATGCCCGAGGGGGGATTCGAACCCCCGACCGTAGTGGCCGTGCAGACCATGACTGAAACGCCTCAGTCTCCTCGGCCACCGCGGCCGGCACAAATAATGTAACATTAGCTGTAACACAGTTACCAGAGTACGCATTACAAAAACTCAACAGGTGGCATTAAGGCTCGTCAGGAGAATACATTTTCGTAAAAAGTGCACGTTTAGTCTTAAAAATATACTCCTTCACAACAAACTAATATCTGAACATAGTACAGTTCTTCCTGAACACGTAGATGCCTATTCCATATTTGTACACTTAATAATTTGCCTGACTGGGCTATTTTAAAGAAATATACGATTGGACAGCTGATCTGTGGCGGACATGACACGCCGAGAACTTACTCAAGAAGGAGGGGAGGTAGCGAGAATGAACTAACTGCTCAGTAGTGGCCTAACTAGGACTTGGCTTTGGGGGGGGGGGGGGATAGATCGGCTTGACGAGCAAAATTTTAGTCAGTTTCCAAACAGACTACCATCTAACACTCTCGTTGAAGAAACTAATTCACTCCTATACAAAGAAAGCTTATGGTAAAACACCCCAAGTATCCAATCTTTACCTTTACCAGATTGTTGTTTTACGATTTCTTTTTTCTTGTTCGTCTTTTTTTCCCTTCTTTTCGGGGTCTTGGGGGGGGGGGTGGTTCTATCCCCCTCATCCCCGCCCCCCCGTAGTTACGCCTCTGCTGCTCAGAGCATATGCTTCGAAGTTTTTATTCATACGAAATTGAGAACTTACTCAGAGAACGTTGTTTTGCTCTGAGAATCTTCTGTGGAGCATTTGCTCTTTTTTTATTCATACGACCCAATGTCTGTCTCGCTTCCAGAGCAGTGGCAGAATGAGCACACGAAGTATGGCGGCGAATAGTACGGCGTGGCACCGCTGGGAGCGCTGAGTAACGGTCGGCGGCTGTACTCCGGCAGAGGCAATGAAAGGAGCAGCGAAGCAGTTCTGGCGGCGTGTCCAGCGCGACGTCCTTGGCGGCTGGGCGCGGCGGCGCAAGGGCAGCCGGACCACACGGAAGCCCGCCGCTCCTCGCCTTCTGCAGGACGGCGCACCGTTACAAGGCTGGCCCCACCTCCTCCACAGAACGAGCTTCCCACTGGCCTTGTCCGTCTACATCTCCACTCCAAAAGCCGCTGTTAGAGTCTGCCAGAGGGCACACACAGCCGCACCACTTTCTCTGTTCCATTCGCGCAGGCAGGAGAGATTTTGTCCGTCGCGAGTATTGGCCCACTTTAGGTTACGGTAGTAACACTAAAAGTGGCCCTTTGCGATCGTCTTTTGACAGCTCGAAATTTAAATGAAAATAACGGCTTAACCATTTATCTGACATGAAAATTGAATAACCGAATTTGTAGCGGAGAAAATTCTCTACAACTTTTGTCTCTTATGTTTGTCTCGTATCGTTTCAGATATATTTGCAAAAATAACGGCGATTTTGGGATGTATGTCTGTCTGTCCGTAACGTGTTCCCTGTTTTTAACACGAACCGTTCAACCGATCAGCGCCAAATTTTGCACACATAATTGTAGGCCGCCAAAGACCACAATCTCCCTTTTTCAAAGTTTTCGGACAAGAAATACGGTAGTAATATCAAAAAAAGCCGTTTGTAATATAATTGTAATTGCAAACGAACCGTTCATTTGACACGAAAATTGAATAACGTAATTGGTAGACGGGAAAATTCTCTACAACTTTGTCCCCTTATGGTTTTTTTTTTTTTTCATATCTCGTATCGTTTGAGAGATATTTGCGAAAATAACGGAGTTTTGACACCCTCCATTGAATTAACGAAAATAAGCCGTTCACAGATGTCACGTGACATTCCTCGCCAAGAACTCTCTCTGGCATATGCCATCTTGCGTTGCGTATTTGATAATTTTCTTATTGTAACTTACACGTTGTCATTTCAAAGCAATGGCGCACTGAAGAATTAACAAAAACACGACGTTCTCCGTACGATAAATGATAATCTAGTGCCTACATATGCCATATTAGCATCAGTTAACAACGACCATTAATAGTATGAAATTAAAGAACGCAACTACTGTTATCAGTAGTGTAGTAGGGAATGCATTTGAGTGACACGCTGAAGGTCAGTGGTTCGAAACCCACCACTAACTAAAAATTTTTTTTTCCGAAAAGGGTTTGAGACTCTCTTTTTAATTAATTTTTTATTATTTAGATTATTATTTTTGTCCAAAATGTTTGCAAAAACTTATAAAACTACAAATCTAAAGTGGGCCGTAAAAGACGTCAGTGCAATTTTTTTTATGTGCTATGTTGGAATAAGACTTCACGTAATGCACAACACAAATCTCATAGGCCAGAAGAAGCCTCTCTGCTCCTTTCATTGCCTCTGCCCAACAGACAATACAGGCGGCGAACCGTTACTCAGCGGTGCCACGCCGTACTATTCGCCGCCATACTTACTTATTCTGCCGGTCTTAGAATGTGGTGACACATGGATTTCCATAAAACGTTCACTACTGCAGATGAAACAGTAAAACATCATACGTCTTATCAATGTATCGAAGTACCACGCCCAGAAGCTCTTAAGTTCATCTGGATTCCGATATCTGGCAGTTAAAAAGATTGTATAATGCTTCCGCCACCGTAATCCATTGGACAGCGTGACAGACTGCCACACCGGCGTCCCAGGTTCGATTCCCGGTCAGGTCGGAGATTTTCTCCTCTGTGGGACTGGGTGTTGTATTGTCCTCATCATCATTTCATCATCATCGACGCGCAAGTCGCCCTAAAGACTTGCTGGACTCTGGACTCACAAATGTTCCGACATCAGGACTGACCTGCAGTATAAAACTTTTTGAGTTATTTTGCTTGCAATCAGATGATGTGCCATCTTAACTTTTTTACATTGTGATGATTATTCAATGTGATTTAAGAAACGCAGCAGCACAATAACACCATTAATAAACGATCGAAACAGGAGGAGATATGGGAATTTGTGTCAGACAGGGTACGTGCTTGAGTAGTCCGTGCTGGTGTGCGAAACACATGTAACCGGGAGGTGCAAGGGTTGGCACAACTGTCTAGTAAACAGGAGACCCAGCTTCGAATCTCGGCCCTGGTACACGTTATCATATGACTATGTTGTTTGATTACAGCATCTTCTAGCAGCTTAGACTAAAATACCTCTACTAAAGCCATTAAACAAACAAGCGAAGAACATTAAACACGATAGGTATAGGCGTGATTTGACCATTTACCTAAGTGCTTACGTGTCACCATCCTTACAGCATGTTAACAGTTGTCACACACGATTCAGATCTTGCATCTTATCACTTGCAACTAACGAGATTTTGGCACACAGGTGACACCTGGATGAATATTGTTCCAGGTAACAGTAGTACAGCGTACCAACTGTTTGGTGCAATTTCAAGGTTATTCTGAGAATGCTGATTCATCAAAGTCACTGGTCTCCACGCCACGGTGGAGTAGCCGAGCGGTCTAAAGCGTCTCGCTGCGGAGCGCGCGGTTGCTCGCCGTGGAGGTTCGAGTCCTCCCTGGGGCATGGGTGTGTGTGTTGTCCTTAAGTTAGTTTACTTAATTTAAGTAGTTTGTAAGCTACGGACTGATGACCACGCAGTTTGGTCCGATAGAATTACAAACAACTGAACATTTTTGAACTGGTCTCCATGTGTCAAGGGGAGAGGAGGTTCCCCTCCATTCTTGGTATTAGATTACACAGTTACGCTATGTCCAATCAGAGCACTCTTGCGAGGACACTGGTCTCCATGTGTCATAGGCAGGGGAAGTTCCCTCCATCCTTACTGGTATCAGATTACACAATTACACTATATCCAATCAGATAACCCCTTCCGTCTCCCCTGCGTATCATAATACACAATCCAATCAGGGCACTCTGATAAGGTCACAAATCTCCATCTGTCAAAGGGAGGTAAAATTTTCTATGAAATTAAGTTCCACAATTCCGAGAAGTAGCCCTCCACCCCATTCATGTTTTTTGTTTATTTAAATAGTCTGAGTTTGGTGAAAAGATTTCTGAAATGCAAGTACATCCAGAACCATGCATGATGTATTTCTTGAGTGCTAGGGTTTCCGCAGTGTACCCAATTGCTTTATTAGAAATTAAATAGCATACAGTATGATGGTGGTACATAAAGTTCAATGGTTGCTACTGGCATCTTCAGTTTTCATAGGACAACACCCTACTACGATCTGGATGTACGTTCGGCAAAATAGTTAAATGATAAAATCACAATGGTCAGTCTATGGGTTCAGGAGACGTGCCTGTGAAGATTGCGGTGGCTGTACTACGATCAGTTTTTCCACCTCAAGCACAGGCTTTTGCGAAAGGGTTGGAGAAACGAAAGGGGATAAAAGAGTTGTTACCTGAATACAGCTTGTATAATATTGAGGACAAAGGCTGCCACTCGCTTTCTATGCTGCAGGAGAAAATGGGTATTGATAAAAACGAGCCAGTGTCTGGAGAAAAAAATGTGAAGATGTTGGAACAATGTTGGCGTGAATGTCATTTGTGAGAGTGCCTGGACGACACTAATCAGCGAAACCGACGTTGTTATTAAAATGTCACAATATCCATATATATGTAGAAATTTAATAAAAATTGTAATATGTATAGGGTTGTATATGTAAAGTCTCTCTCTCTCTCTCTCTCTCTTCATTCCCCACAAAACACTTGTATAATCAGAATGGCCGAGTGGAGTAAACAACATGTACTTGTAGTAAATGACTGGTCCTGCAATCGTGCTGTTAAGCAGTCGAGAGTGAAAAAAGAAAAGAAATAAAAATGGAACACTACTTCCGGACAATATATGTGCCTTAATTGTTGGACCATCTGACGGTTGAAAAACAAACATAGTTTTATCCCTGTTAACATATCCCCAGGGAGTTCTCTTCGAGCACGTGTGTATGTATTTTCAAAAACACTATTTCAACTAAAATATCAGCTGTTACAGGAAATTCTACACAACATTGATGGTGTTACCCACCAGACTTCCAGCAAAAGCAGTGAGTTCCGCCACCCAACAAGATAAAACCAAATAGGGTATTTATATCTGATGATTTTAGAGCGGAAAATTAGGATCAGATTCGCGAATATTTTTGTTTCTGTCCACATACGAATGTCGAGATACTTTACCTGACTCGAACATATTCAAAGACTCCATAACAGCTTGTTGTTGTTGTTGTTGCGGTCTTCAGTCCGGAGACTGGTTTGATGCAGCTCTCCACAATACCCTATACTGAGCAAGCCTCTTCATCTCCACATAAGAACGGCAATCTGCTTACTGTATCCATCTCTTGGTCTTCCTCTGCGATTTTTACCCCACACACTTCCCTCCAATGCTAAATTCACAATTCCTTGATGTCTAAGAATGTGTCCTACCAATCTATCCCTTCCTTTAGTCAAGGTATGCCAGAAATTTCTTTTCTCCCCAATTCTGTTCAGTACCTACTCATTAGATACGCGATCCACCCACCTAATCTTCAGCATTCTTCTGTAGCACCATATTTCAAAAGCCTCAATCCTCTTCCTGTCCGCACTGTTTATCGTCCATGTCTCACTCCCATACAAGGCAACACTCCATACAAATGCCTTCAGAAAGGACTTCCTTAGGCTTAAATCAATATTCGATGTTAACAAATTGCTCTTTTTCAAGAACGCTTTTCTACCCATTTTATATCCTCTGTACTGCGACCATCATTTGTTATTTTACTGCCCAAGTAACAAAACTCATCTACCTCCTTTATTGCTTCGTTTCCCAATCTAATTCCTTCGGCATCACCTGATTTTCTTACACTGCACTCCATTACCCTAGTTTTGCTCTTGTTAATGTTCATCTTATATGCACCTTTCAGCACACTGTCCATTCCATTCAATTGCTCTTCCAGGTCCTTTGCTGTATCTGACAGAATTACTATGTCGTCGGCAAAACGCAATGTTTTTAATTCTTCGCCCTGAACTTTAATTCCTTCTCCAAATTTCTCCTTGCTTTCCTTTATAGCTTGCTCAATGTACAAATTGAATAACATTGGAGAAAGGCTACAACCTTGTCTTACTCCCTTTCCAACCACTGCATCCCTTTCATGCCCTTCAACTCTGACAACCGCTGTCTGGTTTTTGTACAAGTTGTAAATAACCTTACGCTCCCTATATTTTACTCCTGCTTGCTTCAGAACTTGAAAGAGTTTATTCCAATCAACATTGTCAAAAGCCTTCTCCAAATCTACAAAAGCTAGAAATGTAGGTTTGCCTTTTCTTAATCTATCTTCTAAGATAAGCCGTAAAGTGAGTATTGCCTCCCGTGTTCCTACATTTCTCCTGAACCCAAACTGATCTTCCCCGAGGTTGGCTTCTACCAGCTTTTCCATCCTTCTGTATATAATTCGTGTTAATATTTTGCAACCATGACTTATTAAACTGATGGTTCTGTAGTTTTCATATCTGTCTGCACCTGCTTTCTTTGGAATGGGGATTATTACATTTTTCTTAAAGTCTGAGGGTACTTCGCCTGTCTCATACATCTTACACACCAGGTGAAACAGGTTTGTCATGGCTGGTTCTCCCAGAGACTTCAGTAACTCTGAGGGAATATTATCTACTCCAGGGGCCTTGTTTCGACTAAGGTCTTTCAGGGCTCTGTCAAATTCTTCTCTCAGCACAGTATCTCCTATTTCATCTTCATCTACATCCTCTTCCCTTCCTACAATATTGTCTCGAAGTTCATTTCCTTTGTAGAGCCCCTATATATACTCTTTCCACCTTTCAGCTTTCCCTTCTTTGCTGAGAACTGGTTTTCCATGAGTGTCCTTGATATTCATAGAGCTGTTTTTCTTATCTCCAAATGTTTCTTTTATTTTCCTGTAGGCTATATCTATTTTTCCCCTATTTATACATTCTTCTACATCCTTGCATTTGCCTTCTAGCCACTCCTGCTTAGCCATTTTGCACTTCCTGTCAATCTCATTTCTTAGTCGTCTGTACTCCATTTTGCCTGTTTCATTTACTGCATTTTTATATTTTCTCCTTTCATCGATTAAATTTAGTATCTCCTGTGATATCCAAGGAGTTTTTGTAGGTCTTGCCTTTCTACCTATTTTGTCCTCTGCTACCTTCACTATTTCATCTCTCAATTTTACCCATTCCTCGTCTACTGTTTTATTTTCCCCTGTTTCTGTCAATTGTTGCCTAAAGCTCCCTCTGAAATTCTTAAGAACCTCAGGTTCCTTCAATTTATTCAGGTCCCTCTCCTTATTTTCCTACCTTTTTGTAGTTTTTTTCAGTTTCAGTCTACAGTTCATATCCAACAAGTTATGGTCAGAGTCTATATCTGCCCCTGGGTATGTCTTACACTGTAAAACCTGGTTCCGAAATCTATGTCTTACCATTATAAAATCTATCTGGTATCTCCCGGTGTCTCCTGGTCTCTTCCACGTATACAACCTTCTTTTGTGATTCTTGAACCAGGTGTTTGTTATAACTAAATTATGTTCAGTGCAAAATTCTACCAGGCGGCTTCCTCTTTCATTCCTTTTGCCCAGACCATATTCACCTACTATCTTCCCTTCCCTTCCTTGTCCTACTACCGAATTCCAGTCTCCCATAATAATTAAGTTTTCCTCTCCTTAATAGTCTGAATAATTTCCTTTAGCTCCTCATATATTTCTTCGATTTCCATAACAGCTAATAAGGGATAATGCTAATTTAGAAGTAGAGTTCCATAACAAATTCTATATAACAGTAGCTATTTACAGAGCACCTAAATCATCTAGAAGCTCTGTTGGATTATTTAACAGGAAGAAACAAAGAAATCTTGGTTGCTGGTGACTTAAATACAGATTTTCTTATGCAGTCTTCCAGTAAACGTTTATTGCAGTCAGTAACATTATCTTTCAATCTAACTCATACTGTAAATATTCTAACTAGGGTAACTAAATCCTCTAGGACAGACATTGATATTATTTTATAGACAAATCAAAGAAAAAAAATCATATCACAAAACTAATAATCAATGCCCTATCTGATCATGACATGCAACTCTTGTTTTAGGTATTGATTCTAAGTAGACTATGAAGACTGCTAAATCTGCATACAGGAGTGTAGTCAAGCCACCAAAAATTGAGTATTTTAGAAAACTTCTCAAAAATATGAGCTGGAAAGATGTGTATAGTGCCGATAACATGAATGAAAAATACAACATATTCATTAATAATGTCAGTATCGTGTTTGAAAACTGCTTCCCTCTAAAAGTAGCTCAAATTAAACAGAAGTCTATAATAAAATCACGGATAACACAAGGAATAAAGATTTCATGTAAGACAAAAAGGAAAATGTATCTATCAGCCAAGTGTAGCTCCAATGATGATGATGTAGCTAAATATAAAGAATACTGTAAAACATGAAAAAAAAGTAATTCAGACATCTAAACAAATGCACTATGAGAAGAAGATAGCATTGTCAGTCAACAAAATAAAAACAATATGGGATATAGTGAAAGAGGAGACTTGTAGAACCAGAAAGTAACAAGAGCAGAGAGCATTAAGAGTAGATAATATATTAGAAACTGATGGCCATAGTGTGGCAAATCTATTTAACAAGTACTTTATATATGTTACTGATAGGATTGGATTGTCAGGGTCAGTAAATAATGCCCTTGTATATCTGAAACTAGCATCTACAAATAACTTCGGGAACATGAATATGTCACTGACTTAACCACAATAAATAATTTCCATAATAAAATTTTTAAAAACAAAGAAATATCAACACAGTTAATTAAAACCTGTTCTTGTGAATTTAGCACAATTTTAAGTTATTTGTGTAACCAGTCTATTATAACTGGAACGTTTCCTGATTGGCTAAAATATGCGGATATTAAAGCTCTATCCCTGCCAGGTCCTAGGATTTTTATCTGTCACTTTCCACTTCTTTCACCTCTGGCAGTATTGCGCATGTGAAAAATACCGAGTAGCACCGTGGTTCGGAACCCACGTTAAACTGTAGGTCCCCCTATAACTGGCTGGGTAAGTCAGTTCGAAGGTCGGAGGAAGGCAATGGCATACCACCTCCAAACGGGACCATGCCTAGTAAAGCACTGTGGTGTTCAAACCAATCTTCGGATTGTTGACTGATTTACCTTATTGAAGAAAGGAGATAAAATGATACCATCAAAATACAGACCGATTTCACTGTTGCCAGCATTCTCGAATATTCGTGAATACGTCATGTACGAGCAGCTTCTTAACCTCCTAACCACAAATGACAGACTGTCCAGAACACAGTTTGGATTTCTGAAAGGTTCCGATATCAAGAAATCTATTTGCACCTACAGTGAGAATGTACTTAATTCATTAGATAATAAATTACAAGCAGTAGGTATGTCCTGTGATTTGTCAAAGGTATTTGATTGTGTGAACCACAATATCTTTTTAAGTATATTGGAAAGCTATGGTGTCACGCGCAGTGCTGCAAAATGGTGCAAGTCGTACCTCGCTAACAGGAAACAAAGGGTGTCAGTGCAAGGGACTAGTGAATTAAGCCATCAGTCATCATCGGGTTGGGAAATAATTACATGTGGTATCCCACAAGGATCCATCTTACGGTCATTGCAGTTTTGTGTGTACATTAATGAGCTCTCATCAGGTACTGCCAGAAGCAGACTTCGTTTTATCTGCAGATAATGTAAGTACTGCAATAAATAGCATGTCGAGCATAGTTCTAAGAAGATCAGCATATGATATATAAATGGTTTAAAGCTACCTCATTGACATTAAACTTTGAAAAGACTCACTACATGCAGTTCAGAGCATGTAAGAGGTTTCTGTCCAGCATATGCATAAAGTATGAAGAAGAGGTTGACAGTATTAAAATCCAGGAATTACAGCTTAATAATAAATTCAGTTGTGAGGAGCGCACCACAGAACTGCAGAAACGACTTAACAAATCTGTATTTGCAATACGAGTGTTATCAGATGTAGAAGACATACAAATAAAAAGCTTGCATACTTTGCTTACTGTCATTCCATAATGTCGTTTGGTATGAGTCCAAAAGCGAGTAATACGTATTATTTGTGGAGAAATTTCACGGACATCCTGTAGAAGCCTCTTCAAATAACTGTGTACATTAAATACTGCCTCTCAGTATATTTATTCCTTGATGAAGTTTATCATAAATAAACTCTTCAAATAACTGTGTATATTAAATACTGCCTCTCAGTATATTTATTCCTTGATGAAGTTTATCATAAATAAAATATCCCTTTTCCCAACAAACAGCTCAGTTCATACATACAATACTAGTAACAAGGACTTAAAAGCACTTACTTTAGTTCAAAAAGGGGTACACTACTCAGGAACACATATTTGCAATAATTTACCAGCAACCTCAAAAAATTTAGCTACAAATAAAGTTCACTTTAAGCGGAGCCTAAAAGACTTTCTAGTGGCCAACTCCTTCTACTCCACTGATGAATTCTTAAATAGAACCAAATGATGCATTTACCTGTATTCATACTGTTAGTATTATTATATTATCAGCTTGTAAAAAATGTATATACCTGTATTAGTATTATTGTATTATCAACTTAAAAATGACGTGTTCCACATCCACAGGGATCGCCTCAATACGGATCTATGGAGCGAACCAGTTAATCTAATCTAAGATATTGCATCTCAATATGTAAGTGAACAGACTGTGGATGAAGCAGAATACATTATGCAGTATGTAGAGCTTAGTCCTTCAAAAAGCACTGGACAAAACGATAGGCGGATCATTTGAAATATCTAGATTCTCCAGTATTGTCATCGGCAAGATGAACTAAAATGGTTTGATGACTTTCTGTCGATTTTACAGGGTGGAGGCAATAACATTACGAGGAACCGAGGTAGTGGTAACAACACGACGTTGCTGTAGCGGGGATTGATGTTGATTTGAATTTACTGTCCAAAAGAATTACACAAGCAGTTGCAGTCCCATAATGTAGTGAGCAGATACTGCAACGAAGAGAGAATCATAGGAAGGTTGGAAGTGGGACAGACACAAAGAGAGGTGGCTGCAGCTGTTGAAGTGTCCCAAAGTGCAATTTCAAGGACCTGGACGCGATGTCATACAATTAGAACCGTTAAGAGAAGGCAAAGCCAAGGCTGTCCACGGGTGACATCAGCAAGAGATGACCGTTATCTCCGGTTAACAGCCCGTCGAGACAAGAGCCTGAATCCAATTAACTGCAACGCACCTTCCAGGCAGCAACAGGGCGCGCAATATCAACACAAACCGTCCGAAATCGCCTTCGAGATTGTGGCATCTATGCACGGAGGCCTATGTTGTGCTCCACTAAAACCACGACTCCGTTTACCAGCAATAACAGAATGGAGGAACATCAGGATTCGAGTCGTAACGTATGGCGCCGGGTTCTGTTCACATATGAGTCAAGAGTTTGTGTTCAGCTGGACAATCGTCATTCCCATCTTGAGAGAACATGGAACTCTGAATATTCGTCCTTATGTGCATTAAACATCACCATATCATGGTCGTGGACGAATGGTGTAGGCAGGAGTCAGTATTAACGGACGTACGGACCTCTATGTGGTTCAGAATGGCGGTTTGACTGCTCGGAGATATAGAGACGAAATCCTTCTACCTAAGCTGGTGCCACAGGAGATGGGTTCCTTCTGGTGGACGATAACGGTCATCTCCACAGATCTGCAATGGTGGTCAGCATGCTAGAAGCTGAGGGGATTGAACGAATGTAGCTAGCTTGTTCAGCGGACTTAAACCTGATTGAGCAGCATTCTGGGATGCACTTGTTAGGCGCGTCGCAGGCAGACTAGCACCTCCCACAACTTTCGCAGAGTTGGATAATGTACTCATGGAACAATGGCCAAATATCCCTCAAGAGCTGATTGATAATCTCGTAATGACCATACCACGCAGGTGTGCAACTTAACTGGCCGTCATAGGTGCTCACACACCATATTGGGCAACGAGAATGACTTTTTTACTGTTATGGTAGCCCCATGGTGTCTCGCTCTAAGTAAACGCCTTCTATACCTCTAGTAAAAAGTTGAGACAGCCAAATATGGCACTGTATCACACAAAAATTACAATTGTGGCCAGTACCTGAATAAAATACGTTACCATGTGTATATTGTGTATGATGTCGCACATGATCCCCTAATTGTTTTGAGCAGTGTATTTCACATGTGTAAGGGGTCTCTAATTCCAGACTGCCTTTTATTTAATGAACGTATTCGGTATTGTTTAAGTTTGATTCAAAATGATCAGCTATCGGTGGGCCTCCCTGTCTCGGTTCTGCGGGGCCTCTACATCTCGAAGCTGCCGCGCACTCTCAGGCCACCTGTCGCGGATTTCGCGGCCGTTCCCGCCGGAGATTCGACACCTCTCTCTGGCATGGTTGTGTGTATTGTCCTTGGGATAAGTTAGTCTTACTAGTGTGTAAATCTAGGGCTGTTGACGTCAGTAGATATGTCCCTTGTTAATAAAAATATATAAATAAATAAAAAAGAATGGGCTCTTTCGAGATAGGAGTGGCCCCAGGCCACTGTTAAGTAGCCTCACAGCAAAGATCTGCATCACTGCGATCCGAGTTGTTATGCCGTCAATACGTGTTCCCTTGGGTTATACTCTAATTCCAGATCTTACCTACCGTGTAGGCGCCATGTCGACATATTTTTGCGAAGTGCTACACAGTGGCGGCTGATATGAAAGAGCACAAGAGCACGTGAACACACTAATTTTCGACAAGTTAAATGTATTTATTGGTTATTTTCCTTTGAAGGCAGGTAAATGCAATACAGATACGGTAATATGATTTATACGCCACTTAAATCTCCCGCACTATCCTGCATTGTTACTCCACCAGCAATGTGAAACTTGGCAACAAAGTCATGAGAACAACTCCTCTGTGCTCATTTTAAGGAACTTCTGCGCATGCGCGAATGGAATGACGTCATTGCGTTACCGGTGAAACACACAGGGCTTTGATGAACAATGAGCACAGATTCCGTGTGCTCAGCTGCCCCGTAACATTTAACCATAAGTTTACGTCATTGCCACTAGACGGTAGCACATTGCGTCAAACATTTTTTTCCCGTCTGGAAGAATCCCGCTAGATGGTACGCTAGCCGTAGACACGTAAACTCTAGTTTTACCGAAATCTCACCATAAATAACTGCTAAACAGCACTAAATGCGTTCGCATCAGAAATGTAAAGTAATGGTGCTTGGTCTCGTGATGCATAACAGGATCCATTTAACCCTAAAATGTACTTCATTATGTACAAAGCAACAAAGTTCCATGAAAACATTTCTGTCGCCAGACAAACAGTTGTATATTATTATTATCATTGTTGGCAGCAGGGCCGACGCAAGGCACGTGCGAAACGTGCGGCCGCACGGGGCGGCACTTTCCGAGGGGCGGCAAATCTGCCGCCCGCCTTTTTTTTATTTTTGTAGGACAAACTCAACGTTCGTGCCCAAGAGGGGATTCGAAAGCAACCCTCGGAAGGAGCGGCTTCGGGAAACGTGACAAGGGGCTACGACTTCCTACTGGTCGCCCCTGTTGAATACGGGGAGGGAGGAGGACTGATTTCTTCCTCGCCACTGTAGCAGCACCGTCGTGTTCACGCCGTAGGAACACAGAGTGGGAAGCAGTCTGGCGTACACGCCAGTATTTTTATGGAGCGTTGCCAGTCTGTTACGCGCCTTGCGTTTACTCACAAGTAATATTGCAGAAGACGAAATCTAATTTGGAGATTCAAATGCAATGTTCGATACTGCGATTATGTGTAAAGTCTCAAGCAATTTTGCTAAGCCCTTCAATGGCAGTTTCCGAGTGTTTTATTCTTCCCGCATTGTGGATAAAACTGGTTGAACATTATTAGTCAAACATGTCCAACACCTACGATGACTAGAGGTATTCCGAATGGGTAAATACGCGGCGAGTAATTACAAGGGATAAAGACATTGTTAGTAAGCATGGCATAAGTTGGGTTTCGATGTATTTTTCAAAATTTTTGCTATCCCTCTCTGAGTGATAGTCAAACGTTTTGGTTTTTGAGCCATGAAACACCTGTTTGCACCTGCATGAACAACAATTAAACTGTGACCGCCACTTTTGTTTGGCACACTATCACTTTACCAACATTTATTTATTGTATACGGTTTTCCGTTGAATACATTATCTATTCACAACAATTGAAAAATGTTTATTTACGCTAATTTTGTAAGTTCATTCTGCGCGGGATTAACCGAGCGGTCTAAGGCGCTGCAGTCATGGAGTGTGCGGCTGGTCCCCGCGGAGGATCGAGTCCTCCCTCCGGCATGGGTGTGTGTGTTTTGTCCTTAGGATAATTTAGGTTGAGTAGTGTGTGTGAGATTAGGAACTGATGACCTTAGCAGTTAAGTCCCACAAGGCTTGTTAAAATTGGCTATAGTTCTTCAGTCAGGTTTTACTCTATTTTTGAGCTGTGCCCAACGACTGTTTTGTTCAAATCTGTAGAGAATGTCACTAATCAGTCGCATTTTTTGTTTTTATTTTCCAGATCTACATATATTTCGGGTACAGTGTGGCTATTCTCAATGCTTTATGCTTACATCTATACCGTCAGGCTGAACGTAACTGTCAACCTGGCGGTTTACATGTAAGCACATATTAAAAGCTTTTGACACTGGCCGCAGTGGAGTAGGCGAGTGGTCTAATGCGCCTCGCTGCGGAAGTTCGAGTCCTCCCTGGGGCATGGGTGTGTGTGTTGTCCTTAGGTTAGTTTACCTAGGTTTAAGTAGTTTGTAAGCTACGGACTGATGAACAAGCAGTTTGGTCCGATAGATTTACAAACATTTGAACACTTTTGAGACTGGACACTCAGCGGCCGAAACCTAGGTAGATCTGAAAAGTAAAAACAAAAATTTCGATTGATTGCTGACATTCCCTATAGATTTGTTTAAATGAAATTCCACAAACGTTTTGAAAAACAAAAATCGTGGGGTGGGGGCTGGGGGGGGGGGGAGCGGGCGGCAATTAAGCAGCTCGCACGGAGCGGCACTTGGGCTTGCGCCGGCCCTGGTTGGCAGTATTCGCAACACTTAATAATGATAATTGTTATATAGCCGACACGGCTTAATTCCAGAATAGCCGACAGATGCATAGTTCAGCCAGTTTGTTAGCCAGTCGATTGATAGTATGAATGCTATGTTAAACGAAAATTATTTATTGACCGGACAATGTTACATCGAGAACTTGTCAGCCATAGAGAAGGAACAGCATTAATTAATTTCCCCAAATAAGCCGCGAATTCCGAATGCTACGATAAAAGAGAATTAGGCCTATTGATTTATTGACCGGACAGCTTAGCTACATTGCTTGTTTAATACGAAACAGAAAACAGCTGTCGCTGCCTATAATTTAATTGACTATTTGAAACATACCACGATTGGTCGCCTTCATTCCCGCGGGTTCACGACTGTTGCCAACATTCCACGCAACGTATGTGGCGACTATTTTGGAATTTAACTGCTGACACTATTTAAGACTTTTCAGTTTGTGAACACCCTAAATTTATATTCACGAGCCGCCACTGGTGCTACAGGCTGTAAAAGGTCGATAAGAGATAGATAATTAGTTGGAGAAACACTTACTGATCTTGTTACTTGTTAGTTGTTGCAGTCATATCATTCGGAATTACGATGGCGACTAGTAATTACGATCGTATCCGACAGACAACACCTCCTATTGCCGCTAAGGCAACATTCAATGTTTCACTGCATGCACCGTCACCTTCAATTACGTATTTTATTTCATATTTCTTTTAAGTGTCCTCTGATTATTGTGTGCGGTTTTCCTACAATGTTTGTTGGCCCATCTTCAGTATTTTTACCTATTCCAGTCGTGAGAGCTTCATTATTAAGACAAGCCAATGGATACAATACAATTCTGGCATCGGTTGTACAGTTTTTGGAAACTGTCATCAAACGAATGTTGTGCAATCGCCCCAAGCACTGAGGTCACGCGTTGTTGGATCTCCGCAACCGTTGCGAAGCGTAAGTATTTCAGGGCTAATTTAAGGCGGGGAAACAGAAAGACGTCTGCCGGCGCCAAATCTGGATAATAAGGAGGGTGTGGAAGCTCAGTGATGTTGCGTCTAGCGAGAAAGTCGAGCACGCGGATCGCAGTGTGCGGACGGGCATTGTCGTGCAGGAAATTCCACTGTCCACTCCGGTAGCGTTCTGGCACAGTTTTTACTCACTGCTTCAACACCATACGATTGCACTAACATCACATGGGTCTCCGTCACCGTTTTGCCTAATTTGAAACAAAACTTGATGTTAACGCGTTGCTCCATTTTGCGCTCCATGTTGCAATGACACGAGTTCTCACACTGAACCTGTTAGCTGGGTCGCAGCTAGGGATTGCGGTTATCGCTGAAACAACCGGTTTTCGGTTAAACCGGTTCTTTTCATCTCCAGTTTAACCGCACCGTAAAAATTGTTCAAGGTAACCGGTTTTTTAAATAACCGGTTTTCGGTTTTTATTGCTATTATTTCCAGTAGAGTTCGAACGAAACATATTTTGCGGCCGAAACAGAAACCGTAATCGTCGGTTCTTCTAGTTTAGGCCGAAACCGAAACTTACGACATTTAGTTAAAATTTATGTAAATTTACGTTATACGACAAATCACTAGTCTTTCCATATTTTCCCCTCCCAATACTACGCCTTCTTGAGTGTGTGTAAGCCTAGCCAGGAGTCCGTAGAAGACGATATACGAAACATACAGATTTACTGGCCTAGTATTTCCATCCGGCAGTTGCGAATATTGAGCCAACCACTCCTTACTTAAGTTGGACTTGTGAGCCAGCACATACGAATATCTCGTTATATACACTATATATATATATATATGCTACCTACATCGGTGGCCACCAACAACGATTCTCGCTCAATATTCGTGGCCGTTGTCAAATATCACACAGGGCGTTATTTGCTGCCTGCTCGTGCACGTTACAGTGCGAGATCTGTTGCCACAGGTATTGGAGACTGTGGTCCTTGCTATTCGTGAAAAGAAGTGGTTGCAGCACGACGGTGCACCAGCCGACTTCCATGTTAACTAACACGCGTTAAGACATTTACCTCACTGGGAAACGAGACGCCTTGGTCTGAATATACTTAGCTACCAACCTCATTACTTCAAAAATGTTCAAATGTTTGTAGAGCTTATGGGACTTAACTACGGGGTCATCAGTCCCTAAACTTACAAACTACTTATGAACTAGCTAATACTAAGGACTGCACAAATATCCATGCCCGAGGGGGTATTCGAACCCCCGATCGTAGTGGCCGTGCAGAATGTGACTGGCGCGCAGCACCGCTCGGCCACCGCGATCGGCCTCATTACTTCAAATGTGACTCTATATTGGGATGATGTCTATCAGCGTTTCATAAACTTGTTTTAGCACATCAGTTAGCTACACGCTTTCTGTTGTTTTATAATTTATTTGTCGGTGTAATGCTGTAGACACACAAATGTGAGAATACATTTATGTGTTCCAGAAGTAATTAACCCTCTCAGATAACGAAAACATAATATTCCTCAATCTGTAAATCGCAGGAGAAATTACAAGATGTTCAACACAGAAAAAGTTACAAATTTTGCACGTATAGATTTTATCATAGACTAATTATCCGCAACATCGGTCGATTTTTTGTTGCATATGTGAATAAATTCCGTCTTGGACGGCCAAATTAAATCTGAATATTCTTCATTGTGAGATTTTTTTCTTCATGGTTCTACCATTTACAATAATTATAACTACAGAAATATAGAATATGAATCTTGGCTTCCTCTTCTAATTTCGCTGATAATTTCTTCTCCGGATGCAGACAAGTAGACTAGACGGTGAGTAAGGATCCCTTTGCAGGTGTCTTAGTCGACTACTTCCGGCAAACAAGTTGTCAAGTAGGAAACATGCCGAGACGTTGTTACAAATTGGCGAGTGTACTCTGCTCATACGCCAATTAGACCTCATCTGAAAAAAATTGTTACAAATGCTGTAAATTTTTTACTTTCTCGTTTACTATGGCAGGGGTGCCGACAAGGAACGGCATTATAATATTGTACTTTTGAAAATTGCTGCAGATGTCTAAATATGAAGCGTGGTTGTAGAGAATTGTCAGAGATTCACGACGAATCATACATCCTTTAAGTTACAGTTGAGCATAGCACTGGCTTAATTCACATTTATATTACATCAACACGTTCCCCTGGATGCTGATGACCTAGCCGTTTAGCGCCCTAAAACACCAACCAGCACCAACAACAACAAGTTTCCCATTATTTTCGGTAAATTTTGTCTCCTGAATCTACATTTACGCATTGAAATTCATAATTATTCAACGGTACTGGTTGATGTTGTGACTGACTTACGAAAATTAATTACTAAATTTCATGAATTACAGTTGTCACATTTACACACATAATAGCCGGGGCGGCGTGGCCGAGCGCATTGAGGCGCTATGCTCCATTACGTGAGGTCATTCCCCGTCGAGGTTCGAATTTCCCCTCGGGCATGGATGTTTGTGCTGTCTTTAGTATACGATGGTTTGTAAGTTTAGGGACTGATGACCGCGCAGTTAAGTTCCAGTTCCATAAGATTTACAAACATTTGAACTTTTTTTTCCAGAAGCATTTTTTTTTTTTTTTTTTCAGAAGCATTTTCTCCATAGTCAGGTGCGCATAAGATTTATAACATCTAGATGAGGGCAAAGGTCGTGATAATGAAAATAACTTACCATAATTTCTTCAGTCCTAAGTCGGCAGTATTTCGCCACATAACCTGATCTAACTAATAAAACGATTGATTTTCAAAGACGTGTACAGCACGCATGATAAACTTTTGTTCTGAATAAACTCGACCGAAGACAAAATCGCGTGAAGTCTTGTAAATTAACGTTGTACAGATTAAAATTTTCAAGAACATAACTTATGGTACATAAAATGAATGTAAAATAATTCATTACGCCACAATATGTACAGTAATATTTATGTAACATATTCACAATAAAAGCTTACTAGAGATATAAAACAATTACAGTTAGCCACTGTGGACATTATGGAGTCAATTAAAATATTTTAATGGATGTACATAAAAATAATGACATGGTAAGAAAGAATGAAGTCAAAATATCGTTCTCTGCTTTTATACAGTGATGTGAGACAGAGGGATAAGGGAAAATACGTATATAATACCAGTAGATGATATTTTAATTTGAATCTTATTTACCACGTGACAATTTGGTGTAAATTTATTGAAATAACGTAGTTGACTAACTATTCCCAATAGTGTCTAACTGTGTTTTATTATATTCCCGAGCTCTTCAGTGAATATATTACTTCTGAAAATAGCACTTCTCGCTGAAACTGGTAGTGTTAGTAAGCGAGAGCATGTTGAAAAATATGTCTCCTAGTCTGATTTTCCCTCTCAACGTCGCTTGAGGTACTGCATGCATGCAGATTACTCGCTAGGTTTTCCTGCTTCACTGTGTACTTGAAAGGGAATGTCATTCCTTAGGCGGATGGGCAGATGGATGCACTGCCATGAATGGACTCAACGCGGGACACTCCTATGAACACGTGTTTATCTCAGAAATTATGCGTTTCCAGATCCACGTTTATTGGAAGTATTTTTCTTGTTTCGATGTGTACTACCACCCCTCAAAGCATTCGACAACTTATTTAATACCCTGTATATAGCATCATGATGAGTATATTAGTAATAAACTAGAGGACCCGTGCGAATACTTCGCACCGTTAGCAGAATGACAAAAAAAAAGTTGGGAAAAATGGAAGTAAATTCGAATGTTCACGCATAGCTTTCTTCAAAATCAATCAATGCATGTGTTTAAAAGCACAAATGAAAGAGCTTGATCCGTTGAGTGTTGTTAGGTCAAAAAGAACTGCGTACCCTAATTTGAACTGAAGATATCGTAAAACAAACCGATCAAAATATTCAGTGCAAGGACAGAAGGATACCACGCTTGAATAAAAATAAAGGATGGAGAGACTGAAGTTAATTATGATACTTGATGACAAATCTGCGAATGAATACCTTTCGTTTAAAGCAAAAATGAAGGAAATCGTTCGGATAGAACGGCCTGATCGACTGACTTAAGTTTACAGTAAGGACATCCCCATAAGAAATATACAGAAGGAAATCGCGTTTGAGTATAGAAAAAGGAAGGCGAGAGTTATGTAAATTCTGATACTTGATGACACATCTGTGGATGAATACCTTTCGTTTAAAACAAAAATGAAGGAAATCGGCCGGGTAGTTTGGTCTGGACGACTGACTTTAGTTTTCGTACATTCTTTTAATATATAAGATCTTGATGACATAAAAGTTTTCTGGGTTTTGTACCGCTTCATGATGTAAGGCTATTACTTTAAAAAACCGACGTTTCGGCCAACGTTACAGTGACCTTCATCTGGGTATAGCTAGATGAAGGCCACTGTAACGTTGGCCGAAACGTCGGTTATTTAAGTAATAGACTTACATCATGACGCGGTACAACACCCAGAAAACTTTTATGTCATCTGACTCTGGCCGCGGAAGCCTACGTAATTATAAAAATGTTCAAATGTTTGTTAAGCTTATGGGACTTAACTACGGGGTCATCAGTCCCTAAACTTACAAACTACTTATGAACTACCATATACTAAAGACGGCACAAATATCCATGCCCGAGGGGGGATTCGAACCCCCGACAGTAGTGGCCGTGCAGACCGTGACTGAAGCGCCTCAGTCTCCTCGGCCACCGCGGCCGGCATGGAATTATATAAGATCTTGTTTTACTTAAAACTTGTAAGAATTTTCATATGAAAAATTCGCTGGTATCACTTTTCCCACCCCCCATGAACCACAGACATTGCCGAGGTGGGGTGGCTTGCGTGCCTCAACGATGCAGATTGCCGTACCGTAGGTGCAACCACAGCGGAGGGATATCTGTGGAGAGGCCAGACAAACGTGTGGTTCCTGAAGAGGGGCAGCAGCCTTTTCAGTAGTTACAGGGGCAACAGTCTGGATGATTGACTGATCTGGCCTTGTAACATCAGCTAATGTGGCTTTGCCACACAGCTACTGCGAACGGCTGAAAGCAAAGGGAAACTACAGCCGTTGCTTTTCCCGAGGACATGCAGCTCTACTGTATGAACATATGATGATGGCATCCTCTCGGGTAAAATAGTCCCCCATTCGGATCTCCGGGCGGGGACTACTCAGGAGGATGTTGTCATCAGGAAAGATAATACTGGCATTCTACGGATCGGAGCGTGGAATGTTAGATCCCTTAATCGGGTAGGAAAATTAGAAAATTTGAAAAGGGAAATGGTTAGGTTGAAGTTAGATATAGTGGGGATTAGTGAAGTTCGGTGGCAGGATGAACAGGATTTCGGGTCAGGTGAGTACAGGATTATAAATACAAAATCAGTTGGGGGTATCACAGGAGTAGGACTGATAATGAATAAGAAAATAGGAATGCGGGTAAACTACTATGAGCAGCACAGTGATCGCGTTATCATTTTCAAGATAGATACGAAGCCAACACCGACAACAGTAGTCCAGGTTTATATGCCAACTAGCTCTGCCGATGATGAGGAGATAGAAGAAATATATGAGGAGCTAGAGGAACTTTTTCAGACAGTTAAGGGAGAGGAAAACTTAATTGTGATGGGAGACTGGAATTCGGTAGTAGGAAAAGGAAGAGAAGGAAAAATAGTAGGTGAATATGGACTTTGCAGGAGGAATGAAAGAGGAAGTCGCCTGGTAGAATTTTGCACGGAACATGATTTAATCATAACAAACACGTGGTTTAAGAATCACAAAAGAACGTTGTATACGTGGAATAGACCAGGAGACACCGGAAGGTATCAGATAGATTTTATAATGGTAAGACATAGATTCCGGAACCAGATTCTAAACTGCAAGACATACCCAGGGGCAGATATAGGCTCTGACCATAACTTGTTAGTCATGAACTGTAGGCTGAAACTGAAAAAACTGCAGAAAGGTAGGAAAATAAGGAGATGGGACTTAGAAAAATTGAAGGAAAGTGAAGTTCTGGAGAATTTCAGAGCGAGATTTAGGCAACAATTGACAGAAAGAGGGGGAAATAAAACAGTAGAAGAGGAATGGGTAGCATTGAGAGATGAAATAGTGAAGGCAGCAGAGGACAAAATAGGTAGGAAGGCAAGACTAACAAAAAATCCTTGGATATCACAGGAAATACTAAATTTAATAGATGAAAGGAGAAAATATAAAAATGCAGTAAATGAAACCGGCAAAATGGAGTACAGACGACTAAAAAATGAGATTGACAGGAAGTGCAAAATGGCTAAGCAGGAGTGGCTAGAAGCCAAATGCAAATCTGTAGAAGAATGTATAAGAAGGGGAAAAGTAGAAACCGCCTACAGGAAAATAAGAGAGACATTTGGGGACAAGAAAAGCAACTCTATGAATATCAAGAACTCGGATGGGAAACCAGTTCTCAGCAAAGAAGGGAAAGCTGAAAGGTGGAAAGAGTACATAGAGCAGCTCTACAAAGGAAATGAACTCAGAGACGATGTTGTAGGAAGGGAACAGGAAGTAGATCAAGATGAAATAGGAGATACTATACTGAGAGATGAATTTGACAGAGCGTTGAAAGACCTAGGTCGAAACAAGGCCCCAGGAGTAGATAACATACTCGCAGAGCTATTAAAGTCTCTGGGAAAGCCAGCCATGACAAGACTATTTGAACTGTTGTGTAGGATGTATGAGACAGGCGAAACACCCTCAGACTTTAAGAAAAATGTAATAATCCCGATTCCAAAGAAATCAGGCACAGACAGGTGTGAAAATTACAGATCCATCAGTTTGATAAGTCATGGTTGCAAAATTTTAACACGAATTATCTACAGGAGAATGGAAAAGCTGGTAGAAGCTGACCTCGGGGAAGATCAGTTTGGATTCTGGAGGAACATAGGAACCCGGGAGGCAATACTCACTTCACGTCTTATCTTAGAAGATAGATTAAGGAAACGCAAACCTACATTTTTAGCTTTTGTAGATTTGGAGAAAGCGTTTGACAATGTTGATTGGAATACACTCTTTCAAATTCTGAAGTCAGCAGGGGTAAAATATAGGGAAAGGAGAGTTATTTACAACTTGTACAAAAGCCAGACCGCAGTTATTAGACTCGAAGGGCATGAAAGGGAATCATCAGTTGGGAAGGGAGTAAGACAGGGTTGTAGCCTTTCTCCGATGTTATTCAATTTGTACATCGAGCAGGCGGTGAAGGAAAGCAAGGAAAAATTTGGAATAGGGATTAAAGTTCAGGGGGAAGAAATAAAAACATTGCGTTTTGTTGATGACATTGTAATTCTATCAGAGACAGCAAAGGACCTGGAAGAGCAGTTGAATGGAATGGACAGTGTGTTGAAGAGAGCGTATAAAATGAACATTAACAAGAGCAAAACAAAAATAATGGAATGCGGTCTTAGAAAATCAGGCGATGCTGAAGGAATTAGATTAGGTAACGAAACAATGAAGGTGGTAGATGAGTTTTGTTACTTGGGTAGTAAAATAACATGCGACTGTCGTAGTACAGAGGATACAAAATGCAGAATGGCAATGGGAAGAAAAGCATTTTTGGAAAAGAGAAATTTGCTAACATCGAATATTAATTTAAGTGTAAGGAAGTCTTTTCTGAAGGCATTTGTGTGGAGTGTTGCCTTGTACGGGAGTGAAACATGGACGATAGGTAGTGCGGACAGGAAGAGAATAGAGGCTTTTGAAATGTGGTGCTACAGAAGAATGCTGAAGATTAGGTGGGTAGATCGCATAACTAATGAAGAGGTACTGAACAGAATTGGTGAGAAAAGGAATTCTTGGCATACTCTGACTAAAAGAAGGGATCGCTTGGTAGGACACATTCTTAGACATCGGGGAATCGTAAATTTAGCATTGGAGGGAAGTGTGTGGGGTAAAAATCGCAGAGGGAGACCAAGAGACGCGTATAGTACGCAGATTCAAATAGATGTGTGTTGTCGTTCTTATGAGGAGATGAAAAGGCTTGCTCAGGATAGAGTAGGGTGGAGAGCTGCATCAAACCAGTCTCCGGACTGAAGACCATAACAACAACATCACTTTTCAGCACTCCCTCGTATTATACATATTTCAGCTGTAGTGATTTAATAAGTTATTATGCAAACATTTAGAAAGATCGCATAATTCCAATTGTTACTTTGTCAGTTTTAAGGGGAAAAAATCAAATATAATCAAGGGAGCAGTTTCGTTGCTAACATTTTTGTGGAGTATTGCACATTAATGGTTCTTCTATGGATTCAGAGAAGCCGTTAGCACCGGAGTGCTGTTACGAGTTATTTCAGTCCGTTGTCACTGGGCGGCGTACCTTAAGAACTGGACTGGACGGCGTTTGAGAAACCTGTTCTGAATTGGCAGCGGCTGCTGTGGTTAGGTGAACGGCGGTTGGCACACCGCACTGCCCCGGGTGCTATTACTACAACCCGCCTCCCTTCTCCAAAGACCACACCGCACGCTCACGTACGACACCCAGCACAGCTGACGCTGTTCGCATTTTAATAACGTCATTCAGCCCTGCTCTCACGTCCTATGTGCTTTGCTTCCGTATACCACATCTTTAAACTTTATACAGTTTATTTTCGACATCAGACACAAGTATAACATTGAACAGCCGCTCATCATAATCATCTACACAACAAAGCTGCAGTTAACACGCAACCTTCACAGTTCAAGAAATAACGGTGTCATTTTCAGTGGCTTTACTTAAACTGAGCGAGATAACGTAGTCAGGCTGCAGCTTAGGGAAACGTACCGCAAATTCTGAAATAAAATGGAGAAATGTGTTTCAATGGCCTTCTTGTAATTATAAAGGATATCAATGTATTATTGGCTGTAAGCATTATAGCCTTCTTTAGGAATACGTGTTATTTGCCAAGGTAGCAATCATAGATACATGATTTATTAGTTTCGATCAGATGAATGGCTATTTTCTGATCCAATAAAGGATAAATTTGACCACTGAAAAAAAGCAGGGCCGCTGAGAGTAGGCACTGGGCCCGGGACTGGATGTGCGATTGGGCCCCATAACCAAAAACACCCGCGGTGGAGTAGCCGAGCGGTCTAGGCCCCTTGCTGTGGAGCCCGCGGTTGCTAGCAGTCGGAGGTTCGAGCCCTCCCTGCGGCATAGGTGTTTGTGTGTTTGTCCTTAGGTTAGTTTAAGTTATTCTAAGTAGTTTGTAAGTGTATGGACTGACAACAACATTAGTTAAGTCCGTAGGTTTACAAACATTTGAACATCCAAATTCATTAAGTAAATTTTTTTTTTTAAATATAGATTGAGAAACCCTGAGACGGTTTTTCGTCTAGAATATGTCTTGGACATATTCGAGACGAAAAACCGTCTCAGGGTTTCTCAGTATATATTTAAATTGATATTTATACCATTTTAGCCGTAATGTTCCACTATGTCCATTGCCGAGGTGCTATTCCGCTGCATGGAGAGCCTTGTCAGTAGTGACAATTATCTATGGAACACAGAAGCAGAATTAAAATTTGTGATGTGTGTGTGTGGGGGGGGGGGGGGGGGGGGATCGTACTTAGACTATTCCGAGGCGCCTTGGCCGCTAGAGGTGCGATGGTCTGCCTGGTAAGCATGGAAGTCCGGGTTCGATTCCCGGCCGCACCACAAATTTCAGTTAATTGCTCCAGTCTCATATATTGAAAGAATATACTAAAACTAAAGTCAGTCGGCCAGGCCAAACTACCGGGCCGATTTCCTTCACTTTTCACTTCATAACTCTCGCCTTCCTTTCTCTATACTCAAACGCGATATCCATCTGTATATCTTATGGGGATGTCCTTGATATAAACTAAAATTAGTCGGTCAGGCCATTCTATCCGACCAATTTCCTTCATTTTTGCTTCAAACGAAAACTATTAATCCGCAGGTTTGTCATCAGGTATCAGAATTAACTTTCTCTCCATCCTTTATTGGCCCACTTTAGGTTACGGTAGTAACACTAAGAGTGGGCCTTTGCGATCGCCTTTTGACAGCTCGAAATTTAAATGAAAATAACGACTTAACCGTATATTTGACACGGAAACTCAATACATGAATTTGTAGAGGAGAAATTTCTCTACAACTACTCTCTCTTATGTTGTTTTTTTTTTTTTTTTTTTTTTTTTTTTTTTTCCATATCTCGCATCCTTTCACAGATATTTGCTAAAATAACGGTGGTTTTACTATTTCTGTCTGTCTGTCCGTAACGTGTTCCCACTTTTTAAGTCGAACCGTTCAACGGATCAGCACCAAATTTTACAGACATAATTGTAGGCCGCCAAAGACTAGAACGTACCTTTTCCAAATTTTTCGTACAAAAATACGTTAGTAACAATAAAAAAAGCCATTTGTAATGTAATTGTAATTGCAAACGAACCGTTCATCTGACACGAAAATTGAATAACCGAATTTGTAGGGGAGAAAATTCTCTACAAGTTCACTCTGTTATGTTTTTCAATATATTGCATCATTGCAGAGATATTTGCAAAAATAACGGCGATTTGACGTTGTCTGTCTGTCTTTAACGTGTTCCCACTTTCTAGGTCGAACCGTTCAACCTATCGGCACCAAATATTTTACAGACAAATTGTTGTTCGCTTTTTCATATATTTCGGACAAAAAATTCGTAATGCCAAAAAAGCCTTTTATAATGTAATTATAATTGCAAATAAACCCTTCGTCTGACACGAAAATGGAATAACCGAATTTGTAGAGGTAAAAAGTCTCTACAGCTTTGCTGTCTTATGGTTTTTTTATATCTCGTATCGTTTGAAAGAAATTTGCAAAAATAATGGAGATTTGACACCCTCCTTTGAATTAACGAAAACCAGCCGTTCGGAGATGTCACATGACATTCCTCGCCCTGAACTCTCTCTGGCATACGCCATCTAGCGTTGCATATTTGATGATTTTCTTATTGTAACTTACAAGTTGTCATTTCAAAGCAATGGTGCACTGAAGAATTAACAAAAATACGTCGTTCGTCGTACGAAAATGATAATCTAGTGTCTAAAAATGCCATATTAGAATCAGTTAACAGCTACCATGAATAGTACAAGATTCAAGATTAAGAGCCGGATTTGTAATTGTTGTCCGTAGTGTAGTGGTCAGCGTGATTGACTGTTATGCACATGGTCAGTGGTTCGTAACCCACCATTACCAGAATCTTTTTTTTCCTAAAAGGGTTTCTGGCACTCTTATTAATCAAATAAAGCTTTGTTCTTCAATATTTACAGTTTTGCATACGTAAGATTGCTCCGTCTAAAATGCGGGTTTGTTCTATTTCGTGAACATGTCGTGAAATACTTAACAACGAATTGAACAATGGTCTTCCGAAGCGTATTCACGTAAACTGGGAAGATACTGTAATAATGAATATTCTCAACAACGTTCTGATACTGGTAGTTTCGTATATAAAAGAAGTCCTAGATTTCTGTGGAAAGTGTAGCTCCTTAATGAAACGGAAGGGAAGTGTATACATTGGAACAAATTACCTTGATTATTTTCTTTTCTAAGCAATTATTCACTATTTTTGGAATATACTGAAAGTCATTAACTAGAATCATTGCATTTACTAAAATCTTTGTCTTTGACATGATTGCTATGAGCGCTTTTAACGTAGGGTATTACCTTTCCTGTAGTTCAGATATGACCTCATTCATGTTGCCTTGTTCTGCGCTAAAACGAAGAGCAAATATTCAAACCGTGATTACGTTTCCTTTTACAACTAAAATCAAAACCGGAATGTGGTAAAACTGAATTCCACATAAATCTAGTACTTGATATATATATATACAAAGTTAGTAGTATCATTGCCACGGCGGATTAGCAGTGCGCACTGGGACGCCGTGCTGCGGTGCGCGCGGCCGTTCGCCGTCGAGGGTTCGAGTTTCCCCTCGGGCATGGGTGTTTGTGTTGCCTTTAGGTTAGTTTATCTTAGTTTAAGTAGTTTGTAAGCTACGGACTGATGCCCTAGCAGTTAAGTCCAATCGATTTATAAACATTTGAAGATTTAGTACTGTCATTACGTCTTTTACAATATTCATAGTAACAGTATTTCTCCAGATTATGTACATGTAATATAGAAGTCTATGTTTTCAATTCGTTGGTATGTATTTCATGGCATGTTCTCGAAACAGAACAAATTCACTTTTCAGAGAAAACACTGTTACCTTTGAACAACTCGGAATCTTGCAGAATATAGTTCTGTTCAGTTAACAAGGGTGTACGAAAACATTTTAGGAAGCAAAAGAAAAAAATAGTCAGTGGTGGTCACCATTTTATTCAAATATATATTTCAGGGAGATCGATGCTTTGCGGTCGTTTTTTCATGTTCGTTCTGGGTTATTCGTCGAGAATTTTGCTCAGTTTATTTTTTTATTTTATTTTATTGCAGATGGCGTCGAACCATCTTTCTTTCTCTCTCTTTCATTGGTTCTTCGCTTTGATCGGCACTTTGTGAACGTTGGTTTGTTTTGTTCTATTTTGATCCTTGCATCTTTGGCTCAGTGTTTTCGTTACAGAGGGCGTAGAGCCACCATGCCGGCAATCATCTGACCGAGCGCGCTGAGCCACCCCGCCCAAGCAAGTCCCGAACCACCGTCTAACATGTTCGTACATCACAAATTAATTCCTCGCCCATTACGCTATGGCGAACAGCTGCGAGAATAATCTGTAATTCTCGTACCATCAATGGCAGGTTTTAACTGCTAACATGGAAATTTTAGAAATTAGATTATAATTCATTGTCCTAAGAAAATGTAATTTTGATAATTTTCAGTGCGCCATTGCTTTGAAATGACAACGCTTGAGTTATAATAAGAAAATCATCAAATACAGAAAGAAAGATGGCGTATGTACGCTGTGTTCCATCCAGGCTAGCCGGCCGCGGTGGCCGAGGGGACTGAGGCGCTTCAGTCACGGTCTGCACGGCCACTAGGTCGGGGGTTCGAATCCCCCCTCGGGCATGGATATTTGTGCCGTCCTTAGTTGTAGCTAGTTTATAAGTAGTTTGTAAGTTTAGGGACTGAATACACCGTAGTTAAGTCCCATAGACTATACAAACATTAGAACATTTGAACATCCAGGCTATAGTCACTCGTTCGAAAGTCAAATGTACGCTACGTTCCTTCCAGGCTATAGTCATTCGTAACCAGTACAAGCAAAGAAAATAAACTTTGAACTAACTACCAAGACAAGACAGGTGATTATATTTTAACGGAAAAATATAATGAAACTGTAGGAGATATATTAGAATAATAGTTTAAAGAGGTAAAAGTTCAAACAAAGAGTATGTTTGTCAAATGTGTACTCAGATATCAAATAAGTTTTGCTGTTTGTTAAAATACGGTCAGGAAGAATATTACGTGTTGGGTGCATATATATTATCACAATGGTAGAGTCGTAATCATATCGCCCATAATTGTTTATTATTTACATTTTTATTATGTTTGTCCGAAATGTTTGCAAAAAATGGGAAAACTACAAGCAAAACTAAAGTGGGCCATAAAACTCGCCAGTGCGATTTTTTTTTATTAGAGCGTGGTATCCTTCTTTCCTTGCATGAATATTTTAATCGGTTTGTTTTAGGATATCTTTGGTTCTAATCAGCAAACGCAGTTCTTTTTTACCTAACAACACTCATCGAATCAAGCTCTTTCATTTGCGCTTTAAACACTTGCATTGATTGATTCTGAAGAAAGCTATGCGCGAACATTCAACTTTACTTCCATTCTGTAGCTGTACATGCCATCCAAGCTCTGTGTCCGATTGCACAGCTTTGAATAGCTAGTGCTCTAGTTGGTGTTGTAGAAAATAATTTTCGAAGTACATAATTAAATTACAAAAATTTCTTTTCAACGTTACCTGTTACTTTTCTATATTCATCCAGAACACATATGGACACCTTATTAAATATCATTTGTATGAAATATTCTATACAACACACTTACAGGGCAGTCACTCCCGTCAGAAATTCCAGTCCTCCCTCGTCCATGTGTGTGTGTGTGTGTGTGTGTGTGTGTGTGTGTGTTGTCAAAAATTCAATGTTCAAATGTTTGTAGAGCTTATGGGACTTACAAACTACTTACGAACTAGCTAATACTAAGGACGGCACATATATCCATTCCCGAGGGGGGATTCGAACCCCCGACCGTAGTGGCCGTGGAGACCGTGACTGACGCGCCGCAGTCCCCTCGGCCACCGCGGCCGGCTGTGTATTGTCCTTAATGGAAGTTAGTTTCAGTAGTTTATGAGTCTCTACTGACTTATGGCGTAGCAATTTGGTCCAATAGGATTACAAAGATTTGATTTGGACATTTCTGTGAACAAACTATCAGATAGACCCACGCTCTTGGCAGATCCTTGCAGAGTAATTGCATGTCGTTTCTTTTCCTGGTCCAAGTAGCACTTTTTTATTTTTTATTTTCTTAAAGAAGGAGGTGACGCACACTGAATTGCCATTCGGGAGGATGGCGGTTCAATCCAACACCGCCGGAAGAGAAGGCCGCGGTCTTTCGTTCGACGTCAGGCATAGAAGGCCAATATCGCTGAGTTGCCAGCTACTAGGCCTAGGGGGCTGTGCTCTAGTAGCCAGCCAGTCGGCTAAGCGAACGCAGCCTACTCTGGCGGACGTCAAACGAAAGCTGTCCGGTTTCCTCTTTCGGTGGTGGTGTTCAAATCCGCCTCCGATTAGAGTTTTCCGTGAATTTCCTAAATCACTCCAGGAATATGAAAGGGACCGGCTGATTTCTTTCCCCATCCTTAATCAAACGAAATGGAGCTTGTGGTCCGTCTGTTATGACCACTTTATCGACAACACGTTTAACCCTAATCTTCCTTTCATCTTCCAGTTAGATTCGTATATGTATTACACTGAAATTATGTCCACAACAGTGCAAATGGCGACGATATTCCCTCTGTGCCTTGTTTGGAAACAGGCCCCAGTGCGCTCGGCTAATCCGCCGCGGTGGTGACTGCATTTTACAGGCTTCTCCATTGTTGTGCGGGTATTTTCACATGTACACGGAGGATCGCGAAAAGAAACATAAGAACAGTTGATGTCATGTATTCTGTGAATATGAAAGAATAATTTATAGTTACAGTTTTACTCTGTAACAACAGTTTCGGAGTCCGTGTGTCCCATACAGCTGAATGTTCATGAAGTGTCAGTGAATAAATAACCTCTGGAAGTTTGTCGGTGGTGTTCTCTATATTTTATAGCATAACGATCTTTACTAAACCTATGTTACTAGAACTTTAATGAAGACTGATATTTCTATCTTGATTGCTTAACTTACTATCCGTGGTTCGAAACTTCCTCGCAGATTAAACCTGTACCAATTTGGGATTTGATATTGACACTTTCGCATCGCACGGCTAAGTCCTTCACTTAATGAGCTATTCATGCGCACTCACTACCTGCTATTTCAGCTTCACATCAGCCAATACTTCGCTCTGTTACCTTCCAAACTTCATAGAAGTTTTGCATACCTTAAGGCAGTGCTTTTTAACCTGTAGGTCGCGACCCTCAGGGGAGTCGCAGAGACTTGCTTGAGGTGTCGCCGTCACATGAGGCAATAGTCACACCATAGAACTACCAGCTCCGGCCATATCTGAATACAAAGGGTTGTGTAATACAGTAACACAGGCCTAAGTGAAATTTATTTTATGTGAAAAGTAGGTAATTCCTTGTTTAAGATTATCTATGAATTTAATCGAACATAGATTGTTTAATATTACAATCTGTTAATAATGGCCGCGGTGGAGTAGCCGAGCGGTCTAAAGCGTCTCGCTACGGAGCGCGCGGTTGCTCGCCGTGGAGGTTCGAGTCCTCCCTGGGGCATGGGTGTGTGTGTTTGTCCTTAGGTTAGTTTACCTAGGTTTAAGTAGTTTGTAAGCTACGGACTAATGACCACGCAGTTTGGTCCGATAGATTTACAAACATTTGAACATTTTTTTGTTAATAATGAATAAGCTGAAAGCCTGGAAACTGTGTACAGGAACCAATCAGTAGGTAAATGGACAAGGTACAATAATTAAATCTAAGAAATTGGGAAAAGGATGTACTTCTTTATGCAAACGTTATATTTATGTCGGTATTCATGTAAAATAGGCATAATGCCATCCATTCCGGAAAGTACACAAAAAGGACTTCCAACAATTTACGAGGAAGATGTTCAAATGTTCAAATGTCTGTAAATCTATCGGACCAAACTGCGTGGTCATCAGTCCATAGCTTACAAACTACTTAAACCTAGGTAAACTAACCTACGGACAAACACACACACCCATGTCCCAGGGAGGACTCGAACCTCCATGGCGAGCAACCGCGCGCTCCGCAGCGAGGTGCTTTAGACCGCTCGGCTACTCCACCGCGGCCGAGGACGATGTATCAATAGAAAGAAAATTGTATTTGTTGTTTTCGAGATGCCAAACATAGTTTTGTTCGGCTACATAATAACGACACAGAGGCGGGGGCCGTGCGCGAGTAGCCGAGCGGTCTGGAGCGCCACGGATCGCGCGGCCTCCCACGACGTAAGTTCGAGTCCTCCCTCGAGCATGGATATGTGTGTTGTCCTTAGGTTAGTTTAACTTAGTTTAAATAGTTTGAAAAACTAGGGATAAATAACCCCTTTTTTTTTTTTTTTTTTTTTTTTTTTTTTTTTTTTTTTTTTTTTTGAAGGGGTCGATGGAATATCTTTACTTTCAATGAGGTCGCATTTTCAAAAAGGTTGAAAAACACTGCCTTAAGGGATAAGCGATCCCAAAAGAAAGGAATATGAGCAGAAACAGCTGAGCCACACCCGAAGGGCTTATTTTCAGAATGAACTCTCACTACACAGTGAAGTGCGCTGATATGAAATATCGTGGGTGATTAATGCTGCGTGTGGAATGTTTGACTTTCGCGGCCAAGTTCTGGGTCCTTCTGAGCTATCCAAGCAGCACTTACCATTTTCGCACCCGTCTTTGTTTTACTACCGGCAGTGCGTTCCATCTACCGGTCAAACTGTTAATGAAGTTCAAATGTTTGTTAAGCCTATGGGACTTAACTACGGGGTCATCAGTCCCTAAACTTACAAACTACTTACGAACTAGGACGGCACAAATATCCATGCCCGAGGGGGGATTCGAACCCCCGACCGCAGAGGCCGTGCTGACCGTGACTGGAGCGCCTCAGTCACCTCGGCCACCGCGGCCGGCGTTAATGAAGTCACACGCTGTCTAACTATTAAAGACAAACGTGTCGTGACAGGTATTAGAGGAACTATGTTCAAGTTCTGTAACCATGCATTCTCGTCTGTTTAAATTTCACCATTATTTAAGGAACATAACGTTTAAATTACAGTAATTTAGATAAATACACATATCAGTTTCGTCTATCGTCGCAACATGTCTATTTGTGACCTGAGGCAGAATTTGTAACCTCGTTATTGTGAATGAGCTGTTAAATTCCTGTATGCTTGACTATCTCTGTGAATAAGAATTGTGGAAGAGTTTCACAAAAACAGTTTATAGCTAGCGTTTGCTGCTCTTATCTAAATGAGCTCGTGCTATGTCATTGGCGAAGACTATGTTGACGGAATGTCTGTGGTGTAGTGTAGTAATTGGGTATACGAAACATAAATAAACGCTTTAGTACAGTTACTGAAGAAAGAAATACCTGCAAAATACATAGGGCATTTCATAATTCCTATTACAGACTTCTATGGGTTGAAGAGGGCCCTGTATCCATGTCCGGAAATTTACTCTTTGGATGTAAAATAAGTTTGTGACGGAAACTTACAAATATCCCGCTTCATGGTACGACAAAGCTGAGATTACACACCTGTGTAACCTGCAACAGCCTATATCGCGGTTATTGTTTGACGTACTTGCTGTCGGGTTCTCGTATTTTAAGAGAGATGGCATTCTGTTCAAAGTCGTATGGATGTGTGGCGTCCGTGGAGTGCTACAGCCAACATTCCACATTCCGAAAGTATTAGTTTCTTGCATCCCTTATTGTAGTCGAACAAGGTACGTAATGCCAGGAATTGATGACGACAGCTTCTTTTTAATTCTTGTGCTCGTCGTGAAGCACGAGATAGATGAAAACGATCAGATCTTCGAAACCCTTACTGGATAAGTCTCATGTCCTACCGATCTATTGCACGATAACTCGCGATAATGCAAAACGAGTAAAATTTATAGTCACTTTACAAATTAATTTGTAAGTATGGTTACGTGCTAAACATTAATTTTTTAATATGCGGGTGTGACATTTACAGGGTGTTAAAAATGTCAAATACTTTGAGAGGTGGTCGTACTCATCGAAACAATTCCAATAAACACGAGTTCGATAAAGCGTACAGTCTGAGATAAACACGTGTCGTCGGAGGTTCGACTCCTGCCTCGGGCATGGAGTGTGTGTTGTCCTTAGGTTAGTTTAACTTAGTTTAAGTAGTTTGTAAGTCTAGGGACTGATGACCAACGTTGTTTGGTCCATAAGAATTACAAATATTTGAACATTTTTTGGGAAGTGCTATGCGACACGTGGTTGCTGATATTAGCACAGTCGCTGCATTGGAGCTTCGCCAAATATGTCAACAGTGTATTATAATGTCTTGTGAATTTCCATAACCACACCTTATGGGACGATGTAAATTGCCAAGCATTTCTGGAAAGAGGCCATAAACACCGTCTCTCAGTCAGCGTATGGACAGGTCTAGTTGGCGTTGGAATAATGTCAGACGCGCTACCGTTAAATGAAGTCATTATCTGAACATTGTCCCTTTCTTGAGGCTGCATCATGTCAGAAACTATTACAGATGTGTTTCATGCATGATGGTGCGCTGGATTGGTCAGAGTGGCCCCACATGCACCTCCCCAGGCCTCAACCTTTCAGACCTTTTGTTATGGGAACACAAAGGAAGTGGTCTACGCAACTCCAACGATGTGCAGACATTACAGGGTCACGTCTTCAGTGCGTGCCAGCAAGTATTATAGCAACAATAAAAGGGGATACTTCAAAAGGTGGGTGATCCAAATGTTCAAATGTTTGGAGAACTTATGGGACTTAACTACGGGGTCATCAGTCCCTAAGCTTACAAACAACTTATGAACTACCTAAGACTAAGGACGACACAAATGTCCATGCCCGAGGGGTGATTCGAACCCCCGACCGTAGTGGGTGGGTGATCCCTTACGCCAAATGGCAGATGATACATTGCAATGAATGGACGCTACGTGGAACAACTCTTATAAGATTTTTATCTCACAAAGTATGTGTTCCCTGGCCCATGTTTCTTAGACTTATTTATCTTGTTTCGATGAGCACTACCGTCTGTCCAAATCTTCGACTCTTTTGGACACTCTGTATATGCAGACTGGAGAATCGTGTGCAAATTTATATCAAGGCCAGAATTCGAAACCGGGTCTCCTGCTGAGTAGGCAGTGTGCTTACCCCACGTTTCTCTGCCACGGTGGCGTCCCACGACCTCTTGAATTTGCCCTGGTACATCTCCCTCCTGAGTCCAACTACTCACTTCTGTTTTAGTCTGCATGATTTTCCACTCAAACAAGAACAACACTGTAAAGGCTCACCCAATAATATGGAATAGCACCTAGAGTGAAATAAGGACCATACCTGAATATGAGGCATATATGCAGTGTATCATTGAAATTTGAGTTATATTCTCTGAAGAATTGCGTTCAGTTTCTCTAAAGGCACTCTTTGATGAGTTTTAAGAAGGATCTCCATTTAGTAATGTGTTGAGATGTTACTCCATTTCATTTGAAGAACTGTACTGCAGTATTGTTCAGATTTGAGGGGAACATCATGTAGACTGAGGAACAGGTGAAACTTTGTCATGAGGAGGGAGATTTAGCAGGGTAAATCCGTGCAGTTCTGGAGAGTCACTGCGGCTGAGTGGCGTATTGAGCAGCGGAGCCCAACTGCCTAGTGATCAGGAGATCCAAATTCGATTCCAGGGTGCTGTACAAAATTTACTGCGATACTCCATTCTTCTTCAGAAATGATTTCCTTTCCATAGCCATTCTGTATTTCACATATTCTCAAGTTCCGCCATCATTAGTTATTTCAGTACCCTAATACCACTACTCATATACAACTTTTATTGTCTCGTTACCTAATCTAATTCCTTAAACACTGCTAGATTTTCTTGGACTACATTCAATTACTCTTGTTTTGCTATTGTTAACGTTCATCTTATACCCTCCTCTCAAGACACTGTCCATTCCATTTAGTTTCTCTTCGAAGTCATCGGAAAATCCATAATGATTTTTTTTTTATTTATTCTCCCTGAACTTTAATTCCGATTCCAAATTTCTCTTTGGTTTTCTTCGCAGCTTGCTCAATGTAAAAATTGAACAGCGTTGAGGAAAGACTACAATCATGTTTCCCCCCCTCCCCCTTCCCAACCACTGGATCAAAAAATGTTCAAATGTTTGTAAATCTAAGGGACTTACCTACGTTGGTCATCAATTCTTAGGCTTACAAACTACTTACACTAACTTAAAGTAACTTATGCTAAGGATAACACAAACACTCATGCCCGAGTGAGGACTCGAACCTCTGACCGAGACGGACGCGTGCACCATAGCTGGGCTCCTTAGTGCGCACGGCTATTCTGCTGCGGCGCCACTGGGTCCCTTTCATGCACTTCGACTTTTAAAACTGCTCTCTGGTTTTTCTACAAGTTGCATATAACTTTTTGTTCCCTATATTTTGCCCCTGCTACCTTCAGAACTAAAAATAGTGTACTACAGCCAACATAGTAGAAAACTTTCTCCAAATCTACAAAAGCTATATACATAGATTTGCATTTCCTTAACCTATCTTCCAAGATAAGTCGTAAGATGAGTACTTTATTTGTTTATTTGATTTGTATCTATTTTGTAAGAAAAGTACTTAGTTTATTTTGTTTATGTTTTTTTACGTTCAGAAGGACTAAAGTGAAGACCACGTCTCCAAAGTCATCGAACGAGTCAGTTCATCAAATTGTAACAAAGAGTATCAACAGATAAAGTGAAACGCGTGGAAATCCAATGCACACGACATGCCTAAGCGAAAGTGCCAAGAACCTACTGCGTAACACAGAGATTAGATTAATTTTTAATTTTTTCCAGGAATGCCTCGACAGAATACAAAAGGTGAGCCATAATGAAACTTTTCAGTTTGGCCTTGAAAGTCCGAGGATTACTACTAAGCATTTTGACTTCTTATGGTAAATTATTAAAATGGATGCGGCAGAATACTGCACACCTTTCTGCACAAGTATTAAGAGGTGTGGTCCAAATGCAGATATTCCTCTAACCGCCTGTTTCAGCGAAATGAATATCCTTTTTGAACCAGAGGAATGACCCTAAAAATAAAAGCATATTTTATAAGCAAATGAAAATAAGCGAAGTAGACTACTTTTCGGGTTGAACTATCACTTATTTCAGAAATTGTTCGAATGGTAAACAACACAGCAGTCGGTTTTTGAACAAAATCCTGAAGATAGCCTTTACACTACAGCTTACTATCTATCTGATCGCCTAGAAATTTGAACCTTTTAGTCTCACTTATCACGTGCCCATTCTGTTTAATTGAAATGTCAGTTTTTGTTCAATTGTGTGTTAGAAACTGTAAAACTTAGTCTGTGATTCCGCATCAATTTATTTTTTACAAGCCATGAACTTATTTCTTTAACTGCATTATTTGATACTTCGTCAATATATCCAATAACATACTTCACTACAACGCTAATGGCATCAGCAAACATAAATATCTTAGAACTACCAGTTATACTTGAAGGCATATCATTTATACGAGGGTTGGCACTTAAATAGCGGCAACACTGCTGTGGTGACACTATACAATGGAATCTACTATTGTCGCTGATAGCACACGTTGTTGTGCATCGGGCAGGTTGTCCTAGCGTCTCTGTAGAACGACGCCAGACGATTCATGAGCTCGCCCACGAAACCGGATTATCGCATACGACTGTGCTTCGCATCCTGAAGGAACGCCTGGGCATGCAAAAAATTGCATCACGATGGGTTCTGCATGAATTGACAGAATGCAGAAATGGATGATTTGATCCCAAAGATGATGGAACCACTTAGTGGCATTCGCTTCAGAAGTGCTCCAGAGATTCAACAGGCAGTAGACAACTCCATTTGCAACAAAACAGCCTCTGATAACGGTATACAACACCTTCCACATCGCTAGCAACGGGTTCTATGCACGCTGGTGACTAATTTGAAGGACAGTAACAGATGCAAACATGTAACCTTTTTGTACCGGTTGTGAATAAATAGTTGCCACTATTTAAGTTCCAAGCCTCGTATAAATGATTAACAATTGTGGCCCCAGGACAGACCCCTGTGCACCCCCATTTAACTCTGCCCCATTGTTAGTGCATATCACAACCATTTACAACACTGCAGAGAAACACCTTCTGCGTCTGTTATTACAGTAAGATGTGAACCAATTGGGAGCTATTCCCATTACTCCATAATGTCCCAACTTCTCAACAATATATTGTGATCAGCACAATCAAATGCTTTTGTTTAATCAAAGAGCACACCTAGCGTACGCCTTATAATTTCATTATTGAAACATGGAGGCCAATTACTGCGAAATTGACACATACCTAATTCGACAATATTTACTAGTTTCGTTGTGGAGCACTTACAGTATTCCAGACTATTAGCAAGAAGATCAAACACGGAAGAAAGAACCAACAGAATTAACTGTACAAAAATTTTTCATTGTATGTTATTGTCCCCAACACACACACATACACACACACACACACACACACACACACACACATATATATATATATATATATATATATATATATATATATATATATATATATATATACAAAGAATATTTAAAAGGTCTGACCAGACGGACAGACATTTTTTATTATTACAATGCAGTTATTTTGATGGAAGACTGGTTTTAAAAATTACATATTGGAAAGCAGTGTACTTTGCTGGGAGTCCTTCATACACATCACATACGCTGATATGAAAAGATGACGAGAAAGTTTTAAAAGCAGGAAGTTAGGAGACTAAACATGAAGACGGAACACACAGTTGCTGCACTCTAGGTTGGGAGAGACTGTAAATGTATCGGCAGCAGGCTGTGTGGAGGTGGAGCGAGCATTAAGTATGTGGCTTTGCTGGTGAAAGGCGGAGGCCGACCGCCTGCCGCCTGGTGAAGAACGGCGCGCCATCTGGACCGCACCAGCTGCCCAGCGCTGCCACACAGCCAGCCGGCATACCGCTGCTCTCTCGCTCAAATACATTCCGGTCCATATTGCAACAATTAAATACCTTATCCACCACAACGCGGATGATACTGTCATTTATCAGTTAGCCCTTTCTTACACAATATTTAATCCAAGCTGTTTGTTCTTATTTGTTTTTCAGTCGTATTATTCTCTCCTGGTTCTTGTACATATTATAGATTACCTGCCTTTCCCTACAGATTATTCCTATTTTTCTCATAATTTCGAACATTTACATGGTCAAACGTATTTTCCAAGTGGACAAACCCTGTCAACAGGTGTTGGTTTCTTTCAGCTTTGCCTCCATTATAAGGCGCAATGTTAGGACTGCCCTTTGGAGCCGTTACCTTCCCTAAAGCCAAAGTGTTGGTCATCTAACAAATCCTCAATTTTCCTTTCCATTCTTGTGTATATTATTCTCGTCAGGAGATTCTATGCATGACCTGTTGCGCTGATTGTACAGCAGTTGTCACACCTCCACTGGCCGGCCGCGGTGGCCGAGGGGACTGAGGCGCTCCAGTCACGGTCTGCCCGGTCACTACGGTCGGGGGTTCGAATCCCCCCTCGGGGCATGGATATTTGTGCCGCCCTTAGTATAAGGTAGATGATAAGTAGTTTGTAAGTTTAGGGACTGATGACCCCGTAGTTAAGTCCCATAAGCTTAACAAACATTTGAACATTTGAACACACCTCCACTCAGAAGGATCCCAACTGAAAATCCAGTGTGCGGCCGTCATCTTGCATTACGTTATGGGAGGGTGAGGAGGGTGTGCAAAAACAATTTAATCGAAAATTAATTATTAATTACGCAATTTTAATTAATTAATTTGATATCAAAGGTGGTTCAAATCCACCTCCGGCCATCCAGATTTAGGTTTTCCGTGATATCCCTAAATCACTCCAGGCTAATGCCGGGATGGTTCCTTTCAAAGGGCACGGCCGATTTCCTCCCCCATCCTTCCCCAAAAATCCGAGCATAAGCTCCGTCTCTAATGACCACGCTGTCGACGGGACGTAAGACCCTAAGCTTCCTTCCTTCCTTCCTGCTATCACTGGCCTGGTTTCAGGCAGTGCTGCCTGAACATAACTCTATTCGACAAAGAAAAGGGCACTTATATTGTGCAGTGGCTGAGAAATGTGCTGTAGTGATACTGGCGCCATTTGAGAAGTCGGTGTTAGTTCTACTAATATTACTTTCATACAATTTAATGTTGTCTCCACAATTTTAACATTGCCGCGGTGGAAATCCCGATGAAAACATAGTGGAGCAGCGAGTCAAGAGTCCAGCGGCGAGTCGAGCTACACTGCTTCTAAAAAATCACGCAGTCCAATGGGGCAACACACAGTGGAGCGGCAAGCAGCGCTGCTTGCAGCGGCGAGACGCTTGACTGCTCGGTAATTCAGCCCCGATTTCATTGCAGCACTGCTGCAGGCGTGACACGTTGCTCGGTACGGCTTTAGACTGTACCCTTATTTCTGTTCCAAACGGCGCATAGATGTCGATGAGTTCGACACCAACCATCAGTATTGCAATGTTTGTTACTGAAGGTACGTACAGGACATCCTGTGTCCCTGTGTCTTCTCAGGATGAAAACATAGTGAAGCAGTGAGTCTAGAGTCAAGTGGCGCGTTAATATGCGGGTTTTTGAGAGTAAAGATGGCAGCAACGCTGCACATACGCATAGTGGAGCGACGAGGCTCGCTGTGTGAGTCAGGGAAATCTCGTCGGACAGCGAAGACGATGTGTTGTACCAGTGTGGTGCACTTAAAATGGTATCAGGTTTAGGGATGAGGAATTATGTGATAGCCTATTATCAAAGATGGATATCTGTCATTTGCCAGAAACTGAGATAAACATCATTTTTTATTGCGAAATGTAAAGGTAATATATTTACAAGCCGATTTGAGAATTATCAACATTAATACTCGAGGATTTATACCTGGAAGTGGCTAATATCAATTTGATTACTCAAGCACCTTCAAATTGTGTTTGAAAATACAGTTGTCTGTCTTTAAAACCAAACCGTGTAAGTGTCCACTTTCGATGTGATCACTCTTTCAGATGTCCGTTTTTGATACACAGAGATTCGCTTACTGCTGAAGAGAACAGTTTACAGGTTTATAATCTGGAAAATTATTGGAATATCCACATAAAGTGGAAACTATTAAATTTTGAACTCTATAACATATTGAAAAAATGAAGAACTACAATAATCGTAATAATCCTTTTAATTTTATATACAAAATGAAATGTTACATTTACAGTAGTTTGAGTAGTAATAAAACATTTATATTTTTGAAGTTACTATAATGTCTGGAAATTTCCCAAGCAACTTACGTTATTTCTGACATCGAACTTCTTTCCAACAAGTGATAATTTCGTACAACACACCTTACAATAGAACAGTGTACTTTAAAGCTAGTCTTATCTTTGTTTCTTTTCAATGTTTATTTTTCACTTTTGAGGTTTTCTTAACCGCTTCCTAGCTTTTCCTTCAGACGCTGGTGATATGTTCCATTTCACTCGCTTTAAAATAGTTATTAGTAATAATACTATAAAAATTACTGAAAAACTTAAGTACAGGCTAATACGTCTTATTACCTGGCACATACTGTCGCCATGTTTCATTTTCAAGGTCATGTGATCATATACTGTGTTCCCATTGGTGCACACTGCTTTACTCAACAATTGTCCGAGTTTGATATCAAGCTCTTATGTAGGTGCCCGTTTTTTATGAGAACAGTGAAATTTAACGTGTGATTTATCACATTTACGTCATTTTTTGGGAAAAGCGGACCTCACCAATGAAAAAAGCGGAAAAACTTCTATTGGGACCGACTGCTAACTAATTTTTTACCATTAGGTCAGATGTCCAGGTCTGATATTAGGCTAGTCATGTTTTTCACCCTGTAAATGACGAACTAAACAATTCGGCGAATATCACAATTTATTCCACTTGCACATTTCAATGCATTTCCATTTACACGCTAAATCATTTAAACTTGTAAATTCAACTAAATAGTTAGGAATTACAGTAACGAACAACTTTAATTAGAAAAAACACACAGAAAATGTAGGGAAGGTGAACCAAAGGCTACGTTTCATTAGCAGAACACTTAGAAGATGCAACAGTTCTAGTAAAGAAACTGCCTACACTAGTGTGTCTTATTTGGAGTATTGCTGCCGATTGTGGGATCCACACCAAGTGGGACTGACTCGTGATAGGCCTATGGCGAAACTCAGGAACAAGTAGTTTTATATTATCGCGATACATGGGAGAGAGTGTCACAGAAATGATGCACGAGTTGGGGTGGAAATACTTAAAAGAGAAGCCTTATCCGTTGCAGCAAGATCTATTTGCGAAATTTCTGTCGCCCAATTTCTTTTCGAATGCGAACATATATGGTTATCACCCATCCATATAGGAAGACATGATCATCGTATTAAAATAAGAGCAATCAGATCGAAAACGGAAACATTCACATGTCCTTTTTTCTCATGTGCTATTAGAGAATGGAACTGTAGAGAAATATCGTAAAAGCTGTTCGATGAACCCTCTGCCATGCACGTAATGTAATTAACGCAGTATTGATGTCGATCTTGAAGCTTGTTGCACCACATATGCAATCGAATTGCGTTAACTTTTTAAAGCAGCCAATTAAAGCTAAAGGGAAAGTAGTCCTTCTTTAAGATATGTTTTCTCCATTGTATTATTAGAACAAAGAAATGCAACCATCTACGTAACATCATATTGAGGTTCAAGCTCATGTGGTCTGCTTTTTCTTTAAAAAAAAGTGGTTTTGTAATTGGATCGCTCTTCCTGGAGCAAAACACTGTATTTCTCCTACTGCTGCAGTGCAGCTTCTTCAGCGGGAATTTATTTATTTATTTCTTCTTAATTCTCAGGAATACCTGGTTTTCTAAGTTTTTCTTGGGACCTAACACAAAAATTTAAAAAAATATTAATAATAATAATATAGTTATAGACAACAGGAATACCTGAAAATGTAATAACAAGAAACAAACAGAACTGCATTGAAGATGCTGTAACTGCGATGAAACATGTTTGGGTAATAAACAAGAAGAAATTCCGTATTTTTCTCAAGGCAGACCGCTCAAGTTACAAAAGAACATTTACGTAATATTAGTTTTAGGAATAAAGGTAATGAACAGAAGGGGACTTAAGGTAAAATTATGAGTACAAAGTCATTCAATTCATTATAAATTTGTGTATTAACGGATTTGCACTAGAAATATGATAAATTTGATGAAATAGTTGATATTGACAAATAAGAGTGCGTAATTACGCATTAACTTTTAAGTAATAATACCTTTTTAAATTAATGTTCCGTGTGAACTAAGGGCACAGTCAAAAAACGTGCCAAGCAACGCGTCTCGGCTGGAGCAGCGCTGCAAAGAAATCGGGGCTGAATTCTCCAACGGCGAGTGAAGCGTCTCGCCGCTGGAAGCAGCGCTGTTTGCCGCTCCACTGGGTGTTGCCCCATTGGACTGCGTGCATTTTTAGAAGCAACGCAGCTGCAGTCACAGCTGGACTCTTGACTCGTCGCTACACTATATTTTCACCAAGTATTGCTATTCCGCTGTTAGTTTCAGAGGCGTGTGATATGTAGGCGTCTCACCCTACATGACTGGGAATTCTTCAACACATACTTCTTGAAGTAAGTCGATATCGATTTCCGTTGCGGTTTGGCATCTCCTTGAGCTTTGAGCATTTTAATTCGTGACCGCTTGGTGTTGATATTACGGTAAGACGGTAAACTGAAATGTTTCAAAACATCGATTTTCAGCTTTTGCATAATTAGATACTATGTTCTTTTGTGAACATTTATATTTATTTTTTATTCCTGTCCAGCAGTTAGAAACTACATTTTTAAAAAAAAATTATGTCATCTGTCACTCTGTAATAATTCACGGCCCTTTTCATAATAAGGATTATACCTCCGGCACTTTTGCGGTTAGAGATTAGGTTTCTTTGTTCAGAAATGTACGGTTCATATGTTGGTTAACCTGCTAGAGCGCATTTCGATAGTCAAATGTCTGTAGGAGCGCTTGTAAACAAAAGTTCTCTTGGGAAAAATTGTCTCGTTGGTTGCTGTTGTTTGTAAATACGAAGTTTCTTGAAAGTTTTTGTGCGGTGTATAGTAATCTGTTTCCATAATGAATAAACCAAAAGGTTTGTTCAAGAAACGTAAATTCCACGGAAATCAAAACAAGAAAACTGTAGAAAATGAAAGTCAAAATTATTGCAACTGCAGCATGCCTCTAGTACCTGAAACTCCACCAAGTGCTTTGAGAAAGAAGATAAACGTTGATAACTGTACAGAAGTAGATGAAAGTTGTGAAAATACTGATATTAAAGTAGATCTAGGATTATTACCACGTGCTATAAGTGAAGTTGTGGCCTGTAAGTTGTGTGGTGGTCAAGTGAGTTTATGTGAAGATCCAAGTTCCAGAATAGGTTTAGTATGTAAATTGAAAATAGTGTGCAGTGTCTGCAGGAGTGAAAAACTATTTTATACATCACAACATTGTTCTTACAGTAATTTATATGACAATGTGAGGTCTTCGATGCATAGGGAAGGGTCTTACCAGTAGTAAAGTGCTATGTGCAGTAATGAATTTGCCAAAAAACCCTACAAAATGTCACAGGTACACTGATTACATATTAGATGGTATCACTACAGTAGCAGAATATTCAATTAAATCTGCAGATAAAGAAGCAGTAGAAATTAATGAAAATGAAAATGACATTACTGTTGCGTTTGATGGAAGTTAGCAGAAGAGGGGGCACACTTCAAAGAATGGCTGTTCTACAGCAACAAGTTTTGGCACAGGAAAAGTTGTTGACTTTCAGATACATACTAAATATTACCAGTACCAGTAGCAGGCACAGATCGACACAAAATGTGTGAAAAACTATGAAGGCTCAACTGGGGGGATGTAAATTTCTTCTGTTGTAGTAGTCTTCCATAGATCTGAGGTGTACGGTATACTGATTACCTACGCGATGGAGATAGCAAAGCATTCAGTGCTGTATGCCAGAGTAAACCTTATGATGTTCCAGTAATAAAATTAGAATGTGTGGGGCATGTTAAAAAGAGGATGGACACCCGCCTTCGTACACTCAAGAGCAAACTTGGTGGAACAAAGCTTTCTGATGGCAAGTGTATGAAGTTTTGGTTGAGAGATAAGATTATCAATGAGTTGCAGGAATATTATGGGAATGCCATTAGGAAGAATTCTGGAGATTTGGAGGCAATGAAGAAAGCAGTGTGAGCCTCTTGCTTCCACTGACGAGAAGACAACACATTTTCTATGTCCGCCACCTCCTGATACGTGGCTCAAACTTAGAAAGGCACAGGCAGCTGGTAACCTCAACATATTCACACACAAACACTCTATCCCTGACTAAATTATGTATCAAGTGAAACCAATCTACAGAGACCTTGCCCACCCTGATCTACTGAGGACGTGCTTGCATGGAAAAACTCAAAACGTAAATGAGGCCTTCAACAACACCGTGTGGACCCGAATCCCTAAAAATATGTTTTTTGATTACAGAACTTTAAAACTAGGAGTGCCAGATGCTGTGATAACGTGGAACAATGGAAAAATTGTCAGACTAAAAGTTTTAGAACAGTTAGGCATATCACGCGGACAGAATACTGTAACTATTCTTGCGTATTGCCAAGTCAGATTTTGCTGCTTCTCTAATGTCTAAGGAGGCAAGAAGAAAGAAAAGGAAACAGGCAAACGAACCCAAAGATCATGAGGAACCTGATTATGGTGCAGGCTGTTTCTAAAAACTTCTTGGGGACAGACCTGTAAGTTTTTTCCTAGAATAAACATGTTATAAAACTTAATGTCTCATTTTCTCAAAACTATAAATTCCGAAACATTTTCCCCGTTTTCTCAGAAACTAACAGAGAAGCTTTAATGAAAATTTCACAGATTGTAAAAAACACGGCTTTACAGCTGTGTAACCGCAGTCATGTTGATTGAACCAGTAATTCTATTGTAATAAAAATATGTATGACCTTTTTTCACAAATAAATTTAATTCATGGCAATTAAATTAATAAATATATTATAAATTACAATACCACAACTATTTCGCTTCCGTGAGTTGCACAAATATTATTTAATTTTCAGTGAAAATTTCAGACAAATTTGTTCAGTAGTTTCTGAGAAAATATGGCATGAATTTGATTAATTTAACATTGTTGGTATAGGGTCTACTATCTCACCTTAATAGACAGAAGCCATATGCTTGTCTTCGTTTCGAAGTATGTGTATATCCATAGAAGCTTACGTCATCTGATGTACTAACACGACATGTCCACCGGCCTTAGTTGCGGACCTTCAGCGAGCTATCTTCGCAATCATCAGACCTGTCTCCTTGTGACAAGTGCGCTATTTTCCGGGTCTTCCCTGCATCTTCCTTGTGAACTTTCTCTTCTGATGCTACAGATTGGTAGTGGACTGCCGGCAGCTCTGCGTTGCTCTTATGTTTGTTTTTCAAATGTTCAAATGTTTGTAAATCTATCGGACCAAACTGCATGGTCATAAGTCCGTAGCCTACAAACTACTTAAACTAACTTAAGGACAACACACACACACACACACACACACACCCATGCCCCAGGGAGGACTCGAACCTCCAACGGCTAGCAACCGTGCGCTCCGCAGCGAAGCGCTTCAGACCGCTCGGCTACTCCACCGCGGCGATAACTCATTCCATAGACCGAAAGTGAGGAGAGGGGCTGGTGTAATTTGTTAACACAAACCATTATAAATGCACGGACGTATTATTTTCAACACAAGACTATGTTTTCAATGGAAACATGTTACTATTTTAGCACAACTGTAAACAGAAAAAATACTTAATGCCGTTTGTTACATAGTAAAATGTTAATTACATCCAGAGTTATTTAAAACTTAAAGTTGACGCTCGAACACTCAGTCGTTCAGTGGCGTTTGTAACAAACAAGATTTATGATCAGGATCAGGACCCGTAGGGGCATGTTTAGGAAGACTACAATGTTTACGAGTTTGGCTGTAATGCAATGTTTTGGTTTAGTTTAGTTGTTTCGGTGTCTGCTTGCAGCGCTTGCTGGTACTGTAATTCTGGATTAGTCTTTCTACTCAAAATAACTGTTGTACACTGTGTTAGTCATCTGTGATAGTGTACTGTACAGCACAAGTAGGAAAAAAGAACGCACAGTAGTAAAGTGAGAAGCTAAGTTATTTTGAACAGTACAACAGTGTATACAGTGTTGTAAGAACTGTGAAAATGGTTTATTTTAACTCTGGAAAGGCAGAGATGATCCTCATCTATGGAGAGTAAAAATACAGCTGAAGCCTGCGGGTTATATGCAGAAAGGTACCCGGACAGAAATAATCCACATTTGAAAACATCTACAAACAATTGTATGCAACTGGTATGGTCGAAACACGCAACGGGCCCGTAGAAAATCCATCACAGAAGAAACGGGTGCAGTTGGTGTGTTATCTACTGTAGCCGTGGACCCACACATGAGTTCACGTGACATTGCTAGAGGCAGTGCAGTGTAATGTGCACACTTCATCATCAAAAATTTCACCCGTATCAGGTGTCGCTGCATCAGAAATTACACGTAGATGACTTTAATAATCGAGTGATTTTCTGCCAATAGGCGTTAACAGAGAATGCTTTGCAGTTCTACCTGTTTACCGATGAATCAGGTTTCACAAACCACGGGTCAGTGAATTTACGAAACATGCATTACTGGTCCGTGGACAATCCTCTCTGGTTTCGACAGGTAAAGCTGCAGCGTCCGTGGGATGTAAACGTATGGTGAGGAATAATTGGCGACCATCTCATTGGACATCACTTCATTGAAGCCTCACAAACAGCAGCAAAATAAATCGAATTTCTACAAAAGAATCTGCCAACGTTGCTAGAAAATGTCCCGCTGTAAAAGCGTCAATGTATGTGGTATCAACATGATGGTGCTCCTACATCCTTCTGTAATTAATACTAGGACGACCCTTGACAGAATGTTTGACAGGTATTAGATATGAATCACCGCGCCGGAATGGTCGCAGGTTCGAGTCCTCGGGTATGTGTGTGTTTGTGTGTGTGTGTGTGTATTGTCCTTACGATACGTTTAAATTAGTTTAAGTAGTTTGTAAGTCTAGGGGCCGATGATAATAGTCATTTAGCCACGTAGGTTAACAAACATTTTATATGAATCGTTTTGAAGTCATCATGGAATATTAATTTAAATGAATGCTTCTTGCCTACCAGTTGTGTCGTACTTGACTACATTATATGGTTTCAATTGCATCCATAGTAGTTAGTCGGCCAAATTGTTGTTTAAACTATTCACAGTAAGCTAGTGGAACAGGATGCGCTCTACAAAAGTGGGAACGAGTGGATGGTTTTAGCGTGATATGGGCCTTGAACTCCTTATCTCTACAAAGTTCAGGAGAGATGTTTGAATATTCCTTGTACTCCAGAATGAAACTTTCACTCTGCAGCAGTGTGTGCGCTGCTATGAAACTTCCTGGCAAATTAAAATTGTGTGCTGGTACCGGGACTCGAACTCGGACCTTTGCCTTTCGCGGGCAAGCGCTCTACCACTGAGCTATCCCGACACGACTCACGGTCTGTCACACAGCTTCGATTCTGCCACTACCTCGCCTCCTACTTTCCAAACTTCTCAGAAGTTGTCATGCGTAGCTAGCAAGACTAGCACTCCTCAAAATCGCGACATAGTTGCAAAAAACGTACAAAGATATGTGTCAAGAAACAATACAAAAGTCACTTTTGTTTCCGTATTTGTTTAAAAAGAAAGAAGAAAAAGAAAAAAAATGGGTTTAAAAAGTTGTTTACACTGGGTCTCGAACTCACTGCCTTCGACAGCGCAGCGCAATGTCGCTAGCCAGACATTCTCGCTAGGTGGAGAGGAGTGACTTATTATTATTCATTATGGGATGTTCTGAACAGTTACAGTTGATGCGTCTTGAATTTACAGTTATACCAAATATGACATGTTTTTTATGAATCTTCAATACGCCAAAAACAAATATGTAGGGCGGATGTTGCTTTCATGGAGGATTTGCCGATGCGCAAGTCGAGGTGCACAGTAGCTCCATTGTATTTCCTTCGGAACCATTCTTGCGTAACCGCCAGAGCTCGAGTAGACAGGAGCTTGTGCCTCTACCAGCTCCAACGCCAGTTTTAAAAGCGGCGTTTCCCCTCGCCCCTCCCTGCCGCGGGAGCCCATATGCTGCCTTCAGGAGGTTCAGAAGAGAATAAGCCGTGCCGGCTCGCATGTGTTGCTGGCGCCACAGCCGCGCTAGAGCCAGGGCTCAGCGATATCCGAGCGCTATCGATCTTCGCGGCCTGACGAGAGCATATTTGACAGTCGCATTTGGAGGGGATTTGATGTTTGGAATACCTTGCGTGGAGGCGTGTGTTGTCTGTTGGGCTCTGGGGCTGCTTCGAAGCGGTTGTCCTGTCAGTGGAGATCGTACGACGCGTGTGGCCTACCAGCAAGAACACGGAAACGGCCCTTGGAATGTCTTACGTGAAGCCGGAGTCTAATAGTGCAGTTTCTGCTGCTGATTGACGGAACAGCTCCTGGAATAAGTGCACCTTGGATGGTCTGAATTGCTGGTCGGTGACGTAGGAGGCTGTAGACAAGTTCATTTGGTGAGAAACTGAAATTCTAACTCGTGGCATTGTGTACTCCTCGCCGTATGTTCAGTAAGTGTGAAGCAACGCTTGTTATTAAAGATTACTTTCATGTTATGAAGCTTGAAGTGAGTTGAGGGTAACTGTTTTATCAGGCCGCTGCGTTAAAGCTAGTCTTGTGATTCTATCTATTCAATTTTTAAAGGGTGTAAATATTTAGTTTGATGACAGCTGTGCCGGTGTTTGCAAGTAACTGTTTCATGGAGCCGCCTCGCTAAAACCAGTCTTATGATTCTTCCTTTATTAAAAAAAAAAGTGTAAATATTTAGTTAGTGAGTATGGTGGCAGCTGTGCCTCTGTTTGCGAAAACTACTACGTAGCCTTGATTAAATATCTTCTGCCCTGGCAGCGTGTACCTTGAAAGATATTTTGTGCAGTGCCATTTGTCAGTATGCAGTTTATGTGAAGCGGTTGACTAATTTTGAGCCATTTGAAAGCAGTATTTGCGTTCATGTTTACCATAAGGCACATTGAGATTTTGGATTTTCGTTTGTGGTATTGCCAGGCTTGGTGCGTCGGTTTTCACAATGATCATTAGTGTGCTTTTTAAGAGATTGTATAAACACAGAACTTTTGCCTCATTTCGACTCTCTGCGAAAACATTAATCGTCTTTGTCAAAGTGTCTCGGAAAATTTGTCAAGTGGCTGTTGTTAAAGGAACTGTTGAATTTTAAGTGAGAATTGGTACTGCCATTTTAAAATTGGGCGGATATTGTATAGTGATTTGTAATTCCTTGTTATTCTATCCAAGCCACACGTGGAGAGTGACGTGGAATAGGATAGCATGCTAATTGAAGACGGACTGGAACGCGCTGAGTGTACTTGAAATTTGCTTTACAATTTGTGCTTCTTTCAACAGCCGGTTGTTTGCGTTTGCTGATCATAGACTTTCTGCACGGTTGTCGGGAAGAGCATTTAGCGAACATTCCAACCCCGTCTGTGAAGAAATATTTTGCTCTATTTGATCTTTTGTGTATTATTCCTTGTCAGTATCAGATAATGCGCTGATGTAATTACAGTAGTAGAAGTGTGAAATTTGTTCCTTTCTATGTACGTGTGTTACGGTAAGTACCAAACGGATTCTCACCCGAGACCTTAGTCTGTTGTAGAACGGGTTTCCGGGTATCCTGACTGTTATGGTGGACTGTGATTGATCGGTGCCCATGGGGGACAGGAGCCCAAGTGGGCTAAGTCTAACCTGACGAGTGATAAGATTGTTGTACCTAATCTTCCTTAAATGCCACCTGTTGAGTTGTTATAATTGCGTACTCTGGTAACTGTGTTACAGCTGGCTGAAGTGCAGTTTGAGTCCGCGAGTGGCATTTCATGTTTGGACGTTGGCAACGGCGCCGGAGCCAATCAGCAGTCGCGTTCGCGAGGCCAATAACAAATAGCTTTCTCTTTATGGTTTGTAAATAAATCGGCGTAGTGGATGTAAAGATCTATAGATCAACATATTGCATTGCAATAAATGTATTTACATTTACGTTCTGTAATGGACATTAAGCGTAATGACTGTACTATGTAGTCAAAATTATTTTCACCAGTGATTTTAGTCGTGGTAATTGCATGACTTCCGCAGCCTTTACGAGCGCAATTACTTACACTGAGCGGTTCTGAACCGGATATTCAGGCGTTACTACGAGACAAAATTTCTTGTGTAACCTATGTACCTAACCTTAAGGCTGCGCTGGCCTGTTGGTTTTGAAGTTAGTGTGTTAAACAGTAGTCCGAAAGTGTGTTGGAAACATACTTTCATTTAAAAAAGTGATCTGTAGCGTAGCCTTCAGATGGTTAGGTATAGATTAAACAAGAAAATTTATTTTAGTACGTGAGGGCGCGTAGCGCCCGAATCTCCGGTTCAGAACCGGAACTTCGAGATACACGGATTCTTCCAAATTAACCAACATCTGGTTTTTTTTCTTAGGGAAGTGAAAACTAATTTTAATAACGTTCATTATTCACGTATTGCAATTCACTGGAAAAATTGTCAGTCTTATTACTTGATAGAGAAACACTTAATTGAATTTACACTGCAAGAAATTATTAAATCTGAACGAAAAAGCATGTGAAGAAAGGCAAAATTCACAACACATGAAACGCGGAATCTGATTGGCCGCCTTCACCTGCGTCATTCATCGCGCCGTTACCAACGTCTACGCATGAACCAAAACTCGCGGACTCATAAACTGCACTTCTACCGTTACAGCTAATGTTACACTTTTGGTTTGCTGAATGTCTGGTCCAAATCTTGAACTTGATTTCTAATTGATTGATATTTTGATACTGACTGATCATCTCACTCTGATAAATTTAATTCCTTTAATTGTAATTGTACCTCGTATTACTGCCTTGGAGTATTTATAATCTCTCTCTCTTTCTCTCTCTCTCTCTCTCTGTCTGTCTGTCTCTCTCTCTCTCTCTCTCTCTCTCTCTCTCTCTCTCTCTCTCTCTCTCTCTCTCTCTCTCTCTCTGTGTGTGTGTGTGTGTGTGTGTGTGTGTGTGTGTGTGTGCGATCCAGTACTCTCAAATTTCTCCTTAATTGGTACTGGCGGCGTTTTGATAAATTTCAGAGACTAAAAGAATTCAGATTGGCATTTGCCTTTATCTCAATACAAATGTTCTGAGTGATTAATTTTAGATTTTCTTTAACTGATTTTCGATATTGCTTGAAAATATAAATTTGTAAACCTAACTTGATATAAATTAATGAATGTGGTTCAATTCTTCCCAAACCCGGCTTATATAATGGATGCCTTTGTTTACTCTTATAGTAATGTCAGGTCTAAACTTTTATCATAATAAAACATTGTGAAAGAAGTTCGAGAAAATTTCTATTTACAGCTTGGGGTCCAATCCTCCCACTCACCAGCCAGTTGTGCTGATGCCGAGCGGCGAATGCGCATTTCAACGCTGCGGCCACTGTCGCCTGTATAAACGGCCGCTTTACGACTCGTAAACGTGTCATCCCCGCGACGTAAAACGTTTTTCATCCAATAAAAACACTTTGTATGTGCATATAAAATGATCCGATAGAAGAACGAAACGAAGAATATTTAAAAACACTTTTTATTCATTTCCTTTTTTCTCACGAAGAGCTTTTTTCTGGGGTTCACTTTACCAGTGAACACACAGAAGCGTCGCCACTGGTGTTTTAACAGCGCATAAATCTGAAATCCTGAGTAACACACATTCTTCCAAACACATTAATCAAATGAAAACTACTGCATCTACTTCTAATATCTCTTAAATGCTAAATAGCAATGCCGACGACGTAAGAAGAGCCGAAATTAAGAGTATTTGTAGCTGCCAGTAAGTTACCATTCACCACATACATTGATTCCTCTTCGTAAGAGCCGGCCGCGGTGGCCAAGGAGACTGAGGCGCTCCAGTCACGGTCTGCACGGCCACTACGGTCGGGGGTTCGAATCTCCCCTCGGGCTTGGATGTTTGTGCCGTCTTTAGTATAAGGTAGTTCATAAGTAGTTTGTAAGTTTAGGGACTGATGACCCCGTAGTTAAGTCCCATAGACAATACAAACATTTACATTTTTTCTTCGTAAGAGTGTATTTTGTGACTCAAAAATCTCTCAGATGCTTGCTTTAAAGCATACGAAATCTTAAAGTAGTTTTAAGTATATATTAGGGAAGTCATTTTCAGAGTCCTTGTATGATAAAGTGAGACATCGAGGTACGTTTTTTTCAGTGATAATGGATGAAACTACCGATTTGTTACTGAACAATGTGTATTTTGATCCGCATTCAAGCCAGATTAAAACTTGGTTTCTTTGATAAGTTTTAAAATCGAAGAGCATTAATCTCGATAATCTCGTCTGTCTTAGCTCCAACACAGCAAATATTACCGCGAGAGACCACGAACCCCAACTGCCGGCGTGGCGCAGGGGATAGCGTCGCGGACTGCGGAGCAAAAGTTCGCCGGTTCAATCCCGCCCACCGGCAAAAATTTATTTCTTTGTAATTTACAATTCCAGAAGGTTCTACATCTTTCGTATGTTCACTTGTGAATTCTACTTGTTTCTTATGTTAACTGTTCTTCTAATTTCTGGTAAATTCTGTCTGTGTATAAATAGCAGAGCACTCTGCCTGAGAGGCAGTCAGTGCTGCGTGTTTGTTGAGTTCGTAATAAACGTGCTTTCAGTATAAGTGCTGTGTTTAGTTGCCTTCGAAGTCAAGCCTACTTCCATTGCAACGCGACATTGTTTGGTGGAGGCGCCGGGTACACTGTGCAATAGCTGCATCACCGTGGCTCCGATTAGGCAACGTAAAAGCCGTCGCTTACACGGATTGGAACCGGAATACAAGGGATACACCAAGTACATCCTTCAAAAAGTCCGTATTATCAGAAGAACGATGGAGACGAAACCAGCAATAAGCCAGCTGCACATCAGACACCCGTCGGTGTTCTCTGGAGATGCTGGACAGGATCCTAACAAATGGCTAAAAGGGTTCGACCGAGTCGCCAAGTACAATGAACGATGGAGACGAAACCAGCAATAAGCCAGCTGCACATCAGACACCCGTCGGTGTTCTCTGGAGATGCTGGACAGGACCCTAACAAATGGGTAAAAGGGTTCGACCGAGTCGCCAAGTACAACAGGTGGGATCATACGATGTGCTTGGCCAACGTCTATTTCTACCTGGACGGAACAGCCCAGCAATGGTTCGAAAACAACGAAGACAAGTTGAATGACTGGGAGACGTTCCAGGAGGAACTTAAAAAGACGTTTGGAGACCGCCAGCGACAAATCCGCTCGGCGGAAGAACAACTGAAGAACCGGGCCCAACGACATGGTGAGCCGACACAATCGTACATACAGAGTGTTTTGGCCCTGTGTAACGTAGTCAATCCGAACATGATTGAGGCGGACAAAATAACGCACCTGATGAAGGGAATTGCAGAAGATATGTACCAAGCTCTTTTGATAAAAGACGTCGCTACGACAGAAGAGTTCATCAAGTGGTGCCAGCGTACTGAAGAGATGCAACAAAGGAGGGTTGGACGCAAAAAGTATGACAGACTCCCAAATGTAGTCCCTATGCCCGTTGTGGAAGACCAGAAGGACTTGGCTTCTCTCATACGACAAATCGTGAGAGAAGAATTACAACAGTGCATGGCAGCCGGGACAATTAGACCGAGCGAACATCAGATTATGGCCATGGATGTGAGCCCTGTAAGTCACGAGGTAGCCGACGCCGCTGAGGACGAGGTATTTCAAACCTTAGCTCCTGTCTGCCCCGTCAATCACACCCGACGTGAAGAATGGCGTCGCCCTGCTATGACTTACGCTGCAGCCGCCAAACGGCAGCTCATGAACCGGCCGACGCGACCACAGCCAACTCCCCCGGTAACTATGACACCCCGCAGAAGAACAGACGTCTGGAGGACAGAAGACAACACACCACTGTGTTTCCACTGTGGACGCCCTGGACATGTCGTACGCTACTGCAGAGAGAGGGGGCGAGTATTCGATGATTATTTTGCCGCAAGACGTCAGCCGTCGGAGCAGTTCTATCCAAGGCAGTCACCTGCTGATGAGTTCAGTCGACCTATGGGAAGAAGCCCATCGCCGTACCCTAGACGAGGTCGCTCCCCGACGCGCCGCAGCCGTTCACCGTCGCCGTATAGAGGTACCAGCCGCTCCCCTAGCCGCCGCGCCCAGGAAAACTAAGCGAGGCGACCATCTACGGAAGTGAGGCCGCCGCAGATGAAAATCCTCCATGGACGACAGTCGCCAAGATGTCGGGAAATCTCATCGACGTCATAATCGACGGCCAACCTGTCCGGGCACTTGTTGATTCAGGAGCCTCTTTTTCTGTATTATCGGATAATTACCGCCGCACACTAAAGAAGACAATGTTCTGTGATACGGGAGCAACTGTGCTGAAGGTCGCGAATGGAAAGTACGTCCATCCAGCAGGAACTTGTGTCACAAGAATAACCATCAACAACAGGACGCAGCCGTTTGAATTTGTAGTGTTAACAGAATGTAGGCACAATGTCATCCTCGGATGGGACTTCCTTCAGGCATCCCAAGCTATCATTGACTGTGGAAGATCTGAGCTGCAAATTGAAGAAGTTGTTCCGCCAGATACACGTAATACAGAATTTTCTGGGAGGTTATTCGTCGTTGACAATGTGACGATACCGCCGTTGACAATGAGAAGAGTTGCAGTCACAAACACAGATGACTGGTTAAACTGTGAAGTTCTTGTTGATAGTAAAAAGTTTATCAGGCTCACAAAAGAAATTTACATACCAGCGGCTATCATAAGCATTACCGGTGGTCAAGGAGAGATTTGGATCACAAATTGTCACCAGCAGTCACAACGTATTCCCAAGGGAATGTGTATAGGGACAGCTGAACCAATCCAGGACGGTGAGCTCAACGTCATCAATGAAGACCCATGCCCTGCTATTAGTACAGACAACACGCTGGAGGAAACAAACGTGGAACTGCCAATAGGGCCTGGACTGAGCAAGGAACAACGCCAGCGGGTGTTAGGTATACTACGCCAATTTTCGGGTGCATTCACACCTCAGCAGGGGAAAAGTCAGACGAAACGGCCCACGATAAAGCACCGTATCAATACTGGGGATCATCCGCCAATTAGCCAGCGTTCGTATAGAGTGTCGCCAGCTGAAAGACGGATAATTCGGGAGGAAGTGGAGAAGATGTTGCGAGATGACATTATTCAACCTTCGGAGAGTCCTTGGTCGTCTCCGGTGGTCCTCGTAAAGAAGAAGGATAGCACGTGGCGATTCTGTGTCGACTATCGGCGGCTGAACAGAATCACAAAGAAAGATGTCTACCCATTGCCGCGTATTGACGACACCTTAGACTGCTTGAAAGGAGCTACATACTTCTCAACTATGGACATGCAGACAGGTTACTGGCAAATCGAGGTTGACGAAGCTGACAGGGAGAAGACGGCTTTATTACACCGGACGGCCTCTATGAATTTAAAGTAATGCCATTTGGACTATGTAATGCTCCAGCCACATTCGAACGCATGATGGACAACTTGCTTCGACACCTTAAGTGGACGACGTGTCTCTGCTATTTAGATGACATTGTCGTTTTCTCGAAAACGTTTGAAGAACATCTGAGTCGCCTGTCAACTGTGTTGGCGTGTGTTCAGGTTGCAGGTCTTCGCCTCAATCCAAAGAAGTGCCTCTTCGTCGCCAAAGAGATAAAAATCCTGGGGCACCTAGTCAACGGAGATGGTGTCCGTCCTGATCCAGATAAAGTAAGGGCAGTCACAGAATTTCCAACTCCTCAGCACATTCGTGATGTGAGAAGTTTTCTCGGGCTGTGCTCATACTACCGACGTTTCATAAAAGGATTTTGTAACAAGGCACGTCCATTACAAGAACTTCTGCAGGAAGACGCCAAATTTTACTGGGATGAGACAAAAGAAAGAGCTTTCCGGGCACTTAAGGAGGCTCTAACTTCCGCACCATTGCTAGCCTTGTACGACGAGAATGCAGAAACGGAACTTCACACAGACGCCAGTGGTTATGGGATTGGGGCAGTGCTTGTACAAGTTCAGGAAGGTGCCGAAAAAGTGATAGCCTATGCGACAAGAGTACTATCAAAGTCAGAGATAAACTACTCTACAACTGAAAAAGAATGTCTCGCGGTTATCTGGGCTATCAACAAGTTCCGGCCGTATTTATTCGGTAAACCATTCACCGTCGTCACAGACCACCATTCTTTGTGTTGGCTGACTAGCTTGAAGGATCCATCAGGTCGACTAGCAAGATGGGTACTAAGACTCCAAGAATACGATGTCACAGTGGTATTCAAGAACGGGCGCAAACACAAGGATGCCGACTGCCTTTCGAGGAATCCATTAGTGGAACACAACAGCATTAATGAAATTTCAGCTCTCACTGAATTAGATGACGTTACAGCTGAACAGAGGGAAGATCCAACACTATTAAAAATGATAGAGGCCTTGGAGAAAGGAGAACCGACCAATGGAGAGTTCCAACTTATAAACGGAACATTGTACAAGAGCAACTACGATCCACTGGGCCCCAAATGGCTACTTGTTGTTCCAGCTCATCTCCAGCCAGCTATCCTCAAATATTTCCATGATGCCCCAATATCCGGTCATCTGGGACTCGTGAAGACCCTAGACACAATCAGACGCAGGTATTACTGGAAAGGTCTCTACCGATCTGTCAAGCACTATGTGAGTCACTGTAAAGAGTGCCAGCGATGGAAACATGTGCCGCAATTACCTCCAGGACATCTCGTACCGATTCCGCCGGCAGCAGCTCCATTCCACCGAGTTGGGATCTATCTTTTAGGGAGGTTCCCGAAGTCTACAACCGGTAACCGTTGGATAATAGTCTGCACTGACTACCTCACACGCTACGCTGTCACCAAACCTGTGCCGACTGCAGAAGCTCCAGAGATCGCAAAATTCCTTGTAGAAGACATTATTCTGAAGCATTGAGCACCACGTGTCATGATATCTGATCGTGGAAAAGTATTCCAGTCAAAACTAGTATCAGAGGTAATGTCACGGTGCAACATTGTCCACAGAATGACAACTGCATACCATCCTCAGACAAATGGTCTTACAGAACGTTTTAACAAAACGTTAGACGACATGCTGTCGATGTACGTCGATGTTGAGCAGAAGGATTGGGATACAATTCTGCCAGTCGTGACATTTTCTTACAATACCGCAAGACAAGACACCACAGGCTTCACTCCGTTTTTCCTGCTCCATGGCCGTGAAGCTGAGACGACAATGGATACACTTTTCCCTTTCCAACCGGAAGACACTCAGGATGACTATGTTAAACAGCTCATCACCAGGGTCGAAGAAGCAAGACACCTAGCTCGCATACGGACACTGGACGCCCAGGAGTAGGACCGTCAGCGGTATAACGACAAGCACCGACCTGTTGTGTACAGCCCAGGAGATCTGGTATGGATTTTTACCCCTGTAGGGAAGGTTGGACTGTCAGAAAAGTTATTGAAGCAATACTTTGGTCCGTATCGTGTCATACGCCGCCTGTCAGACGTCACATACGAAGTTGAGGATTATGAGCCGTCGTCGAAACGTCAAAAACGAAGAGACATTGTTCACGTCCTGCGCATGAAGCCTTACTACGATCCTGAAGAGCAGGTAGACGACAATGGCTTCTTGTTCAAAGACTTTAAGGACGGTAATGTTCCTGATGTAGCCCCGACAGGAACGTCTGTCGTCGATAATCGCGGAGAAGGGAAGGATTCTCTTGAACTGTCATACAGACGACCCATGACACAGTCAAGATCCAGGACATTGCCGCTGGCTCCACAGGGATCATAACAGCGGATCGCTGTTTCTCCAGGAGAGGGAGCAATGCCGCGAGAGAGCAGGAACACCAGCTGCCGGCGTGGCGCAGGGGATAGCGTCACGGACTGCGGAGCAAAAGTTCGCCGGTTCAATCCCGCCCACCGGCAAAAATTTATTTCTTTGTAATTTACAATTCCAGAAGGTTCTACATCTTTCGTATGTTCACTTGTGAATTCTACTTGTTTCTTATGTTAACTGTTCTTCTAATTTCTGGTAAATTCTGTCTGTGTATAAATAGCAGAGCACTCTGCCTGAGAGGCAGTCAGTGCTGCGTGTTTGTTGAGTTCGTAATAAACGTGCTTTCAGTATAAGTGCTGTGTTTAGTTGCCTTCGAAGTCAAGCCTACTTCCATTGCAACGCGACAATATTATAGTTGGAGACCATAATTCAGTTTTTTCGAATCTAAAGACACTTCCCACGTATATGTTCATGTCATGATTCATCTTTGTGCTTCAGAAGCATGCTTAAAACTTCCAAGAATTTTCGAGGATCTGCTTCGAAACTTAGGTTCTCATTTCAGTGGAATTTATGGCAGGAGAGAGACATTTAAAGAATTTAAAGTTTTTTTTCGTACTTAAATGCACGATAGTCTGTTCCTGTGCAACTCGATGGTTGTCTGTCAAATCGCGTGTGGATAGGGTACTGGAGCAGTATACTGCCTACATGAGAAATGTTGCCGTGGAAGATCCAACTACAGAGCATATGTTTGCAACTATGGATAACGCATTTACTTTGCCATATTTCGAATTTATCTCGTATTTTTTGGCATACTTACCGATTTTAATACCCTTTTTCAAAGTGAAGTCTCTCTCCTTCACAAACAGAAGTCATAAGTAGGAAAAACGCTAAAAGATCTGTGTTCTAATTTTATTAACTTTGATATTATTAAGACAACTCTAATTTTGCGGTTAGACTGTACAAATCCAAAGCACTTCGTTGGATTAGAGAAGGTATACTTTCGTATCCTGCATAGAAAACTTTTAATGAATTCAAAGCCAACACTGATGTACAGCGATAGGACATAAACTGTTTGTACAAAAGTGGCTTCAATTTCTATGTGGAGCTTGTCGCAAAGCAAGAGGGCCGTGGTGGAGTAGCCGAGTGGTCTAAATCACCTCGCTGCGGAGCGCGCGGTTGCTCGCCGTGGAGGTTCGAGTCCTCCCTGGGGCATGGGTGTGTGTGTTTGTCCTTAGGTTAGTTTACCTAGGTTTAAGTAGTTTGTAAGCTACGGACTGATGACCACGCAGTTCGGTCCGATAGATTTACAAACATCTGAACATTTGAAATCAAGAGGGTTTGACTTCCGGAGTCCCTTCTTTTAAATAATTTCCGTAGTGAAACCATATTCACATCTACGAATTCATTTATTGTAATTCCAAGTAAGTCCATGCAACTCTGCCGTCCACGTTCCCATTAATTTTTATTTATTTATGCCTGCTCCCTGACGTAAAGAGGTTTCCGGTCTTCAAAAACTAATCAACTGTCAACAGCTGGGCGCTTAATGGATAAATCATGCTCTGCTGGAGCATGAGAAGCTTAGATTACATTCCTCTAAACCTGCCAATGTATACTGGAAGTTTCTGATATGAAATCTGGAGGCAAAACTCCAAGTTTCCCAAATTTACAAAAAGTAATCAACCTCCTTCTCTGCCTTTCTTTTTCCAATGCCACGGTGGAACGAGTGTTTAGTACTCTTAAAAACTTGTAAACGGCTCACAGGAACAGACTGAAAAGTGAAACAATAGTAACACTGATGACTGCAATATTGGGGATAGAAGGCGAAGGAGAATGTATTTCTTTCGAAACGACGAGAGAAGTGATTAGAAGCAGTGTATGGCATCGCTCAGCTCCAGGAAGCTGAGATTAGTTAAGTAAAATGCTTTATTTTTAATTTTTATGTAATTTATAATCATTTTATGGTATGTAAGCAAAAAATGTTCAAATGTTTGTATAGTCTATGAGACTTAACTACGGGGTCATCAGTCCCTAAACTTACAAACTACTTATGAACTACCTAAGACTAAGGACGGCACAAATATCCATGCCCAAAGGGGGATTCGAACCCCCGACCGTAGTGGCCGTGCAGACCGTGACTGAAGCGCCTCAGTGCCCTCGGCCACCGCGGCCGGCGGTATGTAAGCATTGTAGTCACTATTTTTGAAACACGGTTGATTTTGAAGTTAAATCGAGTAATTTGACTATCCTGGGTTGGTAATTTCATTGATAAACACTGACGACACTTTAAATGTCGTAGATGCGGCACTGAAAATGATAGGTCATCCAACTATTAATTTTACTAAGTTCTTCGTCCGGGATAGACCGAAATAATCCGTTCCTAAGCATGATTTAGGCACACAGTTCCGTTAAGAAATGACACTTCGACTAAATACGATGTGTAGTGCATGCATGTCAGGAGGATTTTTCATTGGTTCCATCGATAAACACGGACATTGCACATTGTATAAATAAGCCACATCAATGCTTGTGACAACTGTAATGGACGCCATTCCCTGCGTGGGACTTACATAGTTGAATCTATTGGCACTCACAGGTAATAGGCAAAGTGTTACATAAGGACGTTTGCATCGGACTGGTAGTCGTGTGCGTATGCCGTGATGGTCAACGCGATCGCTCGCGAAAAGCGGGACATCCGTGTTTGAGTCCTGAAGCAACACAAATTTTCACATGTCACCATTAAATTGTACAGTTAATGAATATCCATATTCACAACTACGAATGCTTTTATTGTAATTTCGAGTAAGTCCATGCACCTCTGCTGCCAATGTTCCCGTTACGTTTTATTTATTTATTTATTTTTACAATGACGAATTTCTAACCTGGGTGAAATTCCGTGCACATGCCGCTAGTGGTGTGGATGGGTAAATTAATCGTACATATCCGCAAAAGACAACGAGAAGATTCAGTGGTGGAAGCAATTGACACTTGATCAACGAAAAGAACAGAGCTTTCACAAGCTTCCTAGGGTTTTATATTTGTGGACGGAGAAGTTAGTACTGCTTCCTCCCACAAGTCCCCTAAAACCTCCACATCCTTGCGGATGCTGTTGCTTAGCAGTGTGCGTATGTACCGCCCTACAGTACGCACGAGATGTCGTAGTTGCTGTCCAAGTCTTTATGGAAAGCATAGAGTTCTGACTAACCTGTTGTCTTCTATAGTTGTGTCCCCAGCGCAGAAGACAGCACACAGGTCGTTGGTTCTTCTACAGCATACAAGTGAGGCTAAAATACGTTCTGTTGGATGGAAGCACAAGAAGCGACTCGCGAGATTTTTAATTGTCAGGGATGCCATTTATTAAATAAATAATAAAATATGAACTATTGTTAATCCGACACGGCCTATGATGCCCGTAGTTCATGTTGAGACCTCGACTGTTAACACATTTACGCAAATCTTTACTCATGACCGGCGCGGTCCGGCGCGTATAGTGGTCAGCTCGAGACTGAAACTGTGGCGCGTTGCGAGAGGGCACCTGACGCTCTATTTCGCGCCAAAACAGGGCCGTCGCGCGCCTTCTGCAAAATCGCTCTTCTATTGTTACAATAAGAGAAGGCAGCTTAAACTTTTTAAACTGTCAAAACCTAGCCTGTCCTTGAGAGATATTTATTACAAATTCTCAGCTCTGAATAATTAATATTTAGTATATAATAAACAAAACTAATTTCAAAAGAAATCACGTGACGTGAAATGCAGCAGCCAATGCGAAGAGAGCACCAGTAACATAGGCGGGCTTTCCCATGGGAACCAGCACCTACTGTGCCATATGCTACTGCTCCCCACCCCACATTTCAACATATGCTGCACTTCTGTCTTTCTTCCGCGTTTAAGACACGTACGATGTTAGCAAAGAAGGGACCAGCGGCCAGAAATATGAAGTGGCCATAGGCCAGGAATATCACACTTTTATACTGTCAGAATTTCTTACTTAAAAAGCTGCAAAGTGCTGCCCGAGTCGCTATTACTGATACCTAATCCTCTGCTGTTTCCTCATATGGTTGGTGTAGCGACAGGAGGGCCGTCTATTGCTTTTCCACGAGTGCAGAGCATACCCTACCCAGCGTGACGATCTTTCCTTGATGAATTTGTTCCCTCCATGTCTGACTTTCCAAATGGCATTACAGCAGGCTCTGAAACACGTTTTCCAATGAAGTGGCGTAATCCATGATGTACTGTGAAATTCATTGTATTGTATGAGGCAAGATTCGAAGAACGGTTCGTTCATGGTCGTGACTAAGCCACTGTTCGAAGAACCGCACACTAAGCTCTTGGATTGTCCCAAGCATCGTGACTACCACACAATCAGATAACGCTGAACAGTTCAATAATTATTTTATTCGAGGCACACCAGATATTAAAGACTTTAGCTGCCTGTGGGCATTGAATTAGCTCAATAGAGGAAGTTGCAACTTCGTTTCAGACCGGGACTCCAGCATACTAGCTAGCTGTGCTGACCACTATGCCATTCGGGCAAAGTAGGCACCATAACTACATGGACTAATCTACCATGACTCCACCAGACCCAACTAACCCACAAACTGTTGACGTAGTTAAATTTCCTATTATCTTCTTTAGTCGCAGAATTTTGTCGATTACCGTAACTGCCTGAGAATCGGAAAGATGCCATGAGTATAGAGGATAACAGATAGAGCCACTGCGACAACACTGTGTGGTTAAGTTGAAAATCTGCTCTGACGGGAAGCTTGCTAGTAGAGTCGATCAATAGGCACAACAAGCTCGCTCGTTTCTAGTAAGCGCGGCCGCTGCTCGGGAGTGACCCAGCGAGCAACTCGTGGCTCGAGCACAGGCGACTCGTTCAGGCTCGTAGCGGAAGAGAAATCGACCAAGTGTGGTGTACAGTCTCTTTGAATGTAGCATATAAAAAGACTTAATAATATGATAAACTGTTAGGAGTATAGTAAAGGGGCTGCTGGATCACTGAGAATAGACTATCGACGTTATTGTCATCAGGGTCAGGTACCGTTACTCGCCATCCGTCCATCCTTGGACACTTGCACAGCCGCTGATCAAAGGACGCCGTCACTCTCGAACAATACCAATCTTCCCGGAAGGAAAGGATGATTCAACATGCACTTCCACTTAGTAGGAAAATGACGTATGACAGATAAGAAGTAACCACCCTTTGGACAATGTAATTACTGGAAACAATGACAGATAATATCGAACATGTACTTGCACTCAACACAAGAGTTCTGTAAACAACTTGGCCTTCCGCGAACCACCCCCCACCGCTGCCGCCGCCAGGTTAGTCCAACAACGACGCCCACCAGGTCCGCCAGCCGCCGCCAACAGCCCTCTATTAATTTTTTTACAATTATAATTTGCATATCGTATTAATTACGGCATCCTATGTTCTGCTTTAACAATTTTCCAGAAAGAACATTCCGTTTTCTCTCTGAATTCGTCGCAGTAGATGTCTTGCTGTTCGTAAGTAATGTTTAACAACAATAGTTTATAAACAAATCCCAGTAAAGTCAAGGAAATTGTTTGTGCATTAAATTCAGTGTGTTCGGCGATAGGTCGATTGGGGGGATGGAAGCGTAATGAGGGGGTCAGGTAGGACATTGAATCAAGAGTCCTGGGTTTGAGACATAGTCAGAACCATCCATCACCTAAATTTCTTTGGCAGAAAGAGAAAAGTATAATTTTCACCACTACTTGTCATTACACTGAAATGCAATTGAAGGGTCGATAGCCCTGCGGGAGTATCCGGGCGGTCTGGAGCGCCACGTTACGGATCGCGCGGTCTCCCGCGTTGGAGGTTCGACTCCTCCTTCGGCCATGGATGTGTGTGTTGTTCTTAAGGTAGTTTAACTTAGTTTAAGTAGTTTGTAAGTCTAGGGAATGATTACCAACGTAGTCTGGTCCCATAGAATTACAAAAGATTGAAGAGTAGATCACAAACCTACGTACATTTATTGATAATTTTTTGAAAACAATTCTAACCAAAGTCAAACATTTGAGACTATCAAAAAAAAAAAAAGTTCCGTTTTCGGAAGTCGTTCGCCACCTAAGGTCTCCGGGCAAAATAACTGTATACTACATCTTCTTACACTCTGTTAAGTACTGTAATACAATGAGAACTTGTATTGTATGCAAAATTTGCATGTAGTAAAGAATTTCATCTGTCACAGGTGTGTACACAAGTACTTACAATGCCACCAACCATGCTCTTCGTATTGATGATGCATCTGACGACAGACAGACGTGTTAAAAAAAAAAAAAGCGCGATAGATAATAAATGGAATGTAGCTGCAGAGTGAAAGATTCATTCTGGAAACATCCCTTAGGCTGTAGCTAAGCCATGTCTCCACCATATCCTTTCTTCCAGGAGTGCTAGTCTTGCATGTTTCGCAGGAGAGCTACTGTGAAGTTTGGAAAGTAGGAGGCGAGGTACTGGCGGAAGTGAAGTTGTCAGGCGGCATCGTGAACCGTTTCGGGATAGCTCAGACGGTTGAGCGAAAGGAAAAGGTCCCAGGTTCGAGTCCCGGTTCCGGCACACAATTTTAATCTGCCAGGAAGTTTCATATAAGCGCACACTTCGCTGCAGAGTGAAAGATTCATTCTGGAAACTGTTCTCAGTCATTTGTTAGCCGAGACCACATGGATGGGAATGACACACTGTAAAGGGGAGCACTTTGTAAATACTGTCCTCGTTTAAAACATTTAAAGTCTTGTAGAGGGTCAAAACCACGATACATTCGGCAATTGTTTATTGTAGCATCCAGCCTGGCAATGCCATGTTCTCGACCAAACAAAGAAATGTCTCCCGCAAATGGCTGTCTGGATACTTTATAAAATCGATAAGGTGATTACCAGTAATTTTGTTGACACAAGGATTCGTGATTTGACAAATTTATTATAAATTTTTACTCGGCAATTCGACGTCACCACGTTAAACAGTCGATTCCAACAGTCTTATCATTGTCCACAATCACGTCGCTGTCCCCTGTACAGCCTCCTTCCATGTGAAAGTCATAGGCGTATACTAGGTACTCGCGCAATTCCACTTTGTTAAAAATCCCTGCGAAACCTCGTGTGATGTCCAAATCTAGAAAGAAGTCATCTACACGAAGCTGTCATAGCGTAGATAGGAGCTCCTCAATTAAAACATCCAGTTGAACGTCGGCTATTTCCACTTTATAAGGTACTAGCTGAAAACCCGGCGTTGCCCGGGTATTTATTTATTTATTTATTCCTGCCTTGAGTTAGTACTTCTCCTATCCCTTCTCTCTCTGTCCATCTCCTGTGTTCTAAAAAGATGTAATATTTATTTGAGAAATATGGAAAAGTCAAATTCACTTCGCAGTATTTAATAGATTGCCTTGTGACTTATTAATCATAGTAGAAAATGCATGACTTATTGGAAACTGCATACTCTTCAAGTTAAAAGGTAGATCTGTCGGAAATAATGGGTACTCGTTGGATGTACACTGTTTCATTTTCTCCTTCCTTTGTTGCTCTATAGAAGTCTATTTCTTTCGCCTACAGCCATGTGCGCTCAACAGTTCAAAGTTGGCCGGCCGCGGTGGCCGAGGTGACAGGCGCTTCAGTCACGGTCAGCACGGCCACTACGATCGGGGGTTCGAATCCCCCCTCGGGCATGGATATTTGTGCCGTCTTTAGTCTTAGGTAGTTCATAAGTAGTTTGTAAGCTTAGGGACTGATGACCCCGTAGTTAAGTCCCATAAGTTGTACAAACATTTGAACATTTTTGAGTTCAAAGTTGGTTCAAATTTGTCCACAGCCCTGTCATCTTACAGGAATTTTCTTAAGCCGACTGGAATACAGGAGTCTCGTAGTAGTAAATACATGAATGTGTTTAAAACATGCTGCATGATGTGAAAGGTTTTTACTCATTGCAGTATATAAGACATATTTTTTGTTTTATATGTTGTACAATTGCATAATTTCTCAATATATATATTCATTTGTATAAATGCTGTATTTCGGTACAATCTGTTGCAAATACAGTAAGTAGTAAGGAAGTAAAATATTAAAAATTCATGCTTGATGGGGCGGTTTTCCATGAACGTTACCGTTTGTCCTCATATCTCATGAACGTGTCATACTGTGATACAAATTCGAAAGAACACTCTCCTGTATGCGTGTATGCTGTCTGTAAAATTTCCTGAGTACAATTTGTAGTGTAGAAATTATAAACTGTAACGTCATACTGAATGCCGTAGTTTTGCACCATGAACAGCGGAAAAGTAGTAAGCGAAAATTTTTATCCTTTCATTATTTTTATCCTTTCACTATTTTTATCTTTTCATTATTTTTATGTGGTTGTCAGCGAGAAAAGTATAATAAAGCTTAAAAATTACATTTAATGTTTGTTGCAAGTCGCTATGTACTTTCATTCTCGAACAGTATATGAATAAAGTTACGTCGCATGAGGTGCAGTTTCTTGCAACTCGTATTGTTCATGACGTTACATCTACTGAACCATGTGTCGTATGTGATTCTTACCCCTACATCAATTGTTACTCCAGGTAAGGAATATGTGTGCCAAATTTTGTGGAAATCTGTCTGTCGCTTGACGTAGCAGTTTTTCCCCGCATCTCATTGTTTGACGTAATACTCGTGAACTAAGTGTTGCACGTAATTCTTACACTTAGCCGGCCGCGGTGGCCGAGGGGACTGAGGCCCAGTCACGGTCTGCACGGCCACTACGGTCGGGGGTTCGAATCCCCCCTCGGGCATGGATATTTGTGACGTCCATAGGATTAAGTAGTTCATAGGTAGTTTGTAAGTTTAGGGACTGATGACCCCGTAGTCGAGTCCCAAAAGCTATACAAACATTTGAACATTTGAACATCTTACACTTACGGCGACCGTCCTCTTGGTTTGGAGGTCATGTGTGCAAAATTTCATTAAGATTGGAACAAAACTGTAGTTTTTTATGCAACACACACACACACGGGTACTGTTCGTTATATATAAAGATAGCCACAGGATTTGAATAGTTCCTCGAGATGTTTTCCAGTGCTTCCTTGCTGAGTTTCTCCAGTACTCTTGCTGCCACAAAGTTACCACCATGTAGGAGAAATGGAAGATTTGCTTTAACTCCATGGCTTGCAGTGTCGTAATTTTGGAATTTACTATGCAGGTATAAGTTCAAAGATCCGCAAATTTCTTTCTTTGACATTACAGACTGCCTCTTTTGTCTACTCCTGATCACGTGATCGCAGATTTATCAAAATGTTGTCACAAAAGGGCTCTGTAATTGGTGTAGGCACACTTAAGTTCTTCTTTCTGCGGAGCGTAACATTTTCGGTGCAATTTACGCCACCAATATTATTAGTTTGTCCAGGTTTTTCAGTAGGAGGCACAATCCAAAGCGATCGTCCATTGGAGTTATCTTCGTTTCCAGTTGCAATTAAGAAAGTTACAAAACGACCAGACCTTCTAACGAATGACAATGTCGGTCATTCAAATGTTCAAATGTTTGTTAAGCTTATGGGACTTAACTGCGGGGTCATCAGTCCCTAAACTTACAAACTACTTATGAACTAGGACGGCACAAATATCCATGCCCGAGGGGGATTCGAACCCCCGACCGTAGTGGCCGTGCAGACCGTGACTGGAGCGCCTCAGTCCCCTCGGCCACCGCGGCCGGCTGTCGGTCATTCAGAGCTCCAGTGCAGCGTATTATAACCTAAATCAATCTAATATGGCATGTGAATATCGCAAGCAATCCAGTCCAGATTAAAGATGTGTACAACCTCTCCACATACACATGCCCAACTAGCACACTTTAAGTCAGCAAACTGTAGGAGATTTATTAAGGCCGTGGATTCTCGACGAAAGAATAATAATTTATCACCGCAAGCATCTCCTCTACACCACATAAATGGAACCATTCGTAACGTAAGGACCACTAACACACGATCAAGGAGGCAATGCTTCGACGAAAGTTCAGATAACGTACGCAGTGCAAAATTTTTACAACCACATGAACATAATCTTATCTCGACTTCTTTAGAGCTCTATCGCAACACATCATCCACAACTGGAAACGGACACTGCATCGCATATTTAGAGTATTTCAAACACATTTCAGTTAAATTCTAACATAACTAGCCTGCGGTACTCTCTGCAAGCACTTGTAACAACAGCCATTTCCAACCCAGTGACAGGACTACCCCTGTAGTCAGCTCTACCGTACAGCAAACGGATCTAGCGATTACAGCTCTTATTTTTACAAAATTTATGACCCAACTAGCATGCATCAATCTCTGTATAAAACCGTAACCATCTCCAAACATATCCCAAGATGGACTATTTTTGCAGTCATCACTAACCCAGAACTAACATAAATTACCATCTCAAAGTTCCCCCCACACACTTTGCATAAACAAGTTACCACAGAGAGCCTTCTAACCGCGTTAGGTAACAGTAAAGATCTTCCTGACACAGCGCAGACTGTTTGCATCAAGGCAATTTATCAAAGTTTCGACCTCTCCCAACCCAACAACTACATTTGTTGCTGGATTCATCCCGAAAATCCAACCGATTGATCCTACATCTTTTTGCATTGCATACTCCGCCCGACAAACATTCTGAAACGCGTTCTATCAGCCACTAGACCACATACCTCGTGCGTTTAACAATCACGCACAAACAACCACCGCCTTCCCCCTGCTAACAAATCATTACCCTCTATAAATATCAGTAACACAGCCAATTACATTGTAAAAATGATTGACACTCGCGCACAGATCATCTAACAAGAAAAGATATTAAACCCCTATAGTCAGTTGACTTAAAGAATGCTAGTTACCATCATTGGGTTGTGAGTTTAAACATACATGCAATCTCTAAAGGATTGCTCTTGGAACTCGATAATATTTTTCTGGTGTTGTATTAGGTCGAAATGGTGTATACTATGATTTTAATATATAAGATTCCAACCACCAACGCAAAATAATATACACCATTTCGAATTAATACATTACCAGAAAATTTTTTATCGAGTTCCAAGAGCAATCATTTAGAGATTAAACGTATGATTAAACACACAACCCAATGGTGGTAATTAGCATTATTTAAGTCACCTAACTATAGGAGTTTATTGAACTCTATGCTTCTGTACCGAAGATCAATTTACACTGCAATTATCACAGGTACGTTTCCGAGATGTTTCCACCCACATCGTAAACACCAATAACAGAAAGAGATGCATATAACACTATCCTAACACACAATCATATTATTAAGTATCAACATGCATTTCTAAATATGTGGAACACCTCTGTGTTGCAACAAATAGTATGACGAACCAGTTCGAAATAAGTTTTTCACGCAAGCCAGGATACGTTGTCCCCACCAGATTATGAATACACGAGAGAAAATTCTACAAAGATAGAACAAAAAACGATCGAATTCTCAAAGCTATACTATCTCTCTTAATGCACCATCAACCCAATGAACACCATCTAAAACTAGCCTGTACAGGTCAACGAGACAACCGTGCAAAATCGTATTACCGACAAATACTGCAACATTTCTATGTATCATTTGTTTGCATTTGACACAAACGAGGTTTTTGCTGTACCAGATGACTACAGCAGTCGTTATAACTTGCATGATGACAATATAGTTAACTATGAATTATTTTATACATAAACGCACACAAATAGTTGGGTGAGCGCTAGTTTGCGATATATCTATTACAGAAACTAAACATAGTTTTTAGAAAATCGATGGGAACAAGAAATAAATTTATACAAGATGAACCTATACACAATAAGTCAAACTCCATTCCATACACCAATGTATCGCACAACAACAATTTAAACAAACGTTTGCTTAGCTGTAGACTAGACCAGCACAGAATTACATCTCTGATAGCTGACAAAGTAGCAGATACTCTACTAATCGAGGTACTGCCCTTCCGACACGTTACCTGTCTTACGGTATTTTCTCCTAACTCCATAGAACTGTAAAACCGAAACATTCTACTAAAAAAGCAGAGTACCCTAGAGAAGCAGTACCATATATCTTACGATCTACAGAAAGCACATCTTAATGGCAGTCTATATACACCGCAGAAGAGTAAAAGGCTCTTTACACAGAGGGAAGAAACTCAGGATGCTTATTATACCTCTTTTCTCACATAGCAAAAACAAGATACTGTGCTGCGGCAGCTTACGACACATTAGATCCAACTCTAACCCTTTTTAGGGCAGAGCGACCCACGGATCGGTGATTTTCACATCAACACTATAGGATTGCAACCCACATCTAAACCCCCTTTTTAGGACAAAACGAGCTACAGATCGGCAAAATTCACATGAAAACTACAGGTCCTTACTTTTTGTAGTAAGACACCAAGATTTTATTCGAAACATACATTTGCGTGATCATTCTATATGAAGAACCATTTGAAATCAAAATCAGGACGTTATTATATGACTCTTCTACCCATAACCACAGCTTTTCTGTACCCCCTACAACCCTTTGGCCTGAAAAATCCCAATACAACCTACACAACATGTTCTAAGTCTTCACAGCAATTAAATGAAAAGCTCAACTTTCAACCACAAGTGAAACCCCTCATGGTTGCTTAACCATTTACAATACATTGCAATACGAGGATGAGAGATGTAAAGGAGTATTCAATAGATGTGTAAATGCAGCTCAGTACTAATCAAATACTGACAGATGTGTACTTGTTCTATCAATCCTCTCACACACCAGAGCCAGTACCATTCCTCACATGTTCTCCAGCAAACAACAAATAAGGTTTGTCTGTATAATTTATATCCGCTAGAGAGGTAAATTTTAGATAAACATTCCGTCTAGGTTGTTTATATAGTACCTCCTGCATCGCGAAAAAATGTTCAAAGCTACGAAAACTTAAAAAAACACAACAGACCGAAATCTATCTCTTTTTAAGGTAAATAGACTTACAAATCAAAGAAATACACATCATATCCTTCGATCCCTTTTCTGTTAAGACAGCGGAATATTACTCGAATTATGCTTTTGTGTAATATTATAGGTGTAGACATATTTAAATCCGTACACAACTTGATGTTGCACTACTCTTTCGACTAACCACGACTTTCTTGTCAGCTGCTTAGACTACTGGGCACGCTTCCTGTCCAAGCCAAATTCTAAAATACTGCATACTGACGCTGTAGAATCCCTGCCCATGTTCTCCTTTGTTCCCAGACACAGAGTTCCTGCAAGAGGAAGAAGGAAATTGGTCTATCGGTACTGAAAATGTCGACTACGTATCGAGGCATATACAGGGTTGTCCATGGATAGTGACCGGTCCAAATATCTCACTAAATAAGCATCAAACAAAAAAACAAAACTTTTCTAGCTTGAAGGGGAAAACAGAGCTATGGTTGGCCCTCTAGATGGCGCTGCCATAGGTCAAACGGATATCAACTGCATTCGTCTAGTACATACATAAATATGACTGTTTCATTTGAAACACTTTTTTCGCTTTGTGACAGATGGTGATATAATAGTCACAAACTTATAAATACGTGGTATCGTGTAACATTTGGCCTGTGCGGACGGATTTGCTTCGTGATACAGTATTCGTGTTAAAATGGACTGTTTGCAGAAAAGGTCGATATGGTATTTATGTATGGTTATTGTGATCAAAATCCCCATCGGGCCTGTGCTATGTATGTTGATAGTTATCCTGGAAGACATCAAAGTGTCCGGACCTTTCGTCGGATAGTTAAGTTATTCAAACAGACAGGATGTGTTCAGTCACAACTGAAACGTCAACCACGACCTGCAACAAATGATGATGCCCAAGTAAGTGTTTTAGCTGCAGTTGCGACTAATCCGCACATTAGTAGCAGACAAATTGAGCGAGAATAGGGAATCTCAACAACGTCGGTGTTGAGAATTCTATATAAACATAAATTTCACCCGTACCATACTGCTACGCACCAGGATTTGCATGGCAAAGACTTTTAACGTCGTGTACAGTTTTGCCACTGGGCACAAAATAAATTACGGGACGATAAAAGATTCTTTCACGCGTTCTGTGTAGTGACGAAGCGTCATTCACAATCAGAGGTAACGTAAGCCGGCATAATATGCACTATTGGGCAACGGAAAATCCACGATGGCTGCGACAAATGGAACATCAGCGACCTTGGCGGTTTAATGTATGGTGCGGCATTATGGGAGGAAGGATAACTGGCCCCTATTTTATCGATGGCAATCTAAATGGTGCAACGTATGCTGATTTCTTACGTAATGTTCTACCGATTTTACTACAAGACGGTTCACTGCATTACAGTATGGCGATGTTCTTTCAACATGATGGATGTGCGGCACATGGCTCGCGTGCAGTTCAAGCAATCTTAAATGACAGGTGGATTGGTCGTAGAAGCACCATACCATGACCCGCACGTTCACCAGATCTTACATCCCCGGATTTCGTTCTGTGGGGAAAATTAAAGGATATTTGTTATCGTGATTGACCGACAACGCCTGAAAACACGCGTCAGTGCATTGTCAGTGCATGTGAGAATATTAGTGAAGGCGAACTACTCGCTGTTGAGAGGAATTTCGTTACGCGTATTGTCAAATGCATTGAAGTTGAAGGACATGATTTTGAGCATTTATTGAAGTCATGAGGTAATTACAGGTAGTCACGCAGTAACAGCATGTATGATAATTTCACAAAAGTACATGTATCACATTGGAGCAACCGAAATAAAGTTCAAACGTACCTATGTTCTGTGTTTTAATTTAAAAAACTTACCTGTTACCCACTGTTCGTTTAAAATTGTGAGTAATATCTTTGTGAATATTATAGCGCCATCTATCACAAAGCGACAAAAGTGTTCCAAATAACACATTCCTATTTATTTGCGTACTAGACGCATATGTAATAAAAAATGGGGGTACCTATGTAAAAAATGCAGTTGATATCCGTTGGACCTATGGTAGCGCTATCTAACGGGCCAACCATAGCGCCATTTGTTTTTCCCCTTCAAGCTAGAAAAGTTTTGTTCTATTTACTTTTTCGTTTGATGCTTATTTCGCGAGATATTTGGCCCGGTCACTATCAATGGACCACCCTGTATACAACTAAATTGGTGAATGTTAAAAGGGCAGTAGTGCAAGATTCTTCGACTTTAATTTTTTGAGTTTTTGGGTTCTACATGATCATCCTCATTGTTTCATGCTGGATGGACCGTTGTCCGCATCTTTCTGGAAACCTATGGCTCCTGATATGTACGAGTTTCAAAAGTTATCAAATTGAAAGGGCCGTAGTCAGGATAATCGTCCTGTGGGGCGTGGAGGTGTGAATAAAAGGAAAAAAGACAACATGCGAGAGACGGTACAGTAATCTTGCAGTATGCCAGTTCATGACTTCCTAGAGGTCACAGCACGTTTGTGCACACCTTCTTCCTCTCTTATTTGTACCTGCCTCGCCTTCCCCCCTCCACTGTTGATATTTCTGTGCAAATGCGGAGGAAGCCAAAATCAACTCGTGTGAAGTTTCCGATCTCTTGGTTTTCCCATTTCATGTGCAGAACTAACTCAAAGGGTGCTGTTGAAGATCCTGATGATGACACATCTTCGTCCTCACAGAGAAGACTCCCAGTGATCTTATATTCACAATTAATAATCCTGGCTATCTCCAGAGCCGCCAAACTTCAAAACCATAATTAGCCAGTAATTAGTAAATTTCATTCTTTGTCCTGTTATAGAATTGTACTCATCTCTTATGAAAACCGGGTGGTGTAACAGTATAAATGTGACACTAATTTCAACTTCATAAATTTACATTCATTAACAATAACAATACAACTGTAACTCTGTGACGATCAGATAACAGCCACCAATGACTGACTCATTGGCGCTCAGCGCCAATTTTAAGTACGTTTACTAACACTGTTAATTTCAATACACATTGTTGGCTACAGAAAAGTAATTAAAAGTTCCAAATTAAAACAGTTGCAAATAATACGATGCATTCATTGATTACAGAAACTTCATATACATATCTGAAAGTGATTCTCTGAGGTTAAATAGGCCGAATACATCCAAAATTACAACATGTATGTTTGATTAATTATAATTTGTCAAAATATTAATTACCTAGTTTTGTAAATGAATTTAGAGTTCTGAACATCGTTAATGATACAGTAACGTTGACATAACACTGCATATTTGTCCTGATTCAAGTAATTCGTAATATTTGGTGAACTTTAATTTCCATACGTTTAATAATCGGAATGACAATGCTTTAATAACATTCTCTCAATGAAAATAACTGTACAGATTTCATGAACAGAATCAGTAATTCTCTTTTTCACTTAAACTCATAGATGCCGTATAATTGCCAGAAATATCCAAAATTACGAATGGAAAGTTACATGAATTATTGCAGGTCACGCTGTAAGTAATGTGTTGAATGAAAGGTAGATAGTAAAAGAATCAGGGTATTGGGTACTAGAATAGACAGTGTACAAGAATACAGATTGGTTTCGAGTAGTAGAATAAAGGCTTACTATAGCCGTTACAATACCCAACGGAAATAGACCTGACAAACCCAAGAAAAGTGAAGAACCTTGAGAAGGAAAACGTCTTCCAATGTCTCACTCAAGATGGCCAACCAAATGAACACAGAAATGTTTTTGATTCGTATTTTGCTGTTTCTCATACAGTCAAGTGCCTTTTCTGATAATGAACAGTCAATTTCACTTGAACAATGTTAGTTTGTCAACAAGAAATTTATAGGAAAACCCAAAGGAAATTACCTTGATTTCTTCGTGACATGTGAAAAGGGCGGTGTACTTCGACCTTTAAAAAGTCTTTTAAATAGAGAATATCAATTAAATATATTTTCTTGTTAACTATCCTTCTAAATACTGGTTCCAGAGCAACGTACCACCCAACAATTTGCCCATATATTCGAAATGATACAATTTTTCTTAAAAATCTCCTCGATGGACTACTGACCCTTTAACATTCATCGATTGAATATGTTTTGTACCTGTTGTTTCGGACATGTCCAAAACAATAGAAATCATACACGTAATGGAAGTATCCGTTTGTAATTTTAATGGAAAATTTAGTTCTTGTTTCAAATGTGACTTGCCAGTGCACCATTTCAGTACCTCTCTTACTAAGGTTGTATGGCTACTGTTAGACAGCCTCACACGCATAAGATCAGTTTCACACTGCGAGCAGAGCATGTTGAGTTTCATATTATGCATGACGTTCTTGATTACGTCAGGAAATCTTATACAACAGACACACAACATGAACAGTTACCTTTGATGCAACTTGAGACTAGGTCCAAGGACGAAAGATGTCCTTATTCTTCAAGAAAGTAACGATCTAAGAGTACCCACAAACAAAATTCCGTTAGCCAATCCGTCTATTCGCAATTGCCAGAAAGGTGCCTGTCTCTTCAGATGGTTGGTTGTGGGAAGAAACAAAATGAGACGAGATTATGAATTAAATCCACCTGCCTGACTTTCGCTTCCCAATTAACAGGTGACTTACCTGTTAATTTTCCGTTACTGTGATCATTACCAGCATCGGTTCTCCTCTCTTCTGACAGGGGTTTCTGTTATTTAATAGACGAATAAAATGGCAGCAATCTGGGAAAGCTACTGAAAATATCACACAGAATTAAGAGGTAGCATGTTACATCTTACCAAACAGTTACTGATTCTTGCTGCAGGACAAGACATACAAAAAGAGAGCAAACATCGAAAACAAAGAACATTCAAATAAGTTGACCGGCCTTTAACGAGAGAGAAAAAGAGAGTATTGAGAATGTTTCATGAAAATATCCTTTTATCATGAGTACAGTAGACTGAGCTCGAAACAGGGGCGACACAAAACCTAAAGCAAAAGGAAAAGAATTTTAGAAATAATCGCGCCTATCGCCCGATATGCAAACCGTTGCATATTTAGTAAACTTGCAACCGAATGCGATTACTTTAATCGCGAATACCTTCTCGGTGGAAATGTGATGTTCCTGTCGCTCAACGCGAAATATCACCAAGATTGAAAAAATGTTCAAATGTTTGTAAAGCTTAAGGGACTTAACTACGGGGTCATCAGTCCCTAAACTTACAAACTACTTATGAACTACTTACGAACTAGGACGGCACAAATATCCATGCCCGAGGGGGGATTCGAACCCCCGACCGTAGTGGCCGTGCTGACCGTGACTGGAGCGCCTCAGTCACCTCGGCCACCGCGGCAGGCACCAAGATTGAACATGGGGCTACTTCTGCACAATAGGCGATCACGGACCTGTCCTGCTAAGAAGTGCAAGTATCTGAAGCAACTGCTAGCAATTGAGCATCTGAGGAACTGAGGGCGGCCACGTCGCTCACGCCAGTTTTGATAACACGAGTTTCGCACCGATGTTACTTCCGCCGGCAAAACTAGTGACGTGCTGCCAACCTGACCCAGAGTATTGTCAGACTTCGTTGCGGCACGCAAGGACCAGTTTCACGACTTCTAGGGTGGCGGCCTGTCGTGGCGTAAACACTTCAGAGAAGGAGGGACCAGAAGTGTCCTTCCGCGAAGATAACGTTAGCTCTCCGCGTTTGAATTTAACGGCTCCGGCAGCCTTGGTGGCTGATCGGCACCTCGTCAAGTTAATATATTAATTATTACAGAACCCGGAACTAATTTTGCCCCCAAGAGACGATGGTCCTCTGGTCAGGCAAGCAGACGGCGATTATAGATCATCGAGGAAAATTAGTTTTATGTGATTTAATTGGTGATTAATTTTACCAACTTCCTGAATATTAATCGGACCCAACTTTGTAACATATCAAACGAATCGCCATTTTTCATGACACTGGTTCAAATGTTCAAATGTTTGTTAAGCTTATGGGACATAACTACGGGGTCATCAGTCCCTAAACTTACAAACTACTTATGAACTACTTGCGAACTACTAACGAACTATGACGGCACAAATATCCATGCCCGAGGGGGGATGCGAAGCCCCGACCGTAGTGGCCGTGCTGACCGTGACTGGAGCGCCTCAGTCACCTCGGCCACCGCGGCCGGCCATGAGACTGGAATCCGTACTCAGAAATATAAGAATTATTTTATTTATGCCCTCTCTCTTTGTCATGTGGTTCATGGCACCTTTGTGCTGGTCTGATAAAAGTCTTAGCTCTACTTGAAGCCAAAGTTGATAGGTTACGATTACGGTGTCTGAAAATTTTTCACTTTGTCTTCACACCGTTTAAACCTAGGTGAAAAAGAAATACTCGTACATTCGGTATTGTTTCATTTTTCTGTAGATGTGAAAAATTTTAATGACATTTACATATATTAGTTTATTCTTTCATGCACTTAAATAACGCACAACAATATAAAAATTAAAAAAATGTTCAAATGTTTGTTAAGCTTAAGGGACTTAACTGCGGAGTCCCTAAACTTACAAACTACTTATGAACTACCTTATATTAAAGACAACATAAACATCCATGCCCGATGGAGGATTCGAACCTCCGACCGTCCCCTCAGGGGCTCAACATTAATTTGATGAGTACGGGCTTGGCGAACCCGGGGTCCTGAGCCGTGGGCTGTGTTGCGCCAACTGTCCGCTACACCGTAAGCTCTGTGCGTGCTTCAACGACCATCGTTCGGCGCGACGGTGGAACGTTGTACGTTTCAGAGCCCGGGGATCTTGGCTTAATCGCCCGGGTCGCGAGGACGGTACAAACCTCTACAAAAAACCTCAATCTCAAGATGTGCTACGTGCCGAGGAGATGCATGGCTGTTGAGGTTGAACAGCCGCTAGCGAGCAACCTCTGAGGAACCTGCCGCACCTCAGTTGTACAAGGCTTACCCAGGCAAGCGGGGCTCTCCCTGGGTGGACCTTTATTTCCCTAGCTGCTCATGGGAACACAATGAAAAGAACCCAGAGTAACGCTGGTGGGCGTTTAACCACCGTCTCTAAGAAAGGAAAAGTAGACTTCAATGCTGAGACTTATGACCCCCAGTCGTTCCCTTCCTTGGCCGCGCCATGGGAGGAACGCAGGTCTCGTAGCCGAGGACAACAATATGCTCCAAGGTATTTAGTATGTGCTAGGACTGATGGTGAATCTTTCGTGAACACAAAGCCTCTCTTTTTCGTCGAAAACTTGGAAGATAAGTTTGGAGAAGTAGACGGCATGTCGAAGATGCGATCGGGATCAGTTTCCAGAATGAAACTTCACTCTGCAGCGGAGTGTGCGCTGATATGAAACTTCCTGGCAGATTAAAATTGTGTGCCGGAACCGGGACTCGAACCTGGGACCTTTGCCTTTCGCGGGCAAGCGCACTACCGACTGTGCTATCCCGACACGACTCACGATGCCGCCTCACAACTTTACTTCCGCCAGTACCTCGCCTCCTACTTTCCAAACTTCACAGAAGCTCTCCTGCAAACACGCAAGACTAGCACTCCTGGAAGAAAGGATATGGTGGAGACATGGCTTAGCCACAGCCTAAGGGATGTTTCCAGAATGAAACTTCACTCTGCAGCGGAGTGTGCGCTGATATGAAACTTCCTGGCAGATTAAAATTGTGAGTTGTGAGGCGGTATCGTGAGTCGTGTCGGGATAGCACAGTCGGTAGTGCGCTTGCCCGCGAAAGGCAAAGGTCACAGGTTCGAGTCCCGGTTCCGGCACACAATTTTAATCTGCCAGGAAGTTTCATATCAGCGCACACTCCGCTGCAGAGTGAAGTTTCATTCTGGAAACATCCCTTAGGCTGTGGCTAAGCCATGTCTCCACCATATCCTTTCTTCCACGAGTGCTAATCTTGCGTGTTTGCAGGAGAGCTTCTGTGAAGTTTGGAAAGTAGGAGGCGAGGTACTGGCGGAAGTAAAGTTGTGACGCGGCAGCGTGAGTCGTGTCGGGATAGCACATCGGTAGTGCGCTTGCCCGCGAAAGGCAAAGGTCCCAGGTTCGAGTCCCGGTTCCGGCACACAATTTTAATCTGCCAGGAAGTTTCGGGATCAGTTTTAATAACGACGTCATCCCCAGCACAGTCACGGGCTTTGCTCGCCTGTGACAAGCTAGGTGATGTTCCCGTTACTATCACCCCACACAAAAGCCTGAACATGGTACAGGGTTTGATTTTTCATAGGGATCTCCTTTTGCAGTCAGATGACGAACTCCGCAAGAACTTGGGACGGCGAGGTGTCCACTTTATACGGCGAGTCCATAGGGGTCCGAAGGACAACAGGGTCGTCACTGGTGCATTCATCTTGGCCTTCGAGGGCTACTCATTGCCTGAGAAGGTCAAGGTGATGATTTACCAGTGTGACATAAAGCCTTACATTCCTCCCCCTATGCGCTGTTTTAAATGCTGGAGGTTTGGGCACATGTCCTCCAGGTGTACCGCCAACTCCACCTGTCGGGACTGTGGTCGTCCATCGCACCCAGACCTTCCATTTGTACACCACCTCCCATTTGTGTTAACTGTGGACAGCAGCACCCACCTTGCTCGCCTACCTGCTCTGTACTGCACAAAGAAAGGAAGCTCATGCAATACAAAACCATGGATCGGCTGTCTTATTCCGAGGCCAAGAGGAAATACGAGAAACTCCACCCGGTCAGCATCAAAACATCCTATGCAGCAGCCACAAAACAATTTCCGCAGACTAGTTTACTGCCAGTTCCGTCTATCACAGTGGGCCCTCGAGCCCAACCGTCACCATCGGCCACCTTGGTGGTAGGGGGCACATCTCACACTGTTGCTTCCAAAGCCCCTGCCTTGGAAGCAAAAACCCCCCAACCAATGGGGACATCTGTCCCCACACATGAGCCAGAGCTACAACAGCTTGCTCTGACTCCTCTCGCGAGGAAGGGATCGCTTGAATCCCTTTCTCCCTCGGTTTCTCCCACTGTCTCAGTGGATGCCAGTGAGTGGCACCAAGTGCCATCCAAAGCTGACTCTGCCTCCTGAGTCAGTGACTGTAGAGAAACCTGTGGGCCCTACTATACCATCTGCATAAATATGCCCAGTAAGCCGGGAGATAGTGTGGTGCTGCAGTGGAACTGTGGCGGTTTCTTCCGCCACTTGGCCGAGTTACAGCAGTTCCTCTGTCACTACCCTTCCTTCTGTGTTGCACTACAGGAAACCTGGTTTCCTGCCGAACGGACTCCTGCCCTTCGTGGGTATAGGGGTTATTATAAAAACCGTGCAACACACAACAGGGTACCGGAGGAGTCTGTCTTTACGTTCTTGCTACTGTCCCCAGTTCACCAGAGCCACTTACCACAGTGCTCGAGGCAGTGGCTATGAGAATTCAGGCACGACAGGACATTACCATCTGCTCACTCTACCTTCCTCTGGATGAGGCAGTGTCTCCTGCAGACCTTGCGAACTTCTTCGCACAACTTCCCCCCGCCGTTCCTCCTACTGGGGGATTTCAATGCCCACAACCCCTTGTGGGGTGGCTCTCAGGTCTCAGGTCGCGGTAGAGACATTGAAGCTCTAATAACACAGCTGGACTGCTGCCTTCTTAATACCGGTGCCCCCACACATTTCAGTGTGGCGCATGGCACATACTCGGTTATAGACCTTTCTCTCTGCAGCTCAAGTCTTCTACCACAGCTTTATTGGGGGGTCCACGATGACCTATGTGGTAGCGACCAGTTCCACATCCATATCTCTCTTCTCCAGTATCAACCTCCAAATCGCTTGCCCCGATGGTCTCTGCGTAGGGCTAACTGGCCTGCTTACACCTCAGCTACTAGGGCGATTCCTGCAATCCCAGATGATGTTGATCAGGCTGTTCATCACATTACTAGAGCCAAAATTTCCGCTGCTGAAGCCAGTGTTCCGACCACCACTGGCTCAGTTCGGCGCAAGTCGGTTCCATGGTGGTCTGCAGAGATTGCTGAGGCCATCAGGGAAGGTCGTAGGGCACTCCAGCGCCAACGGCGCCACCCTTGTATAGAGCACCTGATCGCTTTCAAACGTCTTCAGGCACAAGCTCGGAGGCTGATACGCCAGAGTAAGCAGGACTGTTGGGAGAGATGTGTCGCTACCATCGGCTCACGTGCCGCCCCATCTCGGGTGTGGTCACAGGTTCGGCGCCTTTTTGGGTACCGACCACAGGCAGGAATCCCCAGGTTGATCATTCGGGGTACTATATGCATGGATCCAGCTGCTATCTCCGAACACATGGCGGACCATTATGCCAGTACCTCTGCGACGTCTGGGTATATTGCTGGCTTCCGCACTCGCAAAGAACAGTTCGAGCGGAGGCAGTAGTCTTTCCACACACGTCGGCGAGAACCATATAATGCCCCATTCACTGACTGGGAGTTCCAGAGTGCCCTCACTGCCTGCTGTGATACCACCCCAGGGTCAGATCGAATCCACAATCAGTTCCTGCGCCACCTGTCACAGGAGTTTAAAGACCAACTTCTCGCCCTGTTCAATCGCCTTTGGGTTGAAGGTGTTTTCCCATCTCAATGGCGGGACAGCATCGTCATCCCAGTGATAAAACCTGGCGCTGATCCACAGGTGGCAGACAGTTACCGCCCGATTAGCCTCACCAACGTTCCTTGCAAGCTCCTGGAACGTATGGTGTGTCGGCGGCTATGTGGGTTCTTGAAGAACGTAGACTCCTCGCCCCACAACAAGGGGGATTCCGCCAAGGTCGTTCTGCATTAGACAATCTAGTTCCGCTAGAGTCGGCCATCCGCACTGCTTTCGCCAGGCGTGAACACCTGATTGCAGTCTTTTTCGATCTCCGAAAGGCTTATGACACTACCTGGCGCTTCCATATTCTAACTATGCTGCATGACTGGGGCTTGAGAGGACCGCTTTCGCTGTTCATCCAGAACTTTCTCTCACTTCGCACTTTTCGGGTTAGGGTAGGTACCCACCTCAGTAATTCACGCACCCAGGAGAATGGAGTCCCACAGGGCTCCGTTCTTAGTGTTCCGCTGTTTCTGATTGCAATTAACGGACTTGCTACAGCAGTGGGGTCATCGGTGTCCTCCTCACTGTATGCCGATGACTTTTGTCTTTATTATTGGTATTGGTGTCGCTGAAAGGCGACTACAGGGAGCCATTCAAAGGGCGCATTCCTGGGCTTTAGCCCATGGGTTCCGATTCTCTGCCTGCAAAACTCGGGTTATGCACTTTTGCCGCCGGCGGGCAGTGCACCCAGACCCGGAACTCTACTTGGGTGACGACCTCCTTCATGTTGAAGATACCCATCGCTTCTTGGGCATGCTGTTCGATGCTCGGCTCCCGTGGGTCCCCCACTTACAACAGCTTAGACAAAAGTGCTGGTGGCACTTAAACATACTGCGCTGCCTCAGCCACACTGCTTGGGGAGCCGCCCGTCCAACCCTCTTACAACTTTATACGGCTCTCATTCAGTCCCGCTTGGATTATGGGAGCCAGGTGTACGACTCGGCAGCCCCTTCTGCGCTCCGGGTCTTAGACCCCATCCACAATGCTGGTGGTTCGCTTGGCAACAGGAGCTTTTCGAACGAGCCCGGTGATGAGCCTCCTTGTTGAGGCTGGGTTTCCTCCCCTGCGGTTCCGTCGGCAACAGTTGTTGGCCTTGTATGTTGCTCGTGTGCGCACTTCCGACCATCATCCGAATCGCAGGCTTCTCTTCCCAACTGCTGCACTCCCGTCCCCTCACAGATGGCCTCGGTCGGGCCTCCCGATTGCAGTCCGTGTCCATTCCCTTCTCTCCTCCCCTGAATCCCTTCCCTTCCCTCCTACTTTCCACTACTCTTCCTGTGCACCTCCTTGGTGTATTCCTCGTCTGCAGCTACGGTTGAACTTGTCCCGGGACTCGAAAGCCTCCACTTCACCATCGATCCTTCGTCGCCAGTTCCTGGAACTCCTTGATTCTTTCCATGGTGCAGAAGTCATCTATACCGACGGTTCCCTCGTAGATGGCCTTGCTGGGTACGCCTATCTCCATGGTGACCTTTTTGAACAGCGGTCTTTGCCAAGTGGGAGTAGTGTTTTTACTGCAGAGCTGGTCGCTATCTCTCGAGCTCTGGAACATATCCGAGCCTGCCCCGGGGAGTCGTTTGTCATCTGTAGCGACTCCCTGAGTGGCTTGCGAGCACTCGACCAGTGTTTCAGCAAGCTCCCTCTGGTGCAGTGTATCCAAGACTCTGTTGCCGCTCTCAATAGGTCTGGTCGCTCAGTGGTCTTTGTTTGGACCCTAGGGCACATCGGCGTTCTTGGCAATGAACGTGTGGATCAGTTAGCCAAGCAGGCCACCTCCTCACGCCCTCTTAAAATTGGCCTCGTGGAAACGGACCTTAGGTGGACGCTACACCAGAAGGTGCTGGACGCTTGGAGCTCGGAATGGTCTGCACTGAGTGCACCAAACAAACTTCGCACAGTCAAATCATCCACAGCCACATGGAAAACTTCACTGGGGCCCAATCGTCGAGACTCTGTCGTGCTATGCCGCCTCCGTATCGGGCACACTTGGTTGACTCATGGCTATTTACTTTGGCGTGAGCCACCGCCCATGTGTCACTGTGGTGGTGCCTTGACAGTCGTTCATCTCCTGATGGACTGTACTATTTTAGCCCCCTTGCGGCAGTCATTTAATCTACCACCTACCCTATCCTTAGTGCTAGGGGACGATGCCTCCATGGCTGAGTCTGTGCTATGTTTTATCCGTGCAACCGGTTCTTACAATTCTATTTAATGTAGAGTGATTTCTCCTGACTTTTAGCCGTATTTTAATGTTTTATGTCTTCTGACTAACAGACATTCGTGTCTGCTGTGACATTCGTGACCGGCCCGTCCATTTTTATCTCAGTGACCAGCCAGCCATAGATTCTCATTGCCAATTTTAGCATGATTGACTGCATTGTTTTATTTTCTATGTCTGTGCTGTTGGTATCTCTATTTTTGCTTTTGGTGAAACTTTATCTTTGACATGTACCCCTCTTGAGTATTTATACAATGTCTCCAGGTCCATAAGACTATTGTTTCCTATTAAATGGACTTTCTTCGTTAGGAACAGGGGACTGATGACCAAGTAGTTTAGTCCCCTCTAAACAACAACAACAACCTCCGACCGTAGTGGCCGTGCATAATGTGACTGGCGCGCCGCAGACCGCTCGGCCACTGCGGCCGGCCACCAAAATCATTTGCATCAGTAGTGCAATATGGCGAACAAATGAGGAAGGGAGGAGAGGGAGAAGCGATGTCGACGGAGAATGCGTAGGTCACTTGCGTGATTCATGCCACTTCCTCGTGCGATTGCGTCAGAACTAACGTGCGGATCAACTGCAATAGAAGCAAAAATATTAATTTACAACACTTCTGTCGTCACTTGCTCCCTTGTTTTATGTTGTCTCGGTGTTACACTATCACATTCACCTAAATTGTTTAAGAGATTGCTAAATAACTGCCGAGATGGATGACGTCTATTGGGACATATTTCCGCATATACTGTACAAACACGAACTCCATTCATCCTACACTCTCCATATACCATGAGCATGTCGGCCTTTCCTGCAATGGTAAATCCCATCGCCCACTCACAACCTACTGCTTGGATTTTCACACACTAACTGACTAGCAAGTCGCAGTGCACTCACGGAACACACATGTGTGTAACATAATAACATTGTACCTAGCAACAACGCAGGTTGAATGGGACAAACAGGAGTCGTATCGGAACTTTCCACAATACAAATGTTCAAGTCCATATCATGATACCTTAGACCACTCGGCTACTGCCGTGCGGCTTTTCACAATACGATATTTCCTTAACGAATGGCACTAAAGTCCTGTAGCGAATACCACTGACATTCTAATTTACCATACTTTTAGTTTGTTGGTGTCAGTAGGCACTTTTCCATTTAAAAATGTGTAGGTTTGCACAAAGAAATAACATCTGAACACTTTACATTCACTACAACTGATGTGATGACCTACACAAATTGCTACTGTTAATGATTTAGCAGTCAATGGTTCTGATTTTTAAATACACTTTTATCTGTTAAACTGTATGCCAGCAAAATAGTTATACCTTCTTTACATGTTTAGTAGTGTACCCAAAAATAAAATGCTCACTAAATAGGAAATTTTAGATTACAATGGTGAAATATTAGTCTCACCAATAGAATGATGCTACTGACTATGAATATTCATTACCAGAATTTATGACGAAAAAATATTCTTGTTTTATACTGTTCCTAATATGAACTACCTAAAGCATTAATTCTCTCAACATATAAAATAGCAATTATCAATTTATTACTCTTTTTGAAATTTTATAGTTCTGACTGTATTGTTGTTGTGGTCTTCAGTCCGGAGACCGGTATGATGCAGTTCTCTACGCTACCCTTTCCTGTGCAAGCCTCTTCATCTGAGAATAAGAACGGCAACCATTTTGAATCTGCTTTCTGTAGTCATCTCTCGGTCTCCCTCTCCCATTTTTACCCCCCACACACTTCCTTCTAATGCTAAGTTGACAATTTCTTCAGGTCTTAGAATGTGGCCGACAAACCTATTCCTTCTTAGTCAGGATATACCAGAGACTCCTTTCTTACCTAATTCTGTTGAGCACCACCCAATTAGTAACATGATCTACCCATTTAATCTTCATCATTCGTCTGTAGCACCACATTTCGAAATCTTCTATCATCTTTTCATCTGAACTCCTTATCGACCATGTTTCACTCCCATGCAATGCCACACTCCGGACAAATGTTTTCAGAAAGGACTTCCTAACATTTAAATTAATATTGGATGTCAACAAAATTCGCTTCTTCAGAAACGCTTTTCTTCCCATAGCCATTCTGAATATTATATCTACTTAACTTCTCCCATCAGAAGTTATTTTGCTACCCAAATAACAAAACTAATCTACAACTTTTATTGTCTCATTACCTAATATAATTCCTTCAGCATCGCCTGATTTTCTGACACTGCATTGCATTACCCTTGTTTTACTTTTGTTAATGTTCATCTTACACCCTCCTTGTATTATCATCATTAAAACACAGTGAAATTTGACCTACTGGAATCGCACTAGCATACCGAAGTCAGAACGTTCAAAAATCCTACCTCTTCCACCTACAAATCTGTATTTCACTATCAAGCACTACTATTCACAATAAACTAGACACAAGGAATTACTTTTTAGTTCAGAAATTGTAGTCGCAAGGAAAGTTACGCTGCCTAGCTATAACTTGGGATAAATCAGTGTGAAAATCACATTTTAAAGTCAGACAATGATTATTCACAAAAAGTGCACATGCTGGTCCATGTAACAATGTAAAAGTAAAAATCATTACTTGTAGTCCAGTGGTGTTGACGACAATTTAGTGCCAATAATTTTGGCGGAAAAATACAGTGTGGTACTTAACAATTACGTGACTTTATCAAATCGAGCTTCAAGTAATTTTCCACACAATATGCAAATTCAGAACCATAATCATAGGCTCTATAAATTTCAAAAGTATAAAAATTGCCTCTAAAACCCACTGCCCTTCAGTGAACTTCATGAAGCAAGCCAATTTCTGTTACAGCGAAGTTGACAGTTCAGCGTCTCACTGGCCACTATACTGCCACTCTTTCTCTGTCTCTTTGCCACAATGATTCTGGAACATCCTCCCGCCAAAGCACCACCTTAGTTGGAACCAATGCTAGTCCGTTGCGTAAGATCTCACTATACATTTTATACACACAGTAGGCATGAATCAGCACATTCTACAGAATTTTAAGAAGACACTTTTTACAAATACATAAGTTTAACAGCAAGCATCGAAAATAACATTTCTTTAAAAAATTACAGTAGTATTTTATAAACAAAGTTGTTCATACAGAATACAACACCAAAGATTATCATACGGTTATAAGTAACATGAAAAAGAATATGGAAACAATCGTTATAAAGAACATTGCAGGCATAAAAATAATAAAATTGTAATGGTATTCTGACCTATAGTGTTACAGTATTATCGTAGCATTAAAATTAATTGATGTAAGTAAACCACGGAGAAGATAGTTGTGGATGACCAAAAGTATTTTTGTCTCGCTCCTTGTAAATGCGAGTATAATTTGTTAATCATTCTAACTCGTTGCTCAGAACCAAGATAGAACGAAACACGATTGTTATGATACGCTCAGAAATTTCATACGTTTAGGCTCAGCAATTATTTCGCCAGTGTGATCACAATAGTCAGTGTTACGCAATATGCACGCCAAAGGACAGGGTATCAGTTTGTACTAGCATTTTGAAACTTGTCCATCCCACGCTGCACCACTAATATGCTTCTACAGGTTTCCTTTGCTGTTATTTCAATTTCTGTGCGTCGCGATGGTACTATTTTTCTTGATTACTTGTATGAATATCTGCGTATCAGATTTTCACGTAAGAAACAATGGAATTGTAGATTTTCACAAATAACAACCGTCGGCCACTGAACGTATCTGGAACATCCTTGAGTATCATTTACTTGCGATTAGTTGTCTCGCATATAAGCTGCAGTGAGGGTGATTCCTCACATATCTAAATGCTGTTTGATTTCCTACCATAACTGTTAAGAGTCTTAGATTGTAGGATATTTCATAGTACAGTAAATTCTCAGATTCTGACACCATGTACCCTCTGATAATCTTATTCATTTGTCTAATGTTATCTGCCTAACGTATGCGTTAATGTTATCTGCAGTTTCCACGAAGTTTTATATATTTGGATCACATAGTCTTGAGACTCATGTCAGTTAAACACGCAAGACTGTCATTGACCATCATAAAAACAAAAATAAAATCTGATCACCGCGTTTATCATCTGTTCTCTTACGAGAAACAATCCAGACACAGTAGAAAAGAATTGGTAGAATGAAATCTTGGTTTTGTTTTTTGTTTTTAGAATCGTTATACAGTTATCTTCAATAGAGGCAGCACTTTCTTTTAACGTACACCTGTCATTCTCAATACCAATTGGATTGGGTGCATCTTCTTGCATTATACCAGTATAATCGTCTCTATCGTCCAGTAAATTAACGTTTTAGCAATATTATTTCACATTCTCTATATTAATATGTCTGTCGTTACTGAGAGTGACGCACGCTCCTGTAATTATCCTTGTAACTACTTTCGTACAAATTTCAATGCTTCCTTTGATATTACTTCATTCTTTACGACCAGTAATTTGCGTTTTTAATAATTTTTATGATTTAATTCTGTAGGTCTAGTTATATGTGTGTCTTGATTTTTCTTTTAAAACTAAAATATCTGTGGTATCATGAGTCTGAAATCAATAACTATAAATTTATGTAATGAAAAAGACATTACAACGATAGTGAATCAACGGTAAATTCAGTTCGTCTTCAACTGAGCTGAGTAGACTCTCATAACGTTCACAATGCTACTCCGAAGTGGAGTGCTCAGGTAGTAGTTCATCTAAAGACAGTCATTAAAGTACACAGAAGTGTCTTAATGGTGAATGACATATGGGTGGTTACCAACATTCGACATAGTGGAGTAGGGAGAGCGATCTGTAAATTTTATATTAACTTCACATAGAAGAACGCCTAGATCGCATATTTTCCTTCATAATTTATTACGTGACTAGTTTCGACAACAAGTAGTCATTTTCAAACGTAAAATTAAAATTATAAATCTGTATAAAAACATTCGATGGTACATGCATCTGGTGTACACAGAACATAAAATACTCAACCTGTATGCTGGTTACTGGGGTACCACTGACATGCTTGGAACGTTAACATATAGATAACATATAACGTAGGATAGTACATTCCATCAGTTAAAAATAGACGACGAGTGTATAGTACATGGTGCCATATGGTTGAGGTTGCCTGTAGTAATTGCAGACAACCAATGCAAGCAAATTGGCCTTTCATTTGGCGGATGGAATGTTAGCCAGCACACATACAAATTACGACAGTGTACTACGAGAGCATGAGCACAACTGTCCGGGTAGTTGTCCCCAGAGTCTTACGCGGTGGCAGTCTTCAACAAAGCCGGCCGCGGTGGCCGAGGGGACTGAGGCGCTCCAGTCACGGTCTGCACGGCCATTACGGTCGGGGGTTCGAATCCCCCCTCGGGCATGGATATTTGTGCCGTCCTTAGTCTTAGCTAGTTCATAAGTAGTTTGTAAGCTTAAGGACTGATGACCCCGTAATTAAGTCCCATAAGTTCTACAAACATTTGAACATTTTCTTCAACAAAATCTTCTCGGTTTACAAGTCGCGTCAAGACGAATAAAATTCTCGAACTTACGATGGCAAGCTCCGCCATCGTCATCTGGAGTAAAATCACTGACTTCCATGACTGGCACGGGGTACTTCTTATATAGCTGGAATACCTTCGTCTAGCAACTTCTGGAGGGCCGAATAGCGTGTGAGCGGAAGGTAAGACGGGCTGTTGCCTTGGTTTCACGTATTTAGAGATGATATATGATCAATACCGTGAAAATTTTAAGTGCCTGTTAGAAGATTGAAGGTAAGTTCGTTGCAAAAGTAAAGAAACCTACGTTTGCACTGAATCACATTCTCATTCACGGTGATAAGTCTTGAGTCAAGCTTGAAAATGGGTACTGACGTTGCGGGGTGTCACATTAATTTAGATACACAGCAGTTACAAAAGTCATGGGATGGTCCCAATATCGTTTCGGACCTCCAGCCGCGAGGAATTCCCTCTAGGTCTAAGGCGTCATGCTACAGACTGGGCGACCGTTCCCACCGGAGGCTCGAGTCCTCCCTTGGGCGTGTGTGTGTGTGGGGGGGGGGTTTGTGTGTGTGTGTGTGTGTGTTGTCTTTAGTGTAAGTAGTTTGTAGAACAAGGACTGATGGCTATAACAGTTTGGTCCAATAGGTTTACAAACATTTGAACATTCGGACTTTTGCGCGGCAGAGTGCTAACAACTCCGCATGGCGGAGAGTCAGTAAGTTATTGGAAGTCCCTTGCAGAAATATCGAGCCATGCTGCCTATGTCACCGGCCATAATTGCTATAGTGGTGCCGGTGCAGGATTTTGTGCCTTAACTGCCCTCTCGACCATTCCCATTAATTTCGATGGTATTAATGTCTGTGACTTTGCATGGCCAAATCATTCACTGGAATGGTACAGGAAGTTCTTAAAACCAATTTCGGTCAATTGTCGTCCTGTTAGTGATATGGGCGCACTAGTCATGGCGCGTTGTCATCCATAAAAAAATTCCATCCTTGTTTGGGAACTTTAAGTGCATTAATGGCTGCAAATCGTCTCCAAGTAGTCGAAAATAACCATTTCCACTGAATGTTCGGTTCAGTTGGATCAGAAGACCCAGTCAATTACACGCATAAAACTCCTCAGATAATTATGGAGACACCCTACCCTCGCACTGTGCCTTGTTGAGAACTTGGGTCTTTGATTTCATGGGGTCTGCGCCACACTCGAATCTTATCATCAGCTTTTAACAACTGCAATCACGACTAATTCGACCAACGTACGGTTTCCAGGCGTCTGAGGTCCAACTGATATGGACACGAGCACGCCGCGTGGGAGTAGCCGAGCGGTCTGGAGCTGCACGTTGCGGATCGCGAGGCCTCCGGCGTCGGAGGTTCGAATCCTCCCTCGGACATGGATGTTTGTGTTGTCTTTAGTATAAATTAGTTGATAAGTAGTTTGTAAGTTTAATGACTGATGACCCCGCAGTTAAGTCCCATAAGCCTTACAAACATTTTTGGTCATGAACACAGAAGATGCGCTGCAGGCGATGTCGTGCTGTTAGCAAAGGCACTCTAGTCGGTCGTCTGCTGCCATTACCTATTAACGCCAAATATTTCGCCCTGTCCTGACAGATCGTAGCCCCACACAGATTTCTGCAGTTATTTCACGCAGTGTAGCTTGTCTGATAGCGCTGTCAACCTTACGCAAACGCCGCTGCTTACGCTTAAGATCATTATGTGCAGGCCATCGGCCGCTGCGTTGTCTGTGGTAGAGGTGATGGTCTGTAATTTGGTATTCTTGGCACACTCTTGACACTGTGGATTTCGGAACTCTGTATTGCCTAACGAGTTACGAAATGGAATGTCCTGTGCGTATAGCTCCAGCTCAAAGTCTAGTAATTTCCATCTTGCAGCCATAATCAAGTTCGATGCGGTTTAAAATTAATTAAAGGAGTATGACTGACGGCTCTCGTGATTAACGGACTTTTGATACCTAGTGTACACAAGACCACTGCCACATGCATCTGTGCATATTACTATCCCATGACTTTTGGCATCTCATTGTAAGCCCACTATCACCAAAATAATTGTGGTGGTTGTCTTCAGTCCAGAGCTTACTCGTCTCTTCGTCTCCCTCTGCGATTTTTACACCACGCACTTACCTCCTATGCTAAATTCACGATTCTTCGATGCCTCATAATGTGTCCTACCAACCGATCCCTTCTTTTCGTCAAGGTATGCATGAAATTCCTTTTCTCGCCAATTCTGTTGAGTACCTCGTCATTACTTAAGCAATCTACCCACCTAATCTTCAGCATTCTTCTGTAGCACCACATTTCAGAAGCCTCTATCCTCTTCCTGTATGAACAGTTTATCGTCAATTTTTCACTCCCGTACAAGGCAACACCCCAAAAAAATACCATCAGAAAGGACTTTTCTACACTTAAATTAATATTCCATGTGAAATTTCTATTTTTCGAAAACGCTTTTCCTCCCACTATTATTCTGCATTTTATATCCACCTTACCTTAACCATCATACCTTATTTTTCTGTCAAGGTGACAAAACACGTATACGGCCTTTATTGTTTTGTTACCTAATCTAATTCCTTCACTATCGCCTGATTTAATTCCACTGCATTCCGTTACCCTTGTTTTGATCTTTCAACACTCTGTCCATTCCTTTTAATTGCTCTTTCAGGTCCTTTGCTTTCTCTAACAAAATTTCAATGTCACCAGCCAGCCAAACGCAATATTTTCATTTCTTCATCTGAACTTAAAGTTCTTCTCCAAATTCCTCCTTGCTTTCCTTCATAGCTTGTTCAATGTGCAACCCTGTCTTACTCCCATCCCGATCAATGATTCCCTTTCGTGGCCTTAGATTCTAATAACTGTAGTCTGGTTTTCGGGCCGGCCGCGGTGGCCGAGGGGACTGAGGCGCTCCAGTCACGGTCTGCACGGCCACTACGGTCGGGGGTTCGAATCCCCCCTCGGGCATGGATATTTGTGCCGTCTTTAGTATAAGGTAGTTGATAAGTAGTTTCTAAGTTTAGGGACTGATGACCCCGTAGTTAAGTCCCATAAGCTTAACAAACATTTTCTGGTTGTAAATAACTTTCCGTTTCCTATATTTTAGCTCTGCTGACTTCAGAATTTGAAAGAGTGTATTCCAGTCAACGCTTTCAAAAGATTTCTCCAAATCTACAAAAGCTACAAATGTAAGTTTGGCTTTCCTTAACCTTTCTTCTAAGGTACGTCTTAGGTGAGTAATGCCTCCCGTGTTCATACATTTCTCTTAAATCCAAACTGATCTTCCCCGAGATCAGCTTCTCCAAATTTTTCATCCTTCTGTAAATAATTCGTGTTAAACTTTTTCACCCGTCACTTATTAAACTGATGGTTCTGTAATTTTCACACCTGTTTTCGCCTGTTTTCTTTGGAATGGGGATTATTACATTTTTCTTAAAGTCTGAGGGTATTTCGCCTATCTTATACATCTTACAAACCAGGAGAAATAGTTTTCTCATCGCCGGTTCTCCCAGAGACTTCAGTAGCTCTGAGGGAATGTCGTCTACTAAGGGGCCTTGTTTCAACTAAGTATTTCAATACTACGTAAAATTTTTCTCAGAGTATAGTATCTCCTATTTCTTTTGCATCTTCTTCCTCTTCCCTTCCTATAATATTGCCTCGAAGTTCATTTCCATTGTAGAGCCCCTCTATACATTGTGTCCACTTTTCAGCTTTCCCTTCATTGCTCACATCTGGCTTTCCAACTGAGTACTTAATATTCATACAGCTGCTATTCTTCTCTCCCAAAGTCTCTTATTTTCGTGTAGGCGGTACCTATTTCTCCCCTAGTTATACATTCTTCTAAAGACTTATTTGGCCTCTAGCCACTCCTGCTTAGTCATTTGGCACTTCGCGTGAATCTCATTTCTTAGTAGTCTGTACACCATTTTGCTTGCTTCATTTACGACATTTTTATATCTTATCCTTTCATAATGAAACGCAGTATTTCATGTGACTTCCAAAGATTTTTTCTAGGTCTTGTCTCTCTATTTCATCCCTCAAAGCTACCTATTCATCTTCTACTGTATTATTTTCCCCAGTTTTTGTCAATTGTTGCCAAAAGCTCACTCTGAAACTATCAGGAACATCATGTTTCTTCAATTTATCCAGGTCCTATCTCCGTATTTTTCTACCTTTCTGCAGTTTCTTCAGTTTCAGTCTACAGCTCATAATAAGTAAGATATTGTCAGAGTATATATCTGCCCCTGGGTATGTCTTACAGTTTAAAATCTACTTCCGAAATCTATGTCTTACCGTTATAAAATCTATCTGGTACCTTCGTGTCTACTGGTCTCTTCCACGTATATGACCTTCTTTCATGATTCTTAAACCAAGTGTTATGATTAAATAGTGCTCCTTGTAAAATTCTACTAGGCGGCTTCCTTCATTTCTTTTCCCCAGTCCATATTCACCTAATATTTTTCCTTCCCTTCCTTTTCCTGCTACCGAAATCCAGTCCCCCATCACAATTAAGTTTCCCTCTCCCGTAACTATATGAATGATGTACTTTACCTCCTTATACATTTCTTCGATTTCCTCATCATTAGCATATAAACTTGTACTACTGTGGTAGGTGTTGGCTTTGTATCTATCTTGACTATGATCATGCGATCACTGAGATGCTCATAGTAGTTTACTCGCATTCCTATTTTCTTATTCATTAATTAGTTCTATTACTGCAGTACCCCCAACAGATTTTGAATTTATAACCCCGTACTCACCTGACCAGAAATCCTGTTCGTCTTTCCACCGAACTTCGCTAATCCCCACTACGTCTAACTTCAACCAATCCAGTTCCCTTTTTTAAATTTTATAACATACCTACCCGATTATGGGATATAATTTTCCAAGCTTCGATCCGTAGAATGCCATTGTTGTCTTTCCTGATGACGACATCTGCCTGTGTAGTCCCCGCCCGAAAATCCGAATGGGGGACCATTTTACCTCCGGAATATTTTATCCGAGAGGATGCTATTGTCATATATTCATACAGTAGAGCTGCATATCCTCGGAAAAAAAGACTGATTTCCCCTTGCTTTCAGCCGTTCGCAGTAACTACATGGCGTAGGCACATTATCCAATGTTAAAAGGCCAGTTCTGTCAATCATCCAGACAGCTGTCCCTGCAACGACTGCATAGGATGCTACCCCTCTTCAAGAATCACACGTTTGTACGGCCTCTCCACAGAGACCTCTGCTCTGGTTGCACTGTGGTGTCGCTCAAGTCTGAAATGCGCGCCACGTACTTTCGCTGCGCGCCGCCATGCAAGCACGGCGTGACGTTCTTACGATGTCGGCCACGAGCGCCCTCTGCTGCAACTCCGCTCGCTGCCACCACTGAACTGCATCGGCCACTTGGCAATAGGACAGGCACTAGAACAGACTCTAATCAGTAGGCAGGCCTCTACCTAGTTAAACTATGTGTCAGCATTTCACTAGTCTGCAGTCATGAAATTTGTAAAAGTTAAGTATTATAATGTTTCTACGAAATATATCTTTTACTAATCTAGCTTAGTGTTTCTAGTTTCTGCTGTCCCACTAGCTGGTCACCTCAGACTCTGTACCCGCACAAGCGTGCATCCTATTTCCCTGTGTCGGTCTCTCTCTACTCGGCCACCGACACCTATGACAACCGGCGGCGACGAGAGACAAACTGCACCTACGGTCTGGCTATCTGTGTCGTTGGCTTCAACGATAAACAAGCCACCCACCTCGGCAATGTCCGTCGTTCGTGATGATAGAGCAAAATAATATCATGTACAAAAATGGCGATGGACCAAAATAATATGATCTACAAAAATAAAGACAACTTACAGAGCCAAAAACGTGGTAATACAGAGGAATTAATTAATGATGGTAATAATAGTACTGATAGTACATTATCAGTGCACTAGATATCTGTGCTGAATTGCTTCGAAGGCCAGACAGTATCTGATAGCAAGCTGTGTCCCAGAATGGACATGCAACGAACGCCAACAAACTGGGCGCTACTTGACAGAAGTGTGAGGTCCGTTTTGTCCGTTCACATTGCTCTTAACAAAAGAGGGAATCCCCACTCGCTTGGGGATAGCGCTCTGGTCACAGAGCTAGATTTCTTGTCTGGAACCTTTTCTACCAGAGTGCTTAGAGAGTTTGAGTCCGGTGTCAGATGCAGCAGCGGAAAATTCACTGTGAGAAAAGCTTTGGTCTAACAATGAGCGGAGACGGCTGGGGCGTGCATACCGTGACCCAGGAGTTGCATATGTCCAGCAGCACCGCACGTGTGCACAATTTCTGGCCGGCACTGGAGTAGGTGAGCGCAGTGATGAACATCCGCTGTTAAGGTTATGCATTCATGAGCAATGCGTCCGTTTTGTAGGCAAACGACAGTGTTATTCGATACACAATGGAAACACCAAAGGTAATATTTCATTTTAGTGATGAATGATGAATATAAATGTGTGCATTACTGTATGCACAGTTCCTTTTTTCATTATATAGGAAATAACACCGTTGTCAGCAAAACTTATATATGGCTTATCAATACACGGTCTTATTGATCGGAAACTATGCATTTTCTTAACACTGTCGTGTCGTTAGAGGTGGCACCAGCGATCTAGACACAATTATCTATTCCGTCAAAATAACTTCCTCGAAAAAACATCAACGTTGGCAATAATACTACATGCGTAACCTACACAGGCCGCACTTGTTGCGACGACTATGACGTATGCCAAATATGATTGGCTGAACTATAATTGAGTAGCCGGCCTGTGAGAGAGTCGCTCAGTCGATAATTTTTCTCATCGTGTTACAATATTCCGAAGTGCTTCAAGACACATCACTGCAAACTACGAGTTGACTTCGTTCGTTTATAGGCCGACAGAATTCTCGCCGATTGTCTCAGGAGCACTTTTAACCCTCTAACGGCAGAACTGTTGCAAATTATGCTAACAGTTTATTTTTAAATGCCCAGAGTTCTCACAATAATGAATGTCATATTTTCACTCCAGCTATTCCTCTTTTAAACTTTATCAATAATCTACATCTACATATATACCGATTGATCAAAATGTCAGTATAAATTTGAAAACCTAATAAATCACGGAATAATGTAGATAGAGAGGTAAAAATTGACACACATGCTTGGAATGACATGGGGTTTTATTGACACACATGCTTGGAATGACATGGGGTTTTATTAGGAAAAAAAATCAAAAAATGTCCGACAGATGGCGCTTCATCTGATCAGAAAAGCAAAAAATTAGCATAACAAATTAAGACAAAGCAAAGGTGATGTTCTTTACAGGTAATGCTCAAAATGTTCACTATCCTTCCTCAACCATAGCTGTATTCGAGGAATAATGTTGTGAACAGCACTGTAAAGCATGTCCGGAGTTATGGTGAGGCATTTGCGTCGGATGTTGTCTTTCAGCATCCCTAGAGATGTCGGTCGATCACAATACACTTGCGACTTCAGGTAACCCCAAAGCCAATAATCTCACGGACGGAGGTCTTGGGGACCTGGAAGGTTATGCATAACGAAAGTAGCGGCTGAGCACACGATCATCACCAAACGACGCGCGCAAGAGATCTTTCTTGCGTCTAGCTATATGGGGTGGAGCGCCATCCTGCATAAAAATCGTACGTTCCAGCAGGTGTTTATCAGACAGGCTGGGGATGATGCGATTCTGTAACATATTGGCGTGCGTCTCACCCGTCACGGTAGCAGTTACAAAACTAGAATCACGCAGTTCCTCGAAGATAAAAGGCCCGATAACGGTAGATGTGATAAATCCAACCCATACCGTGACTTTCTCGTCGTGCAATGGAGTTTCCGCGACAGTTATAGGATTTTCGGTAGCCCAAATTCTGCAGTTTGGGCGTTAACAGACCCTCGGAGCATGAAATGAGCTTCGTCGGTCCACAACACGTTACTCAACCAATCGTTATCTTCCGACATCTTTTGAAACGCCCACATCGCAAATGCCCTCCGCTTCACTAAATCGCCAGGTAACAGTGGATGGATTTTGTAAGGATAGCATCGTTGGGTACGCCTAAGTGCCAACAAAACCTGACTTCCCCGTTCATAGAGCCGCGGTGTAGTAGCCGAGCGGTCTAAGGCGCCCCGCTGCGGAGCACGCGGTTGCTCGCCGTCGGAGGTTCGAGTCCTCCCTGGGGCATAGGTGTGTGTGTGTGTTTGTCCTTAGGTTAGTTTACCTTAGTTTAAGTAGTTTGTAAGCTACGGACTGATGACCACGCAGTTTGGTCCGATAGATTTACAAACATTTGAACCCGTGCATATACGAACCCGCTACAGTCTCCATTTCTTCCTGAACTGCCTCAGGAACATTACGTATTGTGCTCGGTCGGCCACTACGGGGTCTATCGTCTAAACAACTCGTGGCTTGGAACTTCGAAATCATTCTCGCCACAGCTGAATTTGTTACCCGTTACCCGTGCGAATCCCCTTTCTATGGCGATAGGCTCGTTACGCTGAACTAGCACATTCCCCATTCTGATAATACAGTTTCACTAAAAGCGCACACGATTCTCATGCGCAGTCACTGACGTTTTGCTGTCCAGCGCCACCTGTCGTACATTTTCTGATTTTTTTTCGCTTCTAATAAAACCCCATGTCATTCCAAGCATGTGAGTCAATTTTTATCTCTCTATCTACATTATTCCTTGATTTATAAAGTTTTCAAATTTATACTGACTTTTTGATCAGCCGCTACTTCGTATTCCACCGTAAGGTGCGTGGAGGAGGCTACACTGTACCACTACTAGGCATTTTTTTCCTATTCCATTTCCAAATAAAACGAGGAAAAAAAGGATGTCCATATGCCTCTTTACGACTCCTAATTTCTCTTATCTTGTGATCTTTTCACGAAATGTAAGTAGGCGGCAGCAAGATCGTTCCACTCACCGCTTTAAATTCCAGCCCTCTAAATTTACTCAACAGAATTTCTCAAAAATAACGTCGTCTTTCCTTCAGCGATTCCCATTTCAGTTCCCGGAGCATTTATGTGACACTCGCGCATTGGTCGAACCTACCAGCAACGAATGTAGCTGCTCGCCTCTGTACTGCTTCCATGGAGTAGTAATGTTTGTACAGCTTATGGGACTTAACTACGGGGTCATCAGTCCCTAAACTTACAAACTACTTATGAACTACTTACGAACTAGGACGGCACAAATATCCATGCCCGAGGGGGGATTCGAACCCCGGACCGTAGTGGCCGTGCAGACCGTGACTGAAGCGCCTCAGTCCCCTCAGCCACCGCGGCCGGCTAGTGCTTCCATGTCTTTCTTTAAACTGGTTTGCTGCGGGTCCCAAACACTTGAGCAGAACTCAGTACGTGGTCGTACAAGCGTTGCACACGCGATCTCCTTTACATATGAAGTACATCTTCCCAAAATTCTCCCAATACACCGAAGTCCACCTTATTCAAAAAAAAAAAAAAAAAATGTTTGTAAATCTATCGGACCAAACTGCGTGGTCATCAGTCCGTAGCTTACAAACTACCTAAACCTAGGTAAACTAACCTAAGGAAAACACACACACCCATGCCCAAGGGAGGACTCGAACCTCCACGGCGAGCAACCGCGCGCTCCACAGCAAGACGCTTTAGACAGCTCGGCTATTCCACCGCGGCTCCGCCTTATTCCCAACAGTTATTACATGTTCGTTCCATTTCATAATGCTCTGAAATGTTACGTCTAGATAGTTGAACGATGTGACTGCATCAAGAAGCTCACTACTAATGCTGTATTCGAACATTATGGGATTGATTTTATTGTTCTGAATGCGGCCTGAATTCGCTGTCTGAATGTTGACTGGCGAGTGCTTATCAGTGATAGCACCTAGCCTAAAAAAAACCATGTGCATCCCACAAGTACTCTGCTACCCGAGTAGCTACTTTCATCCCCCCCCCCCCAAGGGGCCCACAGCTCTTTTGTGGGTACGTGTGTGGCGCGCACGGGTCTCCGAGCCATTGCTGCCTTTTTTCCTGCTTTCCCCAGGCTGCATCACCCATCCTAGTTCCCCCTCCTTCCCATCCCAATTGCTCCTTCCCACCCTCTCCAACCCCGTCTCTCGGTGTTACTCTAGATGACGGCTTGGCTATCCCATGGTACCGATTGTCCTGCAATTTTGGTTTTGTCTGCTGTGTACACCGGTTTTTGGCCCAGTTTGGTCCCCCCTCGGGGTTTGACCTTCCATAACAAAATTGTCAGATAACGTGTGAGCCAATTGGGGAAGAACTCCCGACCTAGCCCCTACGGCGCGGGTCCTATCCTTTCCTTTCCACTTCCTTTCCTCGCTGTAGCCCCCATCCCCCGCTAGGTCCCCAGCACGTGTAGCCAGTCCGTGTTGGGGGGCTGTTATGTACCCTTTGGCTGAGCCCCCTGACACCACAGGGATCACACTACTGGTGTCTGAGCTGCGACCTCTCCATGCAAGCCAAGGAGTTGATGCCTGTCCTCGGGGGTATCAGAACTCCCGGCAATGGCCATCGTGCCAGGTGGCCTTTGCTGAGGCTGGGTGGCGCCCATGGAGAGACCCCTGTTTCGGAGTGGGTGACACCAGGGCGGACGTCTAGCACCATGAAAAGAGTTAGACTCCAAAATGGTCGTGCATCGGCCATCTCTCAAGACAGGAAGAGATCTTTTAATGCTACTACTGCGGATACGAGGATGTTTCCCTCCCTTGCTACCCCTTGGGAGGAAGGCCAGGCTCGCCGGTTAGGAGCAAAATCCTTTCCTCGCTACCTGGTTTGCACAAGGACTGATGGAGGAACTTTTACTACCACTAAACCGCTGTTCTTTGTTGAGACCATAGAGGACAAGTTTGGTGAAGTTGAATCTATGAGTAAACTTAGATCTGGCTCATTGCTCATTAAAACTGTCTCGGCAGCCCAGTCTGAAGCTTTGCTCGCCTGCACCACCCTTGGCGACATTCCAGTAACAATACTCCCACACAAATCCTTGAATATGGTACAGGGTGTGATATTCCACCGGGACCTCCTCCTTCAAACTGATGAGGAGCTTAGGGCCTATCTCGAGCGGCGTGGTGTACATTTTGTTCGCCGCGTTCTGAGGGGACCTAAAGACAACCGCGTTGATACTGGGGCCCTTATCTTGGCCTTCGAGGGGGACACACTCCCAGAGAAGGTCAAGATAATGATATATCGATGTGAAGTGAAGCCCTACATTCCACCTCCCATGCGATGTTTTCGGTGTATGAGGTTTGGTCATATGTCCTCTCACTGTACAGCAGTCCCAGTATGCGGTGATTGTGGACGCCCACTACATGAGGGGAGCCCCTGTGTTCCTCCGCCGGTGTGCGTCAACTGTCATCAACACCACTCTTCACGGTCGCCAGATTGCCCTATGTTCAAGAAAGAAAAGAAAATACAAGAGTACAAATCCCTGGAGCGTTTGACGTACCCTGAGGCCCGCAGTAAATATGAACGTCTGCATCCCGTGCAGATGGCGACGACCTTCGCTACGACGTTATCTTCTAACCTTTCACCCTCCCCTTCCCACTCCCATCTCCCCCCTACACCCCGTTCCCACCCCTCCATCACATCTCCCTCTCCTGTAGCTCCTGTAGCCCTCCCTTTGTGTCCCACACCTTCCCAGCCGGAGAAGTGCACCCCTTCTCCGTCGCCTGCCAGTGACAGTGCCCCATCTCAGGGCCTTCCGTCCCGGCGTTCCCCAGATCGGAGATCTTCGACCTCCAGTCGGCCATCGGACTCCCAGTCAGTGAGTTCAAAGGTCGCCCGATCTTCATCAGTACCAGACCTAACTGACAAAAGTCCTCTCTCTGGGGCGGGTCCTCCCCGTCCCACGAAAGAGAAAGAGAAAGAGAAGGAGAAGAAGAAGAACAAACCAAAGTTACAAGATAAAGCCTCTCCGGTACCACCGGAGGTGCCGACTGTGCTTTCTCAACTCGCTCATCCCATTGAGCCTGAGGCTGACCAGCTGTTTATGGATGTCGTCCCTTCTTCTTTGGTGACGGCCGCTGACAAAGCAGCATGACAGACATAACACCATTCGCTTCCCGCCTAGATCCTCGTGATGTGATCATCCAATGGAACTGTAATGGCTACTACCGTCACCTCTTGGAGATTAAACAGCTAATCTCTCTTTCTTCTGCGGCCTGTGTCGTCCTGCAGGAATCGAGGTTTATGAATGCACATTCACCGACCCTTTGTGGGTTCCGTGCTTTTTGTCAGAACTGGGTTGGTCTCCTCCAGGCATCTGGTGGGTTTGTACTTTGGTCCGGACAGATATTGTCAGTACCTGGATTCCTCTCCAAACACCATTGGAAGCGGTTGCTGTCAGGGTTCACTTGGACACTCCATTAACCATTTGCAACCTCTACCTTCCCCCTGACAGGCCACCTACAGTCGCGTCCCTAGTTGCCCTCCTTCAGCAACTCCCCCCTCCTTATCTCATCCTAGGGGACTTCAATGCCCACCATCCTTTGTGGGGCAGTGCTTATATGTCTAGCTGGGACCGCCTCATAGACCAGTTTCTTGCTGACCACACTCTGAGCCTTCTCAACGATGGTTCACCAACTCATTTTAGTGCCGCTCACGGCACCTTTTCTGCCATAGAGCTCTCTCTCACTTCTCCTTCTCTCCTTCCTTTATTTCACTGGTCGGCGTATGACGACCTCTGCGATAGCGACCACTTCCCTCACACCTACCATGAGCCGGGGTACCCCGCTGGGTTTTCCGTCGTGCTAATTGGCCGCTATATACATCCCAGGTTGTTTTCCATCTTCCCCCTCAGGCTGTATAGATTATATTATAAGCCAAATGACCAACATGATTACCCAAGCTGCCAACGCCGCTGTTCCCCGGTCGACAGGCCCTCCTACTCGCCGGCCGGTCCCTTGGTGGAATGCAACTGTTGCCGCAGCCATTCGCGAGCGCCGTAGGGCCTTGCAACATCTTAAGCGCCACCCATCCCTCGCTGGTCTCAAATTTCAAACGTCTGCGTGCCAGAGCTCGTTACTTAATCAAACAAAGTAAGCGGACATGCTGGGAGCATTTTGTCTCCTCGTTGGGCTTTTCTGTCCCTCTGACAAGAGTGTGGGCTATGCTCCGATCTATCCAAGGTAGCTGGCGGCCGTCTTCCATCCCTGGTCTTGCCCTGCCTGATGGGGTCTGCACAGAGCCATCTGTTGTTGCAGAACATCTTGCAACTCACTTCGCCAATTTATCAGCGACAACTTCATATCCGGCGACCTTTCTCCTTAAGAAACACCAGGCCGAAGCCTTCAAATTTGGCTTTACTTCTCACCAGGTGGAACCATATAACGAACCTTTTACTGACTGGGAACTATCGCTGGCCCTCTCCTCTTCTCGTGATTCAGCACCTGGCCCTGACGATATCCATAATCAGTTGCTGAAACACCTCAACCCCTCACAACGACAATTTCTCCTAAAAGTTTTTAACCGTATTTGGCTTCAAGGGGTGTTCCCCTCCCAGTGGAGGGAGAGTATTGTGGTCCCTGCCCTCAAGCCTAGCAAGGACCCGTCGGCGCTGGACAGTTGTCGACCAATAAGCCTGACAAGTGTTCCCTGTAAATTACTTGAACGGATGGTAGCCCGCAGATTACGCTGGGTTCTTGAATCCCGGGGACTTCTCTCACCTTACCAGTGTGGGTTCCGGGAGGGACGATCCCCTATTGACCATTTACTTCGACTGGAGACTGTGATCAGACAGGACTTCTCTAAACGACATCATCTGGTAGCAGTCTTCTTCGATCTTCATAAGCCGCACGACACTGCTTGGCGTCATCATATTTTACGTTCTCTTCATGACTGGGGCCTCAGAGGCACCTTACCAATTTTTATCCGTCAGTTTTTATCCCACCGCCTGTTCCGTGTCAGTGTTGGCTCTTCCTTTAGCTCCCCTCGGATTCAGGAGAACGGCGTCCCCCAGGGCTCAGTGTTGAGTGTTACACTTTTTCTAATCGCCATCAATGGGTTGGTGAGCTCTGTTGGGTCACTGGTAACCTCGGCATTGTATATCGACGACTTTTGCATATGGTACAGCTCCTACTCAGTAGCCTCTACTGAACGTCAGCTCCAGAGCGCCATTCGGCGGGCTTCAGTGTGGGCTACGTCCCATGGTTTCCAGTTTTCCTCGTCAAAAACGAGGGTGATGCATTTTTGTCGTCGTACTACAGTTCACTCTGATCCAGAACTGTTCTTGGGTAATCAGCGCCTGAAAGTTGTAGCACAGCATCGTTTCCTGGGTCTCCTCTTTGACAAAAAATTGACTTGGGTACCCCATATTCGCCACCTAAAAATTAGTTGTATGAGGAAACTTAATGCCCTACGTTTCCTTGCTCATTCATCTTGGGGTGCAGACCGGACAACTATCCTTCGTATCTATCGGGCTCTAATATTGTCCCGATTGGACTATGGGTGTCAAGTTTATGGCTCGGCAGCTCCTTCTGCCCTGAAATTATTAGACCCGGTTCACCATTATGGTGTACGCTTGGCTACAGGTGCGTTCCCGACTAGCCCGGTCGACAGTCTCCTTGTTGAGGCGGGAATCTGCCCTCTTCAGGTCAGGCGGCATCAGCTTCTGGCGTCTTATGCCATCGCCATCCGGCAATATCCTGATCATCCCGCTTACCAGGTTCTTTTTGCATATGAAGGGCTTCGACCCCCTGATACCCGGCCACAGGCGGGATTTCCCGTCGGACTGCGGCTTGCCTCTCTTTGCCGAGATTTCCATTTCCCTTCCCTAGATTGCGCCCCCCATTTCACTGCACGCACACCTCCGTGGATGGTGCCGCGACCACTAATTCGGGCGGATCTCTTCCAGGGCCCAAAAGCTTTAATTTCCCCCATGGTCTTTCGGCGTTTGGTGCGCCCAGTACTAGAAGAGTTTCAGGGAGCCGCTATCTTCTACACTGATGGCTCGAAAACTGCGGGCCACTCCGGATATGCTTTTACATCTCCTGTTGGGGCGGAATGCCATTCTCTGCCAGAGGCATGCAGTGTGTTCACGGCAGAGCTGATGGCGATTTATAGAGTCCTCTGTTTTATTAAACAGACTGCCATGGAACGTGGTTTAATCTGTGCTGACTCCACGAGCAGTTTGCAGGCCATTGATCGATGTTTCCTCTCCCATCCTTTAGTTATTTCCATCCATGATCTCCTTGCTGACCTTCATCGTGCTGCCTGCTCCGTTACCTTTCTCTGGGTGCCAAGCCATGTTGGTATTACAGGGAATGAAGAGGCTGACCGGTTGGCTAGATCGGCAATTACACGCTGCCCACCTCCCTTTCTAATTCCGGGTGCGGATCTGCGGGTGCAGATCAGATCTTTGCTTCACTCCTCATGGGATAGCAGTTGGAAAGCTACTGCCCCTTCCAATAAACTCCGCACCATCAAAAGATACGACTCCAGCTTGGAGTTCATCTTTACGCCCTTCCCGGAGAGAATCAATTGTCCTCTGTCGCCTCCGTCTTGGACACTGCAGGCTGACCCATGGATTTCTTTTACGAAATGACAATCCATCACATTGTGATTGTGGAGCCGTACAATCCGTGGCTCATATTCTGACTGAATGTCCTCTCCATTTGACACTTCGTGGCGACTATGGCCTACCGCCTGCGTTGCCTCTAGTTTTGGCGGATGACCCACGGATGGTTGATCGCGTCCTTGCCTTCCTCCGTGAAAGAAGATTTTATTGTCAGCTCTAGGACTCACTTGGTCGGGGTGAGTGGGTTTGTGATTCTTGGCTGTTTGTGGGGTTTAGAGTCTTCCCCCGACCAGTCCCCCACTCTTTTGCATTTTAACGTAGTTATATTTCTCCCTGCTCTGGAGCTGTGATACGTTGACCACTGTGCCATTAGTAACTTGTGGTTTAGGGTAGTGGTCGCTTCCGGAGCTGTGGCAGCGGACACTGTAGCATTTGCTGCTCTGGGTTGGTCTTAGCCTTGTTGGTGAGACGAATTTAATTCCTAGCGTAATGATCTTTTGGCTTTCCCCTATTTTTCGTTGGATTCCGTGGCATGTACAATTTGAGGTTGAAGGGACTGATGACCTCGTTGTTTGGTCCCTCATGTCCACCACCACCACCACTACTTTCATGGCGTAGCTACTTTCATGGCGTTCTACAATTCCCCACCCGATAACGCAGATTCAGAAATCTGCAGCCATGACTGCCACAGAGTCGGCGAAGCCTCTGGTTCAGACAGTCCACTCTACTCCAAACCGAAGGACCATGATAAAACCTGGCGTATAATGCTACAAATCGAAAGCTCTGTTAGCACTCCGCATGCGAGGCCAGCAGCCTTCACCAATTCCGCCAGCCGCCCGTAAGAAATTATGTCCTAGAACCCAAGCGACAAGTGTCATTGGTGCCGACGTCGGCCACAACTTGCATTCGCTCGATAGGCGCCGGCAAGGCCGCCTCCACATCTCGGTTGAAGCCCCCTGGCAGACACACTGAGTGCACGTTGGACTTCTTTCCAGATCTCGACGCTATCTGCTCCATCACGCGCCTAACATTGGAGCTCCCAATAACTAATAATCCCCTCCCCCTGTGCACCTGCTCGGACCCTGCTGAAGAAGTGGCCACACGTCCACTCACAGGACGAACGGGCGTGGCCGGATGGAAAACCTCCTCATTGGCCTCCGCCTCGAGCGACGCGACCGGCGCTCACCCACGTCCGGTATAGGTGAAGATGCTTCGACAGCAGGGGCAGAGGGCGAAGCATGAGGCACCTGTGTCCCACTCGACGCACCAGACTCCCACCGGCGCTGCACCCCGAGATAGCAGCCTGAAGACGGCTGACCGTAGCCAACAGCACGCTCAGCTATTCGCGAACTGCGGCCAACTCCTCCTGCATCCACACACAGCTGGCACACATGCTATCTATCCTATTGATACAATTAACTGTGAAGAGTAGAAAACTAAATAATCAATTTCTAGCTAGTAATTTAATAAAGGCGGCTGGCAGCTGACTGAACTGTGGTCAGTGGTAACTATTCTGTGCCGGCCGCGGTGGCCGAGATGACTGAGACGCTCCAGTCACGGTCAGCACGGCCGTAGGGTCGGGGGTTCGAATCCCCCCTCGGGCATGGATATTTGTGCCGTCCTAGTTCGTAAGTAGTTCATAAGTAGTTTGGAAGTTTAGGGACTGATGACCCCGTAGTTAAGTCCCATAAGCTTAACAAACATTTTGAACTATTCTGTCAAAAACATGCCGGGCGCCGTGGCTCAGCGCGCCTGGTCAGAGGGCTGAACGTCCTCTGTAATGAAAAAGCTGAGCCAAAATAGCATCGAACAAGAACGAACAAACACGATCAATGTCCGCTGCGAACAGAACTACCCATAGAGCAAAAAAAAAAAAAAAAAAAAAAATTATCAAATACGCGAGAGTATAAGCTTTTTAAATACGAAATAAAGAAGTGACAAGTAATAAAATACAGTTAGTTTCTAAAATTACAAAGCTTGCAACACAAACGAAATCTGCCAAGTAGGCGAGAATAAACCTCTTAAAAACAGAAGCACTAACGAAAATGAAGAAACTGACTGGTAATTAAATATCACACCAATTAAATTATGGTACTTAGTGCTCTCAAGGATGCGAGATTGGCTGCAGCTGGCAGTGGACTGATGATTGTTGGAAGTTGCTGACTGTCTAAAGCATAGCTTTGTCTAATTAAAATTTATTAGGAAGTGCATTGCTGATGCAGAATTGCTAGTCATATAAGTAGATTTAAATGTTTTCATTTTATGCCTAGTTTGTTGTTAAGCTTGTGTCTAGTTTTCTGTTAAATCGATTTTGAGGCGCTTTTTAGTATTTATTTAATGTATAAATTTTATCTTATAATGCTCAAAAAATTTACTTCATTTTGTAAGGAAAAGTTTAACTCGCTGTAAGGGTATATAATGTAATTCGATGACAGTGTCAAAAATGTTCAAATGTTTGTATAGTCTATGGGACTTAACTACGGGGTCATCAGTCCCTAAACTTACAAACTACTTACGAACTAGGACGTCACAAATATCCATGCCCGAGGGGGGATTCGAACCCCCGACCGTAGTGGCCGTGCAGACCGTTACTGGAGCGCCTCAGTCTCCTCGGCCACCGCGGCCGGAGACAGTATGAAACCTTCGCTTGGTGCACGGCATCAGCAGTGCGCAGAGAGACAGTTGTTGGAGTGCACAGCAAGCAGTCATAGGCAGTGGCTCTATGTACTAGGGCAGACTCATTAATTTATGGAAGGTTAAGCACACATAGTTTTTGATTATTTTGTTATATGAAATGTTCAATTGTATGCGTGTGCAAAACTGAAATAGATTGAACTTCTTACCAGTTCAAAAATGTTCGTCAGTTATAATTACCATTTCATTCTTAGAAGTAATTATTAGGAGCACAGCTATAAAGATATCAGCAATCAGAATTACATGTAAGGACCTACTAAAAGTAACCTTAACTACTATAATTAGAGAAATATAGGGGCATCTTACACCGTGATCAATTTTGTTACACAATGCAAAAGTCAATATTACTCTATTGTATAATTTCCTCTTCTGTTGACGTGGTGGGCATGTAACTAATGATAAAATAGGAAAATTTCTTTAGTCGACTGATCGAGATCTTAGTGAATTGTGTCTGGACAGATCGTCAGATGACAAAGAGAGAATGATAATTAAAGATTATGTAATTTATGGATAGGTTTCTGAACATGATTTCAGTGGCAATGACTCTGATTGTGCCAATTTTTATGTGGGGAAAGGCGCTACCACTCTGTGGAGTAAAACACTATACAAACACTAGTCCAAAAAAACTGAAGAATATCGTAAAAATCTTCACTGCTCAAAAATGTTTGGGATTTAACTGCTGCAGTTATCAGTCCCTAGGCTTACAAACTACTTAAACTAACTTATGCTATGACAACGCATGCACGTGCGCGCGAGGAAGGGCTCGAGCCTTCAACGACGAGCAACCGCGTGCTCCGCAACAAGGCACCTTAGAGCACTCGGCCACTCCACCTCGTCTTTTTCACTGCTCCATAAGGAAACGCAACGGGAGAGGTAGGAGAGGCAAATTCTCATTCATGATAGATGGCGATAAGATTGATGAATTAATTTCAAGTTTTAACTTATATATAACACAGAAGAAGGCTGACACAAATTATACAAAAGATAGCAACTAAAGACAATTAATGAAAGAGGAAATAAGACAACTACTGGGACTCACACAAATGTGCAGAAACTGAGGACTTCATATGGGACAGAAATAATTTTACGGGCATGTGTAACTTCTGGAAAACATTGACATATTTTGAGAGCCATAATGTTATACGAGAAGGTAACAAGTGCTACTCGAAAAAAAGCTACAACCCATTGTCTTATTTATATACATAAAATAATTTCTTACAATTTCAGACACTATTAGACGTTATTAATCTACTTTATATTATTTTTATGACTACGCGCACTTTGCAATAATATCACGGTTTTGTAACTCGGAATACAAATTATTAGCAAATCTGCATCGTGCTGATACTGCAGTCATAAAAACTGGCGCCGCTACCCAAGGACAAAGTATCACTTTGTGTCTACAACTTTATCAGGCAGGAATTACTGTATTTTCTCCAACGCCCAAACATATTTATTAGTTTTAATAAATATCACATGTTACTAAAGTGGAGGAATAGTCTCTGTTAAAAGTGTGCCTACGCCGCCATACCGACACCCCCCCCCCCCCCGCCGGCCGCGGTGGCCGAGGAGACTAAGGCGCTCCAGTCACGGTCTGCACGGCCACTACGGTCGGGGGTTCGAATCCCCCCTCGGGCATGGATATTTGTGCCGTCGTAAGTAGTTCATAAGTAGTTTGTAAGTTTAGGGACTGATGACCCCGTGGTTAAGTCCCATAGACTATACAAACATTTGAACATTTGACACCCCCCACGAGAACACACGGGACCGCCACTCTTGCGCCACTGATTTATATATCAGTTTGCACGAATTGTAACTTATGGTGTTGGAATACCTACATTGTAAGTGTAACTTAGACCATGCCGGGGGGACAAAAATACGAAACTCGATAACTGGAATAATAATGTGTGCGAACCGCTTTGTGCTACATGGTAGGTAGCAGTTCTGGGTAATTATTAACTTTATGCAGCTTTTACTTACATTCTATCACAACGTTATCGGTTTCACTCATACTTATTAATGCAGTTAAATACATTTCCGGGAATCATCTAGTGGGAACTTACACAGCATACTTGAATATTCCCCTCATCGCATGCCTTGATCTATTTTACCTATGGTTTGAATACTTATGTCTATCATAAGAGGGCCACTGCTAAAGTAAGTTCAGATTTCTTTTTCAGAAAATACTTTACTGTGTGAACTTTTATTACACACCAATAAACTTTACACCTTTTGGGTTACTTTTCAAGATAATTTTTGCACACATTCAAATATTTGTCATACCGCCACACAACGTTCTAAATTCTCTCTGCTTAAAGTTTCCCCGTCTTTGCTATTACTAAGCCTCTGCCATTTAATATTAACACAATTATACTCAAATCCACTTCCAAGTGCTTCATTAAACTTCAAATGTCTAATAAAACAGTACTGATTATCTGCAGGATCAGACGCAAAAAATACTCTGATGGAGGTGATGCACTAACATTCTTCATACTAAACAATGCCATATCAAAACTCTGTAAACGTCTCTCATAATTAATATCCTTAATCTTATCAATCTCTTTTACTTGTGCATCAGTCGGATGTCAATAACCTCAGCCGAAATAATCTTTCTTGAATCCTGTTGAATTCCAAGCAATTTCTTTATTTGGGGAAAACTGGAAGACCCCATTAGTGAAGTCAACTTTATGCGGTACATGCGGAAATACTTCCTGCTGGAAACGTTGCGAGAGAGGTTGAATGCGTTCGGCAGTATGCGGCCGAGAATTTTCACGAATTAAAACAATGCCGCAACTCAACATGCCACGCCGTTTGTTCTGAATTGCTCTCATAATTTGGTTAGCGTGTGTCAGTACACGTTCGCGTTTACTGCTGCTCCTCGTGCCGTGAAATCCACCAACAAAACGCTTTGTCCCAAAATGCAGTTGCCATGTGCTTTTGCTGTGAAAGCGCTTGGAGATATTTTTGTGGTTACGCAGGGGAGTCAGTGTGACCCGATTGCAAGGATTGCTGTTTTGTTTTGGAATTCATATATTTTACCCACGCCTCAGGTTCACTTACAATCTGATCGCCGGCCGCGGTGGCCGAGGAGACTGAGGCGCTCCAGTCACGGTCTGCACGGCCACTACGGTCGGGGGTTCGAATCCCCCCTCGGGCATGGATATTTGTGCCGTCGTAGTTCGTAAGTAGTTCATAAGTAGTTTGTAAGTTGAGGGACTGATGACCCCGTAGTTAAGTCCCATAGACTATACAAACATTTGAACATTTGAAACAATCTGATCGAGAAATAACCCACATTTTTTCTAGCAGTGCTGAAGAAACATCAATGCTGTTCCTATCGTGTCATCGTGTCATCTCTGTTAGAGAGACCCTGTGTAAATGCATAATTTCGGCACTAGGGAAAGAGTGCGTTTGAGAACATTTGCATCACAGCTTCTTCAAAGAGTGGTTTCTTAATTACACTTAGTCCAACAGCCACCAGTGTGAGGTATTGGAAGTGCACTCACAGACTGAGTTTTCGAAGCACTTAGTGCTGTGGTGTAAAGTCAGCGCCACACGCCAGACGTAAGAGAACGATCGTGGAGAAGGCAGCGATGCACCGAAAGCCAATCACAAGCAGGCGCCGCGCATCAAAAAATGGTCAAATGTTTGTATAGCTTATGGGACTTAACTACGGGGTCATCAGTCCCTAAACTTACAAACACTAAGGACGCCACAAATATCCATTCACGAGGGAGGTTTCGAACCCCCGACCGTAGTGGCCGTGCAGACCGTGACTTGCGCGCCTCAGTCCCCTCGGCCACCGCGGCCGGCGCGGCGCGCATCCTGGAGGGAGTGACCGAAGATTTGCGCCCTCTACAAGCGGCTATATCTAGGTCGACATGCGTCTGGACGGCCCCGTCAGGTACCTGTCAGTTACTAGTTAGCTACGAAGTCAGAACCCAGGCAGTTACTAAGTCAGAACGCGGCTACGAACTTAGCTGCACTGAGAGCTAGTGACTACTATGCAACATACGGAAGGCACCGTGAGAAGCAAGAAGAGAGAAGAAACAGACATATTTTAAAGTTGAGTGTATTGTATCTTCAGTCAATAAATCTTATAATACTAATCTACATAGAAATGTTTAAGCTGGCCATCGATTCCTGCACCAGTACCTTTCCTGACAACTAGACCGGGATGGCAGAAAGAATGATACAACAAATGGCCACGAGGTCACAGAAAATGGCGATGAGGACTACAACCACACACATTGCGACGAGATATTCAAATTACCGTGACTTTACGCTGCGCTATTCATTTTTTCTTCCAGGAATCGGCGAAGCGAGTAAATAATCTTTTGATTCTATTGCAGGGATTAGTGTAAATTTCTATACTTTTGTACTGCTTCTTATAATTGTTATTGCACAATTTCAGTTCCCACTAACACAAGTGCCCCTGCCACTGCGACACAGCTTCCTGCACTTGATGCACAACAGCTAATGCAGATGTTTCAGTTTCAGAGCCAACAAATTGCTTCACTGCTGTCTACAGTACAACAACTTCTGGCCGCACCTGTGTCTCAAAATACGCAAGTTCCACTGCAGCAGCCAGCAGCTCAAGTAATACCACTATTCCGATAATATGATGAAAAACAAGAGGACTGGTCGGACTGGCTACAACATTTTGAAGCCTACGCCACAGTGCACAGGACACAAGGTCCTGTCAAACTTCATTTTCTGCTATCGTGTGTAGGCCCCCCAGTGTTTCATCTTGTGAAAAAACTGTTTACTACCGCGGAGCCTTCTGAACTTTCTTACGATTAAGTGATAGGAGCCCTCACGGCATATTATGAACAGCAAATCAATGTAGTGCCTGCAAGGTATCAGTTCTTCAGACGTAGGAAACATCCGAACCAAACATACAGGCAGTGGATAGCAGATCTTCAAGGTCTCACTAGGAAGTGTAAATTTAAATGTTCGTGTTGAGCTTAGTATTCAGATGTAATGTTACATGACAATTTTCTATAATGTAACTGACGGTAGACTCAGGGAGCAGATTCTAAAAATGTCAGGTCCGTCGTTCCATCAAGTAGAACAGATTTTGGAACAGTATGACACAGGTACTGCGGCAGCAGAGAACTTTGATTCAATTCCACTGTGTACTCTAGCTATCTCACGCACCAGCGAAAGCAAGGTAGAATGCCGTGTACTTCTGCCTGCCCGCTCTAAGCGTAAACATGTTCCTAGACACAGAACCTTGCCAAATAAGGAAGTGAAGTCTTCGCCGCAATGTTTCTTGCGGCACAAAAGGCAGTACTGTCCATCCCGGTCAGCAAAATGCTATGCATGCGGCAAGAAAGGTCATATACAAACAGTCTGCTTGCAGCAAAAGAAACAGAATTTGCCCTCGCAGCCCAAACAGCGAAAAGACAGTACTTATTCCATAAACGCAGTATTTTCCAAACCAGTGGCTGCCCCTCTTAACGTCAGGGACACAGAAGTCTCACAAGTTATATGTCAGGCCAGAAAAATGTATGTCAGTTTTCGTGTGAATGACATTTCTGTAATTTTCAACTAGACACAGGTGCATCAGTCACATTGCTCAGTCGCAAAACTTAAGAACAGTTAGGATCGCTGCACCTTTCTCGCGCTAAGACAAAGTTAACAGCATACAATGAAAATGAAATTCCTGTACTAGGATAGTGTTCCCTACCTGCAGTATACCGATCGCAAATGCGCACAGTGACATTCCAAGTGCTTAAATCTTACAAAGGAGAGAATATTTTTGGTTTAGATTCTTTTGAACTTTTTGGTTTTACTGTGCAAGACAATGTTTTAGTTGTGAACACTTTTGATGCTAAAGACAGTGTCGACAAGTTGTTGAAAGACTTTCCAGATTTATTTTATGCAGGACTAGGAAAAGCTAAAAGATTTTGCTGCACACATTACTCTAAAGGAAAATGCCAAACCAAAATTTTGCAAAGCTCGTAATGTACCGCTCGCTTTACGCGACAAAGTGGCACAAGAACTTCGCACATTGGAAGAAAATGGTGTAGTTGAACCAATACAAGCTATCCAGTGGGCGAGTCCTCTTGTAATTTTGCCGAAGCTGTCGGGTAGCATTCGCATTTTTGTTGATTTCAAGGCACAGTAACTCCACAAACGGTTGTGGACAGTTATCCTTTTTAATTTAGACCACATTGTCAGATGAGAGAAACAGCGATCTATTTGGTATGATTAATATTACAAAAAATGTTATTTTTTGCGATCAAGACCGTTTTTTGTAATATTAAGTTATCCTTTGCCGAGGCCAGAAGATTTAATGGACAGTTTAGGTGCAGGAAAATATTTCTCCAAACTAGATTTGAGCAATGCCTAACTTCAGCTGCCACTCGATGAAGAATCACAGAAAATTTGTGTTGTCAATACTCATCTGGGCTTCTTTAAATATTTGCGTCTACCGTTTGGCAGTGCATCCGCGCCTGCAATTTTTCAGAGATATTTGTAACAGCTTACAGCTCGGGTGCCTTGTTTTTCAAAGTACTTGAACTACATAGTTGTCAGGCCGTACCCCAGAAGAACACATTGCAAATTTGAGGAAATTGTTTCAAGTTTTGTCAGATGCAGGTGTCAAGTGTCGCTTAGATAAGTGTGACTTTTTCAAACCGCAACTGCAGTATCTAGGACACGTAATAAACAGTCAAGGTGTGCACCCTATGCAATCACATTTGCATGCCATTCGCGACCTGCCAGCACCAAAAGATGTGAAAGAATTACAGTCCGTCTTGGTAAAGTTAACGTACTATATTAGGTTCATTCCGAACGCAGCACAAATTGCACCCCCTTTGCATCGCCTACGCCGTAGAAATGTTCGTTTTGTTTGGACAGAAGAATGACAACGTCAATTTCAGCAGTGAAAAGATGCTTTGCTCAGTGATCGAAGTTTGGTGCACTTCGATTCAGAAAAACCAGTTCTTTTGCAAGTGGACGCGTCATCGTTTGTTCTAAGAGCAGTACTGTCACTTAGACATGGGGATACGGACCGTCCGATAGCGTTTGCAACCAAACTTTTGACAGACACACAGTGCCGTTATTCTCAGATTGAGAAGGAAGCTTTATCAATAGTGTATGGTGTCACAAAATGCCATCACTACTTGTATGGGAGAAAATTTTATTTAGTCACTGACCACAAGCCTTTGCAGTCATCGTTTCATCCAGCCAAGTCAATTCCTAAGCGCACCGCACACAAATTGCAACGTTGGGCATTGCTATTATCATAGTATCAGTACGAGATTATGTACAGACCCACGACTCGCCATGGGAATGCCGACGCAGTTTTCCGTCTTCCGGTTGACCATGATAAAGACTTTGATGCTTCTAAGATGTCTTGTTGTCAGATCGATGCACATGAAGATAGCTTGTTGCAATCCTTCCATTTGGACTAAAGGAAAATTGCTCGGGCCACAGAAACAGATCCTGATTTACAAATTTTGCCGTGCTACATTCGCACAGAATGGCCTCAGTCTGAAAGTGACATTGAAAATTCACTGGTGCGTCGCTATTTTGGTAGGAGGAATGAACTTTCAGTGCATAGACATGTGATTCTAGTTTCAAATGACAATGGACAATCGCGTGTGTTAATTCCGTGACGATTGCAGAAGGAAGTATTGAACTTAACTTCGCCAAGAACATTGAGGAATGGTTCGCACTAAGCAACTGGCACGATGACACTGTACTTGGAAGCGTATGGACGCCCAAATAGAACAGATGACGTCACAGTGTTCAGTGTGTGCTACCAATCAGTCAGCCCCACCTCAGAAATTTGTTGTGTGGCCAAAAGCAGATTCACCTTGGCAACGAGTGCATATTGACTATTCTGATCCATTCTGGAACACTAAGTGGCTTATTGTGGTTGATGCTTTACCGTTTGCAGCGCTAATGTCTTCTACGACTTCTAGTAGCACGATTAGGGCGTTGTCTTCAATTTTTTGTCTGGAAGGTCTCCCTGAACTGATAGTCTCTGACAACTGCCCTCAGTTCACATAGCAAGAATTTCGCTCCTTTTGTGAACGCAATGGCATTAAGCATCTAACCAGTGCGCCGTTTCACCCGCAGTCCGGAGCAGCAGCAGCCGACGACACGCAAGTATCTCTTCGTTCCGCGTAACGCAGTCTTTTTCAGAGTTTCTGGCGGTCGCAGAAGGTGGCAGCGGGATGAGATAATATAGCATTGTGGTGCTCACATGTTTGAAATTTCAGAACCCGATGGTATTGTACGCAGGCACCAAAACCAAATTCGCCCTTGTCATGTACCCTACGATCCTTCTGCGTTTCTCTCGGCAGATTCACGCAACACGCAGACCGAACGGCCTTCGCCGCCCGCACGACCACGGCGGTCGCCTCCGCAGCAGATCCACACGGCACCGCGACCCGACGTCATGGAGACAGAGCCCTCGCCGTCTCCACCTCTCCTGGACATCCCCATGGACATCGAGCAAGACGCCATGCAGCATCCGACGCCGACGTCGCCACCGACGTCACCGTCTACGTCATCACCAGGGCCACTGGTCGTGGACGTGGGTCCTTCGGAGGTTTTCGCAGAGGACGTTCCCTCGCGAACTCAGGCCGGATGGCGGGGCCCGGCTGGTAGTCTGGCGTCCTCTGAAGCTACAAACTCCGGTCCATCAGTACGTCCACGAGTCTGCCTCCTTCCTCATTGTCGAGCTCCCTACACAACAACGGTTCGGCATTTTGCGGGGGGAGGGATGTTGTGGCGTAAAGTCAGCGCCACATGTCAGACGTAAGAGAACCATCATGGAGAAGGCAGCGATCAACCGAAAGCCAAACGCAAGCAGGCAGCCGACCGCGGTGGCCGAGGTGACTGAGGCACTCCAGTCACGGTCAGCACGGCCACTACGGTCGGGGGTTCGAATCCCCCCTCGGGCATGGATATTTGTGCCGTCCTAGTTCGTAAGTAGTTCATAAGTAGTTTGGAAGTTTAGGGACTGATGACCCCGTAGTTAAGTCCCATAAGCTTAACAAACATTTGAACATTTGATTTTTGAGCAAGCAGGCAGCGCGCATCCTGGAGGGAGTAACCGAAGATGTGCGCCCTCTACAAACTGCTATATCTAGGTCGACATACGTCTGGACGGCCGTGTCAGGTACCCGTCAGTTACTGGTCAGCTAGAAAGTCAGTACTCAGGCAGTTACTAAGTCAGAACGCAGCTACGAACTTAGCAGTCACTAGGTCTCATCGCAGCTAGTATCATATGGAAGACACCGCGAAAAGCAAGAAGAGAGAAGAAACAGACATATGTTCTAAAGTTGAGTATATTGCATCTTCAGTCAATAAATCTTGTAATACTAATCTCTATAGAAATGTTTAAGCTGACCATCGATTCCTTCTTATTTCAGGTACAAAAAAATCTTCCACCTTAATAAACTTACACACGTTGAAATCGTTGCACTTACTGATATTGTGGCCCGCCTCGGACACACACACACACACACACACACACACACACACACACAGAATCAAGATAAATACTGCCGTCGTAGCGGCGAGTAACAGAGCCTCCGGCCAAGTGCTCGGAACACTGACTCGTCTGCACAAACAAACACAGTGCCAACTCGAGGCACAGACCGACGCAGCCCCCACGCAGGTAAGCTACCCTCCGACTGCCTCAAGCCCAGGGCGCTCGCCAACATGAGAAAATTCTGTCCATGACCTAACTATAAATGTTGCTTCCACAATAAATGTTATCTTAATACATATACTGATACCATTAAATGAAAGATAAAGTATAACATTTTGTGCATTGGCATGGACAATGTCTGCAGTGTATTTAATGCTATTTAGGTCTTATATTTTATGACCAAGTGGACGGTAATCTCACAGCCGCAATGAGCAGTTTCTTCCATTTCTACGGTTTTTGTTGTTGTTAGACATGATGCATTTGTTTATATTTTGTAGTCTCCACCTTTAAGTGCAATGGAGTATAGTTAAATGTAATATACTTTGCAAGACCTCCTGACTGATTATACGCGTTCTAACCGATCTGTTTACTGAATTTCGGCTATTAGAAACTGCGTGCGTGTACATAAAACACTACTACCCTTAAATTAGATAACGTAACAAATAAGTTTGTCCTTGACATAATTAATAGATAACAGATTAAGTAAGTAACCTGGTACGGAAATATAACTTAGTCGTCTCTGAGAAAATCAAGAAAGAGATGAATGTATGGGTATACATATACGTCTAGAAAGAGGTAAACTAATCCAAGGCTTTGTGATAATTCCTACCTATTAACATTTCATGAGACATGCATATTGATCATAGTATTAATATGCAAGCTATTATGGTGCCTGTCACATATTCATTACAAACAAAGAAATCGCTTCAAAATAATTTAGAATGAATGACAGGTTCTAACTATGAGGGAAAATAATACTTTGTTTCACAATCTTGTTTTGTTGACATGAATTATGAAGCATGCAAAATCTTTCGTATCTTTAAATTCAATAATCTTTGTACAAGTATAAGTCAAATTGGTTCTGCTTTGTTTACTGTCTAACTGCCTCGAGTCAGGGCTGGATTGTATTTCCCTACTAATTTTCACACGAATTGAAATTAGAATGGAAACGCAATACCCCGTGCCGATGATGTATGAATAAACAGTTTCAAAGAACCTGCAGTAGAGCAGTTGAGAGCAATGAATGGGGACACGATTACAGTGAAATCACTATGTTGACGAAGCAATACAATTACCTGTCTCTATGCGCTGAATAGTTTCAGCCGTCGTTGTCAGCAAGTGCGATTGCGCTGAGCGGCAAGAAGTGGCGCCTGTAAAATCATATACGTGCCCATTAAAAACAGCAAAGAACGGAAACTAGCGTTCTGGTTTACACAACGTGGAAACATCTTACAAGAGCTCTGGAAATGACGGCTGTTTCCAGGATCAGGTTACCCCCGTTGGTCTGTCTCACAACAACGACATCGCCTTCACAGAATAGCAAACATCAGTGCGGCAAAGCATACACGAATATGACAAACTTGGATCGGCGAATCGATCGATATTTTCGAAAAACCAACTAGCGGTTAAAAGTCGACCACTGTACGAAACAAGAGCCTTGCTTTATAAGTAAAATTAGTAAATGAGATCCGTGTGAACTACTGGTTACTCCCAGCTACAAAACCTAGTTCCCTGGCCCAAACTGAGAACTGACTCGTTTCAAATTACTTCAATAACAGGAAGTTAATACTACAGTGGTCAATATAGATAGCAGCTCACACGTTATTAAACACAGACATCAATACGCAAGCCACCACAATTACAGTTATCTTAGAAAGGTGGCTAAGAAAATATTTATGGCGCAACGGAATTTAGTCGTAAATAAATTGCATCTGACTGTGTCCTCAGCACTTGTGAAGGACAATATTAAATAAAAGAGGGAAGGTGCTTTAAAACTACAATTTATAGGCAACTTACGGATTATGCTGAACATAAACTTGTTTATGCAGATATAAAACAAGCAAAATGGGGAACCAATTTCGTTAACACAATAAAAATGCATCTCCTACATGGATTAATGCAGACGGTGCCAAGGCTAAATTATACATGATTTAACGCTACGGGGGGGGGGGGGGGGAGGAAGGATTCACAACAACACTCATTCTCTCACAGACACGCAATGCCACAGCGAAATTCACCAAAATCAGCGTGCTGAGACGAGGCGGAAGCAGGCTCTGCTATCGTAGGCGAAATTCAGCAGGTCGGAGGTAGCACAAAACACAATATACAAAAACACATTGAAGCTGGCTCTGGTCTGTCGTGCCTGTTTTGAGATGGTGCGTGTATATAGACAAGTTAAATTGCATCTGAACTGGACTGCGAGCGAACACGCTAACGGCGACACACGGCTACGTTACATGAACGCACTCCACTGAAGGTGAAGTGGTTGAAAATCGGATTCAATATACAAAATCCCAGTAGATTCTTAAGTTGTAGTCTGTTAGAAATCTATCTAGGTACTAGTTTTATATAAGAAGTGGCGTGAATCCAGGCGACTAGCTGCAAACCCCGGAAGTCGGAAGTCTGAACTCGGACCCACGTGGTTCCGAAAACCGATAAAATTGAATAAATTCAGTTTCCTAAAAATAAGGAAAATTAACTACATCATGCAACCCATAGAAATGCTTAGAATTATATAAGGAAGCGAATGAAATGCAGCTACACGCGATAGGGGGCGATTACAGAGACGGATGAGGTCCTGTCTCAGAAAAACAACAAAAATGAAATAATTACAAAGTCGGAAAAATAAAAATAAGAATTACGGCATGCAACCCATAGAAATGTTAGAATTATATAAGGAAGCGAATGAAATGCAGCTACACGCGATAGGGGGCGATTACAGAGACGGATGAGGTCCTGTCTCAGAAAAACAACAAAAATGAAATAATTACAAAGTCGGAAAAATAAAAATAAGAATTACGGCATGCAACCCATAGAAATGTTTAGAATTACATGAAGAAGCGAAATAAATGCAGCTACGCGCGATTGGGAGCGCTTACAGAGACGAATGAAGTCCTGTCTCAAAAAACCCGTAAAAGTGAAATAATCACAAAGTCGGAAAAATAAAATTAAGAATTACAGCATGCAACCCATAGAAATGTTTAGAATTACATACGGGGGCTATTGAAGGAGGTTGCACAAGGCTCAGAGAGAATTACTGAGAAAGATAGAGTGCGTAGTACAAGTCGGAGGAGAACAGCAAAATTAAAATAGGCGGGAAGAGAAGATCGCGAAATATTAGTGGAAATCAGGATACCCGCATAGTTACTTGCCTGATGGGCATGGAACAAACAAGAGTGGAAGCTGAAGGCTCTGTTCTATGAACCAACCACGTGGAACACATATTTCTCACGGAAGGGAACGATGAAAAGATTTTTACATGCACTGTACAAAAATGAACATATCACCTATTAAAAATTGGGCTCCACAAAGTTAGAAAGCATTTACAGATTTCATACACCGCCACATGATCACAAAAGTTTTTAACATATCAGGCCGTTATCAAACTGTAACTAGAATCACACACACCGCGTTTATCTATTGGAAATCACTGAATTGAAAAATTAGTACACATTTCCGCACACGATCGGAGAAGATATTCCAAAAAATGATTCTAAGTTCACTAATCTAAGTTAAACATGCTACCATCTCCAGAAACAAGAGCAGAACCAACCTTACCTCACCAGACGACCAGCCCAGAATGAATCAGACCGAGCGGCCACCAGACGCGGGAAACGACCCGAAGCCGGAAAATCGAGGAAACAGCTGTGGTGGGGATGGACAGCGAGACTCGCGCTAAAGAACGCTCGCTGACTGGACGGTAACCAAAGGATGTAGAAACCTCTTTGGTAGTATCAGCAGCTATGGATACTGAGCCAGAGAGAACGACGCAAAGCGAGCTATCACTCCCCACATTCAGACAGCCATAGATTCTCGCACTCACTTAAAAGTAAAACAGCTGCACATTCTCACAGGCACAGTAGCGTAGCGGAGAAGCCGTACTTATACCACATTAATTAATATAATAAAAAAATTATTAACATAACAAACTAAGAAAAACCTAGCAATATTAACTAATATTTTAACACATGAAATAAAAAATGCTCTTCCTCAAGCCTTGAAAAGAGTGGGGTTCAAGTTTTAACAAAATGATAATCTAGCGACATTAAATAAATTATAACTTTACAGAAATATACAAAAAAATATATATATATGGGCCGCGGTGGAGTAGCCGAGCGGTCTAAAGCACCTCGCTGCGGAGCGCGCGGTTGCTCGCCGTAGAGGTTCGAGTCCTCCCTGGGGCATGGGTGTGTGTGTTTGTCCGTAGGTTAGTTTACCTAGGTTTAAGTAGTTTGTAAGCTACGGACTGATGACCACGCAGTTTGGTCCGATAGATTTACAAACATTTGAACATTTAAAAAAAAATGGAAGACGACAGACGGTCGTCTTTCAAAGTCTCGAGGCGGAAGGCCACCAAGAATCTTGAATCTAGTATCGTTCACTAGTAGTAGTCAAACTAGGAAGTACGTTACAAAAAACACTCGTTCGACCGACATTTCAGTATTGTTCATTAGTATGGGATTCATACCACGTTGATAGAAGGCAAAGAAGGAGAGCAGTACACTTCGTTATACGTTCGTTTGCTAAGCGCGAAATTGTCACAGAGATATTTAGGAAACTCCGTTGGCAGACACTATAAGAGAGACGTTCTGCATCGTGGTACGGGCTTCTGCCAGAGTTCCGAGAGCATTTGTTTCGAATGTTTGTAAATCTATGGGTCTTAACTACTGCTGCTATCAGTCCCTAGGCTTACTAACTACTTAAACTAAGGACAACACACACACACACCCATGTCCGAGGTAGGACTCGAACCTTCGATGGGGAGCAGCCGCGCACTCTGCAGTAAGGCGCCTTAGAGCGCTCAGCCATTTCACCACGGCAGCAGACGCTTCTCGAGGTTTCAACCAATATATTGCTTCCTCCTATTATACCTTGCGAAAAAGATTAAATTAGGGAGATTAGAGCCCATATGGAGGCATGGCGATAATCGTTTTTCCGCGGATCATACGCGACTGGAATAAGAGGATGCAGTGACAATGATACACAAAGTGCCCTCAGCTACACACTATGAGGTGGCTTGTGGAGTGAGGAGAAGGTATAGATTTTTGCCTCCCAAGGGATAATCTAGAGTGACACATATACGAGGTGCGACAATAAACTAATGAGACTGATTTTCTTTGGAAGATGTGGCAACCCTGCAGGATTGCTTAGCCACAATATCTTTTATCTTCGACTATAAGCTGCTTCTAGTCCAAGCGGCATATCGATGCAACTGCTCAGTCGTGAGTTGTGCTGTAATGAGTTAACACGTGTTTGTGTCTCTCGTCAAGGAAATTGCGCAACGGTATGCCATTTCTTTTTGCGTTAAATTGGGTGGAAACGCGACAATTTACGGTAAGCTTCAGAAGGATTTTGGAGAGATTATGTCAAGAGCTCAGGTTTTTCGTTGGCATAGAATATTTATTGAAGGTGGAACCAATGTTGGAGATGAAGACAGCAGTGGACGATCATCAACCTCACGGACGGTCTCAACTTGGCCGAGGTGCGTGAACTTGTACGATCTGATCGAAGATTATCCTTGAAAATGAATGCAGAGGAACTGAACATCAATCGAGAAACGATTCGTCTAATAGTAACTGAAGATCTTGGTATAAGAAAGATTTGTGCAAAAATGGTACCCAAAATTCTCAGACCACAACAGCGAGAAACACGGAAAAATGTGGCAGCAGATCTGTTAAAGCAAACGGAAATCAGTCCAGAATTGTTGAGCCGTGTTATCATTGGTGATGAAAGTTGGTTTTTTTAGTACGATCAGACAAAGAACGCCAAATTTCGTAATTGTGCTCAAAGCGATCACCCAGACCACAAAAAGCTCGCATGTCAAAGTCAAAAGTGAAATGCATGCTTGTGTGCTTCTTTGATTCCAAGGGAATTGTTCATAAAGAGTGGGTGCCTCCTGGACAAATAGTTAGACAATATTACTACAAAGAAATTTTAGAAAGACTTCGTAAAAGAGTTCTACGTGTCCGTGTCAACACTGCTGATAATTTGATTCTGCATCACGATAATGCGCCATACCATACTGCTCTGTCAGTACAGCCATTTTTAACCTCAAAACAAATTTCAGTACTACCACAGCCACGTTATTAACCAGATATCGTTCCATGCGACTTTTTTCTATTTCCAAGAGCCAAAACGGTGGTCAAGAACACCATTTTCAAACAACACAAGCTGTCCAAAAAGCTGAGACGGGAGTTTTAGAGGACATTAAAGATGAGTTCCAGAAATGGTACCATCAATGACAGAAGCGCTGAAAAAAGTGTGTGCAATCAGAAGGGAACTACTTTGAAGGAGAAAACACTAAACTTGACTAAAACGGGAGCCGGCCGCGGTGGCCAAGCGGTCTGCGTCGCGCCAGTCACGGTCTGCACGGCCACTACAGTCGGGGGTTCGAATCCCCCCTCGGACATGGATATTTGTGCCGTCCTTAGTATAAGCTATTTCATAAGTAGTTTAGGGACTGATGACCCCGTCGTTAAGTCCCATGAGTTCTACAAACATTTGAATTTTTGACTAAAACGGGAAGCAACATGTATTTTAACATTAGTCTCATTACTTTAATGTCGCACCTGGTACACCTCTTTCTCCTCAGCACGAGGAGCAGGGAGAAGCGCAAATCCGCTCCCACATTGCTCAGCTCCAGTTGACACATGATATTTCCGAATTCCGCACCAATTACAAACATATCGATCAGATGTGTGAGCTCCCCCATCTCCCGCCCAGATTACTTCACGGCCCATTGAACGCGATGTGGGGATAGGTGTAAATTTGCAGTGCCAGCCGATCACAAGCCTCCTAAGCCCGGCGTGCGGCCGAGTGACGGCATGCTGCCGCGGCGGCTCGATCACACCCCAAGATAGACGAAGATTCCTGAATATCACGCAATCTGTAGCAAACCAACATATTTGAGATAGCACGAACGTTATCTGGATAGGCCGAACGTGGCACAAAACATACACCTTTGCTTGGGACTATTCCCAAAGTTTATCCCAGTTAATACTGCAACGATTTCAAGACGGAGATCTTTGCTACCCTCTGACTTTCAGATAATTAAGCAATCTCTTCTCCGTGAAAAAGCAACTAGGCGAGATGCCAGAGGTTTCATCCCGATGCATTTCGGCACAGAGAAGCAGCAGACAACATGAAAACCTATCTAGTTACATTGCCTTCTAGAAAATCATCATCATATCCTAAAGCCCTCTTCCTAGATGGGCCCAAACGTCACATCTACAGCGGGTGCACTAAATAATATGATCACCTAAAAAGATTTTTTCTTTATCTATATTTTAATGCCACCTGTGGTGGTAGGCTGGCAGCAGCTTCAGTGCTGTTCTTCAACCGATCGATTTTACAAAATTTGAGTATTAGGTATAATACATTTAACGGTGATAAAATTGCAGAATTAAACAGTTTTTCAGGATATTAAAAATGAAGACTGATACATACAACAAGGAATTTTAAAATACATATTCAGACTTAAAATAGCCACGGTGTTTAAAATCACATACATGTAGAAGTTTAAAATCCAAGGTGGTTAAAAACAGAATGGTGGAGCACACAGGACGACGACGAAGGCACTGCTTAAAAACACACGGCAACATGAATATTCTGCCTATTCGGCGGTCGCTTACATTTTAAGACATTTGCAACACTAAACATAGACACTGGCAAAACACTAACGCTGCACTGCTAAAATTGTAGGGCACAGGTACCCCCCAGACTGTCTGCCTGGGATAGTGCCCACCCAGAGATCCGATTGTGGGCATATTACTCCATAATATTTTTACACAGGAACAGTCATTCCATGAAGGATTTTTTCCAGTGGGACTAGTGATACCTCAAGGGTCTATAATGCGATGGTTTCCCCTTGCCTTCCGCGTCCTATGCCGTTGACCTCCATTAGGTTCTTCTGCTTTTAGAAGTGATTTGTCATTTCAAGGGCATGAGGGTGCCCTGGGCATCCACCCTCCAATGAGGTTGTTAGCACTTGGTGGAGGGCGAACACTTATACCGGTAGTCATTCGGTGCTATGTTTTTTTGATGATGATTCCGCCGTACATTCCATCGTTGTACCATTGAGGTGCCCTTTTCCGTCTTGCAGGCCGTAGACCATACCAGGTTTTAGATTAGATTAATACTTGTTCCATAGCTCATATATACATTTCGTAATGATGTGGAACGTGTCAGTTTAGTAAACGGTGTCTATACATTACAATATTTTACGGTGAGAAGTAGAGGTCGTGAAAGAAACCCTAGCCCTCGTAACCTATTAGTGTCGGGGTTGGAAAAGAGCAAGAGGTGGCAGAGGATGGCCCAATAGCAAAGATAATAGAGAGGAGTGTGGCATAAGTAAATGGAAGCAGTGCCAGGACCCCTGGTCGCTAGAAAAGTAATAAATTACAATTGATATAAGTCAAGTAGCTAAACTTCTGTGATCATACAAAGTAATTAGGCCATGCCTCTGTAGTAGTTCATGAGGCAACTGAGTAGGATTGGGTAGTTTACGAAGCGAGGTTAGATTCTGCAGACAGAAGTGGCGACAATATGGCTACCCACTCCTACTAGTCATATCCACTCACATTAGTCTTCTTTGAAAATTATTGTACATGTATTATCTCTAAAGAAACTTAGGATCTGTGAACGTAAAACTTCTAAGCTGCATTGTTATATCTCTGTAGTTTTTACCTGATGATGGCGTAACATCCGAAAACCGGTTTGTGAAAACAATAAATTTGCAGAATATCACACATTTATCTCGTGTGTTTCATTCAAAATAAACGTATGATATGCTTAAAGGTCATCTCCAACATTTCGTACGTCAACTGTGCAGTGCGACAGTGTCTCAGTAGTAACATATACGCAGTAGTGGCAACTTGTTTACAAGATGTAGTATTCTACATGGTGTTCATGTTCCTCTGTCCATGCCGTGTACCTGGTACACCCTACGCGCTGGAGTGCCGGCAGGCTCCAGTGCGAGAGCGGACCGGCCATGGCTTACTAACATACCCCATCCTTGCATCAACTGTCGCAGTTAGCAAGGAACCGCTGCTGCCCTTACTACCTACCCCACTGTCGCAGAGGTTTTTTTTTTTCGTTGGCACTTTCTTCCCTCTGCTCTTACATACTAACCTTCATTTACCTTTCGACCAATTCTATCTCCAGATGCACCGTATTAATGGGTGATCGCGCCCACACTTACAGATAATATCGCGGTTCCCACATCCCGTGGTCCACCTTAGCAAAACTAACCAATACGGAGGTGACAGTAGAACTTTTGAGTTGGTGTGGGCATGGAGAGGCCCCATCCTTTTGAAAGACCGACCACAGTTCCACTGCCGTTTCTGGTATCCACGCCTGCTGCAGGGTTAACTCGGCGTACACACAAACACCAAACGACCATCAACTGAATTTCACTTCACTGACCCACAGCTGCGTGCCAAACTCCCCTGTCCTTATTTTCAGCACAGGAATAAATCTGACTTAAGACGCTACATACTAGTCGATAATTCATCACCAATAAATTGTTTTAACTTCATAACTGATGGAACTAATGGGAATGATAGCAACAAATACTATATAAAGGTATGGAAAACTAGTAAGAGAAACACCATCTCTAACCCTGTAACATTCAACATAATGAGGGGAATCTTAACATAAGGAAATTAAAAAAAAGTGTATCTTTCTCCAAACAAACATTCAACAGCCTGAAAAAAGATTTACTTTATGTGAAAATTCAATGTTTCAAACAACCTGAGTGTTATTATATGGTAATCAGTGATAAATGCAATTAAATACTTAAACTGAAGAAATGAATTTAAATTACTTTCAATTATCTAACCCAAGAACCTAAAACAAGTTGTAGCAGCATACATCAAAATTTATATCCATATTTGACAAACAAATGTGAATTCAATCTCTCCTTTAACGTATGATTTCAAGAGGGGAAAAGATATGAGTAATCTAGCAGTCTGAATATCGTTCAGTCACGAAAGGAATTTCAGTCCCTACTTAACAATGAATGTGTATTTTATAAAGTTAAGTGTGGTTTATTTGTAACCTTATGGGACCAAATTGCTGAGGCCATCGGGTCATCTGGGACCACTGTGTCGTATATCTCAGTTAGGGACATGTTATTTGTGCTTTTCATTGAGAACCTGACGATGGCAGTAGAGCAGAAACAGACCTTTAGTGGTAAATAATATACTCACACAGCAGTAGGTCTACCAACATAATTTAACATTTCACAAAGATCACATGATTTACAATACCGCTCCACGTGAAGAGAGGAAGATGATGAAATAACCGATTGTTGACAAGATTGTTCCCTGTAACTGCTGCTACACTCAGCATTGAACCATAGAGGCTCTGCATGTATTGTTGCGGTACTGTAGTCTAGTCTGTCTCCACATATTGCCAAAATTTACCTGCTGTAGCAGCAGATTGTACTTCTCGGATCAGTCGTTCTGTAATCACTGACCATAAGTTTATACGATAGGCAAGAGGGAACGAGTACAGGGAGGCCAAGGCAACAACGCAATTAAATGGATGACGAAAAGGTATTGTACACTGCATGCCACATATCTTATTGCATTTCCCTGTTGCAATATGGCTATCGGCTATCTTCAATGGTGTGGGTGGACAACATTTCACAGATGTAACCGTGGCTGGTTAATGTAGCAGCAGTGCGTTATTTGGTAGTGTAATCCAATACCACTCAAAAATGGATACAGGGTCAGTATGGCAATGCATATGGCGACAGTTTGTCTCCAGGCTCTACCCCAACCATCATGGTGATGCGGGCACAATCAAATCGTTAAAAACAATGTCACTGTATTCACAGTACTGTCTGTCTGAACCACCACAACGGTTTGATTAGGGTCTGGAGACACCATGGAGAAAACTGTTGAACTGTTGCCTAACAGATCGCCATAATAGATCTTTATCAGGTAGTATGGTTTGGTGTGGTATAGGATTCCACTCCCGCACCATAGCACGTATTGCATTATATCTCAGAAGTGCTGGAGACTGTTGTCCTCTCATACATTTGGTGGTTGCTGACGGCCACATTGCAACAAGATATCTATACATTGTACTCAGGTGGTGCTGCAAATTTTCGTCAAAATAAACTGAGCTCAGCCCTTTCTTAGACACGTAACTGGCAAACCCTTACTGCAGCGGCTTCCATGTGTGTGTGTGTGTGTGTGTGTGTGTGTGTGTGTGTGCGTGTGTGTGTGTGTGTTCAAATGTTCAAATGTTTGTAGAACTTATGGGACTTAACTACGGGGTCATCAGTCCCTAAGCTTACAAACTACTTATGAACTACCTAAGACTAAGGACGGCACAAATATCCATGCCCGAGGGGGGATTCGAACCCCCGACCGCAGTAGCCGTGCAGACCGTGACTGGAGCGCCTCAGCCCCCTCGGCCGGCGCGCGCGCGCGCGCGCGCGCGCGTGTGTGTGTGTGTGTGTTTGTGTGTGTTTGTGTTTTCTTATTCTCTCTCTCTCTCTCTCTCTTTTTTTTTAACATGAATAAAATAAAAACTGAACCAGAGTTAATTGTACATGGGATTTTAGGCTATCCATATATGAATGTTGTGCAAGTTCACAATGCTATCTCGAATGAACGTGGCAAATAGCAACGTTGCTGGAATATGCTGAACTTATACAACCTGTACTCGTAGAGGGTAGTTGTCTGCTACTGCTGCCTGGGTTTACTGTAGATGGTATCCATGTAGCTCTTGTTAGCTGACAGCTATCCATGCCATAACCAGGTATGTGGCCATTTTTACCGCTTGGCTAGTTCTGGTCGATTGATCACCTGCAAAGTATTAACAGCATCCTCCAAGAAAACCATCCGAATCGAGCGTTGACGATTGGTACTAATTTTTGACACCTAATACCAGGCAGAAATCCAATACAACTGAGACAAGGTGAGTGTTCAAAAGTTTCTGTAAAGCACTTGATGTTGCGATGATTCACAGTGCCTGACTGTATGTTACGATCTATTTGTAATCATTCGGAACTATCGTTTGGAAGAAAATCTGGATTTATCGTATTTGCTATAATAAGTTTAGTAGTCGAAAGACATTCGTTCAAAACTTCTGCTTACTGCGCACGTACACAAATAGCCAATTACGATGTGAAGAAAGGTCTATGGGAATAAGCAATGCACGATCATGAATGGTACTAGGCACAGTTTTTGAAGTCAGCTTCAGTTAATGGCTAGTAATATGCATAGTTAATTACGCTACCAAACATAATCCCTCGACACTTCACCACTAACGATCTCAAACTTCTCCGCTCTACTACCCCCATAGCCCCCCCCTCCCATACATACACAAAAACTATGCTCTTCTTGGAAGGGTCCCCTCTTGGAAAATTGCTAAGTTGCAGTCCCTCACAATGGTTTTTTTCCCGCGAACCTTGTACGATATTCAACCTGAGACATTTTCTGTTCCATAAAATTAACGCCACTTCATATCAGCAATGCTTCTTGGCACTTAAGAAGAGGTTCGTTGACTACACATTGATAGCGTAAGTCATCTATGCAAGATTTAAAAGTGTTTGCCAAATGTAAGCGTGCGAAATATTAAAATTTTTCTGTATGATCACAACCCTTCTCTTCATTTGAGCCGAAGAAAAATCAAATCAGAGTTTGTTGCTGTGTTCAACAGATAACATTCCTATTGCACAGTGTCAAAGTGCTGAGGACACTCAGGAGACACATGGGAAAGTAGGCCACTTGCCTGTCCTTACTGTTCTACTCTTTCGCTGAATCATTCAAGGTGAACGTAGAGGCAGTCGTTTCTCGAAAGCGACTGACAATATGTTCTCCTTTATGATTTAGAACAGTGATTGCCTTATATCTTTGGTAACAAGGTAGAATAGCAGCTCCTTCATTTGGCCAGTTATGTACACATTATAGTTATCTAAAGGGGGTTATTAATAAAAAAAACTGGGATGTGTGTGCAGTCTCGTATTCGTGTTGGAGATAAGAGAAGGTGAAGCCCGGTGTCAGCACATTCCCCACTCGTCATTGTCGCCTGCCCTTATTTCACGAGACACTGCGGAGAGACTCTGTATTTAATCGAGGACATTGACACAAATACTGGTATTCAGGAATCTTACGCCAGCGGCCTTCTTGTCCCCTCTGACGAAAGGCACAGGAAAGTTGGCCACTAATGTTAATTATTAGTTATATTTCATTATTAGTTATAAACTGATCAAAACGTGAGAGTCACTAAATAAATATAGTGACTAGTATATTTCATACAATTTGTTTCTAGAAATAATCAGTTATCGGAAACTGAAAAATAAACAGCTATAACTTTCTAACACATTTTCATTCATTCATTCATGAAAACTACACACAAACTGCCTAAAATAAAAATTTGATACCCTCTTACAGTTTTCCAATTCACTAAAGATTTATTGTTGAAACAGTGCATATGGAGAACATAAATTGATTACATGTGTAGATGAATAGTTGAAGCGGTTCTGAGGTACCAGGTGTCGGTTCATGCCGAACAGCTATATTAGTACGTGGTGTAGCCTCCAGGGGCGCCAATGCAGGCGCTGGTTCTGGCATCCATTCCATGACACAAATGGCGAATACTATCTTGGAACACATTATTCCACGCCTCCTCCACCTGTTCACGTTGTTCTACAAAGGTTATGGATTTATGAGTCACTAGTTTCAGTTGTCCCATCATATCCCACATGCGCTCGATTGGAGACAAGTCCGAAGATAGTGCTGGACAGGGAAGATGCCGCACATGTTGCACAGTGCGTTGAGTTTCACGTGCAGCATGATGGCGAGCTTTATCATTTTGGAACAATAATTCACCTTCCTGTTACAAGAATGGCTAAAGAACGGGTCTTACAACAATCTGCATGTACCGAGCGGTGGTCAGCATTCCGCCTACAAACACCAAAGGTGACCGAAAGTAGTATACCATAAGGTCTGGGCTGGAGCCAGAGTGTGTTGCACGAGGCCAACGAGAAAGACAGGCCCTGGCGCGCACGTCATGTCACATGAGCAAAATAGTCCTGGGCCAGCGCGATCGCTAGCTGAGTGGCCCACTGCCTCATAGCGGCCGGCCAATCAGCTAGCGATCGCGCTGGCCCAGGACTATTTTGCTCATGTGACATGACGTGCGCGCCAGGGCCTGTCTTTCTCTTTGGCCTCGGTCTTGCACTAATGCACTCTATGAGACAGCAGTCGCCAGGTCTACCTCATATGTGCAAACGTCCATAATTTGCGTGCAGGCAGAATCTGCCTTCGTCGCTGAAGAGCATGGCTGCCATTCCATCTTCCTAGTGATCCTCTGATGGCACCAGTTGCACCAATGCTTGGGCATGAGTATAAGATAGGGCAGAGTTGTGCGTGGCCGTACTCCCACTACTAGCATCTGGTTGGCAACAGTTCGTGTTGACACTTCGGCGCCTACAAATGCTCTTAGCTGTGCTGTGATAGCTGTACAATATACCACTGCTGCCCTTACAACACGGCGACAATGACAGACGTCTGTGCTGCATGGACATTCAGAACATTGTCTACAGGTGTGAGAATTTTCATGTGACGATTGCAACCAGCATCGTTGCACAACTGAAGCAGCAACTACAACTTCTGAGGCAATTGTTCGAAAAGACCACCCTGCTACTAGCAAGACCAGAATTTGACTCCTTTCATATCTGCTCATCTTGCTGTAGGAAGCACGAGTGCGTATCAGGGGCATGAAAACTGTTTCTCATGTTGATATCACAATGAGCCTTGTGCTTGTAAACATTCTCTATTTAACCCTTTAATGCATGACTTTTTATTTGAAGCTGTAAAAACTACCACGATTAATATATAGTGCGAATATACTGAAAAAATATTGAAAAACAAACAAAACCTTAAAATTATTATGCACTACTAGGAACAAAAAGTTCATAGCTGGTCAGATATATAGTGCTTCCGTGATGTACCCTGAAAGTAGCTTGTTAAATTTTCTATGAAAGACCTCGGGCAGTAGAGATCTGCAAATGTAAGTTAACACGATCACTGCTGCTCAAAATTACTTTGTGAATGGCCACAGTACTTGCACAATGGAAATTTATCTAACTGCTCACTCCTTAAGGGAGCAGCCAACGTTTTAACAAAAACAAAATTAACGTTTAAAAAAAGGGAATAGATAATTAAACATGCGATGTGGAGCGTAAAATTATAAAGCAGAGATTTGATACTTTAAATTATTATCTATTCAATAAAATGAACAAGCAAAAAATGTGGGGAGACCAAATAAGCACAATAAAGCACACACCTTGTACAAAAGTGAATTAAATCATTAAGTTACTGCCTGTAATAAAATTGTTTCTGCCCTTTATGAATATGCAGGTAACGTTGGAGGAAATTTGCAAATACACAGTGGATAAAGGAAAGCACATTCATTCACTCACAGACCTACACATAATGCTTGTGACACATTACTCATACAGTGACACTTTATAGCAACGACAAAACGAAGTGTCGGCGGCGTTTTGACGAGATGGCGGGTCTTTTCTAGCACTGATAAGGCTATACACAGATGGCATTCTGGTAGCTATGTCACTACCCTATCTGTTGGCATATGACGCTGAAACAATTACCAGTATATCTCCTATCCCCTATCAGATCAAAATTGACATCCTCTTCAGGTTTACTTATTTTTCTCTGGCACTGCATATTTATCACTATGTCTAAATGGTTTTATTTTTTCAGTCAACGTTTTTGCACCAGAAGAAACTGTTGAGCAACTACATCAAACATCTTCCTAAATCTAAGGTAATTAGAAAAAAATATAACATGCTGACTACTTCACTCACTGATAATTACGAATGTGTTTAAAAAGGAGTAAGTGATAAGAAGGTGCAGACTACGTCTTTGGCAGTGAGCTGTATCCTATTTTTCTCTCTTGCTCTTCTGCCTACCTGCTTTCCATACTGCACTGATTTTCCTTGCCTTTCTCTTACATCTGATACTGTGGGGTACTTTGAAGTAGGAAATACGTGGCACCTGTGTAAAGAAAGGTGCCCTAGTAGTCCATATCGTTGGCTGACTGTCTTCGAGAATAAATACAGGAACCAAAAGAAGCACCTTCTCCTTAGCTTTTCTTGTAGCCTCCACCAATCCCGTCAGACTGTGGACTGTTTTGTTTAAATCACTGCAATGCGCCCCCGTAATCGATGTGGGGACAAAAATACCACTAGTTACGGTGGGTTTCCATGACGACATTCGTTACGCAAGATCCGTACCCTTGACATCTTCTGGCTTAAAGCTGTTCTTTTCCACTAAGAAAAGTTCTCTAGTGTGTGTGCTTACTGTCGGCGTATCTAACTTTCGAAACAGAAAGGTACGCGCAAAATCGGCCAGTGTACCACACAGCATAAAAGCTTACCTTTAAAGTTCAGGAGGCCACTCGTTTCAGCCGAGTAGATTGCTGACAGTGAAGATAGGAGCTTCAAGTAAATTTTGTATATATCCATAATTTTTATGCGTAAGTACCTCATTCAAAGCTGACATAAAAATAACTTTCCAATATCAGTTTTATACGCCTATATCTGAACACAACACTAAGAGTTTTCCTATTGATCATCGAGAAGCAATATCTGCTTTATATTCATTATATTTGAAGCTATAATTTCGCCCTAAGTTTAAAAAAGAAAACGCTTTTTTTGTTTACTATTATTAAGTACTAGATCAAAACCCGGCGTTTCTTGGGTATTTATTTATTTAGTTCATCTCTTTCTTGTCCATCTTCTACTCTCTCTATATATATGCGTCATATCTCCTGGCTATGTGTCGTATCTGGTTCTTAGCCCCATAGCATTAGTTATCACGCGGTAAGCATCATGTGAACCAATTTTCGTTGAAATCAGCCCTGTAGCTTAGGAGAAGGTTTGCAACATTGTCGCGTCATGCAACAGTTTATTGTGCATTTCATTGTTTATGAGTTTATATCTCCTGAACTGTGTGTCATACAGTGATGAAATAATGCCTCTAACTTTCGCGCGAAATTGCAAACAATGTATTAACAAAGTTTCATCGCATAATGGTGAACGGTACGGCAGCGCATAAAATACAAACGAACATACAAACAAACATTCATTTTTATATATTAGATTAATTATTGCGTTGTTCGATTTCCAAATCTATTGGGATTTATGGTAGTCGTATTAGTAGGTTGAGGGAATACTTCGAATGCTGGCAACAATCAGAGCAGCATGCCTCGGACCTTTGGAGGTGATGGAGTCCTACCTGTAACTGACAGAGTTGGGAATCCGCACATACGACTTGGCAAACGGCCTGGAATTAGATAGGGAGCTATTAATATCAATTATGTCTACACTAGGAAGAACGTAGAGCTGGCAAAGGCTGCAAGTGAGATGGGGTTAGATGTTTCAGCTGTTAGTGACATGAGGGTAAGGTGAGGGAAAGAGGACGAGCCGGCCGCGGTGGCCGAGGTGGCTGAGGCGCTCCAGTCACGGTCAGCACGGCTACTACGGGCGGGGGTTCGAATCCCCCCTCGGGCATGGATATTTGTGCCGTCCTAGTTCGTAAGTAGTTCATAAGTAGTTTGTAAGTTTAGGGACTGATGATCCCGTAGTTAAGTCCCATAAGCTTAACAAACATTTGAACATTTTTTGAAAGAGGACGAAGTGTGAGATTACAAGGTCTACCAGTCAGGAGTCAAGGCAGGAAGAGCACAGTGAGGTGTAGGACTTTATATTACGAAAGCAAACGAACCCAGCATAACTGCAATAAGGTACGTAAATGAACGACTGATTTGGATAGATTTGGCCATCTCAAGCAAGAAAAATAGGATTGTGTCAGTGTATTCGCCCTGTGAAGGGACAGATCAAGATGAGATGGACAGATTTTAAAATGCACTCGGTGACGTCGCTGTTAGAGTGAATGATACGGACAGTGTTTAGCTCATAAGTGATTTCAATGCCAGGATAGGATATCGAACAGGAGGGTATAAAAATGTTATGGGTGAGTTTGGAGAAGATATGGAGGCCAACAGAAATGGAAAACAGCTATGGGATTTCCATGCCAGTATGGGCTTAGTTATCACAAACCCTGTTTTTAAGCATAAGAACATTCAGCGGTATACTTGGGAAGGCATGGGAACCAAATATGTCATTGACTGTATAATAACAGACCACGAATTCAAGAAGGCAGTCAAGGACACGTGTTTTCAGAGGGTTCTTTGATGATATGGTCATTATTTAATCTGCAGTGAAACTGGTTTTGTGAGGCCCAAAGTACAGAACGTCAGGTCCATATGTTGAAGGATAAAAGTGGAGAAGCTTCAAGACAAGGAAATTAGGCAAAAATACATAACAATGATATCAGAAACGTACCAGTTAATTGAATGTTATCATGTACAATCATTGGAAGAGGAATGGAAAAGATACAGGGACACACTTCTAAAACTGGCTAGAGAACGTCTTGTAACAGTAGTGAGTATAGGCAGGAAGATGAAAACAGCTTGGTGGACTGACACAGTCAAGGCAGACAGTAAAAGGAAAAAGAAGACATTTCAAAACGGGCTCCATACAAATCAGGCAGACAGACAAAGTTGTTGAAGTAAGAAACGAAGCCAAACGGATAATTGCTAAATCCAAGCAGAAATAATGAGAAGACTTTGGAAATAAGCTAGAAACTATGGTTCAAGCTGCAGGGAAACTATTCTGGAGCGAAATTAGCAGTCTTCTAAAGGGAGGGAAGAAGGAATTAACAAGTATTTTGGACAGGTCAGGAAAGCTGCTAGTGAATCCTGTGGATGCCTTGGGTAGATGGAAGTAAGATTTTGAAAAACTGCTCAATGAAGGTGAAACGTTCAATGATGCGTCATATTTTGGGGTAGAATGGAACAGGAATAAGATGGAAACAGGATCACATTCGAGGAAGTGTAGAGAATGATCAGTAGATTGCAGTGCAACAAAGCGGCTTGGGTCGAAACTCGTCAAATACAGTGGAATGGCAGGTCACAAATGGTTACACAAGATAATTGAAACGGCATGGGAGTCGGAACAGGTTCCGTCTGACTAGACGAAAGCAATTATCACGACAATTTTCAAGCAAAAGGCTTAACAACTACAGAGGAATCTCTTTAATTAGCGTTGTTGGCAAAATATTCTCAGGCCATTTTGAAAGTAATGTGCGACTATTAGTTCAATACAAGTTGGATGAAAGTCAGAGTGGGTTAAGGCCTCTTAGAGGCTGCAAGGACCACATCTTTAGCTTACAGCAGATAATGGAGAAGTTCTATGAGTGGAACAGGAAATTGTATCCATGTTTTATAGATCTAGAAAATGCTTAAGACCGTGATCCTAGGAGGAAGCTATTTTCAGTTCTACAAGATTATGGAATAGGAGGAAAATTCTGCAGGCAATTAAAGGTATTTACATAGATTGTCAGACAGCACTTAGTTGACGGTACATAGAGTTTATAGTTCAGGGTAGTATCAGGTGTAAACGAGGCTGTAACCTATCACCACTGTTGTTCGTAGTATTTATGGATCGTACACTCCTGGCCATTAAAATTGCTACACCCTGAAGATGACGTGCTACAGACGAGAAAATTAAACCGACAGGAACAAGATGCTGTGATATGCAAACGATTAGCTTTTCAGAGCATTCACACAAGGTTGGCGCCGGTGGCGACACCTACAACGTGCTGACATGAGGAAAGTTCTCAACCGATTTTTCATACAAAAATTGCAGTTGACCGGCGTTGTCTGGTGAAACATTGTTATGATGCCTCGTGTAAGGAGGAGAAATGCGTACCACACGTTTCTGACTTTGATAAAGGTCGGATTGTAGCCTATCGCGATTGCGGTTTATCGTATCGCGACATTGCTGCTCGCGTTGGTCGCGATCCAATGACTGTTAGCAGAATATGGAATCGGTGGGTTCAGGACGGCAATACTGAACACCCGGCTGAACCCAACGGCCTCGTATCACTAGCAGTCGAGACGACAGACATCTTATCCGCATGGCTGTAACGGATCGTGCAGCCACGTCTCGATCCCTAAGTCAACAGATGGGGACGTTTGCAAGACAACAAACATCTGCACGAACAGTTCGACGACGTTTGCAGCAGCATGGACTATCAGCTCGGAGGCCATGGCTGCGGTTACCCTTGACGCTGCATCACAGACAGGAGCGTCTGCGATGGTGTACGCAACGACGAACCTGGGTGCACGAATGGTAAAACATTATTTTTTCGGATGAACCCAGGTTCTGTTTGCACCATGATCGTCGCATCCGTGTTTGGCGACATCGCGGTGAACGCAAATTGGATACGTGTATTCGTCATCGCCATACTAGCATATCACCCGGCCTGATGGTATGGGGTGCCATTGGTTACACGTCTCGGTCACCTCTTGCTCGCATCGACGGCACTTTGAACAGTGGCCGTTACATTTCAGATGCTTTACGACCCATGGCTCTGTCCTTCATTCGATCCCTGCGAAACCCTATATTTCAGCAGGATAATGCACGACCGCATGTTGGAGGTCCTGTACGGGCCTTTCTGGATACGGAAAGTGTTCGACTGCTGTCCTGGCCAGCACATTCTCCAGATCTCTCGACAATCGAAAACGTCTGGTCAATCGTGGCCGAGCAACTGGCTCGTCATTGTACACCAGTCAATATTCTTGATGAACTGTAGTATCGTGTTTAAGCTTAAGGGGAATCTGTACCTGTACACGCCATCCAAACTCTGTTTGACTCAATGCCCAGGCGTATCAAGGCCGTTATTACATCCAGAGATGGTTGTTTTGGGTACTGATTTCTCAGGATCTATGCACCCAAATTGCGTGAAAATGTAATCACATATCAGTTCTAGTATAATTTATTTTTCCGATAAATATCCGTTTATCATCTGCATTTCTTCTTGATGTAGAAATTTTAATGGCCACTAGTGTACGTTGAAAACAATAGACTGACATGGTGAGATTAAAATAGGCGAAAACAAAATAAGCAGCCTCGCATATGCAGACGATTTAGTAGTGATGGTAGATTCGAATTAAAGGCTGCATTCCAATACTCAGAGCTAGATCAGAGGTGTAAGGGTTATGTTATGAAGATCAGCATCTCCAAAACTAAAATAGTGTCTTTGGGAAAGAGATTTAAACAGATTGGATGCCAAATAGGAGGAACAATGTTAGAACAGGTGGACAGTTTCAAGTAATTAGATTCTATTTTCTCACAGAATTCCAGTACAGTGAAAGAACTTGAAGCAAGATGTAGGAAAGCTAAAAATTAAGTGCTCAGATAAGATCTACTCTCTTCTGCAAAAAGGAAGTCAGTACCAGACCTCAACCTTATGAATACGGTAACCTGCATCCACCCAGCTTTCAGTCCCATACAACGACAGTTGGTTGAAAGATAGACCGGAACACTAAGTCAGTCTTGGTACTGACTTCCTTCTTGCAGATGAAAGTAGATCTTAGCTGAGCACTCATGTATTAGCTCTGCTGCACTTTGATTCAAGTTCTTTCACTATGTTGCCAACTGGTGAGAAAATACATCCTACATGCTTGAAACTGCCCACCTGTTCTAACTTTGTTCCTCCTATTTGGCACTCATTCTGTTTAAATCTCATTCCCAACGACACTACTTTCGTTATGGAGATGATCTTCTTATCATAACCCTTAAACCTCTGTTAGAGATCTGAAGTATTAGATTGCAACCTTTCAATGGCATCTGACATCACAACTAAGTCGTCTGCATATACAAGACTGCTTATTTCGTTCTCACCTATTTTAATTCCACCTTGCCAGACTACTGTTTTCAACATATGATCCATGAACATTATGAACAACATTCTCCTCTAACTGCTGCCAGACAGTCCACGTAATAACCTTTAATTGCCTGCAGAAGTTTTCCTTCTATTCCATACTCTAGTAGAACTGACAATAGCCTTCTGTTAGGAAGCCTTTTATAAATCTACAAATATAGATAAATTCCCTGTCTCACTCGTAGCACTTCTCCATTATCTGCTGTAAGCTAAAAATCTGATACTGCCGGCCTCTAAAAGGCCTAAACCCACACTGATTTTCACCCAACTTGTCTTCAACTACTACTCGCACTCCCCTTTCAACAATACCTGTGAATATTTTGCCTAGAGCGCTAATTGAAGAGATTCCTCTATAGTTGTTACAATCTTTTTTTTTCATGTTTGAAAATTGGCGTGATTACTGTTTAGTCCAGTCAGACGGAAACTCTCCCGACTCCCACGCCGTTTCAATTATCCTGCGCAACCATTTCAGACCTGACATTCCGCTCAATTTGACGAGTACCGACTCAAGCCGCTTTATTGCACTGCAATCTACTCATCATTTTCTGCACTTCCTCAAATGTGATCATGTTCCCATCATCATTACTATCCCATTGTTGTTTGTTGTTATGGTCTTCAGTCCGGAGACTGGTTTGATGCAGCTCTCCACCCTACTCTATCCTGAGCAAGCCTTTTCATCTCCTCATAAGAACGGCAACCCACATCCACTTGAATCTGCTTACTATACGCGTCTCTTGGTCTCCCTCTGCGATTTTTACCCCACACACTTCCCTCCAATGCTAAATTTACGATTCCCCGATGTCTAAGAATGTGTCCTACCAAGCGATCCCTTCTTTTAGTCAGGGTATGCCAAAAATTCCTTTTCTCTCCAATGCTGTTCAGTACCTCTTCATTAGTTATGCAATCTACCCATCTAATCTTCAGCATTCTTCTGTAGCACCACATTTCAAAAGCCTCTATTCTCTTCCTGTCCGCACTGCTTATCGTCCATGTTTCACTTCCGTACAAGGCAACACTCCACACAAATGCCTTCAGGAAAGACTTCTTTACCCTTAAATTAATATTCGATGTTAGCAAATTTCTCTTTTTCAAAAATGCTTTTCTTCCCATTGCCATTCTGCATTTTATATCCGTTGTACTGCGACCATCGCATGTTATTTTACTACCCAAGTAACAAAACTCATCTACCACCTTCATTGTTTCGTTACCTAATCTAATTCCTTCAGCATCGCCTGATTTTCTAAGACCGCATTCCATTATTTTTGTTTTGCTTTTGTTAATGTTCATTTTATACGCTCTCTTAAACACACTGTCCATTCCATTCAACTGCTCTTCCAGGTCCTTTGCTGTCTCTGACAGGATTACAATGTCATCAGCAAAACGCAATGTTTTTATTTCTTCCCCCTGAACTTTAATCCCTATTCCAAATTTTTCCTTGCTTTCCTTCACCGCCTGTTCGATGTACAAATTGAATAACATCGGAGAAAGGCTACAACCCTGTCTTACTCCCTTCCCAACTGATGCTTCCCTTTCATGCCCTTCGAGTCTAATAACTGCGGTCTGGCTTTTGTACAAATTGTAAATAACTCTCCTTTCCCTATATTTTACCCCTGCTGACTTCAGAATTTGAAAGAGTGTATTCCAGTCAACATTGTCAAATGCTTTCTCCAAATCTACAAAAGCTAAAAATGTAGGTTTGCCTTTCCTTAATCTATCTTCTAAGATAAGACGTAAAGTGAGTATTGCCTCCCGGGTTCCAACATTCCTCCTGAATCCAAACTGATCTTCCCCGAGGTCAGCTTCTACCAGCTTTTCCATTCTCCTGTAGATAATTCGTGTTAAAATTTTGCAACCATGACTTATCAAACTGATGGTTCTGTAATTTTCACACCTGTCTGCGCCTGATTTCTTTGGAATGGGGATTATTATATTTTTCTTAAAGTCTGAGGGCATTTCGCCTGTCTCATACATCCTATACACCAGTTCAAATAGTCTTGTCATGGCTGGCTCTCCCAGAGACTTTAGTAGCTCTGAGGGTATGTCATCTACTCCTGGGGCCTTGTTCCGGCCTAGGTCTTTCAAGGCTCTGTCAAATTCATCTCTCAGTATAGTATCTCCTATTGCATCTTCATCTACTTCCTCTTCCCTTCCTACAACATCCTCTCTAAGTTCATTTCCTTTGTAGAGCTGCTCTATGTAATCTTTCCACCTTTCAGCTTTCCCATCTTTGCTGAGAACTGGTTTCCCATCTGAGTTCTTGATATTCATAGAGCTGCTTTTCCTGTCCCCAAATGTCTCTTTTATTTTCCTGTAGGCGGTATCTACTTTTCCCCTTCTTATACATTCTTCTACAGATTTGCATTTGGCTTCTAGCCACTCCTGCTTAGCCATTTTGTACTTCCTGTCAATCTCATTTTTTAGTCGTCTGTACTCCATTTTGCCTGTTTCATTTACTGCATTTTTATGTTTTCTCCTTTCATCTATTAAATTTAGTATTTCCTGTGATATCCAAGGATTTTTTGTAGGTCTTGCCTTTCTACCTATTTTTTCCTCTGCTGCCTTCACTATTTCATCTCTCAATGCTTCCCATTCCTCTTCTACTGTTTTATTTCCCCCTGTTTCTGTCAATTGTTGCCTAAATCTCCCTCTGAAATTCTCCAGAACTTCACTTTCCTTCAATTTATCCAAGTCCCATCTCCTTATTTTCCTACCTTTCTGCAGTTTTTTCAGCTTCAGCCTACAATTCATAACTAACAAGTTATGGTCAGAGTCTATATCTGCCCCTGGGTATGTCTTGCAGTTTATAACCTGGTTCCGGAATCTATGTCTTACCATTATAAAATCTATCTGATACCTTCCGGTGTCTCCGGGTCTCTTCCACGTATACAACCTTCTTTTGTGATTCTTAAACCACGTGTTTGTTACGATTAAATCATGTTCCATGCAAAATTCTACCAGGCGACTTCCTCTTTCATTCCTCCTGCCCAGTCCATATTCACCTACTATTTTTCCTTCTCTTCCTTTTCCTACTACCGAATTCCAGTCTCCCATCACAATTAAGTTTTCCTCTCCCTTAACTGTCTGAATAATTTCGTTTAGCTCCTCATATATTTCTTCGATCTCCTCATCATCGGCAGAGCTAGTTGGCATATAAACCTGTAACACTGTTGTCGGTGTTGGCTTCGTATCTATCTTGACAATGATAATGCGATCACTGTGCTGCTCATAGTAGTTTACCCGCATTCCTATTTTCTTATTCATTATCAGTCCTACTCCTGTGATACCCCCAACTGATTTTGTACTTATAATCCTGTACTCTCCTGACCAGAAATCCTGTTCATCCTGCCACCGAACTTCACTAATCCCCACTATATCTAACTTCAACCTATCCATTTCCCTTTTTAAATTTTCTAATTTACCTACCCTATTAAGCGATCTAACATTCCACGCTCCGACCCGTAGAATGCCAGTATTGTCTTTCCTGATGATCACATCCTCCTGAGTAGTCCCCGCCCGGAGATCCGAATGGGGGACTATTTTACCTCCGGAATATTTTACCCGAGAGGATGCCATCATCATATTTCCATACAGTAGAGCTGCATGTCCTCGGGAAAAGTAACGGCTGTAGTTTCCCCTTGCTTTCAGCCGTTCGCAGTAGCTGTGTGACAAAGCCACATTAGCTGATGTTACAAGGCCAGATCAGTCAATCATCCAGACTGTTGCCCTTGTAACTACTGAAAAGGCTGCTGCCCCTCTTCAGGAACCACACGTTTGTCTGGCCTCTCCACAGATACCCCTCCGTTGTGGTTGCACCTACGGTACGGCTATCTGCATCGTTGAGGCACGCAAGCCACCCCACCTCGGCAATGTCTGTGGTTCATGGGGGTGGACTATCCCATTATACCTCAAAATCTGACGCATCGTTGAACGTTTCACCTACATGAGCAATTCTTCAAAATATTCCCTCCATCTACCCAAGGCATCCACAGGATTCACTAGCAGCTTTCCTGACCTGTCCAAAACACTTGTTAATTCCTTCTTCCCTCCCTTTAGAAGACTGCTAATTTCGCTCCAGAATAGTTTTCCTGCCGCTTGACCCATAGTTTCTAGCTTATTTCCAAAGTCTTCTCATTATTTCTGCTTGGATTCAGCAATTATCCGTTTGGCTTCGTTTCTTACTTCAACAACTTTGTCTGTCTGCCTGATTTGTATGGAGGCCGTTTCGAAATGTCTTCTTTTTCCTTTTACTGGCTGCCTTGACTGTGCCAACCCACCAAGCTGTCTGATTCTTCCTTGTGGCACAGCACTCCGTCTGGTCTACCATGGGTACTGATGGCTACATAAAACGTGATGAGGTTACATGGGAATACTACAGAACACAGGACATATCGTCTTCTTCTTCTTCTTCTTCTTCTTCTTCTTCAAATGTTTGTAAACCTAAGAGAGCAAACCGCTGAGGCCATTGGTCCCTAGACTTACAATGTAGTTAAACTAACTTAATTACAACACTGACACCCTTGGCTGAGGGAGGACTCGAACCTCCGACAGGTATCGGCCGCGTAAACCGTAGGCTGGCGCTTTAGACCATGCGGACATTCCAGGACGGCTTTATTCTTCTTCTTCTTCTTCTTCTTCTTCAACCTATCTTAATCTACTGCTGGATATAGGCCTCTTTCAACTGTTACATCATTCACTTTAATTTTTGAAAGATAATTTAAAACACCGCACTTGTCAGCCGTGTTGGTGAGCTAATTTTCATGGAAGAAATACGCTGTTGTTACTTGTCCATACTTGTCCAAAACAGACGGTACCTGTCCCCATTCCTTTTATATCACAAGAACAGAGATTCCTCTCACGGCAGGTCCACCGTACCGATGATCTCAGTCTTCTGGTAGAAATTCCGATATATTGACCACAATAACAAGTAATTCCTGGTAGCCTGTTACATTATATTTGCGTTTCATTCACACACAATTTATGCAAGAACCTGGCGTGAAAAGGGACTGTTTAAGACAAAATAATAGGACTCACCGAGCATTTGCAATGAAATGTGAAGAACTCGTTCATTACATTTTTATAGAGACAGTAATCAGGCTGGATATAGTTGATAGACCTGGTATCTGAATGAAGGCAGGGGAGGATCAGCACGCAATAATTTATCGTGGAATCACGGCTAGCTTCGTCATACGTATCGATGGAGACGCTAGTGAAAGCTTCACAAGGAAATCATGACTTTCCACGAAAGTTCTACTGAGTATTTGTAAGACTAACCTGGACGACTGAGCCGATGGCTGCTACAAGGTGCAAATAAATTTTGGCTATCAACTCTTTGTCAGCAATCAGGACAGGGCTGCAATCATTGCTTTTAATGATTCTGTAGAGGTCAGAGGAAATCTCTGTGTAACAAGATGTTGGAAACAATTACTTTTCCTTATTTACTGAAATATTTCTTAAATAATCATGTTACGTGCCTTTCTTTTCTCCGCCTATTAACTACAGCGTTTAAGAAGCATGAGCATTATGCAGACGGTATGATATAGTAGTTAGTGCTGCATATACATTTATGTTCAGAAAAAAAATCAAAACACCTTCAATAACTGAAGACAGGAAGTTCATAATCACAGGACATGATCATAAGTAGGTCCTGAAGAAATGATTGAAAGGTTAATCTCCTAGGCTCAGCATGTGTGCTGTTTCATTCCGTGATTGCATGACAATCCACGCATCATTCTCTTGGTTCCAATCTTCATCTTTGATGGTTGGAATTGAGTCACAGCGCCGCCCTGTCATTTCACCATATCCATAAATTTTCTTTTGGTGACAAGTCTAGTAATCTGACGGGCCATGGTTAAAGGCTGACACCCTGTGACATCACAGGAAGGGGAAGAAGCGCACTCCATGGCGTAATAAACGGTGATTTACTGTCGCCCCTGATAGTGGACTACGTGTTCCACCGTTGCGCCAGAGCCGAAGAAGGCGCAGATCTCTCCTGCAATGCCGATCGGATGAGGTTGTGATGTTCTCGGGTGGGAGAGAGGAGGGGGGAGGGGGGGAAGGTTGTCTGGATGGTACGGCCTGACCCGTCTCGTAGTCTTCTACGGCCTTCCGTCAACTATTCTACACAAACTCGTAGCAGTGCCGAAACACTTCGTCCAAAACGAGCAGCTATTTTCCGGGTGGATGCCCTACATTCTCTCATGTCAATAATGCGCCTACTTTCAAACTCAATGAACTGACGATACGGTTCGTACATACGTCTACGAGGTGTCAGACACGTCTACATCTACATACATACTCCACTGTCCACCGTAAGGTGCGTGGCGTATGGTACACTGTACAACTACTAGGCTTTTCCTTTCCTATTCCACTACTAACGAAGGAAAAAAGAATGCCTATATGCTTCGATACAAGCCCTAATTTCTCTTATCTTGTCTTTGTGAGTGGTTCATGATTTGAGTTCCTATAGTCAAGTCCTAGTTCATGAACCACGGGCAACGTATGAGTGGCCAAGTAAGTGGTCCTGACAGTTGGGATACCAGTTACTTTGGAATAAGGTTGGGCATCTCGGACATATTCTGAGTCGTGGCCACCTTTGTGCTCAGACGACAAAGACTAGCCCTGGGCAACCTGCTTCCAAGGTACTTCAATATCATACTGGCAACAATTAGAGCAAAATGCCTCGGATTTTTGGAGGTGATGGAGTCTCACCTCTAATTGACAGACCAGGGACCCCTCCGATACGACTTGTCAAACGATCTATAACGAGATGGGGAGCTATTAATATCAATGGGGATTACACTGGGAAGAAGGTAGAGCTGGCGGAGGCTTCAAGTAAGATGGGGTTAGATGTTTTAGCTGTTAGTGACGTTAGATTAAGGGGAAAGAAAGAGGACGAAGTCGGAGAATACAAGGTCTACCTGTCAGGAGTTAAAGTAGGAAGAGCACAGTGGGGTTTACGGTTTTAGATCAGGAAAGCAATCGAACCCAGCATAATTCCAGTAAGGTATGTAAATGAACGACTGATGTGGATAATCTGGCCGTCTCCAGCAAGAAAATTAGGATTGTGGCAATGTATTCACCCTGTGAAGGGACAGATGAAGATGAGATGAACAGATTTTACATCGTACTTAGTGATGTAGTTGTTAGAGTGAAGGATAAAGATAGTGTTTTACTCATGGGTTATTTCGACGCCAGGATAGGAAATCGAACAGAAGGTTATGAAAAGGTTACGGGTAGGTTTGGAGAAGATATAGAGGCCAACAGGAAAGAAAGAAAGCTCTTGGATTTCTGTTCCAGTATGGACTTAGTTATCACAAACTCCTTCTTTAAGCAAAAGGACATTCACTGCTTTACTTGGGAAGGAAGGGGAACCAGATCTGTCATTGACTATATAATAACAGATCAGGAATTCAGAAAGACAGTCAAGGACACACGTGTTTTCAGGGGGTTCTTTGATCATCGTTTAATCTGCAGTGAAATAAGTTTTGTGAGGCCAAAAGAGCAGAAAGTCAGGTTCATGTGTAGAAGGATACGAGTGGAGAAGATTCAAGACAAGGAAATTAGGCACAAATACATAACAATGATCTCGGAAAGGTACCAGTTAGTTGAATGTAATGATTTACATTCACTGGAAGAGGAATGCTCAAGTTACAGGGACACACTACTTGAAGCAGCTAGAGAATGTCTTGGAACAGTAGTGTGTAAAGGCAAGAAGAAGCAGACAGCTTGGTGGAATGACACAGTCACGGCAGCCTGTAAAAAGAAAAAGAAGGCATTTCAAAAATTGCTCCATACTAGGAATCAGGCAGACATAGAACGTTGTGTTGAAGAAAGAAACAAAGCCAAACGGATAATTACAGACTCCAAGCAGAAATCATGGGAAGACTTTGGGAATAAGTTAGAAACTCTGGGTCAAGCCGTAGGAAAACCATTTTGGAGTGTAATCAGCAATCTTCGAAAGGGAGGGAAGAAGGAATTAACAAGTGCTTTGGACAGGTAAGGAAAGCTGCTAGTCAATCCTGTGGATGCCTTGAGCAGATGAGGGGAATATATTGAAGAATTGCTCAATGTAGGTGAAACGTTCTATGATGTGTCAGATTTGCAGGTAGAATGGGATAGGAACGACGATGGAAACATGATCAGTCAGTAGATTACAGTGCCATAAAGCGGCTGGGGTGAATGAAATTAAGCCGGAACTCGTCAAATACAGTGGAATATCAGGTCTCAAATGGTTACACAGGATAATTGAGAAGGCGTGGGAATTGGGACAGGTTCCGTCTGACTGGACGAAAGCGGCAATCACGCCAATTTTCAAACATGGAAACGGAAAAGATTGTAACAACTATGGAGGTTCTCTTTAATTAGCGTTGTAGGCAAAATATTCTCAGATATTGTTGAAAGGAGAGTGCGAGTATTAATTGAGGGTAAGTTAGAAGAAAATCAGTGTGGGTTTAGGCCTCTTAGAGGCTGTCAGGACTAGATCTTTAGCTTACGGCAGGTAATGAAAAAATGCTATGAGTGGAACAGAAAATTGTATCTATGTCTCATAGATCTAGAAAAGGCTTATGACCGTGTTCCTGGGAAGAAGCTACTGTCAGTTCGACAAGATTATGGTATAGGAGGCAAACTTCTGCAGGCAATTAAAAGGCTTTACGTAGACTGTCAGGCAGCAGTTAGAGTAGATGGCAAATTAAGCTCATGGTTCAGGGTAGTTTCAGGGGTAAGACAAGGCTGTAACCTGTCACCACTGTTGTTCACACTATTCATGGATCATATGCTGAAAACAGTAGACCGGCAGGGCGGGATTAAAATAGGTGACAACAAATAAGCAGTCTCGTATATGCGGATGACTTAGTTGTAATGGCCGATTCAATATTAAGGTTGCAAACTAATATTTCAGAGGTCGATCAGAGGTGAAAGGATTATGATATGAAAATCAGCATCTCCAAAACGAAAGTAATGTCTGTGGGAAAGAGATTTAAACAGACTGAGTGCCAAATAGGAGGAACAACGTTAGAACAAGTAGACAGTTTCAAGTACCTGGGATGTATTTTCTCACAGGATGGCAACATAGTGAAAGAACTGGAATCGAGGTGCAGCAAAGCTAATGCAGTGAGTGCTCAGCTAAGATCTACTCTCTTCTGCAAGAAGGAAGTAAGTACCAAGACTAGGTTAGCGGTGCACCGCTCTATCTTTCGACCAACTTTGTTGTATGGGAGTGAAAGTTGTGTGGATACAGGTTACCTTATTCATAAGGTAGAGGTTACAGATATGAAAGTAGCAAGAATGATTGCAGGCACTAATATATGGGAACAATGGCAGGAGGGTCTCCATAATGAGAAAATCAAGGAAAAACTGGGTATGAACACCATAGATGAGCTGTTAGAGCGAACAGACTGAGATGGTGGGGTCATGTTACACGCATGGGAGAAGCAAGGTAAGAGACTGATGAGCTCAGCAGCGGAGGGTAAGAGGAGTCGAGGTAGATCAAGAAGAAAGTACTTAGATTCGGTGAAGAATGGTTTTGAAGTAAACGCCATAACATCAGACGAGGCATCAATGTTAACATTGAATAGTGGATCATGGAGGAATTTTATTAGAGGTACTATGCTCCAGACTGAATGCTGAAAGGCATAATCAGTCTCTAATGATGATGATGATGCCTTTGTGATCTTTACGAGAAATATAAGTAGGCGGCAAGAAGCTCGTTCTACACTCAGCTTCAAATTCCGGCCCTCCAAATTTTCTCAGCAGAACTTCGCGAAAAGAACGTCGTCTTTCCTTCAGCGATCCCCATTTGACTTCCCGGAGCATTTCCGTGACACTCGCGCATTAGTCCAACCTACCAGTAACGAACCTAGCTGCTCGCCTCTGAACTGCTTCCATGTCGTCATTCAAACTGATCTGCTGCACGTCCCAAACACTTCAAGAATACTCAAGACGTGGTCGAACAAGCGTTTTATACGCGATCTGCTTTACAGATGATGTTCGTTCCATTTCATATCGCTCTGCAATGTTACGCCTAGATATTTTAACGACTCGACTGCGTCAACAAGCTCACTACTAATGCCATATTCGAACATTATGGGATTGTTTTTCCTACTCACGTGGATCACCTTCACTTTGGCCCACTTTAGGTTACGGTAGTGACACCAGAAGTGGGCCTTTGTGATCGCCTTTTGACAGCTATAAATTTAAATGAATATAACGACTTAACCGTACATTTGACACGAAACTCGAATAAACAAATATGTAGAGGAGAAAATTCTCTACAACTTTGCTCTTATATATTTTTTTCTCGTATCTTTTATCATTTTAGAGATATCTGGAAAATAACGGTGATTTTATTATGTCTGTCCGTAACGTGTACCCACGTTTTACGTCGAACCCGTCAACCGATCGGCACCAAATTTTTCACACATAATAGTTCGCCGCCAGGGGCCAGAACCTCTCTTTTTCAAATTTTTCGGACAAAAAATATGTCAGTAACACTAGTAAGCCATTTGCGATGTAATTGTTCATCTGTTCATCAGTTCATCTGACACGAAAACTGAATAACCAAATTTGTAGAGGTGAAAATACTCTACAACTTTCCTCTCTTCTGTTTTTTTCGTAACTCGCACCGTTCGTGAGAAATATACAAAAATAACCGCGATTTGACACCGCCTCTTGATTTTACGTATACCAGGCGTTTGGAAATATCACGTAACATTCCTCGCCCAGAACTCTCTCTGGCAAACGCCATCTTGCTCCCGTTTTTTATGATGTTCTTATTATGACTTACGCTATGTCATTTCAAAGCAATAATGCACTGAAGAATTAACAAAAGCACGTCGTTCATAGTACGATAAATTATAATCTAGTGCCTAAAACTTGTCATTTTAGCTGTTAGCAACTACCAGCAACAGTACGAGGATTAATGAATAGTGTCATAGTTGTTCGCAGTGGTGTAGTGGGTTACGTTCTGACGCATGTGGTCAGTAGTTCAAAACCCGCCGATACCATTTTTTTTGCCTTGGCCCCTAAAAGGGCTTCCGGCACTCTTACTAATTAAATAGAGCTATCTTCTGCAATGATTAGATTTGTGCAGATGTAAGAGTGTTCCCTGTTAAATGTACATTTTTTCTATTTCGTGAACATGCCGTGAAATACGTAACAACGAATTGAACAAGGTCTTCTGAAGCATTTACACAACAACGGGGAGGATATTGTGATAATGAATATTCTCAACAACGTGCAGATACTGGTAATTTCATGTATAAATGGAGTCCTAGATTTCTGTGCATACATTAAAACAAATTACCAATTTTTTCCTAAGCAATTATTCACTATTAATGGAATATGTTGAAAGTCATTAATTATAATCAATGCGTCTACAAATATGTTTATCTTTGGCATGGTTGCTACGGACGCTTTTAACGTAGATTGTATTACCTTTTCTGTAGTTCAAATATAACGCTGATACATGTCCATGCAGCGTGTTCCATCTATTTTAACCCCAGTAAATAAATGTTAATGGACTTAAGACATTTTCTGAGAGTATCGAGACCCTCCATATGAGATACCAGATGTACAAGATATTTTTTGTCCAAAATATGGAATAATTTTGATGTGTTTCATAATTTTAAATATTCATGTTTTTCTGTATGTTTTGAAGGGAAACTATGTATGATGACGCATGCTTTGATATGTTCCCACTAACCCCACTTGCACCGACCGCGGTGGCCGAGGGGACTGAGGCGCTCCAGTCACGGTCTGCACGGCCACTACGGTCGGGGGTTCGAATCCCCCCTCGGGCATGGATATTTGTGCCGTCCTTAGTTGTAGCTAGTTCATACGTAGTTTGTAAGTTTAGGGACTGATGACCCCGTAGTTAAGTCCCATAAACTCTACAAACATTTGAACATTTTTGACCCCACTTGCGCAGAATGAATGGGACATGTGTACAAAACAGTTTAAACAAGTGTTAGCTGCGCCTCGCTGCTCTTGTCGTCTGCTGGTTCAAACAGCATGGCTGCAGTTGCCTCTGGTCAAGTCTGACAACTCCCGGCCAGCGGCAAATCTTTAGCAAAGATGCTTAGCGAAGTTTCCCATTCATTCCCCTTGTCTGGCGTGCACGTTAAGTTTGCCTACCTGAGTCGACTAAACCCTTTGGAGAGGTTCGCCCTCCACTTTAGGCAGCTGGAGAGTAGCGGGCTAACTTTGCATTTGGTGTTGGCTCTGGTCTGAGCACGTGGCTAAACTTTGTTCGGATTCTATAGTATGTTGAAAATGCTCATTCGCGTCTCTAGTTCTCGCTATAACATCACCGCAATGCGTAGCTGTGAGGTTTTATTTAATTTTGTTCGGGATTGCTAATTTCATGATGATTTTTTCCGAAGTTTGATTTCGCGGCCTCACTGGTGTTCGTTAACAGAATCCTTGCACTCTCTGACTGCAGAGTCCTTCCTTCCTACGTTTAAACATACTTAAATGTATTTCATGTTCATTTGGTCGGTAAATTTAATGTTTTTCGGGAACTTTTCGCCGCGCAGAGTAGCCGAGTGGTCTGGAGCGCCACGTTACGGATCGCGCGGCCTTCCGCATCGGAGGTTCGAATCCTCCATCGGGCATGGACGTGTGTGTAGTTTAAATTAGTTTATGTAGTTTGTAAGACTAGGGACTGAGGACGAACGTATTTTGGTCCCATGGGATTACAAACTTTTGAACATCGGGAGTTTTTCGATACTGCTGGTGTCTGCCATTTGTCCATAGAACACGTGGACGGTATGAGATAATACTCCGTCACTCTCTGCGCACGTGTTGTTAACTATAATCTTGTTTAGATGTTGTGATTTTTAGTACGTGTAACGTGGTAATTTTCCCCGAATTTTGAGTACTTCTAAACTTGTAACTTCCTTACTCGCTGTCCCACGTGCATGGCAAATAGCGTGTTCTATACCGTAGTCATTCCCATCAGATAGCTCTTCTTCTCCTGAGTAGAATGAATCGTTACTCGATATATCTCACGTTTTTTTTTTTTTTTTTTTTTTTTTTTTTTTTTTTTTTTTTTTTTTGAAATTTTAATTTTTCCCTTTTCAAACTTTTTTGTGATCCAACCCCGCGAAGTACTGTAGGATTCTGTAACCTTGCTTATTAGCTAGACATCAATTCCCTGAGTAGAACTAATGGTTACACGACCTATCTCGCGGTTTTACTTGTGCTAAAAGTATATTTTTTAATTTTTGGGATTCTAAGATCCGACCCTGAAGATTGCTGTTTTGACCTGAAACTTTTACCATTCAGTAGTTCTCTTCCCCCTGTGCAAAACGAATAACATAACGCCCGTTTTTATGTATTATTTAGTGAATTTTCCTATTTATTCGATATCTTGAAATTCTCTGGAAACTTTTACTGTATTGCACGCCACGTGGTCTTGTATCACGTGGTTTGTTCCCGCTGATAGCTACCCTGAGCCTAAGCCACAAGACCAAATGCTACGGAACAAAGTTTTCTTTTATTGGTGCGCGAGTGAACCTGCTGTTCCGTACAGTGTCCTACTGCTGGCGTTGCTGTTTTTTATTTGTGTTCGGTGCTGTTAAGTTCCCGCATGGCTTGCCGCATGTATGTGTGAGACTGTGAATCAATTCCTCCCTTCTCCCCTCTGAAAAATAATCATTATTAATTACGCTAGTCCTACTTTTGCAGGTGGGCTGTATTAGGGCCATATAATATTTGTAAATGTGGATTCTTTTGTAAGGTGTGTGTTTATTGTATTTAAATTGGTCCCCCTCCCTTCGTCGTTTGTCTTGAACAATAAATCATTTTGTTAAACGTTAACCCTTTGTCCCAATTTCAGTTCTCCCACACTATATATTTTGTGTTGTCTGATGAAATTTCTTGTCTCATGCTCCCTTCTGGAGTAGAGAAAACTAACCCGCGTTTCCGTTGCCACCATTTAATATGTTACTTAAGATCCATAGATAGGGATTGTCGTTAATTTCGTGCAGGTCCATCAAGAAAAATAGTAAAAATACGCTTCTTTCACTTGGCTGAGTCAGAATGTTGTTTAGGGAACTGCACGCTCCTTTCAACTTTGTTCACGTTACTTCGTTCTGCGATAAAATAAAGAGCAAATATTATGTTTCAAACCGTGACTACGTTTACTTTTACAGCTAAAATAACAAACGGAATAAGTGTGGTAATACCGAATTCCACAAAGCTCTAGTACTTAATGTATATACAATGTTACTATTACCATTACGTCATTTACAACAGTCATTGTAAAAATATCTCAGTTTGTGTACATGTAATAAAGAAGTTTGTTTTCAAATCGTTGGTATGTATTTCATGATATGTTGACAAAATAGAACACATGCACTGTTCAGAGAAAGTGCTGTTACCTTTGAACAACTCAGATTCTTGCAAGATACAGTTGTGTTCAACTAACAAGTGTGTGCAAAAACCTCTTAGTAAACAAGATAAAAAAAATGCCAGTGGCGAATTTTTATTTATTTATATGTTTTGTTCATCAGGCAGATCGATGCTTTGCGGTCGTTTGTTCATGTTCGTTCTGGGTTGTTCTTTAAGAAATTTGCTTACTTTTTTTATATTACAGACGGCGTCGAGCTCTCTTTCTTTTTCTCTTTTCATTGGTGTTTCGGTTTGATTGGACCTTTGTGGACATTGGTTTATTGGCCCACTTTAAGTTACGGTAGTAACACTAAAAGTGGGCCTTTTTTTAGTTTCGATTGTTTCGTCGTTGACTCAGTTTTTTCGTTACATACTGCATCGAGCACTCTGACCGAGCAAGCTGAGCTACCATGCTGGCAACCCCCTGACCGCGCCTGGCAAGTTTCGAACCACCGTATAACATGTTCGTGCATCACAAACTAATTCGCTGCCTATTACGCTACGTCTAACAGCTGCGAGAATAATCCGTATTTCTCGTACCATCAATGCCAGGTGTTATGTGCTAACATGGCATTTTTAGACATTAGATTGTAATTCATTGTCCTAAGAACGACGTGTTTTTGATAACTGTCAGTGCGCCATTGCTTTGAAATGACGAGGTTTGAGTTATAATAATAAAATCATTAAAAACAGAGAGCAAGATGGCGTATACAAAAGAGTTTCGGGCAAGGTTTTGGACGAGAGATTTCACGTGACTGATTTCCGAAAGCCAAATGTTGAGCACCCCCAAAAACCAACCAGAAATGTGCAGTATGGTGGTTATTATTTTATGTATATTTTACTGTTTTAATTTTGACCAGCCATCCATTTTATATCTATCTACCAGCACATGATTTTCTATATAACTATCATCCAGTACACCTACCAGATTTTATGTGGAACACTATAATAAGCAGTTTACTCTTAATGAGTTCAGATGATGACACCATAGTGTCAAAACCGGTAGTCTTGAATGAATAAAATAAAAATTGCGACCTTGGCATCTATCCTATTTATATAATGCGATCGTTCCCTAAGATGAGTCAATTGAGTAATAATGAAAATGTGGGAGAGATATTAAAATAACAGTTTAAAAAGGTAAAAGTTCAAGAAAGAGTATATTTGTCAGAGCTAAACTCAAATATAAAATAATTTTGGCTGTTTGTTAAATTCCGGTCAGAAAGAATATTAAGTGTTGGGTGCATAGATATCATCACAATACTAGAGTCGTAATCGTATCGTCCATCAATTTTTATTACTTATATTTGTACTATTTGTGTTCGAAATGTTTGCAAAAAATCATAAAACTAGAGGCACATCTAAAGTGGGCCGTAAAACACGACAGTGCGATTTTTCTACATTTAGAGCTAGCTGCCATTCTTCACACCAACTAGAAATTTTGGAGGGATTGCACTTGGCTGACTCGGATATTTTAGTTAGTTTTGATGTGGTTTCTCTTTTCACTCGCGTTCCTCCGTCTGATTCGTTGCAACTAATTGAGACGAAGTTTGGTACTGATTTAACGAATTTATTTCGACATGTTTTGACTTACACCTACTTTTTATTCATTGACGAGTACTATGTGCAGACAGATGGAGTTGCGATGGGAAGCCCTTTGTCACCTATCATTGCTAATTTATTCATAGAGGACTTTGAAGATCGTGCACTGGAGTCAGCGACGTTGAAACCTGCTTGGTTTTTTTTTTTTTTTTTTTTTTTTTTTTTTTTTTTTTTTTTTTTTTTTTTTTTTTTTTTTTTTTTTTTTCAGATATGTAGACGACACTTTCGTTTAGCCTCATGGTAGTGAGAACTTGAATTATTTTTTGTAACATCTAAATTCAATCCACCCCAACATCCTTTTCACAATGGAAGTAGAAAAGAATGGTTGCCTTCCCTTCCTTGATGTGTTGGTCAGGAGAAAGGCAGATGTTTATAGGAAGCCAATGCATACTGATTTGTATTTGCAAGATTATAGTTGTCAGCACCCAGCTCAACGTCAAGGGGTTCTTCGAACCTTAGTGCATAAGGGCAGATTAAAAGAGCGTTGGGCTATCGACCACATGTGCAACGGGCTAGTGATGATAGCACAGAGTCGGCACCCACGTCAGTGGTCTTTCTGCCATACGTTGGCAGCACTTCCAACGAGATTGACCGCATTTTCGCGGTGGCCGAGGGGACTGCGGCGCGCCAGTCACGGTCTGCACGGCCACTACTGTCGGGGCTTTGAATCTACCCCCCCCCCCCCCCGGGCATGGATATTTGTGCCGTCCTTAGTGTAAGCTAGATCATAAGTAGTTGATCGCATTTTGCATAAAATCAAAGTAAAATGTGTGTTTCGTCCATCTTCTAAAATTAAGGCACTGTTGGGATCCGTTAAAGATGATTTCGGTTTGCGCAAGGCGGGCGTCTACGGTATCCCATGTAGCTGTGGCATGTCATATGTTGATCAAACTATTAGGACTGTTAAGGACCGTTGTATTGAGCATAAACGTCACACACGTTTACAACAGCCAAACAAATCTGCTGTGGCCGAACACTGTCTTGACACGGTTAACTCTATGGAATACAACAAAACGGAAATTCTGGAATGCACTTCCAACTACTGGGATTGTTATCAAGGAAGCAATAGAAATAAAACTAGGTGACAATCTTATGAATAGGGTTCTGCTTAAATTCCTCTTGGGATCCTGCTCTCTCACTTGTCAAAGTACAGAGGGACAAAACTAATCCGACCTCATCCGTCGAGAACTGATGTTTATTATCGACATTCTGGCCGGTCCATCTTTGGTCGTGTCGTCGTTGTGTGTTTGCTTGCTCGGTGTGTGTTGTCTTTCCTGTTTACTCATTGAAAACCGAGGTTTTAAAGATCGTTTACACATTGCTTCCTCACTGCAGTTTCGCCTTGAAAATGGCAGGGTGGTCTTCTACCGAAATATCGGCCGTCGTCGATTTTGATACCTGGCAGCATACCCGTAAGTTTTCCGAAGTAGAAGAATGTATAACTAAGGGAAATATAGATACCGCCTACAGGAAAATAGACATTTGGAGACAAGAAAGGCAGCGGTATGTATATCAAGAACTCAGATGGAAAACCAGTACTAAGAAGGGAAAGCTGAAAGATGGAAGGAATATATAGAACGCATGTACAAAGGAAATAAATTTGAAGGCTGTATTCTAGAAGTCGGGGACGAAGTAGAGGAAGATGAGATAGGAGATACCATACTGCGAGAAGAATTTGACAGAGCACTAAAAGATTTGAGTAGAAACAAGGCCGCTGGAGTAGGTGATGTCCCGTCTGAACTGCTATTATCGTTATGACAGCCAGTCATTAATAAATTGTTCCACCTGGTATGCAAGACGTATGAGACAGGGGAAATACCCTCAGACTTCAAGAAGAATATAGCGAAATACTAACACGAAAATAAAAAATACATTACTAAATGTTTATTGTGGTATATGTCACCTGATACCCTAACTGTTTTGAACAGCGTAGTTCCTACTATCTACTATCACGTGTTTTTAACAAAAGAAACGCATCCTTGGAAAAATTACGTTTGTTGCTTTAATTTGGACACCAGTGTAATTACGAATGAGGAGCCGGGACCCAAGGTGAACCTACTGATGACAGCCAGAGTATCAACTTGTGGACTGCAGAGTTAAATGACCGAGAGACAACCAATAAGAGGTCACAAATCATGAAAACAAGACAACACACGGCAGAACATCCTCTTATAACAACCTTATGTAAGCAGCGAGGAGATACGCCTCTAGAAGAACCAGGCAGGACTTCCAGAGACCCTGACAGTCACCTCTTAGTATCAACACCTCGAGTGGAAGACAGCACAGCCCTCGCGAATTCTGAGTTTTCCTACAAGACGCCAGAGAAGGAAGGGAGTTTAGGGATTTAACGTCCCGTCGACATCGTAGTCGTTAGAGGCGGAGGACACGCTTGCATTGTTTTGTCACGGATGGGGAAGGAAATCGGCCCCAATCTTTGAAAGGAACAACTCCAGCATGTGCATGGAGTAATTAGGAGAAATCACGGAAAACTAAATCTGGAAGGCCGGAGGCGGGTTGAAGCGCAGTCCTCCCGAATGAGTCCAGTGTGCCGCGGCAGAATAGCCGTGCGCACTAAGGCGCCCGGCTGCGGTGCGCGCGGCCGTTCGCCGTCGGGGGTTCAAGTTCTCCTTCGGGCATGGGTGTTTGTGTTGCCTTAGTTAGTGTAAGTAGTTTTTAAGCCTAGGGACTGATGACCAACGTAGTTAATTAGATTTACGAACTATTGAACAAACATTTAAGAGTCCAGAATCTGGATAGTTTACCGAGCGATGTGGCGCAGTGGAAATACACTGGACTCGCATTCGGGAGGACGGCCCTTCAAACCGGCCATCCTGATTTAGGATTACCGTAAATTTCAAATGTTGGAATAGTTCTTTCGAGAAGGGTACAGCCGCTTTCCTTCCCTTTCCTTGACCATAAACAATCCGAGCTTGTGCTCCGTCTCTAATGATCACGCCTTCGACAGGACCTTAAATCCTGAACTTCCTACTTTTTTTTTAATCCAGGGAAAACTAAGTCTAATTCCATTCCAGTATTAAACACAGCAGTGTAGACTAGAGTTGCATAGCATAGTGTAGTCAATAAGGGGCAGTGAAATGTAAGTTAGACAGATGTAAAAACACTAAGAAAACTTGAGCCTGATCAATGATCTCTATCGCCGCGGCGGAGTGGCCGAGCGGATTGAGGCGTTGTGCTCCGATGCGCGATGCCGCTCCCCGTCGGGGGTTCGAATCCTCCCTCGGGCATGGATGTTTGTGCTGTCTTTAGTATACGTTAGTTCATAAATAGTTTGTAAGTTTAGGGACTGATGACCCCGCAGTTAAGTCCCATAAGCTTAACAAACATTTGAACTTTTTTTATGATCTCCATCAGCGATCGGCAATTTTTTATCTTATTATAGACTCGTTATCTCTGGAAGAGAATCTAGTGAGCGGAGCGGTACAGTCTCTGGAGGGCGTGGTCTATCGGGAGAGTTTAGGTTCACCTCAATCATATCACTGCGTGACGTCAATATGACGTGTACATCCCCAGTTTCGACTTTAGATTATGTATACCTACTGAGCGAGGTTTGTTCGGGTGCAAGCTCTCTCTTGCAGAGACGCTGTCTTCTTTTACCTATTTTCATGATTTTCTTCTTATAACTCGCATGTTGTTATTTTAAAGTAATGGCACACTGAAGAGGTGTCGCAAATATGTTGTTCTTAGTACGATTCATTGTAAACTAAAGTCAACAAACGTCATATTGAGGGGTAACTCCTGACGTTAGTAGTAAAGAGGAACAGAGAAACGTCAGACTAGTGTAGCGCTGTGGATAAAGGCGTGATGTGACGCAAATATGCGTGGGGCGGCTTTTCGCCACCCACTACTGACACTTTTTTAATTTTTTTACCTTGAAAAGGAGTTTTCAGGAACCATTATTCAATAAATAGAATTTACGTTTTGCGATATTTCGACTTATTTACATGTATGATCGTTTTCTCTTAAAGGTGCGTTTGTTCTATTTAGTGAACATGCCGTGAAATATGGACCTGCTGCGGTGTAGTGACCGAGCGCCCTAAGGCGCATTGCTGCGGAGCGAGCCGTTGCTGGCCGTCGCAGGTTCGAGTTCTCCCTCGGGCATGGGTAAGTGTTTTGTTCTTAGGTTAGTTTAAGTAGTTTGTAAGTCTAGGAACCGATGACCATAGCAGTTTGGTCCAGTAGGTTTACAAACATTTGGAGATTTGAAATATGGACCAACGAATTTATGCATTGTCTCTTAAACTACCTGCAGATTAACTGCGGATAAACTGTAATAATGGATGAGGTTAATGTCTTCTTCATGCAAATAATTTTATATATAAATAACGTACTAGTTCTGTGGCAGTTGTCATTCTTTAATGAGACTGAAATGCCTTGTTTCTTTTGATACATACGTTATTCCATTCTATATGCACGTTTTATGGAGTAAGTGAGTTAATACCGTTTTTTCACGGAACTCAAGAGTTTTAGCTTTATTCCTTATTCAGCATATGAGACTAATTCTATCAGCATGAAATTTATAACATTCATTATTACATTGCGTCCGCAGTTTATGTGGAGGTAGTTCAAGAGATAATGCATACAGTTCGTTGGTCCACGATATGTTCATTAAGTAGAACAAACGTGATTTTAAGAGAAAATTTTCGTGCATTTAATAAGTCGAATCATCGCATAACCTAAATTCTATGTAATTAACAATGTTGTTGCCGTGGTCTTCAGTCCGGAGACTGGTTTGATGCAGCTCTCCACCCTACTCTTTCCTAAGCCAGCCTCTTCATCTCCTCATAAGACATGCAACCTACATCCATGTGAATCTGCTTACTGCATTCATCTCTCGGTCTCCCTCTGCGGTTTTTACCCCACACACTTCCCTCCAATGCTAAATTCACGATTCCTTTATGTCTAAGAATATGTCCTATCAGTCGATCCCTTCTTTTAGTCAAGGTATGCCAGAAATTCATTTTCTCCCCAATCCTGTTTAGTACCTCTTCATTAGTTATGCGATCCACCCACCTAATCTTAAGCTTTCTTCTGTAGCACCACATTCAGAAGCCTATATCCTCTTCCTATCAGCATTGTTTATCGTCCATGTTGCACTCCCATACAAGGCAACACTCCACACAAATGACTTCAGAAGGGAATTCCTTACACTTAATATTCGATGTTAACAAATTTGTCTTTTTCAAATACGCTTTTCTTCCGATTGCCATTCTGCATTTTATGTCCTCTGTGCTGCGACCATCGCTTGTTATTTTACTGCTCAAGTAACAAAACTCATCTACCTCCTTTATTGTTTCCTTACCTAATCTGATTCCCTCAGAATCACCCGATTTCCTTAGACTGCACTCCATTACCCTTGGTTTGCTCTAGTGAAGGTTCATTTTATATGCTCCTTTCAACACACTGTCCATTCCGTTCAACAGTTCTTCTGTCTCTGACAGAATGAAAATGTCATCGGCAAAACGCAATGTTTTTATTTCTTCATCCTGAACTTTAATTCCATCTCCAAATTTCTCCTTGTTTTCCTTCATAGCTTGCTCAATGTACAAATTTTATAGCATTGGAGAAAGGCTACAACCATGTCTTACTCGCTTCCTAACCTCTGCATCCCATTCATGCCCTGCAACTCTGATTAGTGTCTGGTTTTTGTACAAAATGTAAAGAACCCTCCGTTCCCTATATTTTACTCCTGCTGATTTAAGAATTTGAAAGAATGTATTCCAATCAACATTGTCAAAAGCTTTCTCCAAACGTAAAAAAGCTAGAAATGCAGCATTGCCTTTCCTTAATCTATTTTCTAAGATAAGTCGTAAAGTGAGTATTGCATCCCGTGTTCCTACATTTCTCCTGAATTTAAACTGATCTTCCCCGAGGTCGGCTTCTACCAGCTTTTCATCCTTCTGTAAATAATTCGTGTTACAATTTTGGAACCATGACTTATTAAACGGATGGTTCTGTAATTTTACCATCTGTCTGGGAGTGCTCTCTTTGCAATGGGGATTATTACATTTTCCTTAAAGTTCGAGGTTATGTCGCCTGTCTCGTACATCTTAATTAACAATAGCGTCAGAAAACTTTTAGGAGTCAAGGTAATATATATATCCACTTACGGAAAGCGAACCACAGCGTACGTACATCTACGTCACAAGATCACGCCTTTACAACGAGCACCTGTCTGATATTTCTCTGATTCTCTTTACCACTAATATCAGGAGTTACATGTCAATACCTTATTTGTTGACTCTAGTTAACAATTAATCGTACTAAGAACGACGAGGTTTTGATACTTCGTCAGTGTGCCATTACTTTGAAATAGCAACACGTGAGTTATAAGAAGAAAACCATGAAAATACGAAATGGAAGATGGCGTCTCTGCAAGAGAGCTTGCACCCGAACAAACTTCAGAATGTTTGACAGGAGCAGTCGGCTACGTCATTTTGGCATCACTGCCTTGGCGCGTTGGATTGCAAAATGGCGCCCCCTGCGCGGTAGCCTCAAGGAGTTCAGTCGATATACACTATCGAATGTCGATACTGGGCATTTATAGGTCATAATGACGTCACGCAGTAGGATGATTGCGGTGAAGCTACGCTCTACCGTGGCTACCGGTTTTTGCGCTGTAGGCAGAAGAGAAGTAAACAAGTGGTCGTTACGCCGCTGCCTGGGAAGGAGTTAGTGTCGGCTGTGGTATGGAACGTGCGAGTTGCAACCATAGGGAGGCATGGAATGACCGGCCGAGCTGCCTTGATGTGTTCCGAAGGCTGCGGTGATGGGTCCGTCGGTGTGAGACGCACAAATGAAGTTGCGAAAGAAATGATCAAATGTCTGTTAAGCTTATGAGACGTAACTGCGGGGTCATCAGTCCCTAAACTTACGAACTACTTATGAAGTACCTTATACTAAGGACAACACAAACATCCATGCCCGAGGGGGAATTCGAACTCCCGACGGGGGACGGCCTCGCGCATCGGAGCATAGCGCCTCAATGCGCTCGGCCACTCCGCCGCGGCAATGAAGTTGCGAACTACCTACCATTTCGTTCTTCTAAAACGGCAGAATCTCTATGATACACTCCTATGCTTGTGTACACCTGCTTATAACCTTGCGGTTATTGCCTGATGTCTGAACGCCATGGAAAATGGCGCAAAGTAATGGCAAGAATGGAAGTAAAACGTTCTGGAAGTTTGTGGCCTATTACAAGGAAATTAGCTTGAACGTGTAATATTTAAAAATATTTATTGTTTTATATTTTGGCCATGTTACTACAGATTTATCCAAAGATTCTTGTTTTGGATTATCTGTTAAACACCAGCCCTTCAGGCGTTAAAATATATCTAACTGCAATTTCTTTTAAATAGCCCTCAAGGCGTTGTATTTTTTTTTTTAAATCGTAATAATTTTTAACATAGCCCATCAGGCGTTGCTTTAGTTGAAAGCAGGTAAGTTGACTTTTTTTTATTAATTATGAAATTTGTTTTAAACTAGTCCTTCAGGTGTTGAAATTATGTTGGTAACTGATTTTTTTTCTTTTTAATCAGCCCTTCGGGCTCTTCTTGTACCTCGAGAGTGAAAATGGTAAATTGTGCTTTCAGGCCTGGTGAAATTAATCTGCAAAATCTGTTTAATTGCCTGTGTAAAAAGGTTTATCAATTTGCACTGCTGATTGCATAGTAAATTATGTGTAATCTCTCCATCAATTACGTGCAAGTGAATGTAAAATAGGTTCATTCATTCCTTTTATCATTTTGCTACGTGGGACAGGCTTAGAGATCTGTCCATGAAACAAAACTGCCGAACGCTCTAAGGCGCCTTGCTGCGGAGCGCACGGTTGCTCGTCGTCGGAGGTTGGACTTCTCTCACCGGCTGGGTGTTTGTGTTGCCCTTAACATAAGTTAATTTAGGTTAGTTTAAGGAGTTTGTAATTCTAGGGACTGATGGCGCAGCAGTCAAGTCCCTTAGATTTGCAAACATCAGAACGTATTTTTAACCAAACTGTTTGTTATTTCAAAACTAATCGCCATACTTGTTAATACATTTATAGCACTGTAAGACAACACGGCCAATTCCCTCAAGGGAAAATGTTTGGAGTTGCCTACCTGACTATGACTGTATCCAGGAAAGCATCTCTTCGTCCGTGGCAAATCGTCAGCAACGAAAATATGGAAATCGCATGGGGAAAAATAGTGTGTATGAATCTTCTTTTAATCAGATATATTGCGTGTTTTTTCTGGAATATATTAGTTGTACTAACACAGTTGAAATATGTGAAAATATGCGTTATATTATTCATAAGTAACATTTGGTTTGTTCGTCATTTTGTCTTCCGTCGTTCCTTAGTTGCTTAGAAATTTCGTGGAACTGTATTTCGCCTTTGCAAATAAATAAAAAGCGTTTGTTCATGCCATACGCGTTTCAATTCATATTATTTGGTTAGCTTCTTCATTGGTCTGTAAGACATGTTAGTTTTTTTTCATAACATTTCCGTTGTATAACAGCTACAAATATTTTACTGTAATACAGTTTCTCTTATTTAAGAGAAATGGTGTAGTAGTAAAATATTTGTCACTGTTGTACAATTGAAATTTTATAAACAAAACATATACTGGTGTTCGTGCGTCTCGGTTGCACAGTGGTAGTGCCAGACTACAAATCCAAACGTCGCGGGTTCGATCCCCGCCAGGTCCTACGATTTCTATCTGTCACTTTCCACTTCTTTCACCTCTGGCAGTATTGCTCATGTGAAAAATACCGAGTAGCACCGTGGTTCTGAACCCATGTTAAACTGTAGGTCCCCATATAACTGGCTGGGTAAGTCAGTTCGAAGGTCGGATTAAGTCAACGGCATACCACCTCCAAACAGGACCATGCCTAGTAAAGCACCGTGGTGTTCAAACCAATCTTCGGAATGAATAGAGGCGAAACGTGTAAGGCAAAAAATAAAAGACTTTTATTTAGTTGACAGACGGATTACAGTCCCACAAAAAGTAGTCTGTTTTGGATGGAGATAACAGACTAAATGAAAGCGGTAAATAAATGAATATTAAATAAATTTGAATGTGTGTATTACAACACTATAGTTTACACCGCTTTCTTTCTCTTGAGCCATGTTCCCGCACATGCAGGGTCGGCTTTGTTAATCGGATTTGGCGTGTTAATAGTTAAAGGGTGGCCGGATGCCCTTCCTGTCGCCACCCCATGCCCCCTGGCAGGAAATGTGTACCCCAAATGTATGCGTATAGTATTATATTTGTGAAAGTGGAAAGTGTTACGAAATGTTTGCGAAACGTGTAACTGAGGCGGGACTCGATCAGCCCGGTATTCACCAAGGAGGATGTGGAAAACCGCCTAAAAACCACATCCAGGGTGGCCGGCACTCCGCCCTCTTCGTTAATCCGCCGGGCGGATTCGATCGCCGGCCGCGGTGGCCGAGGGGACTGAGGCGGCCAGTCAAGGTCTGCACAGCCACTAGGGTCGGGGTTAGAATTCCCCCTCGGGCATGGATATTTGTGCCGCCCTAGTTCGTAAGTAGTTCATAAGTAGTTTGTAAGTTTAGGGACTGATGACCCCGTAGTTAAGTCCCATAAGCTATACAAACATTTGAACATTTTTTGCGAATTTCGACCCGGGGCCGATACGCGTCCCCCTCTCGGAAAGCGGTGCGTAGGACCGCACGACTAACCAAGCGGGTCTTGTTGCTCTCGCTGAAAGTTACTTACAAAATGTTCAAATGTTTCTAAATCTGTTGGACCGAACTGCCGACGTCATCAATCCCGAGACTTACTAACTCCTTACACTAACTTGCACTAAGGACAAAACACACACACACATATCCGAGGGAGGACTCGAATCCCAAGCGAGAACAGCCGCCTACCACGCAGCACGACGCATTAGACCTCGTGGCCATTCCACGCTGCAAATGTTCAAAATGTTCAAACGATTGTTAAGCTTATGGGACTTAACTACGGGGTCATCAGTCCCTAAACTTACAAACGGCACAAATATCCATGCCCAAGGGGGGATTCGAACCCGCGACCGTAGTGGCCGTGCAGACCGTGACTGGAGCGCCTCAGTCCCCTCGGCCACCGCAGCCGGCCCATTCCACGCTGCACGCGAAATGTGGGCAGGTAGCAAACTCTTCTTCATACCATCGTAAAGGAACGTCCAGACCATTGAAAGTAAGGCTTCTCGAGATCAGAATGCCTCTGTTTTAGCATGATCCATTTGATTGTAAGCGATCATTTCTGTAACTATCTCGCAGTGTCCGGAAACACCTTCTTAGGACTCCTACAATAATACTTCAGTTTGGCGTGTGAAATACCCAAGGATAAATTTATGCGGTCGTTCCACTTCTAATCACTTGGCGCAGGTCTCCGTGACAGGGGGATTTCCACGGACTGCAGTGACTGCTCACTAGGGCTGAGCAAACGATACTCGCGTTCGAACATGCTCGAGATTTCCCGATACAGTATCGAACTGTTCGAACATTCAACTGAAAAATTATGTGCGTGGCGTCTGTGCAAAACGATACGCTGGAAATTCTGAAGTAAACTGGCTATCGCTTTGCTCAGAACTGATTTCAGATGAAAACTCATGTATTTGCGTGAAAACTAAGGGCACCACTACGAGAAAAAACTGTATACTTTGTTTAAAACTGTGCATACATGACCGTTATCACTACAAGGTATGATCCGTTAATAAAATATCTGCTTCTAATAAAAGAACTACTGAAAAACTAACACTCACAGGTATAAATGTTGTTTTTCAAAATATGTTACAAAACTCAAACCTTCATAAGTAGAAATTAACGTTTAATGTGATTATAAGAGATAACGTTGCGAACGGTCATTGTATTCCATATTCATATTGTACAGTAACAGATAAAATGTTATCATCTTTTAATCGTCGTGAAAACAAGATAAAAAGACATGAAATGAGGAAAGAATTAGATATTTAATACACAATAAAGAAAATAAGTCATGATAAAAAAATTGTAATTGGGATTATGTGAATAAACAGTGCACGAGCTGCTGGGTAGATAGTACCAACAGACGTCCATAGATCGCAGCACTACAATTTTAAATCGCGATTGCTTTCTTTTATTTATACACTCGTCACTGTTCTTACTTCTGACCTGCACCCTAGAAACTACTACATTCCACTCTTATTAGCCTAATATTAATCCCCGTTGTACATTAATGATATTGTTTAGTTTATAATTAGTTTACTGCACAGGTTTATGAACGCTTGAACGTATAACTGTAAGTCGTGGAGATAGTACCTCCTAAGGTAGCTAGAAAGCGTCGTGATCAAACGTTCGAACATATCCCGTGGTGACGTAATTTGTTCGGACAGTCAGTCGTGTTCAAACCCAGCTCTACCGATCACCGATCAAATAGTAAAGCAATCTATATACACTGCCGGGAGAAAATAGGTATACTTGGAAAGACGTTGTCTATTTTGCTCCAATTATGGCAGATGCCAGCTGGGGGATAGTAGAGGTACCGGTACGGGTTTCAAAGTCGTCCGGCAACAGACAGGTTAGTGACGTAGCTGCCAGAACGCCATCTGTGTGTAGCCTTTAATAGGAAATGTTTACAGCTGTAAGGCTTAGTGTGATATCAGCGTGTGGAGCAAACAGCCGTTACGCCATGGAGACGCACTTTTGCTTCCTACAGCCAACTAAGCTAGTTTGAAAGTGGTCATACTGTGGCCTGGGTTGCTACGGAGTGCGCAGCTGCTCCCAGTCGGAGGTTCGAGTCCTCCCACGGGAATGTGTGTGTGTGTGTGTGTGTGTGTGTGTGTGTGTGTGTGTGTGTGTGTGCGTGTGTGTTGTCGTTAGCATAAGTAGTTTGTAAGATTAGGGACTGATGAACACTGCAGTTTTGTCCTATGGCTTTACAAACATTTGAACATTTTTTGTGGCACTGGATGAGGAGATGGACTGAGAGAGGAGTAGGAATCTGACGAAAAGGGGGAGGGAAGGTAATAGAGCAAGGGCGGGGGGAAGGGGAGAGGGAGATGAATGGAGCGAGGGGGAGATAGGAATAAGGAAGGGAGATTAGGGTTTAACGTTACGTCCACTGACAGAGAGAGGGAGGAGGAGGGGATAGACTTATGGAAGGTTGTAATCAATATGTAATGTAGATAATGTTGCTGTACCATCGACTATATCAGGAGGACGGAACGAGGTGATAGACAATGGCAAGTGCGGAAAGGAAACTCACTAAGGCCGGTATTACACGGTCAAATTTTTGATCAAATCTTTGACATAAAAATATCATCAAAAGTTAGTAATTTTTTTAAATGTAAATCTTTGACGTGACGCTAAAAGGGGTATTACACTGTCATCATAATATTTTTATCATATTTCAAGATGACTGACATTAAACACACATTATCATACGCTGTCATTGCTACTACGAAAACATTTTGAAGAAAAAAAGAGGCGCTTACTTGGATGAAACTGTGGAAATCATTTCGTGTTGCGGAAGCTGCAAGCGAAGGACGCCAAGTCATATATAAATTACTATGCTACAACGTATCAGTATTTACTCAGTAAAGTGGCTCCACACATGAAAATCAGTATACGCCGTGAAAAGACTATATCGGCAGAAGACAGGTTTACAGTGACACAGCAGTTTCTTGCTACTGGTGTTAAATTTTACTTACGGCGTAACGTGCTCATGTTGGCAACGAAATGTTCGGTATACGAGAAGGATTAACTTACTGGCCGGACAAAAACACACACAAAAACCTGTCAACAACAAAGCAGGAACAGTATCGATTATTACTAGATTGAGAAGAGTGGAGAGCTTATAAAAATCTTCTTTATATATTTTTATTAATTTTGTGGTTGATGTAACACACGAGGCCATGAATCTTCTTCTTAATATTCTCGGCTGTACACCCAGGCCGAATTTCTCTGTTGAGTACCTCCGCCATTCTCTTGTAACTTTAGAGTCTCCTGAATTGTTCTTATATTCAGAGTGTCCTGGATTATACAGTGCTTCGTCTGCTTCATAAAGTTCGATTAATTTTGTCGTAGACGGCACACACCAACTAAACTTCGACGTCATGTTTTCAAACAAGAATGTTTGTTTTCAAATAAATGCGGTCCAAGAGCTACAGCGATGCTAGCGCTGCAAGTGGTTAAATTTCGCATTGCGGTGAACAGAAGACAATCGACTTTTATGATCAAATCTACTGTGAGGCAGTAGATTGAGCATTTATTTTTTCTTTGACGAAATCAGAGATGTCAAAGTTCCCTATTGCACTATCAATTTTTTATTATGTAAATTTTTGACAAAGAAATATGACCGTGTAATACCGGACCAAGAGAAGATTGAAACAAATAAATTACCGGCCAATCCCGGATTTTTATCAAAGTGAAGTTGGAGAGGGACGGGGGGCGGGGAGAGAGAGGAGGAGATTAGCAGGTTTATCCAATTCCCATATATATTTTATCCAATTCCCATATATATTCGCCAGTATTGAATATTTTTGTGTATTCCCTCACATAAAACTGAGTTCATTTTGTGTTAACCAGTGGTTCCCAACCTGTGGTCCGCGGAGCTACAATACGAAGTTTCAAACTTCCATATACTAACTCCTTTTACGCGGTAAGTCAGTCGTACTGTGTGGTCACGATAAGTTGACAAATTCAATGGCGCTGACAGGAGTGGATAACATGGATACCATTTCATATATGTTCATGTATCTCCTAGTGTTGTGAACGCGTATTAAAATGCCAAATCATACAACAACACCCCGGAAATCATCTTCCGCCATCTTATTATATTCTCCACTGTTTATTTACTCGTAGGTACACAAAGATTTACTGCTTCAAAACAAATCTAGGTATCGTTTGAACGTAATTGAAGATATGCATCTAGCTTTGAGCAACAGTATTAGCCTTTAGATCGAACTTGAAAATAAGGCGAAAGCCCTAAAATCATATAGGTGCAAACCGAATTTAATTTTCTACTAAAATTATCTATTATAATAATTTTATTAATACATATTACTTTTGAGTTTAGTGAATAGGTTAAAAGTAGTGATTAAAGTTTATTTTTAGATTGACACAGTTTACGTTTCTTAAATTATGTGGTCCCTTTTCATAGTGTTTCCTGGTCTAAGAAAGGTTGGGAGCCAGTGTTCTAGCTATATGACTCTCCGGGGGTTTCTACATCTACATCCATGCAAAAAACGGTTACCGGTAAGTCTTCGAATTGGCCCTAATGCATTTAATTTTATCAGAGTGATCGTTTCGCGAGATGTACGTAGTAGGAAGCAATATATTGGTTGACTCTTAAAAATGTACAAATGTTTGTAGAGCTTATGGGACTTAACTACGGGGTCATCAGTCCCTAAACTTACAAACTACCTATGAACTAGCTAATACTAAGGACGGCACAAATATCCATGCCCAGGGGGGATCCGAACCCCCGATCGTAGTAGCCGTGCAGACCGTGACTGGCGCGCCGCAGACCGCTCGGCCACTGCGGCCGGCGGTTGACTCTTCGAGAAACGTATTCATTCGAACGTTTGACAGGAGTTTCCTGATAATCTGACAATTTCGCGCTTATTAATGAATTCGTAACGAAGCGTGCTACTCTCCGTTGAATCTTCTTTCTGTCTTCTAACAACCGTACGTGTTGCGGATCCCACACTGATGACCAATACCGAAGCGCTGGCCGAACGAGTGTTTGGTAAACTACCTCCTTTGTTGACGGACTAAACTTCCTGAGGATTCTTCCACTGAGACTGTCTGGCACCGGCCTTACCCACGATTAATTTTGTATGGTCGTTCCATTTCAAATCGCTCCTTATGTCTACGCCCAGATATTTTATGGGGGTAACAGATTCCAGTATATATCCTACTATTGCGTAATAAAGGACATTTCTTTGTATGTAAACGCAACACTTTTCATTCGTTTATGTTTGTGCTCAATTGCCGTTCCCTGCACCATACTTGTATACGCTGCAGATCCTTCTACATTTTGCTACCCTTTTCGAGTGTTCAGACTTCTCGATATACAACAGCATCAGCTGCAAAATGCCTAATTGGAATTCCTGTGTCATCTAAGAGGTCATTTATACGTGTAGGACTATATATTGAGAAAAGCAACGGTCCTATATCACTCCTGGGGCACGCCTGAAATCACACTCCGTTGAGAATGACCTGCTGCGTTCGGTTACCTAGAATCGTGTCAATCCAGTCACACAGTTGGTCTGATATTCCATATGTTCCTACTTTGTTCAGCAGCTTAGAACGTCTTGCGGAAGTCACGAAACACGGCGTTTACCCGGGAGCCTGTTTCTGCTGCCTTCTGGATATCGTAGATGAGTAGCGCGAGCTGGGTTTAACATAATCTTTCCGAAGCCATGTTGATTCCTACAAACGATATTTCACTACACGATCTAAGTGATCCATTTTTCTTGACAATATTCAAACAAATAAAATACGGAGCAACGTTGGGGAATAATTGTATGTGTATGTATGTATGTATGTATGTGTGTGTGAAGGCTGTGCGGGGCAGCGAGGGGAGGGGGGATGGAAACCAGGACGTATATACAATTCCCAAACATATTTCTCAATTGCGAAGCATTGTAGGGTTCCTTAGTATTGGATTTTTTTTTATTCACTAACATTGCCGGCCGCGGTGGTCGAGTGGTCTGAGGCGTATCAGTCACGGTCTGAACGGCCGCTGCGGTCGGGGGTTCGAATTCCCCCACGGGCATGGATGTTTGTGCCATCTTTAGTATAAGCTAGTTCATAAGTAGTTTGTAAGTTTATGGACTGATGACCCCGTAGTTAAGTCCCATAAGCTCTACAAACATTTGAATTTTTCACTAACATTTGAGTGGATTTGTTTAGACCTTTGGCTCACAACCTGTTTTAGAGCAGGGGCCATTTGGTCCCTCTGTTGAGAGCAGGGACCATAAGGTTCAAGAAAAAGACTATTTTAGTAAAAAAATAAACTTCAAAACTTTTAACATATTCTTTAAACTCAAATGTTATATGTATTAACAGTATAATAGAAACAGTTAGTAGCAAATTAAATTCGGTTCGCTCCAATGTGATTTTAAAAACTTTCGTCTTATTTTTCAAGTTCAGCAATCATAATACGGTTACTCGAAGCTACACGGATATCACCACTTACTTTCAATCGATTCCTGGAATTGTTTTCAAGCAGGTAACCCTTGTTCACCTACATAAGTAGGAGAGAAAATAGTAAAATAGCGAAACGTAATATCCGTACTGTTTTTGCACGATTTTTCCGAATCGAATGTTCGAATGTTTGTATAGCTTATGGGACTTAACTACGGGGTCATGAGTCCCTAAACATACAAACTACTTATGAACTAGCTAATACTAAGGACGGCACAAATATCCATGCCCGAGGGGGGATTCTAACCCCCGACCGTAGTGGCCGTGCAGACCGTGACTGGAGCGCCTCAGTCCCCTCGGCCACCGCCGCCGGCACGATTTTTCCCTTCTAAAACAAAACTGCCCAAGGGGATGAATTCGATACGCTCTTACAGTTTCTATCATTGTGGAATTCAACAACCTTTCACAACACTAGGAGACAAATGAAAATATTTGATAACTGGTATGGTGTCTAACTGTATACATGTCCCCAACAGGCAATTGACAATTTCAGTGCTGAAGCATTGATACGCACGATCCCTCGTGAGAATTCAGCGTAGGCTGGGAGCAAGAGGAAGTAATGTGCAGGGCCACTAACCATCGTAGTGTGCTACAGGTTGAGAATTTGCGTTGGGAGGGAAGCGTGCCTGGATAGCCTAATTGGCTGCCAGCATGGTAGCTCAGCGCGCTCGGTCGAAGGGCTCGACGCCCTCTATAACGAAGAAAAAAAAATTAGCCAAAATCCCATCGATCAACAATGAATATCTATGATCCACGACAGCAACGAAGAAACTACCAAATGAGGGAGGGGGAAAATTGTTGAAGGCGACTGCTGGCCCGAAGCAGGAAATCCGGGGCCGAATCTAGGTCCAGCATAAATTTTCAACTTCGCCGTTGGATTTATTTCAACGCCCTGAAATGGTCGATATGTTTAAATCTTTCGAATTCGGAAAATATTTGAAATGGTACCGATGTTATACACTCCCTATCGTCATCAGAGAATTGTCGGATTATCGTGGACCCACAGTAGGACTGACTGACCACGTGAGAAGTTACTGATAATGTAGAATGAATAAATGTTTGAAATTTTACATTGTATCTTTCGCGGACGGTATTTTAGCTCTCGTGGACAACAGGTTGGAAACCACTTGAGTAGACCGTATTGCAGCGGGCACGGAACAATTCGACGAGACGCCTAACTGCAGTAGTCGAGCAATAAGTTTGTCGGGCGGTACGCTCGGAGAATAGGGTAATGAGATGACGGACTGGAGACTCCGGTGGCGGTGAAGGGGCGCCTTGGCGACAGGCCGCCAGAGGGCAGCAGCGGCGGCCCGCGCCGTAGAAATGTGTGTCGCGCGGCCAGCGCGAAGCTCAGTCTGGCCGCTGCCTCAGCCATGAACGCCGCCGCAGTCTTCGCCGCCGTCGCGCTCGTCCTTGGCTCCGGTAAGCCTCTCTCTCTCTCCACAAATATTTGTCCGCTCCTCCAATCGCTGCATGCTGCCGGTCCACTACTGTACGAGACGTATCACCTTTCCGCTAAGTTCCCAACAATACTCACTAGTGCACGCAAAAATATGTTGGACCACCTGTAGCTTTATTTTTCTTACCTTATTTGCCTCCCCAAGAGTTAAAAAAAATTGCCAAATGTTTGCATAGCATTATTGTTTGCTCCCCTATACGCAAAAGTATATCGAACCACCTGGCACTATGTTTTTCTTACCTTATTTGCCTTCCTTAAACAAAACAAAACAAAAAATGTATATGTTTGCATGCCCTTTATCAAAGCTCTCATTGGTGCCTGCTCCCGAATACGCAAAAGTATATCTGACCACCTACCGCTGTGAATTTCTTATCCTGTTTTCTTTTCTAATACTTAAAACTGCCGAAGTTGTATGTTTGCATAGTCTTCATCAGCTTTTGCGCGCTTTATGGGCACTGTATCACTTCCCAGATTTTTCTCCCTCTTAGCGGGTATGGTCTTTAGTTTCTGGTCCGCAATGACCGTCATATCGACGGGACGTGAAATCCTAATCCTCCTTCCTTCCTTTAGTTTTCTGTGTATCGAAGAACAGCGGCGTGGAGAAGGTATTACGTAAATGGCAGTTGTATCTAGTTACCTGAATTGTAACGGGTGTTTCAAGCTGCCGCTAGACTCTGACGATAGCTTTGGATAACTCCAGAGACGCGCGAATCAATGGATCGTATTCCGCCAAGCGACTGGCGGCAAGTACGAGGAGTTCTGGAACTTTCACAGTTGGATTGTTAGACTTTCACAGCCTCGGCGCGAAGATGTTTTAGGAGAAACGCCACTCAGCTGCGAGAAGCGGCAATTATCGAAACTGCACGAAAAAAAGCTCTCGGGATAATTGTTTTCAAAGCTTTGCATTTCGTCGTTATGAGGATAGCAGCGATTCGGTTTGTTCCCAATGTGTACCGAAAGATTTCTAAAACTACATTACTGCACGAATTCGTTATGAGTGACTTTTTCAATGTAGGGTGCGCGTGACAAGCGATATTTCTGCGTGAGCAACTTTTTTTAAGTCGCGACACAGAATGTACTGTTCAGGAACGCCGACCAAGAGTATAAGTGAAAGTAGCAAGTAAAAAGAACTGCCCAGGTCCTTCATTTTCTTCAGAATTGAGAAGCAATTGTCCCTTGGTGGGCAGTTTTTGTGCGAAAGGTGGCAGCGGCTAGCCGCGAACGGGCTGCAAAACTAGGTCACTTTCGATGCTTGTGTAATTTCCAGACGTAGAGCAGCGATCGAGTTCGTGTAGCACGACTGCTGCAGCGTCTTGACAAGTGGCTGGCCCAGACGCTCGCACCAGCGGTGTTGCATACACTCTCTCTCAACCTTACTCTAAAGGACACTACCGCGCTTTTCTGCACTGTTAAACTTGGACTTTCATACCTTAATCGAAACTGATGCGATATCGCCAATGATGTAAACACCTACAACGAGTAACACGAATGTAAGTCAGGCGACAAGAGCTTAGCGTATAACTCAAGAACAAATAGGCTGTAAAGTATTGACACAGATCAGTCAGCTGACGGAGAAAGAATGAGAGGAATCAATATCCCGTCGACGATGAGATCATTATAAACGGGTCACGTGCTCGGATTCGACAATGTTGTCGTAAAATCTGCCATGGTCGTCAATAATGAAAAAATTACAGGATTAAACCAAAGTTTTTTTTATGGATTGAACCTAAAGTTGGAGAGCTACATGCGTAATTGTGCAGTGTTCTTCCGGAATCGAAGCCCATTGTGCTAAACAATGTACCACTTCACTAGGCGACTAACGCTCCAATTCCCTTGCTATTATCAAAATGTAGCTCCTTCCAAAATTTTCGTAAATTGTCTTTGGTGAATACCAGGATGATTCCTTCAACGAGGTCAAGAAAAATTTGTCCCCATCCTTCACTAACTGAGTAAATGGTTTGGCTCCAACGAGCTATAACATGCCTACTTTCTTTCTTTACGGAACAATACCCTGGCTCTGCACTGCGAGTACATTTCATTAGACAAATATCTTTCTTTAATTTTAAGTCAGATAATTTGTGTATGATACTTTGTGCTCTCAATTGTTGCTAATTTGGAAATTCACCACGAAACCTGTGCCGAGATGTAGTTTGGCTGGATGAAGCACATCCACGTTCTGGGATTAAATTTCGCTACCAGCCGTAATCTGTGTGTGTGTTTCGGGATTCTTATATCGAACCAGCCTGGTAACAGCCACTCCTATCTTTTAATCTTTCTGTTACCATGTGACTACATGTCTAAAAGCTTCATAATAACAGTAATTTATATGTAAATTAGACAATACCAGTCTCCCTATCCACCTCTCTCTCTCTCTCTCTCTCTCTCACACACACACACACACACACACACACTCCTGCGCCCCGTCTATTTCAAGATAAGGTTACTTGCTGGGTATAAACGTAGAATTAAGTAACAAGCAATGAAATAATCTTTAAGTTAATTACAGACGATTAAATTTTCAGTAACCGGAACAGAGACACAAGTACAGGTGAACGTAACATAATTACCTAGCTTGTATTGTATTATGAATATTTACTATTAATGGTCCGAAGATTCTCCAAAACATTCAAAGTATTATCCTATTTGATATGCAGTCATTAGGAGCTCAAGGCTACTGCACCATCATATTTTCATCGTTAGTTCTATGTTCGATCCCTCTGATCATTAAGCTATTGCAGCGACTCCAAAACGAATATCGCTCAGTGGCATCATACACTTTAAAGCCTAACAGATAAATATACTGCGCTAGAAAATAATTCATCCTGAGATAACTGCTAGCAGTATTTGAAAAAGTATTCCCAAGATTTAGTGTCTGACTTTGTTGCTTATGTTCGATTTTCACTTTTTAGGCCTAATAACATGAAACGAGTTACTTGTCACAAGAAACTAATAACTTCCTAGAACATTACACTCGTGGGAAAAGATACTAGTAGTGCTGTTACCATTAGTAAAACTGGAGTGTTCAGTTTACCCTATCTGTAAACTTCTGAAATAGAATACAGGTTTATACGTATTGACTTGCAAACACGGGGAAGCTGCAGATGCAAAGTGTCAAGCATAAATGAGGAAGATTCTCGAGAAATACAAGTATTACACGACACTGAGGTGAACGTTGATTACGTCACTACTCTGGACCTTGCATGTAAGCCAAAGTGATTTCTGTAACTAAAGATAAACAACAGCAGTGTTAACAAAATAATGAGCTCGTGGATAGGCTACATGTACACTTCTAGCAATCTTTGAATGCTGTTTTCAGTGTGAAGACTGGACTACCATCTTAAGCGTTTTTCCAGGTCTTTCCACTATCATTTTCCAAATCAATGAAACCTTCAGAAATCCACCTATATCGTAGAAATAGGCTCTGTGGAAACTAGCGCAAGCTCTCATGCGTATATGTTTGCCTCTGGTTGGATATGGGGGATACGGATGGTTCAAGCCACTTATTGCCGAATATCCAATGTCTACGTCACAGATCAAGGTTTTTGTAATCTTGATCAACAATGCTCCAAAAAGAAAAAAAGCAGCTCAGTAGCAACAGCCTATTCGCAACTTACGTTTGAATGAAATATATTGCAAAACCAACTGAGCCAACACATCACAGAAGAGAAAAGTAGAAAAAAGTTCGAAAACTTTAGCGGATATTTTCATGTTAACCCTCTGTGACTGATTCAAACAGAATTCATCATCAAATACTGTGTCCACCAATGATCACGTTTCACTTATACACATAAAAATTTACTTCTAACAATCATCGAGTTTACAAACTATATACCGGCTGTCGCCACCCATTTATGTTACTTTCGGTGATCTGGGCATTGATGTTAACTTTAAAGGTGTATACACACACACACACACACACACACACACACATACATACATACACATTTTGTAATGAGCTACGTAACTATTACAGCGCAATGGTAGAAAGTATGGTATAGACATGGCCCATCCTGAATTTCTATTATGATGGTTGCAAATGCCCCAGTTGACAACCAGTGTATTTTCCTAAAAGCGAGCATGAGGTATTTCGTTGACGATTCTTGTGAAAGTTTGTCGGCATCGCCCAATTACACATATTTTTAGACAGTATGTACGTTTAGTGGGAGCAAACAATTCGAGAATCTCAATCTCTCTAATACCTGCGTCCACAACTGCACCACTAAATAACTTTACTACTAGCTGGACGACACCAGACTACGAAAGGTGCCTATGTAAATTCTACATATGGAGCCAAAATTAGTGTTCTGAGCACCTCTTCCAAGTGTGTCTGGATAAATCAATTGCCTATATTTGAAACGAGCATTGCTATCATACCTCTTAGTCATCTGAACGTAATTTGTTCCACTAGTCATACTCTACCGTTAAAACAGAGGAACAGTTTACACCCCACAGGTAGAAGAGACGTTTCGTACTTGTAATTTCTTATCCATTTTAGTAATTAAGCAGGATGCGTAATGTGTAACGACTGAACAGGCTTACATCACACCAGTTCCTTTGACGACTATCCTTAAATTTGGGTAGGCTCCGCTCTTGAACAGGATGTAGCAGATAAATCTGGTACGTCTCACGCCCAAGATCCGGGTAACACTTTAAAGGTAACAATAAACCAGCTAAAAAATAATAGATAATAGTAACGTAAAATTCCAGTTCGTTATAAGAGATGGTGCAAGTGGTGGCCACGAGAATCCAGGCATCGCTGACTTAGTGAGATGACGTTATCAGAAACACGCTGTAATTCTGCAGGCGTTGTACTTAATGTCTCAAGCAGTCATCCTTTTAAGATCGTTTATTGTGCGAGGTTTGTTAGTATACACTTTTCTTTTAGTGTGCCCCATAAATGATACAACTTTAAGTCCAGGAACATTGGATGCCTTTCTTTTCAAAAAAGTAGGTGTTTGGTGTCCCTTGTATATCATAAGTATTACTGGCTACATACTTTTCAATTACATCTTAAGCAGTGTGAGAGATCGTAAGACTACTTCTGTGGACAATTAACAGATTCATAGAAGCTGTATGCAGTATTACAACGAGATGGAGACATCCAACCAAAGTATGGACAATATCACACACGTATTCTCCTGAGACAGACTTGTAAATAGAGGCCCCGGACTAGACATCGCAGGATTTTTATTTATGGGGCACACTAAAAACCAAAGTTTATTCTGAGCATCCTCGCACAACAGAGAGAACATTGTTGTTGTTGTTGTTCTCGTTGTTGTTGTTGTTGTTGTTGTTGCTGTTGTAGTCTTCAGTCCTGAGACTGGTTTGATGCAGCTCTCCACCCTACTCTATCCTGAGCACGCCTCTTCATCTCGTAAGAACGGCAACTCACATCCATCTGAATCTGATTACTATATTCGTCTCTTGGTCTCCACCTGCGATTTTCCCCCCGCACACTTCCCTCCAATGATAAATTTAAGATTCCTTGATGTCTAAGAATGTGTAATATCAATCGATCGCTTCTTTTAGTACAGGCATGCCAAAAATTCCTTTTGTCCCCCAATTCTCTTCAGAACCTCTTCATCAGTTACACTATCTACCCACCTAATCTTCAGCATTCTTCTGTAGCACCACATTTCAAAAGCCTCTATCCTTTTCTTGTCGAAACTATCGTCCAAGTTTCACTCTAGTACAAGGCAACACTCCACACAAATGCTTTCAGAAAAGACTGCCCAACACTTAAATTAATATTCGATGTTAACAAATTTCTCTTTTTCAAAAACTCTTTTCTTCCCATTGCCATTCTACATTTTATATCCTCTGTACTGCAACCATCATATTTTACTGTCCAAGTAACAAAACTCATCTACCGCCATCATTGTTTCGTTGCCTAATCTAATTCTTTCAGCATCGCCTGATTTTCTAAGACTGCATTCCATTACCCTTGTTTTGCTCTTGTTAATGTTCATCTTATACGAGCCTTTCAACACACTGTCCATTCCGTTCAATTGCTCTTCCAGGTCCTTTGCTGTCTCTGACAGAATTACAATGACACTAGCAAAACGCAACGTTTCTATTTCTTCACCCTCAACTTTAATTCCTTCTCCAAATTTGTCTTTGCTTTCCTTTACAGCTTGTTCAGTGTAGAAACTGAATAACATTGGAGAAAGGTTACAACCCTGTCTTACTCCCTTCCCAGCCACAGCGTCCCTTTCATACCCTTCAACTCCAAGCTCTTTGGATAATGTACAAGTTGTAAATAACCTGCCGTTCCCCTTTTTTTTACCCCTGCTGACTTCAGAAATTGAAAAGATTGTTTTCCATCATCATTGTCAAAAGCCTTCTCCAAACACACAAAAGCTAAAAATGTACTAGAAAAATTAACATTACGCCTGCAGAATTATAGTGTGTTGCTCTTAATACCATCACACAAAGTCAGCGATACCATGGATGCCCATGGCCACAACTTCCAGCAACCCATATAAACATGTAACTACCTGTTTTGTAACATTACTATTATCTCTTTATTTTTACTTAGTTCATTGTTACCGTTACTCGAATCTCACTGGTGAGGTTTAAAGATTTAACGAGGCGCATACAGAAATAGTTTCAGAATTAAAATTAATTAAATAAATAAATACAAATAAGTTATATATATATATATATATATATATATATATATATATATATATATATATACAATTTGTCGATGACGGGCAATGATCCTTTCTTCAGCGCGGAGGCACTCCTAGGCCCTTACTCTTACGGGAATTAGTACTAAGTGACTACGAGTTTGCGTTCTAAAGGGCAGGGTAAAGTTGAAAATTTGTATCCGAAGGGAGGCGTGCTTGAGTAATTCCGTGTATTGGTGATGGTCGCTGTGTCCCCAGTGGTTTAGGGGTCAGCGCAACTGCCTAGAAAGCAGGAGACCCGGGTTCGAATCATGGCTGAGAACACATTTTCAACTTTACCCATTCGCAGTTAATGTCATACATTCCGTGAATATAAATACAAATAAAGAAGACAACATGGTTACATGAGAAACTTTATTGGCAACAAGTACAACAGTTTTTGAGGAATTTTTGCGACGTGGTTACCAAAAGAATTGACACTTGTCATATCGTGGGATCAACTTTTGTATTCCTGTGTCGTAGAAGTCTGCCGCCTGTGAGTGGAACCAGCGTGTGACGATCATCTGAAGCTCTTACTGTAAAAAAAAATGAGGAAACTGCGACGTGTGATTCTAAACAAGAGGTTTGGAATGCTTACTGCAGGTGTGCTGCTCCATGACAATGTTCGTCCCCAAACGGCTTGGCACACAGCAACTGTTTTGCTGAAGTTCAGCTGCGAACTGTTTGATCATCCAGTTTACAGGCCTCACCTTGCTACCACCGGTTTCCATCTATTCACGCACCTCAAGGAACTCCTGACCTCCAGCCAGCGTTATGACGACGACGAATATCTCGGGATGCAATTGGCGTATTGCGATGCAATGAACGCCATTGTTTATGTGATTTGTCATGTTATGGATTCCTGATGAAATAATGTAGGTTGTCCATTTAAAAACACGTAAGTTTTGGAAAAAAAACCATATATGCTTCGTTTAGAAAGTTTCAAAATATTTATATTCATGATCCCCTGCCTAAACTGATATCCGTGAAAGTCTTTTTAGAATAGCTGTTGTTGTTCCAGAGATATTTTGGGTGGTAAAGATAAATGGGACCCCTGTCCTTTCAGACATGTCCGTAAGAAAAGCTACACATACATTTACACCGGCGGTAGTAAAAGTTAGTACACCCTCTTAGAGTTTTCCAATTCACTCTAGATTTTTTGTTGAAACAGTGCATATGGGGTACACAAATAGCTCTAGCTGTACGGAGGTTCTAGGTGTCGATCCATGCTAACAGGCCCATATTAAATGTTTTTATTAATACGTCGCGTTTTTCAATTCTTAAATATTCCAGAAAAGACTTTTTATGTATTGCACCAAAGCATTTAAATAAAAAAGCAGCTTTGGTTAAATGTATAAAAATGTCTTTCCTGGACACCCGTAGTAGTACGTGGTGTAGCCTTCGCGGACGGCAAGGCAGGCACTGAGCCTGGCATCCATTCGGTCATATAGATGACGAACAGTGTCTTGGGATACATTATTCTACACCTGCTCGATCTGTTCATGTAGTTCTGCGAGCGTAATGGGCTGATGCATCGCATGTGTCAGCTGCCGTCCCGTCATATTCCACAAGTTCTCTCTTGGAGCCAAGACTGAAAATCGCGCTAGCCAGGAAAATTGCTGCATGTCTTGCAAACCACGTCGAATTTCGCGCGTAGTGTGATGCCAAGCATTATCCTGTTGGGGCAGCATATCACCTCCCTCTTCCTAAACTGCACGTACTGAGCGCTGGTCAGCGTACGCTCCAGCACCAAAGGGGAACGCAACCCAAACTATTAGGCCTGGGCTGGTGCCAGTGACTCTTGGGCGAATGCACGCCAAGAAACAGTGCTCGCCACGTCTATATATGCGCAAACGACGATCACTTGCGTACAGGCAGAATCTGCTTTCATCGCTGAAGACCTCAGTCCGCCATCCCATATTCCAGATGATATCCTGACGGCACCGGTCGAGCTGTGCACATTGATGCTCCGGTGTGAGTGGAAGACGGGTTAGAGCCGCAGTGGCGCAGCTATCATACTGCTAGGCTGGGCAGTGCCTCGAGGCTTCCGAGCTCAAGGGACCCCACGGCCACCGTGAGCGACGTTCTAAGAAACGTACAGTCACAGAGTAACATATACAGAGAAGCAGCCCTCCCTAAATTACTGTCCTACGCTCCCCTCGTAGTTCCGTAAGATGCTAGCAGGTGTCAGGCGGTTTGCTGGCTTAGGGTGCCTCTCGCACATCAGAGGGTAGCGTGGAGGGGAGGCTAAGGGCAGAGCTCGTGCCGCCTGCCACGAGGCCACGGCTGTGTCCGGCTTGCTGGCGTTTGAGGGGAGGTGGTGGTGGGGACAGCCGCTACCTGCCGCCTGCTCTGGCCAGTTTAAAGAGCTGCTTCTGACCGCAGCGCCATCATGGGACATCTTACGGAACTGCTGGAAACCCTCCCTCCCCGCACCCCTGAGCTTAGGACCGGGCCCTTATGGAGGTTTCCCGTCTGTATATATTTGTCTGTGGTACAGAAGAGCGTAGATTTTTTTTTTATTTTTAACTCTCCCGCCCTAACGTCCATCACCTCCCCCACCCCTCAAACCACGTTTCCAATAGTACCCACACTGGGCCAAGGGGGGGGGGGGGGACAATGCTTTTAATGGGCCTTCACACGACGCCACCGGCCAAGCCGCCAGTCGCTGCGTACAATAACAGCAACAGCTGGGCGTTCCTAGTGTTGCGGCGTGCCGCTCGGCGCAGTGTGAAGGCCCGCGCACCTCCAAATGATTGTGTGTGTGTGTGTGTGTGTGTGTGTGTGTGTGTGTGTGTCCTCTATTTGTTCATAAACCATTCATTCGATTGCAATGAAACTTTGGTGAACTGTTCACCGTACGCCCATTAAGGTTCCTGGCCCGAAAAAGAAAAGAGCACGACACATAACTCAGGAGATGTGACGTCATAAATAATGAGGGGCCACCGCGTGAGAATACCCAGATTTATGTGTCATTTATTGGACAATGGCAGCAGTCAGGGACCGGCAACGAAGGTTCCATGTAATTTCGGATGTTTATGAAGCATTCTGTAACTGCCCCCCTCCCCACCACACACACACACACACACACACACACACACACACACACAAAATGATGAAACGAAAAGAATTCTCCGCTCACAACAGTTTCGCTGTAGATGCTGTAAAACTATCTATAGGCATGACCTTGTATCAAATAAAGTTAGCATTAAAGATTTGCATGTTACTATTTATTTTTGTCTGCAAGTCTCCCTTAATTCTCTTTCATCCAAAATTAAGCAATATGTTTTCTTAATCTCTATCTATATAAAAGCAAAAGGACACTCACACACTAACTAAATACGAAATCTCGAAAACTACTTCACCTATGAAGCTGAAATTTGGCAGGAATGTATTTTATAGGTAGAAAAAGTCAGCTAAGAAAGTATTTTGTGATAGGTGCATGGCGGAGCATACTTCTCCTACAGACTCAAGAAATCTACAGTTTCATTCCGATCTTCACGAAATTTCACACGCTTGACCTTCAAAACAAGAGGAAGGTCACCGTCTACCTTGCGTTTCATACGGTGCATGGGGGAGGGTACTTTGAAACATAAAAATGGATCCCTAAATACCTTGGCGCGCCATAACTTGACAACGGCTCGACCGATTACACAGATCCTCTTTTTTTTTCGGCCGGCCGCGGTGGCCGAGGGGACTAAGGCGCACCAGTCACGGTCTGCACGGCCACTACGGTCGGGAGTTCGAATCCCCCCTCGGGCGAGGATATTTGTGCCTTCCTAGTTCGTAAGTAGTTTGTACGTTTAGGGACTGATGACCCCGTATTTAAGTCCCATAGACTATACAAACATTTGAACATTTTTTTTTTCGTAATTCTCAGAACAAGGGTTGTATGAAATAAAAATGGAATATTTGAAAACAACAGAGTGTGTTTCTCAATGTGGCCCCTGCGTTTCTATTGCATAGAAATCTATAGTTTTATTCTGATATTGCTGAAATTTTACGCAATCTACCTTAAAAACAAGAGGAATGTCACTGTCTGTATAAAATTTATTTCCGTGCATGGTGGAGGGTACTTAAATTACGGAATTTTACAAAATGCGTAGTTTTGCTCCAATCTTTATGAATTTTTTCACACATTTTTAAACCAAGAAGAAGATCACTGGGTACATAAATGTTTGTATCGTACATGGGAGAGGGTACCTTGCAGAAAACTTTGCCGAGAGAGGGAAAGGTGGAAACGAACAGAGATTGGAGAGAAAGTGTACAGTACGATTATCCGAATAAACCGGTTTTCCGAAAATCCATGTCCCCCAATTACTTCGGATAATCTACGTTCTATTGTACATATTATTTTAGTTGAAGGATTTTCGACTTTTAACTTTTTGAACCCTTACTAACAAACCTCAAACGCACGAAATGAAATCCAAATATTAATCCCCCTCAGAATATAAACATAACAAGGTCTATTGCTTCTCCGCTAAGACGTAGACCTTACCACTATTAGCGTGTTGTCGGTTGAAGTCGGAGTTGCCATGGCTTCCAATCTTTGCGAAATAACAGTCAATGGTGCCGAATTACTAGCAGTGTGTTTGACAATACACGGTGTGACCACATTTCAATATGAAGTCTCTACAATTTATTATTACAGAACGGTATTATTACAGTAACTCAACTGTTTTGGTAGTGAACTCCCCCAAGGCAATGCTCCTTAATCATAGATCCCAACCGAGCGAGGTGGCGCAGTGGTAACGCACTGGACTCGCATTCGGGAGGATGGTGGTTCAAATCCACCTCCGGCCATCCTGACTTAGGTGTTCCGTGATTTTCCTAAATCACTCCAGGCAAATGCCGGGACGGTTTCTTTCAAAGGGCACTGCCGATTTCTTTTCACATCCTTACCCCCCAAAAAAGTTCAAATGTTTGTAGAGCTTATGGGACTTAACTACGGGGTCATCAGTCCCTAAACTTACAAACTACTTATGAACCAGCTTATACTAAAGACGGCACAAACATCCATGCCCGAGGGGGAATTCGAAGCCCCGACCGCAGCGACCGTGCAGACCGTGACTGACACGCCGCAGACCGCTCGGCCACCGCGGCCTGCCTTAACCAAAACTCCGAACGTTAGCTCCGTCTCTGAAGACCAAGCTGTCGATGGAACGTTAAACCCTAAGCTTCCTTCCTTCTCATATATCCCAATGAAGTTCTCTAACCAACAGCATTCTGAAATTCGTGCAAGACGAAGAGAAAATATGGATAGTGGACGATTTTGTGGAGTGTATTACTGATCGGCGCGTCATCAGTGAAGCTTCTGCCTGCAGCTTCATTCGCCTAATATGGAGAAACTTCGATCCCATGGGGTGTTTTATCTGTATGTCCTAGCCAAGTGAAACCTTATTCCTCTGCAAAATTTCATCCAAATCCAGCCAGTAAATTTTGCATGAAAGCATAACACACAAACAAACTTACACATTATATTTAGAGAGTACGATTAAATTTTATCTGCTGCGTGGCAATAATATACTTAGTAGTATTTAGGTTTGTCTTCCAGTGGGCGGTAAGGAGCTGATGATGTAGTTTTGTATCTGTATAGTTTTAAAGAGGGCCACAATGTCATTTTTGCCCCAGGGCCCTTGGTGATATTCTTCCGCTGCTGGTGAGAGGTATGCGTGCCCGTTGTTCCACTGCTTGCCACCATTTATCAGAATTACGTATCGACACTTCTAGGCTGACAAGCCCTTTTACCTGTGCTGAGCTACCTGTCACTGCTGCCTTTACAATTGGACGACCTTGGCGGACGTTCAAAATGCTCAAATGTTTGTAAATCTATGGCACTTAACTACTTAGGTTATCACTCCCTAGGCTTACAAACTACTTAAACTAAGGACAAAACACACACACACACGCTCACGCGCGCCCCCGAAGGAAGACTGGAACCACGGACGGGGAGCAACTGCGCACTGTCAACACCGTCTGAAGAGGGCCTCGGCGCTGCCGTGCCACGTCACGCAGAGTAGGTCGCAAGCGCGTAGCTCACTGGCTGGCCGATGGGGCACGGCCCACCGCCTCGCATCGGCCAGCCAGTGAGGTACGCGCTCGCGACCTACTCTGCGTGACGTGGCACGGCAGCACGTAGGCCTTCTCTTCAGAAAGTGTTGGCACTGTGCAGCAAGGCGCCTAAGAGCGCTCGGCCATTCCACGGCGTCCTTGGCGGACGTCCGTGCTGCGTGAAAGTCCACAACCTCGTCTACGGGTGTGAGAATGTTCACGTGACCATTGCATGCCATGTTGTTGCACAACTGACGCACCACGTCCAAAGTCTGTCGTAATTCAAGAGGTCAGCCCCGCCTCTCGGAAGGCAAAAATGTGAACACTTTCAAACTCGTTCAGTTGCCTGTAGGAAGCACGTATTTGTCTCCAAGGCATGGCGCCTGTTTGCTCCGCATGCCGATATCACACTAAACCATATGGCTGTAAACATTCCTTATTAAAGGGTACACAAAGATAGCGCTCTGGCATCTATGTCACAACACTATCCGTTGGCAGACGTTTTAACTATTATCGGTTCATCTACTGTTCCCCAGGTGGCATCTACCATCACTGGAGTTTATATATTACTGTCGGAAATGAAATAGTACATCTGGAAAGACGAGACTAATTTTTATATACTCGTGTCCTCTTTCCTTTCCAGATGTACTATTTCATTTCCGACAGTGTATACTTAATTACTCTCTGTGTTAATCCAGAATATCTGCAGGACCAAAATGTCTTTCCTTAGGAACATCACGTACACATATAATCATGGCGACGACGGACAGTGATTCCTTCAGTGCATATGTACACAATGCTCGACCAGGAATCACCGGAACCCCGCGAGTGTGGAGGATCGCTGCGATAGAAGTGTGTAGATAAGTTAAATATTTTCTTCATCGCAAGTGCCTAGAAAGCAGGAGAACCCCAGTCCAGCATCAATTTCCTCACTGGTGTAATTCAATGCCCACTGCCACATAGTGTCTTTAACACCTTTATGAATTGATTCCTGAAACTGTAGACGAGTATTTTTCAAACTGGGGGTGACGATCCCCAGGTGGTCGCTAAGTCTTGCTCGGGGGGTCTCTGTCACAAGAGAAAGTACTTGCATCATAAAACAACGAAGTGTTCAGTGTTACAAAACAGTATTCCTAAGTGAAGTTTATTTTATTTTAAAATTACGGAGTTCGTAGAGTAACATTAATTTTGAAATGAATAGGTCATAGATTATTTTATAATACAGTGTGTTAATGATGAATAAGTGCAAAGACTGAATACTGTTTTCAGGAACCAATCAATAGGTAAAAGAATGGGGTCAGTACGCCTGCTTATGTCGGATGCGGTGCGTTACACCACATGGCTAACCGAGCGGGTAAAGAGGCTCCCTGACTACAACCCGATATTAATCAATAGTATCCAAACTTTACCGGATGGCATGTCACACAGACTTAAAAACACAAAATTAAAATGGAAGTAGAAAACTGCCTCCTTCTCCAGTTGCTCTGTCTTCTCACTATCAACTAACCGATTTCGTGAAACCAGAGAAATTTAAAATGAGGATCAGCACAGTTTAAATCCTGTTTATCAAGAGTCGAATGTTTTAGCAGTTCACGATCTCGTTTGCTAAAGAAAAATTAACTGGCTAATCTACTTTGAAAGTGGTTTCTTAGCTTCATTACTGCAGTTATTTCATAACAGAATTATGCTCGTTTTACATGTTTATCGCGTACATGTTTATGGCCTTTGACACATGCAACAATTGTGAATATTCTGAACAAATGTTAAATTGTTGCATTTAATAAAGTGTTCCTATTCATTCACTAATAACTGGCAATTCATTACTTTAAACATCATTAATTTAATGGTATCAAAGAAAGGAACGGATATATACCAATGTTTTGTTGGCATAAACAAACTTCGTTTTACAAGAACCGCGGGGAAACCATCTCTGACGTGTTTGGAAGAACGACCATAATGTGATTTCCGGAGACCACTGATCTTCCATATAAAGATTGATTGAGGAATATTTGTACTCTACTGCTAGGGAATACAACTCAAGGGTCAAGTACTAAATCACATCGCTCAAATGAGATACCAATCTCCAGTTGGCTCTACGCCCCTTTCATTGCTTAAAGTAACGTTTGTCACTAACAGTATGTGATGAATAAAAGCCATTTGGCGCCTAGATTCAGACTCCATTCAAAGCTGCTATATCCTGCCCAGCTAGGACACCTGCGCTGAGACTCATATAATGATTAAGGTGATAAAGCCATCTATCAGCTCGCTGAGACTGCCAGCTTTAATGATCCAATTCTAGCTTGTATACAGTAGTCATACAAGTATGGTCTTACACGACTTGTCTGATTGGTGCAAATTCCTGCGTTACTACAAGGGTTATTAAACTACGAACTGACTGTACCACACAGCTCCCATGACAGCCACAATGTTGGCGATAAACAAATGGATACCTTAAGAAATTTACAATTCTCCTGTACTCATCAAACTGGATAATATCTGATGGCTACTTATCTACCTTTCAGCACATAAAATTCATTTCTGTTAGCCCACCAAATATTTATTGCAACTAAGTCAATGGCAATTAAATCATTATATATCGGAAAGGGAATGCAGACAAATCCAAAAAAGAGCCTTTCTGGAACATACACACATTACATAAAAATCTTATTAAAAAGGTCACATGCAGAGTATGCATAAATTTAGGAAACTTACGTCTCACTTTTTTTAAACTTACAGAGAAAAAATAACTATTTGTCTAATAAGACAAGTTCATGAATGCAAAGAGAGCTTCCGTATGAGGTAATTTCACATTAACAAACATTTTATGATGAAGTGGAAACTGCGATGAGAAAAGGGTGTGACAGATGGCTGCATCGTGCATTACGAAACCTAATAGTTGACATCGTCCATTTTGGTATTCATATTCACAACTGTAGCCTGTAAGCAATATGACTACGAAACACAAAGGAAACAATCTGCCTCTTATCACAGATATGCTGATGGGAGAAAATTGTTCTATTCCTGAAGTGAGGTTCCTCAAGGCCAACTTCGCACAACTGCGTCCCTTTCACGAGTTCCTTAAATTTTGCTTCTTAAAGCATCACCAACCGTACCCGTGAAAGACTATTTTCTTTTGGATTATAGTCGTTTCTTAAAGTACTATGTTTTAAGATTGGTCAATAATGCCTAAAATATTAGCCAGTTGTTGATATAATTTTTCGAAGGTATAAAAGAGTAAAATTATCTTTGAGATTTCCAGAGCATCTACAGTAACATTCCATCAAACGTAGGTGATACCATTTTCATAACTGGACTAACAGTTTCCACTCACTCCTTTTTTACTGATTATCTTCTATCCTGTAGTAGTGTCTAACACCAGACCCACAATGGCATTTCTGTGATTTCCTTTTACAACTGCCTAAGGTTTCCTGCAAAATTTGATTTCTTGTTAGTTTTTGAGGAATAATGGACAAGTATTTCTCGTAGCTAATTGTTCTTATAAATTGTACGGGACTTCGTGATAGTTCTGAGATTATCTAAACAAAAGCCAACTGACTCTCGAGTTCATATTACATTTAAATCCGACATATTCTACGTGGCTGGGCTATTTGTTGTAGATGTGAGAAAGATAATAGCTTACCATGTTTAGTGGGGCAATGCTTTGTAGACTACTGATACGCATGATACGCCTCTGAATTAACCAGGCAATACACCTTTAAACACCAAACTTTCAATACCACATTGTGCGAATTTTCGATGTTTTCATCTCTAGGTCCGGATACAGAACGTCTTCAATGCGAATTGTCGCAATAAAAGTTAACCTACAGTAGAATTCATGTGCCCATTTTATCACCGATTTAAAAACTAACATTGGTTAAATCTGGAAATAAATGAGGACACATTACTCAGTTTTATATACTTCAATTGATCAAACACAACATTCCATATAATATTAAATAACCGCCGTTTGATTGACTGACCTTTACAAAGTGTAAAGCTTAAAAATGTAGGAAATAATTAATAAATGTCTTTACGTAAAATTCAAGATAATTACTTACAGTTTAAAATTGTCTGATATACAGAAACTGTGTATCATCGTCATATCAACGTACGTTTAGTTTTACAGATCCAGTAGTCACTCAATTAAAAAAAGTCATTTAAATCCGAAAATACATTGCGTTGCGGCATCAAAGTGTAGGTCCGAAACATGTTAAAATAGTAAAATGTTTGCAGTAAGCAGAATTTGTCAGAAATATTATTAACTTTTGTACATAAAGATCTTTCGCTTTCAAATTGTATTGAGTAAGGGAATGAAAGGCCGGAATTACTTTTTTACTTCACTGCATAACAAAAGTTACGCAGTTAATAAACCATAAAGTCACTAAAAGTATTGCAAGACTTGTGATTAATTAGAATAATAAACAAGTCCTGTTTATATTGGCTTAGAATTTACGGTTGCACTATCCGGCTCAGCTGGAATCCAGCAGTAATCGCTTCAAGAAACATTTACAAAATATTGAGACCTATCAGTTTTTGTAAAATATTAATTAAAGAAGTGTATCATTTCTTCAAAATACATAACTAAAATTCGCGAAGTGGCAAAGTAAAATTACATTTCTTAACCAGTAAAAGTGATTAACTCTTTTAAAATCTTTCAGTGATATAGTAAGAACAACAGCATGTAAAGAGACTAATAAATGTTTAGTAGTGAAAGACAGTCGTGGCTGCAACTTTATTTATTTTTGACGCATCTCACCCTTGTGAGGCATCCTCAGAAAGTCTGGAAAATAAATGCAATGTGGGGGCATGAAACATGAAAGCCTAATCTTAACGTTCACAATCCCATTAAAATTAATAGAATGCTTACTGACCTTAAAATATCACATTAGATGAGTAGAACTAAAACCCTTGCTAGCCACAATCTGGCAGCGTCAAATCATTAAACCTAGTGTATGGTCGACAAAACCCGTCATAATCCTATAAATAACATAGGAAATACAGAAGACTTAAGACGCGGTCCTATCCTGCACGATCGTTATAAAGATACGTCAAAAATCGTAAATAGAATTATTGATTTCAGGCATAAAACTAAAGAAAAAGTAGCGGAGCGTGTAGCAGAGAAAACAGATAAAAGTGCAGGAAACGTGAATTTACCTGCTGCTCTGTTTTAGGTAAATTCATTTTTCTGCGTTTGATCTGTTTCCTCTGCTTTACTTTTATGCCTAAAATCAATAATTCTATTTAGGATTTTAACGTATCTTGATAACGATCGTTTTGGATAGTACAGCATCTTGAAGTCTTCTGTATTTCCTATGTTGCTTATAGAATTTTGGCTGATTTTGTCGGCCATATCCTACTTTTAATGATCTGACGCTGCCAGATTGTGTCTAGAAAGGGTTTTAGTTCTACTCATCTAATGTGATATTTTAAGGTCAGTAAAAATTCTATTAATTTTAGTGGGACTGTGTACCTTAAGATTGGTCTTTCAAGTTGCATGCCCCCCCCCCTTCCCCCTCAATTTCATTTACGAAACTTTCTGAGGATGCCTCACAATGGCGAAACGCGTCAAAAAAGTTGCAACCACGACTGTCTCTCATTACTAAACAATATCATTGGTTGCTGTACCAGCAGGTCCATAATGGAATGGAGAGTATTTTACTAATAAATGTTTAATAACTATGAAGTATTAAAAGGAGAATTGCAAGGTCCTATAGGCTATCTGCATACATTATGAGGATAGCAATTCAATCTGACCTTAATCTATGTGGCTTATGCAGTTTGTGTGATACGACCACCAGTAGATTGCTGTCTAATATGTTATTTATCTCAACATTCTTTGTCCACCACCGAGCGAGGTGACGCAGTGAGAAACGCAATGAACTCGCATTCGCGAAGTCGGTGGTTGAAATCTACCACCGGCCATCCAGATTTTCCGTTAGGTTTTATCAGGTTTTCCGTTATTTCCTTACATCACTCCAGGAAAATGCCGAAATGGTTCCTTTGAAAGGAAACGGCCGATTTTCTTCCCCATCCTCACTTAAAAGTCCGAGCTCGAACTCCGTCTCTAATAACCATGCTGTCAACGGGACGTTAAACTTTAAGCTTCCTTCCTAGGCCAACCAAGAAAAACTGTACTCCTGAAAGTACCCGCACACCACAGCGAAGTTCGTGGTGGAATGTCCATGAACAGTGAAGCAGATTTGTCCCTGTTACGCTGTTACACTTCCAGTTAGAGTATGACAGGCAGTTTGGGGTAATTCGGTGACGGCGTTAACATGCGTACACTGGTAGGCGGGGTCCGGAGAAATCTGGAGCACACCGACTCGGCGTATGCCTTTCACTGGCGGCGGCTGCAACTAGATCTGGTTGCACCATCGGCCTGCCTGGACCCGGGCATGACATTTGCCCGTGGCCAGCTTATGAAGTCAAACCGGCCTGTGTTACCGCGCGCCACGTTAGCATGCACGCCCGTCGCCAAGCTAGTGCGCGCGGCTTCCTGCGTAAGCCTCTCGCTCGTGCTCGGACTTAACGATATTGCCTCCTCGCGTCATCACACTGTCACCAGCAGGTGTAGAGCACGTAACGCTGCTGGTAATATTTGATGAGAACCTTTATTATACAACGCAGTTTAGTTCAGTTACAACTTCCAACTAAAGATAAAGAAAGCATGCGCAGACAGGTGTGAAAATTACAGAACCACCATGGTTGCAAAATTCTGACACGAATTATTTACAGAAGCTGATAGATGTTGACTCGGGGAAGATCAGTTCGGATTCAGTAATTCGGAAGAATGGTGGTTCAAATCCACCTCCGGCCATCCAGATTTAGGTTTTCCGTGATTTCCCTAAATCACTCCAGGCAAATGCCGGGATGGTACCTTCCAAAGGGTGCGGCTAATTTCCTTCCACCATTCTTACCCAAAAATCCGAGCGTAAAGCTCCATCTCTAATGATCACGCTGTCGATGGGACGTTAAACCCTATCATTCCTTCTTCCATCCTTCGGATTCAGTAGAAATGTAGGAACACTGGAGGCAATACTCACTTTACGATTTATCTTAGAAGATAGATTACGGAAAGGCAAACCTAAATTTCTAGCTTTGGTAGATTTGGAGAAAGCTTTTGACAATGTTAATTGGAACACTATTTCAAATTCTGAAGTCAGCAGTGGTAAAATATAGAGAACGTAAGGTTATTTACAACTTGTACATTAACCAAACAGCAGTTATTAGAGTTGAAGGGCACGAAAGGGACGTAGTGGTTGGCAAGGGAGTAAAACAGGGTTGTAGCCTTTCTCCAATGTTATTCAGTTTGTATATTGAACAAGCTGTAAAGGAAAGCAAGGAGAAATTTAATTTGGAGAAGGGATTAAAGTTCAGGCATGAAGAAGTAAAAACATTGCGTTTTACTGATGATAGAGACAGCAAATGACCTAGAAGAGCAACTGAACGGAATGGACACTGTGTTGTAAGAAACGTGTAAGATGAACGTTAACAAGAGCAAAACAAGGGTAAAGGAATGCAGTCTTAGAAAATCAGGCGATGCTGAAGGAATTAGATTTCAACTTTACCGATTCTCAGCTACTGCCATACAATCCGTGAATAACAAAGAAGGTTCTGCTGTTAGGTAGCTCGCATGGGAGAGGTATAGACCAGGAGTTACAGGAAGTGTTGCCCATAGTTCCAGATCACCAGCATTGTGAAGCCGAGCGCAGGTCTGAATCAGGTAGCTGTGAACATAGGGTAGTTATGTAGGAATTTTTTGAAAGAGGATCAGGTAGTGATAGTAGGTGGAGCTGTGAGTAGTTAAAAATGTTCAAATGTTTGTATAGCGGGGTCATCAGTCCCTAAACTTACAAACTACTTATGAACTAGCTAATCCTAAGGACGGCACAAATATCCATGCCCGAGGGGGGAATCGAGCCCCCGACCGTAGTGGCCGTGCGGACCGTGACTGGAGCGCCTCAGTCCCCTCGGCCGCCGCGGCCGAATAGTCTTAATAGGAATGGAGAGTATGACATAAGTGGTGATCTGAAAAAAAAAAGAAAAAAAAAAGCAGCAACTGAAATTTATGGCAAGAATATAGATTTCGTGGAACTGTTTAGGCGCCATAATCGGACTCATCTTAATACACCTGTCAAGCGTATTAACATTAGCCTTGGGGTGGCGCTGATGTCAGAAGGCATGGCTCATATTTCAGTGGTACCAGTTGAGTTTATTAGCAGGTCGGGTTTGACGAGGCACGGCCTACTCCTTAATAGGTATGGGAAAGGGAGGTTCGCAAATCCTATAGGTGACAGTGTACTTACGGGGTGGGAGAATCGCCCATGGGAAAATTCCTGTTTTAGTGGGTGTTAGAGCTGCACCTTTTTAGACTGAAGTCAGCTGATGGGTATTCCCGATTAAAGGAAGACCATCTAACAAAGAAACCTAATTCTGCAAATGTCACGTATCCAAATAATAGAAAAATTAGCATATTTTACGAAAATATACAGGGTATTAGAGACTAAAGTTAGTGAACTGCTTGTAGATGTTGCTGCAGTTCTTAAATAATATCACAATTCAGAGACTTCCTTGTTGCAAATTAGCTGTTTGTTTCTCCAGGAGAGCTCAGCAATGTGGGTGAGGGGAAGGGGCTATCCATGCACGTGAAAAACGGTATCATAGTTGAATTCATAGATGTTTCTAACAGTTGCACTGAAAAGGTATGTGAATTTTGTGCAGTGAAACTTACAGGTCCCTTTACTCTGATTTTAAAACATTTCTGATCACGCTAGAGAGGGTTCTATGCTCACTTTATAGGAGATAGAAAAAATTGTTTTAATTGGATCTTTCAACACTTTAGAGCTCTTTAGCTCTTTATCTCTTATCAGCTGGAGAAAACAGTATTCTTCCTAATAAGAGCGCATGGGAGCAGCAGCACAAGGGCATTCTATTAACAGAATAGTGAATTGTCTTTATGTCCATAATGCCCAAATTTTAACTTTGAAAGCATTTTATACTCAAATGTCTGTGAAATGTAATTATAAACTATATATTAAATCTAACCCAGTTGCAATAGGGACATTTTCTAACACAATTAAGGAACAAAATTGGCAGGGTGTTTATAGTGATGATACTATTGAAGATAAGTATTATGTTTTCCTTAACAAATTTATCATGCTCTTTGAGAGCTGCTTTCCGTTAGAACACTCAAAACAAGGTGCTACCACTATTAGGTAGCCTGGGTGGCTGACAAAAGAATTAAGAATATCGTGTAGCACATAGCGGGAACTATATCAAAATGTTAGAAGCAGTTAGACTCAAGCTGCAGTAGACCATTACAAAAAGTATTGTAAGGTTCTGAAAAATGTCATTTAGAAAACAAAAAGTATGTAGCGTGCAGAATGAATAACTAATTCTCAGGATAAAATTAAAACTATATGGTCAGTCTTGGTCAACAGCACAGAGTTGAGGATATAAAGTCAGCGGCAAGTGGAGATTTATCTGTTACCGATAAGTTAGATATATGAACAATATTCAGTCATCCTTTTATGAAAATAGCAGGTGATTAAACACAACCTTATCTCCTATATGTAATTATGTAACTCTCTTAGAAGGTAGCATTCCGAGATTATTACCTGACGTAGACCTCCAAGATACTAACAAGGGAGAGATTGTGTCAATAATTGAATCACTAAAAACTAAGGACTCCTACAATTATGATGGGGTATCTAGACAAATACATAAGTATTTTTCCGCCTCTGTTATTGCAGTGCTTAGCCAAATTTATATATATTTTTTTCCCTTTTGGATTGGTCAGCTTTTTAACGGATTGAAATACTCAGTAGTGAAACCAATTTATAAAAAAATTGACAGAGGGTAATGTAGACAACTATAGACCTATTTCTACGCCATCAGTTTTTGCTAAATTATTGAAAGGGACTGCATATGCGACGTTAATTGATCATTTGAATTCCCATAATTTTCTTTCAAATGTACAGTACACTTGATGACTTGATGACTGCTAACGCTAGGCGTATTCTTTGATTTCACAAAAGCGTTTGATTGTGTTGATCACAAAGATATTGTTGCAGAAGTTGGAACATTATGGAGTAATGGGAGTTAAAATTGGTTCACCTCTTACTTTAATAACAGACAACAGAAGGTGATCCTTAGCAGTGTTGAAAACGGCTGTGATATGCACTCTCAATGGGGCACAGTTAAGTGGGTGCACCAGGGTTCTGTTCTGGGGCCACTGTTGTTTCACATTTATATAAATGATACGCCTTCAAGTATTACAGGTAGTTCTAAGATATTTCTGTTTACTGATGACACTAGCTTGGTACTGAAGTATGTTGTTGCCAATATTGATGGGGTGTCAAATAATGGAGTTCGTAGCTTGTAGAAAGTAAATTGAGGCTAAATAACAGTAAGACTCAGTTTTTACAGTTTTTAACACACAATTCAAGAAATTATACCATTTTGATTACATAGAATGGGCTCATGATAAGTGAGAATGAAAAGTTCACGTTTTTACGCTTTTGATAGTAAGCTGTAGTGAAAAGTCCATATTCAGGAGCTTCTTCAAAACTTACATGCTACCTTGTTTACCATTAGAAACGTTTCTGAAACAAGTGATAGTGCAACACGAAAAGTAGTCTACTTTGCGAACTTTCATTCGCTTATTACGTGGGTATTAGTCTTTTGGGGGTAAGTCCTCTGACTCAAAAAGGGTATTTATTGCACAGGAACGGGCAGTTAGAGCAGTATGTGGGGTAAGCTCGCGTACCTCTTGTCGACCCCTGTTTAGTAGCCAGAGCATTCCGACTGTCGCCTATCAATACATATTATCTTTAATGTCGTTTGTTGTTAATAATATTTCCGTATTCCCAAGATATTGCAGCTTTCATTCAGTCAATACCAGACAGAAATCGAATCTGCGTTTGGATTACACCTCCTTGACCTTTGTGCAGAAATGTGTGCAGTATTCTGCTGCATCCATTTTTAATAAGCTGCCACAAAAATTCAAAGAGCATAGTAGTAATCCACACACATTGAAGGCTAAACTGAAATCTTACCTCATTGCTTAATTTTGTTCATTATTATATTGTTATATAGGCGTGGTGTCTGTTCTTTCGGACATGTGGCTTCGCAGCCACATAGCATTTGCAAAATATTGATAAAGGAAGAAAAGGAAGAAGGATTAGGAAAGAAAGAATTGACAGAAAGGATTTTTTCATTATGTCGAGGAAATCTTGGAAGAAATTCTGTGTTACATTGTTAATTCTGTTTATTAATGCCTAGATCTTTCGTGTGCTTATGATTGCTTTATGTTTCACTTTATCAATTACTAATCCTTTGTTACAGTCTGATGTACTGACTCACTCCATGACCAAAATCAAATGTTCAAATGTTTGAAGTTATGGGACCTAACTGCAGTGGTTATTGGTCCCTAAACTTACAAACTACTTTAACTTATCCTAAGAACACCACACACACCCATGCCCGAGGGAGGACTTGAGTCTCCGACGGCGAACGACCGCGCGCACCGCAGCAAGGCGCATTAGTGCGCACGGCTATTCCGCCGCGGCTCTCCGTGACCATGGAGGCTTGCTCCTCTATTCGGTAGACATCGTGGTCATTAGAAACGGACCACACGCTTGGATAGTTTTTGTTCCGTATGGGTACGAAATCGTCCGTGTCCTTTGAAAAGAATCATACCAACATTTGCCCAAAGCGATTTAAGGAAATCACGAAAAACTTAAATCAGGTTGGCCGTAAGCGGGTTTGAACTGCCTTCTTCCAGAATGTGAGTCCATTTTGTTACCCTGCATCACCTTGTTCCGTTTTAAGATTTCCGGGTAACCGATAGAACACACGCCGTTTTTATCCTTCAACTAGTACGCATCAAGACACAAATGAATTAATTACATTAGCTGCTAGTAGACATTGAAATAAATCTTGGGGGAAAGTTCAAAGTCTATGTCATACCGGGATTCGAATCCGGGTCTCCTGCTCACTAAGCAGGTGCGGTGACAATTATGCCGTCCGAACAGTGGTCACCGCATCATGAACTACCGTAGCGCGATTTCCGTCACACCCAAATTCACAGTACTAACGTAGACAATAAATAATGTATTAAATATCACAGTGCTGGAGTATTTAATCTATTTGTAATACAACCAGTATAGCTTGTTTCATAGCGTGGTTGCGTAAAACGAGAATCAACCTCTATCGCTCTTTAAATTCAGCAGCACTTAGAATCCTGCACAACTATGAAATACGTTGTAGCTATCTACCTGAGGAACTACTATGTAAATCCAGTTATAGAGAAACCAGATCCATTAGAAGAACTTCATGTAAGGATAACTTATGCATGGAGAGGAGCGCTGAAAGAAACTTTCATTGTACATCCTTTACACTTTAACACTAATCTAAGACCACTATAAAGGTTGATTAACAGACGAGATAGTGAATAACTCTGTGACAGACTAGTAGAGATATTCGGTGAACTATTACGGTCAGATCTAGAAAGACAAATAACATCTGAAAGTAGTTTACAATTAAAATTCTGCCAAAGGAAGAAATGACGTCTCAACACAAATCAAGAAGCTTTTAACCTGTTTCGACATTTTGTTTAATAACGTCGACCATTAAATTGAGGAATTCTGGTTTATATGGAGAATTAACGATAATCATTTTTGTGCACCGCCCACTTATTGAAGCGCAATGGAGGAGAATGATGCTTATAGATTATGTTCCGATCCTATACTCCGACAATATCTTGCCGAGTATAAACGTAAATGTACTCTTCATGTATTTCAGCCGAAATCTTAACTGGACCGAAACTGACATAGATGAACACTCATATTCCTAATGCAATGCCTGAGATACAGAGACATCAAACTTTGATGGAAGGTCAATCTTTTCAAATCAAATGTTTGTAAACCTAAGGGACCAAACTGCTGAGGTCATCGGTCCCTAGAGTTATAAACCACTTGAACAAACTTATGCTAAGGGCAACATACACACACACACACACACACACACACACACACACACACACACACACACATATTCCCGAGGAAGGACTCGAACCTCCGATGGGAACGGTCGCCTCCCACGTCAGGGGTTCGAATCTCCCCTCGGGCATGGATGTGTGTGTTGTCCTTAGGTTAGTTTAAGTAATTTGTAAGTCTAGGGACCTATGACCACAGTAGTTGGTCCCATAAGAATTACAAACATCTGAAACAAACATATCATCAGTGGAGTAGGAAGCGTAAGTTCTAAAATTAACTCCTACGTGCTACGTGATAGCTCCACAGAATTAAGTTCGCAGAGAAAGCTGTTTTACAGGAAGCAACCTCTTCTGTCCGTAATCTGAACAAAATCTCGAGTTCAGAGGAAAAAAGTCCGGTGAAAATGTTCCACTTTCTAGTAGTCAACGTTCAAGCATGACGGTCTCTTTACAATACTGCCACACTAGAGTGAACAGCACCCTTCGCGCACAGCAAAACTTTCACTCGGGAGATGGTCAAGCGGAACCGCTGCTTACATTCTCTCTCTGCTACTCAAATACCCGGCCTTTTTGGCGGCTAGTGACCCTTTCTGATTGCCCATAAATCACATCAAAGATGCTGTTCCTTGAGTCTATTGAATCGGAGTAGCAGTGCCACTTCAAAAGTGTTGGTTACTCAAGCAGAGATTTCACCTGGTGGTACCATTGTGCGAAGTGTGGCGCCACACAGTTATATATCAACATTGTCCAAGTTCCAGTACATATGAATGTGATTACCTGTACGATGAAATATTGTAATGTTGCAATGAGGTATATATATTAAGGTATAAGATGTTCGTTAGTTAGTATTAGAAAATTAATCAGAAGTCCAGAACAACTCCCAATCAAGATTCTGCAAATATTATTGATTCTGACACTAGGCAAAGAAAGACATGAGGGTATCCTGCACCAGGAATTTACTGGGATCATGACATTTGCAGCCAACTTGCTGATCTTGACATAGAAAACATGGTAATTATTCGCGACACGTGCTACATTTTTAAGTGATATGATGAATGAAGTATTTCCTCCGCGACAAAATAAAACTCAGTTCAATGCGCTAGAAAGCCAAACTTTGCAAAGAATTTCATTATGACAAGTGTCAAGGTGCTCATCTTTCTAACAATAGTTAGCTTCAACATATGTAGTTTACACTGTAAGTATGCGTATTATGACGCCATAGCCGCCCTTGCACTTGTTACGCAGACGCTGCGATGTGCGCTGGACCATCACTAACAAGGCCTGTGCAATGCCTGTCAAGAGCAGTCATAACAACGGCAAATAGCTACTATTGTGTAGCATCGTGCTGTCTCTGGACATACGTGAATGTTGCACAGTGTGTTTCAGAATGATTTTAATGTTGTTTATGTGATTCAAGTACTAATTTGTGTTGTTATAAGATATTCATGAACTATTATTAAGCTAGCTACCTTGATGACATTGACTGACTTCATATTAGACATTTTGTCTGCTGCCAGCACAAATTTAAACTGAGCAGCAAATAAACAGCATTAAAAACGTTCTCAAATACACTGAGCAATATTCACATATTCCTATAGTAAGCACAATGCTACACAACACTAACTGTTTGCTCCTGTTATGACTACTCTTGGCATACCTTGTTGGTCTAGGTGGCGTCGGCCGGCCTGCGTTCGATTCCGTTCACTGAATTAAAACTATGACTGGTGTGCCAGTTAGCACGGATGTGTTTTTCAGACGGTTTCCCATATTCCGGTAGGCAAATTCGCTGACAGAGTTGTTGGGTATTCTCCTGAGGAATATCGTGCTATATTACGTCCAACTGTCGTGTTGCATCCTCAAAATCCCGAACTGTTTGGAGGACCCCGCCCAAGTAGCTATAAACGTTTTCAGTTGGGGAGATATTCGGCGACTTTGCTGGCCAAACTTAATTCTTTCAAGATAAAAGTATTAGCAATCTCTTATGTTGCTTTGTGTCTGATGGGATTTATATAACACTAGCTGAAAACCCGGAGAGTTGCCCGGGTAATTATTTATTTATTCCTGCCATTTTTCAGTTATATATTCATTTTACCTTTTATTCATTTGTATAAGATCTGTAAGTGTGTAAAATCTCTTGGAAATACAATTAGTACTAAAGAAGTAACAGATTAAAACTTGGTACGTCATGGCGCGGTTTTCCATGAACGTTACTGTTTATGAGCTCATATCTCATGAACTAAGTGTTGTACTGTGATACAATTTAGAAGTTACATTCAACTATATGCGTGTGTACTGTCTCTAAAATTTCCTATGACTACAATTTGTAGTGTACAAATGATAAATTGTAACGTCATACCGAATGCCGTAGTTTTACTCCATAAACAGCGGAAAAGTAGTAAACGAGAAACTCTTTTCCTTTCATCATTTTGCTATGGTTGACAGCAAGAAAAAGTTTAATAAAGGCTTGAAATTATGGTTAAAGTTCGTCGCAAGTCGCTAAGTACTATCATTCTCATGTAGTGTATTTACAAAGTCTCGCTTCATCATGTGGCAGTTTCTTGAAACCATATTGTTTATGACGTTATATCTCCTGAACCAAGTGTCGTATGTGGGTCTTACTCCTACACCAATTGTTGTCTCACATAAGGAATATGTGTACCAAATGTGGTTTAAATCGGTCCAGTAGTTTTGGAGAAAATGAGCAGTTTTGTCGCTTAATGCAGCAGTTTTTCGCGCATCTCATTGTTTATGACGTCATATCTCGTGAACTGTTTATCTTCTGTGATTCTTACACTTACAGCGACCGTCCTCGTGGATTGAAGCTTACGTGTACAAAATTTCATAAAGATTGGAACAAAACTGTAGATTTGTATGCAACACGTACAAACATACGGACACTCTGCTTTATATATTAGAAGACTACTACCATGTGCAGAAAGTACCATTATGCTTACCGCATGTTCAGCGAACGTTCATGTATAAGGTGATTCACACTTCCCGCCAACGGCCGTGTCGCAGTGGATACACCTGTTCCCGCTAGATCAAATGTTCAAATGTTTGTGAGGCTTATGAGACTTATTTGCGGGGTCATCAGTCCCTAAACTTACAAAATACTTATGAACTACCTTATACTAAAGACAACACAAATATCCATGACCGAAGGGGGATTCGAATCCCCGACGGGGATCGGTCGCTAGATCATCAACGTTAAACACTGTCGAGCTTGACTACCACGTCCTTGGATATCATCGTCCGGGTCAGCCGAGCGCTGTTGACAAGCAGGTACACTGAGGCTTTGTTAGTCCAATTCAGGAGCTACTTGATTGAGAAGTTAAGAAAACCGGCACAATGGCCGATGGTGTCGCCGCTGAGCACTTCACCCCCCCCCCCCCCGCCCAAAAAAAAAAAAAAAAAAAAAAAAAAATATCCCTTGACGCCTTTAGGCTGTATCATGGACAATGTTTCCATTACTCGTCTTCGGTTTCCCTTCTACATATTCTTCAAAGGTGTGAGGGCGGCGTCTCCGTGGAGCAGAACAATCAACCTTCCCAATGGCTAACGAACCAGTTTGTCGCAGCAGTTATTTCACTTGGATGAAAATGGTATGTGACGCCATAATAATAGGGAGTGACGACGGTACCCTCTCCTCTTTTTCTCTCTTTTTAAGTAATAAATTATTTATCTGGATTCATTATACTTGTGACTGGTTTGACGCGACCTTATCCTTCTCCAAACTTTTCATATCAGAGTAGCTCTTGCAAACCTACGTCTTCATTCGTTTGCTGAAAGTCTTCCAGTCTTAATCTTCGCCCAAAGTTTTCGCCTTCTACAGCTCCCTCTAATACCATGGTGGTTATTGCCTGGTGTCTTAACAAATGTCTCATCATCCAGTCCGTTCTTCTTGTTAGTATTTTCCATATGTCCTTTTTCTCACCGATTCTACAGAGAACCACCACAATCGTTACCTCATCAGTCTGTCTGATTTTCATCATTCGTCTGTAGCATCACATCTCAAATTCTTCTATTCTCTCCTGAGATATCTGCAAAGCGTGAAGCGGGAAGTATTGAAGTGATGTGAAATTATATAATGTATGGCACATATATGCTGCTATGTTCGTTTTGGAAACTTTGTCTCCCGTCTCGAATCCCTAGAATCATGTAGGACTCCCTTTGTTATTCAAAAAAATGTTCAAATGTTTGGAAATCTATGGAACTTAACTACTCTGGTTATCAGTCCATAGGCTTAGAAACTACTTAAACTAACCTAAGAACAAGCAAACACACCTATGATCGAGGGAGGACTGGAACCTCCGACGGTGAGCAACCACGCACTCCGCAGCAAAGTGCCTTAGAGCGCACGGCCACTCCACCGCGGCACATAATAATAATAATAATTATTATTATTATTATTATTTGCTAATAAATCCATGATGATGATCGTGTGGCATTTCTGACCGTTAGACCCAAGCTGGGGTCTTGTACAGCCTGCCTGGAGCAAGTATTTAGCTGATGCCACTTCGGCGAATTGCGTGTCATGGATGATGAAATAATGATGAGGACGATACAACACCCAGCCCCAGAGCGGAGAAAGTCTCCGACCCGAAGGGGAATCGAACCCAGGCCCTATACGAGGCAACCACCAGGCTGCCCAGCAGACTAAATCAAATGTTCAAATGTTTGTAGAACTTATGGGACTTAACTACGGGGTCATCAGTCTCTAAGCTTACAAACTACTTATGAACTAGCTAAGACTAAGGACGGCACAAATATCCATGCCCGAGGGGGGATTCGAACCCCCGACCGTAGTGCCAGCAGACTACGTAGGCGGACAAAACACTTCGAGGTGAACATTTACCTTGCTAAGCGTCTACATTCCCATCATACTCTTGCTGTGAACTTTCTTTCTTAATTCACATCTTGTTGTTCTAAGCTGCTTCTTTGGTTTTACCTCTTAATCAACTTGCCACTTGTAAATTTTCGACCTGACCATTTGACGATCTTGAAAACCTTCGAGCGTAATTCCTGCCTATTGTTCCAATCCATTTCATAGTGACTGTTTTAGCTTTACTCCTATCGTAAATGAATTAAACTACTTGTTTTGTAAGTCTGTCTGGATTCGTTCTTTTAAATTGGCCATAGAATCTTAAGCTGCGTTTACACCAGTTTTTTTCAGAGTCTGTATAGTTCGTCTAGAGGTTTCAGACCTAGAGTTTTTATTACGATTTTCCGTTCCTTTTTCTCCTTGTTTTGAGTGTCTTACTTCAGGATGAATTTTCACTCTCCAGAGGAGTGTGCGCTGTTATGAAACTTCCTGGCAGATTAAAATTGTGTGCCGGAACCGGGACTCGAACCTGGGACCTTTTGCTTTTCACGGGCAAGCGCTCTACCACATTTCTTTTCTCTCTTTGTTCGTCTGGTAGATCTATGTTTCGCGGTAGTCCGTTCAGTTCGTTCGTGGCTGTTCGTTGAATGGTTGGCGCAGCTTTTTTATTACAGAAGTCGCGGCGCTCTCGTGTGACGTCAGGCAGAGTAGGTTGCGTGCGCATAGCTGACTGGCTGGCTGCTTCGGCATAGTGGGCCGTGCCCCAGAGGCTACCCAGTCAGCTATGCGCGCGCAACCTACTCTGCCTGACGTCACACGAGAGCGCCGCGGCCTTCTCTCTAGGTGGTGTTGGTTTAGCCCAATGACCGGGCGCCCTGAGCCACGGCGCCCGGCACCACTGAGCTATCGCGACACGACTCAAAGCACGTCCGCACAACTTTACTTCTGCCAGTAGGAGACCCACAATTTTAATCTGCCAGGAAGTTTCAGTATCTTTTTCCCTGTTCAAAGTCAGTGTTCCTGATCCATAGAGACATTCTGGTTGACTATGAGAGCACTGTCAAGGCTGGTGGGCTGAGCGCGCGCTGTGTGTGTTGCAGTGGAGGCGGGCGTGCTGCTGCACGTGCCCGCGTGCCCGGAGCCGCTGGGCGTGCAGACGTACCCGCACCCCGACCTGTGCGACCACTTCTTCCTGTGCACCAACGGCACGGTGACGCTCGAGCAGTGCGAGAACGGGCTGCTGTACGACGGCAAGGGCGCCGTGCACAACCACTGCAACTACAACTGGGCCGTGGACTGCGGCGCGCGCAAGGCCGACCTGACGCCCGTCAGCACGCCCGGCTGCCTCTACCAGTTCGGCATCTACCCCGACAGCGCGCAGTGCAGCACCACCTACGTCAAGTGCGCCTTCGGCGTGCCGCACCAGACGCCCTGCGAGCCCGGACTCGTCTACGACGACAAGACCCACAGCTGCAACTGGCCCGACCTGCTGCTCGACCAGTGCAACCCTGAAGGTACGCTCGCCACCCTCCCTAGTCCTTCTACATTCTTGCACATCTTTTTTTGTTGTGGTCTTCAGTCCGAAGACTGGTCTGATGCAGCTCTCCTCGCAACCCTGTCCTGTGCGAGCCTCTTAATCTGACAAGGAGACCACGTGGGTATCGGATTTTAAAATTTCTTATCAACAAATAATACATTTCCGTGAGACAATATTGTCTCGTTATACCAAAGGTATTAAACATAATGAGAGGCATTGAATTAAAATTTGTACTGTGGTAAAGCGCCTACCTAGTATGTAGGAGGTCCCGGGTTCGAATGCCGGCCACAGCAAACAATTTTATTCAATGCCTCTCCTTATGTTTAAAATGTCTTGATATTTCTGGTACATGAAGTTCATGACTTAAATAACAATCAGCCAAAGCCATTCGACGCAAATCTCAAAACTTCTCAACTAAATCGACTTTGAAGTTTTGCAAAGTACACGTAAGTACCAATAATTAAAACAGTCCCAGCCGAGGTGGCGCCGGGCGTCGTAGCCTAGCGCGCCCGGTCAGAAGGCTGAACGTCCTCTGAGCCAAAAACACAGCGAACAACAACGAACAAACAGTGCCCGCAATGAAAATAACTACCCATAGAACGAAATTTTAAAAAAGTGATAGCATTCTGGCCTCGCAGCAATAGAGTCCCGGGTTCGAATCCCGCTGTGACAGAATATTTTTAATTTTAGAATTCAGTTATATAATAAGTTTTGTGATATCTACTGCCACGTGTTGTGTCAGTTTTTGTTTGTGTGTATGTAGACGAGCTGAAAACCTTATAGTCACGTAAAACGATGATTGGATAGGTTAGCTGCTTGGAAAGCCATTAGTGGCTACGGAGGTGATTTTGCAAAACCAGTGTCGTAGCTCTTCACAAACTGAACAATCAAAGACTACCGTCGTCAACTAATAGTTAAGCCAATACTATAAAAAATGTAACTTGTGGTTTTTTTATTGAAGAAATGTTCAATTTTTTTTATTTTTATTGAAACCATCATTATTAAAAACCTTCTATAAAATATAGAAAATTACTAATAAACGAAAATACGTGTACTCTTCGTAAAAATTATCATTAGATATTGAAATTGTATAAGTATTAGAACACAATAATTTTTTTTTATTTTAATTTAAGAAATTGCCACGACAGTTGTAAGGCAAGAACGCAACCACCTGAGCTATGCCGACAGATACTGCAATTCTTTTAGAGATTGGTACTTACCCTTACTGGCAAAACTTTAGAGTCAATTTTCTAGAGAATTTTTGAGAGTTGCGTCGGATGGCTTTGGTTGATTGTTGTTTGAGTTCTGAACATCACGTAACATAAATATCAAAAAAATTCTAAAACCATATACCCATGTGGTCTCCATGTGGTTATTGTGAAAATAAGAACGGCAACCTACATCATTTTGAATCTACTTACTGTATTCGTCTCTCGGTCTCCCTCTACGATTTTTACCCCACAAACGTCCTACTAAAACCAAGTTGACGATTCCTTGATGTCTCACAATGTCGCCTACCAACCTATCCCTTCTCTTAGTCAGGATACGCCAGAAACTCCTTTTCTCCCCAATTCTGTTGACCACCACGTCATTAGTTATGTGATCTACCCATATGATCATAATTCGTCTTTAGCATCACATTTCAAAAGCTTCTGTCAACTTTGTCTGAATTCCTTATCGTCCACGTTTCACTCCTATGCATTTTTACAATCCAGACAAATGCTTTCAGAAAGGATTTCATAACATTCAAATTAATATTGGATGTCAACAAATTTCGCTTCTTCAGAAACGCTTTTTTTCCATGGGCATTCTACATTTTATATCTTATTTACTTCGGCTATCAGAAGTTATTTTGCTGCCCAAATAACAAAACTCATCTACTACTATTATTGTGTCATTACCTAATCTAATTCCTTCGGCATCGTCTAATTTTCTGACACTAAATTCCATTACCTTGTTTCGCTGTCGTGTATGAGACATTTTAAATTTTCTCCTTTTTACTCTTACTTACTTTCGTAAGTTCTCAATAACGAAACAGTAAAGTAAAATGAAACACACGAAAGATAACGCTTCAAGTTTCTTCATTTTATTGTGTATCATTTACTTTGAACACTTCTTTCTCCACTTTAGTGTTACTTCCTCTAGTCAGATCCCAGAGACAAAGCATACGTGAAAGACAAACACAAACACACACATGCCCATCACACAACTTCTTTCTACAGTTACAGTGTCGTGTTGATATATATGTAAGGCTTCGGTGATAAATCTTACGTTGAAATAATCGTCTTGACGTATTTTAAGATCGTGTTTTAACCCGTATTTGAGAAATAATTAGAATTTTATGATATCATTCCTAAAACAATTATTTCGTTGCTATTTCTTACCGAGACACTTTTTGATACCTGTGAATCACCTTACGTGTATTTAAATTTGTTCTTAGTATGACAGTCTTAGCTGTGAAAGGATAGCATATTTCAACTATAGATTACATTTACAGTGTAGTCATTTATTATCATAATCAGAACTTATGCTTTGTGGCCAGCTGCTGCACATAACACATTCTACGGTAATTACCTACATTTTTGTGGCTTGTCAAAACGAGCTTGCACATGCTCTACCGCATAACATGTCAACAGGTGTAACTAGCACAATATTTTGGAAAAATCAGGTTTGCCAAGATAGCTTTCAAATATTTTTTATTCATTACCGATTTTGACAGACCTGTGCTGTCATCAACGAATCTTTTAACATATTAATAGAAGTTCGCAAATCTTACAAACTTGCAAGTCACATGGAAAGCTTTATTGGAACAGGTACAGCAATGTTAGCTATTTTTCGACATAGTCACCAAAATAACTGAGTCATAGGACATATCGTAGTTTATTGCATATGAATGGTTTGTTGTTGTTGGATTTTTAAGGGGACTATTGTGAATGGAACCAGCGTGTGATAGTCCCATCAAGTCTTCGTCGTTGTCAAAATGTTCCTTGGAGGGCAGAAATTTCTTGAGGTACAAGAGAAGATGGAAATCACTGGGAGAAAGATCAAGACTTTAAGCTGGATGAACATACTGCTCCCAGCCGAACGTCTGCAAAACAGTTGCTGTGTGCCAAGCCGTTTGAGAACGATTATTGTCACGGAGCAGCACAACACCTGCAGTAAATATGCCATTTTTTCTTACATCTCAAGAAATTCCTGTCGTCCGGTCAGCGTTTTATCAATGAGCTGAAGGCGGCTTCGCACGCTGGTTGAATGCACAGGCGGGGGACGCCTACGAGACAGAGATACATAAATTGATCCCACGATATATTAAGTGTCTCAATTCTTTTGGCGACTATGTCAAAAAATAGCTCAAAGATTTTTGTGTCCCAGCCTCGTCGCCGCTTTTGTGTCTCGTTCCGTTGTAGGTGTCGGTGGCCGAGTGGAATGAGACCGACACAGAAATAAAGATAGCACGCTGGTGCAGGTACGGGTGGGAGCAGCCAGAACTAGAAACACTAGAGTAAATTAGAATGAGATATATATTGCACAGAATTTATACAATACTTAACTTTTACATAGTACTGCAGAATGTTGATACATAGTTGAGCTAGAGTCCTGCCTAGTGCCTAACTGATAGCCAAGTCTTCACTGGTGCCTATCGGATTCCGAAGTCTTTACTGGTTCCTAACTCAGTCCCAAGTGAACGATGTCGTTCACTGGTGGCCACGAGCGGAGTTGCCGCAGAGGGCGCTCGTGGCTGTCGTCGTAAGAACGCCGCGCCGTGCGTGCATGGCGGCGCGCGGCGAAAGTAGGTGGCGCGCACTTTGGACTTGTGCGACACCACAAAGATTGCTGTACCTGTTGCCAACACAGTTTTCCATGTAATTATGCTCTTTTTGTCATTTTTTTAAAAAAACTAAGGAAACTTACTTTCGGGATGTGCCTGTTACCACAAATACAGGGTGTCCCATTCAACTTCTTCACCAAAAATATTTCTGGAACTGCAATAGATATTGGAAAACGACTTTACGGTCAGGAACATCCGACTGAGGGGTATGAAAGTAAGAAAAAGTAAGTACTACGACACCCTAAAACGTAAAAAATACTATTTTAACACAAACTTGTGTTTTTATGGTTACCCCACATTATTTCCTACACAATCAATAGCATAAAAATAACAAAAAATGGCGTTGATTGCATCACAATAATTCTATAACATCCGGAGAAAATTCGAAGCGAAGTTACCGTTTCAAATACGAATAACTCACAGCTAGCACATATCGAGACTCAACCGTGCGTCTCGTTTGCCTCTCGGTAAGTGATAACTGCGCGCTTCATGTATTTCAGACGTTAACTTCACTTCGCATTTTCTCCCGATGTAACTGTTGATTGTGTAGGAAATAATGTGGATTATCCATTAAAAAAACATATGTTTGTGTTGAAAATAGTATTTTTTACGTTTTCGGGTTTGTTCATAACATGTAGGCTTTCACGGCCTGCGTCTTCATTAATTAAAACTTCCGGGCTAAGATGCCGTGGTCCCTCTATAAAACTACCTTCTCCCGACGTTTCGGTGCCTTCTGCGGGCAACATCTACTGAGGTGAGTCTTCGCAGGTCCATCACCTCTGAAGGTGTTGGCCGCAATAGGCAACGAAACGTCGGGAAAAGGTAGTTTTATAGATGGACCACGGCGTCTTAGCCCGCAAGCTTTAATTAATGGTTTTGGGATTTGTCATAGCACCTACCTTAATATGCCTCTATCGTATGTTCATGACCGTGAAAGTCATTTTCCAATACCTAGTGTAGTCCCAGAGATATTTTTGGTGAAAAAGTTCAGTGGGACACCCCGTATATAGTATACTAGCGCAGTCGCTGCTGTGGTATTAAATAAATGACTGACCTAGATTAACAGCACAACGTGATTGATGTTTTATATTTATATTTATGTCTGCCATGCTGATCATCCTCACCACATTTTACTATAAAATAACGCAACATCACCATGTGACTTGGAAAGGTGTAAAGATTACCAACTTCTCTTAATATGTTAATGCATCGGACGATGACATCACAGGTATGTCGAACACAGTAATTCATGAAGAATTAAAGATACCTACACAAACTTGATTTCTGAGAACAGCTGAGACCGCCCCCAACTACTGACTCACATGAGTGACTTGCCTGTTGCAGCCGTGGTGGGCTTCAAGTGCCCGACCAAGGTGCCGTCCAACACGGTGGCGGCCAAGTTCTGGCCGTTCCCGCGCTTCCCCATCCCCGGAGACTGCGGCCGCCTCATCACCTGCGTCAACGGCTACCCGCGCCTCATCTCGTGCGGAGAGGGCAAGGTCTTCGACGAGTCCAGCCTCACCTGCGAAGAGCCCGAGCTCGTCCCCAAGTGGTAAGAACTCTTTCTCTGCAGGTCCATCCACCGAGGGAGGCGACGCAGTGCTGAAACACTGAATCGGAAATAGGGGGACTGGCACTTCACGTCCCCGTTCAGACATCCAGATTGTTTAGGTTCCCCACTGTGTCCGTAAGGCACTTAAGACAAATGTTGTGATGGTTTCTTGAAAACGAGATGGCCCATTTACTCCCCCCCCCCTTCACCAGTTACAGCTAGATGCCACGCAAGGATGGTCGCGCAGTCTGAGCACCACCACCTAGAGAGAAGGCCACGGCGATCTCGAGTTACGTCGGCCAGAGTAGGTTGTGCGCGCGTAGTTGACTGGCTCGCTGCTTCGGCATAGTGGGCCGTGCCCCAGCAGCTACCCAGTCAGCTATGCCAACAGCACCTAGAAGACAAGGCCTCACAACTGGCCGTGCTACGTCACACTGACCAGGCCGCGACCGCCAGCTGAATGTCTGTCCGCTTGGGCACGCCCACTGCCTCGTAGCGGGCAACCAGTAAGCTGGCGGCCGCGGCCTGGTCAGTATGACGTAGCACGGCCAGTTGTGAGGCCTTGTCTTCTAGGTGGTTTTGGCTAAACGCGCGCAACCTACTCAGCCTGACGTCACACGAGAGCGCCGCGGTCATCTCTCTAGGTGGTGTTGATCTGAGGCACTATGTGACAGATTCAGCAGCCGCTTCCGCCGGAACTTCGAGTCCTCCCTCAGTATAAAGCATAAGTTAGTTTAAGCAGTGTGGAAGTTTAGGTCCCAATGACAGCAGCAGTCTGGTCCCTCAAGAACTAAAATAAATAGAAATGGTCCATGATCACTAATAACACACGACAATGGTGTAATATCCTACAATATTTATTGTTTTTCAAGAACTAGTTTTCGGTTGTTACGCCGTCATCAGGTACAAAGATGACTGTAAACAAATGTTATGGTAAAGACTTTACAAGATGTGCATCAAAGCGAAAGAGAAACAAAAATGTTCAAATGTTTGTATTTCTTATGGGACCAAACTACTTTGTCATAAGTCCCTAGACTTACGAACTACTTAAACTAAGTTAAACTAAACTAAGGACAACACACACATATCCATGCCCGAAGGGGGGATTCGAGCCCCCGACGCGGGAAGCCGTGCGATCCGTAACTTTGCGCTCTAGACCGAACGGCTACTCCAGCGCGGCGAAAGATAAACGTTGTATAGGAAAGTATACGAAGAAGTGGTGTGAAATTATTTAGTATTGTGCTAAGTAGATAAAAAAAGAAAGCTACAATTTGAAAAAAAATTAATTACATGGCAATTGTTACAAGGTTAGTTGTTTGCAAAAAGGTTGCAAAAACAATTACAGTGGCTTGGGTAACATTTATAGAAAAGACAACGTTTTTGGTACAAGGTCCTGAAGGGTGAAGGAACAGGTCATTCATTCAAAACAGTAGGTAGGCCTTTTGGTAAACTATACATATGAATAATTTACCTGTTCCTTCACCCTTTGGGACCTTGAACCAAAACGATGTGTGTGCAAAACGTTGTACTTGTTTTGTGATAGTTTTACAATTGACACAAATTTATTTATCACCTTTTTCCAAATGTTACTAGTCACTGCTTCGTCGCGCTTTGACGCACATCTTGTAAAATCTTTGCCATAACATTTATTTACAGTAATCTTTGTAACTGTTGATGGCGTAACAGCCGGAAACTAGTTTCTGAATATCAATAAATATTCTGGAATATTACACCACTGTCGTGTGTTATTAGTGATCATGTATCAAACATTCTACCAAGCACCAACGGAACATTCGAAAAAAGAAAAAAGAAAAAGAAAATAAAACTTTAAAGATATAAAATTATACATAATATAATACAGATATAATTATCTGTACTAAAATAAAATTGTTCCAGTTGGTGCACCACGTTATCATCGATGCGAAGTTAAATCTTATCTTCCTTCCAGCCATCAGAGTTTAATCTGATCCAGAGTATCCAGACACCTGTTACAGTACATGAATATGGTATCCGTCAAACCTTTTCGTTTCTAACGGATTCTCTGCTCGGTACACATTCATTGAGGTGTCTGTATGTCCATATAGGGATGTCACCCCATTCTTCCTCAAGAACCGATCCAAAGGAGGCAATTTTAATGAACGATGGGGTGTAGGGTGAAATCGACTTCGCCGCGGCGGATTAGCCGTGCGCACTGGGGCGCTGTGCTGCGGTGCGCGCGGCCGTACGCCGTCGGAGGTTCTAGTTCCCCCTCGGACATGGGTATTTGTGTTGTCCTTAGGTTAGTTTGCCTTAGTTTAAGTAGTTTGTAAGTTACGGACTAATAACCACGCAGTTGAGTCCGATATATTTACAAACATTTGATTTGAAATCGACTTACTACTTAATTTTCTGAAATGAATGAGCTTGAAGGCCGACTTAATACCCAGCGTTCGTTACCGTTTCTCTGGATTCGGCTCTTGAGGAAGAATGGGCTGACATTCAGACACGTCACTGAAAGTATCCCCAGGACAAGTCAATCAGGACACAAAGAAATTAAAGAGATTAGCTGCCTGTGGGCGTTGCATTCCATCAATGGGAAAAGCTGAAATTTGTACCGGAACGAGATTCGAATCCAGTGGTCGTACTCATTACACAGTTGCGGTAACCACTGCGCCATCTGGACACGGGTCACCTCAACTGTACAGACAGCTATAGCACACCTCTCTTACGTCCGTCCAGCATCCTCTTTACTCGCGGCATTTCGCCGATTCCCGTAAGAGCAGCACTGTATCCATCTGTCCTGAAAGAATCACTGGCCACCATCGCCTTGATTATATACCTTGGTTTCATGGTGTCGAATTACAGTGGTCTAAATAATTTAGCGAAATTTATTCGCATTAGCGCATTTCTTACAGCACCACTGTATTTGAGTATAAATGTTTAACCAAATGGTGACATATGTAAAGTTGTGCCAGACCGGGACTCGAACCCGGATTTCCGCTTTTCGCGAGCTGTCGCCTTACCATTAGGCTGCCTGTGCACGATTCCAGGACCGACCCAAACTTCCGTATGCCACAGTGACTACGAATATGAGAGACAATTATATTCATCCCTTAGCACTCGCAGCTTACACTGTATTCCTGCACCAGGGAGAATGGAAACAACGAAGCATTTACCTACGTTGTTGTCGTCGTCATTACCCCCTTTGGCATCTGTAATATATCTTTCATGGTGGCGAATTACAGTGGTCAAAACAACTTAGGAAAACTTTTACTAGAAATGTTTTCGATCCGACGCAGAGTAGCCGAGTAGCGTAATGCCGCCCTCTAGCGGTAGCAAGAGGGAGGTTCTGGTCGCTGGTGGCAAACAAATACATCTGAAAAATTTGCTACCGATCGGTGAACGGCGCGACCCAGAAAAGGAAACACGTTACAAACAGTGTCAATTCTCGGTTAATTTTGCAAATATCTCTGAAACGTTACGAGATATTGAAAAATGCATAACAAAGTTATAGAGAAGATTCAATTTTCGACAGAGGTAAGTCCTTATTTTGAATTAAATTTCGAGCTGTCAAAAGGCCACCACAAACGGCCCAATTTAGTATTATTAACCTAAAGTAGGCTTAAGAAAAGGGCAGCGAAGTTCATGCTCCAATATCACACCAAACCTTTTGATAAAAACAAGCTGCATAATAGACCGATCATATATTGCTTGCCAAATACACTTCTGATGTCAGTTCGCGCTACTATTTGTGCCAAATAGAGATATTTCCCCAGTTAACTTCACGTTAACATATGCTGTGCCATTATTGTAGAAAACTAAAAGCTACTCACTTTGTTTTCAAGTCTGTGGTGGCAATAAATGCTTTAGGTGAGTTTTCTACTTCAGTATTTTCCTTTAAAAATTTTCGAACTCTCATTTTCTGAATCTTCATCTATTTGATTCCTGAATTCATTGACTTCTGTGACCGAGCGACGTGTCCCATTAATTAAATGTAATGAAGTTTGCATTCGGGAAGAGCGGACTTCAAACCCCGAATAGATATTCAAATTTAGGATTCCCGTTATTTTCATAAACTGGCTGAACCAAACGTCAGAATGGTTTTTTAGAAGAGGTTATGACCAGTATTCTTCCCCATCTTTGCACGATCTTGTGTTGCGCCTGTTATGACCTCCTCGCTCACAAGACTGTAAACCATACTCTTTCATCCTGTCTTCAATTTCTATGGAATACGCAGGAAAAACGTACTCATGACTCAACCGTTTTTTCAGTCACTGTCAGCTAATAATAATTTCGTGTGGCTCATTGGCCTAGTGCAAGTCATTCAGTTGGACGCCACTTCAGTTATCCAACCGGAGAAAGGGGACCTATAGATTAACGTGGAATCCGAACCACGTGTCGTTTCTGGTGACTTCTCACATCGTTGAGGGGTGAAGGATGGGTTAAAACGCAGACTGAAAAACAATTAGAGGGCCGACCGGGTTTCGAACCCGCGACCCTTCGGTTTCCAGTGAAGCGCTAGACCACCGAGCCCGTCAGTTGACTCGTTGATTTATCACTAGATGAATCATGTCGTAACTGCAAGCTGTACGTATCATGGCCGAATGACGCTGTATTTATCGTTGTGGAACCTCCTTTTTAAAGGTCGTTCAACTGTTGCAGTAGAATGATACGAATGAAATTCAGGCGTTACACAAGCTTTCACAGTCCTGACGTCATTTTTATTACTGCTACAGCAATACCGTAGCTTTTTTAGTTTCTTGGTTATTGCAAAGCGCTGCAAAATTATGTCAAGCACACTAGTAGAGTGTACCTGTAACAGTAAGAAAGAAAGAAAAATCTGATTTGAAAGAAGTGATGCCTCATAACGAAAAGGTGTCTCCGGCGCTTTGAGAGATATACACAGATTGCATCAGTGATTTACAGAAATGTGTCAAATTCGATAACCATTATAGGATCATTTGGTCGCCAAGGAAGGAAGAACGAATATGGTTTCAAGACTAGTAGTCAACGTATCATAAAGGCATACGTGAAAGCCACTACGTCGACTCAAAAGCTACGTGAGAAAGTAAAAAATGAAATTCAATAAAAGATATACATTGTGTAAAACTGAGACTCAGTTCCTACTTAGGTCTAATATCAAACGTGGGCCGTACTGTATAATACACTGGAAAGTGACAATGTCGACGCTCTGCAATTTTTGCTTGTGTGATTCAAGATATAATCGAGCAATAATGTATGAGTGTAATAGCTCATAAATATGCGAATTACTGGGCCTCTATCTCTGTCCTGTCAAAATAAACCATCCCGGCATCGCAACGAAGAGGTGGGCGCATATTCTAATCGAAAAAAGTTACTTGTCCTCGTTCATCAAATGGAAATAATTAGCAAATGGAGAGATATGCATTCGTCAGGAGCCCTCTAAAATCCATCGTATTGACAGGCGGTCAAACTGGAAATGTGGCGCAGTTTGCTCCGATAAACAGTGTTTCATTTTACTCTGCAGAGCTCGTCGCTATTCTAAACTTTGCCTATAAGTGAACGTAAAAAGACGTTTTAATTCAATAGTGTGGTCCAGCAATATTTGAGACTGAACATATTTCTTATCTTTAACGAACTTCTTTGGATTAAAGATGTAATTAAACAGAATTTTCTGTCTTTCTGGCTGTACCAGGACGTTCAAATGCATTCAGTAGGGAAGACTGAAAACTGGCACTCAAACCCGGATTTGCCGCTTTTACCGCATCTGCCATCCGGATACGCTTCCATTACTACCCAAATATACAGCACATACTACCTCTGAAGCGTAACTCGTCTGCTTTTCACCCTCGTGTCCAACTACACCCATATTCACGCAAAGGGTCGAAAAATTTTTGTGCATCTGAACTAAAACTATCGTCTGGCCGTCTAGACAAAAATACAATTAAATGTATGATTCATGTTCTTCTGAACATCTCCGAAATAACAAACACGATTGAAACGCTGGGTATCTGTAAGGTCGAACTGAAATTTGGAATTTTAGGGAAAAAAGCACGTATATTTTTGCCAAACATGAACAAAGAAAGGAATATTTGGATTTAATATGGCGCTGACGCCGAAGTCATGAAAGACGGAGCATGCGGTCAATTTACATAGAGATAAGGAATTAAATCGTCCAGTCTTTAAGCTACTTAGGAAATACGAGGAAAGGTTAATCTTGATGTTAGTGCCATTCACATGAGGGTCCAACTATGCCATCCCGCTTATTACGAATTTCAGAGTATTAATTAACATAACAGCATCTATGTATCACCTCTATGGAAAAGTCACCCAGATCTTATTTCTATCTTAAAGCAACAAAGGATTTTCTTATTTGGACATTTGAGGACAACTCACATTCTTTCAGATTAATGAAAACTGTTGTGCTTTTTATTTTATCAAGTCGGACCCGGGGCATACCTTCTTTCGGCGTTCCGTGAAAAAAAGCCCTATCCAAGAAATCTTTATTCTTCCGTAATTTATCGGAGATTATGAATTGACAGCGCTTATTTCAGCTACATCCTCCAGAATTCTGAATCACTGAATTCAATAGTAACAGGTCATATGATGTGTGTGACATTAGTCATGATTTACGTTTGTCGTAAAATAATCAACGATGTTGTTGATGTCGCGTGATACGTGACTCGTAAGCTAATCACTTGTAATTTCGAACCGTCTTTAACATAAAGATATGTTGACCTGATTCTTTTAGTTTGTTTGAAATTAAAATTTTTGCTTCGCTCCTGTTCTTAAGAACTTTGCACATACGTAGACAAACCAGTTGATACTTCACTGCTGCATCATCTACTGTCTCACATTTGTGCAAAAAGGCTCTGATTTTTATGTATTTTATGAATGCTGAGGAAGGATCGATGTATCAGCTAATTTTACCATTATAGTTAATTATTTTTATTAGTTGTAGATCTGGAACAGACAAAGATTTGAATGTAGATGTATATTTTCTCCCTACCAGAAACTAATATAAAGCACAGAGAATACTCACAAAAAATCGAGCTAATTACAGTATAATTCTTATAATATGAAGCATCAAAAATCCTTAGCTACAAGTTTTCTATTGTATAAGCACTTTGAAATATGTTCATCACGCATTCCATGGCATTCAGGGAAATGGTCTTATACATTTCAAAAATATATATATAAGAGTCATGTATCACAATTTCAATTAATTTTCATTGTGCTAGGGTAGTTTTCTCCTCCATTCCTGCCCATTACGAAAGAATTGCATCATGTACCCTGTACATACCTGTTAATAATATGCAGCGTGTCCCATTTACACTGACAAATCGAAAACTACACATCTTACTCAAAAATGTTCCAGACGAAATGAATATCTCATAGGGGAACATCTACCAGACCTGAAGTCAAACCAGCCCCCCACCCTCCCTCGGCCTCTGACGGAGGAAGAGGGTGGGGGGGGGGGGGAATTTGAAATTTCAAATAGAAACGCCCCATTTATTTCAGATTCGGATTCCTCGCCAAAAAAGATCTAGGGTTTGCTCGACATTTACCATTCGTGGTAGATGGCGCTGTAATCGGTTAAATATGATTTATCATGCGTTTCGAAACATTACACCGTAAATTGGACAGTAAAACGTACTTCTGTCATGTGAGACAAGACACGAAACGGTGCTTAATTTAATAATCTCTAGATAAAAATACACATAAAGGAAACATACTACAGACCTGTTGAAATAATAGCACAAGATGCACCATCCATGAATGCTGTCTATTCATTTGTATTATGTGGTACATGGCAGTCAAGTTCTATGTAGGACCTTATGGCGGTGTAATACGGCAGCGCTGCTACGGTCATACGGTGCACTACGTCTCATGATACAGAGTAGTGCACTGTGGTAGCAAGGAAGGAAACTTAAGTATTTACTATCCCGCCGACATCGTGGTCATGAGAGACGGAGCTTACGCTCGGATTTTTGGAGAAGGATGACGTTGGAAATCGGCCGTGCCCTTTGAAAGGAACCATCTCGGCATATGCCTCGAGTGATTTAGAAAAATGACGGAAAATCTAAACCTGGATGGCCGGAGGTGGATTTGAACCACCGTCCTCCCGAATGCGAGTCCAATGTGTTACCACTGCGCCACCTCACTCGGTTCACTGTGGTCGGACTTCACTTTACGAACTCTCGACAGAACGTAGGGGGTGGGGATTCAATCTGAAGTGTAATTTCTGGAGAATAACCGGAAACCACATTTTTGCGAATACAACTTCATCTACTACGAATGGGAAATTGTGTGTCCAGCACACCCTGGGTATTTTTTGGGAGGAATCAGAAACTGCAATAAAATGGGGGTTAAGATTTACTTTTTCCAAAGTTGTCTCCCCTCCTCCTCAAGGGGCAGTGGGGGGCTGATTTCAGGTCAGGTAGATGTCCCTTTGGAGATATCCATTATCCATCTGGAACATTTTTGTGTACGAGGCGTAGTGTTGCAGATATTTTGATTTTCTGGTTAAATGGGACACCCGATTTGTAACTTATGTTTTAAATTACTATATAGGTTGCTCTTTTCATTGAAATACTTTGTCCATGATTAACACATACAGGCTGTTCGGAAATCCCCGTCATAAACTTCAAGGACTTGTTGAGGGGGGTGAGTACATCATACTTTTTGTAACGAACCCAAGTCTGGAAATATCCAGTGACGTCATGAACACTTCTTTATCTTCGACCCAGTGAAACGAATCTCCTCTACTGTAAGCTTTTTGCTTTCAATATTTTGGGATGAGGTAATATGAATCAAAACAATAAAATAAGCATCGGAAACGTGGATATTGAAATGCTTACCTTAAGAGGTATGAGCACTTCACCAATAGAAGGTACGTGCTCACAGTCGCGAAGATGATGTGCTCATATCTCTTAGGGTATGCATTTTAGAGACCATGTCTATTAGACATTTTGTTGTTTTGGGCCATAGTACCTCCTTCCAAAATATGGAAAGCAAAGAGCTCCCAGTAGAAAAGATTTGTTTCACCATGTCCTAGACACAGAAGTGCTCATAGCGTCACTAAATTACATTTTCTGACATGAGTTTCATATAAAAATATTGCGTAATCACTCCTCTCCAAAAATCTTCGGAGTTTGTAACGGTAATTTCCGAACATCCTGTAGTCTGAGTACATATAAACAAAAGAAATGCCGCGCGGAAATGGGCGTGCGCTCTAAGGCGCCTTTCTGCGGAGTACGCGGCTGCTCTCCGTCGGAGGTTCGAGTCCTCCCTCAGACATGGGTCTGTGTACCGTCCTTAGCATAAGTTATTTTAAGTAGTTTGTAAGTCTAGGGACTGATGACCACTGTAGTTTAGTCCCATAGCTTTACAAACATTTGAAAGAAAAGATACCATTTTTGTTAAATACTTCCTGTACACACGTCTAAAACTATTATGACCACTAATGTTGTCAGGTATGAATTATTAAAATGTTAAACTAAATCAATTTGAATGAATCTAACATTGTTCATGTTTGTTCCAGCGCCAATTACCTGAGGAAATAAGCCAACCATCTGCAAATTTTCTGGGGCATGCTGCTGTGCGCCAAATTTTACAGTTAGTTTCTTAGAAAACGTGAAAATATATTTACACAAAAAATTATTTATGATCAAAATTGTGTATGTAAAGTCCTGACAGATTTTAAGACTGCAAGAAATTCTCCCAGTGTAATGTAATTATTGTACAAATATTGTCTCTGTAGAATAAGTGTATCTGGTTCAGTGGTATACACATATGTCCACCGAATAAAGTTCTTTACCCAACTAACTACCGTACAGCACCGACTTCTTTGTGTTTTTATTTTTGTAACTGTTTTTGTTCTGATTGTGTGTACCTGTTTATCTCTGGTAACTGTTTCACCTGAACACAATACTTTTTTCTCTTCGGACCTTCCATGTTTACTCAAAAGTAATACTACAAATTACCCATGCTGGTGTGACAACACTCGGCTCAGAGATATAAGGTTCAAGACTTACGAATAGAAGGAAGTATCATCATCACATTGCAGTTATCAAGGCGAGATATAGTGGTACACACACACACACACACACACACACACACACACACACACACACACACACTTTAGTATTGCTAACGTAACAGAAGAAAAAACCTGTCCTAGAACTTCTCTGAAAAAGGAAGTATATGTGTATATGTATAAGGACTGTTATGCGTACAAACACAATCAATCTTACTTTTGATTCGCAGAGATGGCTAAGTGCTTCTGAATTTTACATCAAATTGAAAAAAGTTACCGCATTTGCAAGCGGAGTACAACTGTACTTGAAGCTTCTCTACCGGTGTATACACTTAGGGGCTCTTAGCCTTGAATACATGGAACAAATTTGCCGTAAAGTTTGATGGCCAAATTAGACACGACTTACTACTTTGACCACTGCAACTTTGAATAATATAGATAATTAGAGGGATAAACTAATTTCTAAAGTAAGCATTTTAAAATATAAGAAATAAAATATACCCATAGTTTTGGCTACCGGCTGCATTGACTAAGATGCTAGATGTCGACTGCTGTAGACGTCAGTGCGCTCATCCTATAAATAATAAAAGCTCCGCCCTCTAACGCAAACTTTTGCCATCAGTCTTAACAGAAAATATTTTGAAAATGAATTTCAAAACGCAAAAACCAAATCATTATGTAAAGTGGTTGAAATAACAATACAGGGCAGATAGTTCGTGCAGTTTTTAAAATGTTTTGAATGTTCATTTTTCGAGTAACTACATATACTAGCTGACATGCCTTGTTATTTCAACCACCATACATAATAATTTGTTTGGGTGCACATTGAAATGCATTTCCAAAATATTTTCCGTTAAGACCTTATACTCGATTGGCCAAAGTTTGCCTTACAGGGCTAAGCGTCTAGCATTTTACGGATGAGTGCACTGACTTCAAAAGCAGTCGACAACTAGCATCAAGGCAGCATACGCTCAACGCAACCGGTGGCAAACACAACAAGTATATTTTATTTCTTGTGTGTCTAAATACTTCTCATAGACATTAGTTCATCCCTCTAATTATATTATCCATGTTATTTATAGTTGTAGTGGTCAGAGGATGGCCGTTTAAATGGACGAAGCCGGTTAACATTTGAAGAAATTGCAATCTTGACTGACTTTTTAAGTGAACGAGGACTAATTGTTTATCACATCTTCTATCACACAAAGTTCGTGGCGGTTACTAACAAAACTGTGACCTCCTACACTGTGCATAATACTCTGTTCTCCAACGGAGTTTCAAAAATGTTCAAATGTTTGTACAGTATATGGGACTTAATTACGGAGTCATCAGTCCCTAAACTTACAAACTACTTATGAACTAGGACGGCACAAATATCCATGCCCGAGGGGGGATTCGAACCCCCGACCGTAGTGGCCGTGCAGACCGTGACTGGAGTGCCTTAGTCTCCTCGGCCACCGCGGCCGGCAACAGAGTTTGACATAACACTTTTATTAGATTCAAAGGATTACGACGTAAGGTAGAACTCGAGCTCAAAGAACCCATAGGACTTTAGAACTCCATAAAAGGAAATGTAGGACTTATTTATCATGTCCACTGCTGCCGCATTTGAACGGGACGACACGAAGTACCATTTGGAGGTGCTCATTATTGGACAACACATCTCGTTACCTTCTAGACCCTGTGGAAGCTATTTTATGTCAACATCTGATATTACTCTACACGATATTTTCACGATACTGCAAATAGGAAATGTGATACCACTGACGGTGATTTGCTTACCGAATGGCGACGCTACGTTCTCCACTCGTCACAGCGCTATTCAAGAATATTAGTCTGTATGCAGACACCACGTTCCACCGTTTGCACTACTTCGACTCTATTATCATCCATAACAATTCAAATGCCACATTCAGCTGCGTAAGTACTCACACTTATAAAAAATCAAATGTTTGTAAATCTATCGGACCAAACTGCGTGGTCATCAGTCCGTAGCTTACAAACTATTTAAACCTAGGTAAACTAACCTACGGACAAACACACACACCCATGCCCCAGGGAGGACTCGAACCTCCACGGCGAGCAACCGCGCGCTCCGCAGCGAGACTCACACTTATATTATTCGCATGACACATTACACAACTGATACATAGTCCGCAAGTAATGTTGACTGACACATAGTCCGCAAGTAATGTTGATTATCTCGGGTATTCGCCATCTTAAGAGTGTGTTAGATCAAACCTCTCCCTGAATAACCCCCACTCTGCAGTAAAATAAATTAAAAATATAATGAGTAATTATGGAACTAGGCTGGTAGGGACACTTGATTCAAGGGATTGATTTGAGAATTAAACAGATTGCATAGAGGATTAACACATGAAATGTAGTTTTATTTATAACAAGATTTTTAAAAACAATAATCTCTCAGGGCCGATTTGACTGGGCGTGGACACGACTCACAAGGAAAGTACTTGGGCTCGAACAAACATATCTGTATGAACGTTTGGTTACAGGATCTCTACGTACACCTCAATGTGCTGGTAGGTGTCGTTTTTATGCAAAACTTTGCAATCATGCTCTAGATAGCACTGTAGATGTAATTGTAGACGCCATACGTAATGCACTATAACTTATGTAATAATCGTCGTACATGTTCTCTAGCGTATTGTCATCAAAAGCCGTGATGATAGTTGCAACTTTAACCTTCTTCTCAGAAGACTGTTGGTATTCACTGCCACTGCTTCCATCACCTCTTCCCGCACTTACTGTAGCACTGCCGCTAGCAATGAGTTCTTCGTCATTATCATCACTATTATCAACATTATGTGTTAGTGTTACAACAGTATCTGACTTATGCTCATATTTCTGTACCATAACAGATACGAGAAAGCATTCGAATGATTCATCTTCTACACTAATACTATCTTTACGAAGAATGGTTCTTCGTAACTTCATCTCAACCAATCGCAATACTTTAGCAGGATTGATTATGAACCGCCGCTCCATCTGACGCTTCACCACAAAAATGTCACAAAACGCAACTTCGGAGGCACACTGCACCGTCCCTACTGGCGAACCGACAGGTCAAAGTGCAATGAGGCAAGGCACACGCAGAGGCCTCTAACGGCCGACTGCAGAGTTTTGCAGATGCGGGAGTGTCACTAGTGCAATAAGGGATCTTTACATTATCTCTCGTACGATTTGATATATATGTGTTCGTTCGAGCCCAAGTACTTTCCTTGTCAGATATGGACGGGGAAGGGGGAGGTAAGTTCCTATCTCAGCAACACTGACTTCACGTGGGCGTCAGGCGCTGGATCGGCGCGGTTCGGTGTGGCGGCGCGTTGGAGTGGGCGTCGGTGGTGGTCGCGACGGCATACTCAGCCTGCCCTGCCCTGCTATGAGCTCTGCGGATGTGTGGCGCGGCGCGACCCCGAGCGAAGGCGTCACAGTCGAAGTCCCGCGTCTGCCCAGGCGGGAGCTGCCTGCATGTCTCCTCGCTTCTCCAGTGATGGACCGTGTGTCCTCTTCGGCGGTTTCTCAACAATTCCTCTATACCTCTCCAGCTACAACTTCTTCTCGAATTTTGCGCCCCTTTGGCTCTGTGATTGGTGGGTTGGTTTTGCAATGTCATCCAATAGCCGATCGCCGTTTTTAACGACCATGCCCCTCGGTCCCCGGTGTAAATTTTCTGTGGGCTGAGATGATACTTGCGAACTGGCGTCTTACCCACGTTTCAAGCGTGTCGCTTTCATCTTCTGCTTCCTTCTCAGTTCGGAGAAAAATAAATAAATAAACAGTTCTTTGTGACAGCTGTCTGTGTTAGGCCTGTCTAGTATGGCATTGATCAGGGTCTTTCTCCCTGGCCAGAAACATTGTTTTCGTGGAACCACTTTATCTATACTGCAAGCCAGTCTCTCTTTCCCACTCACGCACGTGTGCAGTGCAGGGGTTTGCTTGTCTTCTTTCCGTCTGTAGAGGTCCACGCTTAATCTGCGATTCCGTCGTTTTTTTAGAAGCCTCTGGAATCAAATTTTCAAATGTTTGTATAGCTTCAAATTCAAATGTTTGTATAGACTATGGGAATGAACTACGGGGTCATCAGTCCCTAAAGTTACAAACTACTTATGAACTACTTACGAACTAGGACGGCACAAATATCCATGCCCGAGGGGGGATTCGAACCCCCGACCGTAGTGGCCGTGCAGACCTTGACTGGAGCGCCTTAGTCCCCTCAGCCACCGCGGCCGGCTGGTATAGCTTATGGGACTCGACTACGGGGCCATCAGTCCCTAAACTTACAAACTACCTATGAACTACTTAATACTAAGGACGTCACAAATATCCATGCCCGAGGGAGGATTCGAACCCCCGACCGTAGTGGCCGAGCAGACCGTGACTGGAGCGCCTCAGTCCCCTCGGCCACCGCGGCCGGCCTTCTGGTATCTGCAGATTATAGCTTTCTCTGCACACACGCTATTGTGTCCATTCTGTTGTAAGGGCCTCTCTTCCCTGCTCCCGCTGTCGCCATTTAGCTGCGCACTCCTAAAGTCAGGCTGGTTTCGCCGTGTACATTATTACGAGAAACCCACGGAAATTGCCAGTCTGCCCCCTGTAGCAGGACAATGCAGGGCGGCGGCCGGAGGTGAAATGAAAGTTGGGGGTGCCTCCTGACCGGACCCGGTGACCGAGGGGACTGAGGCGCTCCAGTCACGGTCTGCACGGCCACTACGGTCGGGGGCCCGAATCTCCCCTCGGGCATGGATATTTGTGCCGTCCTTCGTTGCAAGTAGTTCATAAGTAGTTTGTAAGTTTAGGGACTGATGACCCCGTAGTTAAGTCCCATAGACTCTACAAACATTTGAACATTTTTTTTTTCTTTTTTGTGCCTCCTGCTGGTTTTTGCTCGTTCCCCAGGCTGGCGGGAAGCTGCCGTGGCGTGCGCCATTGCTTCCACCAGCAAAGTCACTGAACGAAATATTACAAGTTATTGGCAACATCATCATCTAGTAGTAGGTCTGTCAATATACAGGATGATTCCGTTTTGATAACCGAGCGAGGTGGCACAATGGTAACGCACTGCACTCGTATTCGGAACGATGGTGGTTCAAATCCGCCTCCCGCCATCCAGATTTAGGTTTTCCGTGATTTCCCTAAATCACTCCAGGCAAATGCCGGGATGGTTCCTTTCAGAGGGCACGGCCGATTTCCTTCCCCCATCCTTACCCAAACATCAGAGTGTGAGCTCCGTCTCTAATGACCACGCTGCCGACGGGACGTTAAACACTAAGATTCCTTCCTTCCTCCGTTTTGATGTTAGAAATTGTTGTGCAAGATAATTGTTGACCTAATCACTTCACTATTTAGTGGTTAATTTTGACACGTACGCTGGGATGTGAGAGCATGGCCGATGAAAAAAATGAGCACAAATACAACAAGAATATTGAAAAGTATATTCTCAAGTTTTTTTTTCTGATTTGTGCATTGATAGTTTTGGTTTGTATCGTGTGGACTCTTCGGTCTAGCATAAAGCACGATACACTTTGAATTATGTGATACTCTATCTTCATACTAATATACTGTACTACTTGCTGAGTCTAAATACTAGCCAGTCTAAAGCTCGCCAGTCGGACTCCGAATGACGACTGCACTGAAGATTGTCAGTGACTTTAAAACAACTCTTTTGGCGCTATACTGACCACTAAAGTGTCTCCAGACGATCCTGTCCTAACCTCCACTGGAGTCGGTGCACAATAGGAGCTTACTTATAGCGAACTCCTCTGAGGCCCTGTGTCAAGACAGGCCGTGCGGTAGTGCCGCTTGGAAACTATGGAAGCGTGGCTTCCTCCTCGCTCGTGATTGTGGATACCGATTACAAAAATGTTCAATTGTTTGTATAGCTTATGGGACTTAACTACGGGGTCATCAGTCCCTAAACTTACAAACTACTTATGAACTATCTAACACTAAGGACGCCACAAATATCCATGCCCGAGGGGGGATTCGAACCCCCGCCCGTAGTGGCCGTGCAGACCGTGACTGGCGCGCCGCAGTCCCCGCGGCCACCGCGGCCGGCAATACCGATTACACTGCTGTAGGTTGGCAGTATCTTGACGGTGTCGGATTCAGGCTTTCGATAGTCGACAAAACCACACAAAATTTTCGAGATCATGGAGAATGGTAAGAGTATCAATTTCAAGTGAGAGTGCATCTGGCTCACAAATGCCAGAGTCAAAACTTGTAAGCGAAAATCTACTCAAGTTCCGCATCAACCTCTCGCAGCTCTCACATTAAGGAGCCAAACTTCCAAACGCTGAACATGAGGTACAGAAATCCCGCTAAAAAGTCACTAATACCTTCCGACAATTACTCTTGTTGATGGACGAGTAACAGTGTGCATAACTTAAATCTAAGTCTACAGTAAAGAGTTGTAATCTTCCCCCAATGTTATTCAAACAGTACATTATGAAGGAAATCAAGGGAAAATTTGGAGAAGATATTAAAGTTCAGAGTGAAAAATAAAAACTTGCGTTCTGCTGATGACACTGTAATTCTGTCGGAGACAGCAAAGGACCTGGAAGAGCAACTGAACGGAATGGACAGTGTGTTGAAAGGAGCGTATAAGAGGAACATTAAAAAGAGAAAAACAAGGGCAATGGAATGTAGTCTAAGACGATGCTAAAGAATAAGATTATCTAACGAAATAATAAATAAGGTAGACGAGTTCTATTACTTGCGCAGTAAAATATCATAATATGATGGTCGCAGTACAGAGGATATAAAATGCAGAATGGCAGTGGGAAGAAAAGCGTTACTGAAAAAGAGGAATCTGTTAACATCAAATATCTATCGAAGTATCAGGAAGTCTTTTCTGAAGGCATTTGTCTAGATTGTTGCCTTCTACAGGAGTGAAACATAGACAATAAATAGTTGACACAGGAAGAGGATAGAGGCTTTTGAAATGTGGTGCTACAGGAAAGTGCTCAAGATTAAGTGGATAGATCGCGCAACTAATGAGAAGATACTGAACAGAGGAATCGTGAATTTAGCCTCGGAGGAAAGTGTGTGAGATTAAAAATCGCAGAAGGAGACCAAGAGACGGATATAGTAAGCGAATTCAAATAAATGTGGGTTGCCGTTCTTATGAGGAGATGAAAAGACTTTCTCAGGATAAAGTAGGGTGGAGAGCTGCATCAGACCAGTCTCCGGATTGAAGACCGCACCATCTACCTGCATCAGTTACACATGTTTCCACATTACAACAGGTATTCGAAATAATTACCTCACTATCAATGCGGTCATGGAATTGTTGCACAAAGTTCTGTCGTACCATTTGTAATACAGACGGCGTTCTTTGAATAGCAACCACATGCTCCGCAGCAAGCCGCCTTAGAGCGCTCGGCCACTCCACCGCGGCTACAAATTTAGAGTAGCCGGCACGGCGTCTGCACCTGAAATCAAAATATTGTCTTAACTCAGCCTAGCCGGCCAACTGACGTCACAGGCTACAGTGTTGTCAACTTGTCGACTCGGACCTCTAATATAAGCCGTCGTGGGGTGGTGCAAGAAGAATCTGGATTTTGTTTTTACTGACGAATCGCGATTCTGCCTTCTGTAATCTGGAGACACCGTGTAAAGGGACTGTTTAACTGTTGTCTTATACATCGCTGTACATATGTTGCACTTGATATTCCATATTCCATATTCGGGTGGTACTGGGTTTCACTGCCGCACTGTATTCGAGACTTCTTCATCGCCCATCGGATTGCAATGCCAGTTCTCCCAATCACTCACCGAACGAAACCGTCTGGTCGATGACTGCACAGCAACTGGACCGGCTAGACCACCCGCTGCTACGCCGAATCAACTATGAAAGCAGCATGGGCTGCTCTACCACAGAAACACGTCCGGAGGCTCATTTATTCAATTACGAGGCGTGTAGCGGCGGTTTTATCCAGCACTAATGGCAACGTTCAATACTGATTTTATCATCTTCATCACTCCACAAGGGGCTACATTTTCAGTCCTATGATCTTTGAACAAGGTGTTATCTTCCAAATTAATTTTGTTGTGGCCTATCGTGTCCTTCTTGGTGCTGAATTTTATGTGATCAGCACTGTATGTTCCCTAAAACGTCACGTGCCGACATCGTCACAAGAAGTCACTCAGTTTTGCAGTGAGCAATGGTCGTAATACACTCCGTGACAAAAGAAACGTCGCGCCGCTGAGGAGTTATGCAAAGTCGACACAAACTGATACTCTTACAGATATCGACGTAAAAATCAGAATTGCAAACAACAGCGGTCGGTGGATGAATGGGTGGCACTGCAGCGCATTTTCACCGAGTAGCTGGCAATGACATACTATTTTACCTCTTTTTCAAATTATACAACATATCAAGTGCAACGACGGCCCAATGAGGCATTTAAGCTGCCGTGTGCTGAGAATGTAGTTGATTTATGATATTTCGAGAGTGTTTTCCGTACAGTTATATGACACATTTATAAAACACAAAGATGAACATCCTGGGACTTTTGCCTCGCCCGCGAAAGGCAAAGGTCCCAGGTTCGATTCCCGGTTCCGGCACTCGATTTTAATCTTCCAGGAAGTTTCATATCAGCGCACACTCCGCTGCAGAGTGAAAGTTTCATTCTGGAAACATCCCTTAGGCTGTGGCTAAGCCATGTCTCTACCATATCCTTTCTTCCAGGAGTGCTAGTCTTGCAAGGTTCGCAGGAGAGCTTCTGTGAAGTTTGGAAAGTAGGAGGCGAGGTACTGCCGGAAGTAAAGTTGTGTGGTGGGATCGTGAGTCATGTCGGGATAACTCAGTCGATAGAGCGCTTGCCCGCGAAAGGCAAAGGTCCCAGGTCCGAGTCCCGGTTCCGGCACACAGTTTTAATCTGCCAGGAAGTTTCATATCAGCGCACACTCCGCTGCAGAGTGAAAGGTTCATTCTATACAGATGAACAGTTTGCTTACCTTAACATTTTTGTTGGCCAAGCGTTGCCCTTCCCTGTACTTCTTCACAATGAATATGCCTTGCAACTTTTAGTCATCCGAGCTGACAAGAGAAGTGTTCACAAGAATGGACGAATATGTGACTGGTTTGACGAAGACAGACGCCCTAATGCACCTCATCGGCCGCGGCGGATTAGCCGTGCGCACAAAATTTAAAAAAATAATAAAAAAATCTTGAAATATTGTCATGTATGGACAACATTTACTAAACTGACACGTTCAACATCATTATATATAAATATATATATGATCAGTGGAACAAGTATTAAAATACTAATCTAATCTAAACTGGGGCGCGCGGCCTATCGCCGTCGGGGGTTCGAGTCCCTCCTCGGGCATGGGTGTTTGTGTTGTCCTTAGATTAGTTTACGTTAGTTTAAGTAATTTGTAAGCTTCGGACTAATGACCACGCAGTTGAGTCCGATAGATTTACAACATCTGAACATCATTTTTGAGCAACTCAACAGGTGCATCGAACAACCTGACGTCTGTCACATAGATGTCTCGTACTAGTCAACATCTCCGCTAGTTTCGTAGCTTTACTAGTATCATCATGAATAGGCGGCTCCAGTTGGATATGGCATACACTATCCGTCCAAAATATTCCGAAACAGATACCCATTCTAAATTCTTAAATCATGGTAGGTGACCAGAATTTATCAACAAGGACCTACCATAAAATGACAAATTACAGAAACTTACAAGAAGGGTCAATGCTTTGACGATCTAACCGACCTTCAAGCTAATGTGATGCGTGAGTTGCATAACATCCCAGAGAAGGACTTTTCTGTCAGTTTCACATGGTTGTTTGAATGTTCTGTGGGCTGTACTCAAGTGCTGGGAGATCGTACAGAACACCCGAAGCACTAAAACCAACACACCATTTTTCTCTGCTTTTTATTATTCCAGTCCTTGAAACTTTTTGGACTGACGGAGTATCTGAAGAAATGTGTGGACTCTGTTCCTCACTGAATCAAGATATTATCACTGCTAGGGGCTGAGGTGTAAACGGGATGTCTTCCGGAAGTGACTAATTTTTATTCCAGTGTTCTTATTTATACCCTAAAGTGTCCCTGTAACACTCCGTTTTAATACACCAAACATTACTTTCTAGTTCTCCTTGCTAGGAACTGTTGTATCTAATCCCAGGACTATTCATATATCCCTCTAATTCGTATTTTGTTCGTTACACAACAGTGCTGAACCGTATCGAAAGTCTCCCGTAAGTGATGTAACACGACATCAACTTGGTCGCCTGAATCTACTGACTTCTGTGTACATAGGACGAATAGTCAACTAGAGTCCATACGATAGTTATTGAAATAAATATTGAATACATCAGAGGAAATTTTCGGTCTCCAACACGACTGAAGTACGCCAGCATAAAATAATCCAAAATCCTACAGAGATTTATGCACTGCAGGACTTTTGACTGAGTAGGCCTATCGTTCTCTTCACAGATAGATCTCGTTTTAACCTGACCTGTTACGGCAGAAGTATACTGATTTGCCGAAACTCGAGAACCCGTTATCATCTGTCAAATGTCGAGGTGAAGATACCCTTCTGATGGAGATAATATGTATATGAGGCATTTAAATGCATGTATATACGTTTCTATACAAATGGTAACCTAATTGCGCATGTACACAGAGATGAAGTATAATCTGGTGCAAGTCATTATGTTGGATGGTACAATAGGTGATTAATTCAACTGCCCACCACTTTAATATTGTCTTTTATATTACCTCGTTAAGAGAAAATTTGAGACTATGGCGGTAAATTCTTACTTCAAGACTGATATACATTATCATCATACATTATGGTACGTCCTGCACAATATATACTAGTCTAGGCTACACTATGCTGTACTTTGCTGTACTACGCCAACGTTACCCATGTTTTAAATTTGTTCACAAATTCTCTGGCATTATATTTTCCCATTTTACTTCTACCTTGTCACTTTTGTAAACATTTGCTACAGTTCATGCATTTTAACATATAAAGTTCTGAGGTATTGGTAGCGTAAGGTTTTGATTTAAAGAGAATTTTAGTTGACCTGTCGGTTTCACTATGTCCTAGATTTGCTATTTCCATCCGGATTAATTTTGTTTCTAAATAGTGTAATATTGCCAATTTTTCTAAAGAATAAGGTTTGGAGTAACATTTTTAGTAGTTTTACAGAGATTATAACTGTATAAATCGGCTAACTGGCATTTCTTCAACCGCCTGCAACTCGTCTGTGATCGTCTATTACTGATTAACCTAAAAGGAATACTGAGAACACACAGAGTCTTGATCTGCAATGGTAGAGATACTATTATCATCAGTATATTCCGAAACAACTACGTTATTTGTCAGTACTTTCTGTTATCGACACAAAACTTTCATCTCTTGTGCGTGAAGCACTTGTTGATAACTCAAAAGAAGTGAAATGGAAAAATTCCTTGGTGAGCTCACCGTCAGTGGCGATGCTCTTGTGGGTCCCAGCCGAGTCAAAGCGTCCATTGTGTTCCAGAAGAGAAGAGAGAAGAGTCTCTTCCTGCCACGCCGTACACAATGGATTCCTTTTGTGGCGGGAACTGCACCCGAAGGCTATAAACGTTTCTCCTTGCGGTGCGACGTGAGAAAGAGGTGTCCTCCTCTGAGATTTTACGACTGTGCAGTAACTCTTTCTAAGCGTGATTCTCTTCCTTGCGTTGTGTTTATTCTACACAGCAACAGAAAAATCGTATTCCAAGCTCGAAAAAGAATGTCCACGTCGTTACTTGGTGAACCACTTCGGCAATAAGGAGGTACATCGGCTTCTACGTTTCAACATTTTAGTACTCACACTAAAGTGTAGCTTCATACGAAATAAAATTACGAATGGTAACTGATTCAATGCCCTCTCGTTACATACTTGATAGAACTGCGTAAGTTTCGGATCAGACTTTTCTTTAGGAAAAAGACTACACATTACCAATATTCCCGTCCAGCTGAAACAGAAGTTCGGAAATGTATCGTATTGTCGTATTGGTGTTGATAATTATGTTACTCAGTTACCGTTTAGGGGAGAGTCTTATAATTTGTACCACGTTTTAAATTGTATCACCAACTTATCTAACAGACCATCTGCATCCCGATGCTGTAAAGTTGGGAAGGAAGGAACCTTGGAGTTTAACGTCCTGTCGACATTGTATATGGGGATAATGTTTATGTGGTTGTATCTAGCTGTTGTACGTGACCAGTTTGAAAAATCGCTCACAATGTTAGGGTAATGTGGTTAGCTTTTGTATTATAGAGAAATAAGCAGTAATTTGTATAACTAATTTTCTGCGCTCTTACAGATATGTATAGTTTATTTATAATTCATAAACCATACAGCTGCATTTATTCAGTGATAATATAATGTAGAAATATTTAAAAACGCTCCAGCTTCTCTGTATGAAAAGTAAGTTTAAAAAGAATGGTTACGACTTATGAACTGTAGCACCGAATTTCTTATATACTGCGTTAGTGCATTTTAAAATAGTGTTCAGTATACATTTCTTAATCACTGATTTGATCTAATAACTGGTTTAACAATTGTATTATTGTGTGTGTTACAACCCAGTAGCTGCGCGTCGTATTAGGTGTTTCAGTAAATACCAGACACGTTACGCAAATTATAAATGTAGGTATATATTTGAACAATCATTCTCCATCTTACTCTCGGATGAGCAGATTTTACAGCATTTTCAAAGTATATTTAAAGTTTGAAAAACATTGAAGTCGGTCAGATAGCACGCATGCATGCCAAAGTACTAGCCAGTATTCCAAGGTTTAATTTCTTTTCTGAACCGCTGTGGATGCTCCTGCGATAGGAGCTTGCATTTCCGCTGGCAAAGGCACCACAGAAGGAACGAAGGAAGAGACGTGTTAACGCCCCATCGATAATGCGGTCGTTAGAGACGGAGTTCCCGCTCGGAGTCTTTAGGTAAGGATGGGGAAGGAAATCGGCCGTGCCCTTTCAAAGGAATCATCCTGGCATTTTCCCGTGGTGATTTAGGAAAATCAGGGAAAACCTATATCTGGATGACCGGAGATGGATTTGAACCACCGTCCTCTCAAATTCGAGTTCCGTGTGCTACCACTGTGCCAGCTCGCTCGGTGTTACAATACATGTAATTAAAAGTGTTGCTCATCGAAAATGATGACTGCCAGTGGTACAGTTTATAAGACCTGCTTATAAAGTGTACCATTTGGCACTGTACCATCTGCTGTGTTACATGTTTTACAATGCGGAAAGTTTACTTGAACAGCTTTACGCGTATGTGAGAAAGAATCGGCATTAGTATTAAATTTCGACAGTATTTATTAGACTTCAATAAAATATCAAAAATCGCTGAAACTTGCAAAATTTATGAGGCTTTACCTTAGTCATTGTCTCAACCACTTAGATTATCTTCCAGATAATGAACCGAGTGTTTCTGCAGAAAAGTCCACATAAAAGAATGTATTTTCATTACGCAAATTAGACTTTTAGATAGATGCAATTGCATGAATGACATCAAACCAGTATTTTCTTGAAGCAACAAACAGTGTAATAAGAGCTGCTGACCTCGAATCAAAGACATACTGGACATTTTCCTAGGATAATTATCTCCTTGTCTGCTCCGATAATATTCTATAATTTATGGCACTGATAACTAAAAGACACTGAGCGTGAAGTTGCTGGTTACCCATAACACATATGTTACTGCTTCCAATGATACGAGGAGGAGTAGGAAAATAAGTTTCCCCTGTCGACTGTGGACAGAGTTGTGTACGACAGGAAAAAAAAATAGAATGAGAGATTAAATATAAGAAACATCTTTATTTTTCTACATAATTTCCTAGTACATTGAGACAAGTGTCACACCGCTTTATAAGTTTCAAAAAGCCGTCCAGGAAAAAATCAGGCAGCGTTGAACGGCTATGGGCGAAAGACGACCAAGCAGGTGCACGCACAAGTGCAAGACACCGATAACCATTGGGTAGATGTCGACCACGAATATGGCAATAACGTTGTTTCGGATTGCGACGGGGGATGAAACGTGGGTCCGCCATTATACGCCCGAATCGAAGGCCGCATCCATGGAGTGGCAACTTCAGACATCACCTGTCCGAAAGAAGTTCAAAAGCACTCCGTCTGCAGGTAAAGTGCTACTCACCGTTTTCTGGGACGCAATGCTTCTTCCGTATGCAGCACCCTGATTTTTTTCCTGGAAGACTTTTGGAAGCTTATAAAGCGGCATGACAAATGTCTCACTGTACTTGGAAATTATGTAGAAAAATTAAGATATGTCTTATATTTAATGTCTCATTCCATTTTTTTCTTTCACATGTAAATCTGACCACAAAAGAAAGCAAACGAAAAGCTGAAGTCTTAATTTAACCTTTAAGAAACCTTTAACGCAGGAGGAGCGCACAAATGTACTATCATTTGGTCAAAGTAATAATTCCGAATTGGAGGACGTAGTAATAGGTATTTCCGGTGTAGAGAAGCAGCTGAGAGAGCTAAATACGAAAAAGTCTGCTGGTGCGGATGGAATACCAGTTCGGTTTTACAAACAGTATTCTGCGGCATTGGCCCCCTACTTAGCTTGCATTTATCGCGAATTTTTAATTCAGCGCAAAGTTCCTAGTGATTGGAAAAAAGCGCAGGCGACTCCCGTTTATAAGAAAGGAAAGAGAACTGACCCACACAATTACAGGCCAATATCGTTGACTTCAGTTTCATGTAGAATTTTGGAGCATATTCTCAGTTCGAATATAGTAAATTTCCTTGAAACGGAAAATCTTCTTTCTGTGAATCAACACGGGTTTAGGAAACATCGTTCATGTGAAACTCAGCTTGCCCTTTTCACACATGACATCTTGCGAGCCATGGATGAAGGGCAACAGGCGGATTGTGTTTTTCTCGACTTCGAAAAGACGTTCGACGAGGTGCCACCCTACAGACTGCTAACGAAGATACGAGTTTATGGAATAGATTCACAGATTTGTGACTGGCTGGAAGAGTTCCTAAATAATAGGACGCAGTACGTTGTACTCGACGGCGAGTGTTCATCAGAGACGAGTGTATCGTCAGGCGTGCCACAGGGGAGTGTGATAGGACCGCTATTATTTTCTATCTACATAAATGATCTGATTGACAGAGTAACTTGTAATTTGCGGCTGTTTGCTGATGATGCTGTGGTGTATGGGAGGGTATCGTCTTTAACTGACTGTAATAGTATACAGGATGACTTAGTCAAAAATTTTAGTTGGTGTGAAGAATGGCAGCTAGCTCTCAATGTAGAAAAATGTAAGGTGGTGCGCATGAGTAGGAAAAACAATCCCATAATGTTCGAATACAGCATTAGCAATGAGCTTCTTGATGCTGCCATGTCGTTCAAATATCTAGGCGTAACATTGCAGAGCGATATGAAATGGAACGAATATGTAAGGATAGTTGTGAGTAAGGCGGACAGCTGACTTCGGTTTATTGGGAGAATTTTTGGAGATGTACTTCACCAGTAAAGGAGACCGCGTATAAAACGCTTGTACGACCACGTCTTGAGTATTGCTCAAGAGTTTGGGACCCGCAGAAAATCAGTTTAAAGGAAGACATAGAGGCAGTTCAGAGGCGAGCAGCTAGGTTTGTTATTGGTAGGTTCGACCAATGCGCGAGTGTCACGGAAATGCTCCGGCAAGTCAATTGGGGATCGCTGGAGGAAAGACGACGTTTTATTCGTGAATTTCTATTGAGGAAATTTAGATGCCTGGAATTTGAAGCCGAGTGTAGTACGATCTTGCTGCCGCCTACTTACATTTTACGTCGTGATCACAAAGACAAGATAATAGAAATTAGGGCTCGTACGGAGGCATATAGGCATTCTTTTCTTCCTCGTGCTACTTGAGAGTGGAATAGGAAAGGAAATGCCTAGTAGTAGTACAGTGTACCCTCCGCCACGCACCGTACGGTGAATTGCGGAGTATGTATGTAGATGTAGACAGGGGAATCGTATTTTCCAATTCCCCATCGTACAAAATGTTCACATGTTTGCCAACCTATTTGATAAAACTGCTATGGTCATCAGCCCCTAGACTTACAAACTACTTAAACTAACTTAAACTGACTTCAGCACAAAAACACACACACACACATACACACACAGGGAGGACTCGAACCCCCGACCAACTGCGCGCTCCGCAGCAAAGCGCCTGAGAGCACTCGGACACTCCACAAACGAGAATGGTGATTGTCACTTTGAAGATACACTGTATGTGATGATGAAATCAGTCGACTCGTACAAATGGCTAGGTGTAACAATTTGTATGGATGTTAAATGTAATAATCGCAATGGCTAAGTCGTAGGTAAGACAAATGGAGTCGTGATCTCCACCCAGTGAATTTGCGCCCAGAAAAGGTAGTGGACGGGGCCACTAATTCCTGGATGTGTAGCGTCTCTGAGTATCGTTCACCATTTGGACCTCGTGCATACCGCTGGAATACGCGCTCTGGCGGCTGGTGACATGAACGCGCGCACGTCGGTAATGGCGGAACGGTGTTCTCTCTTACAAGGGGAACACGAAGTATGGTACCAACGGAATCTGATGTGTCGTAGGTATGTCGTGAGGGAATTCCTCCAGACCATCAAGCTAAAAGGATTTGTTCCAATGGGCCTTGATTTCTAAGAAAATCGAGATCAAATTCGCAGCAAATTACCACGCGTAATCTGTGTACTTATACATACATGGTGATTACCGCTCAGCGAGACAGCGTGGAGTAATCGGCAAGGTGCTAGGCTCCCCTGTAGGAGACCTGGGCTCGATACCTAGCGGCAGAACAATTTTTAAAAATTGTAATTGCTACTTTTTATATTTCAAAAAAATAAGAAAAGAAAGATATAAAGAAAGAAAAACAAAAATAATGAATTATTAACAGCTAATCGCGAAATCGCTTCACGAGAAGACTCGATTCGAATACAGTCATTACTGTTGCATCAGTTCAGCGCACCAGTCTTCATTCCCATGATTAAATATGCTTGGTTCGCGTCGCAATTAATTGACGACCCAACATTGTTTGTGAATGTGAACGAACAGTGTTCTTCAGTATCGCTGATAAAAACATCTTGCGCCTGTAAAGCGATAGCATTTATTAGATGTGCGTGGTGCTACAATTTTATGTGTTTTCGGTGCTTCTATGACAATTATCACCCAGAATTTTGTATAGGTGTTAAAGATAGTGACGATGGCGACAGTGAGTAAATAACACTGCGCAGTAAGTAAAATAATCAGTTGCTACTGTGCTATTTGCTATTATCCTGACTGACTCAAGCTGTAACATAGAATTGGGTATAAAGGCATATAATTATGCACAATAAAAGAAGAGAAATGAATAAAAGTGAAAAATAAATGACCCGAAGGGGACGCTTTTGTTTTTTTTTTCTTGGTTATTTTTTTAATCGTTTGACTTTTCATTATTTTTGTTTTTCCTTCTTTATATCATTTTCTTTGCTTAATTTTATTTATTTATTTTTTTTAAATATAAAAATTAAAATTACAATTTTTAAAAATTGTTCTGCCGCTAGGTATCGAACCCAGGTCTCCTGCATGGGAGCTTAGCACCACGCTGTCTCGCTGAGCGGTAATCGCCATGTATAAGTAGACACGTTACGCGTGGTAATTTTCTGCGAATTTGATCTTGATTTTCTTAGAATTCAAGGCCCATTGGCACAAATCCTTTTAGGTTGATGGTCTGGAGGAATTCCCTCATAACATACCTGCAACCCTTCAAAATCCGTTGGTACCATACTTGGTGTTCCCCTTTTTAGTCCACAGCTTAAGCTCGCCTTGTCAACACCTCTTCCTTTCCTTTTTTGGCTGCATCGTCAGTCCACTTTGTAGGATTGAAACTGACTCCCTTTTTGAACATTATAATGCATCCAAGGAACTTTTATTTAAACTAAACATTATTATTATCTCACTTAGTACGAGCCGCGGCGGAACGGCCGAGCGCATTGAGTCGCTATGCTACGATGCGTGAGGTCGTGCGCCGTCGGGGGTTCGAATCCCCCCTCGGACATGGATGTTTGTGCCGTCTTTAGTATAAGCTAGGTCATAAGTAGTTTGTAAGTTTAGGAACTGATGAACACGTAGTTATGTCCCATAAGCTCTACAAACATTTGAACTTAGTACGAAGTCCGACATTCCTGTTATACTCCCTCTTTTCACCAACTTTCCGCTTCCTTTTTTGAATTCATTAAACGAACCTGCATTTCCTGACACACAACAAGAAAAAGGGGCGAGAGATCTTCGACGTCAGAGAACGCACAAGGTGGACGTTATAAATGAGAGGTGCGGTATATCGGGCAGGTAGGCAAACTGAGTGACGCTAACTAGGGTCCGCGGGTACGCACGTTCGACATATATGGTACTAGTTCAAATTGTTCAAATGTCTGTAAATCTATCGGACCAAACTGCGTGGTCATCAGTCCGTAGCTTACAAACTACTTAAACCTAGGTAAACTAACCTACGGACAAACACACACACACCCATGCCCTAGGGAGGACTCGAACCTCCACGGCGAGTAACCGCGCGCTCCGCAGCGAGGTGCTTTAGACCGCTTTTTTTTTATTTTTTTTTATTTTTTAAGTTTTACGCACTTCTTTTTATTTCTATATATATCAATGAAAGAGAAAATAAAAGAAAGGAAAGGAAAAATATCTCCTTCTTTTGTGAGGATTTTCACTGGAAGTAAAATATCTCTACATGAAGTACAGCATTAATAGCGTCTGACAGTGAACATAAATAAGACCGCCCTCCCGGCGGAACAAACATAAATGCTGACTGCACACCGACCATATGCGGATAGATATTAGCTGAATTTCTGTTCCTCACGCGAGTTCCGGGCACGTCTTCTCGAATAAATTGTTTTCATCCGTTACATAGGTTCATTCTTCCGAGGGATCATTCATACTAAATTATCGTCTCATACCCGGCACACCCAAGCTGTGGGGAGGATCCAGGAAAACACTACCCAGAAAATTGGCATAGTATTGTCGGTGTCTTGAATTATGTAGTAGAGATGTGAAGCGATCTTGGAGGAACGTCCAAAAATCAAGCACACTCTTTTCTCGATCGTGAAACAAATAATATATAGATAGGCCTTTGATCCAGTTCACTGCATTAGTCTTTGTGCGTGGAAAAAAGCTCTCGTCCGGAAATAGAAGTGACTGCGCTTCAATAGTGTGTGGAGCTGTACGACAAAGAAAGGCAAGTATTTTCTTTATGAACAGCCACACCTCTGCAGCAGGTCCACACATCAGCCGATGTTCATCAGTGTCTAACACGTGACACTGAGGGCAGTATGGAGAGTCCGTCATCTTAATTGCATGCAGCCGATGTCGCGTCATGTATTTTCCATTGACAACCAGATACCAGGTAGCACGAGCATCTGTATCGAGGAGGGCATGATGCACAGAACGCCAGACCATGGGCCATCTGATTGTTGGATGTCGCCTCTCCACGAAATTCCGGGTGTGGCCTTTCATCATTATGCGGTACACATCACGTGTCGTTGGAGTCCGTGTATGGGGCAAGTCTTCATGGACGTAACTATATTCTATAAAAAATGTCTTAATATGTGAGAGATGGGTAGAGATATGCGCTACTGCTATGGGCGGCATTAGAGATATAGGAGCAAGTTCGTCGATCAGAATCCCAGATATTCCGGTCTGGCGATGTTTCCACAGCTTAATCATTGTACTGACATAAAGGGCAGACGCTCTGACATGTACATTGACAAGCCCAAGACCTCCGTCTCGAGGGGGGAGAGTTAATGTTTCATAACGGACTTTGAAGATAAGGCCGGCGCTCACGAAGTATCCAAACACAGCCAGCAGTCTTGTTGCCATCGTCTTCGGCATCGGTAGAATCTGGGCCAGGTGCGGTATTCGAGACGCCAGATGGATGTTCACGAAAGCAACTCGTTGTATTAAGTCTAACGACCGTAGTAGATTGCTTCGGACGTTAGCTCGTAGTACCTGAAGAAGGCGTTTGTAGTTGACTGCCGAGGTTCGTCGAATGTCGCGCGTGAAGGTTATCCCCAAACACTTGAGCTTGTCCACTGATTGTAGCGGGGCCACGCTTCCTTCAGGAAGACCCCTGCCAATGTTCATAGCGGCAGACTTGGTCAGATTCATACGGCTGCCCGCAGTAGTTCCGTACTTGGTAATCCATTCTAGTGCTATCCGCACTTCGTCCCCTGATTGAGCCAAGAACAGAAGGTCATCAGCATATGCGCGACAGATAAAGGACCGGTCCCTCATCTTCATTCCAGACAGTCGACATCGCAGTCCATGTAACAATGGCTCAAGCGCAATGGCAAAAAGAATCATCGATAGCGGACAGCCTTGTCGTACAGATCGCGAAATGGTAACAGTGCCTGCCACACGTCCATTGATCAGTACACGTGAGGTGGCGCATCGGAGAAGCCGCAGGACGGTGTGTATAAAGGCGGGAGGAAACGCCATTCTTCGCAGCACTGCTTCAAGAAAGTCATGACTCACCCTATCAAAAGCATGGTCCAGGTCTACGGACACTAAGACACCACGAATGCGGCAAGTCTCGGCCAAGGCTATGATGTCACGATAATCACTTAGTGCTGTCTGGATGTTACTTCTGCCACCAAGGCATGTTTGATCCGTAGATGCAAGACACGCCGGAGTCTGGAAGCGAGGATCCTGGTAAAAATCTTGAAGTCGCAGTTCAGCATGGTTAACGGTCGAAAATGTTCCACTTTTTGTCCCCTGGACTTCTTCGGGACTGGAATGATCAGGCCTTCGACAAAAGCAGGTGGGAGTGGGACGTCAGGTATCGTCAGTTCTTTATACATTTCTATCCAGCGAGGAGCCATGATGTCTTGAAAGGCGCGGTAGAACTCCAGCGGGAGGCCATCTGGGCCTGGGGATTTGTTTGTTGCTCCCCTGCGTAGAGCGTCAGCGAGATCATCAGCAGTAATCGTATCTGTAAGGGTCTGCACAGACTCCCCATCAAGAGTACCAGGCATGGAGTCGAGCACTTCTTCCATTGCTATAGCATCCTGATCTTCTTCTGCATACAACTGTCGATAGTGGCCCACGAAAGCAGTGGCGATGTCATTCTGAGATGTCAGTCGACGACCATCTGGGGTATCAATAGCGTGCACCAGCGCTCTTCTACACCGTTGCTTCTCTCGAATAACGTGATGCATGGAAGGAGGTTCTCCAGCGACTCGATCTTGACATCTCGCACGTATCACTGTTCCCTCAAGACGGCGGCGCATAAGTAAAGTAATCTTCGCCTTAATCCGCTGAATTGCAATCTGTCGTTCAGGAGACGGTGCTTGGCTAGCAAGCTCACGGAGTGCCGTAAAGTAAAATTCCATGGTTCGTCGATGCCAACTCATTTTGTCACGTCCATACTGTACCAACGTGCGACGCAAAGCTGGCTTAGCACACTCGAGCCACCATCGAATCGTTGAAGGGTATGCCGTAAGACGTCTCTGGCAGTTGTTCCACGTCGCTTCTATATGCTGTCTGCACTCGGGATCCTTAAGATGTGCAACGTTTAACTTCCAAGTACCTCGACTTCGCCACACGCCCTGCCGTCGAAGAGAAACTGTACAAATATAGGCGATGTGGTCCGAGAAGGCGGTAGGCCACAGCTCGGCATCAAGTGTTGCCGTTGTGAGTCCGCGGGAGACATAGACTCGGTCCAGACGGCTCGCAGAATGGCTGGTGAAAAAAGTGTATCCAGGTCGATCACCATGCTTATGCTCCCATGTGTCTATCAGGTCCAGTTCTTGAATAAGTAATTTAAGTTTTTGGCACGTGGTAAAATGAGGAATTTGGTCCTTTATGGCGAGCACACAGTTGAAGTCTCCTCCAAGAATAATGTGATCGTATTGACCTGCAAACAGTGGAGCTATCTCTTCTGAGTAGAAGTGCGAGCGTTCCCTTCGTTTGTCCGAGCCGGAGGGAGCATAAACGTTGATGATCCGGACACCATGGAATGTCACAGCAAGGCCCCTGTCCGATGGTAAATAAGTGACGTCTTCAACGACAATACCTTCTCTCAGAAGTACGGCCGTCCCACTACCGTTCGAAGAAGATGGCGTTTGATATGTATCATAACCAGAAATATCTGGAAATGACTCGAGGCGAACTTCTTGTAGAAGGGCAATATCTAGATCTGACGCCCGCATCATGTCACGGAATAACTGAAACTATCTGCGTTTGGATTGTATTAATGTTGATAGATCCAATTCTGTAAGCCTGCCCTTGTGCCATATTTACAGGGATGCTCATTGTAACACGAAGATCAGGTAGCACATTCTCCCCCAAACTCTCATCGATTAGCATACTTTTAGTTTAGTAGCAACATCTGTTGCTACGTCACCTGTGGATGAATTATCTTCAACATCTTCGTGCCATGCTGCGTTGCTTGGACGCTGCTCGTCAGTTGAAGCCCCTGGTGAGTCAACATGCATTGATGTGTCGTCAGTGTACGACTGACGAATGGCTGACTGCTGGTCATCATCTGTAGTAGGAGTTATAGACATACGCCGTGTTGATTCCGCTTCCGACTGGAGTGAGGCAGGAAGTTCCACTTTAGGGTCTTCTGATGGTAGAAGGTCTTGGGATTCATCATTAGATTGTGATCGGCTGATATCAGACGGAGCAAGCCGACGTTTCTTCCTTCTCTGTGGTGACCGTTGTTTTCGCACGTGTACGTCAGTATCAGACGAAGTCTGGGTATTCTGACTGTCTGGCACGAAGGCGGCGGTAGGCACGACCATAGAGGCGGCATCTGTTCCCTCCTTCGGAGACACTTCGTTATCCTTCCTCACGTGACGTTCAGGAGCCGGCACAGGTGTAGCCTCCATCCTGTCCTCGTTGCCCTGAAGTTCTACCGTGTTTGGCACGGTGTCATCAAGTGGTGTCGGCACAGGCTGCTGGCTGGGTTTATTTTGAAGAACCTGTACATATGTCAATGGAAGCGTCGTCGGTGCCGATGGGATCTGTTCATCACCAGGTGGTAACTGCGTTATTCTGCGCTGCATACAGCTGGAACGAACGTGACCTTCTTGGCCACAACCGGAGCACGTCTTCGGCTGGCCATCATAAATTATGATGGCACGGCACCCTCCAATATATAGATAAGATGGCACGTGTTTGGTCAATTCAATGCGTACCTGCCGCACCCCATTGAATACCGGATATGTTGTAAATTGAGCCCATTTCTCGGCCATGTGGCTAATAACGTTCCCATAAGGGCGCAGCGCAGAAACAACCACGTCTGAAGGTACTTCAAACGGAAGTTCAAACACTCTAATTGTTCGTAGTCCAAGACCTGCTTGTTCGATAGTCACTTCACCGATATTTCCATCTGAGTGACGGAATTTGAGTCCATTTCTTGATTTGTTTAGAATCTTCTCACAGACGGCGTCGCTGGTAAGCTTCACATACACTACACTGCTTACTATAGAGAAGTGGATGCCGATAAGATCGTTACAGTCAATCTTCACTTCGTCTCTAAGAAATTGTTCGACTTCAAGTGCCTTCGGTCGTGCATATTCATTCGAAAAACTGATTTTCAATGTTGATTTTCGCCAGGAGTGGGCCATTCTTGTTCTAAGTAAATTACGCAAGCGAAGGCGACTGTGCCACGTAAACACACGCGAGCAGCAGACCCGGCAGCGGGACGTAAACAGTCCGTCCGCACCGCTGCACTGCCTGACGCAGACTGACCGCTCGGCTACTCCACCGCGGCTATGGTACTAGTCGTACTGTATATGGCACGAAACAATTTCAGTGTTATTAGTGCACGCATATGTCGTTTCTAGAGAGCAACAGTACTTAACGATTAAAACTTTAAAAAGTCTATTTTATTAATATATGCAGAAATGTGGTTTAGAACAACTTACACAGAGACATTGCCCAAGTGGGAGCACAAAATAAGTGGCCGGTAAATGCTGAAATTTGTTAAACCTACGACTGGATTAAGCATTCAAGAACCACTTGACCCCAATAACAAGGTAGAAGGTGCAAGAAAATTTCAGTTCAAGAGTGAATTTGTAGACGAGGAAAAAGTTGATAAGACTAGCAAACATTCAGAACATATTAAGGAGAAGATTCTTTATGAAACGAAAAGACTTAAATGAAACATATCTTGTAGATAATTGTCATGCAGAAGAAGACAGTTTACTAAATAAAGAAAGAGCATATTAAGAAGAATCCAATCAAAATAAGAGTTACATTAATTTTCTTTTCTGATTACTCTCAGTGATCTTTGTCTATTTCTGGAAATCTAGAAGTTAAATTATTGAAATAATAAGTGAAACACTTCCTATCGGGACTTGTAAATTAAATGCTTATGTGAGGATGGTAATTGGTGAGGATAACCTAAGTCCGGATTGGGTACCTAACTACCTACCTAAGCCACTGCGTAAACGTCAGTTTGAACGAGAGAAAAATATTGGATGTGTAGGTAAACAAAAAGGAAATCCGTACAGATCTATGTGAGCTCGAAATTGAAAGTGGCAAATATGGCCAAATCATTCAATGATATTTGAACAGTTCATGAGTCTCATACTTACATCATTACTGCATGTCTTTATTAAGTGAATGACAATTAAGAGAAAGCAAGTTTACATAACAAAGATATGTTTATTTTTCAGCTCAGAATATGTTCATTCATTGTCATTACAACCTAGCCAAAACCAATATTGCGTTTTGTGTTTCATGTCGCTTCCACGGTTATGATCATTAGAGATTTAGATTTCGCTCTTATTTGTGGTTACTGGAGAGGGAAGAAGCTACCATGACCTCTTTGGAGAACGTATGAAGCGTTTTCTTAAACAACTAAATCCAAATTCAGTAGACTGCTAACCTGAGGCCTGGGCCGTATGCGACCCGCGGCCCTATTCCTTCTGACCTGCGGCTTATTTCTAAGGAATGAAAGTCTTCTATACCTCAATAAATAATTACGTTGGCATGCGCTCAGTTCAAGCGAGCGAGCATTTAAAGTGAGCGCTTCACTCTGCGATCTGCGAATAACATTGTGAATCTTCCCGTGCAACGCTCCCCTCTCCAGTACCGAAGAAACAACGAAACGCAGGTGAAAATATACTGCCCGCGCTCTGTCTGTGCTCGTTGACTGTGTGTTGAAAGTGCTGAAACAAGTATTTTAAATTTTTCATTCTTACAACTTCAGGCCGAACGAATACTATTTTCTTCGTTTGTGTGGCCATGATGTCCGTAGCTACTTTTGTAATTACGATTGATAGTGTTTGTCCGTAAAATGTGATTTTTCTCACCAGACGCGTTTCATATTAATGACAAAATATTTTCACTGGTCTGTAATCATAAAAGTCTACAGTTTTTTTTTTTTTTTTTTTTTTTTTTTTTTTTTTTTTTTTTTTTGTCATTGCAGGACCGTCAGCTTTGCTGACTTGCCGTGTAGGTCTGTATAGAGGTTTTTGCTGTTTTGTCACTTTTTATTCTCGTTCGAGGTCATGGTCACCCTCAACCAGCATTTGGTTTTGGGGGCTTGGACTATGTCCTGTTGTTGTTGAGTTTTTGGTTGTCCTCTCACTTCTGTGACTGTTGGTGACTTTTGTTCCTGCTTTTGTAGCTGTGGACTCTCCTCTTTTGCTGGCTATCTATTGTTTTGCTTTCTAGTATTCCTAATTTCTTTGGTTCAAGCTCTCTGACTAACAGTTTGGATGGGGGGAGTCATGTGGGTGCTTCTACTAGGCTTCTGGGCACCTTGTAACGATGCCACAGTCTGGGCTTGACTGTTCCTACGTCTTCCAGTTGCCTGGTGTTCTGTCGGATGTTGTCGAGTTTTTCGTACTTTTTTGTGGCGAAACGTTTTATGGTATCAGTCAGCTTATCTATCTCCACCTCCCCATGCAATATGTCGGTGCTTGTCCAGGGTGGTACGTCTAGGATCCAGCGGAGTGCCCTATTTTAAACGATTTGGAGTTGGTTAAAGTTGGTCTTACTTGCCGTTCCCCAAGATGTGCAGCCGTGAGTGAGTGCTGGTAGGATTGTGGTTTTGAGCAATGTACGTTTGAACATTTCTCTGCTCATGAAAAATGGGATGAGCGCTTTTGTCATTTGAAGTCCTTTGGTTTTCTTTTCACGGATGTGGTGGGAATAGGTCAGCTTCTTATCGAGTGTTATTCCTAGATATTTTACCTCGTTCCTCCATGGTAGCTCCTGTGCATTTAACGTGAGGCGGTCGTTTAGTATGGGCCTTTTGTAAGTGAAGATTATTGCAGCTGTTTTGTCGGCGTTTAGTAATAGTTTGTTCCTTTTACACCATAGTTATATTTCGTTTAGTTGGGTTTGCAATCTTCTGATTAATGTGGGGAAATGTCTGCCGCTTGTGAAAAAGGCTGTGTCGTCAGCGAATTTATGCTATTTTTACATGGGGTGTTAGTGGTATGTCATTGGCGTAAATATTGAACAAGGTGGGAGATAGCACAGATCCTTGGGGAATGCCTGCTTCAATTTGTCTTTTGGTTGATCTTTTCCCTTCCACTTGGACCATAAAGTAGCGATCGGCTAGATAACTGTCCAATAGGTGGGTGTACGTGTCAAGGATTGACGTGTTATTTACGAGTTTGTGGACTAAGTTGTGCCACACTTTATCGTATGCTTTTTCCAAGTCTAGGAAGACCGCTGCCGTAGAGTTGGATGTGTTGAAGTTTTTGATGACATGTTCTGTGAGGCGTAGAACTTGTAGTTCTTTCTTCTGGAAGCCGAATTGCTCCGGTCTAATGGTGCGGTCTTCCTGTAGTGGGATTTCGATACGTTTTAGTATAACTTTCTCTAATATCTTCCCCATTGTGTGGAGGAGGCTTATTGGCCTGTGGTTGCCTGGCAATTTAGGGTCTTTTCCCTGCTTGGGGATAGTTATCACCTTTGCCGTTTTCCACGGTTCGGGAAAGTATTGGGTTAGCAGGCATCCATTTATGATCCTGGTGAGCAGTACTAGGGCTTTCCTCGGCATAGCTTGCAGCAGGTAGGTCGGTATTTTGTCTAGCCCTGGAGCTAGTCTCCCTTTTCTGTTTCTTATTATCCTCTTTACCTCGGGTGGAGTTGTTAGTGTTGGTTGTGTGGTGGGCGGGGTGTTTCTGAAGTGGTGGGCTGCTTGGTTTATTTCTTCTGCTTCTGCCTGTTCCTGTGCAGTTAGGTCGTATTGTGGGAGCGTATTTTGTACTTCGAAAGTGTCCGCAAAGAGCTCTGCTTTTGCTAGGGCCTCGTAAGCCATCCCTTGTTCACTTCCGATCGCTCTTTTTGGTTGCAGTTGGTTCCGAATGTTTTTGATTAGTTTCCATTCGTCCTGTGTGGTAAGTTCGAAATCGTTTAGTCTATCCTCCCACGTTACTGCTCGCCATTCCACGAGCCTCTTTGAGAGTTCCCGAGAGAGTTCATTCATTTGTTGTCGTTCTCTTGGGTCTCTAGTTTGTTGCTACCTCTTCCTGTGATTGTTTTTCTGGTGTCTTAGTTCTCTTAGGAGTGGGGGGAGTTCGTGGTGGTAACGATTGTTGAAGACAGTGACGGTGGATGCTTGTTTCTCTGCTTTTTGATTTTGGTTGTGAGGTCCTGGATGGCTAGATGTATTGTCTCTGTTATTGTTAATTGTGAGTGTGGGTTCCACGGATTCTGTTAGAGTACGCTGTAATTGTTGCCAGTTTATTTGATGTTTTTTTATTTGGTGGGCAATTCGCTGTGGGCGTGATTCTTGTGACCAAGGCTATTACTGGATTGTGGTCGGAAGTGAGGTCGTTTATTGAGTTCAGTGAAATTTCGCTGTTTATGTTTTTGAGTATGAAGACGTCGTTTATGTCTGGGTGGTGTGCCGGATTTCTAGGGATGTACGTTGGGTCGTCTGGACCGTGCATTGTGATGTTGTGAGTGTCTTCTAACCGTAACAGTTTGTTTCCTTTCGGATTGGTGACCCCAGAATTCCACACCGGGCGTTTTGCGTTGATATCGCCGCCTAATATTGCTTTGGGATGTTGGTGAAACAGGGCTTCGATATCTTCATGTAGTTGCTGGTTTGGTGGAAGGTATGCTGCGGTGATGGTCGTGGGTCCGTCTTGTGTGTTAATTTTAATTTGTGTGGCTTCCATTGACAGGAGTGGTGAGTTCACTAACGTTTCATGTGTTATGGAGCGTCTAATGAAGATGGCAGTGCCTCCACCCTGTCTGTTTGGTCTGTCGTTCCTGATGCTAATCATGTTCCTTAGTTTGAAGTTGTCTCAAGTGTGTTTCGCCTACTAGGAGGATATCTATTTCGTGTTCTTGTATGAAGGTCTGTATTTCAATCTTTTTGTTTTTCATGCCTTCTGCATTCCATGCGCAGAACACCAGGTTTCTTCTCGCGTTTCTGGGCATCGCCATCTTAATTGCCCAGCAGGTTTAGAACTCCTTCCAGTAGGATGATACCTTTCGATACTTTGTCGCTTGCATATCTTAGTTTTCTGCTGTGTTTAGGACCGTGGAAACGAATTTTTCCTTTTGGAAGAGTTGGAATGTGGCTAGGATTTCTTTAAGTGCTGATCCTAGTGTGTCTCTTGGGAGTTGTCTATTGTTTTGAGCTGTGTCTGGTGAGCTTTCTGCGTGGTTTTGGCTTGTGCTGTTTCGCCTTGATCTGGAGCCGCTTACGATTTCCGCATAGGAGGCTTGGCTTTCCCCGTGCGGGAGGTTGTCTGTTGGACTGTCTTTGGTGGTTTTTGCCGTTCCTGTGGTTTCGGTGGCTGGACCGTTTTGTTTGGTACTTTGCTTTGTTCTGTTTCGGTTTGGGTTGCCCAAGTAGTTAGAGCTGTTTGGGTTCGAGATCCTCTTTGGTTGTGTGTTTGGTAGTTGTATAGTCTTCTTTTTCGTAAAGCTTCCTGGAAGTCAGGACATCCTTTGAAGGTACCCACGTGTTCCCCTTTGCACCGGGCGCATTTTGGTTTGGCTTCTGGTTTGCGGGGGCAATCTTGTGTCCTATGGTAACCTGCACATTTGATGCACCTCGTTGGCATTCGGCAGTAATTCGCCGTGTGGTTAAGTCTTAGGCAACGAGTGCAAATGGTAGGTTCGTCCTTGCTTTCGTATGCCTCTATCGTGGCTCTTGTGTGGAGGATGCTCCTCTCATGGTATATGTTTGTTTTCTTATCTCTTGGTAGTGTGATAACCCATATGGGGATTGGTATCAACTGGTTGGAGTCGTTGTCTCGGCGTTTGTATTGGTGCACCTGGATCGGTTTATATCCCTTCCTTTCGAGGTATGCTTTTATTTCTGCAGGCTCGACTTCGGTTGAGCACTTCCCTGCTGTTCGAGGAGTTCCCTATTCGGTCCGCGCCCTCTCTGGTCACCTCCAGCGGCGGTCGTGGCCTCCTGGTGTTCCATTCACGGTCCGCTCCTGGTCGGGCGTTTCTTATTTGGTCCGCACCCACAAGTCGCGCTTTCCTATCACTCTAGGTGTTCGCTATTCCGTCTGCGCCTGCTCTGTCCGTCTCCAGTGGAGGTCGCAGCGTCATGGTGTTCCCTGTTCGGACCATGCCCATGAGTCATGCTAGCCTGGCGCTGTGTGTGTTCATTGTTCCGTCCGGGTCTGGTCAGTCCGCCTCCAGCGGTAGTCGTGGCTCCCAGGTGTTCCATTTGCAGTCTGCACCTGCCAATAGCTGGTCCCTGAGGCTCGTTGTTAGAGTTAGAAACTTTATTCTGGTGTTTCTTAGGCAGTTCCGTGGCTGGATTCCATCCAGTGCTCAGTTGGTATCATGCTTCTTGGTTAATCTTTTTTTTTTTTTTTTTTTTTTTTTTTTGTGCCAGCTCGATCCCTATCGATTAAGTGATGACACTATCCCGAAATCTGGGGGGAGGGGGGGTCTGGACCATGTTCTTGTTTTCTCATAATCCATGGAATGTTCCAACACCAGGCAGCGTTCGGCTGTGGCTGATTTAGTGGCCGGCTCTAGCCTGGTGTGTCGCTGGTCTTTCTTACATCTTATGTCCACTGTTCTAGTGGTTTGAGCGATGTAGGACATACCACATTCACAAGGAATATTGTAAATGCCCTGTTTACTTTATCCCAAGTCATATTTGACTGTTCCAAGTAGAACCCTGATTTTGTTAGGTGGGCAGAAAACACTCAATATCATGTTTCCTTAGTATTCTTCCTTTTCCTTTTCCGATGTGTCCATATGTCTGGTGGGATGCATTGCTCTACGGATATCCCTGGCTGTAAATCCGTTGTCAAAGAACACTTGTTGCAGATGTTCCGTTTGTCTTGGCTTGATGCATGAGTGTTCTGAGCACCCCAGTCTTCTGTGCTGGGTGGTGGCAGCTGTTGGCCTGTAGATATGTCTGTTTGTGTTGGTTTTCTGTACACACTATGGCCAAAGGTGCCATCTGAAAGGTAAGCTGACCCCTTTCTTCTAGCTCCATGGTGAATTTAATACTCTGAAGTCTTCAGTGCAGGTGGTCCAGGAAATACACCAGTTTTTTTGCGACCATGGGGCCAAATGACAAATGTGTCAACGCATCTGAAGAACCTTTCTGGCTGGCGAGTAGCAGTTTTAAGAGCCTTTTCCTTGAACTTCTTCATAAACAGGTTGGCGACTACCTGTGACAAGGTTACCCATCGCCACACTTTGTCTGTTTGCGGAATTTACCTCCACATAGAAAGTAGGTCGATGTCAAAATATGTTTAAATAGATCAAGCACAGCTCCATCAAACTTTTCACTGATTAAATAGAGTGTGTACTTCAGTGGCACTCTGGTAAACAGGGATACCACATCGAAACTGACCATTAAATCTGTTTCTGTAAAACGCAGATTTTTAAGATGTTCCACAAAGTCTGACGAGTTGCGGATATGGTGGGTTTTGTGTCCCAACTTCGTCGCCGCTTTTGTGTCCCAGCCTCGTCGTAGGTGTCGGTGGCCGAGTGGAATGAGACCGACACGCTGGTGCAGGTACGGAGGGGAGCAGCCAGAAACTATAAACACTCGAGTAAATTAGAAAGAGATATATTGCACAGAATGTAACAATACTTAACTTTTACATAGTACTGCAGAATGTTGATACATAGTTGTTAGAGGCCTGCCTAGTGCCTGTACGATAGCAAAGTCTTCAATGGTGCCTATCTGATTACGAAGGTCCTAACTCGTTGCTATCTCAGTCCGAAGTGCGAAGTGACCGATGTCTTTCCGTGGTGGCCACGAGCGGGGTTCCAGCAGAGGGCGCTCGTGGCTGTCGTCGGAAGAACGCCGCGCCGTGCATGCATGGCGGCACGCGGCGAAAGTAGGTGGCGCGCACTTTGTACTTGTGCGACACCACACCCCTCCCCCCCAAACCGCCGCGCCGTCGTGGCGTAGGGCTGAGGGCCACGGCGACGGCACTGGGAGGAGGGCCTGGGCGGGGGCGTTACAGGTGGGACGGGCGTCGTAGCTGAGGCTGGGATCGAGACGCCGTCCGCGCCCCGGCATCCGCCTTGCGATCCTCCAGGGAACCCACCGAAACCTGGGGAAGGGCGCACCCCCCCCCCCCCCCCCCGCCCAGAGGGAGCAGGTCATCTTCTTCTGAGGTGCGTGGCCCAGGCGGCGGCGGCACGCACGGTCCCGGAGTCCCTCTCGGTGACGCTGTCATCTGCGGCGGCGACAGCGGCGGAGTCGCGTCAATCTCCATCGGGACGATCGCTAGTCCGGGGACGTTGGGCCCGGCGACAAACGATGTGGATGTGCTCCCTGGCGGTGAACTGGGTCTGGAATCAAGAAACCGGAGACAGGATCGCGCGGCCTGTGCAGGCGCAATTGGTTTGCGTGGCGCCGCAGCTCCGACCCTGTGGAAGAACGTACAACATACATATTGCTACCGAGCACGCGCTGAATGGTGCCCGGCAGCCATGTCTTCTTGTTTCCAGCAAACACCCTGTACAGCACCGGCGTAGAAACCTGAAAACGCGTAGCGCCATACGAACCGACTCGGTGCGTGGGAGGCTGCAGCAGGTGAAGGAGAGTGCGGTGACGGCGGCCGTGTAGCAGCTCGGCAGGAGACGGGCCGTCACGTGGCATGCACCGATACGTAGACAGGAAAATTTGAAGAGCTTGCTGCCTGGAGTGCTGACCTTTCATCTTCTCCATGTGAGACTTGAATGTTCGAACGAAACGTTCTGCTTCACCATTGGACTGAGGGTGAAAAGGTGCGGTGGTTATATGCTGAATGCCATTCACACGACAAAACTGTTGAAATTCCGATTGAACAAACTGTGGTCCATTGTCACTGACGAGAGTTTCAGGCAAGCCTTCGATGCAAAACACTGATGTTAAGGCACTGATTGTACTAGACGCCGTCGTTGAGTTCTTGGCAATCACAAAAGGAAACTTGCTGAAAGCGTCTACAACAATTAACCAGCGCGTATTCCAGAAAGGTCCGGCAAAGTCAATGTGTAAACGTTGCCATGGTCCCTTGGGGCGTGGCCAGTCTGAAAAACGTTGCGGAGGAGCCGCCTGATGCTCCGCACAAACAGTACACTGTGACGTCATGTTCTCTATCTGAGCGTCCATACCAACCCAGGTACAATGACGTCTGGCCAGTTGCTTTGTCCTAACAATACCCCAATGTCCTTGATGCAGGAGGCGTAACACTTCTCGTTGCAGGGAACGAGGAACAATCACTCTTGCTTGGTCGTTGTCGGTATGCAACAACAGTACACCCTGACTTAAAGAAAATGCATGACGTTGTGCAAAATAACGTCGAACCAGAGGCCGATCAATGTCTTTGGCTCTGGCAGGCCACCCTGAGCGAACAAAACGTGCTGTTTCCTGTGCAACCCGACGAGAGTTCAAAGGAAAGTCTGCGACAGCGGAAGCATCTCTGGAGTCTATCTGACAACATGCCATTTCTGAAGAATCAAATGATACATCCTGGCCAACCGGAAGTCGGGAAAGTGTGTCCGCGTTGGCATGTTTAGTGGTAGGTCGGTACAAAATCTCATACTGATAATTGGACAATATCAAGGACCATCTCTGAAGCTTTTGTGCCGTTCGTGGCGGAATTGGCTTTGTGGGTGAGAACAACGACGTGAGAGGCTTGTGGTCTGTCAACAAATAGAATTTTCTGCCATAGAGATAATGATTAAACTTTGTGACGCCGTAAATGATTGCTAAGGCCTCCTTTTCTATCTGACTGTAATTCTGTTGCGTCGGCGTCAGTAGCTTGGATGCAAAGGCAATAGGACGATCATGACATCCAATACGATGTGACAGAACTGCACCCACACCGTACGCCGAGGCGTCAACTGCTAGCACTACAGGCTTCTGTGGGTCAAAGGGAATCAAACATGCATCACTGAGTAGTGCAGACTTTAGTTTGTCAAAGGCAACCTGACAATCTTTGGACCATACAAAAGGAACATTCTTCCTACGTAAGTGATGCAGTGGAGCTGCAATCTGAGAGGCATTGGGAATAAATCTGAAATAATAGTTAAGCTTTCCCATCACTGCTTGCAATTCATGCACATTCTTAGGAGGAGGCAAGTCTTTGATTGCTCGAAGATGTGACTGTAAGGGATGAATTCCTTGGGCATTAATCACATGACCTAGGTACTCTATTTCAGTTTGAAAAAACGAACACTTTGCTTTATTACAACGTAGACCTGCTGCAGTCAACACTTTGAAAAGGCACTCCAGGTTTGCTAAATGTTCTTCAACTGTACGTCCGGATACCACAATGTCATCTAAATAGTTCGAGCAACACGGTACAGAAACTGTCAGCTGTTCCAAAAAGCGCTGAAAAATAGCAGGGGCGGAAGAACTGCCAAAGGGTAGGTGTCGAAATTGAAAAAGGCCCATGTGAGTATTAATGACGAAAAATTTTTTTGATTCGTCATCAAGCGGAATCTGTAAGTATGCCTCTGCTAAATCAATCTTGGAAAAGAAGGGAGACTGTCCTAATTTGTCCATAAGTTACTCAGGTCTGGGCAGAGGGTAAGTGTCTACAATTGTTTGACTGTTCACTGTTGATTTAAAGTCCGCACAGAGACGAAGATTTCCTGACGGCTTGGGTATAATTACTATAGGCGAGGCCCACTGACTCGCAGAAACAGGAGAAATCACCCCACTATCTTGCCAACGTTTAAGTTCTTTGGCAACTGTATCACGCAAGGCGATAGGCACTGGTCTAGCTTTACGAAATTTTGGAACTGCAGATTCTTTTAAAGTTACATGTGCCACGAAGTCTTTTGCACAACCTAGTTCCGGCGAAAACAAGTCACTATATTTGTCACACAATGCATTGATTTTATCCTGAGGCACTATTGACGAAATTTGAAGCACATCTCTGAATTGATAAACCAAACAAGTCAAAAGCATCTAGTCCAAAAATGTTCTGTGTCGATTTGGCCTGAAGAACAACAAAAGCAACTGTTTTTGTTACACCTTGAAAAGAGGAGGGCAGGCTACATGTTCCTAGCACGGGAATATTTTCACCTGTATAAGCTGTTAACACTTGCTGTGACGGCGACAATTTTGGCGAACCCAGAAGTTCATATGTGTCTTTATTTATTAATGTAACAGCGGAACCAGTATCGAGCTGAAATTGCACAGTCTTATTGTCAATGGAAAGATTCACAAAAAGTTTTTGCTTGCGGCGCTCGACAGGTGCGCGAATGTGGGCAACGTCTGCTACGGTTTGTTTACTGCGCTTGCGCGGGCCGCGTAGTGAAGGAAGCGGCGCAGACTCGGCACGCAGCGGATTAACAACACTGTCACTAGATGACACTACCGCCGGATCGGCGTCCGCGTAAGCATGCGAAGCTACTCCAGATTTACAAACTACTGCACTACACTTTTGAGTAGCTACTTGATGTCTACTGTCACTAGCTACACAGTACTAGGCACTATTACAAGGAGCAGTTGCAGAAGGCACTATTTTCACTACAGGAATGCACTGTCCATAGTCATTTTGCTTGTCCCGAACCCTTTTCCGTTGCACTGTTTTACGCGCTCGTCGGCGCTTGCTACGTGGTGCACTATATAGATTTGCCATAGGCGCAGAACTACTTTCTTGCAATTGAGATCCAAGGAAAGCAGTGTTCAATTCCACAGCCCGTATAACATGTACAGAATGAACTGTTCTCGCACTCTGCGAAGCAATGTTCCGAAAGGCACCGTTCTTGCAATTTTTATTTTGCATACACACTGTTTGTACGTGTCCTGATTTGCCACATTGGTAACAGGTTGCGTTGCGACTAGGGCAATGAGCACGCTTGTGGCGAAACACACACTGGGGGCAAGATTTACGTACATTTTTCTGAAATGAGCGTTGGCGCCCGTTATTCAAATCACTGTTTCTAACACGACGGGGCGACCTTTGTGTCGCACTTTTACACTGGCTACTGTTCACTGTCTGTTCAGCACGGCCTGTACTATTTAAAGAATCACTAGTGCTATACTGAGAACTACGGCTAGGAAAGCGTCTGTTGCGGCGCACTGAATTTACACTGTGGCTTTGCATTTCTACATCTGCTAAGTCAAAAGTATCATGCGCTTCTATAAGCTGCAGTACACTGTCTAATGAGGGGTCAGACTGTTTCAGAATTGCTGCTCTAATTCTGGGGTCCTGAATATTCTGCGTAATCGCATCCCTCAACATCACGTCACTATACGAAAGTCCACAAGAGCAAGTAAATTTACATTGGCGGGTTAAGCCCTTCAATTCCGTAATCCACTCTTGGTGTGACTGCTGCGGTAATTTTTTAAGTCTGAAAAATCGGTATCGTGCAGCGGCTACAAGAACTTTTCTCTCATAATGAGCATTCAGTGCATCTACAATTTGTTCAAAGTCTACATCACGAGGAGATGCGTGCGGGAATAGTTTTTGCAGTAACACGAAAGTTTTGGGGCCCACCACAGACAATAAAAGATGCTTAACAGTCTGACCTGTAAGTTGATGAGCCGCGACGAGTTCTTGAAACTGCGCCAGATAATCACTCCATTCTTCCTCACGTTCGTTGTATTGGCGAAACGTAGGAAGTGTTGCGGCGGCAGGTGTGGGCTGCTGAAGCGGCGGCTGTTGTTGGTTAGCTGCCTGTGCTGTGAGCTGGGACACCGCCTGGAGGAGTTGCGTTATTTGCGCCGTCTGTAACTGAATAATTTCCATTAAGTTTGGGTTCGGGGTAGTGGCCATGCTGACCGATTAGGCGCCGCGCATACAAGTAAATTATAACAAAACACAAATGCAATATGAAAGAGGACACTCTGCAACAAAAAAGTCCACAAAACACGTAACAAAATATCTTCCCCCAAAATTCTTATAATAAGGGTGGGTGGGCGAGAGCAATTTCTGCGCGCTCCGACTGCTGCTGTCTGGCTGCTGTAAGCGGGCTGGTCCAAGGTTCTATCACTCCTCGTCGCCACTTTTGTGTCCCAACTTCGTCGCCGCTTTTGTGTCCCAGCCTCGTCGTAGGTGTCGGTGGCCGAGTGGAATGAGACCGACACGCTGGTGCAGGTACGGAGGGGAGCAGCCAGAAACTATAAACACTCGAGTAAATTAGAAAGAGATATATTGCACAGAATGTAACAATACTTAACTTTTACATAGTACTGCAGAATGTTGATACATAGTTGTTAGAGGCCCTCCTAGTGCCTGTACGATAGCAAAGTCTTCAATGGTGCCTATCTGATTACGAAGGTCCTAACTCGTTGCTATCTCAGTCCGAAGTGCGAAGTGACCGATGTCTTTCCGTGGTGGCCACGAGCGGGGTTCCAGCAGAGGGCGCTCGTGGCTGTCGTCGGAAGAACGCCGCGCCGTGCATGCATGGCGGCGCGCGGCGAAAGTAGGTGGCGCGCACTTTGTACTTGTGCGACACCACAGTGGGCACACTTTCCCAAATATGGTGCTAAAAGTTTCTTAAGAGATGTTGCAGTAGGGTAGATAGTTGCTCCAATATTGCTCACAATAGGTCATAGTGGTACACCCTCTGTAGATTTCAGGTAGACCATCGAGTCTGGGTGGAACTGATGCCTTGGATTTCAGCTGTTCGATGACTTTCTCAGGCCACACAGTTTCCTTCTGCAGAGCCTTGGTTCTTCTGTACACTGTCAGTTGGACACTGCTCTAGTGGTTTGTAAGCCACATCCTCCAGAAGTCAACGAATCTTCATGTCCTGGTTTTCTGCAGTATGACTGGAGTTCCCTTTGTCTGCCAGTAACACTACTGTGCTATCGTCTTCTTGCAATATCCTGAGGGCCATCCTCTCGTCTCTCGAGATGTTAGTCTTAAGCGGCCTAGCTTTGGTTAGTGCTCTGCACATATCTCTTCAAATCTCTTCTGCTGTACTTGAAGCCAGCGTGTTGACAACTTGTTTCACAGAACTGATGAAGCTGGCCACAGGTAGATCTCTAGGTGTGACAGAAAAATTGAGGCCCTTGACAACTACCTTCATGGTAGCTTCACCCAGTATTCTGTCACTCAAATTTACAACCTTGCGAGTGTCATGATTTTGTTGCACTCTGCTGTTCAAGCGCTCAAATTTCGCTAGTTGTTGGGCTATAGCATTGTGCTTAATGCATTCAGCTAGTGACCAATATACACCATCTATTCTGTCCCATTTTCCTTTTGATAGGTGCCGGCCACAGTAGCCGAGGGGACTGAGGCACGCCAGTCACGGTCTGCACGGCCACTACGGTCGGGGGTTCGAATCCCCCCTCGGGCTGGATATTTGTGCCGTCCTTAGTATTAGCTAGTTCATAAGTAGTTTGTAAGTTTAGGGACTGATGACCCCGTAGTTAAGTCACATAAGCTCTACAAACATTTGATTTTTTGTGATAGGTTGGCGCCAGGTACAGATGTAGATGTAACAGCTCCCGAGAATGGAACACCAGGAGGCCACGACCGCCGCTGGTGACCAGAGTGGGCGCAAACGGAATATAAAACAGAAATGCAGGGAAGTGCGACTCAAGGGCATGGACCGAAAAGGAAATACCAGGCATTGGTCAGGCATAAGTATGCAACCCAGTCAGCCAGTCTCAGGGAACACCTGAAGAAGACGCCGAGTAACAACGTCGAAATATCGTGTTTGGCAGAATACCCGATTTCAACGAGATGTCAAATCATGTGCTCTCTGGCGTGCATGCGTTTCGCCCAGTCCCGTCCCACACTGTGGTACTCAGCCAATGTGTAATTCGCTCAAACATTGTGAAACGAACATGGTTGCATGTTTTAGTTCCATATCAATATGATTTACAACTCACGTAAAATAATTTTTTTTTCTTCAAAATTTTGAATCTGTGAGATATATCTACAATCCTATCTATGTTCACAGTTTCTGCGCCAGATAGTACTTGGCCCATAGCATTTCGTAACTCTTACTATATACCGGTAGCTAATCCGGCACCAGTCATAGAGTGATATGTTAGTTATCCTACACCATTCGTTGTCATTGGGTGGGTAAATCCCAGAAGTTTAGGGCCAAAACATTACAGATCGGAGATTACTAGCAAACTCGACCTTGGCATCTGGCGAGGAGGGTGTACGTTGAGAGAAGAGATCTGATAGTGTTTGCATCAACTGAATATTGTCCATATACAATTACAGTCTACATCGTCCACTGTTCGATTTTGGTATCAATTTCTGAACTATAAATATGCTGCTGGAAACAATCCCTATTCAGAACTGGCTTTATTTTAAAAATGTTATAGTCTCTACCAATGGTGACTTGGACATGGAGTACAAATTCATCCAAGTTAACTTTGCTAAAACTTACCGCAGGAACACTTCATAAGCTTCCGCACTAAACGCAATTTCATACATCAGATTTTGATTGAAAAGGGTTAACAAATACTGACACACTTACCATGTCCCAGACCTCGTTTTCCGCACCAGAATCACTAAAATGTTCAAATGTTTGTATAGCTTATGGGACTTAACTATGGGGTCATCAGACCCTAAACTTACAAACTACTTATGAACTAACTAAGACTAAGGACGGCACAAATATCCATGCCCGAGGGGAGATTCGAACCCCCGACCGTAATGGCCGTGCAGACCGTGACTGGAGCGCCTCTGTCCCCTGGGCCACCGCGGCCGGCCCAGAATCACTGACTGCACCTGTTTCATAAGATACGAACAAAATATATAGACCCTTGATTGTAACACAAAATCACTAACTTAACGTTCAGACTTGGACCTTAGATGTATCCCAAAATATTACGAGAGCAGTTTATTTTACTTTTAGTCTAAAACGTTGAAGACAACGAAAATCATATGTAAATACATCCTGTATTTTAAGTAATAAAAATTATATTCATGGAGGGACAAAATTATACTATCCTTCGTTTGTTTATAAGCTACAGAGATCTACCATGATTAATTATTAACTGATTCTTTTTTCAGTGAGCAGTTTGTTGGGTGAGGTATTTTTTGGCATTTCACCCAGCATATTTCTTAAACTTTAGCACCAAATTTTTACAACTTTTCGGAACACAGATGTGGCATTTTTTTTCAGTTGGTCACATTGTTTACGTCACTACCGTTGCAATACACATTCTGGTTATTGGTTTAACGTTGCATCTTTAAAGGGACTAAACAACCATGGTCAACAGTCATTCTTGTTATTACACTAACATTTATAAAGGGGCTCGAGTTGGTACATATAAATAGTATTCTAAATCAGTTTGTGTAACTTTAAGAAATTTTTCTCGAATGTTAATTGGCAGTTCTCCCTTCTGAATCAGAGGCTCAGACGGTTTTGTGACTATGTATGCTACAGATTCCTTTATGTACGTCTTCCTGTGGTGGGGTTCCGGGTGCCGCTGAATAGCTCAGGCGTCCACTGCACACAGGGAACAGCTACACGGGTAGCGGGGGCTGTGTGGCGTGGACTAAGCTTTTATTTTTTATTGTTTTATTTAGTTTAGAGGGCCTCGGAAATACACACAAAGAGTTTTAGCCTTAAAAGGTATAAGTCACAGATAGGACGAACACAGATCTAAATATCATTGGTCTAACAGTTGTAAATTGTTGCAGCTGTGTGGGGGGAAGTACCAAAGCTCCAAGCGCTAATAGAAAGTACAGAATCTCAATTCATCATAGGTAGCCGAAGCTGGAGTTAACTGTAGCTGTGGCTTACTAATATCGACAGCGACGGAGAGATTTATGCCAAACATGTTAACAAAAGACGGGGCTGACCCGCCGTGGTACACAAAACAGGTTAGATCACTCTTGCAAAGCAAAGAGAAAGAAAATGCTAAATTTAAACAGATGCAAAATTTTTCACTGAAACTCTGAAGTCAGCTCTGACTTCAATGCGAGAAGCTTACAATAGTTACAACGTAATGCTGACACGTATATGATACCGGTAGAGACTCCTAAGAAATTCTGGTCGTATGTAAAGTATACTAGCGGCAAAACACAAGCAATACCTTCATTACACGATAGAAATGGTGATGCTACTGATGACAGTTCTGCTAAAGCAGAATTGATAAACACAGCTTTTCGAAATTTCTTCACCAAAGAAGACTAAGCAATTACTCCAGAATTCCAGGCAAGAACAGCTGCCAGCATGTGCAATTTGGAGTATTAAAGCAACTGAAATCACGTAACAAAAGCAAATCTCCCGGTCCAGATTGTATACCAAATAGGTTCCTTTCAGAGTATGCTGCTGCAGTAGCTCCATACAACTGCTCGCTTTGCGAAAGATTCCTACGCAAAGAGTGGAAAATTGCACAGGTCCCTGCAATATTCAAGAAAGGCAATAGGAGTGATTCGCAAAATTACAGGCCTATATCATTGCCGTCATCTTGCAGTGGAATTTTAGAACATATACTTTCCTCAAACATCACGAACTACCTCGAAGAGAACGACCTATTGACCTATAGTCAACACGGATTCAGAAAGTACCGTACTTGTGAAACACAGCTAGGCCTTTACTCACATGAAATTATGAGCGCTATCGAGAAAGTATCTTTAATGGATTCCATATTTCTACATTTCGGAAGGCTTTTGACAGTACCTCGCAAGCGTCTTCTAAACAAATTCTGTGGTTATGGAATAACGCCACAGTTGTGCGATTGGATTCGTGATTTCCTGTCAGAAAAGTCACAGTACGTCGTAACTGACGTAAAGACATTGAGTAAAACAGTGATATCTGGCGTACCCCAGGAAAGTGTTTCGGGCCCCATATTGTACCTTATCTTTATAAAGATTTTGGAAACAATTGACCAGCTCTTATAGACGGGGTTGCTGATGATGCTGTCATCAAAAGATCAAGTGCAACTGCAAAATTGACCGTACATAATAAGTGCGAAGTCAACCGTATGAGCACTATAAGAAATCGGTTTAACTTCATATACAGTATAAGTAAGTCAAATCTGCAGGCCATAAATTGAACTAAATAACTAGGAGTAACAATTACAAATCACTTGAATTGGAGATAACACATGGAAAATATCGTAGTGATGACGAACCGAAGGCTACGTTTCATTGTCAGAACACTTAAAAGATGCAACAGTTCTACTAAAGAAACTGCCTACACTACACTTGTACGTCCTATTTTGGAGTATTGCTGCGCATTGTGGGATCCTCACCAAGTGGGACTGACGGAGGATATAGAGAAAGTTTAGAGAAGTGTACATTGATACCGTAAAACGGGGTGACTTGGGACAGTGGGGTGACTCGGGACATTTTGACAGTGTTTCGTTTTTTATTATGTTGGAAGCAGTGGGAGGCCAGAACTATGTTTTTCTGCTTATTATTGTTTACGTGATTGTGTGCTGATGCCCTCATGTTGATGGGAACAATTTGTTATCAATTTAAGTACTACTTTTAATTGTTTGGAAATTGTCACAATATTAACAAAAAAGTGATGGTGAAATAGGAAGGCCTGCTGGTTGTTATGGATTAATAGTTCAGATATTGTTAATGTTTAAATGAAGACCCCACTTCTATCTTTAATAATAAACACCTATTTTGGACTGAAAATTTCGATTTTTTTTTCAAAATGATAGCAAACGACATGGGACATTGTTGATTGTCAGAAAGCGCATTAAAATTAAATTGCTGGTGTTTCTTATACACATTGGAGTCGTTGTTAGTATTCGTTTATTGTTTTATGGTTAGGTTAAGATGTTCTGAAAACATTCATAGAGGAAATATGGGCCATAAAAGATTCCAAAGTGAGAACTTCATTTATGAGAAAGTCTCAGAAGCAATCAGACATTTATGTTTTTACAAATGAAGAAGACATTCAAGAAGTTTCTATTTCACGAGTTATGTGCAAACTTGTTCCCCCCTTTGTTCGTCGTGGTCTTTACAATTTCCCGTATGAAACTGCAGAATAATGTGAAAAAAAAATTACTGTAATTAAAAACAATATGAAACAATTTTTGTATTTTCACGTGTGAAACACTATTTAAGACAGTAAATATCATAAAAATGTCATTTGATTCTTTTTTAACTTTTCAACATTTGTTTTAATTTTAATATATCATAACTGAAATTATTTCACTTTAAGAGACACTAAAATTGATAACACATATTTAAAATGAAAAAAAAGGGAAAACATTTTCAGTGTCCTCCCCCTCACCTCTTTGGTGAGGTGCATCTAGTTTTGTGGAAAAAATTGTATATGTCCCAAGTCACCCCACATGTCCCAAGTCACCCCAGCCTGCGGGGTGACTTGGGACACCAACAAAACATTAAATTAAAAATAAATGACCAAATTTAATATTTGATACATAAATGTAGTCTCCTGACCCAGACCTAAATTTTGATATACATATTCTTTTCATAAGTTTCATGGGCTCTGAGAAAAAGCTAAGGAAACATAAAAAGTGTCCCGAGTCACCCCGTTTTACGGTATGTAATATTGCGCTCTAACGGAGCTGGTGTAACAGAAATGATGCACAATCTGGGGTGGAAAAGACAGGCGTTATTCGTTATGGAAAGATTTATTTGCGAAGTTTCTTTCATCAACTTTCTCTTCGGAACGCGAACATTTTTTGTTAACACCTACCTACATAGAGAGAGATTATTATCATAAGATAAATCAGATAGAAAAGATTTAAGTGTTTCTTTTCCCGCACGCTATCAGAGAACGCAACAGTAGGGAAGTATGGTTAAAGTGGTTCGATGAACCCTCTGCCATGTACTTCAGCGTGATTTGCAGAGTAATAATGTAGATATACGTGACCCGCTCAGTTAGCCGTGAGGTCTAACGCACAACTTTCCGAGACAGGGACGCATCCCGGCCCTGGTTCGAATCCGCCCGTGGGATTAACGAAGGGGGTCGGAGTGCCAGTCAGCCTTGACGTAGTTTTTAGACGGTTTTCCACATTCCATAGGTGAATACCGAGCTGGTTCCAAGTCCCGCCTCAGTTACACACTTCGAAAACATTTCGTAATACTTTACACTTTCACATCTATAACACTATACGGAGACAGTTGGAAGTACACATTTCCTCCCGGGGAGCATGGGGTGGCGGCAGGAAGGGCATCCGGCATTCAGTGCGAGCTGCAAGCAGTCGATGGTGGGTACGTGAGCGATGTACAGTGGTGCAAAATGGGGTCCCAGGACAGAGCGCTGTGGTACTTCTGCACGAATTCGGCGCACAGTAGACAGCCAATCCACAGCCCGGACATGAAACGTCCGAGGACTCTAAAATATGGATCACATCTCCCCAAAATTCTTCCAATAAACCAAAGTCAACCATCTGCCTTGCCTACTACTGTCCTCATATGCTCCTCCCATTTCATATCGCTGTGCAGCGTTACACCTAGATATTCAAATTGACGCTGTCAAGCAGCACACTACTAATTAATGCTGTATTCAAATATTAAGGTATTGTTTCTCCTACTCATCTATATCACCATAGATTTTTTCTATATTTACAGCTAGTTGACATTCCTCACACCACCTATAAATTTGTTCCATGTCATCCTGCATCCAACCACAATAATTCAATGCCGAAACCTTGTACACCACAGCAAACAGCCGCAGACTGCATCTCACTGTTTTATAGGCAGAAAAAATAGCGGTCCTGTCACACTTCCCTGGGGGCACTGCTGATGGTACCCTAGTTTCTGATGAACACTCGTTATTGAGGACAACATACTTGATTCAATTACGTAAGTAGTCTTCGAGCCACTCCTATTTCGGTACTTATTCCATATGCTCGTAACTTAGCAGTCTGCAGTACACCACCAGGTCAAACGCCTTTCGAAAATCGAGAAGTATGTAGTCTCCCTGTTTCATTTCATCCATAGCATACAAGACGTCATGAGAGAAAAGGGGCAAGCTTATTTTCGCACGATTGGTGCTACCTAAAGCCGTGATGATGCAAGGACAAACTTTTGTCTCAAGGAAATTTACTGTATTAGAACTGAGAACATGTTTGAGAATTGTGCAGCAAACTGACGTTAATTATATTGATTTTCATTTCTGTGGGTCCTTTCTTTCGCCTTTCTTATACGTGGGAATCACCTGTGCCTTTTTCCAGTTACTTGAAACTTTGCGCTGGATCAAAGATTCGCGATAAATGCAAGCTAAGTAAAGGGCCAAACACGCAGAGTACTGTTTGTCAAAACGGATTGGTGCCGGTCAGGACCTGCTAACTTGTTTCCAACTCTGTCAGTTGCTTCTCTACACCAGCTATGCTTATAACTATATTCTATATTTGAGCGTTAGTGCGACCATTAAATGAAAGTTTGTTTGCATACACCTTCTGGGTGAATGATTTCATGAATGTTAAATTTATAACTGTCTTCTATCACCATCCTAGAATGATCAATGAGTGACTGAATAGAAGCCTTTGATCCGCTTACCAATTTTACATAGGACCAAAATATGTATGGGTTTTGAACTAGAGCCTTTGCTAAGGTATGACGGTGGTATTTGTTATATGCTCTGTGCATAAATCTTTTTACAAATGCTAAATCTATACTAATTTTTACCTAAATTGATTTGCTTGACCTTCTTTGAATTCCGAGTGCAACTGCCTTTGCTTTTTCAGCATGTTTTGAACCTTATTATTGAAACATGGTGGGCCTTTCCCATCCTTAATCCACTTTGTTGGCACGTATTTATTCTGTGTTATTTACAATGCAATGGTATTTTGTCCGTAATTTCTCTACATCCACCATACCAGAAGTAAATGATGTCCTTTCAATCCTTAAGTGGGATGTTAACAAGTGCTTATGTGCTCTCTGTAGTACAAACACTCTTCGTGACAGATTTATTAACTTTGGTACCATTGATCACTAGTCCCTGTTTCTACAGAGACATTATTGACAAGGCCTGGCCTGTTTGTAGCTATACTGACTAAAATATTTCCATTGCTTTTTGGCTGGTGATTTAGCTGCTCAAATCAGTGTTCATAAAACGTAATTAACAATAGTTCACAAGACTGCTTGTCTGTGCCTCCTGTAGTGAAACTGTAGATGTCTCAGTCTATACTCGGCAGTTTAAAATCGCCCCCCACTAATAATGCTTGGTCTTGGTACCTTCATGCTACTGAGTGTAAACTACTTTGAATGACTCCATCACTCTGACAACGGAGCCGAGAGGCTGGTAAAGACACCCAACAATCAACTTGCTTGTTATATGCCTCCAAGTACGCTTAGTCATTTAATTTTGACCTCAGTAGAACATAACGGTTGTCGACTGCAATTAACATGCCCCCTCAAATTGTACCCAATCCTTACATTTCACTCTTGGCTAAATATTTTGGAGCTTTCTACATTGAAATTCATCCAACTATGTCCTGAGGATTATTTCACCACAACAAATTTCCTGCAATGCAGTAAATTCAGGAACTTTGTTTACAATACTCTCAAAATTTACTGCTAATATTTTCACAGATGCAGAGTTGTGAAAGCTGCCTGATTTTACTGTCTGCATATCAACTGATGAGTTGATTTAAAAAAAAAAAAAAACTATGTGCACTCCACAAGTACACTTCTACCTAAATAGCTGCTTACTTTGTGAAGTGCACCCTTGATCAACAGAATCCCTACAATTCCCCACCCGATAACACAGGTCCAGAAATCTGCAGCCATGACTGTCACTCTACGAAGCCTTTGGTTGAGACCCTCCACCTGGAACCAAACCGAAGGATCCTGATCCACTCTGGTAACAATTCTGCAAATTGACATCTCTGCTTGCATCTGATGTGCAAGGCCAGCAGTCTCCGATTCTGCCAGCCGCATGTACCATCTGAGGATGTCCTTAGAACCCAAATGAAAGAAGTCATTAGTGCTGACATGAGCAACAACTTTCAGATGACTGTACTCCATATGCTCAATAGCTGCTGTAAAGTCCACCTCCACATCTCAGATGAGGCCCACCAGCAGCAATACCGAGTACCAGCCCTGGACGCAATATGGCTTAGGGGCTCCATAACGCACCTAACATTGGAGATCCCATTCACTATCAGACCACTTCCTCCATGCCCAAATGTGCCTGCTCGGATCCTGCTGAAGACCTTGCCACCCATCCACTCGCAAGATGAATGGGCAATGCCACGCCCACAGTCCCCGCAGCTGCCCTACTCCTCAAGTGATGCAAACATGATACCCACCCCTCACGCTGTGGCCAGGATGAATCAACTGTATCTCATACACAAAGGTGCATTGGCAGGAAAAATCATGGGTGTCCCACATGACATGATGTGCCCCATACCCCATGCTATGAGGTGCCGATGAAGGCTAATAACTGAAAGCTAGAATTCTGTATGTATGAGAAGAGGCAGCCATAGTGCTTCAATCACCACTGTGTGTGTAGCAATATCTCCCCATGACTCCCTCTCCCCACTCACCAGATGGTGAAGTTTATCAGCAGGATGCTAATTCACTTATACTATTCAAAAATTATTTGAATAATTTTGTTTTAGGATTGAAGATAAAACATGTTTGAATCTTATTTATTATCTTACATAGAAAAGAAAAATAGAGTTGCTCACATTATATATTAAAACATGCAAATATCTACAGAAAATACACTTTCCAAGCTTTTGTACTTGGAAACTACTTGACAATTACACTGATTTCAACATTAATATCATGTTCAATACTAATCAAAGATAAACTGGTTAGTTAACTTTGCAATAATGTCAACCTAAGGGTTGTTGGTGTTGGTGTTGGTGTGTGTTTGTGTATGTGTGTGTGTGTGTGTGTGTGTGTGTGTGTGTGTGTGTTTCACTGTGAGCTACTGTGCTGGTAGTTATAGATAAGTTTAAAGTGCAGAAGATGAATTTGTAATTACCGGCATTAAACTGTTTGAAAACAATATTTGGAATGGGGTTGTGCAATAATCTATGATTAATGGTAGAAGTTTTAATCCATTAAACAGATTGCTTTCATCAATATCGGAATTTAAGGCTCTGATACATTTATTTTTTAAACTTGAATACAGCCTCCTTTGTTTTGAATCTATTTTTTCGAATTATGGAAGTTCTGTAGAAATGAGAAATCTGTGTGGATTTCATTTAAAAGTTTTAAATTTTCATGGTATTTTATTATAGTGGTTTGAGCAAATAATATTTAAAAAATACTATGTTTATGGGTCTATTTTGGCTCATCTGCACCCTCATATAATTTTCCCCCCTTGTGACAGGGACAAGTGGGTGCAGCAAATTTTGTCTTGGCATCAACTTCTTCACTCAATTCTTTTGCATTTCTGATTATTTCTCTGAATGTGGATTCTGTATGAATTGCAAGTAATTACTTTTCAGCTTAAGATTATTTTTCCCACTCCTGAAAGAATGGTTAATTGTCATTCAAAATGTTCGAATGTTTGTACAGCTTATGGGACTTAACTATGGGGTCATCAGTCCCTAAACTTACAAACTACTTATGAACTAGCTAATACTAAGGATGGCACAAATATCCATACCCAAGTTGGGATTCGAACCCCTGACCATAGTAGTCGTGCAGACCGTGACTGGTGCGCAGCAGTCTGCTCGGCCACCGAGGCCGGTGTTCATTTTTGTAAAGTTTTTTTGACATTATTAATATTGGACAGTATGACATACTATATACCTATTGAGCAGATTAAACAACTTTAATTTTGCTGTTAAAGACGTTGTCATGTTTCTACTTTCAGTGTCTCTGTTGTGATCATAATAAATTAATGCACCAAACATCTTTTCTTAGCTGAAACAAAGTGCTTTCAATGCTTAGAGTTTGCTCTCCTGTTGGGTAGTGAATAATGGCTGTAAAGTAGATACTTCACATTGAAGTATTCACTAACATGCTGTGGACAAAGCAAAAAAGATTTCTGTAACTATTAAAAAAGTGAACTTGTAGCAGTGTCATTCACTACTAAACTGAGATGGTGTACCACAATTTGCCTCTCATGTTCACACCTTCATCATATACTTTCCTTCCCATATCTTGCAAATCGTTATTACATGTTGATAAGAAATTTAACAAATGTGGTTAACCTCTGGTAAGTAGTAACTGTGATAGCAAAAAATCCCAAAAATATTCCTCTACTTCAGCTTTCTTTGAAGAGGAATTAAGAGTAACAAATATAACCACTTTTGAAATCTGTTCATCTGCTATGTCAGATGGGCACTCTACAATAACAGAAAAATATTTTGATTTTTTAAAGTTGCAAATAATGGTGTTTTTAATTCTTCCCCCAATAAATAAATTTCATTCTGGCTTTTATGGCCGAGGTAATATGTAACGTGGGACTCAGCTTTTTGAATGCAAGCCATGTGATTGTCTAAACATGACAAGAATTAGAAACGCATTCAATTAACTGTCTGGAAAAGTTCTGCTGACTTCCCTCTTACTGCTACATGTTGTCATGCTAAAATGTAAATATGATGAATTGTTTTCTGTTACAGCTATCTATTTTTTCTTAAGTTCAGTTTCAGATTGAGTCATTGAGTCTATTCCTTTCTTTTAAGACATAGATTTTTCAATCCAGGTGTTTTTGTCAAAATTGGGGGCTCTGTTCAATACAGAATATAAGTGCTTCTAGCATTTAATATTATATATAGAGGGCCCAAATAAGTATGTGAATCATAGGTATTTTGAAGGCAGAGAGTACAAATTAATAGTTAGCTGAGTGATAGACTGATAGAGCAATAGAGCAGGTGCCCAAGGTGTTGGGCACCCCTTGCACCCACGGTAGAGCCACCTCTGTAAAAGTGTCTTATGTGTAGTGAGTTGTAAACTATCCGCATTATATTGTTGAATTCCAACCTGTTCTTATGCTGGATATATGCACCTGACTAATTTTTCTCTGGACCTATTCAATTTGAACCACTACTACCAAAAAAAGTTTAAAATATTGGCTACTGTTTGAATATCTACTATGCTTCAATTACTATAGACTTGGATTGTAAGTTAACTGTAAACACTGAAATTTTCCTGTCTTGTTATTTGAATTGTCATTTTCAGATAAATAAATTTACCATAGTTTTAGCTTTTTTAATCAATTTCTTTAAGCTGGTATATTATAACTTTTAGTGCTCCCTATCATGAGGTTTATTAGAATTTCTGAGTGAAGCATAAAACATTCTCTTGAGTCCTTTAGTGTGCCATTGTCGCTTACAAACTGACCAAGATGGCACAGTGGTAACACACTAAACTGGCATTCAGGAGGATGTCAGTTCCAACCCACCTTCAAGCATTCTGATTTAGGTTTTCCATCATTTTCCTAGATCACTAGATGCAAATGCCCGGATGCCCCCTTTCGAAGGGTACAGCTGATTTCCTTCCTCGTCCATGATAAAGCTATCGGCATGTCTACTCCATCTTTACTGACCATTATGTTGACAGAACATTAAACCTTTATCTTCCTTCCTTCCTTCCTTCTTCCTGAAATAATTTGTGTTGGTATTTCTTTAAATTATCTTAGAAAATACAGCTTCAAAACTGATAACAAATTCTTTCAGAAATAGGTTGAATGTGTCACAGACCTTCTTAGCCAGATATACCACCTCAAGTTTGGTAACAACTACTGTATGAAATATGTAATTAGAACCATATAATTATATAATAATGTGGTGTCAGGGTTAATAGTATGACACTATTGCCACCTCAATCACAGATATGGCTGACTAAGCATCTCAGTTGGCAATAGCAGTTCCTAGATTCCCATCACAGGCTACACGTACCAAAATCCCCAACCTGATTGGCTGCTCAATAATTAAATAATTGGCACATGTGGCCTGTGAGAGGAAAATTGCATCGCTTCATCACAAAGTATCCTGTGCCACAGTGTTCTACAGTGCCTAAAGACAGATCACTACAGACTGAGAAGACATTGCTTGTTTACTTGCCAACACATAATTAATGCTGACTGTCATTCAGTGTCTGGAACTTCAAGTCTGTTATACTCCATCACCCACAGAGGAGTGTTTACTTGTTTTAATAAATATTACTTTCATTAAACTGGATGCAATACTCAAGTACTACCACTCCATTATTAAACCTATGCTAGTGAAACACTGTTCAAGATGAACACCAAATCAACAACAGTCAAACTACAGAAAGCAGACAGGAGACTCCTTAGAATAATAATAAACAAAAAATACGAAGTAGAGGGACAGTGGCAAATATTACCTAACAAAGTTGTATACCAAGAAACTGAGTCAGTAATTGACACAATGCAGAAAAGGAGAGTTGCTTTCTTCTGCCACATTTCCAAGACTACCAGAAACAAGGCTACCGAAACAACTGTTCACCTACTTTTGGAAAAGTAAGACCAAAAACAACTGGTTCAAAGAAGTTCAATATGATTTAGATGAGTTAGGCTTGACAATGCAACAAATTGAAGGCAGAGAAGAGAAGAAGCTCCTGAAACTCAGTGACACAAGATTTAAATTAAAGACATTTACATGCAAAAAATTCACCATAACTGATGAAGAAAGGGCAGCCAGGAGGAAAACCAAATCTACAACTAGAATTAAGACTTAAATGTTTATTGATTAATTAAAAGTGCTACAATGTGGGTGTGAAATATGTAAATAAATAAATAAACTGGAAGGATCATTTCTGTTGAAGTGTAACTATGCTACATGACCAGCATTGCCACTGTGGAGTAGCCAAGTGGTCTAAGGCGCCTTGCTGCCGAGCGCACGGTTGCTCCCCATCAGGGGTTAGAGTCCTCCCTTGGCCATGGGCCTATGTGTTGTCCTTAGGTTAGTTTACCTTAGTTTAAGTAGTTTGTAAGCTATGGACTGATAACCACACAGTTTGGTACGATAGATATACAAACATTTGAACATTTTTGGACCAGCATCCCCTCACTATACTGGCACAGTCAGAGCACTTTTGCTGCAGTGTGGAGCTATTTTCAACAGAAACCTTGCATTTTGTGCCTTTCCTTAAAAATTTACAAGTAGAATTGTATTTAAGTTTTGAAAGTGTTCATGAGGGCTAATAGAAATTCAACTTTTTTTTTCTCTGTCACAATAGGCGACAGAGGTTTTGGCTGAACTAATCACAACCAATGCAAGATCAAATGCTCAGCCACTGCCATAAGCCTCTACAGTATTTTTTTACGCACAGACATAAGAATTGAAAGGACTTTGTAAAACAATTGCAGCAGTATTTTATGGTTTACAAATTTCAACTAGAGGCATGCCATGCCTTTTTCCCCTTTCCGTAAATGCAGTGTGTTCTTTTGGATATGTCTGAAAGAACAGATGCAACTTTTACTTCTATAATTTAAAAAAAAATCCATCTTGGTGGGCAATATGAAATATTTATTTTAAAAATTTACATATTGATTTCATTCCTATGATGGATCATCATCAGTACTGTAAAATCAAGTTCGTTGAGTCAGACATTAAAAGAACATAAAAGATATATATATGTGTGTGTTTTTTTAATGTGACTCAGGAATTTTATTTTACTGCACTGATGATGATCCATCATGAGAATGAAATTGATATGTAAATTCAGAAAAAAATACAAGCTGGACAGGCACAGTCCCCATTATGAAGTCAAATTGTAATTCACCTAGTCACAGTTTAACGCCTATTTCAGTGTGTATGCACATGAGAACGGAACTCCCAATAGGAGTACAGGGCCACATGTGAGTCGTGTAGTATTATGGTTGATGTAGGACATATTGAAGTTAGGATAGGGCAGGGCAGGGCAGGTTACATGCTTACGTAGTCCTTGCAAATGTTTTAAGCCCATTTAATTGCCTTAAAATTCTGTTCTCAGACCCAGACATACAGTCAGTTATGATGATTTGATTTTCACATTGACAGAATATTATGAGGCCTAAGTTCCTGTAGCTGTTGCTAGATTGAAGTTCTTTAACTTTTGAAAGAAACCATGCCAATCATACAAAGAGTGGCTGATGGTACATCAATGTCCAGAATTGTTTGACAGTGACAAGAACTCCAAGAAACTTTTCTCTGACATTTCTAGACTGGGAATTAAATTAAAATTAGAGACAGGTTTGTCACTTTGATAAATTTCAATACTTACAAATTAGTGTAAAGAATACGTTTCTGTCATTCAAACAGACATGTTACTGCATATGATGGATCAAAGTTACATGTCATGAGAATTTACACTCTGCATGCTACTTACAAACATGCAGTGATGTCTATGCCATTATACTGTTCTTTGTGCACCAACTAATCAAAACATTTTTGGACTAAATACCTTTCATCTATATGGATTTTAAATTCAAGCCACAATGCTTCAAATTGCTTCAAATACATCAGTCAGCTAGTGTTAACGCCTTATGACAATAATTTAGAGATACATTTGATGATCCTCTTGCATGCATCAAAGATAACGCAACCCATGTCACTTTGCACACTGATACACAGCTGAACTTTCAATGATCACATGATATTCCTCATTCACTTCATTACAAGGTGGTAGTGGTGTTATGTCACTTAGAAAACATCAAAGTACAACAGCCTACTATGGCAAGTTTGTGGGTTTCACCTCTCGGCACTGTGCCAAATCCATAGTGATATGTGTATTTTTGTTGACTTTAAATCCACTGTGAATGCACAGACCATTGTTGATACATTTCTATAATTTTGACCAGATGATCTGATTGGCCAACTTCAAGGTAGAAACGATTTTCTAAAATTGATTGGAAGGATGCATATCTTCCAATACTTTTTGATGAATAGACCCAACAGTTCTGTTCTTTCAATGGAACCAGACATTTAGGTACGGCTCTTTTTTCCACCTCAGAGCAATGGTGAAGCTGAACATTCCTTTTGAACATTCAAATATCACAGAAAATGCTCTTATTTTATTCCTTAGATCTTATTGTTCAATGCCTTTTTACACCAAGTCTCCAGCATCCATGGACATCCTCATGCAACAATTTTAACATTGGTGCATCTTCGAATGGTGCAATTTCCACAGCAGATTTCTGTGCCTGACCATGTATACTAATGTCACAGCTAAGGACTAGGAATAATTCTTTCAATGCATGGGATAGTCCTTTACTACACTGAAAGTTCCTCTGGTTGTGTCTTCCATCAACATCAATATCAGATACACCCACACAAGTACGATTATGGTGATTCTGCTGCATGCAGGCAGTCTCTACCTACCTGATTCATCAGAATTCTCAGTCAATATATGGGCTGCAGGGCATCCTCTCTCCAGCACTGTGACATTTTTTACATCCTGCCCTGTCACCACAGTGCAACGACCTCTACTCACCATTTTGCAACCTTCATCTACGGCGCCATCATTCCAGCAATCTGCCAACATGGATGTGGTCCCACTGTCACTAGATTACCCAGACCTATTTCACCTTCTCTTCTTTGCCTCATTCACCATAGTCACCTGTTACCTCCTCCACGGATGTCTTGTCTTCTGGCATCCATGACTGCCCTGCCTTGGATGTGCACGTTGCACATGGTTTTAGTGGATTTTCCCGTTGTGGTGCACCCAGGTACCCTTAGTATGTTGCCAGTCTCATCTTTTCCAAAGGTCAGGGCTCATACTTGGCAGGGTTTGGTCACAGTTCAACACTGGTGCACTGATTTGAAGAGGAGTATAGTGATGAAGTTAGTGCAACCAGCGATCGTACATCGATTAACGTCACAGTCGTGCCCACAGGAGCATTATGGTTAGCAAAAACAATTCATGGATTCCCATCATAGGCCATGCACATTATGATTACATGTGTGTATTGAGATTGGCTAATCTATAGTTAAGTAGCCAGCAGATACAGGCTGTGAGAGAGAGAGAGAGTACCTCACTTTCTTAAAGTGGGTTGTCACTTTGTTACAGTGTTCTGCAGTTCCTCAGATTACTACATATTTTAAGAACACAATGCTTGCTCGTTCTGACAGAGTTATCAGAGACTGTCAAGAGAACTTTGAAGTATCACTCATTATCTGTAACTTCCTCAGACTGCAATTACTGTATTACTCTTCATATATCAGTATTTACTTTTTTTTAAATAACTGTGACTTGTTCAAAGTGGAGGAGCCCATTCTGGTTGAGTGTACATAAGCAGCATTACCAACATGCCCACAACAAACAATATATAGCTAAAATCATTCCATTTCATCAAAACACATGCAACTGATATGTTTATTATGTTATACTGCAAGCAGGTCCACCACTAGGAACTGCTGCTGACCCAAAGCAATTTCAGGATAGCTTACATGAGCAGTGAGAGAGACAGTTGTGCACACCTATGTTGGTCACATTTCATGCATATTTTACTGCCACTACCCAAGCTAGCACCAGACGCACATGTAACACAGGCAGAGGGTAAGAAAGTGTCACGTTGAAAACGGCAAGTGGTCTGGAATTCAAAGGCCGGTCATTAACAGAGCACAACTCTTTACATTTAGAACAGGCTTATTGCTAACACAAGCACACACTCAGAACATAATGACTGGAGTACTCTGCTATTTATACATAGAAAGAATTTTCTGTAACTTACAAGTACATCAAACAAACACATAGGACATTCTAGAAATAGTAAATATAAAGAAATAAATTTTTCTCTGCCACTGGTGGGATTTCAACTGGGGATCACCAGCACAGCAATCTGCGATTCTAACCACTGCACCACACACCCTGTTGGTAGAAATGTGGCAATATGGACTTTATTGTAATGGACTGTTTTACTAAGTTCAAAGATTTGCTAAATGTGCATTAAAGTATGTGAAGGTGCAAGGTAGTATATAATAATGTAACATAAACCTATGACTACATGTGTTATGAAAGAGCTAATGCACAAGTCATTTTCTCTGTGTTTATTGTGAATCATTCCTCTTCGGAAAAATATTTATAAAAAGTAAAGAAAGTTTTACTTACTAGGCAAAATAGAAAGGCACCGGTTCATTACACACACACACACACACACACACACACACACACACACACAAGCTTTCGCAACCTTAGGTTGCTTCTTCAGAAAGAGCAGGGAATTAGAAGGAAAAGGAAAGGATGAGGGTTTTAAGGGAGTGGGTAAGGAGTCATTCCAATCCTGGGAGAGGAAAGATTTACCTTGGAGGTAAAAGAATAGATAAACACACCCACCTACACATATATAGGCAGACAGATGCTAAATGCAAAGAAGTTGGACAGAGATGTCAGCCGAGGCAGAGGCTCTGTCCAGAGATTGGAGGCAAAGATGTTGTAGAATGGTGGGCGGGAATTTAAAACTAACTTGAGACCAGGTGGACAACGGGAAGAGAGAATATGTTGAAGGGCAAACACTGTCTGAGCCTTCTATGTGGGAATGACCAGCAACAGACTGTCCATTCACATGAATGGACAGAGACTGACAGACAGTGGTTGTTGGTAATGAGGATCAGGCTGTGGCTAAGCATGCCTTGGTGCATGGCCAGCACATCCTGACACAGTGTTACACCATCCGAATTATATGGATACTTCCCGCTGACACCAACATTTCAGAACTCCGGAGATGGGAACTTGCCCTTCAACATATTCTCTCTCCCTGTTGCCCACCTGGTCTCAATCTCCGCTAAATTCTCTGGACAGAGCCTCTACCTTCACTGGCATCTCTGTCCAACTTCTTTGCCTTTTACAAATGTCTGCCTTGGTGTGTTAGTGTGTATATTTGTGTAGGTGTGTGTGTTTGTTTACCTTTCCTGCCCCCCCCCCCCCCCAAGGTAAGTCATTCCACTCCTGAGATTGGAATGACTCCTCAATCACTCCCTTAAAACCCACAGCCTTCCCTTTTCCCCCTTCTTCCTTCCTCTTTTCCTGATGAAGCAACAAACAGTTGCGAAAGCTTGAATCTTTGTGTTTGTCTATGTGTATGGTTTTATTTGTGTATCTGTCAATGAGCCTGTACTTTGGTAAGTTAAATCACCTCTCTCTCTCTCTCTCTCTCTCTCTCTCTCTCTCTCTCTCTCTCTCTCTCTCTCTCTCTCTCTCTCTCTCTCAAGACATTTCCAGCATATATCCCAGCTGTGACTGGCTGGTGAGTAGCAGCATCCTAAATGCTGTTTTTTGCTGTGTTTGTTAGGAAGGGATAAAAGTACTAGTTAGACCAAAACTAGGTATATGCATTTGAGAAGTTTATTTAAATCAATAACTGAGCATGTACTATCTGTAGCTTTACCTGCTTTTGTGGAAATATACTGTGTTTGATGACCAACTTAACAGTGAAATACCTTAACAAAATCACAAAGTATGGTAGGATAGGTAAATCTTTGAAATGCTTATTAATGCTCTGTTTTTTGGCAAAACAAGAGTTTCCCGACTGAAGAAACAATGAAACAGCAAATTCTGCACTTCAGGGAAACTATTTGGTGTTTTTCAAAGTATACTGCATAGTATTATGCTCTTTTATCAGAGCACATAGAAACTTTTAAATTTAAGAGAACTTCTGATCGAACAGAAATTTATCTAATACAAGCCATAGGTTTGACCATTTTATAAGTTACAAAATGGGAAAGAATGGGTGTTCCTTTCATAGCAATCATAACTGACCAGACATAAGATATGGCAAATAAAGCAGTTCTCTATTGTTCTGTGTTGTGTATATGAATGAGAGAAAAGAAAGATTCTTGGGGTTATGTGACATAAGTAGTGATAAATGTGCTCAGGCTATTTATTGCACTATTATGGCACTATTATGGCACTTTTTATCAGAATTTGGAGGTAATGAAAAATTTATTGTACAACCATTAGACACTGTGGCTACTATGGTGGAAAATTTCAACAGCATTCAAAGGATTAATCAAAATAACACTTCCTGAAAGGATACTTTTTCACTGTTATGTCAATGTACTCAACCTTGTTTTGTTTCAGAACATCAGCCAAACAGGGTACTGAGCGTAAAATATTTTTTACTTCACTTAATGGACTTTCAGCCTTTTATCTTCCCTCAAGAGCTCATAAAATCCTTAATTTATTTTTGCAATGTCGTATTCCACATGGCTGTCTATTGTAACAGTACTAGTCATCGCGTTTGGTAAAACACTGAGTAAAAACAAAAGTGAACTTCTTGATGTGTTCAGTGCTACACTAGAAAATCTGCAAGAAATTAAATCAGACATGTTAACTCCAATCAATGGCTCTTTGGCACTTTCAGAAGATTCCAAATTTGTTTCTCTCTTCAACATACTTGTCAATATATTTACACTCACCAATGTGTTGTATAATATATTTCAGAATTAAGTTCTTTCAGAAATGTGAACATAAGATTCACTAAATACACTGGTCCATTGGCACACTATGTGACAACTGGGAAATAGTTTACTAAAAAACTGTCATAAATTTGAGAACCTTTTAAGAGGAAAAATATCAATTCTAAATACATCTCTTTCACTTTGATTTAAGATATGAACATTTTTGGGCACATAAAAACAATGAGCAATATTCCAATCATTTCCTTGAAAGTAGCTTCCAAAATCTCTCATGCATAAGAAAAGTTCTTTTATGCCATTTGATTGAAAAAAATGGGCTGATTGTAGTATGCAATACTGAGGAGTTTAGAAATAAAACCATGGGTGAACTTTCACACTTACTGAGCACTAATTTTATGATAAACAAAAGTTTTCAGCCATTTTGTACATTAGTGTCATTTTTCCATTACTGTATATAATTCCTTTCAGTGTAGCTTCTGTTGAAACTTCATTTTCAACACAGAAGAGAATCGAAAGCTACTCTTAAAATTATACTGGTGAAGATTCTCCAAGGTTGGAATTTTTTCCATTTAAACTAACCTACTAGGAAAGCTCAGAAGGAAGAGACATTTCTTTGAGGAAGTATCAGTAGTTACCCAGTTAGCTTCCCAGAAGAGAACAATGGCATTGCAATTCTGATAATCTTTCAAATGTATTCTACGATTTGTGAAGGCTGAGTTTGAAGCAAGAAATTAGTTATTTTCAATAATAGTTTGCTTATAGTAAAATAGCCTGATGTTCTGTTTAATTATTTCAGTATTCAATTTAATTCATTACCAGTTGTAATACCAAGGATTGATACTTATGCTCCTAATTTAATATAATACCAGTTAGGAGTGTTATCCAGACAACACTGTCCATTGATGTACCATACTGTAACTTACTCGAAATTTTATCAATTATTTCTGGGTGCCTCTCCTGTAGGTCATCCAGCTCTCCCTCTCATGTTAACAACTTCATTTTGCAGTGAGTAGCTTGAATTGGTCCAAGCAAATGCTGTCCTTCACCAGTTTCCTGTAATTTTTGTTGTCAATGGAAAACATTGGTTTATTTATTGTCACAAACAAAATTATTTTCTAAACTGGAATTTAATGAGCCTATTCAGCAGAGCAGTCCCAAATTATCTAGTGTGATATTAGGTAGTTAGGGTAGAGGGTTTTGGACGCTCGACATCTAGGTCTTCAGAGCACCAACAAATTTAAGAAGTTACAAAACAAATAGTGTATAAAATACAGTAACTGCCAACAAAATGAAGGAGAGAATCCAGATAGTTACGTGCACAGCTGAAGTATAATTTAAAAAGTAAATGTTAAAGATGAAGATGAGGAGACACCCAATAGGAGAATTGGACATAGAGTTAAAACAAGTTCGCAGATAACCACTGCTTGATGAGCATGGCAATAAAAAGGGTCAGCCAGCCACTCTGCAACATATTAAAACCTCCAGCCTAAAAGCTTAGGCCAAAGTTGAGACAAGTCACAAAATTTTAAAACTTTGCTCACACTCGCTTCACCATTACCTAAATTAGATGGCATATCTACATCAAGATATGCAGCAACCCTCTTGGCATCAAAGCACACTCAAAATGTGGCAGACAGTAATCTGCATGCCACAGGTATCAAAGATCAGGGGTTCATCTTGTCTGAATAAGAAGCTGTGTGTAAATGGACAATGCCCAAATCGGAGGCAGGTAAGGGCTATTCTTTCCTCCTGAGGGGCCAGGCGAAGGATCGCCAGGGATGGACAATTGACTTCAGCAATCTCAGTTTGTTATTAGCCACTGGAAGTAATTCTTCCTCTCACAATTGCAGGGACCACTACCGTAACAAAGAAGTGATGTCCTACAAGGTGTAATTTATTTGGCCTGGCCGGCCGCGGTGGCCGAGGAGACTGAGGCGCTCCAGTCACGGTCTACATGGCCACTACGGTTGGGGGTTCGAATCCCCCCCTCGGGCATGGATATTTGTGCCATCCTTAGTTGTAAGTAGTTCATAAGTAGTTTGTAAGTTTAGGGACTGATGACCCCGTAGTTAAGTCCCATAGACTCTACAAACATTTGAACAATTTTTTTTTATTTGGCCTGGAAAGTCTCATTTGTTTTGATAAATGCAAAGTACGATACTATATTTGATCGTGGTATTGTACCCTAATATTCCATATTTATATTATATAAGCATTTTATAACACCACTAGCTGGTCACATTGATTTAATCACTTTCATTATTTGGGTATTCTAACAAACCAAACTAAATTAATTAATTATTGAGAATCGTAGTGTTGGACTATAATGTGTTTGTTAATGAAATTAATAACTAACCTTATCTCATGTCTAATGTATTGACCGTAATGTAATGCTTTGCTGACTGTAACATTTTATAATTGCCTTGGTTTAACTATTTTAAATAATGTAAACATATATTAATACTGTGCTAATTGTTATTTACTTACAATCCTTTGTAACACTTTGTTTTGATATGAAAATCATACCATTATATTTGTCATAATTTTTCTTGTCTTTTCTTGAACGATTTATTTATGTTTCATAAACAAATTATTAAAACTGTATTTAACTATTTCCGTGTTCTAGAATGTTCTCGGAACTGTAATATGTATTAAGACACGCGAATTGGCGCGAACACATTCAGAATTAAGTTAGTATTACTACAGCAGTCAATATGTAGAACACAATGAGTAATAAGTAGTACTTACGACAGTCAACATGTAGTTTTTCTTCAGTGAATTATACTTCAAGCATCATGTAAGCTTCCAAGAATGAAAATAAATATACATAAAATGAAATGTGCCATATTACTGGTTCCAAGGCATCCAAGAATCCGTCTTCCTGATGTTTTCATTATTATTTAAAGGCAGGCGAGCTATTAAAATAAGATCAACCACTGAACGACCAAAACAAGGTGATGCTTACAAAATAATGGTTTTAGTGTAATAGTAGTATTATATTTAAAAAAAAAAAAAACTATTATAATGGGAATCGGGATTCATTGTCATGCCACGTGCACTGCAAGCCTCTTTAGCAGCCTGATCAGCTGCTTCATTCCCCTGAATACCCACATGCCCTGGCATCCAGCGAAACACCACCACCCTTCCAAGATGGAGGAAGAACAGATTGTTGTGGATTTCCTGCAGCAAAGTCACCAATGGATAGAGGTCTTGCAATGACTGCAGAGCACAAAGAATCGGAGTAGAGCAGACATTGTGTTCCTGTATTCGACGTATCAGATGTAGTGCCCTGAAGATAGCACGTAGCTCTGCGGGGAAAAAAAAAAAAAAAAAAAAAAAAAAAAAAAAAAAAAAAAAAAAAAAACCACAATAATTTTTGGGGAGGAAAACCTTAACAACATTTCTTAGTGTGATATTAGGTTTATCATTATGTACTACCAGTGATGATAAAACTGGAAGAATAAGCAGTATTCCATCAGTGATTCACTAACACCACTGTATGGTTGTAGCAGTCATTGGAGGTTAGGGCACTGTTGTTGCCACTGGAGTACTGGTTATTTTGTGTGTTTTGCTGTCCCAGTTGACACACACCAATGGGAGGAAAATGAAACTTGATAATTGCCTCATTAAACATTTTTGATTGAGACTAGGCATTGCAGCAAAGGCGGGTTGCACATGATTTTCTTAGGCAGACTCCAGCCATGCAACATTCACTCTGCAGTGGAGTGTGCACTGTTAATGAAACTTCCTGGCAGATTAAAATTGTGTGCCGAAACTGGGGTTTGTACCTGGGACCTTTGCCTTTCGCAGGCAAGCGTTCTACCGACTGAGCTATCCTGGCACACTTCACTGTCTGTCCTGTCTGCCTTCTGCTCAGGACCTATAGACTCGAAAACCATAGATTCTGGTGGGTCTGTAAGTGCGAGATCCTCAGGGGGAAGTGAGGACCACAACTTCATTCTCTAAAGTAGAGGATGTGGGAAGATGTGGTTTTGAAGCCACTGATGTTTCCTTCTTTTTCCTGTTTTGTTTCTTGCCCTCTTGCTGGCTCTTTGGTGTTAAGGGCAGTGGGGGCTTCTCAGAAGGGGCTGCAGGGGCTGACGAAGAGCAGGAGACCCTTCGATCAGCAGCTGGGGGATCCTTCAGCAATTTGCTGGGATCCTCTTTGTCACGGAGAGAAGCTTCAGAAGGGAGTGTCTCAAGGGACCCCTTTTGGGCTAGAGGAGCTGTAAAAGGCTTGTTTCTCCAGCTGTGGGGTGGCGACCATGTCCTCTGTGATTTTGGGGGGGGGGGGGGGGGTGGAAGGTTGTTGCTACCAGCGTGAAGAGTGTGAGAGCAACAGGAGTGGAAATGCCCCTATCTCTCAGAGGGGCAGGTGTAGAAGACTGGATTCGAGGGCCCACTAGAGAGGTTTCAGCAGATGGTACACAACTTGTCACGGATGGCAATGAAGATGCTACTGTGGCATATGAGGTCTTCATGCTCACAGGGTGGAGTTTTGTATATTTCCATTTGGCCTCCAATGAGGACAACCAGTTCAGGGTCTTATACTCTATGATCATCCATTCCTTATGCAAAACTGCGCAGTTGAGTGAGAAAGGAGGATGGTGCAGTCTGCAGTTGACACAGACTGCATGAGGGACACAAGGGGCGTTTGGATGTAATGCATGTCCGAACTCCCGACATGTGGGTTCGGCATCACACCAGGAGGACATGTGCCCAAACCTCCAGCACTTGAAGCAGCGCATAGGGGGAGGCACATAGGGCTTTACATTGCACCGGTAGATCGTCACCTTGACCTTCTCTGGCAATGAATTGCCCTCAAAGGCCAAGATGAAGGCACCAGTGGCAACCTTGTTGCCCTTCGGACCCCTATAGACACAGCAGATGAAGGGGATTCCTCGCTGCTACAAGTTCTTGCGTAATTCATCGTCCGATTGCGAAAAGCGATCTCTATGGAATACGATGCCTGGACCATATTGAGGCTTTTGTGCGGAGTGATCGTAACGGGAACATGACCCAGCTTATCACAGGCGAGCAATGCCAATGACTGCTCTGGGGATGACGTTATCAGTACCGATCCTGAACGCATCTTCAACATTCCCTCCACTTCTCCAAACCTGTCCTCTAGATATTCAACAGAGAATAATGGCTTTGTAGCGGTGAATGATTCGCCATCTGACCTGGTACGTACTAGATATCTAGGAGCGTATTACTCTCCTCGAATCAGTGCCCTACGTTCCTCCCATGGCGTGGCCAGGGAGGGGAACGTTTGGGAATTGAATTCGGCATCATCATAATCACCTCTACCTCTCTTAGAGTCCCACTTGCCTGGGTAAGCCTTATAAAACTGAAATGTGGCATGTTCGTCAGAGGTTGCTCGCTAGCGACTGTTCAACCTCAACAGCCATGCATCTCCTCAGCGCGTAGCACAACTTGAGATTGAGGAGTTTATAGAGATTTGTACTGTCCTCGCGCCTCGGGTGATTAAGCCAAGAACCCCAGGCTCTGAAACGTACAACGTTCCACCGCTGCATCGAACGATGGTCGTTTAAGCACGCACAGATCTTACGGTGTAACGGACTGTTGGCGCGACACAGCCCACAGCTCAGGACCCTGGGTTCGCCAAGCCCGTACTCAACAAATTAATGCTGAGCCCCTGAAGGGAGAAAACAGGGACACTCCTGCCTTTAGCCTTACGGCCAAGGTAAAAACCTTGGCTAGGAGCAGTTTCATGTGTATTTTACCTAACTAGCATGTTAACTAATGAGGTCTAACAGGTTATTTATACAGTAAATGTGCATGTCTGTTCTTATGACTGGCAAACTTGTCAATTACTCTGTTGTTGAAGTTTGGAATATAACTGATTTCCTCGTTGCGAATGGAACAAATAGCATGTGAGTTCAGCCTTTCCTGGGGAAGGTTTTGATTATTTTTAAGGTGCTAAAACTACGCTCTGCTTCTGCTGTTGAAATTGGTGTAGTTAGCGCAATTTGTAATGTTTTGTGCACTTCAGTGAACGATTCATCACAGGTATGTTCCACAAAGAAATTCGACAGCTCACAAACTGATGTAATGCCTCTAAATGTATAATTACAATAAATTAATGACAGTTCATTTTTCAATTTATTGTGGCAAATAAACGGACTGTAGTTCAATGAAAATATACTGACCAAAGTGGCTGGGAAATGTTCTCTAGAAGAAGCAAACTTTTTTGGTTCAATCATTTCGAAGCTACTGTATACGTGAGAGTTTCTAAATCTTCCTTTCAGTTGGTTAGTCATAATGTCACACAATTCTTTTGCATATGCTGTCAGATTAAATTCACTGCTATATTTGGAACGATTTCTTGGAGGAGCAACACACTCATCAAACTCGAAATCATTTAATGTTCACTCGTATTTCAGCTACAGCACACTCAAAATGATGTAATGCATTGGATATGGTAATGGCATTTGCACTCTGCATCTGAACTGAACTATGTTATAGAAAATAATGTCATGATGTTACAGAAAATATTTAGGAGGAACAAAAAGTGTGGACTATGAAGTCAATTTCTTGATGCAAATGCTTCTCTTATTGTAACATCCCAGGAATCCTCTTCCTCAATCTTTTCAAAAAATTCCAATTAGTGTATTTTTTTTTTTTTCTTTTACAACATTTACAATGTGAGACTGGAAGTTCCATCTATTTGAAGAGACTGAAGGGATTCTCTTGTTGCAGACTGTCTGTAACAAATCACTTCGCTTAGGAGATGAAGAAAAAACGTTGTACAACCAGTAAGGCACTTGACATAAGTGCTTAGGACCCAGGGTTGCTGGGGTCAAATTCTGCAAACCTGTGGGCAGGTGCGCGAGGGGTGGCGAGTGGCAGCACGAGAGGTACAGCCAGCTTCATTGATGTGCAGGGCGAGAAGGGCCGCGGAAGCTGTGCCCCAAGCAGCACTACGGTGAGGGGCGAGGAGGAACAAGGGAAACAGGTCTGTGACGTCTCTGCGGCTGCGGCGTGGCCAACGGGAAATACAGGTCTCAGCGCGCACATCATGCCACGTAAGCAAGGTAGTTCCGAGCCGGCACGATCGCTAGCCGATTGGCCGGCCGCTGGGGCACACACCACTGCGTCATACCAGGCAGCCACTGAGCTAGCGATCGCGCCGGCTCGGAACTACCTTGCTTACGTGCCATGATGTGCGCGCTGAGGCCTGTTATTTCCCGTTGGCCGCAGGCTGCCGTCGTGGCCGGTGAGAAAGACAGGCCGCAGTGCACACATCGTGCCAGGTAACTAAGGTAGTTCCGAGCCGGCGCGATCGCTAGCTCAGTGGCTGCCCGCCATGACGAAGTGGGCAGTGCCCCAGCGGCCAGCCAATCGGGTAGCGATCGCGCCGGCTCGGAACTATCTTGCTTACGTGGCATGACGTCTGCGCTGGGGGCCTGTCTTTCTCGTAGGCCACGGGCTGCAGTGGTAGTATGGGCCAGCCGCCGCTGGCCCTCGGCTGTCTGCATGGCTATGTAACAAAGAGAGGGGGCACTACGTCCATTGGGCACACACTAACGGGCCCTGGTGGGGCCCGACCCCTGTGGCCCTTTAGAACGAGCCGCCCCTGGTATCTACATCTACATGAGATACTCCGCAAATCACATTTAAGTGCCTGGCAGAGGGTTCATCGAACCACCGTTATACTATTTATCTCCCATTCCATTCTCGAATAGAGTGCGAGAAGAATGAACACCTGAATCTCTCCGTTCGGGCTCTGATTTCTCGTATCTTATTCTGATGATCACTTCTACCTATGTAAGTGGGAGTCAACAATATATTTTCGCATTCGGAGTAGAATGCTGGCGATTGTATTTTCGTAAGTAGCCTACGCCGCAGCGATAAGCGCGATGTTGTAATGATTCCCATCCCAAATCCTGTATCATTTCCGTAACGCTGTCTCCCCTGTACCGTTACAATACGAAACGAGCTGCCCTTCTTTGGACTCTTTCGATGTCCTCCGTCAAACCCACCTGATAAGGATCCCACACTGGGTAGCAATACTCCATAAAAGAACGGACAAGCATAGTGTATGCAGTTTCTTTAGTAGTTCTGTTGCATCTTTTAAGGGTTCTGCCAATAAAACACAGTCTCTGGTTCGCCTTTCCCACGACATTATCTACGTGCTCTTTCCAATTTAAGTCAGAAGTCATTGTAATTCCTAGGTATTTTGTGGAGTTTATAGCCTTCACATATGATTGATTTATCATGTAAAGAAAATTTAACAGATTTCGTTTCGTACTCATGTGGACGACTTCACACTTCTCATTATTTAGAGTCAACTACCAATTTTAACACCATACTGATATCTTATTCAAATCGTTCTGCAGTTGGTTTTGATCTTCAGATGAAGCATGCATTACATAAAGTCTATACAATGTGTTTTTCTCTCTGCAATACTTATTTTGCTGCTGCACAATAACAGTGACAAACAGCAAAAGTACGGTCAACACTTCACGAAGCCAAGATATCACACTGGAAGACGTGCAAGAATCTTTTCACAGAGCAAATATTTTGAAATCTGGTTTTAAGTTTCACAGTGGCTGGAGTGTTACCTGTCAGTGCGAGGGACTAGTGAATTAAGCCATCAGTCATCAGATTAGGTGTTGCACAGGATCTACCTCAGGGCCAGTGCTTTTTCTTGTTACACTAATGGTCCCTTATCAGTTACACTGCCAGAAGCAGATTTGATACAACTATTGTAATAAATAGCATGTCGAACGTAGTTCAAAGATATTTTTCATGAACAATAAAAGGTTTAAAGTCAACTCATTGACAAACTTTGAAAAGACTCACTACATTACAAAACTAATGACTGTTACCATACTCACAATACCAGGAGGAAGCTAGATCTCCATTATGAATTAAAAAACCTAAGTACTGTACAAAAAGGAGCCCACTATATGAGCTGCAAAGTGTTCAATGCTCTTCCACTATCTCTGAAATCACTTATCCATGAGCCTCCCAAATTTAGACATCAACTCAAACAATATCTATTAGATAAGTCCTTTTATTCAGTAGAAGAATATTTCAATTTGTGCTAACTAATTATATTTTTTAATTTACAAGATGTTATTTTATGGTAGCATGTTATGTGTAATTTTTATCAATATAACTATCTCTTGCTGCTGAGATCTACCTGTGTTTGTGTAATGTGTAATTTTTAACCTTTTAATGTGTAATTTTTGTGTAACGTGTAATTTTTGTGTAATGTGTAATTTTTGTGTAAAGTGTAATTTTAGCCTATACCTTTTTATGTGTAATTTTTTCTTATATATACTGTTGCAAGAGGGATTCTGTATGTTCCGTTTTGTACCATTTGACACGTCCTACATCCAAGCGAATTTCTCGCTATATTGGATCTATGGGATTTAAATAAATAAATAAATGTAGTTCAGAAAATTTAAGAGCTTTCCATCGAGAATATGTATACACTATACAGTATGAAGATCAGAAGAGGTTGACAGTATTAAATTACTGTAATTACAACTTGACAATAAATTCAGTTCGGAGGAGCACACCGCCGAACTGCAGAAACGAATTATCAAATCTGTATTTGCAATTTGAGTGTTATCACACGTAAGCAACATGAAAAAAGCTTGCATATTTTGCTTTCTTTCATTGTATAATGTATGGTATATTTTGGGGCAACTCTTCAAATAAAGCAAAAATTTTCATAGTTTACAGCGTGTAAATACGTATTATTTGTGGAGTAAATTCACAGACATCTGTAGAAGCCTCTTCAATGAACTTGGTATACTAACCACTGTCTCAGTATATTTATTCCTTAATGAAATTTGTCATAATAAATCTATTTTTCCAACAAACAGCTCAGTTCATACATACAATACTAGAAACAAAATCTACAGGACTTAAAAGCACTTCAGTTCAAATAAGGGGGTCAGTACTCAGGAACACATTTTCAATAACTTACCAGAAAACAAATTAAGCTACTAATAAGGATAAGTTTAAGAGAAGGAAAGTCTTACTAGTTGCAACTTTAACTCCAGTGACAAATTTGTGAATAGAACCAAATGATAAATGTATTCATATTATTAGTTATATATATTGATTTGTTCCATATCCACGAAGACCACAGTATGGATATATGGCCGAACAACTAATCTAAGCAGAATTGACACACAAACATGGTTTTCGCGTGTATTTTCATAACTGATATAAATTTTTGGTAACTAAAATTTTATTTCTGGAAATCACATGGTTATAGTGAGCTATTTTCTATCGTTATTTATTTAGATATTTTGAACCCACACTGCGAAACACCTCTGGAACTATCGAACATATCTACGTTATATTGCGTTTTTTTCTGGAGACGTGGGAGGGGGCAATTTCATTACAGTTATTGTCACATATAACTGCTATAGGACACACACAAAATATTTTTCAAAGCCACAGTCGCTTATTAGAGGAAACTTTTTAATTTACTTCCATCTAACTACCAATGTACTATCAGTTTCTGCGCAGTATGGCGTTATTTTGAAATGCCTATGATCACAAAAATATTACAATGATTCAATCACATTAAAAAGTGAGTGTAAATTTTCTAAATTTACCACAAAATTTAAAAAAAAGGAAAATCTAGAGTGTGAATGCCCTGTGTTCAGCTGTGGGCACACTTGTTTCATCATTCATCATCAGAGGATGAAACACTTGTCAACAGCTGAACACTGGGAATTCAGGCTCTGAATATAATTCAATATGTAACTGATTCTGAGCTTCGCCAGGTGGGTATATGCGAATCCCTATACAGAGGAAGCCATTAGAAATTGGCATAAGTTTCCCTACACATTTACAACTTTGGAATAATTGGACTATAATACTGACCACTTGAAAATTCAAATAATTGTACAATATGGTCGAAAAATGTTTTGTACATATTGAATGAGCCAAATGACTGAATGGTGACAACAAAAAACATAGGACATTTTTTCAAAAAAAAGTTCTAATGCTCTGGTGGGAGTGGGCGCGTACTTCACGAGGCTGCGCCCCAGATCACACGACCTTTCCCGAGCAGCGCACATGATTTGATAAATTATTAAACCTTTCACTGTCTAATGTAGATGAATCATTAAAAAAATGTTACAATTATAGGAACTTGAGAATGACACCACGGTGCGTTGAAATTAGTAGTGCATGGGTAATTAGATGGAACTAATTTAATTTGAAAAGTGAAGACGATTTTTCTGGGGGTAACATTTCCAACACTGCGACGGCGCTGCCTTCTGTTCGCTGATGTTCGCCCCCCCCCCCCCCACCCCCTCGCAGCAACCATAGTACATGCCACCTGCTGCTGACAACAGCCTGCACACAAATCGTCAACTTACCATGGATGAACAGTACGGTAACCGGAGTAGCCGTGTCATTACAAAGAAGTGCACAAAATGGGCAAAAAAGTGTATCCTAAAAGGTCACCCAATTATGGGTCAGAAACAAATAGCCAGTAAATACGAATATGTCGCCCTAAGTTTGATATTCCCTCAAAATCTAAAATCAGATTTCCTGTATTTGCATTGTACAGAATCAATTTCTTCTTCATTCTTTGTAAGAAAGCTTTCGCGATAATCAAAATTACAGTTTAAACTTCCTTGCAGATTAAAATTGTAGGCCAGAAACGGGATTGAAACCTGGGACCTTTACCTTTCGCTGGCAAGCGCTCTACCATCTGAGCTATCCTGGCACGTTTCACAGTCCGTCCACAAAACTTTACTTTTGCTAGTACCTTGCCTCCTACTTTCCAAACTTCACAGAAGTTCTCCTGTGAACGTTTCACGACTACCACTCCTCATCCTGATAACATCCCTTAGGCTGTGGCTAAGCTATGTCTCCTGCAAGGTTCGCAAGAGAGCATCTAGGAAGTTTGGAAAGTAGGAGGTGAGGAAAAGGCAGAAGTAAAGTTGTGACGATGGAGTGTGAAGCGTGTCGAGATAGTTCAGACGGTAGAGCGCTTGCCCGCGACAGTCAAAGGTCGCATGTTCGAATCCCGGGTATAGCACATAATTTTAATCTGCCAGGAAGTTACGCATCAACGCACACTCCATTGCAGCGTGAAAATTTGATTCTGAAAATTACCGTGTTTCAAGACTTTCTACTACCATGAAAATCCTTTGTATCTGATGTGTGGAAAAAAGCCGTTGAAATTTCTAATTGCCGGCCGCGGTGGCCGAGGGGACTGAGGCGCTCCAGTCACGGTCTGCACGGCCACTGCGGTCGGGGGCTCGAATCCCCCCTCGGGCATGGATATTTGTGCCGTCCTTAGTATTGGTTAGTTCAAAAGTCGTTTGTAAGTTTAGGGACTGATAACCCCGTAGTTAAGTCTCATAAGCTATACAAACATTTGAACATTTTTTTTTTTTTTTTTTTTTTTTTTTTTTTTAATTTCTAATTTGCTCCAATAACTGGAAAATCGAAACGTTTCGCTTCAAATAAAACTTTATAATGTGTGGGAGTACCATTTCTTAGTGTCTAGTAAAAGAATCAGATAAAACGTTTACCGAAAATATCTGTATGCGCCAGCCTGAAAATAGCCCTTGAAATTCACAGCTTTTTTTTTACATAGTTAGATGCTTTAACTTTATTTACGTATAAGAAACATACTCAATAGCTCATTAATCTCCCATGCAATCAATAACTTTTATTTTTTTGTATCATAAATTTCTGACAAAGAGCAAGAAGCAATTAAATGGAAACAGAAAACAAGAATTCGAATTACGTTATGTTAATTACAGGGATTTTGCCTTCTTAAACTCATAACAACATGCTGCCCATAAGTTAATTATTCTAATGCTAAGATTCTTTCCCTTCCTCACCATCTCTCTCTCTCTCTCTCATTTTTCGTCGGGCCGTCTGGGGAGGGGGGGGGGGGGGCGGCAAGTGCCCCTCCCCCTGAATCCACACTTGTTATATAGGCAAAGTATCTATTAAATTTCTTCGAGATACATGTTAAACAGCGAAGATATTTAGTAAGTAGTTTGACAGCTTCGTCTGCGGAGCATACTGTGAAAATTTGTGCAGTGTGCTATTATCTGAACTTATAGAAATAGCAATCGCTAAAAATCATGGTTTTTCGTGCTTTTCTCAGAAACTGCCAAGTGAGCAAATGGTGTTTTACAAGCCGCATAGAACCCCCATAAACACATGAAATGGCCGAAACCCGATGTGCTCTATTTCGCTAGGCTGCAGAAAGTAACGTTTAAATTTCGCTCTTTTACGCGCCGCATTGTGCGCATGTGTCGTTACAGGAGCTGCCCTACCAAACGATCGATGTAGCGCCGACAGCAAGGCGTTCGCTCTGTGACCGCTAGGCGCCGCGACTGTTCGCCTACGGCTGCTGCGCGACATCTCATGTCAACACGAAAAATATATTTTATGAACCGACACGGTGCAACTGGAGCAATTACATCCAAGAAATCATTTATTATCACCGTTGTTATGTGTGTCACCGTCCATTGGAACGTGTCGATGTATCACTGATCTTCAAAGAAACCTGTACCCATTCAATTGTTGTACCTTTTCTTCCATATAGTTCTGTTGGAGCGCCCACTTCTTCACCCACCGGCCTAGAGTCGCAAGTCTCTAGGCGATCGACAAAAGGCGATACGTTATATCGTTCTTTTCTCGATTTTAGGGCCAGTCGTCGAGACGCCGCCGTCCCAGCCAGCCAGCCAGCCGCCGCCAGCCAGCCAGCCGCCGCCAGCCGCAGTCGTCGCCGCAGTCGTCGCCGCCGCCGCCGCCGCCGCCGCCAGCAGCAGCAGCAGCAGCAGCAGCCGCCGCCGCCGCCGAGCAGTCGTCGCCAGCCCGCAGTCGCCGCCAGGCGTCTGCAGAGCCGCTGTCGCCTCCTCGAGCCTGTGCCGCCGCCCAGCAGCCGTCGCCAGCCAGCCGTCGCCGCCGAGTGTCTGCAACGTCGCTGCCGTCCCATCGAGCCTGCCGCCGCCTCCGCCTCCACTCCGAGCCTGCCGCCTTTCATCGCCACCACCGCCTCTTCGTCTTCAGTGTCTTCGCCATCATCATCCTCGTCGCCGCTCAGTCATCCCGGTAATATGTCTCACTCACCTGCTACAACCACATCCATCCACTACACCTCCCCGTCCCAGGCCTCCACCACCACCACCTGGAGTTCCACTTCCCTCCCCCAACCGGCAATTCCCCTGTCGGTCTTAATGTCCTTTTCCTCCGCTTCCCACGTCCCTCCTCCTCCTGTCTACACGCCGCTGACTTCGCCTCATGAGTTTCCTCCGTTACCGCCTGCCCGAATTGAACATCGCCGTGCCACGGTGGCTGACACGCCACAGTCGCCCCCGCCGTCCTTCCTGCCCCCACACCAACCTACGATTATCCCCCTCAACCCAGTCTCCGTTGCTCCTGCCCCTCCCTCCACCGCCTCTGCATCCTCCTCCACGGGCGCCAAGCCCAAAAAGTCATCCAAACGTGGGAGCGCGGACCCCACTCCAACTTTGCCCAAAAAGGCTCCTCCCCCTCCTCCCCCTCCTTCTCCGCCTCCATCCAACCACATGGACACTGCCCCCATTCCTGCTCCCGTGCAGCCTGACCTATACTCCTATGTCCTTTCCCGCCCCGACGCCCGTTTCCTTGACTACAAGACCCTCTCCATTGAACTTCGTAAATACTACCCCGACGTCCCCCTGACTCAGATCATCCCCCGCCGAGACTCCGTCCTCCTCAAATCCCCCAGCCCCACTCTACACACTGACATCCTCCACCGCCTCCCCCGCATCCACTTTGGTCCCCATGCCACTCTCACCCCTTACTACACCGCCACCTCAGCTCGCCAACCGCCTCCTTCCCGCCGCCCACCCACCCTCACCGCCGTGATCACGAAGCTCAGCCCTCTGATCACGGAGGAAGAGGTGTTGGGCCAGCTCAACTCCATGCCCGATGTTACCATCCGCTCCGCCAAGCGTATCTTCAATGCCACTGGCCCGACATACCTGATGCGGATATTCACAGAGTCCGCATCGTCCCTTGATCACCTTTTCCTCCAGGGTGCCCTAATTTACGACCGCCGCCACAAGGTGGAGCCCTCCCGTTCCCCACCTCAGTCATACCGCTGTGCCAGGTGCCTCGTGTACAACGACCACCTGACACAGAATTGCCGCAACCCCCCCACATGTCCTCACTGCAAGTCCCCTCACCTGCACAAGCACTGTCCTAACCTTGCCTCCCCTCCTACCTGCAACACCTGTGGCGGACCCCATCCCACCTACTCCTACAAATGTAAGTCCGTCCCAGCCCCCACCGTCCCCGAACTCACCGTCCCCATTCGCCCCGTCGACCCACCCATGCACCCCAACAACTCCTTGCTCCCTCCCCCCACTGCCGAGGACGTCATCCGGTTTGTAACCACGGTCCTCGCCAACATCCATCCGTTTCAACGCCCGCACACCCTCCAGCAGATTGCACTGGCCGCACGGTCAGTGTTCCACCTAGAAACCTTTGCCACTTTCTCCCGCGCCCACTCCCACTTCGCTTTTTCCCGCCTCGAAACCCAAGTCTAAGCCCGCCCGCTCCCCCTTCTTCCGTTCCTCCTCCCGTACCCCCCCACCATCACCATGGCAGGCTCATCATACACCTTTCTATACCATAATGTCCGGTCTCTCCCAGCCAACAAGCACCTCTTCATGCATACCCTTTTCCATCACCGCGTGGACGCCTTCCTCCTGAATGAAACCTTCCTCCAACCCCGTCGTCCCGTCAGTACCGCTCCTTACCTCCTTCACCGCACTGATGGTCCCCCTCCCTTGGCCAGAGGCGGAGTGGCGATCGGCCATCTCCGTCACCACCCCGTCCGGCTACACCCGCTCCTCAATGATCCTACAGAACATTTAATCCTCAGTCTCTTCCTCCCATCCCTCACCGTCACCCTCGCCACCATCTACGTCCGCAGCACCTCTCCTCTCCCATATGACTTCCTCTCTCACGTTGACCGCACCTACACGACCTATGTGGTCGCCGCAGACCTAAACCTGTCTTCCCGTCCGCCTGCTGAACTCCGGCGGTGGCATCAGTTTGTCACCACCTCGCTCCGGGGCGGAATCCTGCCCCTCCCTCGCCCGACTCGCCCCGAAAGCAATACCACCCCTGACGTCGTCTTGGCGTCTCCCAACCTCCTTGGGCGTATCACGGCAGACGTCCTTGACCTTATAGGCAGTGACCACGCCCCTGTCCTACTCACCCTTGATCACCGCCCCCGCCCTGCCCGAGCTCCTCGTCCTAGACCTCCTCCCAAACTCATTCATGACTACTCCCGTGCCGACTGGAATGCCTACGGTCGCTCCATAGATACCTCGGTCGAAAGCCACCCCCTTCCCCTCCGCACACCCGAAGATATTGAACACGCCTCCACCTTTCTCCAGCAAACCCTTGCTAACGCGGTTGAAGCCCACATCCCTACCAAATCAATATACCCGCACAGTCCTACCCTGCCTCCACAGGCTGTCCTCCTCCTCCGAGCATCCCGACGCCTCTACCGCTCGTACCTCCGTACCCGGGACCGGGACACACTCATACGCCACCGGCAAATCCAACGTCACATTAGAAACCTTTTGTCCGCGAAAAAACGCCGGGACTGGCGGCAGACATGCACCCGCCTTAACGCCACTCTCCCCATCAACTCCTCAAAGTACTGGAAGGCCTTCAATCGCCTTACTGGCCGTCACTCCTCCCCCTACTACCCGCTTCTCCATGATAACCGTCCCTTTCCCGACAATGCCAGTAAGGCGGAACACTTTGCCTCCTACCTTTCCGATATCTTCTCCCTTCCTGATAATCCTCATTTTGATTACTCCCTCTTTCCCGATGTCCATGAGCGTACCGACACCTCTTCTCCCCCGCTTGCCCCCGGCTTCCAGTACTTGGGGCACATTCCTCCCTCCGACTTAAACACACCCATCACAGCACACGACATCATAGCTACACTTCGCACCAAACGCAACACCGCTCCCGGTCACGACCGGCTCACCTACAGGCACCTCCGTGCCTGTCCCCTCTCCTTCCACACTGTCCTTGCCGCCCTCTACAACACTATCCTCTATACCGGTTTCTATCCTCGCCTGTGGAAAATCTCCCGCATCCTCATGTTCCCCAAACCCAACAAGCCCCCATCCCAAGCCTCTTCCTACCGTCCCATCAGTCTCACCTCTGTGTTTAGCAAGGTCCTTGAATCCATCATTTCCCGTCGTATCCACCAACACCTCCGACAGCACCAGCTCCTTCCTTCTTCTCAATGTGGCTTCCGGCCATCCTTCTCTGCCGACGACCAGCTCCTTCGCCTCGTCCACCTCTTATCCGTCCAGCTCAATTCCCGTCGCTCCGCCATATTTGTGTCCCTAGATATAGAAAAAGCCTACGACCGTGTCTGGCATTCCGGCCTCCTTTTCAAACTCCAACTCTATGCCCTTCCTATTAACTATGTCCGCCTCATTGCATCCTTTCTCACCAATCGCCCGTCCTATGTCACTGTCTGCAATTCCAACTCCCGTTTGTTTTACCCCTCTGCCGGGGTGCCCCAAGGATCTGTCCTCTCCCCTCTCCTGTACCTTATCTACTCCGCCGACATGCCCCAACCTCAGCCTCCTGTCCATCTCCTACAGTATGCTGATGACACCGCCTTCCTAGCCCTTGCCCCCTCCCTTGCCCGATCCCAGGTTTTGCTCCAGTCTCACCTCACCGCGTTCGCCGCATGGTGCAACCGGTGGCTCCTCTCCGTCAACCCTGACAAATCCCAGGCGATCATTATAGGTCGTACCACCCGCACCTTCCGCATCCCAGATCTCTACATCACCCTCCACGACCGTCCCATCCGCCACACTAACACCATTAAGTATCTGGGCCTCACCCTCGACCGACACCTTACCTGGACCCCCCATCTGAAATCCATCCGTGAAAAAGCCATGTCCCGCCTCAACCTCCTTAAACTGCCCACCGGCCGGACGTGGGGATTACGCCCTTCCACCATCCTCCACACATACAAATCCATCATGCGCCCCATCCTCTGTTCCTTCCACCCTGCCTGGGTATCTGCTCCTCCCACCTTTTATCACACCCTCCAAGTCCTTGAACGCCACGCCCTCCGCCTCGCCTACCGTATCCGCCTTCCTTCCCCCACGCGGATCCTCTACGACCTCATCCCCTTCCCTCACCTCCTTCAACACCTTGAACGCCTCCGCCTCCTGTATGTCACCCGAAAACTCGATTCCCGCAACCCGCTAGTTTACCCTATCCTCACCGCCCCTGGGCCTCTGCCACGCCTCCACCACTGCATTCCTCCCTCTCTCCACCTGCACACCCTACATATACTCTCCCAAGGCAACTTCCGCTCCCTTCCCCTACCGGATGACGCCCTTCGCCCCGAAATATACCCCTCCTATCAGCTTTGATCCCTTCCCCGTAGACTTAGCGGCCCCCTCTCCCCATCCCCTCCTTCTCCCCCTCCCCGCTTGGATTTCCCCCCTCCTCTCCCCACCTGGAGTCTCAATCGTGCCTGTCTTTCCTTCTCCCCACCTTCTCCCCCCCTCTCTCTCTTATCGACCCTCCCCCGCGCTTCCTCGCTTCCTCCCTCTCCTTGCCCCGCGGGGGCTGCAGCGTCGCCTTTTAACAACAGTATATTCTCGTGTCAAGTGCATCGTCATCGCCGTGTGTTCACCTCCAGTGCGTCGCAACTCATGTCGTCACCACCTATATCATCGTGTGCCTTCGTGTGTCCAGTGTTGTCTCTCCATGTGATTTTATCGCCACCGTGGCGCAGACTGTTTTTAATCTGCTTATGTGTGTCAGTCTCTCTTGTTCATGTGTCTTAAGTCTGCAGTATTGTCTCCGATGTCATGTTTGTAAGTCTTCCATTTTTCCTCCGTACCATGTTTTTACACTCATTGTTTTTAACTTCATGTCTTTGTTCTTTTTATCTCGCTTGTCATGTGTCTGTTCTCTCGGCTGAAGAGCAGCGCTGATGCTGCTGCCAGCCCGCCGACGAAAGTCGGAGTGAAATTACCAATAAAGAAAAAAAAAAAAAAAAAAAAAAAAGCCCACTTCTTTACTACGAAAAACAATCCAATACGGTATTATTTTTGGAAGCCCTAGTTCTTACGAGAACTGGGCTGGCTACTTAAAATCATAAAACAGTGTTACTAACGTGATGCTTTCCATGCGTTCCGTACTATATCCAGCTACTGATAAGCTTGGACCGCCTTAAAAAATTGTTTGCAGCGCCTGGTGCTCATTTGGCCGGCCTTAGGTTACGGTAGTAACACTAAAAGTGGGCCTTTGCGACCGCCTTTTGACAAATAGAAATCTATTTAAAAATAACGGCTTAACCATTCATCTGACACGAAAACTGAATACACGAATGTGTAGAATAGATTATTCTCTGCAACTTTCCTCTCTTATGTTTTTTCGTAACTCGCACCGCTACAGAGATATTTGCAAAAATAACGGCGATTTGACACCATCCCTTGATTTTATGACAACCAGGCTTTCGGCGATGTCACCTGACATTCCTCACTCAGAACTCTCTCTGGCATACGCCGTTTTGCTTTGTGAATTTGATGATTTTCGTATTATAACTTGCGCGTTGTCATTTCAATGCAATAGCACACTGAAGAAATAACAAAAAATACGTCGTTCTTCGTACGATAAATGAATCTAGTGTCTAAAAGTGCCACATCAGCATCAGTTAACAACTGCTACCAACAATAAGATAATTAAGGAATGGTTTCGTGATTGTTCGCTGTAGTGTAGGGGGTCAGCACGTTGGATTGTAAGGCATGAGATTGGTGGTTCGGTACCCACCCCTCCTAAAAAAATTTTTCTCCTTTTTCCTACAACGGTTTCGGGCACCCTTATTAATTAGCTAGAGCTATGTTCAATATTTAGAGTTGGACATATGTAAGAATTCTTCCTCTAATTAGAATCACTGCAGTGGCGTAACTAGGACTTGGCTTGGGAGGGAGGGGGGGGGATAGATCTGCTTGACAAGCTAAATTTTAGTCAGTTTCCAGATAGACTACCATCTACCAATCCCGTTGAAGATTAATTCACTCCCATCCAATGAAAGCTAATGGTAAAACACCCCGAGTTTCCAATCTTTACCTTTACCAGATTGCTGCTATACAATTTCATTCTTTCTTTCCTCTTTTTTTTTTTTTTTTTTTTTTTTGTTCTATGGGGTCTGGGGGTGGAGGGGTTCCATCCCCCTCATACCCCTCTCCCCCCGCAGTTACGCCACTGAATCACTGCATCTACAAAAATGTGTCTGAGATGCTTACTATGGGTGCTTTTAACGTAGACTGTATTACTTTTTCTGTAGTTCAGATATTACTTTGTTCTGCGCTAAAATAAAGAGCAAATATTCTGTTTCAAACCGTGATTACATTTTCTTTTACAGCCAAAATAACAAACGGAGTAAGCGTAGTAATATTGAGTCCACATAAATCTAGTATTTAACCTATATACAAAGTTACAACTATCAATACGTCATTTACAACAGTCATTGTAACAGTCTCTCCCCAGTTTATGTACATGTGATAAAGAAGTCTATACTTACAATTCGTTGCTATGTTATTCATGGCATGTTCTCGGAACAGAACAAATGCTGAATGAAACTTTATACTCTGCAGCGGAGTGTGCTGTGATATGAATCTTCCTGGCAGATTAAAATTGTGTGCCGGAACCGTGACTCGTACCTGGGACCTTTGCCTTTAGCGGGCAAGCGCTCTACCGACATTTTTTTTTATGATAGATCTATGGTTCGCGGTCGTTCGTTCAGTGTATTCGTGGTTGTTTGTTCAATGGTTGGCTCAGCTTTTTTATTACAGAGAGCATTCAGCCCCCTGAATGGGCGCGCTGAGCCACGGTACCCGGGACCGACTGAGCTACGCTGACACGACTCACGATGCCGCCTCACAACTTTACTTCCGTCAGTACCTCGCCTACTACTTTCCAAACTTCACAGAAGCTTTCCTGCGAAACAAGCAAGACTAGCACTCCTGGAAGAAAGGATATGGTGGAGACATGGCTTAGCCAAAGCCTAAGGGATGTTTCATTCTGGTGTGATTTATAAAAAAAGTATTGTGCCTTTACTCACATTGGGAGGATTTATCTTCCCTCTCTCGAAGCATGGTCTGAGGGGGGTTCGAGGAGGGTCTGGAGGGGGCTACAGCATGCTCTGAAAGCTGCAGCCCAACAGCCGCCCCCGCCCCCCTTGGATATGCCACTGTGTTTAACTATACAAGAACTGATTTAATTACACACTATAATGTCCAATATTTAAACATACATGAACATTTATTCCCTTTTTCAATTGTGATTTCAGATATTTTCTTTGCCACTACATCCACCACACCTTTACTCCACATTATAGTGATATATGGCTCTCATTCCACCATTAAAACCAAATTCGGCACGGCTGTCCAAAATGAAATTAGCTAGATTTGTCTACAAAAGAAGCTAGAAAAACTGAAATAAAAGCAAGTGTTTTAATTTTTTGCCTCATTTATACTATGTAGCTAACATGTAGGCCTATTTATATTTGTTTTATTAATTTGTCATCTGTGAAAATAACTGTAATACCTGCACAGTTAATTGTAAATTTATAACATTATTTGCATTACCTACATTAAATGTTTCAAAGTATTAATGTTGAGAGCCTTATTCAAAGTAAGCTTAAATTAGCCACTTATTAATCAAAGTGGTATTGCTGTGTGACAGCAATATTTTAATAATAGCTTAGGATTTATTTAAATATAATTTGTCTTTTCAGTTCTATATATTCACTGCTCTTTAATAGTCTATAAGCATAACTATTACTGTAAATTAGCTTCTTCAAAAATTCCATGTGTGTATGTTTAGTTGTTTTGCTTTGAAAAAAGTCAGGCCTGTTGAGTTTCCCGGAGGATCAAGTTATCGGGAGTCCAGTTTTTGTATCTAAAATTTATAAAATTTCCTGGGGCAAGACCTGTGGTATGATCCCCCCCCCCCTCCCCCATTATTTTTTACAAGTAAGCACACGCACACAAATAGGTGATCATCCAGGATGTGTATGTACATATTTCAGAAAACAGTCAACTGTCTGTTGAAGCCAGTCATGAAGGTTTGTGTTGTGCCTTCCACAAGGATAGAAGAGTTGGTCTTTGGCTCCCAAAGTCCATATCATGTTTCTTGAATGGTTTACTAACCATCATTTACTGCATTGTAGGCTGCATGTTGGGCACAAGTTTTCTTAACATCTTCCTGGGTTGTAGATCCGAACTGCCATTTTGCTATTGCTGTAGCCATTTTGTTTCCAAACCTCTGCTGTAGTTGTGGAATTTCACTAGACAATGAAATGAATTTTGTATTAACAGTTTGACTAAAAGTATGCAGCGACAGATCCACGATAAATTTATATGACAATGACAGAAACACGTCGAACTGGTCTCTGTCTAAGTATTTTGAAAAGCGTAATAATATTTCATAGAATACTTGTGGGGACTGTAGTCTGCTTTTAAGTATGAGATAAACTAAAGCACCCAAGTTTAGTGTAATACTAAAGAATATTGCTGAAGAAGAGTAAGGTATTTGCAATGACTTCATTTTAACGGAACATTACAACTTGAGGAATAATGACAGAAATGCAATGTAACTACAATCAGGAGCATATTAAAATTTCTCCCAAGCTAATTTACCCAACTGCATTTAATATGCTAGAAGATCCTGTCTTAATTCCATGAAAGCGCCAGTATTCAAGACAGATGATTCATTGAAACTAAAAATTGATTTGCCTCTTTTCAATTAACTTCTGAGCTATACTATATTCGTAGATTTTACATGACACTCTAATAAAACTGACAGAGTATGAGCAAATTTCCATAGTGAACCCACTCATTTTCCATTGAGTATGGTTCATACAGTGCGTGCTTAATACCGATCAAAAAACCCAACTTGTCTACATTTACCTCACAAATTCCTGTATGGTGTGAAGAGCATACGCAGAAATGATGGTGCAAACTTCATAATCAGTTCGAATTTGCTGGATTCCATTCGTCAGAACAAAATCATCACTTCTAACTTAGACCTCGTGTTATGGATCTATATGTCATCAGAACTTTTGCCAGCATTAGCAGTTCTACTTTACCATAAACAGGTGGTATAAGAGACATGCCACCTATAAAGCAAACAACTTTGCAGTTCACCACAACAAAATTAAAAGCTTTCAGGGGTTTGGGGCAGTACGAAGGAGTCTGAGAGACGACGGGAGAGGTGGGGAAGAGAGATGCACCGCATTGTCAATTTGCATGCTGCAATGTTCGCTGCTTACGCCCGTGTTGAATGCTGCTGTAAAAGCAGAAATTAACTGTGGTCATAGGGATAACATCACTTTGACAACCACAAGATCCGACATGTGAGTCACCAATGTCTTTTAAGTTTTACATTAACATTCTATATTGAATATAAGAATATATATATTTCGGATTTTTGCTAGACATTACAGTTTAAAAAAAATCAAGTCAAAGTTGTTTATGGAAAATCACGGTTTCAATGCTATACATTGAAAGGTGGTCTGAAGAAAATTTTTTGACTTATATATATGGGGTCGAAAAGTTGGTGACGTTCAAATAATTAACATTTGTTTTTTCGTGCTGTAGCTCTGGTACTAGTAAACATGAGCGACTTTCCTACTGCCATCAGTAGTATAGCTGTGGGGGTACTGACACTCGTTTTTGACCCTGAATCCTGTGATGTCATGCAAGATGGTGGCCAGGAAGTCCAATGAGGTCATCCAAGATGGCAGCTGAGGAAAAGCCGTCCCCACCCCCGGGAGGTCAGACTTGCCTGCCCCCCCCCCCCCCACCCCACCCAACGAGGCAAGCCAACTTACCTGGCTTCAGCCCCCTGACAATGGAACTATTACGGATGATTGACAATGAACATATTATTACTCTTAACAGAACAGGTCTTGTAAACAATAACAGGTCGATACTTGGCCTCGAAGCTCCGGCAGGTAGAGTCCTACCCACTCACGTGGCTTCCGCCCCCAAACAATCATGCACTTGCGCACATGCACAAAAAAACTACAGTAGTGCACTTATGGGGCCCACCGCATTGTACACACATTTCACTGACCGGTGCCCCGGAGCCACACCACGCACCTCGCGCGTTACTGTTACTGTGCCCGTGCCACTTGACAAAAAGAATTATTTAAGCGTTCCGCAAGTACAGCGCACCACTGGCTGCCTACAGAACAGTGCACCTTCGACACCCCCTGATTATTTTGTTTGCATATCAAATCGTGACTAGTATTAAATAAATGTAAGCAATTGCATGAACAACCCACGAACTCTATCCCACACCTACATTGAAGTGAGTTAAATGCATGCTATGTTTTTATACTGCCCACACCCTACCATCAATGCGATCCATGAGCCACACATAATAATAATATATTAAGCACTCCCATTTAACAGCTACCTTTTTTTTTTAGCTTACATACACGTAAAAAAGAAGTCTGCATAGTATTGCGGTACTTTTACGACACATTACGGAACATTTGATTGAACATGTCGCTCGCCACCACAAGGCAATTGGCACCGTCCACTGCTGACTGCAAGAGAAAGCGCAGTGAGGTTCCAGCCAATTTTGTAGTGGTGTAAAAGTGGTTGGGGATTAGGAGACTAGGAGAAGTGCAATGAATACTTTTCTTATGAAGATACAGTGATCCAATCGCTACAGCCTGTGCTGTCCATTGTACAGACAGATTCGTCACAACCCATTCCTTTGAAATCATATCAACCACACTTTGGGACCACTTTTAAAATTATCAAGTTCCAAAATTTAATACTCTCTCTTTAGCGACCATGTATATTAGACACTGCACACAATTCTTTACAACACTTAACTGACAGAGGACAAACATGCAAATATCAATAATCGAACACTCCAGAATACATTTAAAATTGTTCTTTTAAACAAAACTGTACTCTTTTGTACAACGGTATTTCCGTGGAGAGTCACAATAAACTAATCACACTGTAATTAAGTTCTTTCACTAAACACACACAGTATATTACCACCCAAAGGAAAACAATTTCTCGCCTTACCCAAGTGTGATACTGCAAAATGTTCTTTTTGCAACCAACACACATGCTTCCAAGTTAAGTTTTATCAAGTGTACTACCTACAATGAACACACCTTACACAAAAATTCATTTTGTGAAGTTCCAAGTCTGTAAAACTTTTAACTGACACAGATCAGATATACATACCGGTGATTGAACACTCCACAATACGGTCAAAATTGTTCTTATTCTATGTTTAAGCAAACTAAACCATATTGTACAATAATTCTTCCTTAGAAAGCATAGAGCCAAATGCCCTCAGTCCTGCACAGGTACCACAATTATCCCACGTTTATGTAATACCTGCACATCCGTGGCATGGAGAAAAAGCTTGTTCAAAGCTTCGTGCCTTCTTGGTGATTCATGCTACTGATTCACCGAAGCTTTCAAACCAGTCTGAGCTAAATGAAACTTCTCTCTTGATCAGATACATTTACAATCTGAAGAAACATCTCACCAAAAGCTTAGAATATTTAATGGCTACATTCAACAAACCCAGAGATTCAATTAAGAGTCATAACACACTGATAAAGAATGCAATTCTCGACAACAGTTTAAAACATGTAGTATCCTAAGACCTCTTCAGACTAACTTGTTAAGAGAAAGAAAAAAAAAAATTCCCAGCTTAACAAAAATGCAATTCACACATGTTATATCATAGATAGAATGAACTTGCACCACTTTAACAAACACCCTTTTGAGGTGCAAGCCCACATCACGCAACAATAACAGCAAAAAACATGGTGTTAACCAGATATGAGACACCTAACCGCTATACTATCTCAAATCACTTCTCCATTAACATCTAAGCAGAAGAACAAGTCCATCCAAGCATACAACACAAATTTGCTTAAAGCCGTACCTAAAATAAATGTTTACTGACATCGATAACCACTTATGGCGACAACTTAGTTATCAATCGATCTAGAAGTCCAATGCAAGAAACGTCAAATTGCTAAACTGGGTAGCCAATAAATGAACAAACGAAGTAACCTTCTTGAAGGGTCAACTAAAATACACCACTCAAGTCATCGATTACTGCTGCATTGTACTGCACTATCGACAAGAAGAACCACGAACACTAACGATCCTACTACAACGTGTGATCAAGTGAAACGAGATATACTGCTAAAGTGCACAGCTGTTATACCTACGCACCAACTAACCTGCTTAAAGCCTTATCTAAACCACATGCTACCTGTAGACCATCCAATCATTAAAAATTCTGTCACCATCTTCACAAAACACCAACAAGAGATACATACTTAGAGGTTCTGTGAGTCAAAAGACCCTTCTTGTAATGATCTCACGCAAATTCGTGCATTATTCTGCAATATTCCACCCACATACACATCAACAATACAAAATGTGTTGTTATACAATTCAAAAGTAATTATTCAAATCAGTAATTGGATAATGTTAATCTCGTGCAATCAAAAACAAACAGAGCTTCTAACGATGATGCGCTACATGACACATTTGTTGCAACGCTGTTCGTTAAACCGATGAACAAACATAACATCCAACCAATTACATTGTAAAATGATCCAGCACATTGTAAGTATATTAATTTACATTTGTTACTCTATCAAACCTTCCAAACACACAATTCCATTTATTTACTTACAGAATTCCTCAGTGATAAACTTGTATGAAATGTCTCAGGCTATATATTGTGCATTCAAAAGACTGAATCAAAGGCTTCCATACGTTAAAACTCATTTACAGTGAAATTTAAGAATATTTGTGTGTGCATGATGTTCATTTAGATGATTTAGAGTATCACCTTAAAAGACTACCTTATGAACCTAGCTGTGACTTGTCAAATGCACTGGAAACACGGTGAATTCTTAGCATATAATAAAAGTTCTTTCAATTTCCTGTGTAATGGTGCAGAGGGACACATTCTTTTTAGAAGAAGAATCATGTGTGCACCCCAACTGTGACTGCCATTAAAGTGTATCTCTTGTGCTTATACTGAATAAATTGTCCTTATATAAACCTGAACATGTGTACAAGTCTTTATTTCTCACCTAATAATAATATAATGCAATCATTGAAATGATTGAAGATGCAATTTCCAACACACTGCATATAAGCAAGCACCAGCTGCAAATTGTATCACCAACCTCTTCCCCAGCCTTATTACAACTGAATGAGTGAAATGTCTTTTACACTTACATATATATTGCCTGCTGTACACCTGTACTTGACATAGTCACTAACACGTTGTGTTGGGAGAAACAGCAAAATTTCATAGTTGGTGACTGGTCTGGTGATGGGCTAGGTAATGACAGTAATAAGAAAAAGAATGGGGTGCTCCTTTAATATAACATTCCTGCAATAATTTTAGGGCCATCCAACTGTGGCAAAACAAATATTTTTATTTAATATTCATAGAATGTATGACATCAACTGCGATTGGGCAAAGCTGAAAATGTGTACCCAGCCGGGATTCGAACCCGGGTCTCCTGCTTTCTAGGCAGTTGCGCTGACCCCTACACCACTGGGGACACAGTGATCACCGCACCTGCAAGGACTACCCATGCACGCCTCCCGTGAGATACAAATTCCCAACTTTACACATTTCACTGTGAAAAAATATTGTCGAACGGCTGAGAGAAGTAATAAACAGTTTAATCATTTTTAGAGTGATTATATATGACGGGTATTCCACAAGTTTTTTCTTGTGATAAGGATTCGTGTGAGGCTATGAGCAATTCTACTGGCAGTAGTTGTAAGATGTCGATAGTGTGAGCTTAGACAGGACTGACACACTTTGTATGTTTTTAGATAATGAAGCTTAAGAGATGACAAAAGGATGGTATATTTGCATATGTATTAATTATTTGAGAGTGTAGACGAAGCAGTTTCCACCCACACAAGGTTCAGAAAGTGAGGTTACATATATAGTCTAAACCAGACTCAACAATTGATATTACTCTGGAATGAAATGAATTATCTGAAAGACATGTTCTTGCATTACTGGTGAAACACGTAGCTCTGGTTAAAATTATCACATGTACTATAGTGACTGACAATGGAGGTATAAGATCTTTACATACATTACACACGTTATTTAAGAGAAACTTGCTGGACAGAGTTACAGCACAGAGAAAAGGGAAGTTCAATACATTTGATCACACTGATGGGTATACAGACACGTAAACTATACAACGTGGTAAGACTTGTACACTGATTTTGACAAGGAATACTCTCAACTGTGAAAAGAAAGCAATGAGAGCAGCAAAGCATGTATTGTTTCATCATGCAGACAAGGTTGAATCTATTAATATTTTACGAAATTTGATGAATCACTTTTGCATTGTCTAACTCAACATGTTTGTATAAGTTAGGTTACGAAAATCTGTATCTTAAGTACATATAATAATGGAAAGTCCAGATTGGAATTAATAATATAGTGTGGACAGTTTACAACTCACCGCAAAGACGTGGCGACGAGCTGCGACAGGTACATACAAAAGACACACACATACAACTCATTCAGCTATCGGCCATGGCCTTCTTCAGAAAATAGAACACTCATGCAATCACACAGGCACACCATGTGTGGAGGAAACATTGTTATAGTAAGAGAATATTGACCCTAGTAGAGATGGGAGAGGAAGAGACAGATGGTAAAGGTCGCACAGCAGTATGTAAACGAAGCAGTGACAAATGACACAAGTAAGTGAGGTGTTGATGGCCTAGCCAGCAGAGATCATAAAAAAAACAAATAACAGGGTCAGATACACAGTAGTAGATGTGTCTTTTTAAAGTTAATAACATGCTAGCTAGATTTTATCATGTATAATGTGTATTTAATTTAGATTCTGATTATGGTTATTTGTTTTTTCATGTAACAACGTATGAGAGGAAGTGTTGCTTTTGGAGACAACAGTTGGTGGAAAGATGTCGCACGCCACTCATACGGACAGGCGGTGCGCAGCTGTCACTCACGTGTGTGCCATTCAGCGCCAGCTGATGAGTGATTTATTCAAAGTGATGTCTCAATGTAGTATCACTGAGTGTTGTGAAAAGTGCAAAAACAAGTTCAAAGAGGAAAAACTCCAGGAGTGTTTAGGTAGAGAGTGGATGGTAGTGTGTTGAAAACAAAAGCCCCTCAATATGGCAGTAAGCTTCATATTCAAATTTTAATAGGATTTTATAACAACATGAACTGCTTGAAGTAAAATCCTATCCTTTAAAATTTTTATCAATAAAATATTATAAAATTTATTTCATATAAGATCATTCATTATTTCATGAAAAGTGAACTAGAGAAAGGCTAGAACATTCATTTTGGCTTGCTGTATGAAGATGTAGTACACTTAAGATTTTATATATTTGATGTATAACTATTTTCTTGTGATTTGATTAAAATAAATTTTCACCGCGCAAGTTGTAAAGTATTCATGGTGAATAATCTGAGCATTGTACTCTTCAGGCTTCAGTTATATCGAGTGACATTTTTGCAGGGCTTCAGACCAATTGATTTAAGAAACTCGTAGTTCACACATGTTATTCGCAATAAATGATACCAGTTCCTTTGTCTCTGATTTATATTTGAATCAAGTGTTGATGTGTCAATGTGATTCATGTAGTGCGGTAGCATCTATGTTTCGGCCTGAAGATGGGCTCAGTCCTCCACCCTCAGTTGTTTTGAAGAGAGATTCCTCGTAGCATCCAGGTATCTATGGATCTAGAAGCATACATAGCAACCACTTGGAGGGGAACCTGCCATTGTTTGAAGAGATCACTCTCCAGACCATGTTACTATCTGAACCCTTTTGTGAAAATGTTTCAGTGAATAAGAGTTAGACTGCTTGACCAGAACATCCATGTGACGTCATCCCCCTCCTACTCCACTGGTGGTGGGTATATATATAAGGAAGGGAAAACATTGACCAGCCGCTAGACCTGTCTAATGGTGGTGATAACTTCCAAAGAGGAGGAAGATACCAGATTCGACATCACCGCCGCCACCAACTATGCATGATTGTGAATACAGTGATGATGTTATTATCTAAATATAATACTTCTACTTTAGTACATACAGATGTTTTAAATGAGAATTCCAGTTTAGTATGTGCTCTATTCATGCAGACTATGCTAAGATTCTGTCAATATGGGTGTATTTAAAGGACTTTATCAGTGTTGGGGTATCTGTGACATGGTGCCGAGGATGTGCTTCTAGCCTTTCTTACATAAAGGCTGCATATTCATGAAGGCATTTTCAATGGATACAAGTATGTCAATGCAAAGATGATTTGATGCAACACGCAGTTTCTACTTGGCAAGCTGTCTATATCATCTGTAGAATCACTATAATATGCAAATGCCCCACCACACTGTTGTTGTTGTTGTTGGTTGTTTAAGGGGGACAAAACTGCAATGGTCATCAGTCCCCCATTCCACCTCTAGGCGACAAAAGGAAAACCACACACGTGAAAGATATCACGCACAGAGTTTAAAGTTACGATGTGGGAGACCACCACACTGTCTTGGCAAGTTTGAATTTATCTGATAACTCGGCAGATTGTGCAACATGCACTATGGTATTGACTCCTAAGCACACTCTGCAGACATCTCTGTTAAACCAGAACCGCTTGATGAATTTTGGTTTTGATGACAGCAGAGGCTTTGAAGTGGATTCTATTTTCATAGTAATTGTTCCTATGGTTTAAATATGTTTCATGTAAGTAATACTTTTATATTGATAAATATTAGGTACTTCCTCTGAAATCTTAAGAATTTACTGATTCTTTAATAACATTTTAATGAATTTAGTGTGTAGGACATTAACATGCACAAAGTCTGTATCCCAAAGGTCAACTGCAGGGAGATAAAGAAGACAGATTGTCACGAATGGAGTAATGAGTCTATGAACTACCCAGAAGCTCGTTTACCTCACTATGTCAAAAATTATGATCATTGCACTGTTCAAAATTGCAGAGGGGCAAAGGATAATGTTATGTGTCAGACTTTCGTGCTTCCCAATTAAGTATGAATGTGGTTGTTTTCTAAATAAAATGATCAGTTCATGATCCTTGTGTGCGAGTGTCTCATCCATGAATCACTCTGAGCATCTGAACAAGTGGATGTCAAACATTTATTGAATTTCCATCTTCGAGAAGACTTGTTTTTCTATTCATGTCAACAGACTGACTGATACATATGTATCACACACTCCTGGCCATTTAAATGGTTCAACCTTGAAGATGATGTGCTACAGACATGACATTTAACCAACAGGAAGAAGTTGCTGTGATATGCAAATAATTAGCTTTTCAGAGCATTCACACAATGTTAATGCCAGTGGCGACACCTAAAACATGCTGATATGAGGAAAGTTTCCAACCGATTTCTCATACAAAAACAGCAATTGACCAGCGTCGCCCCGTGAAATGTTGTTGTGATGCCTCGTGTAAGGAGGAGAAATGTGTACCATCTAATTTCCAACTTTGATAAAGGTCGGATTGTAGCCTATCGCAATTGCGTCTTATCATATCGCGACATTGCTACTTGCTTTGGTCAAGATCCAATGACTGTTAGCAGAATATGGAATTGGTGGGTTCAGGAGGGCAATACGGAACGCCGTGCTGGATCCCAATGGCCTTATATCACTAGCAGTTGAGATGACAGGCATCTTATCCGCATGGCTGTAATGGGTCAGGCAGCCATGTCTCGATCCCCAAGTCAACAGATGCAAACGTTTGCAAAAAGACAAGCATCTGCACGAACAGTTTGACATTTGCAGCAGCATGAACTATCAGCTCGGAGACCATGGCTGCGATTACCCTTGACGCTGCATTAGACAGGAGCGCCTGCTCAACGACGAACCTGGGTGCACGAATGGAAAAATCTCATTTTTTCAGATGAATCCAGGTTCGGTTTACAGCATCATGATGGTCGCATCAGTGTTTGGCGGCATTGCAGTGAAAGCACATTGGAAGCATGTATTCATCATTGCCATACTGGTGTATCATCCAGCGTGATGGTATGGGGTGCCATTGGTTACACATCTCGGTCACCTCTTGTTCATATTGACGGCACTTTGAACAGTGGCTATTACATTTCAGATGTTATGACCCATGGCTCTACCCTTCATTTGATCCCTGTAATACCATACATTTCAGCAGGCTAATGCACGACCGCATGTTGTAGGTCCTGTTTGGGCCTTTCTGGATATGGAAAATGTTAGGCTGCTGCCCTGGCCAGCACATTCTCCAGGTCCCTCACCAATTGAAAACCTCTGGTCAATGGTGGGCGAGCAACTGGCTTATCACAATATGCCAGTCACTACTCTTGACAAACTGTGGTATCGTGTTGGAGTTGCATAGGCATCTGTACCTGTACACGCCATCCAAGCTCTGTTTGACTCAATGCCCAGGCATATCAAGGCTGTTATTAGGGCCAGAGGTGGTCCTGCTGTGGCTGAGCACCCTGCAGAATAGTATTTATTTGATTAGCACTGTAACTCAAAAATTGTTTTTTTAGAATAAAAAAAAATTGTTCATCATATAGTTCTGTAAAAATGAGGCTACCTCATCACCATGATCATTAATATATGTTTTATATACAAAAAAACCCATTGCACATGTGTACGTGACATAGTCAGCATTATGAGAGGGTTGTAGAATTTTATTGTGTGTTACAAGTTTATTACGAGAGATATTGAAATGTAGGCATCTGCAGCTGTAATGATGTCTGTATTATTATCATCTTCATCTCTCAACAGATATTTCTGGGATTCTGACTTAGATAAAAAATGCATTAACTTCACATGACGGTCGTAGTACAAATACTGTCGAATCTGGTCTTGGGTTTCTGTGGGAACATTGGTGAATATGAATAGTCTTGGGCTTTACTTGTTCAGGAGAAGGGATATCACTGCTTTCACTGTATGTTGCATAGGTGACGCCTTTTACTCCTTGTAGTAATATCTCTTGTAATAATTAGTATTTGGGTTGTGATAGTTTTTGAAAATAAACAAACATGTTCAAAGTAGATGCCATCCATATGGGTGAGCAGAGTCATAAAAATATTTATATACATGTGGCGTCTGTTCCGAAAGAACAGACGTCACTTCTGATCCTGCAGCTGTTATTATTTAATATTCATAGAATGTATGACATGAACTGCGATTGGGCAAAGCTGAAAATGTGTACCCAGCCGGGATTCGAACCCGGGTCTCCTGCTTTCTAGGCAGTTGCGCTGACCCCTACACCACTGGGGACACAGTGATCACCGCACCTGCAAGGACTACCCATGCACGCCTCCCGTCAGATACAAATTCCCAACTTCGCCCTGCCCATAGTACTCAAACTCGTAGTTTAACTAATTCCCGTAAGAATAAGGGCTTCAAACTTGCCCACCCCTCCCCACTAACGATAGGATCATTGCCCGTCACCGGCAGGGCGAAGTTGGGAATTTGTCTGGCTTCTCTTCATCTGCGTTTTATTTTACCATTTAGACATTGATGTTTCCATTCCATAGTTGACTTCATTAACTGTAGAACTCGCTTAGTCTATAATACTATAAATATTTTTTTTAAAAAATAAAGGAGCTCCATCTCATTTTATCAGACAAAATTAGTGTCAATATATGGTTTATAATGTACACACAGGAAAAACTGTCTTAATCCAGTATGCTTCAGTCATAATATGGTAATCTGGTATAAGAATAGTAAAATAGATAGTGAAGAAGGAAAGATGATAGATATTAGTTATAGATCTAAGATGAGAATTTACAGCATGAAAATAAAAGGAAATAATACTCTCAATGACTAAAAGTGCCTGGTGGTCATCAAGCACCAAGTGTTCTGTTTATACCATGCTGACAAGAGCCCCACCCCATCCTAGAACGACTGCTGCTGCGCCGCTGTGGCTCGTCCTGCCAACTGTTATTGTTTCTCCTGTTATACTTCAAAATAATAATTTCAATTAAATCTAATTCTCTAATGGGATTTGTAAGGTACTGATTTTTCTCCGAGTAGTGTGGAAAATACTCCTTACAACTACTACAACCACTATTTGCAATTTTTTTTAGCTTCAAGTATCTCTTAGCGTACACTGTTTTGTGTGCTTTTAGACCAGTACTGGTTCAGAAATGCTTTAACAAAATCATCATATGTTTAGCATTTGTTACTTACTGTTGTGTCTTATTAAATGACATCACCTTCAAACCAACTTGCAACCATGTGTCTTCTGTTGCTCAATGTACTCTGTAGGAATGTTTTCAAACTGTCTAATGATAGCAACAGGGTGCAAATCACCTTGACTAGAAAAACAGTGGTAATTGCAAGCATTAGAGATATCTCCTACTGTGATCACCTGACAGTTCACATCGTTTTCTTCTTTCAGATCCTCTTTCAATTTTTTGACCTGAGACTTAACTGATTTAAGCTCTAGGAGCAACTTACCATGAATCACATTTGAATTATTTTTACATTTGGATTCTACCTCCAATGCTATTATTAATTACATTTTGTTCACCCAGGACCATATGCAAGGTTCCGAGTTGCTCTTTGTTTATCTTTACACACTTTCTCTACTTTGACCTCCTTATTATCTAAAGTGTCTACCTCCTGTTTTACTTCACAAAGTTCATTGAACTGAGCATCCAACTTATTTGCAGTAATTGGAGTGGGAAGGCATGTGCCTGAATTTCCAGTACTTAAAGCACAGAATAAGGAGGGAACAGAGTTTTACAGCACACCAATATATCATCACCTTACCATTTTCAGGCAATGAATCACCCTTTAAGGGCAGTCCTGTTGCCCTTGGGAACCTCTTTAGACACATTCACAGTAGCTGCCAAAACACCGACAGCTTGCAGATTTATTTATTACTTTTCTTTGAATGCTCTTAAATATAACAGCAATGTGGTAATCTTAAATATATGGAACTGAAATCTACCATGCTGCACTACATTGTTGTTCACCTGAACATCATGAAACTTGTCAGCAGGGTCAGAACACAAACTGGTCTGTACCTATTTTAAACAGCTTTTGCACAAGCGCAACTGGCATGACATCATTGCATTATAGGTTGAATACATGTGGATCTGATGCACTATGAACACTCCAAATTACTAAACACTTTCCAGGCTATTATGCCGTGGTCTTATGGATTTATTATTCAAACCCAATGTTGCATCCTCACCTGCAGAGGACATTTTCAAGGGGGATCATGGCACTTTTTTTATGTCCGATGCACACCCTGGCTCGCTACTGATTGAAGCCATACTCTGTTTATGAGGGCTCACATGCAGAGGTTTGACGTCAGATGTTTTTGATATGTGCATGCAATTTGTTATTGCCGATTGCCATTGACTGTTAATATCATCCCATGCTGTTGCTGAACATGTTTTTCAACCAGGGGACCACCTTATTCAATTTGATAAGACTCAGGTTTTAGCAGCCAGAAATGGATACCATGAAAGACTGTACAGAGAGGCTATAGAAATTGTAAAACATCCCAATAATTTTGAATAGGATGGAGGAGGGAGTGAAACTAAATGAAATCTGGATTCCGGTGAACATATGTAATAGTCTTCCGCCATAGGATGATATTAATGGATGATGGCAATCAGTGATGACGAATTGCATGCGCATATCAAAAACATCTTACGTCACACCACTGCGCACGAGCCCTCAAAAGCGGAGTTTGGCTTCAGTCAGTAGTGAGCCAGGGTTCACATCGGACATACAAAAGTGCCACAATCACCCTTGAAAATGTCCTCCGCAGTTGGGGATGAAACGTTGGGCTTGAATAATAAAGCCATAAGACCATGGTATAATAGCCCAGAAATTATTTGTAATTTTGACGTATCCAGCTGTGAAAGTTTACATTTTACAACTACGTACACTGTTAACAGTGTGCTCAGGTAGTGTTGGAAAAATTTGGCATAATTACATTTGCATGTAGTGCAGTGACTTATCTTTGGACTTGTCTTTGGCTTCAGTGTTGTTGTTGTTGTTGTTGTTGTTCTCTGTTTCTTAGTATTTTGTGTGCTGTATGTGTGTTGCCATTGTAAAGAAAGCCAGTCATTTTGTTCTCTAATAAAGTTAGTTTTTACAGTTTGAAACTAACAGTGATGGCTTTAACAATCTCTGTTAGCAAACTTGCACTATTCCCATCAGGTTATGGGCCCAGGCAGTGCATAGTTAGCATGAGGAAAGTTGTTGTTTCACATAAAACTTTCATTATCCTGAGTGCAACATGTTCGGATGAAAAGAAGAAAGAAGAAATCTACAATGGCTGAATAAGTTACTTCAAAACACATCAGAAAGCTGGACACGAAAAATTATCAAACATGGAAGTTTCAGATGTTTGCAATCTAAAAGGCTTATAGAATTTTTGATGTTTTAATTGGTCCTAGAGATCAACCTGACAAAGATGATGCCACCTTGAAAGCATGGGAAAAAGAAAATGAAAAGGCTATATTTCCTATTTCCACATAAGTAGACGAAGCATAAATGCAAAGTCTGTTGGTTTGTGAGACAGCACGCACAATGTGGAACAAGTTGAGATCCATACATGAGCAGCAGTCAGAAGCCAGCAAACTAACCTTAACGGTTTTTTGAATATCGAATGAATGCAAATGATTCTGTAGTTGTGCACATAGCTGAAGTTCAAAACCTGGCATTACAACACAGAAATGTTGGAGAAAGTATTTCTGATGCTGACTAAACAAGTGACCTTACATTGAGAAAATCAACTACAGGATTTGTTTTTCTTTTGGCTGGTGATCCTATGACCTGAGCTTCTCAGAGGCAAAAAGTTGTTGCACTAAGTACAACTGAATCCAAGAATGTAGCTGCCACTACTGCTGCTAAGGATGCAGTCTGGCTGAGAAAATTACTTGGTGGTTTGGGTATCAAGTGTGAAGAGCCAACCAAGTTACAAGTTGACAACCATAGTGCAATTTAGTTGTCAAAAAAACCCTGAATACCACAAACACACCAAACATTTAGATGTGCAGTATCATTTCTTGTGTGAAAAAGTTCAGTGTAAAGAAATAGATATTGTTTGTGTGTGTACAAAGGAACAACTTGCTGATATGTTAACCAAAGAAAAGTTTGTATGTTTCTGCTCATTGCTCAATGCTGTAAAATGGCAAATTGCAATCACTAAAACAGTGGGAATGTTGGGAAGGTTTGGCATAATTGAATTTGCATGTGGTGTAGTGACTTATCTTTTGCTTCAGTATTATTATTATTATTATTATTATTATTATTATTATTATTATTCTCTGTTTGTTAGCATTCTATGTGTTGTATGTGTATGGCCATTGTAGAGAAAGCCAGTCTTTTGTTCTTTAATACAGTTAGTTTTTACAGTTTGAAACTAACTGTGATGGCTTTAACTATTTCTGTTAGCAAACTTGCCTACATACTACCAGCCACACATCCCAAAAGATGCTGCTATATGTCAGGTGGCAGGGCGGGGAGGGAGGAGGAGAGAGGAGGGTAACAGAGCAGAGGCAGGAACAGGGGGCTCAGTGCATGTGACGGGTGGCTCGGGAAGGATGGAGTAATTGGCCAGGTAGCTGCATAGGGAAATGGGAGGGACAGGCCATGGAATGTAGGGCAAAGCATGGGCAGCTCAGATGTTTTTACACTGATACCAAGCCACACGCAACAAGGGTGGCATCCAGCTGTGAAATGGGAAGCATTGGTGGAACAAAACATATTCAGTGTTCAAATTTTTGTGAACCTAAAGGACCAAACTGGTATGGTGATTGGTTCCTATGCTTATTAACTAGTTAAAATAATTAACTTACACTAAGGACAACACAAACACCCATGCTCAAAGGAGGACCCAAACCTCTGGTGGAAAGCCAAAAAAATCTGTAGAATAGTGTGAAATACTACATGGTCATTTCCATGAAGAAGGGGAAACTTTTGGGTGGAGATTAATCGAGGTTAAGGCCATGTCTGTTTTGGGAATGAAGGACGAGTTTTAAGGCTATCCCCTAAAACATCAGTTCAAAAGGGCTGTTGGAGAGTGAAAGGATCCATTGAAATATAGTAGGCCTATGTTATTCCTTACTGCATGTTGTGCCACAGTGGTCCACTTTGCTTTTGGCTACAGTTTGGCAGTGGAAATTCATTCCTGTGGACAGCTGACTGGCAGTAATCCCAAAATAGCAAGCTGGGTAATGGTTGCAGCAAAGATGGTATATGATGACTGATGCTCATTCTGCAAAACTAGATAACAACCAGTTTATTTATTTATTTTTAATTCTGAATTATTACTGTAACTCAGCACCTCTTGATTCACTAAGGGAAATGATTTGGGGAGGGGGGGGGGGGGGCAGATATATATTATTTCCCTGAGTTCATTAAGTTAAGAGTATATGGTAACTAATAATTTTAATGATTTACAATGAAAAACATTCACGGTAATGGTCATTCCGACAATTGGTCTTTTGGTAACATTTATAGAAAAGGCATTTTTTGCATTTTTTTCTTAAAGCTTTGAATGAAGACATGGCTCCTTCATAATCTGTATAAAAACGACCCTGGACTACATCTAATGTACACACAGCAACAGATTTTCTGTACTTCTCTAGACTAATAGAAGTATATATGGTTTAATTTACGTCCTGTACTGCAGGACAACTACAATATGCCATTTTTTCTAATCTGCAGGCCCTCTACAAGTGGTGGCTATGACAAGGGCCATCCTGGACACTTTACTCCTTATCTCTGTGTTCAATAAAACCAAATACTTGACACCCTGAAGATATTAACTACCACATATGACATTTTCAAACACATTCATACAATGACCTGTCATGCACAAAACGATATTTTGAGAAGTATATTAAGTCATTCTGATCTCAATTTAAAATAAAATTTTGATAAGTTATCTACATTTCATATTCTGAATTGTATAAGGTAAAATGGACCACACTAATCGTCTATGCAATGTGTTTCCACAAACAATATGTTTATAGAATTTTAGGTCTATAGCATTATTCTATTAACATATTGTACATGAAAAGTTCAATGATACTTGGAAAATCTGTTACTTATGAATATAAAAAGCTATTTGTGTGTTTGAAACTCCATCAACAAATGTAGACAATTTAGCCAAATGTTAATTCAACCCATACAAAAATATAACATGTAACAATTTTCAGAAATTAAAGGCAAGAGAACCCATGGAAGATGGCACAATAAGTGACAAAACTAGTTGTGGTGTCTTGCATAGGGTAGAATTCCTCTCCAGTTTCACATAAAGACCCACACTACTGAAACTAGGTATGTTTACAAGCAGCAACTGACACCTTTAAGCACTTTAATACTATGGTGTTGCTTAAGAAGAAAGGTGATCAGCACCATAAACAATGTTAGAAGACGGTATGATGAGCAATGAGTTTCCAGTACTTTCAGTATCAGTGCACATCTGTTTCAAATAAAAAAACTTGAGTTTAATTTGCATTGATGATAGGATATACCTAAATCCGATACATTTATTTGCAACTAAGAAAGTTCTCACTTCCTGATACCATGGAGACTACAATCACACTCATCTGTCAAGTAAAATGAAAAATTTACAGATTCAAGTATTTAAAAACTATTTATAAGTCAGAATTAAATTGTACTACAGTTTATTGCTAAATTCTGAATCTTAAGAATGACAATTTATCATAAAGAGAGATGGATCAAACTCTCTAGAGTTATTACACACATAAAAGAAAGTGTTGCATTACCTTGGTTCCAAGGTCTACTAAATACTGATGCTGAACATGTATTTTGCATCAAAAACAGAGTTCCTTATATTGTCAATAGACATCATTCACAAATATGTAGACATTCACACATGAGCAGTGCCAATGTGATGAAGAGGGTCATATGGCTGCTTAGTTCCAGCCATAAAACCAGGAAGGAAGTACACTGCTTGTGTTGAAATGTAGTTCTGCAATGCCCAGAAGGTCAATTCCAAAATTTGATCATTCCGCTATTCGCCACAATGCTGGCAGTCCATGCAAGTCACCGCGCCAGTATTCAAAGGAACAATAAGTCACTCCATAGTACTTTGGCTGCCGGGGCACCCACAGTCTCAGTACCTCTTTGCTTGCCTCGTGCACTGGCCAATAGGAAGGGCGGGGGGGGGGGGGGGGCGGCCTCGCCTACATATGCCAACACACCACACAGAGTGTTTGTCAGTTTTGATCCAGGAATTTCATCAACTAGAGCCAGCAATCTACAGTACATATTGCCATATTTTGTCATAGTATTACATAGCAGAATTGTATAAAGCTAGTAAAAAGTTGTACCACCACAAGCACATCAAAGTTAAGTATTTATCTCATTGTGTTAATAAATCCATGTGGACTAATCAATTGTTTTAGTTACAGACCCATGTCCACATGCTTGCCAGTCACAGCCCACATTTTGAACCTACAGTATAGCAGAGACACAAAAGGAGGGACCCTCATTTAGGAAGTTTCAGATGTCTTTTGTGAACCAAAGTGATTTAGTCCTGACATGGAGCATGGAGGAGGTACAGCGCTAAAGGAATTGCCAATGACTTGCCTCGCTCTGGCCACCCAAAGGCTACCACAGCAGTTGTTGACCACTAATTTTGAACCTACAGTATAGCAGAGACACAAAAGGAGGGACCCTCATTTAGGAAGTTTCAGATGTCTTTTGTGAACCAAAGTGATTTAGTCCTGACATGGAGCATGGAGGAGGTACAGCGCTAAAGGAATTGCCAATGACTTGCCTCGCTCTGGCCACCCAAAGGCTACCACAGCAGTTGTTGACCACTAATTATGGAACCCTTAGAGGAAAACCACCATGCTGAATAATCATTTTTGTGCAGCCAAAGGACGTTGTGTTTCAACTCAAACTGTACAAAATAGGCTGCACAACATATAATTTCTCTCTTGATGTCCATTGTGAGGGGCAAATAACATTTGGCATGAACTCATCATAACTGGCATCAAATGATATTTGCAGATGAGATTCACATCCGGCTTCAACCAGATAATAGGGGACATTTTTGGAGGCAGGCTGGTTAGCCTGAATGTCTTAGACATACCATGCAGTGAGTGCAGGAAGGTTGTGGTTACCCTATGTTTTCGGTTAGCATTTTGTGGAGCCACTGTACACCACTGGTGGTCATAGAAGGCAACCGAACAGCTATACAGTATAGGGATGACATTCTCTGCCATTTAGTGCAGCCATATTGGCTGCAGTATATCTTAATGGATGACAAATCATCTTTTCATTGTGCACTTCTTTTGAATGTGTTCCTCCGTGATATCGACGTCACAAGATTAGAATGGCCAGCATGTTCTCCAAACTTGAAGCCTATCAACCATGACTATGATGCACTGAAAGAGGACTGTTTTTGGATGAGATGACCCACAAATTAATCTGAGTAATCTACACCAAATAGCCATTGTGGAGTGGGACAATCTTGACTAACAGTCCCTTGATGCTCTAGTGGACGGTATGCCATGATGGATACAGGCATGCATCAGTGAAGGAGGACATTTTACTGGGCATTTGGGGTACTGGTGTGTGCACCAATCTGAAACACAAATTCAAAATGTGCAGTTTATTGTCATAAGACTTGTCAATTTTTGTTTTAATGAGCAGTAAAGAGAACTGAAATGTTTTTGTGTGCCTCTATTCCTTTTTTATGCTAAGGATATGAACTTCTCTCTAGAAATGTGATGATTCAACACTTTTTTAAAAGTGTGTATAAAGCAGTTCTATGGCAATCAAAGTTTTATTAAACATCTCATACTTTATCAGTTGTAACATGGAAGGAAGGAAGATTAGTGTTTAACGCCCCATCGACAGCGTGGTCATTAGAGGCATTGCATATGCTTGGGTTGTTTGGGGAAGGATGGGGAAAGAAATTGGCTGTGGCCTTTAAAAGGAACCATCCAAGCATTTGCCTGGAGTGATTTAGAGAAATCATGGAAAATCTAAATCTGGATGGCCGGAAATGGATTTGAACCACCATTCTTCTGAATGCGAGTTCACTGTGTTACCACTGTACCACCTCTCTTGGTAGGTTGTTGTAACATGATCTTATTTCTAATACAGTGTTTAATTCAGTGGTTTCAACAAACCAGAAAACCTCTCAGTTAACACACATTAAAACAATTGAAACGATGAGGATGAGTGCAGTTGTGAACTTCCTTAGGCAGAGCCCTTGCAGTGTCACTAACAGCTGTCGCTTTTGGTGCCCTCTGGGGTGTGCATGGCTTCCACTGCCAGTGTGCATCGACTTTTCAATGACACAGGTGAATTTTACTACATCCCTTTTCACTTCAGAGTAAGAATTAACTCTGAACACTTTCATGTCATCTTCTGAGTCTGTAGGGTTTTTTTCAGGTGGCACACTGCTACAGGTGTGTAGGGTTTGAAATGCTTCCAACATAGGAATATTGTTCACAAGTTTTACAACATCATTAAATATGTGTAACAAAATTAAATTTGCTTGGACTAATAAGGTACTGCAACTTTTCTGCACATTGTCAGTAACTACAGCAACACCAGAATGTTAATTCTCAACAATGCAGTATTTGAAGAGCTATCTAAGGAGCACAATGGGAGTGGACAGATTAAAAGACTGGCCTTGATGAATATTCACAAAAACATAGAAATAAAATGTGATGAAGTTCCAGTACTTAGCAGAATGAAACTTTCACTCTGCAGCGGAGTGTGTGCTGATATGAAACTTCCTGGCAGATTAAAATTGTGTGCCAGAACCGGGACTCGAACCTGGAACCTTTGCCTTTCACAGGCAAGCACTCTACCGACTGAGCTCCCCGACATGACTCACGAAGCTGCCTCACAACTTTACTTCTGCCAGTACCCCGCCTCCTACTTTACAAACTTCACAGAAGCTCTCCAGTACTTGTTCAAATGTTTGTAGAGGTCATGAGACTTAACTACGGGGTCATCAGTACCTAAACTTACAAACTTCTTATGAACTAGCTTATACTAAAGATGGCACAAACATCCATGCCGAGGGGGGATTCGAACCCCCGACCATGCAGACCGAGACTGGCATGCCACAGACCGTTTGGCCACCGCAGCCTGCTCCAGTACTTGATGAAATGTCAAAGAACCCTTGTTGTCTTGTTCTGTAAATGCCATTTTGTCATTGTTTGTGCATTAGTCATAAAAATGTTCTTGAATATATTACTTTAGGAGACATCTATAAATTACGTCACATGAATAATTATTTTGGGAGTTCCCCTCCCCCTCCGCCCTCTCGTAAATGGTGACATTTGTGTGACCATCTCACATGGTGTTATGTCATATTTTTATAATTTTAAATGTAGAAATTTTTAAATTAAAACTGTTAAAAATTGATTTTATATTCATATATAAATTCATATATAAAATCATCAATAAATCATATGATGTAGGCAATTCACAAAACATAAAATAATCAAATGACCAATTCAAAATTTAAACATTTTGTGTCCCTGGACACTGAAACATTTTATTTGTCATGGCATAGCAGTCACTTCATTCTCTGTGTTGGCAATGTTAGGAACAACTAATGTAACTACATCTGCTTCATTCAACCATATAGCATCATCATAATTTATCAACCAGTGAACTTCCTGGTACATCTAGCAGCTACTGTTTGAGGGTGAATCTTTGTGATGGGTGAAATGACATTTGGCTCTTATACATCTACACCTACATCTACATACATACTCTGCAATCCACTGTAAGGTGCATGGCGGACGGTACACTGTACCACTACCAGGTATTTACTTTCCTATTCCACTCCCAAATAGAATGACGAAAAAAAAGAACACCTATATGCCTCCTCATGTATATGTTACTGGCTTTGTACAATGAGAAATACATATGGTACCACAGATGTCATAGTGGCGATGTTCCTATTGTCTTACTCGAAAACTTGCATGACATATGCATGTTTAATTATAAGGGTGACTTCATGTAAAGAAGTCTGATCATATTTTATTATTGTGAGACTTCACAATGGCCACAAATCTGAAATCATGATCATACACATAAAAAAAATAGGCTTTCAGATGGTGGAATTCTCTGTTAAAAATTACTGCGCAGCTGTGGCCTTAAGTAATGGAAAAATCATTAAAATTAAAGATTTTCATTAGATTTGTAATTGAATTGTAATACTTTAGATTTACATATGTGATGTAATTTAATGACCAAATCCAAATTCTGCATCCACCCTGGTGTTGCACACTGGAAACAAGCAGCAATGAGACACCTTTATGTCACCATCCAAACCTAGACAAAATACATGTGACAAGATAAGAGCCTTCACACAGAAGATAGTAAAGACAAAACAGCAGAGACATTTTGTTGTAAATGTTTATGGCTGTTACTGTATACTTTAAACGAAACGCAAACAGTAGATGGTTGAAAGACCAGATTCTTCTGAAGATTACTCTTTAAGCCAGCCACATTTAAGACTGTAGAAAGTTGGCATAAATTCTGCAAATATGTCTCAGTGAATGCACCTGAGATCATGGTATCATCCAAGCAATTAGAACACCTTGGGACTGACACCAAAAGTTTTTCTAGAAAATTCTGAAATATAGTCAGAGTGCTTGCTACTCCAAAAGGTAACAGCAAATATTGGCGGAGGCCAAAACATGTGTTGATGACAAGCAAGCATTGGGCAGCCTCAGTAAAAAGAAGTTTTAAGTATGCCACAGATAAATCAATTTTATAAAAACACTGAGTTCTCACCATAGGTCATCTATGTGAGGTAAGGAATATGTATCAATGATATATTGTGCACTGACCAAAACTTCAAAATCGACACAAAAGCAGAGGCAACTGGTAGATTCTTTTCACAACAACCAGAGAAGAGGACCAGACTCTTGATGAAATAGAATGCATGATCCCAGACAGTGAGCTGGTTTAATTCTGCCTTCACCTGCTCATTAAGTGCCTTAGGAACTGGGAAGCTCCAAAAATATTAGGGTTCTACTGATAGTTTCATAGTAATGTGTGCATGGAAATTGTTTGAACAACCTGATCTGGGTGAAAACAATGAATAAAACTTAAAACAGTCTGTGCATAGGCAACTTGATCTGAAACCACATGGACTTTGTTTAGTAAAACGAAACACCACAAACATATCTATGCCAAGATGTTTTCAGTATATGCGTTGCCAATAGCATCTGAAAGACCAGTTCAATTTTGTCATATGCAGGTAAAGGTGGACACACACAAGCTGTAGCTGTAATGTAGAAAGGGGGCCTGCTTAGTCATCTCTTGTAGTTAATGGTGTGGGAATTTGAGTCTGATTTTGCAAAGTAGTAAAAGAACAACTTTTTGGTTAACCAGTTGAAGGATCTCGAAGGAGTTCCCAAAGCATTTCTGTGACATTCTTACATTTGTCAAACCTACCAGTAACAAATCTAGCTGTTTGCCTCTGAACTGCTTCCATGTCTTCCTTTACACTGATCTGCTGTGGCTCCCAAACACTTGAGCAATACTCAAGACATGGTTGTACAAGCATTTTGTGTGTGTTCTTCTTTACAGATGAAGTATGGCTTTCCAAAATTCTCCCAATAAACCAAAGTCAGCTCTTCACCTTGCTTACAACTGTTCTTACACGTTCGTTCCATTTCATATCAATCTGAAATATTATGCCTAGATATGTGAATGACATGACTGCATCAAGATGCTCACTACTAATGCTGTATTCATACATTGTGGGATTGTTTTCTCTATTTGTGTGCTTCACCTCACATTTTTCTACATTTAGAGATAGCTGCCATTCTTCACACCAACTAGAAATTTTGTCCGAGTCATCCTGCATGCTATTACCGTCAATTAAAGATGACACCCTCACACACATCACAGCATCATCAACAAACAGCCACAAATTACAAGTTACTCTGTCCTTCAGATCATTTATATAGATAGAAAACAACAGTGGTCCTATCAAACTCTCCTGGGGCACACCTGACGATACACTCATCTCTGATGAACACTGACCGCCAAGAACAACATACTGCATTCTGTTACTTGGGAAGTCTTTCAGCCAGTCACAAATCTGTGAACCTATTCCATATGCTCATATCTTCATTAGCATTCTGCAGTGTGGCACTGCATCAAATGCCTTTCTGAAATTGAGAAAAAAACAGTCTACCTGTTGCCCATCATCCATGGCTTGATATATGTCATGTGAGCCCTACGCCACGACGATGCGGCAGTTTTGGGGGGGGGGGGGGGGGAGGGGTGTGGTGTCACACAAGTCAAAGGGCGCGCCACCTACTTTTGCCACGCGCCGCCATGCATGCATGGTGCGGCGTTCTTACGACGTCAGCCACGAGCGCCCTCTGCTACAACTCCACTCGTGGCCACCACTGAACGACATCGTTCACTTGGGACTGAGATAGGATTCCAGTTAACACTTCGGAATCGGATAGGCACTAGGCAGGCCTCTAGCTCGACTATGTATCAGCATTCTGCAGTACTGAACTATGTAAATGTTAAGTATTACTAAGTCTCTAAGAAATATATATCTCATTCTAATTTACTCTAGTGTTTCTAGTTTCTGCTGTCCCACTGGCTGGTCACCTCCTACCTGCACAAGCGTGCATCATTTATTCCTATGTCGGTTTTTCTACTCGGCCACCGACACCTACGATGGAAACGAGACACAAAAGTGGCAACGAGGCTGGGACACAAAAGTGGCGACTAGGAGCGATAGAAGCTCTTGGAACAGCCCGCTAGCAGAAGCCAGACAGCAGCAGTCAGAGCACGCAGAAATTGATCCCGCCCACCCACCCTTATTATAAGATTTTTGGGGGAACATTATGTTACGTGTTTTGTGGACTTTTTTGTTGCAGAGTGCCTCTTTCATATTACATTTGTGTTTTGTTATAATTTACTTGTATGCGTGGCGCCTAATTGGTCAGCATGGCCACTACCCGGAACCCAAACTTAATGGAAATTATTCAGTTACAGACGTCGCAAATCACGCAACTACTCCAGGCGGTGTCGCAGTTGATGGCACAGGCTCACCAACAACAAAACCAGCCGTCGCTTCAGCCGCTAACATCTGCAGCCACGCCGCTTCCTACGTTCCACCAGTACAACGAACGTGAGGAAGAATGGAACGATTATTTGGCTCAATTTTAAGAACTTGTCGCGGCTCATCAACTTACAGGTCAGACCGTAAAACATTTCTTCCTCTATGTGGTGGGCACTCAAACTTTCGTATTACTGCAGAAACTTTTCCCCCACGCATCTCCTTGTGATCTAGAATTCGATCAAATAGTAGATGCACTGAATGGTTATTATGAGAGAAAAGTTCTCGTAGCAGCAGCACAGTACTGATTTTTCAGACTGAAAAAATTACCGGAGCAATCTCACCAGGAATGGATCACTGAATTGAACGGCTTAACCTGGAAATGTAAATTTACTTGCTCTTGTGGACTTTCTTATAGTGACGTTATGTTGAGGGATGCGACTACGCAGAACATTCAGGACCCCAGAATTAGGGCAGCAATTTTAAAATAGTCTTAGCCCTCATTAGACAGTGTACTACAGCTTATTGAGGAGCATGATACTTTTGACTTAGCAGATGTAGAAATGCAAAGCTACAGAGTTAACGCAGTGCGCCGCAACGGATGCTTTCCTAGCCGTAGTTTTCAGTGTAGCCCTAGTGATTCTTATCATTCTACCTGCCGTGCTGAACAGACAGTGAACAGTAGCCAGTGTAAAGTGCGACACAAAGGTTGCTCCGTCGTGTTAGACAACATAATGTGAATAATGGGCACCAATGCTCTTTTCAGAAAAATGTTCGCAAGTCTTGCCCTCAGTGTGTATCTCGCCACACACGTGCACATTGCCCTAGTCGCAACGCAATCTGTTATCAATGTGGCAAAACAGGACATGTACAGACAGTGTGTATGCAGCATGTAAACTCAAAGAACGGTGCCGTTAGGAACAGTGCTTTGCAGAGTGTGAGAACAGTTAATTCTGTAAATGTCATACACGTTGTACACTTGGACAGTGTTTCTCTTGACTCTCAAATGCAAGACAATTTTTCTGCACCTACAGCAAAACTATGTAGTGAGCCACATAGCAAGCGTCGTCGAGCGCATAAATCTGTGCAACAGAAAAGGGTTCAGGACAAGCAAAATGACTATGTACAGTGCAATCCTGTAGTGAACCTAGTGCCTTCTACAACTTCTCCTTGTAAAAGTGCCCCGTATTGTGTAGATAGTGACAGTAGACTTGATGTAGCTACTCAAAGTAATTTTAGTGCAGCAGCCTTGCATTGCGCGGACACCGATCCGGCGGTAGTGCCATCTAGTGACAGTGTTGTTAATCCGCTGTGTGCCGATTCTGCACCGCTTACTTCACTACGCGGCCCGCACATGCGCAAGCGCAGCAAACAAGCTGTATCAGATGTTGCCCACATTCGCGCACCTGTCAAGCGCCACAAGCAAAAACTTTTTGTGACTCTTTCGATAGAAAATAAATCTGTGGAATTTCACATCGACACTGGTTCCGCTGTTACGTTAATTAATAGAGACACTTATGAACTGCTGGGTTCGCCAAAATTGTCGCCGTGTCAACAAGTGCTCACAGCGTACACAGGTCAAAATATTCCCGTGCTAGGAATGTGTAGCCTGCCTGCCTCTTTTCAAGGTGTAACAAAAACAGTTGCTTTTGTAGTTCTTCAGGCCAAATCTACACAGAACATTTTTGGACTAGATGCAGTTGACTTGTTTGGTTTATCAATTCAAAGAGATGTGCTTCAAATTTCGTCAGTAGTGCCTCAGGACAAACTCAATGCATTCTGTGAAAAATATAGTGACTTGCATCTTCATGTTTTCGCAGCGCAATGACTGTTCAAAGAAGTTTCAGGCATGCAGCCGCATAAAGTTTACTTCTTCTAATATTTCAGCTGAGAAACGTTCAGCCATCTTCAAAGACGAGTCGAAGACTGATGGCTGAACGTTTCTCAGTCGAATTATTAGAAGAAGTAAACTTTATGTGGCTGCATGCCCGAAACTTCTTTGAACATATAGTGACTTGTTTTTGCCGGAATTAGGTTGTGCAAAAGACTTCGTGGCACATGTAACTTTGAAAGAATCTGCTGTACCAAAATTTTGTAAAGCTAGACCAGTGCCTACTCCCCTTCGTGATAAAGTTGCTGTAGAACTTAAACGTTGGCAAGATGGTGGGGTGATTTCTCCCGTTTCTGCAAGTCAGTGGGCCTCACCTTTAGTGATTATAACCAAGCCGTCAGGAAAACTTCATCTCTGTGCGGACGTTAAATCAACAGTGAACGGTCAAACAATTGTAGACACTTATCCCCTGCCCAGACCTGACGAACTAATGGACAAATTAGGTCAGTCTCGCTTCTTTTCTAAGATTGATTTAGCGGAGGCATACTTACAGATTTTGCTTGATGACGAGTCAAAAAAGTTTTTCATCATTAATATTCACATGGGCCTTTTTCGATTTCGACACCTACCCTTTGGCAGTTCTTCCACCCACGCTATTTTTTCAACGCTTTTTGGAACAGCTAACAGTTTCTGTACCGTGTTGCTTCAACTATTTAGATGATATGGTGGTCTCAGGGTGCACAGTTGAAGAGCATTTATCAAACCTGGAGTGCCTTTTCAAAGTGTTGACTTCAGCAGGTCTACATTGTAATAAAGCAAAGTGTTCGTTTTTTTCAGACTGAAATAGAGTATCTAGGCCTTGCGATTAATGCCCAAGGAATCCATCCCTTACAGCCACATCTTCAAGCAATCGAAGACTTGCCTCCTCCTAAGAATGTGCACGAATTGCAAGCAGTAATGGGAAAGCTTAACTATTATTTCAGATTTATTCCCAATGCCTCTCAGATTGCAGCTCCACTGCATCACTTACGTAGGAAGAATGTTCCTTTTGTATGGTCTAAAGATTGTCAGGTTGCCTTTGACAACTTAAAGTCTGCACTACTCAGTGATGCATGTTTGATTCCCTTTGACTCACAGAAGCCTGTAGTGCTAGCAGTGGATGCCTCGTCGTACGGTCTGGGTGCAATATTGTCACATCGTATTGGATCTTACGATTGTCCTATTGCATTTGCATCCAAGCTACTGACGCCAATGCAACAGAATTACAGTCAGATAGAAAAGGAGGCCTTAGCAATCATTTATGGCGTCACAAAGTTTCATCATTATCTCTATGGTAGAAAATTCTTTTTGTTGACAGACCACAAGCCTCTCACATCGTTGTTCTCACCCACAAAGCCCATTCCGCCACGAACGGCACAAAAGCTTCAGAGATGGTCCTTGATATTGTCAAATTATCAGTATGAAATTTTGTACTGACCTACCACTAAACACGCCAACGTGGACACACTTTCCCGACTTCCGGTTGGCCAGGATGTGTCATTTGATTCTTCGGAAATGGCATGTTGTCAGATAGACTCCAGAGATGCTTCCACTATTGCAGACTTCCTTTGAACTCTCGTTGGGTTGCACAGGAAACAGCTGTGCATGCAGACCTAAGTGTGGTAGCACGTTTTGTTCGCTTAGGGTGGCCTGCCAGAGCGAAAGACATTGATCGGCCTCTGGTTCGACGTTATTTTGAACAACGTCTTGCATTGTCTTTAGGTCAGGGTGTTCTGTTGTTACATACCGACAACGACCAAACAAGAGTGATTGTTCCTCATCCCTGCAACGAGAAGTGTTACGCCTCCTGCATCAAGGACATTGGGGTATTGTTAGGACAAAGCAACTGGCCAGACGTCATTGTACCTGGGTTGGTATGGACGCTCAGATAGAGCGCATGACGTCACAGTGTACAGTTTGTGCGGAGCATCAGGCGGCTTCTCCGCAACGTTTCCCAGACTGACCACGCCCCAAGGGACCATGGCAACGTTTACATATTGACTTTGCCAGACCTTTCTGGAATAAGCGCTGGTTAATTGTTGTAGATGCTTTCAGCAAATTTCCTTTCGTGATTGCCATGAACTCCACGACAGCGTCTAGTACAATCAATGCCTTAACATCAGTGTTTTCCATCGAGGGTTTGCCTGAAACTATCGTCAGTGACAATGGACCACAGTTTGTTCAATCGGAATTTCAACAGTTTTGTCATGTGAATGGCATTGAGCATATAACTACTACACCTTTTCACCCTCAGTCCAATGGTGAAGCAGAACGTTTCGTTCGAACATTCAAGTCTCACATGGAGAAGATGAAAGGTCAGCACTCCAGGCAGCAAGCTCTTCAAATTTTCCTGTCTACGTATCAGTGCATGCCACAGGACGGCCCATCTCCTGCTGAGCTGCTACACGGCCGCTGTCATCGCACTCTCCTTCACCTGCTGCAGCCTCCCACGCACCGAGTCGGTTCGTATGGCGCTTCGCATTTTCAGGTTTCGACGCCGATGCTGTACAAGGAGTTTGCTGGATGTACACGATGGTTGCCGGGCACCATTCAGCGCGACCTCGGTCGCAATATGTATGTTGTATGTTCTTCCACAGGGTCAGAGTTGCGGCGCCACACAAACCAATTGCGCCTCCACAGGCCACGCGATCCTGTCTCGGGTTTCTTGATTCCAGACCCAGTTCACCGCCAGGGAGCACAGCCACATTGCTCGCCGCCGGGCCCAGCGTCCCCAGACTACGAGATCGTCCCGATGGATGTCGACGCGCCTCCTACGCAGTCAGCCCCTCCGCTTCCGTTGCCGCCTCAGCTGCCAGCGTCAACAAGAGGGACTCCGGGACCGTGCGTGCCCCCGCCGCCTGGGCCACGCACCTCAGAAGAAGATGACCTGCTCCCTCTGGGCGGAGGTGTGCGCCCTTCCCCTGGTTTTGGTGTGTTTCCCGGGGCATCGCTAGGTGTATACCGGGGTGTGGACGGCGTCTCGATCCCAACCTCAGCTACGACGCCCATCCCACCAGTAACGCCCCTGCCCAGGCCCTCCTCCCAGTGCCATCACCGTGGCCCTCAGCCCTACGCCACGACGATGCGGCGGTTTTGCGGGGGGGGGGGGGGGGGGGGGGAGGGGTGTGGTGTCACACAAGTCAAAGGGCGCGCCACCTACTTTTGACACGCGCCGCCATGCATGCATGGCGCGGCGTTCTTACGACGTCAGCCACGAGCGCCCTCTGCTACAACTCCACTCGTGGCCACCACTGAACGACATCGTTCACTTGGGACTGAGATAGGAACCAGTTAACACTTCGGAATCGGATAGGCACTAGGCAGGCCTCTAGCTCAACTATGTATCAGCATTCTGCAGTACTGAGCTATGTAAAAGTTAAGTATTACTAAGTCTCTAAGAAATATATATCTCGTTCTAATTTACTCTAGTGTTTCTAGTTTCTGCTGTCCCACTGGCTGGTCACCTCCTACCTGCACAAGCATGCATGCTTTATTCCTGTGTCGGTCTTTCTACTCGGCCACCGACACCTACGACAGAAATGAGACACAAAAGCGGCGACAAGGCTGGGACACAAAACTATGTTCGAGCTGAGAATATGTTTCAAAATTCTACAGGAAACTGATGTCAATGATAGTGGCCTGTAATTATGTGGGTCAGTTCTTTTACCTTTCTTATAAATGGGAGTCACCTTTGCTTTTTTTCCAATCTCTAGGAATAACTACACACTCTTTGCCAGTAATGTACCCTCACGCCAGTATCACAACTAACACTAACAGTGAGAAATGTACATAATACACGAGTCACTGTGAATAGTTTTACCATTAACACTCATTGAAACAACATACAAGAATGAGAATGAGTGTGGCTGTGTGCGTCAATAAGTAGAGAGCGTGCAGCAAGCTTTATCGGTCACAGTGTCACTAACAGCTGTAGCTAGCAGTGTTCACCAGGTTGGATGAGACTTCCTCTGCTGGTGTGCACGAGTATTTGCAGTACTACAAATAGATTCATATTAACAAGGAACTGGTTCACATTACAACCACGCTATTATCATTCAACTTTTCTGTGCTTCCAGACATTTAGCAAATGATTGTGTCATTCCTGCAACATGGTGACAATGAATTCCATCCTCTAAGCATAGGGAAAATAAGTTACTAGTAAATTTTGAGTGACACTTCACTAAAAATGTTCCTGTTTTCTCATCTAATTGAGACAGTGGTTCATTTCTTGTTTACTCTCCATGCTGAAGGAATACAAACTTTTTTTTTCTTCACCAAAAACAATTTTAATTTGCTGAGTTTAAATGCTCCTATTAGATTTCTCAAGTATTTGTGAAATAATTATGTGGTAGTCTAGGAAACCATGGTAGTAGTCATAGAAGCAGAAAATAGGTATCTACCTGGAAACACCATTACAAACAATTTACTTCATTCCTCATCATAAAAGTATGTTTCTATAATTTAAAATAAAACTTACGGTGTTTCTCTTTTTATAATTCATCATCATGGCTACCAATATAGTGAAATCTGAGAAAAATTAGTACATGTGCACTGATGACATATTGCATCTTATGTTTAGGTGAAGCGTTTGATGTTACAGAATACTTGTACATATTTCAGATGTTTTTGGCATAGATTTTCTTGGTGTAAAGCTATAGATAGAGATCCACAGCTTCAGTAGCCTGAGGAAAGAATATTGAATAGCGAGGCTCAATGGCTTACCAACATCTGGAGATCACAATGATTCTTCAAGAAAGCAAAAAAGCCACATTCCATTAAGTGGGTATCCCGAACCATTATGTATGACAGTATTATGATAAGACTCTACTGTATGTGTCAAAGAACATTATCCACTACATTTGATTATTGCAAACAAATATTCAAGAATTAGAACTGATTTTTCCCATTCAATATGGCTGTTCTTTCATAGACCATACCACAGAGTTTTACAGGCATACCAATGAGAAAAATGTATTACCAGACTCTGAACAAGTGTGCATATGTAACTGCTTGTGTGTAGTTTTGTGTGTGAATGTGTGTGTTCTGCTAGAGGATGAGCTAATGTTGAAAATCTTGGGTCAGTGCTGTTTCCTGTTATCCATTTTAGTGATCCAAACATCAGTTTGCTAAAGGTGAGTGGTTTCCTTTCCACTATTTTATATAATTATGTAGCATTTGTTTGAAGGTTGTGCCCATTTATGTATATGATATAAAAATGTAATGCCAAACATATCTATTAAGAGTCAGGTACACTACCAGACAAAAGTTTTTGATCACCTATGCATAAAACTAGATACTTTATTTCAATGTACAAACATATCGAAAAAACTAAATATACCAAAAAAAAAAAAAAAAAAAAAAAAAAAAAAAAAAAAAAAAAAATTACATTTTCACTCACTATCATTAAGTACAATACAGTATGGTTTATATTTTAACCTCGTCAAAGTATCCACCCTTTGCCCTCTGAACAGCTGCACAAAATCTTTGCATTCTGGAAATAAGATTTTGTAGTGTTTGTGTTTACACCTCTGTAAATTATTCCATAGCCCTTCAACATTAGTCAAGCTCCAGTTTCAGACCTCCCTGTCAAGTTCATCCCATAACAGTTCAATGGGATTTAAGTCTGGTAAATGACTTGTCCAAATCATATTTTTCAGTTCCCAAAATTTCTCTTTTCTAGAATGTTTGGGGTCATTGTCCTGCTGCAGAACAAACCCACGACCAATAAGCTTCTTGCCAGATGGAACTGCATTGTTGATCAGTACCCTGTGATAGCCTTCCTTCTTTAATGTTCCATTACTTCACATGAGATCACCGACACATGCAAAACATCCCCACACCATAACCAACCCTTCACAATGCTTCACTGAAGATGTCACATACTGATTCTTCATATGTTCTCCACGAAGGCGATGAACAAATATTTGACGATGGCTCCCAAATACTTCAAACTTTGATTCAGCCATGAATAAAACCTTTTACCATTGCTGCACACACTGCAGTTTTTACGTTGCTGTGCCCATTGAATTCTCTTCATTTTATTTTGTGTTCATGATAAAGGTTTTTTGGCCGCTATGGGCCTCTTTAAACCTCATTCACAAAGACAGCATTGCACTGTCAAAGCAGAGATTGAAGCAGCTCGCACATTATTGACTGCCTTGCAAATTTCAGGTGCCCTACGAGTCCTCTGACATTTACTCTGTACACCAATGAACTGATCTTCCCTGCATGATGTTACACGTGTCTTCCAAATTGTGAAACACTTGCAATGGCACTGGTTTGCTTGAACCGCTGCAATGTATACACCACTGTCGACTGGGCTACGCCAACTTTTGTTACTGTTGTCCTACTAGAATAGCCTTCATGATGCAGAGCTACGATTACAGCACGTTTTCCAATTCCAATCTCCTGCTTCTGTCCCATTTGGAGGTAATATTGTATGCACCTGAGCATACACTCAAAACACTGCTAGATGCACACAGGGTACTGAAAAGTAATGTGAACTGCTAGCTACACAGACAGCTGAATGAATGAGTCCTATTGGAGTGTTCACACCTTGGGTAGACATGTCAGTGTTGTGGTTACTCATCAGCGCCTCACCATATGAAGAACAGGTCAGTTACACAACAAAGTTGTCCATCTTTACATGTTTATTCTTGTTTTAGTATCAATAGGGCTATGATAGATTATTTAAAACTACATCTTTATTTTAATTCATAGTTTTGATAGGTGATTGAAAACTTTTGACCGGTAATGTACAGTATCATTTGTAAATACAGCACTATGAACAAAAAGTACTCCACTATCTAGTATGTAACCATACTTTATCACAGAAGAAAGAAGAGTTTGCGGCCTTAAAAATGTTTTGACAGTCTCTCATGTCAATTAAAAGTCTGGCAGAAAACACAAGTTTTAAGATTAGAAGTTGTAGTGAATTTAACCCTAAGGAATCCGTGTGTTTTATAAAGTGAGGATCAGGATACCATATGTGATATAAGCCTTACTTATGCAAAACTATGAATATAGTTACAGAACACTTTCATATTATACTCTTACCATAACAATAACTTTGCTTTCTAGATTACTTTGTTAAATTATTTCTTTTTGTAAAAAAACCTTCTAACAATAATCCATGTTTGTTAACATATTTTATTACTAATACTTTCTGATGTCATTTGTGATCTACTTAACAATCTGTCATGGTCTGCTTACCTTAAAGTTTTGTTGTTGTCATAAATTGTCCAATCTAAATTATGTAAATAAAACTGGCACTGCTCTAGTCATAATTTGCATATACACCTAATTTCTATTTTGATTTGTTACGAAAATAATTCTGATTTATAGTGAATAATTTTACATTTTTCTTGTTTGTGATGGATGTATTTATGCTTTGATAATGAAATTCAGTAACTATATTGTAACACATTTGTTCTAGAAAGTTCAAGAATGTGACATTATGTCTAAATTCATGGACATTATAAATACAATTTAGTCTAGACCTAGTCTTGGACTCTCAGCAGTCCTGATGTAACCATGTAGCTTAGTGATACAATAAATAATTATACATCATGAAGTCACATCTTTGTAGTTCCATTAACAGTCAAGAACCCAGGAAAAGTAATATTAGTTCATGATTAAACAATAATGGCAGGTGAGCAAATGAAAACTATAGTAATAACTGTGGCAGGCAAGCTGACAGCATTGATGAAAAACAACAGGTGCTTTAATATATTATATGGTAATGTAACCAAAATATATTATAAATGGTGCATCGGTTGTGGGAAAATATAGTTAAAATTTGGCATCTACATGGTTGTGATGTGTCACAGTGAAGCAATAAAGCAGACATCATATAATCAGCATTTACAAAGCCAAAACCATTCATGGAAGACTGGTCTTCTGATGGATTGAAGACAAAGAAAAATAAGTGAAATAACTTGGATTTGGAAGGACTGGATGTCGAAGATTGTAAATGATGTTAATTTTTTTATTTTCAGTGACTTGAGTATCAGTACATTTTTTATTCAACATGGATAAGAGACAATTTTGAGGGCAGTGGAAAGGGGAAAGAATAATGTGATATCAAACCTAATAAAGACACTTTAGATATGTTTCAAATGAATGTTAGAAAGAATGGGAAAATCCTTAATTAAGAAACTTAGTACACAGAAGTAGGCTATGAAGCAGGACTAATTGAACAGTAGAAGTAGTTCAATCAAAAACATTAAAAATTGTGTGTGAAGTTATTGATTCTTAAATAAATAACATCAAAGACAGACAGAATAATTTAATATATCAAGTAGATAGTTTTGCGTATAGTAGATTTGAAGGCACAGATTCAGCTGTTAAGTCTGTGGAAAAGAGTGTAAAATCAGTAGGAGATGAAGTAAACAAAGAAAAGGAAAATTTTGAAATTGTTGAATGATAAATAGGTGCTGTAATGGAGGCAGTTAACAAGGTAGAAAAAAGTGTAACTGAGGGTATTAGCAATATACATTTATCACATAATTTAATATATAAAAGTATAAGTTTTAGGAGGAAGGAAGCTTAGGGTTTAACGTCCCGTCGACAGCATTATCATTAGAGATGGAGCTTACGCTGGAGTTTTGGGTAAGGATGAGGAAGGAAATTGGCCATGCCCTTTGAAAGGAACCATCCTGGTGTGTGCCTGGAGTGATTTAGGAAAATCATGGAAAACCTAAATCTGGATGGCTGGAAGTGGATTTGAACCACCGTCCTACCGAATGTGAGTCCAGTGTGTTACCACTGCACCACCCTGCTCGGTATAATTTTCAGTTTTGGTATGTTGTCTAATATTTCTATCAGAAGCTTTTCAGATAATGAACTGCTTACTGTAGACTTTACTCAACACTGCAAAGATAATTTTGTAGATGAAATGTCTGATGGTTTAAAAATTCAATTTGTGAAAAGATTATTAAATGTGGAAGCATTATGTTTGGTTAGTCAAAATTCAGAACATTGGGTAACATTTAATGATTTTGAAGAAAATTTTTTAACAAATTGGTCATAAACAGAACATGCTAGGATCAAAAGTGAATTCTTGAATTTTCCTGTCTATACAGGCAGACCCGAGGAAATGGAGGATATTTGCAAAAGCCAGTTACAGAAATTAATACATTTAGAAAGATCATTTTATGTTATGACATGAATCGATGCTTTAAAAAGGATATTACCAGAGAAATTGCAATGTGATTTAGTTCATGCACCTGACCAGTCTTTAGACCAATTTTTAAATTTTGTTGACAAGCTAGACAGAGTTGCTGAAAGAGAAAATAGGCAACATTCTAATTATAGTAATGAATGTCGTGGGGGTGGCAAATACATCACATTGATAATAGGAATTGTTGTAATGAACATTGTAATGGGAATAATCAATACAGAGGTAACTATTTGGAAAAATGAGGGTCGCTCCAATTAAGGTCAGTAAATATGGGGCGAGAAAACATATACATTGGATGACCTATAATAAACAATCTGATCAAAATAATTGGGACATCAGAAAATCTTGGGTTAAAGAACATAGAATTCATAGTAATAGACAAGTTGTTGATTCAAAATTTAGAAAGTGTAATTTTGAAAAAGTTGAGTATGGAACACTTTGTGTACAAAGTAGATATAATGATGTACCAACAATTCAAACTGTAACAAGTTATTTTTCATGATAGGGAGCATGATACTAAAACACAAATGTATAATAATTATGATTTGGAAACTGTATGTAATCCTAGGAGTAATGATCTTGCTAATAACTTATCTGAAAATACTGTTAATTAAAGTGAACATTTTGAAAACAAAGGTAAAATATTAAAGTATGACCTGTGTAGATCAGAAACTGTATGCAATTTTATACAAGACAACAATGTAGCCTATGTTATGTCTAGTGATAAAGTTGTAGATAAGAATGGCATTTTAAATCATGAGCTATATGAGGCAGAGAATTTGGATAATGTGGTACACGAGACCAGTTTTTTTAGATCTCTCGAAAATGTGGAAGATGAATTTGATAAAACGCCTGGAATTGGTTCTTGTAGGATGGAAAATGAGTGTATATCCAAATGTGTTCATATTAAACAAATATAAGAAATAGAAAACGGATGACTTGCCCAAAGGACAGGCTCGTCGACAGACACAAATAAAATCACACACAAACACACATACAAGCTTTCGCAACCATTGGGGTTGGACAGAGATACCACTTGAAGCAGAGGCTCAGTCCACAGAACCAAGGCAAAGATGCTAAAGATGGTGGGCGGGAATATGAATTTAGCGGAGGTTGAGACAAGGTAAGCAACAGGAGGAGAGAATAAGGTGTTTGTTGGTAATGAAGATCACCCTGTGGCTAAACATGCCTTGGTGTATGGCCAGCACATCTTGGCACAGTGTTACACCGTCTGGGTTATCTGGATATTTCCCACCGACACCAACCTTTCAGAACTCCGGAGATGGAAACTTGCCCTTCAGCTTATTCTCTCCTCCTGTTGCCCACCTGGTCTCAACCTCCGCTAAATTCAAATTCCCACCCACCATCTTTAGCATCTTTGCCTCGGTTCTGTGGACAGAGCCTCTGCCTCAAATGGTATCTCTGTCCAACTTCTTTGCTTTTTACAAATGTCTGTCTAGGTGTGTTTGCGTTTGGATATTTGTGGGTGTGTGTGTATTTGTTTACCTTCCAATTTTTTCCTAAGTTAAGTCCTTCCACTCCTGGGATTGGAATGACTCCTTTTCCACTTTCTTAAAACCCATATCCTTCCCTTTCTCCTCTCCTTTCTTCCTCTTTTCCCGAAGAAGTGACCAACGGTTGCGAAAGCTTGTATGTGTGTGATTTTATTTGTGTCTGTCGACGAGCCTGTCCTTTGGGTAAGTAATCCGTTTTCTATTTTTTATACTTGCATATCCCACCAGGAAAGCTTCCTTCTATAATTTTTGTGTTGATATTAACATGAATTTGATAATTGTAGGTTGAAAGATGTATGTACACCTGACTGTGCCAACACTTTAATTATAAATTGAGAGGTTCTGTTGTTGAGGAGGACAATTTATAGAATGTTGATAACAGTAAAAAGGTAGAAGCATTGTGTGTGAATATTAATGAAGCAAGTAATGTTGTTGTTGTTGTTGTTGTTGTTGTGGTGGTGGTGGATGATAAAGTTTATGTTGACAGTAATGATAAAGTATTCAGTGAGTTTTGTAGAAAGCAGTGTATTGAAAATGAAAATGTGAATAGGAAATATATTGATGATAATGATGAAGAATTAAACAATTTATGTAAAGGTAATTATATGGAAAACTAGCTGAAAACCCGGCTTTGCCCGGGTATTTATTTATTTATTTATTCCTGCTTTGAGTTAGTACTTCTCCTATCTTTTCTCTCTCTCTGTCCATCTCTTTTTTTCTAAAAACATGCTATATTTATCGGAGAATAAATAAGAAATAAGGCTGTCTCACATAATGTACAAAATTATAAGTATCCAAACAAAGAAAGATAGTAATCAAAACAAAAATGATGTATAAAATGCGTACAATCTCATATTTATTGAGTTATATGTTGTACAATTGTATAATTTTGCAGGTATGTATTCATTTGTATAAGTGCTGTATGTCTGTATTAAAAGAAATTTCTCTTTTACTGCTTTATTTATTCTTATATTTCCTTATTCATATGCTTATCCTTAAAGAGCTGAAGACATTGTAGTATGCATAGACCAAAGATTTGGTCTGTGGCATCACGTTTCGCTGTATGTAACCTCCTTGCTGTAGAGAGTCTCAAATGTCATTGCTGGCCTTCAGTCCAAATTTTTTTATAGTTTGACGACTTTCCACCATCATAATTTCCATCCCCTTATAGCTATCGGCTTGGAACCGCTGTGGCGAACAACGGGAGACTTCGGACAACAATTACACACAGACCATTCTTTTGCATACTGTAGTTTTCACTGCAGAGCGAAATATTAACGCGCACACACACATAGAATTTTATATACACCGATACCTTTCTATCCCAATATACTCCACCCTTTTATCATTATCAACCTTCAAGCAACAATGCAACCAATAAAACAATTTTCAAAGAGTAATTATTGTTCCGCATTTCACGTTATATTCTTCAAATTACTAAATATCTATCAGATTGCTATAAAACTGTGCCTAAAACCTTCCTCAGGTATAAATTAATAACTGTACAAATATTTAAGTCTCTGCATCTTGTAGTTCGGACATGATAAGCGTACACCAAACAGACATTCACATTTATAGATATAGATGAAAATGTTGAAAGTAGGGAATATGCAGACAACAGTGATGAAGTATGTAGTGGATTGTATAGAAAGCATGGTACTGAAAATGAGAGTGCTGTAAGTGGGGAACATATTGATCAATCTTTATTATGTCTAAAAGGTAATATTGAAAATGTAGATCTGGATTGTAATGTATTAAGTACTATTGAGTGTACACACTCACCTGACTTGACTAACAAAAATGAAGCATCTCTGAAAACTACAAGGGAAAAGTGTAAAAAGAATGGCAAGCTTTCTAATTACTGCAAAATTTTAGAGATTAGTCCTAAAAAACAGTTTCACCATTGGTGGAAAAACCAGAAACTAAAAAGAGAAATTTAAATAAGCATTTAAATCTAGCTGTCTGTAATGTTATTTTCGGAATATATTCGTACTTCTCATATTTCACTAAGTTTGTTGTTTATCTATGTTATACACTGGGATGTTATATACTTCTGTCAAGAAATCTTTGTTTTTTACTGAACTTTGAAACCATAGCTGAATGTGTCATATTCATTATCAGATGTCTGCATTTCAAGAAATATTTCAAATTGAAGATCTTTGTAAGCAATTTGAGGCTACTAGCACAATAGTGGCCTAACCTACATTTCTGGAAAAAATGAGATATTCACACAGAACATCAATGTATTCCCTACCATTAGGTCCTACAATTGCCAGACATGTATTTGGACACCATGGACAATGTGGCAGCATCAGATGATGTTTATGCACCATGCAGTGCTGTACAAAACAGGACACAATTGTCGCCTATGCCACATAGGCCACTATTGTGCCATGTATGCATAGCAAGTAGGCTGGTTGGACAGCGTACCATATGTCAAACAGCACATGATGGCCAGCAGAGGACACAGCTGCAGTATAGACTCACAGTATTGTGGACAACGCACCACTGAACAGTCAGTGTGTGTACTACAAAACGACATGTGCAATATCCTTGGTGATGATGTCGAAGTTGCACTACGAGGTATGGATGGTGTCAAATTCCCTCGTTGGACTCAGATGATTTGATATGGACAGCGGTGCAGATATGGAACATTTCCATTTCAGATCTATTTGGATCAGAAACTACTACTGATGCCTCAGATTTGGAATGTGCACCCAGCCGATTCAGCCAGCATGCAAGTGGTACAGTAGATGAATTACATGTCATGTCAGCACAGCCCAATCTACCCAGTACATTGAAGGATACCACACTCACTATGTCTATCATGGACGTATCGGAGGGAGATTTTAGTACTGGTGCTGTAATTGCACTGCAAACACGATTGAAAGGGGAAGAATACATAATCACGAAGGGAAATGTAATGGTAAAAAAAGTCCCATGCTTAGAGCATACACATGTCACAAGGAATGTGGTCTACATTTTTCAACTGGACACTAGCAAAATCTGTTTAACTCATTCTATGCATTATGTAGTTTCGACTTGCAGTTGGCATACGTTTTTGCTATGGTGAAGGTAGTCCATATGGTACATGTGTATTCCTCTGGTACTAGAAAGTCTCGATGAGGAACCACATGCCTATACCATTTCCCTAATGAAGAGGGGCTGGACATAAAGGTGTGTAAAATGTAATTTAAGAACTTTTTGTAGATATCAGATGGTAGGAATACGAGGGATCTTTAGCACAAAATGCAGCACCAGACCCCACCCATCGACAAGAGAACTGCATGTCCTACTAAAAACAAAACACCAATACCAAAGATGGTCGTAGTAGAGAACTTCATAAAATGGTTTCCAGTATATCAGAGCCATTATGCACGAATAAACGAAACAGTGGATTGGAAGTATTTGTCACCAGACCTGAGCATGGGGCATCCATTGCCAGCTGTTGTTGCTGTCACATCATTCAGAGCACTAAGTATCATAATTTACTTTGCGTGAAATTTCATTGTCAATCAATTTCTTAATTTTCATTAGTGCTGCTGTTTTCTTAAGAGGTTTATTCTCAAGTACTTGGCTGATTTCATTTGTGCTGCAATCTACGTAATTAAAGTATCAACTTGTCACTTCTTTATTTCGTGTTTCGCTTTAAGAAAGCTTTTATTCCTTCATGTTTGATAACAGTGTATTCCATAGATTTTCTTGTATTTTAGAAACAGCCAGAGACAGTTTCATTGTTTTGATAGTATTGTACCACTGACCACAGTTCATTCAGCTACCAGCTGCTTTCATTAAAGTACCAGATTAGGTAAAGGTTGATTAATTTTCTACTCTCTACAGTCAATTGTATCAATAGGATATGTGCTTGTTATATGTGGATCCAGGAGGATTTGTGTTATCGGATGGGGAATTGAGGAGGGGAGGAGTGATGAACCAAAACATCTTACAACCTTCGATTTAGTTGTACACAAGCGACCTGCCAAATTGGAGTCGAATCGGTTGGCTGTGTTTGAGACCTTCTCCTTGAAAGATTATCTTAGTACTGTACTCCAATACTACAGTGTTGTTCCTATGGCTGTAGAAATTATTGAATTTTGGACTATTTCGGGTGATATTTCTGAAAGTAGTGATTTTTGGTACAAAGTCAATAACAAACCCCCAACTTCCACTTTTGATATTCAACAACTCGTGCAGAGATCAAAGTAGCCTAAATATTCCTTTTGGCACACAATCTGACAAATATAAAAACTGTCATATCTTTCAGCACTCACTGGCACAGGAGATGCTGTTTCCTGTTTCTTACGGACTGCTTGTCCTTTCAAAACTGGTATGTGAGGCCTTCTCTTCCTGACAACCATCAGTCTCTTTTCAGGCTCCCAGATTCAAACCGTGTTGAAATGTAAAAGTTAACGAAATTCGCGACATATTCATTGAAAATAAGTCAATATCTTTGACAACTGCTACTGTAAATCTGCGATAAGTTGGATGTAGTGAATTGGGGGGGGGGGGGGAGGAATGACGTGTTGTGCGAAGGGTCAGGGGTGGGGAGAGAGGGGGGAGACGGGGGGATGAGGGAGGAGAAGCGAGACGGGGGGCAGGGGGTTGGCGAGACGGGGGGGGCGGGGGGTTGGCGAGACGGGGGGGCGGGGGGTTGGCGAGACGGGGGGGGAGGGTTGGCGAGACGGAGGGGGCGGGGGGTTGGCGAGACGGAGGGGGCGGGGGGTTGGCGAGACGGGGGGCGGGGGGTTGGCGAGACGGGGGGCGGGGGGTTGGCGAGACGGGGGGGCAGGGGGTTGGCGAGACGGGGGGGGGCAGGGGGTTGGCGAGACGGGGGGGGGGGGCAGGGGGTTGGCGAGACGGGGGGGGGGCAGGGGGTTGGCGAGACGGGGGGGGGGCAGGGGGTTGGCGAGACGGGGGGGGGGCAGGGGGTTGGCGAGACGGGGGGGGCAGGGGGTTGGCGAGACGGGGGGGGCAGGGGGTTGGCGAGACGGGGGGGGCAGGGGGTTGGCGAGACGGGGGGGGGCAGGGGGTTGGCGAGACGGGGGGGGGCAGGGGGTTGGCGAGACGGGGGGGGGCAGGGGGTTGGCGAGACGGGGGGGGGCAGGGGGTTGGCGAGACGGGGGGGGCAGGGGGTTGGCGAGACGGGGGGGGCAGGGGGTTGGCGAGACGGGGGGGGCAGGGGGTTGGCGAGACGGGGGGGGCAGGGGGTTGGCGAGACGGGGGGGCAGGGGGTTGGCGAGACGGGGGGGCAGGGGGTTGGCGAGACGGGGGGGCAGGGGGTTGGCGAGACGGGGGGGGCAGGGGGTTGGCGAGACGGGGGGGCAGGGGGTTGGCGAGACGGGGGGGCAGGGGGTTGGCGAGACGGGGGGGCAGGGGGTTGGCGAGACGGGGGGGCAGGGGATTGGCGAGACGGGAGGGCAGGGGGTTGGCGAGACGGGGGGGCAGGGGGTTGGCGAGACGGGGGGGCAGGGGGTTGGCGAGACGGGGGGGCAGGGGGTTGGCGAGACGGGGGAGCAGGGGGTTGGCGAGACGGGGGCGCAGGGGGTTGGCGAGACGGGGGCGCAAGGCGTTGGCGAGACGGGGGGCGCAGGGCGTTGGCGAGACGGGGGGCGCAGGGCGTTGGCGAGACGGGGGCGCAGGGGGTTGGCGAGACGGGGGCGCAGGGGGTTGGCGAGACGGGGGCGCAGGGGGTTGGCGAGACGGGGGCGCAGGGCGTTGGCGAGACGGGGGCGCAGGGGGTTGGCGAGACGGGGGCGCAGGGGGTTGGCGAGACGGGGGCGCAGGGGGTTGGCGAGACGGGGGCGCAGGGCGTTGGCGAGACGGGGGCGCAGGGCGTTGGCGAGACGGGGGCGCAGGGGGTTGGCGAGACGGGGGCGCAGGGGGTTGGCGAGACGGGGGCGCAGGGGGTTGGCGAGACGGGGGCGCAGGGGGTTGGCGAGACGGGGGGGCAGGGGGTTGGCGAGACGGGGGGGCAGGGGGTTGGCGAGACGGGGGAGCAGGGGGTTGGCGAGACGGGGGCGCAGGGGGTTGGCGAGACGGGGGCGCAAGGGGTTGGCGAGACGGGGGCGCAGGGCGTTGGCGAGACGGGGGCGCAGGGCGTTGGCGAGACGGGGGCGCAGGGGGTTGGCGAGACGGGGGGCGCAGGGGGTTGGCGAGACGGGGGCGCAGGGGGTTGGCGAGACGGGGGCGCAGGGCGTTGGCGAGACGGGGGCGCAGGGGGTTGGCGAGACGGGGGCGCAGGGGGTTGGCGAGACGGGGGCGCAGGGGGTTGGCGAGACGGGGGCGCAGGGCGTTGGCGAGACGGGGGCGCAGGGGGTTGGCGAGACGGGGGCGCAGGGGGTTGGCGAGACGGGGGCGCAGGGGGTTGGCGAGACGGGGGCGCAGGGGGTTGGCGAGACGGGGGCGCAGGGGGTTGGCGAGACGGGGGCGCAGGGGGTTGGCGAGACGGGGGCGCAGGGCGTTGGCGAGACGGGGGCGCAGGGGGTTGGCGAGACGGGGGCGCAGGGGGTTGGCGAGACGGGGGCGCAGGGCGTTGGCGAGACGGGGGCGCAGGGGGTTGGCGAGACGGGGGCGCAGGGGGTTGGCGAGACGGGGGCGCAGGGGGTTGGCGAGACGGGGGCGCAGGGGGTTGGCGAGACGGGGGCGCAGGGCGTTGGCGAGACGGGGGCGCAGGGGGTTGGCGAGACGGGGGCGCAGGGGGTTGGCGAGACGGGGGCGCAGGGGGTTGGCGAGACGGGGGCGCAGGGGGTTGGCGAGACGGGGGCGCAGGGCGTTGGCGAGACGGGGGCGCAGGGGGTTGGCGAGACGGGGGCGCAGGGCGTTGGCGAGACGGGGGCGCAGGGGGTTGGCGAGACGGGGGCGCAGGGGGTTGGCGAGACGGGGGGCGCAGGGGGTTGGCGAGACGGGGGCGCAGGGGGTTGGCGAGACGGGGGCGCAGGGCGTTGGCGAGACGGGGGCGCAGGGGGTTGGCGAGACGGGGGCGCAGGGGGTTGGCGAGACGGGGGCGCAGGGGGTTGGCGAGACGGGGGCGCAGGGGGTTGGCGAGACGGGGGCGCAGGGGGTTGGCGAGACGGGGGCGCAGGGGGTTGGCGAGACGGGGGCGCAGGGGGTTGGCGAGACGGGGGCGCAGGGGGTTGGCGAGACGGGGGCGCAGGGGGTTGGCGAGACGGGGGCGCAGGGGGTTGGCGAGACGGGGGCGCAGGGCGTTGGCGAGACGGGGGCGCAGGGGGTTGGCGAGACGGGGGCGCAGGGGGTTGGCGAGACGGGGGCGCAGGGGGTTGGCGAGACGGGGGCGCAGGGGGTTGGCGAGACGGGGGCGCAGGGGGTTGGCGAGACGGGGGCGCAGGGGGTTGGCGAGACGGGGGCGCAGGGGGTTGGCGAGACGGGGGCGCAGGGCGTTGGCGAGACGGGGGCGCAGGGGGTTGGCGAGACGGGGGCGCAGGGGGTTGGCGAGACGGGGGCGCAGGGCGTTGGCGAGACGGGGGCGCAGGGGGTTGGCGAGACGGGGGCGCAGGGGGTTGGCGAGACGGGGGGCGCAGGGCGTTGGCGAGACGGGGGCGCAGGGCGTTGGCGAGACGGGGGCGCAGGGGGTTGGCGAGACGGGGGCGCAGGGGGTTGGCGAGACGGGGGCGCAGGGGGTTGGCGAGACGGGGGCGCAGGGGGTTGGCGAGACGGGGGCGCAGGGCGTTGGCGAGACGGGGGCGCAGGGGGTTGGCGAGACGGGGGCGCAGGGGGTTGGCGAGACGGGGGCGCAGGGGGTTGGCGAGACGGGGGCGCAGGGGGTTGGCGAGACGGGGGCGCAGGGGGTTGGCGAGACGGGGGCGCAGGGGGTTGGCGAGACGGGGGCGCAGGGCGTTGGCGAGACGGGGGCGCAGGGCGTTGGCGAGACGGGGGCGCAGGGGGTTGGCGAGACGGGGGCGCAGGGGGTTGGCGAGACGGGGGCGCAGGGGGTTGGCGAGACGGGGGCGCAGGGGGTTGGCGAGACGGGGGCGCAGGGCCGGCGCAAGCCCAAGTGCCGCCCCGTGCGAGCTGGTAAATTGCCGTCCCCTCTCTCTTTTTTGTGGAATTTTATTTAAACAAATCTGTTGGAAAACTCAGAAATTAATCGTAATTCTTGTTTTTACTTTTCAGATATACCTATGTTTCGGCCACTGAGTAGCCAGTCGAAAAGCTTTTAATATGTAACTTCCTGGCAGATTAAAATTGTGTGCCGGAACCGAGACTCTAACCTGGGACCTTTGCTTTTCGCGGGCAAGCGCTTGCCCGCTTAAGGCAAAGGTCCCAGGTTCGAGTCTCGGTTCCAGCACACAATTTTTATCTGGCAGGAAGTATCATATCAGCGTACACTCCGCTGCAGAGTGAAAAGTTTCATTCTTTTAATATGTGCTTACATCTAAACCGTCAAGTTGGCAGTTACGTTCAGCATGATGGTATAGATGTAAACATAACTCAAAGCATTGATAATAGCCACGCTTTGCCCAAAATCTATGTATATCTGGGAAATAAAAACAGAAATTGCGACTCATTGGTGACGTTCACTACAGATTTGTGCAAAACAGTCGTTGCACACAAGCTCAAAAATTGAGTCAAACCAGATTGAAGAAGTCTAGATAATTTTATAAGCCTTGTGAATTTACAAAAATATTCAAATGTATGTCAAAACTTATGGGACTTAACTTCTAAGGTCATTAGTCCCTAAGCTTACACACTACTTAACCTAAATTATCATATGGACAAACACACACACACACACCCATGTCCGAGGGAGGACTCGAACCTCTGCCGGGACCAGTCGCACAGTCCATGCCTGCAGTGCCTTAGACCGCTCGGCTAATCCCGCGCAGCAAGAACTTAAGTTTAACGTAAATAAACAATATATTTACAATTTAACTATAATTTGGTCTGAACAATAATATTTACAATAACTATTCAGCGTTGACCAAAATATGAAACGACACAGTAAATAATCAATACACTGATCATAATATAAAAAATTATAAAAAAAAACTAGACTAATCGAACCTTCCTGGCTTTTGCTTGTGCAAACCCATTTACACAATCATTGTGATTTAAGTCCTCAGCAAGCTCGTGCTCAATCGATATTGTTGCAAGATCATTCAAACGATTTTGTCTCATCGTTGATCGGAGGAACGTCTTTATCTATTTCAATTTTGAGAAACTCCTCTCTCCACTTGCAACTGTCACTGGGAGTGTTAGGAGAATTCTGAGAACAATGTTTATGGTAACAGGCTGGCAGCGCTCCACTCATAATAATACTGGCATGTACGCCACACTGCCTCCCCCTCTCCGTTTCTCTCTCGCCGGCAGCGGTGGCCGAGGAGACTGAGGCGCTCCAGTCACGGATTACACGGCCACTACGGTCAGGGGTTCGAATCCCCCCTCGGGCATGGATATTTGTTCCGTCCTTAGTAAAAATGTTCAAATGTTTGTATAGTCTATGGGACTTGACTACGGGGTCATCAGTCCCTAAACTTACAAACTACTTATATGAACTACTTACGAACTAGGACGGCACAAATATCCATGCCCGAGGGGGGATTCGAACCCCCGACCGTACTGGCCGTAGGTCCCATAACTTTACAAACATTTGAACGTTTTTTTAATTCTTTCAAAAGAAAATGTTCAAATGTTTGTAAATCTTATGGTACTTAACGTCTACGGTTATCAGTCTCTAAGCTTACAAACTACTTAAACTAACTTAAACCTAAGACAACAGACACACCCAAGCCCGAGGGAGGACTCGAACCTCCGACGGCATGCAACCGCGCGCTCCGCAGCATAGCGCATTAGACCGCTCGGCCACTCCATCACGGCTCTTTCAAATAATTTCATTTTATGATAGCATAATCTTATAACAGACAAATGATCATAGTGAGCCGGCCGCGGTGGCCGAGGTGACTGAGGCGCTCCAGTCACGGTCAGCACGGCCACTACGGTCGGGGGTTCGAATCCCCCCTCGGGCATGGATATTTGTGCCGTCCTAGTTCCTAAGTAGTTCATAAGTAGTTTGTAAGTTTAGGGACTGATGACCCCGTAGTTAAGTCCCATAAGCTATACAAACATTTGATTTTTTGATTTCTCTGTCTCTCCGGCGTAACCACGACGGTGCTGCCACAGTGGCGAGGAAGAACGTAGTCCCCCTCCCTCCCCTTGTTCAACAGGGACGGCCGGCAGGTAGTCGAGGCGCCATGCAACAGTTCCCGAAATCGCTCCGTCCTAGGTTTCGTTTCGAATTACCTCTTGGGCTTGAATGTTGAATATGTCCTTAAAAAAAAAAAAAATAAAGAAAGAGGGCGGCAGATTTGCCGCCCCGTGCGGCCGCACGTTTCGCACGTGCCTTGCGCCAGCCATGACGGTGGGACCCGGGGAGGGGGGCGAGACGGGGGGGGGACAGGATGGGGCGAGGCTGGGGGACACAGGGGGTCGGCGAGGCGGGGGGACACAGGGGGGTGGGCGAGGCGGGGGGACACAGGGGGGGCGAGGCGGGGGGACACGGGGGTGAGCGAGGCGGGGGGACAGGGGGGGCGAGACGGGGGGACAGGGGGGGGGGGCGAGACGGGGGGACAGGGGGGGGGGGGCGAGACGGGGGGACAGGGGGGGGCGAGGCCGGGGGACAGGGGGTTGGCGAGGCCGGGGGACAGGGGGTTGGCGAAGCCGGGGGACAGGGGGTTGGCGAAGCCGGGGGACAGGGGGTTGGCGAAGCCGGGGGACAGGGGGTTGGCGAAGCCGGGGGACAGGGGGTTGGCGAAGCCGGGGGGGACAGGGGGTTGGCGAAGCCGGGGGGGACAGGGGGTTGGCGAAGCCGGGGGGGACAGGGGGTGGCCAAACGAGGGGGTAGAGGGGGGGGCAGACGGGAGGACAGGGGGGGCAGACGGGAGGACAGGGGGGGCTAGACGGGGGGACAGGGAACGGATTATTAAAATTTATCAAATAAGTATATAATGAACGATCAAATATATCAGTCAAAAGGGATATTTCATGTATTATTTTGATTTTAAATATATTCTGTTTGTGATGGTTTTTTATTTGTTCAAAGTGCTCTGGGCTCGGTGCGGCGGCACAAGGGGCAGCAAAAAGATTATTTTATCGTACTGTGTTCTGAGGAGCACTGAGAACAAAGAAGAGAACATTTATGAATATAGAGTTACTTTGCAAATAAGACAACGATTAGGCAGTGTTGAGATAAGACAGATGTATAAATATTGTTTATATGAGAGAGAGAGAGAGAGAGAGAGAGAGAGGGGGGGGGGGAGGGGGGTAGGTGAGTGTCCGTACGAGAGTACAGGGCTTAGTGAAGCAAGAAGTCATTTTGCTTTGGATAGTAATTATTAAAATTACTATTATGTGCGGACCCTCGCAGATAGGAGGAGAGGGGGGGGATAGGGGGAGAGAATCACCCTAGTATGTTATGACGAGAAATCGGTTGAAAACTGACGGGATCGATAGATTATCGTAAATGAGCATTTTCATCATCATGTACAAGGTCCGAAAAAGCATACTTTTCAAAAATCGAGGAAAGAAACTTTTGCAGCTACTGCTTATGTACCCACATGATAAACTATCTTCGCCGAGACCGCCATGTCAAGGTAACTGGCTTTGAACCAAGATCCCAGGTTCGAATGTCGAGGAATCTGTATGGTTTTCATTTCTTTGAATTGCAGTAAGTCAATCAATAAGGAATGATAAGATAGACAAATTTCTTAAACTGCTTGGAATAGTAAACAAATGTTACTCCTGGTCGCCTTAGAATGGCTCTTCCACTTACTGTAACATGTCCTCACTTTTCTTTGAGCGGACACCCCCAGGCCTCTTGTCTTGGGGGCCTTCAAATACCTCGAAACACTTTTTTTCCACCCTCAGCCTGACGTTCTGGGGCCTCCAAATCCCGAAAGTTACTTTTTATAGATACATGATTTCCAAGTGGACGGGGCCTCATTTTGTTTTGCCACCGCCCCGGGCCTCCGACAGCCTTAGTATGCCACTAGACTAGTTCTCGATTTATCCTTTCCTTTCACCAACTCGTAGCTATTTGCGTTAATTGCGATAATACTATATTTCTTCCCGTTATTATGAAACTTAATTCCACGAAGTAAACAATGTCAGAAACTGCACGTCAAATAAAGAAACATATTTCGTTCCCTGTATTGAAAAATGATATAATACATTAAAACGTACCGCTCATGTGAATGACATTACGAAATAAAAATCGCAGGCCATATTCCTTTATGTTATGAAAGACGCTTTTTCATTAGCTGCCTTAATGACATTTCTAACTGAATGCATTCGCTATCGCGGCGGAGCGGCCGAGCGCATTGGGGCGCTATGCGGTGATACGTGAGGCCGTTCCCCGTCGGCGGTTCGAATCCCCCTTGGGCATGGATGTTCGTGCTGCCTTTAGTATAAGTTAGTTCATAAGTAGTTTGTAAGTTTAGGGGCTGATGACCCCGTAGTTAAGTCCCATAAGCCTTACAAACATTTGATTTTTGAACATTCGTTATCAACATGTGCACGTATCACCTAAGCGTGGATTTAACCACTCACTTTTCTGTCAGAGTATTTAAAATTATTAATTTTACTATTATTAAAATCATACACATATATGACATGTTTAAAGTGAGCGCATCGTGGAGGTATATTTTTCAGGTAGGGTGGGAGGGGAGGGACAAAAAACACGAACTGTAACCTCCGACCCCTTCCAGATTTGAATCCTCGATCCGCCCCTGAGCAGCCCGAGTCAGCTGTTCGTAATTTCCAAGAATGCTTGCAATCGAAGTAGCTCGGCATGAAATGATATATAATTATATCGAGCATGGAACTCTAAATCGATTACGCTGCTATTACGCGCGACGTATGTTTTGTTTGTAGTCATAGGAACGTATTTTAATGGTTTCTGTGGTCTTCAGTGGCGGTGAAGTTTTCATATTTATTATTTAAAAGACTTAATAGTCAAAGCTACGCAAGGGAAAAGTAAAAATGTCGCACCAATTTAATGACTAGGTCTCGAGTACTTTTCGGAACATATTCTGCAGCTACTTATTATGCGATGAAAGTAGTATCTATAATTTTCATTTATTATTACAAATAGAATTGTTGATCTTTTGTCCTCTCTCATCTCATAAATATATACTGTATGGATACCTAACGCATGTGCCACATTACAATGTATATCATCAGAAAAATTCAACAAATTTCTACGAAAATGTCACGTAGGTACGTACCACCACAGCTTGAAATTTTGTCATTGGCATTTGGGAACAATAACATTTACACTGAAATTCGGCAGAAACATTGAACTATTTCCTATGAATGTGTCACGATTCTGTTGCGAAAATATACACACACGTTAACGCGGCTTTACATTACCAGTCATCAAAATAATTAGTATGTAAACATTTATAATAATGAAATATCCCATTTTCACCACGCAACAATTTACAATGCAAATGATGAACGTTACAAATGATTAGCATAAAAAGTGTTTCAATCAAGGATCTCGATAGGTTGACGAGTTAACGTTAATATTGAAGACTGGGATACCACACGTCGGCTTCGACCTAACTACTTTGACCCATGACGCCGAAGTGTTATCGAGTACGATTCGAAACACTGATCATTTTCCTTCTGTTACGAATGTGACATTACTTTTTAGAATACAGACTTATCACTTTACGTTCACCCAGCCACCTACCCGAACCCCATGTTTTAATTAAACACTGATAACTTGAGCCAATGATTATTCGTAATGGAATCACACTATTACAAAGAAAGGTATCTTTGAACGTAATGGGCAGTTTTCCTTTTTGAGTATTGTTTTGTGTTGCGGAATGTTGCTTTCCGCAATGTTTTCCGTTTAGTATGGTGCCGCCCAGTGGCGTAACTATGGGGGGGGGGGGGGGGGTGGATGAGGGGGATAGAAACCCCCCCCCCCCCCAGAACCCTAAAAAAAATTGTATAACAGCAGTCTGGTAAAGGTAAAGACTGGAAACTTGGGGTGTTTTACCACAAGCTTTCATTGGATGGGAGTGAATTAGTTTCTTCAACGGAAGTGGTAGATAGTAGTCTGCCTAGAAACTGACTAAAATTTTGCTCGTCAAGCAGATCTATCTCCCCCCCCCTCAAGCCAAGTCCTAGTTACGCCACTGGTGGCGCCAATGGATCAAAGCCAACGGGTGGTATCCCCGTCATCAATTATACCGTTCCTATTGTAAAAGAAATTGCAGATGATCAACATTTCAAATGAGTAGTATCCTTAAATCATGGCGCGCAGTAGATACATCAGGTTGTGCTGTAGAAGTCGAAGTGGCGTGCTACTGGCTAAGCGGTCCGTTGTCATTATATGCGCGCTACCCAAGCGCCACCGACGCTCCTCCTGACCGTAATCTCGATATCCGTCGTATTTTCCATTTCAGAAATCGTTAGGGCGTTCCATATTCTGAGATCTACTGCCAAGAGCGTGCCGAGAATACAAAATATTAGTAACTACATCTCACAAGGGACAATTCAGTATCCGCACCCTGCATTCTGACAAACCCGTGCCCTTTGAATAAAGTTGTCATTTGCGGAGAAGACCGTTCTAAGAAATCTATTCTTCGTGACTTTGACCACGAATTTACCTAACTACTTTATTATTAAGACGGGATTATTTGAAATTTTGAGTAGTTAGGTACAAAGAAACCGTTTTACGTCCGAAATAAATGAGAAAAACCACGTGATTCTTTTAGATGAATCTTGAATAAAAATAAAATGAAAGGAACATTCATCCCAAAATACTTTTCTTGAATAAAGAGGAAACAGACTGTAATTTTATTCCATCATGACTGTGAAAATGAAACAAACGTGGCAATATGACGTCTTATTGTACGTAAAGGTTTGTGAAGCATAACAGTCTCATTCAAAATTCCATCCGACTGCAAACCTTATGCCAATAACAGGCGAACGGCTTCACTCCGATTTGTCGAATCCGGAATGTAATGGCGGTCGTAACAGCCTATGCAATTTAACAACAACATAAGTAAATGCATCTAACACTCACATGTCATACAAATTTTAGACATTCACTTCCAAAAGTCACAATAAAACATATCCAATAACAAACTACGACGAAATAGGCAAAAGAAAGAGCCAAGGAAGAGAATAAATTACTGTGAATGGCTAGTCAGCAGTGCCAGTATCAACTGCATGCACTTCACTCTAAATACATTCCAGAAAAACAAATGTCAACGTTCGTTACAACTTATAACTGTTCGTTGATTTTGCAGGAATCTTTACTGAACTGCAGAAAGTTTTCATGGCCGGCTTGCCTGTATGAAGGGAAGATATGTTGTTGATATCAATGATGGATGGTAGTGGCAGCTTGATGATCTCCCCCTGTTGTAAAATGACTGCAAATATCTTCTGTTGCACAGAATAATATAGTCAAAGAGGAGATGATGTCTTTCGTTTTGTCTAGTTGATCACAAACTGGCCGAACGTTCTGTTTACTCCACCAGTCATACATAGACCCACTAACGAGTCAGTCAGCCGCGACCGTAAACAAATGACTATTCACGTGCCACTGTACACAAGGGAGTAAAATCGCATCCGCCAGTCGTTTGCTTTAGGAAAGAAAGACTCACGTTCTGTGAAATGTTTTGTCTTTCTACAGAAAAAGAAGAGGGTCTGTTGGTTTGTTTTCCTCATTTGTTTATGATCGTGGCTGTCTGCCAGATTATAGTGTCCGGTCATAGCATCACTTGTTTGCTAATCCAGCGGCTCGGGCATAGTCAAAAAATTCAAATGTTTGTATAGTCCATGGGACTTAACTATGGGGTCATCAGTCCTTAAACTTACAAACTACTTATGAACTACTTACGAACTAGGACGGCACAAATATCCATGCCCGAGGGGGGAATCGATACCCGCCCGCAGTGGCCGTGAAGACCGTAACTGGAGCGCCTTAGTCCCCTCGGCCACCGCGGCCGGCTCGGGCATAGTCACTACCGTCTTTTAATACTTCACACCACACAGTATTCAAAGTGTCCAAAGTTTTCTTCCAAAATATTCTCTTCAACCTTTAATGCGAAATGTGCCCGAAACAATATTACGCGGTTCATAATGTAACATATGATTTCAAATATCGTTTACATTCACACAACACACTCATGTTTTCGCACTGCTCGTCTATTACAATAGATGTCTACCTCTCGCGTCACAAAACACATTTTTGTGTCCCAACTTCGTCGCCGCTTTTGTGTCCCAGCCTCGTCGTAGGTGTCGGTGGCCGAGTGGAATGAGACCGACACAGGAACAAAAATAGCACGCTGGTGCAGGTACGGAGGGGAGCAGCCAGAAACTATAAACACTAGTTGTTAGAGGCCTGCCTAGTGCCTGTACGATAGCAAAGTCTTCACTGGTGCCTATCTGATTACGAAGGTCCTAACTGGTTGCTAACTCAGTCCCAAGTGGACGATCGTTCAGTGGTGGCCACGAGCGGAGTTGCCGCAGAGGGCGCTCGTGGCTGTCGTCGTGAGAACGCCGCGCCGTGCGTGCATGGCGGCGCGCGGCGAAAGTAGGTGGCGCGGACTTTGTACTTGTGCGACACCCCCCCCCCCCCCCCAAACCGCCGCGCCGTCGTGGCGTAGGGCTGAGGGCCACGGCGACGGCACTGGGAGGAGGGCCTGGGCGGGGGCGTTACTGGTGGGACGGGCGTCGTAGCTGAGGCTGGGATCGAGACGCCGTCCGCGCCCCGGCATCCGCCTTGCGATCCTCCAGGGAACCCACCGAAACCTGGAGAAGGGCGCACCCTCCCGCCCAGAGGGAGCAGGTCATCTTCTGAGGTGCGTGGCCCAGGCGGCGGGGGCACGCACGGTCCCGGAGTCCCTCTCGGTGACGCTGTCATCTGCGGCGGCGACAGCGGCGGCGTCGCGTCGATCTCCATCGGGACGATCTCGTAGTCCGGGGACGCTGGACCCGTTGACGAACGATGTGTTTGTGCTCCCTGGCGGTGAAATGGGTCTGGAATCAATAAACCGGAGACAGGATCGCGCGGCCTGTGCAAGCGCAATTGGTTTGCGTGGCGCCGCAGCTCCGACCCTGTGGAAGAACGTACAACATACATATTGCGACCGAGCACGCACTGAATGGTGCCCGACAACCATGTCTTCTTGTTGCCAGCAAACACCCTGTACAGCACCGGCGTAGAAACCTGAAAACGCGTAGCGCCATACGAACCGACTCGGTGCGTGGGAGGCTGCAGCAGGTGAAGAAGAGTGCGGTGACGCCGGCCGTGTAGCAGCTCGGCAGGAGACGGGCCGTCACGTGGCATGCACCGATACGTAGACAGGAAAATTTGAAGAGCTTGCTGCCTGGAGTGCTGACCTTTCATCTTCTCCATGTGAGACTTGAATGTTCGAACGAAACGTTCTGCTTCACCATTGGACTGAGGGTGAAAAGGTGCAGTGGTAATATGCTGAATGCCATTCACACGACAAAACTGTTGAAATTCCGCACTAACAAACTGAGGTCCATTGTCACTGACGATAGTTTCAGGCAAGCCTTCGATGCAAAACACTGATGTTAAGGCACTGATTGTACTAGAAGCTGTCGTTGAGTTCTTGGCAATCACAAAAGGAAACTTGCTGAAAGCGTCTACAACAATTAACCAGCGCGTATTCCAGAAAGGTCCGGCAAAGTCAATATGTAAACGTTGCCATGGTCCCTTGGGGCGTGGCCAGTCTGAGAAACGCTGTGGAGGAGCCGCCTGATGCTCCGCACAAACTGTACACTGTGATGTCATGCTCTCTATCTGAGCGTCCATACCAACCCAGGTACAATGACGTCTGGCCAGTTGCTTTGTCCTAACAATGCCCCAATGTCCTTGATGCAGGAGGCGTAACACTTCTCGTTGCAGGGAACGAGGAACAATCACTCTTGCTTGGTCGTTGTCGGTATGCAACAACAGTACACCCTGACTTAAAGATAATGCATGACGTTGTGCAAAATAACGTCGAACCAGAGGCCGATCAATGTCTTTGGCTCTGGCAGGCCACCCTGAGCGAACAAAACGTGCTACCACACTTAAGTCTGCATCCGCAGCTGTTTCCTGTGCAACCCGACGAGAGTTCAAAGGAAAGTCTGCGACAGCGGAAGCATCTCTGGAGTCTATCTGACAACATGCCATTTCTGAAGAATCAAACGAAACATCCTGGCCAACCGGAAGTCGGGAAAGTGTGTCCGCGTTGGCGTGTTTAGTGGTAGGTCGGTACAAAATCTCATACTGATAATTAGACAATATCAAGGACCATCTCTGAAGCTTTTGTGCCGTACGTGGCGGAATTGGCTTTGTGGGTGAGAACAACGACGTGAGAGGCTTGTGGTCTGTCAACAAATAGAATTTTCTGCCATAGAGATAATGATGAAACTTTGTGACGCCGTAAATGATTGCTAAGGCCTCCTTTTCTATCTGACTGTAATTCTGTTGCGTCGGCGTCAGTAGCTTGGATGCAAAGGCAATAGGACGATCGTGACATCCAATACGATGCGACAGAACGGCACCCAGACCGTACGACGAGGCGTCAACTGCTAACACTACAGGCTTCTGTGGGTCAAAGGGAATCAAACATGCATCACTGAGTAGTGCAGACTTTAGTTTGACAAAGGCAACCTGACAATCGTTAGACCATACAAAAGGAACATTCTTCCTACGTAAGTGATGCAGTGGACCTGCAATCTGAGAGGCATTGGGAATAAATCTGAAATAATAGTTAAGCTTTCCCATCACTGCTTGCAATTCATGCACATTCGTAGGAGGAGGCAAGTCTTTGATTGCTCGAAGATGTGACTGTAAGGGATGAATCCCTTGGGCCTTAATCACATGGCCTAGGTACTCTATTTCAGTTTGAAAAAACGAACACTTTGCTTTATTGCAACGTAGATCTGCTGCAGTCAAAACTTTGAAAAGGCACTCCAGGTTTGCTAAATGTTCTTCAACTGTACGTCCGGATACCACAATATCATCTAAATAGTTCGAACAACACGGTACAGAAACTGTCAGCTGTTCCAAAAAACGCTGAAAAATAGCGGGAGCGGAAGAACTGCCAAAGGGTAGGTGTTGAAATTGAAAAAGGCCCATGTGAGTATTAATGAAGAAAAACTTTTTTGTCTCGTCATCAAGTGGAATCTGTAAGTATGCCTCTGCTAAATCAATCTTAGAAAAGAAACGAGACTGTCCTAATTTGTCCATTAGTTCGTCAGGTCTGGGCAGGGGATAAGTGTCTACAATTGTTTGACTGTTCACTGTTGATTTGAAGTCCGTACAGAGACGAAGTTTTCCTGACGGCTTGGGTATAATTACTATAGGCGAGGCCCACTGACTCTCAGAAACAGGAGAAATCACCCCACTATCTTGCCAACGTTTAAGTTCTTCGGCAACTGTATCACGCAAGGCGATAGGCACTGGTATAGCTTTACGAAATTTTGGAACTGCAGATTCTTTTAAAGTTACATGTGCCACGAAGTCTTTTGCACAACCTAGTTCCGGCGAAAACAAGTCACTATATTTGTCACACAATGCATTGATTTTATCCTGAGGCACTATTGACGAAATTTGAAGCACATCTCTTTGAATTGATAAACCAAACAAGTCAAAAGCATCTAGTCCAAAAATGTTCTGTGTCGATTTGGCCTGAAGAACTACAAAAGCAACTGTTTTTGTTACACCTTGAAAAGAGGAGGGCAGGCTACAAGTTCCTAGCACGGGAATATTTTGACCTGTATAAGCTGTTAACACTTGCTGTGACGGCGACAATTTTGGCGAACCCAGAAGTTCATAAGTATCTTTATTTATTAATGTGACAGCGGAACCAGTATCAAGCTGAAATTGCACCGTCTTATTTTCGATGAAGAGAGTCACAAACAGTTTTTGCTTGCGGCGCTCGACAGGTGCGCGAATGTAGGCAACGTCTGCTACGGTTTGTTTACTGCGCCTGCGCAGGCCGCGTAGTGAAGTAAGCGGCGCAGACTCGGCACGCAGGGGATTAACAACACTGTCATTAGATGGCACTACCGCCGGATCGGCGTCCGCGCAATGCGAGGCTACTGCACTAATATTACTTTGAGTAGCTACCTGATGTCTACTGTCACTAGCTACACAGTACTGGGCACTATTACAAGGAGCAGTTGCAGAAGGCACTATTTTCACTACAGGAATGCACTGTTCATAGTCATTTTGCTTGTCCCGAACCCTTTTCCGTTGCACTGTTTTACGCGCTCGTCGGCGCTTGCTACGTGGTGCACTATATAGTTTTGCCATAGGCGCAGAACTACTTTCTTGCAATTGAGATCCAAGGAAAGCACTGTTCAATTCCACAGCCCGTATAACATTTACAGAATGAACTGTTCTCGCACTCTGCGAAGCACTGTTTCTAACGGTACCGTTCTTTGAGTTTTTAATTTGCATACACACAGACTGTACATGTCCTGATTTGCCACATTGATAACAGGTTGCGTTGCGACTAGGGCAATGAGCACGCTCGTGGCGAGACACACACTGGGGGCAAGATTTACGTACATTTTTCTGAAATGAGCGTTGGCGCCCGTTATTCAAATTACTGTTTCTAACACGACGGGGCGACCTTTGTGTCGCACTTTTACACTGGCTACTCTTTTCTGTCTGTTCAGCACGGCCGGTAGAAAAATAAGAATCACTAGGGCTACACTGAGAACTACGGCTAGGAAAGCGTCCGTTACGGCGCACTGAATTTACACTGTGGCTTTGCATTTCTACATCTGCTAAGTCAAAAGTATCATGCGCTTCTATAAGCTGCAGTACACTGTCTAATGAAGGGTCAGATTGTTTTAGAATTGCTGCCCTAATTCTGGGGTCCTGAATGTTCTGCGTAATCGCATCCCTCAACATCACGTCACTATACGAAAGTCCACAAGAGCAAGTAAATTTACATTGGCGGGTTAAACCCTTCAATTCCGTAATCCACTCTTGGTGTGATTGCTGCGGTAATTTTTTAAGTCTGAAAAATCGGTATCGTGCAGCGGCTACAAGAACTTTTCTCTCATAATGTGCATTCAGTGCATCTACAATTTGTTCAAAGTCTACATCACGAGGAGATGCGAGAGGGAAAAGTTTTTGCAATAGTACGAAGGTCTGGGGGCTCACAATCGATAAGAAAAGGTTCTTCACTCTCTGACCTGTAATTTGATGAGCCGCGACGAGTTCTTGAAACTGTGCGAAATAGTCGCTCCATTCTTCCTCACGTTCGTTGTACTGGCGGAACGTCGGAAGCGGTGCGGCGGCAGGTGTGGGCTGCTGATGCGACAGCTGTTGTTGAGTTGTCAACTGCGCCACCGCCTGGAGAAGTTGTGTTATTTGCGCCGTCTGTAACTGAATAATTTCCATTAAGTTTGGGTTCGGGGTAGTGGCCATGCTGACCGATTACGCGCCGCGCATGCAAGAAAATGAGTACAAAACACAAATGCAAGATAAATGAGGACACTCTGCAACAAAAAAGTCCACAACACACGTAACTGAAAACGTTCCCCCAAAAATCTTATAATAAGGGTGGGTGGGCGGGCGCAATTTCTGCGTGCTCCGATTGCTGCTGTCTAGCTGCTGTAAGCGGGCTGGTCCAAGGTTCGTCTATCACTCCTCGTCGCCACTTTTGTGTCCCAACTTCGTCGCCGCTTTTGTGTCCCAGCCTCGTCGTAGGTGACAGTGGCCGAGTGGAATGAGACCGACACAGGAACAAAAATAGCACGCTGGTGCAGGTACGGAGGGGAGCAGCCAGAAACTATAAACACTAGTTGTTAGAGGCCTGCCTAGTGCCTGTACGATAGCAAAGTCTTCACTGGTGCCTATCTGATTACGAAGGTCCTAACTGGTTGCTAACTCAGTCCCAAGTGGACGATCGTTCAGTGGTGGCCACGAGCGGAGTTGCCGCAGAGGGCGCTCGTGGATGTCGTCGTGAGAACGCCGCGCCGTGCGTGCATGGCGGCGCGCGGCGAAAGTAGGTGGCGCGCACTTTGTACTTGTGCGACACCACACACATGACTATCCTTACACTTACTTACACTACGTTTAAATGGAACACATCTTCCGGAAGACGAAAACCGAATCTCGTAAACAGGTTTTCGCTGTCATGTGTAAACGATGAAGCCTGAAGCGGATTTGTTGGCTCAGTCAAATATGGCGTCTGGAAAACAGCTGCTTAAGTTCCTGATATAGTCACCACAATCGCTGTTTCTCTTTACTTAAATACACAGATTTATACTCAGGAGAGGAGTGCCGGGGTTGGGAAATGAAGACCGGGGCAGGGCGGCGTGTGTTCGCAGCACCACCCCATAGCGTAACGATGCCCCAGCCATACGGCCAGATCAAAGATATTGTAAAAATAGGGCCAGTGGCCAGCCAGTCACGAGAAAAATGCTCCGAAACTCTCGATCCTATGTTATATACCCGTACGTCCGGTCTGTGAGTGGACTGGCGCAGTGGCCCAAAAAACTGAACCAAATACTCAACGAACGAAAGCAAAAAATTCCAGTTTTTGTGTTTTCGTTATTCCGTTTTTTCGGCTTCTTGTTCATTTAACTGATCAAAACTTTAATTAACTACAATAATACTTATGTATGAGATACTGTTAACAATATGTGCTTCGTATTTTCAAAGAATCTCTCTTTTTTAATTGAAAATAACTATATAACCACTTTCAAATAGAAAACTTGTGTTATTTTTACGTTTTGAAAATTTGCGTACAAATTATTTGCTTCAGATATTCTTATTGCACACTGAATATGTAATGTCCATGATAGAAACGAAATATTGTCAGTATATAATATAATGAACGAATACGTGAAGGAAATAAGTGTAACAGAAACGTTCAACATGCTGGAACAACACCTGTTTCCATTTTGAGCGTGGTTGTATGGTTATTTTTCAATAAAGAAAATAAATAAATACTTTGAAAATACGAAGCAGGAATTGTTAACAATATTTCATATATACACTCCTGGCCATTAAAATTGCTACACCACGAAAGTGGCGTGCTAAAGACGCGAAATTTAACCGACAGGAAGAAGGTGCTGTGATGTGCGAATGATCAGCTTTTCAGAGCATTCACACAAGGGTGGTGCCGGTTGCAACACCTACAACGTGCTGACATGGGGAAAGTTTCCAACCGATACACAAACAGCAGTTGACCGGCGTTGCCTGGTGAAACGTTTTTGTGATGCCTCATGTAAGGAGAAGAAATGCGTACCATCACGTTTCCGACTTTGATAAAGGTCGGATTGTAGCCTATCGCGATTGTGGTTTATCGTATCGCGACATTGCTACTTGCGTTGGGCGCGATCCAATGATTGTTAGCAAACTTTGGAATCGGTGGGTTCAGGAGGGCAATACAGAACCCCATGCAGGATCCCAACGGCCTCGTATCACTAGCAGTCGAAATAACAGGCATCTTATCCGCATAGCTGTAATGGATCGTGCAGCCACGTCTCGAATCCTGGATCAAAAGATGGGGACGTTTTCAAGACAATAACCATCTGCACGAACAGTTCGACAACGTTTGCAGCAGCATGAACTAACAGCTCGGAGACGATGGCTGTGGTTACCCTTGACGCTGCATCACAGACTGGAACGCCTGCGATGGTGTACGCAAGGAAAAATGTTCAAATGTTTGTAAAGCTTATGGGACTTAACTACTGGGTCATCAGTCCCTAAACTTACAAACTACTAATGAACTAGCTAAGACTAAGGACGGCACAAATATCCATGCCCGAGGGGGGATTCGAACCCCCGACCGTAGTGGCCGTGCAGACCGTTACTGTAGCGCCTCAATCCCCTCGGCTACCGCGGCCGGCTGTACGCAACGACGAACCTGGATGCACGAATGGCAAAACGTCATATTTTTCGGATGAATCCAGGTTCTGTTTAAAGCATCATGATGGTTGCATTCGTGTTTGGCGACATCACGGTGATCGCACATTGGAAGCATGTAGTTGTGATCGCCATACTGGCGTATCACCTGGCGTGATGGTATGCGGTGCCATTGGTTACGCGCCTCAGTCACCTCTTCGCATCGACGACACTCTGAATAGTGGCCGTTACATTTCAGATGTGTTACGTCCCGTGGTTCTACCCTTCATTCAATCACTGCGAAACCCAACATTTCAGTAGGATAATGCACGACTGCATGTTGCAGGTCCTGTACGGGCCTTTCAGGATACGGAAAACGTCCGACTGCTGCCCTGGGCAGAAGATCCTCCAGATCTCTCACCATTTGAAAACGTCTGGTCAATGGTGCCCGAGCAACTGGCTCGTCACAATACGCCAATCACTACTCTTGATGAACTATGGTATCATGTTGAAGCTGCATGGTCATCTGTACCTGTACACGCCATCCAAGCTGTGTTTGACTCAATGCCCAGGCGTTATCAAGACCGTTATTACGGCCAGAGGTGGCTATTCTGAGTACTGATTTCTCAGGATCTATATACCCAAACTGCGTGAAAATGTAATCACATCTCAGTTCTAGTACAATATATTTGTCGAATGAATACCCGTTTATCATCTGCATTTCTTATAGGTGTAGCATTTTTAATGGCCAGTAATGTATACGTATTATTATAGTGCATTAACGTATTTATCAGTTAAATGAAAAAGAATCTGCAAAAAATAAATAAATAAATATTTAAAAAAATCATGGGCTGAGGATTCGAACACGGAACCATGAACATGTTAACACTTGTCAGTTACGACCTCGCCCACGCGCTATTGCGTTCACGTACCGCACAGACGTACGGGTATATAACATATTACCGAAAGTTTCGGAGCGTTTTTCTCGTGACTGGTTTGGCATCTGGCCGTATGGATGGTGCATTGTAACTCTATGGGGTAGTGCTGGAAACACGCGCGCCCCGCCCCGAATTTCATTTTCCAACCCTGGCACTCCCCTTTTCAGTCTAATATTTATATTTCTCTTTCACTGCAGAAAAGTTATTTGGTCCACATTAGCCGAAAAATGCATAGCAAGAAGAAGCAATTTGACAAGCCAGATACGGTTGCGTTTACATGAGTATGTAGGCCTAAATCGATTGTGGAAGTGGAAAACCGCTTTATAGAAGTGGATTTCCAGAATTGATTTTAGAACCAGAATCGTTAAAAACGTATGTTGTGACAGAGTACAGAGAGAACTGTGAAGCTTGTGTCATCTGTTGCATTTATGTGGGCGGTAAACTGTTGTGTGCAGCACCGGATCTGGGGGTAAGGCGTGGGGGGAACCCGGGTAGCCGGCCGCGGTGGCCGAGGGGACTGAGGCGCTCCAGTCACGGTCTGCACGGCCACTACGGTCGGGGGTTCGCATCCCCCCTAGGGCATGGATATTTGTGCCGTCCTTAGTCTTAGTTAGTTCATAAGTAGTTTGTAAGTTTAGGGACTGATGACTCCTTAGTTAAGTCCCATAGACTATACAAACATTTTGAACATTTTTGAACCCGGGTAGGGGGTGGGGTGTTGCACACCAGCTCTGTAATGGAAGTATACCGGTAAATTTTTCATAGTCTCGGTTGCTGTAGAAACATTGCAGTGTGTCGACAGAACGAGGAAGGGGAACAGCAGCTACTTTGCGTCATACTTACTGGGGCAAGTTAATAACAATGGACGCACACGCGCCGGACTGAATAGCACGCATCAGTGGACGTTAAATGGAACAGTACTTGCTTGCAGTATCATGTCACTTCGTTACGTGAGGAAACAATGCCTAAGTCTAATGCAACAACGCATATCCGGAGCCTTCTGGAACCACCAGCTAACCTATTAAGTGAACACTGCAAGATGTAAAACGCCGACACATTCGTTTGACAGGGCCGATGCGGTCATGACAGAGCAGGTAGGGGAAATATCAGCCGGCCGCGGTGGCCGAGGGGACTGCGGCGCGTCAGTCACAGTCTGCACGGCCACTACGGTCGGGGGTTCGAATCCCCCCTCGGGCATGGACATTTGTGCCGTCTTTAGTGTAAGGTAGTTGATAGGTAGTTTGTAAGTTTAGGGACTGATGACCCCGTAGTTAAGTCCCATAAGCTTAACAAACATTTTTTGTTGTTGGAAATATCATCCGCTCCACACACACACTATATATACTCCAGCACTTGAATTCTGAGGCAGTCAGTCAGATGAATCGATGGCTTGCACTTCGTAGCACTCTATTCCCTGACATGTTCTAATGTCGGTACAAGTCTGTTATAGAACTCCAGCACTCTTCTATACATCAGCTGACAACCGGTGAGGTGTCGACTCCTGCGTAGCTCCGAGTTCGACTCCTGCGCTACAACCAACTACGGACGCAGAGGAAGTATCTAGGAGGACTTCCATGTCCTGCACACCGAACTCCGGCGTTCCTAGGGAAGACGCCTACCTGCCGGTTAGGCCAGGAGTCAGCGCACATCACGACCACACGACAACCGTCAACGCGGTATAATATGAAGATGATGCGAGACAGCAATTAGGGTGGGGACCGAGAACCACCAATCCTGACGTGTGACTCTCTCATTCACACGTTCCACTGTACTTCCTTACGGTTCCACAACAAACGGCGAGGGTTCGCTTACGTCCGCACGCCGAGCTAGTGCCGAACGCAGCCGCACTGTCAGCTCACAGTACGGCAGGAGGCTGTTGATGCCATCGACCCGGTCGCCTGGAGTACGCAGCGATGTGTACCACTTCAGAATAAATGTTTTACCGAACAATATTCTTTAATTACGTCAACGGCGGCACCTGGACCTCCCCTACCTCTTCCTGGAGGGCATACCGTGGCGGTTAGGAGCCTCACCTCCTGACAACTAACCCGCTCTCCAACACCAGCTGAGTGCGTGCCCACCAAGGGGTGCGCCAGCAACCGCTCGACCCCCCCCCCCCTGCAGGGGGAACCCGGCTCTTTCCCCCAGGTGGTACTCTCAGAGGGTGCCAACTGATCTACAAGACAAGCCAGGGGAGGGGGAGGGGAGGGGGGGAGGTGCTACTATGAAGTTTGTGTACCGGTTGGAAAATGTAGTGAGTCCGGCACTGCTTGTGTGTCCACCTTTTCTTTGGAAGTGATCTACATCTACATCTACATAGATACTCTGCAAATCAAATTTAAGTGCCTGGCAGAGGGTTCATTAACCACTTTCATAACTTTTCTCTACCGTTACATTCTCTAATAGCGCGCGGGAAGAAAGAACACCTAAATCGTTCCGTTTTCGATCCGATTTCTCTTATTTTATTGGGATGGTCATGTCTCCCTAAGTAGGTGGGTGCTAGCAAATATTTTCACATTCAGAACTAAAAGTCGGTGATTGAAACTTAGCAAACAGATCACGCCGCAATCAATAACGTCTTTCTTTTAATGATTTCCACCCCAATTCGTGCAACATTCCCCCCCCCCCCGTAACGTGATAGAACAAAACGAGCTGCCCTTCTCTGAACCTTCTCATTGTATTCCGTCAGTTCCACCTTGTGAGGGTCCCACAAGGGGCAACAGTACTCCAAGAGAGGACGCACAAGTGTGATGTAGACAGTCTCTTTGGTGGAGCTGATGCATCTTCGAAGCGTTCTACCAATGAAACGTAACCTTTGGTTCGCCTTCACCACAATATTTTCTGTGTGTTCTCTCCAGTCAAAGTTGTTCGTAATTGTAACTCCTAGGTATTTGGTAGAATTTACGACCTTAAGGTTTGACTGATTTATCGCGTAATTGAAGTTCAGCGGATTTCTTTTAGTGGTCATGTGTATTACTTCACACTTTTCTTTATTTAGTGTCAATTCCCAATTTTCGCACCATGTAGAAATTTTGTCTAAATCGCTTTGCAGTTGCTTTTGATCCTCTGTTGACTTCACTAACCGATAAACGACAGCATCATCCGCGAACAATCTAAGGGAGCTATTCAGATTGTCTTCTAAATCGTTTATAAACACGAGGAAGAGTAGGGGGCCTATAACGCTTCCCTGTGGAACGCCAGATATCACTTCTGTTTTACTCGATGACTTACCGTCAATTACAAGGAACTGTGTCCTTTCTGATAGAAAATCGTGAATCCAATCGCACAATTGGGGAGATATTCCATAAGCACACAATTTCATTAGAAGCCGCTTGTGGGGTACAGTGTCAAAAGCCTTCCAGAAATCCAGAAATATGGAATCGATTTGAGATCCCTTCTCGATGGCACTTAACACTTCATGTGAATAAAGGGCAAGCTGTGTTTCGAAAGAGCGATACTTTCTGAATCCGTGTTGACTATTGGTTAATAGGTCGTTCTCTTGGAGGTAGTTCATAATATTCGAACAAAGTATATGTTCAAAAATCCTACTGCAAATCGACGTCAATGAGATTGGCCTGTAATTTTGGGGATCACTCCTATTGCCTTTCTTGAATATTGGAGTCACTTGGGCAACTTTCCAGTCTTTGGGTACGGATCTTTCGCTGAGTGATCGGTTGTGAATTATAGCTAAGTACGGAGCTATTGTATCAGCATACTCTGAGAGGAATCTAGTTGGTATACAATCTGGCACGGAAGATTTGTTTTTGTTTAATGACTTAAGTTGTTTTACTACTCCAGGAACATCTACTTCTAAGTTTCGCATGCTGGCAGCTGTTCTTGGATTGAATACTAGAGTGTTAACTTCGTCTTTTTTGGTGAACGAATTTCGGAAAGCTGGGTTTAGTAATTCTGTCTTAGCAGTACTGTGATCGGTAGTGTTACCATTGCTATCGCGTAGTGAAGGTATTGTTTGTGTTTTGCTGCTAGTGTACTTCACATATGACCAGAATTTCTTTGGATTTTCTGCAAGATTACGAGACAGGATTTCGTTGTTGTAACTACTATAAGATTCTCGCATTGAAGACCGCGCTAGGTTGCGAGTTTCAGTAGAAGATAGCCAGTCTTGCGGATTCTGTGTCTTTTTAAATTTTGCATGCGTTTTTCTTTGTCTCTGCAACAGTGATCTGACCTGTTTTGTGTACCATGGGGGGTCAGCCCCCTCTTTAATCAATTTATTTGGTATAAATCTCTCGATTGCTACTGATATTATGTCTTTGAAAGTAAGCCACAACTGATCTACACTCGCATTTTTAGTTTAGAAAGACTGGAAACTATCACTCAGGAAAACTTGAAGCGAATTCTTATCTACTTTATTCAATAGATATATTTTTCGTTTATTTTTGGTGCATTTGGGAATTTCGACATTCAGTCTCGCTACTACAACTCGATGTTCGCTAATCCCTGTATCTGTTTTGATGCTCTTCACTATCCCCGGATTATTTGTTGCTAGGAGATCAAGGGTATTTTCGCAACCACTTACTATTCTAGTGGGTTCATGAACTAGCTATTCGAAGTAGTTTTCAGAAAAAGCATTCAGAATTAGTTCGGACGATGTTTCATATTTGCCGCCGGTTTTGAATACGTAATTATGCCAACATATCGAGGGTAAATTAAAGTCGCCACCGATTATAACAGTATGCTTCGGATACCTATTTGATTGATATTCATGACCACTTAAATCGGGCGAGGATGCATACCTCGTTCACTCATCAGGCGTACAAGTGCGCCGGTAAGCGATTCCTGTCACCAATGTCGTATAATACACACAAGTCGTGTAGAGGGTTCTGTTGACTTTTCGTCTTCTCATCAAACGTTTGCTGTTCCCATTCAAGAGCCACTTCCTTTCGACTGCTAATACAGTAGTCGTGCGGGTCGGATGTTACACCGCAACAGAGACACAAAATTTGAATATAGAGAACAGACATCTCAAAGACAGGACAGACAGATTACAACTTGTGAAAAATAAAAATACCCAGCACGTCAGAGAGTTGAACACAAACCTCCCGCGTTGCAGTCCAACATGGTGACCACATAACCACGACTACATTTGGTTCTGGAAGTTTCCTCTATATTTTGGAGCTTGTTTTTGGACAGTTCACTATTTCTATTTTGGATCGATTTGTGTTCATTTTTTGACCAGCTACCCACTGCGTCAACTTATCACTTCATCTGAGGGACGTCCGGTGGCTAATTTTTCTTCTTATTAGTGTAATTCATTGTGCAGGGATCTACCGGCGATATCGTTTTATTGTTATTTAATTTTTACTTTATTGCTACAAATCGGAACCGTAGATTTAAAACACGTGGAGGAAGGGGAAGCGGAAGTGGGGAGGAGAAGAGCTGTATGGTTCAAGAGTTGCAAAAATTTTAGACCTTCAGCAATGAAACTACCATACACACTGCTCAAAACAATTAGGGGAGCAGGTGAGATATCCTTCACAATACACCTACGGTAACGTATTTTATTCAGATATTGATTACAATTATAATTTGTGTGTGATATAGTACGATATTTTGCTCTCTAAAGTGTCTAATTGAGGTTTACATGGCGTTTACATAGAGGGAGGCACAATGAGGCTACCACATTAGTGAATAGCTCATTCTCGTTGCCTCTAATATAGTGTGTGATCACCTCGGGCGGCCAGTACAGTTGCACACCTGCGTTATATGGATAGTAGGAGGTTGTCAATCAACTCTTGAGGAACATTTGGCTATTCTTTCATGACTGCAATATCCAACTCTGCAGCCGTTATGGGAGGTGTTGGTCTGGCTGCAATGCGTCTGCCTGTGGATCACAGACAGGGTCAACCGAGTTTAAGTCTGGTGAACAAGCTGACCTCTCATTCGTTTAATTCTCTCAGCTTAAAACATGTTGTCCTCCAGTGCAGCTCTGTGGGGACGAGCGTTATCATCCACCAGAAGAAACCTTTCTTCTATGGCACTAGCGTAGGGCACAACAAAAGGTCAAAGGATCTCGTTTCTATTGATCTATTGATGTTATCCATGGACGACCTTGGCCTTGCCTGCTTTTAACGGTTCCTGCTATCTGAAATCGCGTCCAGATCCTGGAAATTACACGTTGGGACACTCCAATAGGTGCAGCGATGTCCGTTGTGTCTGTCCCACTACCAACCTTCCTATGACTCCCCATGCCATAGGTCCGGGTAAGTCACGTTCTTGTTGCATTGCACTACCTGCTCACTACACTATCTGCACCCAACTGCTTGTGTAATTCGTTTGGTAGAGAAACACTAGTCAACACCGACACCCTCTCTGCAGCAATTTTCTGTTATTACCAGTCTCCACTCCCTAGAGCCGACAGCAAGACGTCGAACCATTTTTAGTTCGTTCTGCCGATGACAATATATCAGAACCTAGATATCTCAACTAATCCTCTAACTGTTTTGACCAGAAAACGTGCTTGACATGGAGTTGTATCTGTTTTTGCAATTTATCGTGATATATTTATTCATAGAAATCATAGATGCACCCTAACTCGATGCTTTCAAAATCAGTATCCTTGAAACATATAAATAGTCGTCTGTGGGACGCTATAGTGATGACAAAAAACTAAAATGTTGTTATTCGAAGATAAGTCACAATTTTTGTCTCTTGAGTTGTGGGCTTTGCAAGATTTTGACATAATTAATTAAATAATAGAAGGATCGCTTAACTGTTATCCAAACGTGGGGATGTTGTTCACTCGCACGAACCCACTCAGTCCTCTGAAATTACCATTTGACTTCAGAAACGACCCGGCTATTTTGAAGTTCTATGGAGATGTGCTCTTGTTTTAGAGATCTCGGTGTAATATTTGAATAGTTCAGCAGAATGTCGGTGCGAAAAACACTAGTACTATTTTTTTTATTTTGGAAAATAATTACAAAAAAAAATGTTCAAATGTTTGTTAAGCTTATGGGACTTAACTACGGGGTTATCAGTCCCTAAACTTACAAACTACTTATGAACTACTTACGAACTAGGACGGCACAAATATCCATGCCCGAGGGGGGATTCGAACCCCCGACCGTAGTGACCGTGCTGACCGTGACTGGAGCGCCTCAGTCACCTCGGCCACCGCGGCCGGCAAAATAATTACATACCAATTTGCAAAAACAAAATTCTGATCACAGTTCTAATTGTTCCCAAAAATATTCTGGCAATAATGGGGTGTCTATTCACACAGTGCTATCAAATTTGCAATCCATTTATCGAAAAATAAAAGTTTGTTTTGGAGTTCCAGATAGATATGCATTAGTAATATATATATATATATATATATATATATATATATATATATATATATATATATTAAGCTTATGCGACTTAACTACGGGGTCATCAGTCCCTCAACTTACAAACTACTTATGAACTACTTAGGAACTAGGACGGCACAATTATCCATGCCCGAGGGGGGATTCGAACCCCCGACCGTAGTGGCCGTGCTGACCGTGACTGGAGCGCCTCAGTCACCTCGGCCACCGCGGCCGGCATGCATTAGTTCTAGAGGTCTTTGTATAATGATAATAAAGATTGCCCGAGCCAAATAATTACAAGTACAAGAACAGAGCATTGCACATGTCCTAGTTGATTTCATAATAGCCTACTGTTGAAACAGACAAATAGTAATAATAAAAATATTGAAAATGGTTATATTTATTTTGAATTACTTGAAATATTAAACAGGACACATGAGATATTGGAAGGTACATCTCCTAACTCGTATAAATCGCTTGTAAAGACGTAGAAAAATATGCCAATATCTTGACACGTTTCTCTTAGCTCAAAACTATATACATACTGTCTTTCCATAGTTTCAATATTTTTACTACGATCATTTGTCTATTATAAGATTATGCTATCATAAAATGGAATTATTTGAAAGAGCCGTGATGGAGTGGCCGAGCGGTCTAATGCGCCATGCTGCGGAGCGCATGCCGGTTGCATGCCGTCGGAGGTTCGAGTCCTCCCTCGGGCTTGGGTGTCTGTGTTGTCTTTAGGTTTAAGTTAGTTTAAGTAGTTTGTAAGCTTAGGGGCTGATAACCGTAGACGTTAAGTCCCATAAGATTTACAAACATTTGAACATTTTGTTTTGAAAGAATTAAAAAATGTTCAAATGTTTGTAAAGTTATGGGACCTAACTGCAGTGGTCATCGGTCACTAAAATTATAAACTACTTAAACCAACTTACCCGAAGAACAACACAGACACACATGCCCGAGAGAGGAGTCGAACCTCTGACGTAGAACGGTCATGAGCACCGTAGCAGGATGGCTCAGCGCGCACGGCCATTCCGCCACGGCTTTGAAAGAATGTGGAACTTAGAAAAGAGTACAACTGCACAACTTGTAACGAATTAATGTTTGAAATGTCACCTGCACATGTCTAAACAATAAAAAGAAACACAAATAACTCCAGTTAGATTCGAAAGATCGTCCTTTACGTTCGTGAACCTTCAGCTTATTCACTCATTCATATAAACAGCTGTGAAATGCTTCTTGTGGTATTACTACAGACATAGAGTTCTTATATTTCAACTATTTTTAAGTGTTCGAATAATGATTTTCAAAATAAATGTTACGATTAGTTAAATTTCAATGAATCATGTCATATACTGTATCCTTACTTCCCTACTTTTCGCCATCTGTCCCTGTCTTGAGCTATTTCCTTCCAGTCACCTTAGCGGCCTCCGGCAGCTATATATTGACCCTTTGGCGTTGCCGGAAAATATTCTTCACATTAAACGTACCAAAGCCAAGATCACCGCTTTAGTCTGTGAAAAACTGGACGGAACGAGAATAAGGGCACACGCTTCCGATGACATCTGTAACGAGACAGTGTCGTTGTTTCACGTAGTAAGAGAACGCAAACAGGGCAGACAAAAAATAATCAGTCAACTAACGGACGACGGCAGAAATGTGTATAATGAACAGCGCGCGCTTAAGACTTACATAGTAAATTATTTCAGTCACTTTTATTGCGAGCCTGACATAGATGTAGTGGCGGGAGAGTATTTTCTAACCAATATTACGCCTACGGTAGATGAGGCGCACCACGCACATGTACTGGCCGATATCACTAATTTGGAAGTCAAATCAATCATTACGAGTGCGGCGAAGAGAAAAGCGGCAGGTTTAGACGGCTTGCCCGTCGAATTTAACGTTCGGTACTGGGATGTGCTTGGCGACGAGTTGACCACAATCTATAATGAGTTATTAACAAGTAATGACTTACCATCGCAGTTCACAGAAGGAATGATTGTGCTAGTACCCAAAACGGCACACTTGAATACGCTCCGTGACTTTAGACCGGTAACTTTACTGAATGTGGATTTCAAGATCTTTACTAGGATTTTACATGCCAGACTTAAATCAGTCCTTAAGAAAATACTTGGACCTTACCAAATGAGTGTTATTAGTGGTCGTTCAATGGCGAACGCCTAGACCGAATATAGGGATATTGATTATTTGACCTGAATTTGCAAGACTAAATTGGCGATTCTATTTTTTTGATTTCGACAAGGCTTTTGATAGAGTGAATCATAGTTTTTTGTTCAGGACACTGATAAAATGGGTTTTAATCAGAGAGTCGTACAGTTAATAAAGAAATGTATTGGTAATACGTGTTCCTGCGTGAAGTTTAACGGACATTTAACAACTTCTGTGCCAATTCAACGAGGCGTGCGACAGGGGTGTCCACTTGCTATGACTCTGTTCGCCATTGCAATAGAACCACTGTTAAAGACCTTCCATGTCACCTTACCAGGTCTTCAAACACTGAATACGAAGACGGTTTGTCATGCTTATGCTGACGATATTAGCGTGATTATTAATAACAACGAAGAGCTAGAAACAGTAAAACGACTCGTGCAGCAGTACGCCAGCGCCTGCAGTACAACAATTAATGAACGAAAATCTAAAGTTCTACATCTAGGACCACAGGCTCGGAACGCAAACTATACTTGGTTAGAGACAACCGACCAGGTGAAGCATCTTGGCTTGATAATTACCCCAAACCCGCGAGAAATGGTGAAAGTGAATTGGGAACAGAAGCTCAATGTCATCCGAGCTATGATTCGTGAGCACAATATGCGATCTTTACACTGGATTCAGAGAGCAATTTTTGTCAATACTTACGTTTTCAGCAAGATCTATCATGTTGCCGCTGTGCTACCTATGTCTCGTGAAATAGCCAATAGATTTTTATCACTAGCTGGCTGGTACGTTTGGCGGGGTAACATTTTTAAAGTCCCATTCAAGGCTACTGCTTTACCTCGATTTAGAGGTGGGCTAGCCCTTAAAGATGTTGTGTCGCAGTGCGATTTTTCTGACACGGACATCTCGGATTATACAAGGCACTCAGATGGGTATCACAAGAAGTCTGTTCCATCAGTTACGCCCATGGGATATGACAGGTCCAATAAATATCGGACACATACATTCCGAGCTGGTGCACGTACGTAAGTATTTTTTGGAGCTGAGCTACGTTTACCAACACCCTCAACAATTCAACTCTGCGGCTATTTATAGTGTATTAATAAAACGGCAGCAGAACAATCCTATAGAAACGAAATATACCGGCTTAAACTGGAGAGCAGTCTGGATGAACATTAGCAAACCACTTCTTCGCTCCGGGATGTTGTTAATGAGGTGACACCCACAGGGGAGAAAATGTTTAAAATTAAACTACGACCTACTGCGAATTGTGAAAACTGTGGACTGATGGAAACGTTAGAACATGTATTTCAATGTCGAGACCAAACACAAATGTGGAATTGGACGCGGAAAAAACTAGCTCGCCGGCCGCGATGGCCGAGGGGACTGAGGCGCTCTAGTCACGGTCTGCACGGCCACTACGGTCGGGGGTTCGAATCCCCCCTCGGGCATGGATATTTGTGCCGTCCTAGTTCGTAAGTAGTTCATACGTAGTTTGTAAGTTTAGGGACTGATGACCCCGTAGTCCCATAAGCTTAACAAACATTTGAACATTTGAACAAAACTAGCTCTTGTAAACAATACGTCATGCTCCTCTAGACGACTACGAGATTCATTCCACCCTGAATGGCAATTATTTCCAAAATCAAAAAACAATAGTTACACCTGGTTAGTAGGACAGTATCTTTATTACATGTTAAAAAATAAAACACCGACGCTTTGTGATTTTCAATTGTATCTCGCTGCTGAATATCGTTCGATTAAACGTTTACGACAATACAAAGAGAAATTTCAGAATTTTCTAACGGTGGCTTTAAATGACGGAATGCTATAAATATACGAACACTTTGGACAGTTCTTTCTTTATTATTTATTAATTCATAATTTATTTAGTATGATGGTTTTCCCTTCAGTTTAACTATGACGTGTGCCCTGCGCCATAGAATGGATATTCTTCCAAACTAGGGTAAACGGAAAGAAAAAACCATGCTCGCGTCCATACAAGTCTTATTTATTTCTGGTTACTGAGAGAGGACTAAAAGGCATGATTCGTTTGATTTTGTATGACGGTGACAGAGCAGATGAATATTTCCTTTAAGACACCCCAACTAAATGTGCAAGGAAGGTTTTAATTTACTTTGTAAGAGGATTTTCAGCTAGCATTATAGTTACCGTCCACAACTAGTAGGAAGATCAACTGCAACGTGCGACAGTCACATCATTATGCTATGGGGCAATGAATGCTGCAATGCTGAATCTCGGCGACTGGTGCTTTTCGGGCTAAGAGAGGATACTGTAGGCTAGTAACTCCACGTATCTCAACATAACGAATGCGACACGGAAACATTAAGCCAATATTTCTACGAGAAGACGAGCTTTGAGAAGCCGCAGTGCTGAGATTCTTGAAATGTTTGATTAGCATTATAAAAAAGTGTTCTAGATGATAATATGCAGTCTGGCGGCAGGCCATCGGCTGCCAGCAGCCGCGACTTGTCGCGCCTTCCTCCCTGTCCAGAAGAAGTGTTTCGTTTCCGTTACACTGCAGTACTTTGTATCTGTACTGGTGTTTACAGTCGCCTGAGTTAGTTCTTTTTAAAAAGAAAAGAAAGGTCGGTAGAGCGCTTGCCCGCTAAAGGCAAAGGTCCCAGGTTCGAGTCCCGGTTCCGGCACACAATTTTAATACGACAGGAAGTTTCATATCAGTGAACACTCCGCTGAAGAGTGAAACATCCCTGGAAACATCCCTTACGCTGTGGCTAAGCAATGTCTCCACCATATCTTTTCTTCCAAGACTGCTAGTCTTGCAAGGTTCGCAGGAGAGCTTCTGTGAAGTTTGGAAAGTAGGAGGCGAGGAACTGGCGGAACTGAAGTTGTGAGGCGGATCGTGAGTCGTGTCGGGATAGCTCAGTCGGTAGAGCGCTTGCCCGCGAAAGGCAAAGGTCCCAGGTTCGAGTCCCGGTTCCGGCACACAATTTTAATTCGCCAGGAAGTTTCATGTCACCGCACACTCCGCTGCAGAGTGAAGGTTTCATTCCTCACAGTTGTTGTTTCTTCTCCCCGAACTTTGTCTTTCTAAATTTCCCCTGGTTTCCTTCACTGCTTGGTCAACGTACAGTTTAAATAACATTGAGCAAGGGAGATTAGAGTATAACGTCCCGTCGACAACGTCCTCATTAGAGACGGAGCAAAAGCTCGGATTGTTTTCGGTTAAGGATGGCAAAGGAAACCGAACGAGGCCTTTAAAGGCCGATTTAGAGAAGTAACTGAAAACCTAGATCTCGCTGACAGGAGCCTGGTTTGAATCGCCGACCTCCCGAATGCAAGTCCAGGATGTTACCACTGCGCCACCTTGCTCGGTAAACAATAAGCAGCAAAGAACCCCGTATCACTCCGTTCTCAACCATTGCTTACCGTCTTCGAATTTTATGATTGCGGTGTGGTTTCTGTGCACATGGAACCTATCGCTACCTGTATTTTATCTTGGTAGTTTTAGAATCTAATTTTCTGTATTCCAATTACAGTTACATTAACGACAGGTACAGATAAAGTCTGAAATTTATCACTATTTCAAACACATTTTTCTTGTTTGAATAAAAAGGAATGCAACTTATCATATCCTGTTAAACTACAAATTTTCATGTGCGTGGATGTTGACTCTACCACGCAATCAGAACTTTACTATTCACGAATCCAATTCTATAGAACTCATTAAAATACAAAACTAACCGAATAACTTGAAAAACAATTTCCCACGAACTGCGTTCGAGTTGCATCTGTTGTACGAAGAAAAAATTGCCATGTGGTCTAAGGCATCATGGTAGTGGTTAGGCCGCCGCTTCCGCCGGAGGTTCGTGTCCTCCTCGGGCGTGGGTGTGTGTTTTGTCTATATCGTAAGTTTAAGTAGTTCGTAATTCTAGGTGCTGATGATCACAGCAGTTTCGTGTAATAGGTTTACCAACATTTGAACATTTCATTTGAGAAAACATACTCTTCTAATTTAAAAATTGAACCGAGTGAAAAAGCAAAATACGAAATTACATGGTGAAGATGTATTTACGACTACTGTAAAGAGGGGTTCTTACAGCTGCATACTCTAAATGTGAAAGTCAGTTTTTTCAGTAGTGTTTTAACATGTGTTCAACACCGAGACTCCCAGAGAAGGCCTCTTGCTCAGATACGGTCTGCAGATGCACCTTCCACGATCTCGCTTGAAGAACAATAGCAGCATTGCGTATAATAAACAGGGAAGCGGAAAGAGCTCAAGACAGGATGATAGAATTACTGCAACAGCCCTCTCAATTCCTTGTGCAGGTTCTAGCACTTTTAGGGTAGTCAACGGAGTTGCTGCACATCTAACTGTACGTCAGGTATAATGAAATAAATTGCATGTTGCATTTTACTTTGGAAAGTGATGTATGTAGCTCCATAAACTAATTCTCCTTAATTTTGTTGTGTCTCTAGGATGCTGTAGGTTCAGAAGATGGACCATGATGAGCAAGGATGTGGACATGGGTCTCTAACTAAAAGAACTGAGTAGTCTACATATATTTATTAACACAATGAAAAGAGTACTTAACTTTGATGTGCCGGTGGTGGTACAATGTCTTCCTAACAAATACAGTTCTGCAGTATAGTACTGCGACATAGTAATTAATTAAATGTTTGTTAAGCTTATGGGACTTAACTACGGGGTCATCAGTCCCTAAACTTACAAACTACTTATCAACTACCTTATACTAAGGACGGCACAAATATCCATGCCCGAGGGGGGATTCGAACCCCCGACCGTAGTGGCCGTGCAGACCGTGACTGGAGCGCGTCAGTCCCCTCGGCCACCGCGGCCGGCGCGACATATAACTGTTACGGCTTGTGTTAAACAGACTGCTCTCGTCAATGTAACTCCTGGATCGTAACTGTCGAACTATAGATCTCCGTGGAACTGTCTCGTATTGTCTCTGTGAAGCTGTGGTGCACCGGCATATGTAGGCGGGCCCCCTTCTTCCTATTGGTCAATGCGCGATTTAAGCAAAGAGATACAGAGACTGCGGGCGCCCCCGGCAGCCGAAGTACCGTAGAGCGATTTATCTCGTCTTGTATTGGCGCAGCGGCTTGGTGTGGACCGCCGGCGAGTAGCGACACCACAATAAATTTCATTAGAATTTTCAATTTTTTCTTATGACTGAGCTTCATACTGATCGTCTGTCTACACCTACGCCTACACACAAACTCCCAATTACACAGTAGGGTGTAGTTTAACCCTTAACTGCATGATTTTTTTAATTAAAAAAAATTATTTTTGTGTTTTATAAGTTGTACAAACAAAGGGAAAAATAGTAAAAAAATTCCCATGTTGCTAGTTTTCCAAAAAAGTAAATATGCAACATATAAAAACTTGTTATATAATTTTCAAAGTTGGATAGTATAAAGAACTTTTTGTGCTTTATATGGTTCTTCATACCTGCCTTAATTGGTGTGATTTTTTTCCTCCTTCCAAAACCAGCTCTTTATATGGAAAACAAAACGTCAAAATCTGCAATATCTACAGTTTTCTCCAAACACAAGCAAAGATGTTAACATAAGTTCACACTTCAGCCAACCACGACGCAAAAAGCACCACAGATTCTTTCTACAAACTCTACTGCATCTGTTAAACAAGTTTTAGTTTAAAAAAATTCCACTAGAGGCGGGTAAAACACTATTACAATCGATGTTGCAGATGTGCAACACCATGCATTTAAGGGTTAATAGCAGTGTGTTTGTGCCTCCTTTACCGCGACAGACGTTTTATTTAGTTTCGCTTGTGTAATTTATTAGGCCAGTTCTTTTATTTCTGCGTCCCAGTCTTATTTGTTGGTGAAGTTCTCGCGTTTCCTTTACTTACATACTGTAGAGTCCTACATCGCGTCTTTATGGTCGTTGGTTTCTCTGGGTGCTGTAGTCATGGGTAGCGACTGTGATTGCTGTGTGCGGATGCGAGCTGAGTTGGTGACACTTTGCTCCCAGCTTCAGGGGGTGTCAACTTCTGTTGCACAGCTGGAGGTTGCGGTTGTGGGCACCGCTGTAGCCACGGCGGAATAACCGTGCGCGCAGCCGTTCGCCGTTGGAGCTTCGAATCCTCCCTCAGGCATGGGTGTGTGTAGTTAATGTAGTTTGTACGTTTAGGGACCGTTGACCACTGCAGTTAGGTCCCATAACTTTACAATCATTTGAACATGTGAACATTGCACCACAGTTGTTGGTTGATCGTGGGGCACCAGCAGACATCCAACACATATGATGTGCTCACCGATCGGTCCTCGGCTGCGGCCAGCCCTGTTAGTGCTCTCAGTGAGTCGCATGGGAGGACACCCCTGGCATGGCAGGCAGTGAAAGACTTCCCGGGAAACCAATCGAGAGGCCTCCCGAGATCCTCATACCAACAGGTTTGGACAATGTTCCTGAGTCAGATGACGTCGCTTGTCCAGAGATCATCTCTCTGCCTGCAAGACTCGGGCAATCACAGAGGGTGGGTTATCTTGTAGTTGGGAGCCCCAGCGTCAGGCAGGAATTGGAGCCCCTGAGGGATACGGCTGCTAGGGAAGGGAAGAAGGCTAATATGCACTCCACGTGCATACTGGATAGAGTCATTCCAGATGTGGAACAGGTCCTTCCAGGTGCCATGATGAGTAAGTGATGCAGCCAACTGCAGGTGGTGGCTCATGCAGGTATCAACGAAGTGTGTGGCTTTGGATCGGAAGAGGTTCTTTACAGTCTTGGCCGGCTATCTGAATTGGTGAAGACTACCATTATTGTTTGCAAGATCTGCAGCATAATTGACAAGACTGACTGCTGAAGTCTATGACAGAGCACCGACATGTCGAATAATGGTTTTCGTGCAGCCACTGGACATCGTGTTTCGACTCAAACTGTACGTAATACGCTGCATGATATGCAACAACACGACCGACGTCCATGGCGAGGTCTTGCTTCGACACTTAGATGCGATGCAATGCAGCACAGATGGGCCCAACAACATGCTGAATGGAGTCGTCAGAATTGGAATCAAGTACTATTCATAGATGAGACTCACATCTGCCTTCAACCAGACAATCGTCGGAGCCATTTTGAAGGCAGCCTGGTCAGCCTAATCGTATTAGACACACCGTCAAGCGAGTTCAACAAGGTGGTGGTTCCCTGATATTTTGAGGTGGCATTATGTGGTTGTCGTAGAAGGCAATCAAACGGTTGTATGGTACCGGAATGGCATCCTCCGACACATAGTGCAGTCATATACGGAGCATTTCAGTCGTCTTAGTGAAAGAAAATTCTCGTGCAGACCTTGTGAATGCTTTCCTTAGTGATAACCACATCGCCAGATTGGAATGCCCAGCATGTAATCCAGGCATGAACACTGTAGATCGTCCCTAGGACACATTGCAAATTGTTGTTTTTGGACGCGACGACCCACCAACCAGTTCAGACATCTATGCCGTATCGCCTTCGACGAGTGGGACAATCTAGACCAACAGTTCCTTGATGACCTAGTCGACAGTGGTCCACGACGAATACAGGCATCAGTGCAAAAGGCCGTGTTACCGGTTTTTAGGAATAGTGGTGTATGCTTCAATCGGGAACACTATTTCACAGTGTCTAGATTATTGTCGTACAACTTGTCAATTTCTGTTTTCATGTTCAATAAAGAGAACTGTTTTTTTGTATATATCCATTCCATTTTATGAAAGGCATCATAAAGCCCTAGAATCGTTGTAATGCAATATTTTTTGATATGTATGATATAATTAATAAATCATATTGACTGCCATAATTTGGATTTTATAAACAAAACAGTAAACATATTTTGTAATTTGATATTTGATTTTTGTAATTTTCCGTTTACCAATAGTAAAAAAAAAAAGTAACTAATCGTTGTGAAACAGGCTTTTTTAAATTCTTGTAGCTCAGTTAAATTAAAATGCCGAGTTCAGCTGCTGTTACATATTACATATCACATAGTACAGCTAGTTTACTCTCCAGATAGGACAGTTTTATTCCACCAGATTCACAAATCACCTATCTGGTCACGTGGAAACACAGAGAGTTATGCAAAATTGGCATAATTTTCTCATTAGTGATACAGATTTAGACCACTTTCACTTATTGGTGGAATAAAGATTGACCAATCTGGAGACCAAAGCAACTGTACTATGTGATATATAACAGCAACTTAGCTCAGTGTTTTACTGTAAGTGGTCTACATAAATTAAAAAAGTTTAGTAACTTTTGTTTAAGATTCGAAAACGGGAAATTTCAAAAATCTGTAAACATCAATTTACAAAATAAGTTTTCTTTATTGTATATAAAATCTCAAATTACGACAGTCAATAAGTTTGATAATTATATTATTTGATATAAAGAGAAACACTTGAGAATGGCGACGTATAGCGTCGAAACTAGTTGTGTGTCTCAAAAATACAGGATTTGAACTAATTATTTAACATAGGAGACAATTCACGAGCAAGTGCTAGATGGCTTATATTAGGCCAAAAGAGATTTCGTTTATTTACGAGCAACAGAATCTTGATGGGGCTAACTTAATTTAGAATAAGGAAGAGCACCATACTTAGAAAATTTTCCCTAGCTCCTTCAATTTCTCCTGATGAATGAATCAATCACCAAGAGATAGTTACAGCGAAAACAATCTCCGGACTACGATAAGTTAGGAATTAATTTTACAGATAAGTAATCTCAATAAAATGTATAACTCAGAGGTTATGTTACAACTGAAAGAAGAGTTTAGATTATTTAGGTCAGACAAGAGGTCTGTAGAGACAATGTGCTTCTAATTCACGGGACTATTAGAGAAACTCTACAAAACTATGGGCCTAAAATACATGGCCGAATTGTTAAACATTTTTGAGACACCTTAGATTACAAAAATATTAGAATATATATTACAAGGATTCCATGGAAGTTTTAAATAAGATGTTACTAGTTAATTGGCCTGAATCTCGCCTCTGGAGTTTATGTGGAGAGGTTCGTGCGGCTATGTACATTATATGCAGACCAACAGACCACACAACAGCCAGCCAGGTATGGTCATCATGTATTGTTACTGGGTAGTTTCTTCAAAATTAGAAAATATAACGCAATAAATGCACACTGTAATTGTGTCATGACAGCCGTAACATGATTCCATTGCAACATATTTCTATTAAGATATCATTGTTGCAGTAAGTTCCCAGAACATAACAGAAAGAAATCCGAAACGTGAAACTCCATGTTCAAATGTTTATTCACAACTGAAAATCAATTTCCGCGCCTTAACAACTCGTGATGCAGAAAAAAATATCTGAACAGCAAGAAGCTCTTGGAGCATGATGTAATCATCTTCAGGTTATGCAATGAAACTGCCGCGGTACCCGTTCCGTTATTAAATTCAGTTAAGCGTCAGTAAAGAACTGTTCCCAATTATTAGAAGTTTCCGAAGTTGAGTCATTCACGTAAAGGGCAGCAGAAGATTTCGACAGACATACTTACGCGTTCGACTCCCCTATACCTGTAGACGAATTCCAATAGTTATACCTTTCTCAAACATAATGACGTACCTTGAGTAAACTGCTTCTCCGATGTAACCAAAATGGCCGCACAGTCTTGAGCCTTCATTGTGTCTTTAATCTGTGAAAAGCTTAAGATTGTTACCGCATCAATATTTGTACCTTCTTAAGAAACTAAGATTCTTAGCCATGTCCGCCGTAGGGACAATACCTGTGTTAAGATGCTCAGTCCTTGTGACCAGCTGGCAGAACGTTATTTCCTTATTTTACTTTAAGAGCAGTTATAGATTTTTGTACACTGTAACCATGTACGTCGTAATTGCTATAAAGCAAAACAGAGAAGCGACGTTTAGCCAGCTAAAGACAGGGACTGAAGTGGAAAGGAAAGAGCTGTCTCTTAGACACAGTAACACTTTGCGCTCGACTGACGCGGCATCTCGAACGAATAAATATCGCAGTAGACTCGGGTGTTGGGCGTCACCCGAAACAAGCTACATTCAGTTGTAACTGTATGTTAGGGCTCTCACTGCCATCTTTCTCGTACTGAAGTGTTCTGAGATCTATTGGCAAGCGATATAACTACGATGAAAAGCAGTTACCGATGTAATTGTCAACAAGAGTTCAAGTCATACCTCGCTAACAGGAAACAAAGGCTGTCAGTGCAAGGGACTAGTGAATGAAGCCATCAGTCATCGCCAGGTTGAGAAGAAATTACATGTGATGTACCACAAGGATCCATCTTAGGACCAATGCTTTTTCTTGTGTGCCTTAATGACATCTCATCAGCTACACTGCCAAAAGCAGAGTTTTTGTTTGTTTGCAGATGATACAAGTATTGCAATAAATAGCACATCGAGTATAGTTCTAGTAACGTCTGCTAATGATATTTTCATGAACGTTAATTAATGATTTAAAACCAACTCATCGACAGTAAACTTTGAAAAGAATCTACAGTTCAGAACATGTAAGATGTTTCCATCCAGCCTATGCATGCAGTATGAGGAGAATATTTACAGTATTAACATACTGGGATCAAATTCATAATAAATTCAGTTGTGAGGAGTACACCTCAGAACTGCAGAAACGACTTAACAAATCTATATTTGCAATTCGAGTTTTATCAGACGTAGGCTACATAAAAATAAAAAAGCTTGCATACTTTGCTTACTTTATTCCATAATGTCACATAGCATAATATTTTCGGGATAACTCTACAAATGAATCAAAAGTTTTCAGAGTCTAAGAGCGTGTAATGCGTATTAATTGTGGAGTAAATTCACGGACATCCTGTAGAAGCCTCTTTAAATAACTGGGTATACTAACTACTGTCTCTCAGTATATTTATTCTTTAGTGGAATTCGTCATAAATAATATATTCCTTTTTCCAACAAACAGCTCAGTTCATACATACAATACTAGGAACAAAAACGATCTACACAAGGATTTAAAAGCACGTACTTTAGTTCAAAAAGGGTTCACTACTCAGGAATACAAATTTTCAATAATTTTTCCAGCAACCATAAAAAATTTAGCTACAAATAAAGATCAGTTTAACAGGAGCAGTCATAAACAGTCCAGTCTCGGTGCTGACTGGTCCAGAAGAGGCGTGAAGCTTTGTGTCGGGCAGTCAGCTAGGGTACACGAGTGGGTCTTCGGATCCGAAAGCCCATATCGATTATGTTTCGTTGAATTGTTCGTGCGCTGACACTTGTTGTTGGCCCAGCACTAAAATCCGCAGCAGATTGAGGAAGGGTGTAAGTCTGTCACGGTGAACGATTATCTTCAGTCGTCTTTGGACCTGTTGTGTAGACCTCGCGGCAGATGAAGCTGAAAGTTCCACAAGGGCTACATACAATAAATATGTGCGAGCAAGAAGGACATGATGGCTCCTAGGTGGCGTTGAGGATACAGAATTCTATTGAAGTTGTATTTATTAGTTACACGAAGAAACAATTGTTGAACTGGATACATAACTTTTAAGTGATGTCTTTTCGAAGTAGTTCGTGGAGTCTTGAGGCTGCTGAAGTAGTCGAACCTACTTAACAGGACAAAGTCTGGTACTAGCCGTTAGTTCGGAGATTGATAATTGTCTCTTGCTAACTAGACCTCCGGCAGGAACAGAGGGAAAACTAAGGATCACTATCAACAGATACGATGGCTATTGCCGCCGACTATTCTGCTAAGGAAGAGTTCTTCTTGGCGACTGCACTGTGATATAATAATTTCATGTGGATCATTGGCCTAATGCAATTCTTTCAATTGGACGCCACTTCGCCGACTTGCGTGTCCCTAGCCTACCCCAGTTATCCAATGGAGTAAAGGGGCACTACAGCTTAACGTGAAATCCGAACCGCGTTCCGTTCCTGGCGACTCCTCACATCCATGAGAGGTGAAGGATGGGTTAAAACGAAGACTGTAAAAACTCCGAGGTCCGACTGAGTTTGGAACCCGCTACTTCGGTTTCCAGTCGAGCGCTTTACCCCAAGTCCTCTTCCTTTTTTTTTTTTTTTTTTTTTTTTAGATCTGTGCATCGCGATCATTGGTTCATTGTGTTCTTGGTTGTTCGTTGAATATTCGGCTGAGTTTTTTTTTATTACAGAGAGCGTTTAGTTCCCTTTTTTTTATTTGTGATGCGGCCGAGAATCGACCCCGGACCTCCATGCTTAGTAGACAGATGTCTTACCACCTTTTTTACCCCTCCCTCTTCAGGTAGATCGATGGTTCGCGGTCGTTAGGTCATATTCGTTCTTGGTGATCGTTTAGTATTTGGCTCAGCTTTTTTATTACAGAGGGTGTTGAGCCCCCTGACCGGGCGCGCTGAGCCACGGCGCCCGGCATTCGGGCCCGACCGCACTTTTCTGAGAGGCGAAGCATAGTGCGGCGTGCTCAACCCATAGACTTACTGAGCCAGACCTCGACACGGAATGGCATTACAATCGCTTTCCTGCGTTGATAAACTACCTAGCCACGGTCGACTACGTTTAGTATCGACGTGTGATACTACAGGTCCCGTTCTTACAGGATCTTTTGTGGCCGCAGCAATGTCCGAGCTCCGATGTTTTACCGGATTCTCGATATTCACGGTACACTCGTGAGATGGTCATATGGGAAAATCCCCACATCATTCCTACCTCGGGAATGCTGTGTCCCGTCTCTTGTGCGCGATTATTAACACCACGATCAAACTCACTTAAGTCGTGACAACCTGCCATTATTACATCAATCAGTAGCGCCATGGCGGAGTGGCCAAGCGCATTGAGGCGCTATGTTACGATGCGCGAGGCCGCTCCCCGCCGGGGGTTCGAATCACCCATTGGTCATGGATGTTTGTGTCGTATTTAGTATAAGGTAGTTCATAAGTAGTTCGTAAGTTTAGGGGCTGGTGACCCCACAGTTAAGTCGCTTAAGCTTAACAAACATTTGACCATTTTTGCATAAGTAGCCTAAATAATGCCCTAGCCGACACTAGTTGTCTGATAAAGGCGTTGCCGACCGCAGTGCCGTTCTGTATTTACGTATCTCTGTGTTTGCATACTCACGCCCATACGAATTTCTTTGGCTCTTTAGTGTCATTTGTGCCGTTTCTTGGCATCGTGAGAAGCTGAAATTTGTCCCTTTTCTTTTAGGAAGTCAATAAAGTATACCTTGTATTGCAATTCACTTTGTTACATAAGAGTTTTCTTTGGTTACACAAGTGAAGTAAAATCGGTATTTAGAAAACATCCCAAATGCGATGGATAAATTTCGGTAATATTTGGCAAGTAAAAGTACTGGTGCGGAGCATGATACAGTTCCACAAAGCACGGAACAGCTTCCCGTTTCTCCAGTTTTTTTAAGTGGAATGCGGACAGTGTGTTGTTCGTCAAATATCCTTACGAGTTTTCTAGTACAGGTCTTTCGCATATTATTACTTCATTGGCAGCGACTCACTCACTGCAACTAGGTAATTTGCTAATATTTTATTCACCTGTTCTTTACGGATAACCTGTTTACAAGTAGGAGTTTTGCTCTCACTACAAAGCATTTACTACCAACTAACTAAGCATTTGTAACCGTCAGTTACAGTTCTGCGGTACATGTACCGATGTAGAACCTTTTTGCTCGTGAACTGCTGATGTATACTGGCTTAGGAAATGCCAAGGGGTTGGCACCTAATCTCATTTGAGGCCTCCTCTAGCTCTGCGGACTGCAGACTGCAGTATTTTCCCTGGTACTCCTTTGGACGTATCTGACACAAATTCTACTGCAGGCCAGCAGCCAAGTCTGGTCTGTTGGCGGGTGCAGGATCCATGGCACAGAGCCTGCGATCCGTCACATCCCAGATAAGCTCGATGGGGTTCAACTTTGGGCTCCAGAATGACAATCCCAATCTATAAACGTCCTCTGCCTCTTTCTTGGAATCATTACCGGGCGATGTGGGAGCGATGTGGTGGACGGTCGTTATTATCTTGAAAACACCATAGACCCGTGAGGGCGTTGGGAGACCAAACGAGGGTGTACATGTTCCCGACCTGCTGAACATACCGTGGTCCATTCTAAGTCGCTTCCAAAACAACTAGGGGCCAGACTGATACCTGGAGAATGTACCCCAGACTATAAGAGACACTGCCACCTTCGACAACTTTTTTTTTTTAAAATACATTGCTTTATTTCTGAGCACAATGTACAAATGACATGTACAATGAGCACATAATATATACACTGAACAAATAAAATGTTTATATTTCAACTTATTTCCAATGGAAGAGTCACTGCAGTTTTGTGGCTGATATAGAGGGATAACGATGATGGCGTCTCTCCAACATTGTTTCCCATTCCTTGAACAGCTTTTCCTTTCTTTCCTTTGACTTTCTGACTTTCTGAATTTGAGCATTTCCTTGTACACAATCAACAGCTGCGTCCTGTTTTCAGAGTTCTGCCTGGGCCTTTAAGGCTGCCGTAGCGGCCACGGGGCCCTAGAAGTTCCCACCGTACTTCAACCCAGGCAGCAGTCACCTACTTCTGGCCAATAGCTGCCAGAGTCTTTTCTCGGAATGTGGCTAGCATGGCAAGAGGAATGATGGTGTAAACTGCTTCTTCGATTTGAAGAACATTTGAACTGCTCTTTTAACCAATGCCTTGGCGTTCGAATACAACTTTAATAGTGTTGCCATTGGACTTTTTATGGTCTTTATATTTCATACGTTTATAAAATATACGCTGCATGTACATGAGGAACTCAGTTATACTGTCAGATCCCAGATTATTTATGATATCATTTACATATTGTCCCATTAACCAATGGACCCAGTTGTTTTTAGTCACTGGAAAGTATGCGTGATTCCTCGATACATGTGGTCCGAGTCACACAGTCTGGCTTACATCGGAATGTTATAATTAAAAACCTGCCATGTCCGACCACGTGACGCTTCAGCATTGTGTCCTTAGCTGGTTTCTGGCGGCAATGCAAGCCGTTGTGTCAGATGACGTCGTGTTAACAGTGGCATCCGTGTGTGGCACCGGCTTGCAAACCCCGTGCAACGAACCCATGAGCCTACAGACTGTCCACTGGGAGACGTGTCTAGCATGTGCTGTGCTGAACTGAGTCGTGATTTGTTGCATTGTTGCTCCCGTTGTCAGCTTTGACGATTCATCTCCGAGGTCGGTCACCGTCATAGATGGTGCAGAGTGGACGGTAGTTCTTCTGTTGTGGACTGTAACACCCTCATTCAACCATTCATTATACAACTTGCACACAGTTCAACGTGTGAAGCTAAATTTCTAGAACACTGCCAAAATCGAAATTCCCGTCCATCGGTCACCGGCCACCATACCCTGTACAGACGTCTCAGAAGGTCTCCTATACGACTGAAGTTGGCACAGGGGTTTTGTGCTGTACAAGCAACACACCTGAGCCGTCTGTACCGCACTATTCCATGACTTTTGCTAATTCAGTATATAAATACTATTTAGTTTGAATTTAATCAGGTCTCATTATTCCTTTGTACATAATATTTATTGTGTATAGTTTTTTCGTTGATTCACGCACTTAAAACGTAATTTTTATTTTCTTAACCAAAATTATATGTACTTAATTTGTAGGGAACACAAGAAATGTAGCTTTTAATATGTGCTTAACAACTATTTACATTAGTGATGCAAAATACGAGAGATATGCCTTATCGTAGGTCTCTTGCAAGTCTTGAAAGTAGGCCTGCTAATTGTTAATCAAACAACTCATGTGCTCAGGTGCTCATAATTCTCCACACACTCACTGATTTTAATTACAAAGACGCACGGCGTTTAGGGTTTCCTTTTCCTATTATGACAGAGTTTAAATTTTTGAATAGACTTTCATTTAAGTACTGTTCACTAACGATGGAATTTAATTCCAACCTTCCCGAAGTAGTAAAATTAATAATTTGAAACCATTGTAATAGAAGAATTCGAAATATTAAAATATTTCTGCCGTTTAGGAGCGTTGAAAGACATTCATCGGCGAAGTTGAAAATATTTGTTGCATCGGGATTCGAACCCGTACTTCCCGCTGCAGTCCAGCGGTCGCCTTAACTAATTTCGCTATCCAGGTACGCTTTCCTTCCAACCCAAATTCTCAACATGTAGAACACTATGATGGTAGTGCCCCCTGACCATTTGTTCCTCTTGTTCGCAGTCTATACTGGATTCCCGCAAGGAACCGAGAGTATTCAGAATGAAACTTTCACTCTGCAGCGGAGTGTGCGCTGATACGAAACTTCCTGGCAGATTAAAATTGTGTGCCGGAACCGGGACTCGAACCTGGGACCTTTGCCAGTCGGTAGTGCGCTTGCCCGCGAAAGGCAAAGGTCCCAGGTTCGAGTCCCGGTTCCGGCACACAATTTTAATCCTCCAGGAAGTTTCATATCAGCGCACACTCCGCTGCAGAGTGAAAGTTTCATTCTGGAAACATCACTTAGGCTGTGGCTAAGCCATGTCTCCACCATATCCTTTCTTCCAGGAGTGCTAGTCTTGCAAGTTTCGCAGGAGAGCTTCTGTGAAGTTTGGAAATTAGGAGGCGAGGTACTGGCGGAAGTAAAGTTGCGAGGCGGCATCGTGAGTCGTGTCGGGATAGCACAGTCGGTAGTGCGCTTGCCCGCGAAAGGCGAAGGTCCCAGGTTCGAGTCCCGGTTCCGGCACACAATTTAATCTGCCAGGAAGTTTCATATCAGCGCACACTCCGCTACAGAGTGAAAGTTTCATTCTGGAAACATCCCTTAGGCTTGTGGCTAAGCCATGTCTCCACCATATCGTTTCTTCCAGGAGTGCTAGTCTTGCAAGTTTCGCAGGGGAGCTTCTGTGAAGTTTTGAAAGTAGGAGGCGAGGTACTGGCAAAGTTGTGAGGCGGCATCGTGAGTCGTGTCGGGATAGCACAGTCGGTAGTGCGCTTGCCCGCGAAAGGCAAAGGTCCCAGGTTCGAGTCCCGGTTCCGGCACACAATTTTAATGTGCCAGGAAGTTTCAATCGAGAGTATTAATGCGTCCGAGGAGAACAGACACAATATCAATAATTGTAAATATGCCCACAACAGGGAATGACAATTTCAATGCGGACGCGTTAATACGCTCAATCTCTTGAGTGAATCCAGTATAGGCTGCGAACAAGAGGTACTAATCGGCAAGGGGCACAACCATCGTGATGTGCTGTAAGTTGAGAATTTGAGTTGGAAGAGAAGAGTGCCTGGAGAGCCTAATTGGTTAAGGTGACCACTGGCCCGAAACGGAAAATCCGGGTTCGAATCCCAGGCCAGCACAAATTTTCAACTTCGTCGTTGAATTTATTTCAACGCCTCGAAAGTATCGATTTGTTTGAATATTTCGAATTCTTAGAATTACGGCCGTTACTGTCAAGCAACGGGGTCTGTTCTTTCGGACATGTCCGAAAGGAACATCAAATCAGTAATCATTATAATAGAGTCTCATTTGTGCATTTTAAGAGTACAGTACTCAAATTTAGGAAGTTTGCTATCATATGCCTCAAATAGATTTTCTCAATCCACTTCTATCGTTACTACTCTTATAAAACATAGATATATAAAAAAAAGTGGCACATTCGACTGTTCATTTCCAGTAGCATGACAAATATTGGTAAGGAAAACATATTTTAGTAAAATTTATAGAAAGCACAGAAACGTATTAAACCTGTTAAAACGTCGGCAATTTTACTTACAACTGAAACGTCAACTTTCATAACTCTCTCAGACGATACGACGTTATCCAGGTAACCAAATTTGGACTTTCTTTAAGAACTGGAGTTTTGCAATATAGATATTTTCGGAACTAGTGACGGAAATGAAGTTTTATGCTCATACACATGAGATATACTATGAAATTCAGAAAACAGATTTTGTAGAGGAAACAACTAAGCTGCAAGGTGCATGTCAACCGGTACAACTGAGTACGACATTGTCTGAGTAGAACTTCTACTGTAGAGAGCAGTAGATCATATTGAGTGGGGCTGATGTGTGTAAGAAGGTGGTTTTGAAATGGTTATTAAAAACGCCAAAAAATCGTTGACCGGAACACTTAGCCTTAAGCAACCTCTTTCTTCTCCCCCCCCCCCCTCCCCCTTACCCGCATATCGAAAGCCACACGCCCGACGCCCTAGATTTCTTCACGAGACGCCACTGATCTATGGGTCTGTCTTAATCTGCCTTCTTTCTGAATTAGAAGACATGTTTATTTCAACGTTCTATCGGTGGCGTGACGGTATTGGAATTTTTAACAACAGATAAGTTTCCGAAGGTGTGTTTATCTCCATGAGAACGGCGAATAGTGGCGAGGACGTGATTCTTTGGGCTGAAGGCGAAAGTGGATACTGACCTCACAGCTCTCTCCTTATCATTGTAACCGGTTTGAGGTTTTTCCCATTGTTTGGAATAGGGCCGATCTTCCTTAAACCAGCGAGGATGTGGTACAAAATGCACACATGAAGAATGTGGAGGGTCATTATGACCTATACTTCATTTATATTTTTGAAGTAATTATTGATTTTTTAATGAAGGATGGGAAGAACCTACAAATTAGTTGTTAATGAAAGGGAATTTCGTAAAAAAAACACCATTATTTGTACAAATGTCTGATTATTTCATTTATACAAGAAGTACAAAAATATATCTTTTTCAGCACTTTACATTACATATTTTCAAAAACCAACAATAGTAATCATTCTGATGAATAATTCCTTTTTGTAAGTATTTGTGAGTTCAACATTGTCAATCGCAAAATCGGTAATAAATCAGTGTTATAAATTACTAATGATTACTTGCTGTAGCGCATGACTGACAGAACGGAACAATGTGTTCTTGACAAATGTAGGTAGATAGATAATACGAAGCATATTTTCCTTGCAAGACAGAATCCATGATTCAACCTCTCACTGTCCCGATCATGCTGCCAAGTGTACTCCAGGTACATGCCTTATTATATTTTCAGAACGGGTCCGAACTTGTTGCCAGGCTAGATTTTTGCACCACTTAGTTCTATCTTTACCAAAATACGAGGTACGCCCAGAAAGTAAGTTCCGTTTGGTTATATAAAACAAACGTGTACAGATACAGAAAAAATATTTATTGTACAAAAATCTACAACTGTTAAACTACTTTTCTACATAGCTGCCGAAATTTTGTAGGCACTCGCCATAGCGTAGCACAAGTTTCTGTATGCCTTCTCCATAGAAGGTTGCCGCCTGTGTATTCAGCCATGTGGTAGCATGTTCTTTCAGCTCGTCATTGTTGAAGTGTTGACAGGACAAATTTTAGGTGTAAGAAGAGGATTTCCATCAAAAGGTGGTGTTTGTTTCTACGATAGTGCCCGACCTCATGTGGCGAATGTGACCAAACAACTCTTACGGGAATTTCACTGGGACGTGTTTGATCATCATCCGTACAGCCCGGGCCTCTCTCCTAGCCACTTTCATCTCTTCTTGAACCTAAAAATCTGTCCTTGGTGGTCAACATTTCAACGATGATGACGAGATGAAAGAACATGCTACCACATACACAGGCGGCAACCTTCTATGAAGAAGGCATACAGTAACTTGTGCCACGCTATGACAAGTGCCTACTAAATTTTCTGCAGCTATGTAGAAAAGTAGTTTAACAGTTGTAGATTTTAGTACAATACATATTTTTTTCTGTATCTGTACACGTTTGTTTTATATAACCAAACGGAGCTTACTTTCTGGACGTACCTCGTAATATGATCTGGGTACCTGGCTTTACGACTGCTCGACTCTTTCTGGTAACAATGGACTGTTGGTAGTATTTTGCAACTCATTTAGTAGTATATTGTCTTCATTGTCACCGCCACACTTCCATCTTGCTCAGTATTACTACTGTGACTGCGCTCGCTTCTCGCTGTCATCTCGCATAAAGTCGTCTACACTGCCTGTTGTTTCCGCCAGCCAACAAAGGATACGTTCAGCCTGTTGTTTTTCATTGTCCGTTTTGACCAAATAAACCTAAAAACACACAATATTCACTAATAGTAATAGATCATAAATTGACAAAAATAGTACGTCGCGGTTGTGGAAGGGTCATAATTACCCTCTTTGTGTTTCAAATGCTCAAATGTTTGTTAAGCTTGTGGGACTTAACTACGGGGTCATCAGTCCCTAAACTTACAAACTATTTATCAACTACCTTATACTAAGGACGGCACAAATATCCATGCCCGAGGGGGGATTCGAGCCCCCGACCGTAGTGACCGTGCAGACCGTGACTGGAGCGCCTCAGTCCCCTCGGCCACCGCGGCCGGCTCTTTGTGTTTACGAACGTGTACATCCTTGCACGGGCGGCGACCGACTAAGTGACGGTGCGCTGAGGGGAGGGGAGTTCCATTGCTACAGCTACTGAGAACTGCAACAATGTGCAACTGCAGAACAAAAAACTCTGCACGAAACAAAATGAGCGGAGTCAAATTGACCCCACCACATCCTCGCTGGGTTAAAGTTCCGGGCTACAGCAGTGATCTTTGGTGTGTGGGAGCTCCAGTGTTGGGCGGATGACGACACCCTTAACTAAATAGCTGGTGAATCAGCGAGGAAGGCCGTGTCCACTGTGTGTGCTTGCCGGGAGGTCACGTCTAGGTTATGGAGGAGCCTCGACAGGTGGCGGAGAAGCGCAGCAAATCGTGACTCACGTCGACACAAACGGCGCCACCCGCCTTGCTTAAGAGGCCATCCTCGCTTCCTAAAGGCAGCTCACTGCATTCGTCAAGACAGGTGGCCTCGCACGCGTGGTGGAAGCTGAGCTAGCGTTTTATGGCATGGCTCCCGGAACCCAATGGAAGGCTTAAGCAAGGGAGTCAGACGATTCTGTTACGATCTTCGATGTAGATTTTTATTACCTACTCTATGGGCTTGAAGGACATTTCATAATGAAAGTTAAAATACACAATGTTGTGTTTGTTCTACAGGTTTGTTTATTTTGTTAATCGATTTTCGGCTTCTTAGGCCATCATCAGACACTTACTGAAGTTCAGTCAAAGAACTTGCCTTGTAAATAACCGAGCGAGGTGGCGCAGTGGTAACACACTCCAGACAAATGCCGGGATGGTTCCTTTGAAAGGGCACGGCCGATTTCCTTCCACATCCTTAGCCAAACACTCCGAGCGTAAGCTCCGTCTCTAATGACGGGACGTTAAACTCTGAGCTTCCTTCCTCCTTCCGTTGTAAATAAACAAGAAGAGATGTTACATACAGAAAAATAAATGATCTTATTTGATGGAGCAGTTACAGTGTAAATAAATATTCAAATGAAATCTGTAAATTAATAGTACTGAAAAAGGGAACATAGATACGGTAATTTTGCAAGAAAGCTTTCCATCCTAATATGCACACACCAATCGATATATGTCGAATATTCGATATATTGTTTCTGAACCGAAGCTTCGGGCGCTACGCGCCCTCAAGTATTAAAAAACAAAACTTATTGTTTAACCTATACCTAACCTAACTTTGACTTAAAAAAAGTGATCTGTATCGTAGTCTTAAGAAGGTTAGGTATAGGTTAAACAAGAAGTTTTTTTTAGTACATTAGGGCGCGTAGCGCCCGTATCTCCAGTTCAGATACACGATATCGAACATTCGATATATATATCGATACGTGCGTGCATATTTCGATGGAAAGCGTTCTTGCAAATTACCCTAGATACTATACATCGACAAACAGTGCAAACATTAATTCTTACAACATGACTACAGTGAATAAAATACAATTAAACAAGGATCTAATGACTGAAGGGTTATTCAAAAGACAAGGTGACACAAAATCTAAGAAATATGGAAGAAATATTAGGAACCTGGCACAATATTATAATTAAATAAACAAATAGACAAAAATATAGGAGTCGGATAGGAGGGTATAGGTGGGATACATTGGAGAAAGCTTAACGAATCGGAGGTATGCACTCGAACTGAAAAACGATGAAAATAAACATATTCAATTATAGTGTTCACAATTAAATAAAGAATTACTGTAAGGACAGAGTACAGGATAATTTTGAATATTAGCACAAGCAAAGAAAGATACAAAGGTGGTTTGACAATATTTAGCACGTGCATTATACGTAGAAATCGGTTACACAAGTTTTCTCCTTATGAGATCAAAAACTCTCCACTATTCCAATAAGATACATTTTGATTTCAGACAAGTAAGAGTACAACTGACTAATTTTCTTCTTGCTAGATCGGAGGAAGAAACTGTTAATCTCAGTTAAACCATATCAGTTATTTTAATAAGCATCTATGGAAACACCTGTTCAACAACTTTGTGGTAAATTGTTATCTTATTAGTTACTTACCAAAATTTGTACTGACCGCATCAATATTAGTCATCTTATTCTTTGTATGTAGGGTTACATCTTATTCTTTTGATCATTATTTCTCCTATGAGTCGTGTGTCCTGCCTATCTCATGCCTGGTTTTCCGCCCTTTCTTTTCCCATACACTGGTCTACTTCTTTAGTTCTTTGCACGAGACAATTGATTTCCATTCTTTCCAAAATTTTATTCTATCATTGGTAATTTTTTTCTTTTATTTTTTTTTTTTTTTTAATTTGGGATTTATCCCTTATTTCTGTAGACTGTTTTTTTACCCTACATATTGTTTTGCAGCCTTCGTTAATTTCTATTATCGGTTTAATAATTTTCATGGGCACATCTTTTTTCTTGAATTATTTGTACAAAATATTTGAGTTTTACTTTTGATAAATCCAGGAAACATAAAAATACTGGTCTATTAAAGTCCCACGATTTATATACAATTTGTCTAATTATATATACTAATATATACTAATCTGAGGCTTGTTGTTCTTCTTAAATGCTTAGTATCGTATTTAATTTATTACTTTGTATCAATGTTCCGCGATAGTTCTTTTTTTAATATAATTATTGTTACGCTTCATTTACAATCCATTCGGATGATACCTCTGTTTATTACATTTTGAAATATCTGATAAAGTAACCTTATCAACGTTGTTCCTCGTATTTCAGCATTTCATTTGTTATTGTAATAGGACTTCCGGATTTCTCATTCTATAAATTTCTTATGGTTATACTTAATTCATCTTGTGTTATTTCTCTTTGTTATGTACCGTGTTTTGTTTGAATTCAGCTCCGTTATTTTCATCTTCATTATGACTATGTAGCCTTTGGAAGTAGTCCTGCCATTTTTGTAGTGTTGTTTTATTTGTTTTTATAGTGTCTTTCATTTCCACTTTATTTCTGCTTAACCCATTATATCCCGATATATATAGATTTTGATAAAACTTCATATCCACCATCTATATGGGTTAATAATTATATTCTGAATGTTAATTTGTTATTGTTGCCTGAAATTTATACTTTTTTAACGTATGATATATGATACGGTGGGCAGTAAGGGACAGAATCTTTCCAGATTTTTATCACACTTAAAATGTTGAATTTTTCATGATTGTCATTCAATAACTGCATAAATAAAGAAAAAGTAATGCTCAGAATTTAAAACTTTATTATTATTATTTTTATTTTAAATATACATTATTTATTCATCTGTTAAGGATACGTGGTAAAAAAATTGTTTAACAAACAAGTAACTTTAATGTATTACATGAATAAAAAGACATTGCTATAATACGAATGCATGACAAAAATGATGGTTTATCAGGAAACTGTCTTCTTAGCGCTGGTGATACAAAATGAAACACCGCTTCGGATGGGGTCCTATATTGCATTTTCACAATGGAATTTTGTGCATTTACCACACTGTCCACATCTTCTTTGTGTGCTCTGCTCGTCAATCACATGTCCAGTATTATCAAATCTGATGTCTTCTTGCACCTTTGATAGGAATCGTGGTCTTACACCTCTTGGCTTTTCAGTATTGGGCGAGGTCAGGATTCAAAGTACTATACGTCTGGTAAATTCCAATAGGCTCATACTGTTATTTAGTTGCCTGTATAAGAGTCACATATTCACAACAGCCCCATTCAGGCAGAACATGATCAACGGCCACTACCATTTCTTTGATCATATTTCGAATAAGGTATAAACTTCGTAGATTGTCAAAAAGGTCTACACCTCCCATGTGGCGATTATATTCCTGCACAAGGGAAGGCTGTGATATGGAAACCTTCTTTCCTGATTCTCTGTTCTAGCATGTACTATCACCTAATACACCTACATCCTGTACATTTGTCCCTAAAGTCACTTGACTGTTGTCATTCCATCTTACCAGTATGATAGAATTTTCTGTATCACGTAACACACGAGTAGTATCTCTGGGTGTCTTCTTTATATCTGGCATAGGTGCCTTCTCCAAGCAGTCATTTCTGAGAGTTCCTATGCGTTTTATTCCATGTGAAGAAAGAGATTCAAGTAGGGGCAAAGAGTTAAAGTAATTATCAATGTACAGTGTGCTGTTCGGAGGTATGTAGCCCACACAAAGCTTTTCAACAACAGACTGTCCCAGTGTCTTCTGGGGATCTCTTTGACTTGCCCCAACATATGACACAAATTAGATGAGATATCCAGTAGATGTAGCTAATCACCACCATTTGAAACCATAGAGAATTGGCTTGCCCCTTATAAACTGTTTCATGAAGTGGTGGCCATAATAAGGCTCCATGGCCTCATCCAAGAAGAAATTTAACCCTAGAGGCTCTATGAGTTCTTGAAATTTCTCATTTAGATGTGAAATTATTGGGCGAACTTTATAAACTTTATCTTCTTTTTCAATGCTGTCATTATCATTGACAGGGAAGAATCTGTGAATTTTGTCAAAAGAATTTCTGGAGATAGAACTAGAAACAAGGGCATCGTTTGTGTCAGTTCGGGTCTCCCATTACATACGTCGATGCATGACCTTACAATACCCAGATAAATGCAAAATAGCAATGTATTTGTAGATGTCATCATGACATATTTGTATGTTGTGTCCCTTTTGAGAAGCATATTTTACTGTCTCTCTCGTCAGAATATCAACCAAACCGCCATCAAAAACTGTACGAAAAAGGTCAACTGGAGTCGAATTTGATGTGTGGAGATGTTCTATTATATCAGGTGTAGGATCACGAGATAACTCAAATTTTTGTAAAGTGTCTAATTTTTCTTCTATTCCGTGTCTTTTTTTCCTAACTTATGATCGTGATTGTGATTTGGAACTGCAAGGATTTTGCTGCTGAGTGGATACAGATGTAGCATCTTCAATTAGGCCGTCACTTTTTGTCTCAGAACCTTTTTCCCTAAATCAGCAACAATGGCAAGTTGTCCTTCTGAATCACTAGCTGCTTCATCTTTATCACTGTCCTTACCATCATGTGGCTGAACAAGCACAAATTCAAGTTTCTGGCGTTCATCAAATTCATCAAGGGCAGTTTCATCATGGTCCTCTGTGGAGAATAGTATATTTAGAACCTCTTCTCTCTTCTCTCTCCTTTTCAAAATTGTATCTGAAATAAATCGTACTAATTGATAGAAAATTGTCCCTTAGTGCCGACTGTATACTTCATACTTCAAAATATAAGCCAATAGCACAAAAATGCTAATAAAGTAAGCTCTTTAAATTTGTGCTAATATATTGATTTGGAGTATTCAAATTAGTAATCCATAGTAATATGTGCAAAATTATAGCACTATACATCATAATTGTATCATTACTTACCGCTTATCCATGTCGGAAAGCAGCAGAATCAATAGCACTAGAATAAATGCCTTCCGCCACGAAATAAACCATCGTGTTCTTCACTGTTATTCTGGTTTCCAACAATAAACTAACAATAAAAGATATAAAAATGTTTCAATTGGTCACCATGAGCTTCTGGAAACTACAATGCCTAAGAATAGCATGCGTATGATAAATCATACGATTGGATGTAATGGGTGTGGCTCGCATTCCTTTCTGCCCTCCCTGAAGGTCGTGTTGTATGCCTTAAGAATTTTCCAGTTTTTGTTTTTGCTATGTTGCTTTCTGTTTTGTACATTTTTCAGTTTTTCGGTGTTTCTTCTTTCACATATTTAAGATATACATCCTCTTTTCTTTAATGATGTTTCCTTAACTTCAGGACTGAACCAAGGTATTCCTTTTCTCGTTCACACATTTATTTTTCGTCATTCTATTGATTCTTTTGCTGACTTTAATATGTACTTCTTTAAATTTTGCTTAATTGTATATTGTACTTCTTCGTAAATTGTTTGCTCTTATGACTAACTATTGGAAAAACAAAACTTGATCTGGACACGGAAATGAATGAATGAATGAATTGTTTGCTAGCCTTTATTAATACAACTCTATTCTGCTTTCATTCATTAATGACTGTCTTAAATTTTTAAATTGTATAGTGACGATTTTTTTGTAGGTTTGGGTAACTGCATTCTTATTGTACATAAAATTAACTTATGGTCATATCTATTACAGGGTTGAGAAAAATAAACCGGCATCATTCACGATTAAATGTTATATTTATTTAGAACACAAACGGTTTCGGGCTTGTCCCCATCATCCAGTGCTTATACATTCCGATCGGTGTGTAGTTTGATGGTGGAGTTCACTGTTTGAAAATAAATTATCTGGCTTTAATTACGGTGAAAGCAACTGCAGGTGGCTAGATGATATGTACAAAAACGCTGTTTTACTTACACGTAAATGTAACATCCAAATCATCATTGTCTATATGACGCACTTTTTGCATACTTTCTCATACACACTTCTTGTTTTTAAAGCCGTTATTTTCGTCTTTGATAATTCTGCTTCCCATATTTTATGTGTATTTTACCACAGGCACATGATGCATCAACACGTGTCTGTGGTTAAATACACATGAAACATGGAAAGCAGAACTATTAGAATGTTATTATAGACGATAATAACGAGTGTACGACAAAAAGTATGTGCGAAAAAGCGTCCAAAAAGTGGGACATATACACAATGATGATCTGGGTGCTAAATTTACATGTAAGTAAAACAGTGATTTGTACATGTCATCTCGCCACATGCAGTTATTTTCACTGTAATTAATGACATAAGTTATTTTCAAACAATGAATTCCACCATCAAACTACATACTGATCTGAATGTGTAAGCACCTGACGATCGGCTCAAGCCCGTAACTGGTCGGGATACAAATAAATGCAAACTTTAATTGTGACGTTGCAGTTTTTATTCCCAGCCCTATAACATGAACACAGAGTTCAAGTACAACATCCATCATGGATAAAATTCAAAATATCTATTACTGCTGAGTGCTCTAAATTCAAGTATTTCTTTAGACATCTTTATTTCTAATAGAGGACCCGTGCGAATACTTCGCATCGTTAGTGGAATGACAAAAAAGTTGGGGAAAAATGGAAGTAAAGTTGAATGTTCACGCATAGCTTTGTTCAGAATCAATCAATACAAATGTTTAAAAAACGCAAATGAAAGAGCTTGATCCGCTGAGTGTTGTTAGGTAAAAAAATAACTGCATACCTTAATTTGAACCGAAGATATCGTAAAACAAACCGATTAAAATATTCAATGCAAGGACAGCATGTGTGAATAAAAATAAAGTATGGAGAGACTGAAGTTAATTCTGATACTTGATGACAAAACTGCGAATGAATACCTTCCGTTTGAAGCAAAAATGAAGGAAATCGGTCGGATGGAACGGTCTGACAGACTGACTAGTTTACAGCAAGGACATCTCCATAAGAAATATACAGAAGGAGATCGCGTTGGAGTATAGAAAATGGAAGACGAGAGTTATGTAAATTCTGATACTTGATGACAAATCTGTGAAGGAATACCTTTAGTTTAAAACAAAAATGAAGGAAATCGGCCGGGTAGTTTGGTCTAGCCGATTGACTTAAGTTTTCGTAGATTATTTTAATATACAGTGTGGTCTGTTGATAGTGATCGGGCCAAATATCTCAAGAATTAAGCATCAAACGGAAAAAACGACAAAGAACGAAACTTTTCTAGCTTGAATGGAGAAAACAGATGGCGCTATGGTTGGCAACAGAGGTCAAACGGAAATCAACTGCATTTTTTAAAATAGGTACCCCATTTTTACTACATATTCGACTAGTAAGTAAATAAATATGAATGTTTTATTTGGAACACTTTTTTAGCTTTGTGATAGATGGCGCTGTAATAGTCACAAACGTATAAGTACGTGGTATCGCGTATTTGCTTCGTGATACGAGGCGCGTCCAGAAAGCAAGTTCCGTCTCAATTTATCTCCGCTGCAGCGCTGCGATTGCAGTTCCGCACATGCGCTGTAGATGATGTGTATCAAACGTGCGCCATTTGTTGATCGCTGTCAGTTACGTACGCTTTGTCGTGCTTGTTTGAAATGTCGGCGTTGATTGAAAATCCCGCCGCCTGTGAAATCAAGTCGGTGATTCGGTTTCTGAATGCGAGGAAAGTGAAACCAAGTGAAATTTATCGGCAAATTTGCGATGTTTACGGACCAAATGCGATGAGTGATTCGATGGTGAGAAGCTGGGTCCGACAGTTCAATGGCGGGCGTAGTGATGTGCACGATGAAGAACAACGTGGGCGTCCACCTTTGGTTACAGAAGAACTGGTACACGCGATTGATGACAAGAGCCAGGAAAACCGTAGGTTTACAATTAGTGCTCTCGCTATGGACGACGAGCTGAAAGAAACTGTTTCCAAGTGGCTGAACACACAGGCGGCAGATTTCTATGAAGAATGCCTGCAAAATTTCGGCAGTTATGTGGAAAAGTAGTTTAAAAGTTGTAGAATTTTGTGCAATAAAAATTTCTTCTGTGTCTGTGTACAATTTCATTTTATTACCAAACGGAACTTACTTTCTGGACGCGCCTCGTATATTACTCGTGTTAAATTGGACCGTTTACCAGTTGCAGAAAAGGTCGATATGGTATTCATGTACGGCTATTGTGGTCAAAATGCCCAACGGGCCTGTGCTATGTATGTTGATCGTCATCATGGAAGACATCATCCAAGTGTCCGGACCTTTCGTCGGATAGTTACGTTATTTAAAGAGAAAGGAAGTGAAACGTCAACCACGACCTGCAACAAATGATAATGCCCAAGCAAGTGTTTTAGCTGTAGTTGCGGCTAATCCGCACATCAGTAATCAGTAGCAAGAATCGGGAATCTCAAAAACGTCGATGTTGAGAATTCTACATAAACATAAATTTCACCCGTACCATATTTCTGTGCACCAGGATTTGCATGGTGAAGAATTTGAACGTCGTCTACAGTTTTGCCACTGGGTACAAAATAAATTACGGGACGAAAACAGATTTTTTTCACACGTACTGTTTAGTGACGAAGCTTCATTCACAAACAAAGGTAACGTAAATCGGCATAATATGCACTATTGGGCAACGGAAAATCCACGATGGCTGCGACGAGTGGAACATCAGTGACCTTGGCGGGTTAATGTATGGTGCGGCATTATGGGAGGAAGGATAACGGCCCCTGTATTATCGATGGCAATCTAAATGATGCAATGTATGCTGATTTCTTACGTAATGTTCTACCGATTTTACTACAAGATGTTTCACTGCATGACAGAATGGCGATGTACTTTCAACATGAGGGACGCAGTGGCGTAGCTACTACACCAAGGGCCCCGGGGCAAAAATGACGTTGGGGCCCTCTCTGAACTAAAACTATACCACAGGCGCCGACTTTTCAAAATCTTATGGGATTGCTCAGTGGTGACCTGCAGCCCCCCTCCGCCCCGACAGGTATTTCTATAAAACAAAACAAAAAAAACAAAAAACAAAAATCTTTATTACATTTTTCCAATTCTAGGTACAAAGATAAAGTAATAATTTTGATTTATTTTCGTAGTATTTCTGCTTTTTTGCTTCATCTGGTGTTAACTTAGGACTATTTTAATCTCTGAAAGGAGAAAAGTAATTTTTTAACATACAGTAAAGAAATTAACAGACATTAATTTCACGTTTCATAACTACTGGGCGGCTTTTGCGACCATTTGAACCTGTTTTCCTGTTGTAGTAAATACAGAAATAATTTTCAGAGTTTTCGTCTTCTTAGACATGCACATCAGATAGTGATGTGCCTGTATTGTGAATACTGTGTTCATTATCGCAAAACCTTACATCGGATGGTCTTCCTGCCTTCTTTCTTCTGCAGATTTATTTTCTATACAGTATTACGAAAATAGTCCATAACCACTTCTGCTGTCATACCATGTCTGTCGGTACCAATAGGTTTATAACCTATTTCTACATCGCACACCAATTCAGTAAACAGGATTAAAAATGTCACGACTTAACACTAACACGATTCCTTGAAGACAATTGACTTGTAAGAGAATACATAAACGTTAAATTAGTAGTATACACATTTTCATCATATCGTACCAAACCCACAGTTATTTAATACAACAATTAAAGGTTACCGCCTTCAGTTTATGAAATTGAACTTACAAGCAGCATTCCATTAACATTCGGAATATTTAGAAAATGATCACTTAACTCATATGTCAACATGAATTTTAATGCCTACGAATTCAATTACCTGTTTGTTTTAGATAATCTTTTTACAGCGGTGTATTAAAAAGCCAGCCGCCCATCAATGGATTGAGAGAGTCGAATTTAATTACAATTAAGAAATATAACGTAAAGAAAAATATAATACCAAAATTTTTAGTGGGTTATACCGAGAATACCAAATCAAATTTTGGGCTATGCTTGGACGACCGAGCATACCCGTAATCGGCGCCTAGGAACTATACAGATGCAATAGTACTTCAATGGGTCCTTACCTCTTACTGGAAGACATAATAAGGCAAACCTAAATACTCTTAAGTAAATTGCTGTGTGTCACGCAGCGAATAATATTTAATCGTACTCTCTAATATGATTATAACTGTGAACGTTAATTATGTTTTCAAGCAGAAACTACTGGGTGTATTTGGATGAAATTTTGGAGAGGGATAGAGTTGGACCTGAGTAGGACATACAGATAAAACTACCATGGAATAGTTTTCGAAGTTGCTCCATACTAGATGAATGAAGTCGCAGGCAGAAGCTAGTAAAATCAACAATGAAGTTTTAGTCAACCACGAAAATATGGCCCTCTGCCGCGAATCAAGCCATGAACAGTATTGTCACACACTGCTAGAAATTCAGCAGGTGGCAGGGTGTCGAAAATCCTTCATTCAGCTAAAATATTATATACAGTAGAACGTCGATTATCCGAAGTGTAATTGGAGGACATATATGTTCGGAAAACGCATTATTCGTATAATCGAACTGTAGACTTCTACTTGCCAATAAGAAGTTCTGTACAGTAAATGTATTTATACAGTATTTGGAGGAGCGCGATCTTTCACATTGCGCCGAGCGGCACGCCGCAACACTTGGAAGGCGCAGCTGTTGCTGTGAACAGCCTTGAAACTGCAGCTACTGTACTTCTGCCGACTGGAGTGTGCCGACTGTTGTACTAAGCGACTGTCGGCTTGGTCTGTCAGCAGGCCCCACTAGAAGCAATGTTCCGTCACCCTGTGGCCCAGGAAGCTTAGTTTGACGGGAGGGGGAATTGATGGATGGTAGGGTGGGAAGGTAAAAAAAATTAAAAAAAACGACGCTGTACTTTCCGAACTTTGCTCACGGAGGCCGAGGGGCCCCTTGATCTCGGGGGCCCCGGGGCACTGCCCCGCCTAGCCCTATGATAGCTACGCCACTGGTTCGCGTGCAGTTAAAGCCGTCTTAAATGGAATATTTAATGACAGATGGATTGGTCGTAGAAGCACCCTACCATGGCCCGCACATTCACAGGATCTTACATCCCCGGATTTCTTTCTGTGGGGAAAATTAAAGGATATTTGTTATCGTGATTCACCGACAACGCCTGAAAACATGCGTCAGTGTATTGTCAAGGCATGTGAGAACATTACTGAAGGCGAACTACTCGCTGTTGAGAAGAATTTCGTTACCCGTATTGCCAAATGGATTGAAGTTGAAGGATATCATTTTGAGTATTTATTGAAATCATGTGATAATTACACGTAATCAGGCAGTGACGGCATCTGTTCTCATAATTTATGATAATTGCTAAAAGTACGTGTATCACATTGGAACAACCGAAATAAAAATCAAACGTACCTACGTCGTGTGATTTAATTTGAGAAACCTACCTGTTATCCACTGTTCGTCTAAAATTGTGAGTAATATGTTTGTGAATATTACAGCGTCATTTGTCGTGCAAAGCGACAAAAGTGTTCAAAATAATTTTCTGTTTATTTAAATATGTGTACATTTCCACTGTGTATTGTAGATGGCCACATTGAATTAACACACAGAAGGCCAAATAAAGGAGGAAAAAATTCATATTTATTTACATACTAGTCGAATATGTGATAAAAATTGGGGTACCCATTTAAAAAAATGTAGTTGATATCCGTTCGACCTATGGCAGCGCCATCTGGCGGGCCAAACATAGCGCCATCTGTTTTTCCCTTTCAAGCTAGAAAAGTTTTTTCGTTTGATGATTATGTCGTGAGATATTTGGCCTCGTCAGTATCAGTGACGATGACTTGGTAAATCCACAGCAACATAATCAACTATTTAAATACTTAATTCTTATTGTTTATTCTTATGTGTTTATGTCTAGTTTGATACTCGAATTCAGATGTTCATTATAAAATGTAATATACTTTCGATTTTGTAGGCTTCGTTTAGACAAAGTGTTTTTCTGAGAGTTTAGTGTAACAGTTTTTGATAAGTCTGGACCGTTTTTGTTTTTAACAATGAGTCGATTATATTATACGTTTGCATTATCTTGATCTTCGATACTACCGAAGTCGACGTGGTTATTAGATGTAATCTGGCCAGACGCTCGAATGTGACGCTTGATTGCATGTGGACACTGAAAAACCTATGACCTTCAGTGCACTGTTTATACTTACTTACCAATCGAAACAGTAGAGTATTCGTATTTCATTGTGCCGTAGAATAACTGTGCGACAGTCTCGCTAAAATTCAGAAATGGCCTAGCTGATACGAATAATTTTGTTTTTTTTTTTCGCTTTAGCACATGGGTGGTTCAGAAAAAAAAATATTGAGAGAACAGCTGAAAATAGAAATTGGTTATTTTGTATAGGTACCACCACTTCGGATTAGATTCTTATTTCATGCACTGCCTTACCGTTCATCCGACTGCGACAAAATTTTGCTCACTTGACCTCAAAAGAAGAGGAATGGCACTGTCTGTGTAACAATTCATACGTCGATTGGTAGAGGGTACCTTACTCCAAGCTTTAACACGTTTTGAACGATCACTATGAAATTTGGCAAATAAATGTAATTTTTCAGGTTCAGTGGAGAAAGGAGATGAAGAGATAGATGTTACAAGACGAGATTGGCAGAGATCAGGACACGCAATGGCAGAGGCAGGGGGATGGATGATTGGGTAGAGGGGAGGAGGAGGAGAAGAAGAAGGAGGAGGAGGAGGAGGAGGTGGAGGTAGATAAACAGAGACAGAGAGAGAGGAGGGAGGACGAGATCGACAGAGAGAGGACGAGGAGTACATGGCTTTAGTGAATATTGAAACAACATTGGGTTTTCAGCTGTATAATACAGAGAGAAACCTAATAGGATGAAGCGGAAGGTAAGAAGTAGGCATAAAGACGAAGGAAGTGAAGGGCAGAGAGTTTATGGGAAGAGATCTACAATGTATATCCAATTCCCACGCATATATAGCAATTGCTAAATCATTATATTTATTATGTGAATAAAGATGTCTGATACACAAATCAAATGTTTGTAAACCTGTTAGATCAAACTGTCATGGTTTTGTAAGTCCCTAGACTTACAAATTACTAAAACTAACTTACACTAAGGACAACACATACTATCATGCCAGACAGAGGATTCGAAATCATGGCAGGAACAGCCACCCAATCCGTAGCATTAAGCCTCAGACCACGCAGTCATTTAACGCCACGGTCTGATAATGATACAATCACTATAAATGTGACTAAGTAACTAATTAGGTAAAATTAATGACAAGATCTAATGAAAAAATCTTCAAGAGTCAGATCTAGTCTATATTTTATCTCACATATGGAGAAGGAAGGAAAACAATTGTGCTAAGGCCGATTTTCGAACCTGCTTATTTGGCATTTGTGCTAGTTGTTACATCACACTAACTAGTACATCTGCGCAGGCTATGTAAAATACTGACACGAATTACAGCGGGGAACATGGAAACGACATTGCAATTTGAGTTGAGGAAGACAGACGTTCTTTGGCAACACGTGCGGTTGTATTGGCGACAGTGTACTATGACAGCTAACATATTTGCCCAATGAGCAGGGGACCCGAGTTCAACTCCAGGACTAAGCACAAATTTTAATATCTTGTTTCGCCTTATACTCATTGCATGAGAAGTTGACAAATTTGTTGAGTAGGTGCTTCCATAGATCCTAAGTGAATGACAAGAAATGTATTCGCAACAGAGATTATGAATCAGCATTAGCTGTACAGTTTATCCGATTTCTCGCTTTTCGCGAGTGGTTGCATTAATCATTACAATATCTGTCCTCACCTCCTGGAAGTAGGGGGACTGGGGGGATTCGAGATAGCCTTGATCCCTACCCAGAGATTCCATCATGTTCATTCCAGGAATCCGGTGACACAATTGCATTCTGCAAATTGCCCTCATGTCAATATTATTTTGGGGACACAAGTGTGCATTCCATCACATTCATTCTTGAAATTCAGAGTATTATATTACACAATTGCTGAACTGATCATTATTCTGGGAATTGAAGGCTTATGTCAGAGGTCCCCCACCCCAGGTCCTCCTCTCCCTAACCAATGGGATGCAAGGGTTGAGCGCTAATGGCTATTTATAACAGCTCTGCGGTGCAAGCATATTAATGGTTTTATTTATTTGAGCTGAAGATGAGCTGCAGACAGCAGCAGCAGCAGCATCAGCAATCGGCAGTTAGAAGGAGACCTATAAGTAAGTACAGTATCACTTGAAATTGCTAATTTGAATTTTTTTGTGTATGTATGTGTAATTATACTTAAGATATTGTTTATTGTTGATTCTGAGCGTGAACCAGCATTTGACAAGGAGACACAAGAATTTCCTACAGTATCACAGCAGCAGTCAGCAGAAAATACTCTTCCACATTTATCTGAGCTGCTGTTCTACTACTACTACTACTACTACTACTACTACTACTACCCAACACACCAGCAGCCAGAAATTGAACCTCAGATGAGCACCTGCAGAATATTGTTGTTTGCCAGCACCTACAGTGTGACTGCATGTTCATCAAAAGGTGTAAATATAGGTCTACTCCTGGCAGAGACTTTGATGTGATAATTGCAATAGAGAATGTCCAAAGATTTGGTACTAAAGTGCAGTATATGTTTCATGAATGGGACTATTTGTGTGATTCAATCAATTTTGCACTATAGGGAAGTGTGTGAGGTAAACATCTCAGAGGGAGACTGAGAGACAAATACAGTAAGCTGTTCAAAATTCTTGTGGATTGCCGTACCTACGCAGAGATGAAGAGGTTTACACAGGACAGGGTAGGGTGGAGAGCTGTATCGAACAAGTCTTTGGACAGAAGCTCAGAAAACCAACTACACTTATTATAACATAATATACATTCTAAACTGACCCATGATGGTTTTTCAGTCTTCCCACATCTTCTTATGATATGCCAGGCTTCAGGTGGCAGGATTTAGAGTCCCACTTCTTCACAGGGAGATGGTCAGCCAAAAAATTCTTCACCACTTCGATTTACTTAACCACTTTAGTAACCTCCTCGTCACTTAATCAACATGAGATGATGTAACCATACGCTTCCACCAACTCATTAAAGACTGCTTCTGCACTGTTCTTCTTAAAAATTAAATGTCGTTTTGGTTGTTGTGGAGGGGGAGGGGTATTCTAGAGACGTACTGCACCAGCTACTATACCAGCAAACAAACAGAAAATCTATTAGGTTATTTAATTTTCTGGAAACAAAAATAGGAGTACATTGCTCAACTTTTTCGGGCTTGTATTAAAACTGTATGACCATCAGTATTCTGATTTAGCGTATTGACGAGGTTTTCAGTGACAGATCCATATTGGGACTGTACAAGGTACTCAGCCATTTTGGCATTTGACTTAAATGATTTAATCTCATGAAAAATTCCAAATGCGGCTAGCAGGACAGGAGTTTGAACACTGTGCTTGTCCAGTGTTTTAACCACTGCGCTATTACGATTTTACTCGCTGGAAACATCGCCATAATTTCTGTAACGTTAAAAAACGAGCTGATTAGGGAGTCCATATGAGTCATCTGAGGTTTTCTCGACAATAACTACAGTATTTTAGGAAAAATATGGTTATCTAAAAGTAGCTGGCAGACCGCCTGGTAGAATTTTGTGCAGAGCACAATTTAATCATCACAAACAATTCGTTTAATCATCATGAAAGAAGGTTATATACGTGGAAGAGACCAGATGACACTGGGAGGTACCAGACTGACTTTATAATGGTAGGGCAGAGGTTTAGAAATCAGTTTTAAACTGTAAGACATATACAGGGGCAGATATAGACTCAGGCCATAACTTATTGTTTATGAACTGTAGATTAAAACTTAAGAGACTGCAAAAAGGTGGAAAATTAAGGAGAAAGAACCTGGACAAACAGAAGGAACCAGAGTTGGTTGAGAGTTTCAGAGGGAGTATTAGGCAAGGATTGGCCAAAATGGAGGAAAGTAATACAGTAGAAGAAGAGCGGGTAGCCCTGAGAGACAGAGTAGTGAAGGCTGCAGAGGATCATATAGGCAGAAGGACAAGACCCAATAGAAATCCTTGATAACACAGGAGATACTGAACTTAATTAATGAAAAGAGAAAATATAAAAATGCATCGACTGAAGCTGGGAGAAAGGAGTACAGACGTCTGAAAAATGAGGTTGACAGGAAGTGCAGACTGGTTAAGCAGGAGTGGTTTGAGGAGAGATGCAAGAACGTATAAGAATGTTTAACTAGGGGAACGATAGATACCGCCTACACGAAAATAAAAGAGATTTTTGGAGACAAGAAAAGCAGCTATATGAATATCAAGAACTCGGATGGAAAACCAGTACTCAGCAAAGAAGGGAAACCTGAAACGTGGAAGGAATATATAAAGTGTCTGTACAAAGGAAATAAATTTGAAGGCAGTATTCTAGAAGGGGAATACGAAGTAGATGAAGATGAGATAGGAGATACGACACTGCGAGAAGAATTTGACAGAACACTAAAATATTTGAGTATAAACAAGGCCCCTGGAGTAGATTATATTCCGCCTGAGCATCGTCCAATTCCTAAGAAAGCAAGTGCAGATAAATGTGAAAATTACAGAACTTCCTGTTTAATAAGTCATGGTTGTAAAATACTAACACAAATAATTTACAGGCGAATGGAAAAACTGGTGGAATTCGACCTTGGGGAAGATCAATTTGGATTTAGGAGAAATCTGGGAACACGCGAGGCAATACTCAGAAGATAGATTAAGGAAAGGGAAACGTACGTTTTTTGCATTTGTGGATCAGGAGAAAGCTTTGACATTGTTGACTGGAATACATTTTTTTCAGATTCTGAAGGTAGCAGGGGTAAAATATAGGGAGCGTAGAGCTATTTTCAACTTTTACAAAAACCAGACATCAGTTATTAGAGTCGAAGGGCATGAAAGGGTCGCAGAGGTTGGGAAGGGAGTAAGACAGGGTTATAGCCTTTCCCCAATGTTGTTCAATCTGTACATTGAGCAAGCTGTGAAGAAATCTGAGGATACATTTGGAGAGGGAATTAAAGTCCAGGGAGAGGAAATAGAAACGTTGTGGTTTTCTGATGACACAGTAATCCTCTCAGAGACAGGAAAAGGCCTGGAAGAGCAAATAAACAGAATGGACAGTGTCTTAAAAGGAAGGTGTAAGATGAACATTAACAAGTGTAAAACAAGGGTAATGGAATCTAGTGTCAGAAAATTAGGTGATGCTGAAGAAATTACATTAGGTAATGAGACAATAAAAGTAGTAGATGAGTTTTATTATTTGAGTAGCAAAATAACCTCTGATGGCCGAAGTTAAGATGATATAAAATGCAGAATGGCAAGGGGAAGAAAAGCATTTCTGAAGACTCGATATTTGTAGACATCCAATATTATTTGAAATTTTAGGAAGTCCTTTCTGAAAGCATTTGTATGGGAGTGAAACGTGGACGATAAGGAGTTCAGACAGAAAGATCATAGAAGCTTTCGAAATGTGGTGCTACAGTCGAATGATGAAGATTCAATAGGTAAATCACGTAACTAATGAGGAAGTGCTCAACAGAATTGGGGAGAAAAGGAGTTTGTGGCATATCCTGACTAAGAGAAGGGATAGATTCGTGAGACACATTCTGAGACATCAAGGAATCGTCAACTTAATATGAGAAGGAAGTGTGTGCGGTCAAAATCATAGAGGGACATCGAGGGACGAATACAGTAAGCAGATTCAATAGGATGTAGGTTGCCGTACGTATTCTCAGATGAAGAGGCTTGTGTAGGACAGTGTAGCGTGGAGAGCTGAATCAAATCAGTCTTCGAACTGAAGACTACAACAAGAACAATACTCAATCTTGAGTTACGTGACAGAGCAGTCAGGGTGCCGCCCAAGTGTCCTGGCCCACACGATGACATACAGGCAGAAGCAGTCCTCCAGACTGACTGGCAATGACAACAAAGAGAACTACTGACTAAAGATTATCTCTGCTTGTGCACGATTCTGGTGAATCAGCATTCTCTTTTTCGTCTGGAATGTTAAAACTAATTACTCCTTCCCCCTGCGAAGTATGGTATTGTTTTTCCGGAAATGTTGAAATACTGTAAAGGTTTTCAGTTTGTCGAGTCTTGCAGCTATCAAATATTGTAAACAATTTTATACTAGAGCTGTTCATTATTTATTGGCTAATTTGTGGTTAGCCCATTTCCGCAAGTTACGTGTTTTGTACCTACATGTTTGAAATGGACAGATCTATTTGTAACATTATGCGTTTCAGTGTCATAACATAAATAGAACAGTCCACACCATAAATGTAAATACAAAACCTGTGGCTTGTCAAAACGGGCTAAACCCAAAATTTGTCAGCCAGTAAACAATATTTCTGGTACAAACATTTAAAACGGATTTTCTTCCAAAAAGTCTATTCTAGTAATAGTTAACATAAATTGACAATTTGTTAATTACCAGTATGTGGGATGGCGTGTGCAATGACCCGATTGGTCTTGTAATATTTATTAATTCGAAAATAACGAAAACTTACCATTTTCCTAACAATACTTTATCAGTACAGTCTATTTTTCAATGTCCTTAAATCTTTTCAGACTGTGTATTGCTACGCTTTATAGGTTATGTTCCATGTGGCGTCCGTTCAAGGCAATGCATCCCTCTGCCATACGTGCTGCCGCAAAGGTTAAATGGAGTGCATTATCTGACTTTCTCATTATGTATTGCCTAACTCACTTGAGGATATGCCATGGCAGCAGTGATTACTGATGTAGTTCATACATGATGTTGCACCAGCATACTTTCGTCACAATGTAAGCAAACATCTGATGCAGACATTTCAGGACTGCTGGTTATTCCTCAGACCTCAGTCCCCCAGACTTTTGGTTATGAAGGCATGTGAAGAAAGTGGTCTATACAACATGGTTCTCTTCAGTGCAAGCCGCAAGTACTACAAAAGTAACCGGATATATTTCAATTGTGCGTCATTCCTTACACCGAAGGGCAGAGAGATGCAGTGCCATGAATGGACGCCACATGGAACAACCCTATAAACATATTTATGGCTCCATATTTCGCTAAGTGCTATCGCCTTCCAAGTATTTGACTCTTCTTTTTTTTAACGCTGTATATATGCATATTATCACGTCACCCTGTTATGTTGCGACCTCTGACGTAAGCCTTCAATTTCCAGAATACTGACCGGTTCAGTAATTGTGTAATATAATACACTGAATCCCAAAAATAAATGTGATGGAATGCACATTTGGTTACCCAAAAAAATCGCTGACATAAGGGCAATTTGCAGAATGCAATTGTGTCGCCGGATTCCCAGAATGAATATGATGGAATGCATTAAAGCACTGACCATAGCGAAGTTCATGGAAGGATGCTGTCAGCATTCCTGGAATGGCCTTTGGGTAGGGGTCAAGGCCATCTTGAATCCCCCCAACGCACTGCTCCTGGACTGACACAAAGTTCCATAAGACACATACTGCCGACCGCGGTGGCCGAGGGGGCTGAGATGCTACAGTCACGGTCTCCACGGCCACTACGGTCGGGGGTTCGAATCCCCCCTCGGGCATGGATATTTGTGCCGTCCTTAGGATAAGCTAGTTCATAAGTAGTTTGTAAGTTTAGGGACTGATGACCCCGCAGTTAAGTCCCATAAGCTGTACAAACATTTGAACATTTTGACACATACTGTCTACAACCCATGTGTGCTTGTACATTCCAATATGCAATTTCCATACAGGAAGCGACATTTATTACTTACCGAAACACGACATGTGACATTTGTAATAAACGCCTCTCCTATCTCCTTGTCATGTGTGAGCACTCATGGATAGTACATGTGTGGCATATGGAAGTATGGGTCGGCTTGTGAGACATTTACGGATAGTGTAATGATTAACGTGGCTGCTCGCGAAAAGTGTCAAATTCGGGTTTGAGTCCTGTTCCAGCACAATGTTGCACATGTCACCAATGAATTGTAAAGTTGATGCTGATTCACATTAGTAATTGAGAATACATTTCCTGCATTCTTGGCAGCTGTAGTCGCCACAGTGTCTGTTCTATCAGATGTGCATGCATCTCACAAGGACATTTGCAATGGTTCATTGAAAAACATGGACAGTGCACATAGTATTTCTGATAAACGTCTCTCTGTGTGCGGGACTTATGTAGTGGAACTTATGAGCACTCATGGGAAGTAGACAATGTGTGGCATATGGAAGTTTTGGTTGGTCTAGGAATCGTGAATTGATGCTTAATGGTTAATGCTACTGCTCCCGTAAAGCAGTGCAATGTAGTTTTGAGGCACAGTGTAATGGTCAAGCACCCTAAGGTGGCTTGCTGCAGAGCGCACGGTTATTCACCGTCGGAGGTTCGAGTCCTCCCTCGGGAATGGGTATATATATATATATATATATATATATATATATATATATATATATATATATATGTGTGTGTGTGTGTGTGTGTGTGTGTGTGTGTGTGTGTGTGTGTGTGTGCTGTCCTTAGTGATGTAACTTCGGGATGCTGCGTGAGCGGGAGGTGGAACATGACGAGCACGGAAGTGGACATAGGTCTTTAACTAAAAGAATTGATTAGTCCATATAATATGTATTGACATGATGAAATGAATAATTTAATTTGCTGTGCTTGTGTGGTACAAAGTTCTTCGTAAGTATGAAACAGTTCTGCTATGTATCACTTAAAGTCCTGACAATGGAATGGTGTTCCAGCTTTCTCCAAGATAAACTGACAGCTCTAGTCGATGGTGCTCTTCTGTTGCTCCTGGCTCTAGCTGTAGGACTGTCCTAGCACTATCTGTGAGGTGCTGTCATGCGCTGGCATATGTAGGTGACCCCCTCCTTCCTACTGGCCTGCATGCGAGGTAAGCAAAGAGGTACAGAGACTGTGGGTGCCCCCAGTGGCCGAAGTACCGTAGAGCGATGTATCGCGTATTGTAGTGATGCGGCAACTTGCATACACTCCCAGCGTTGGGGTGAACAGCGACGCCACAACTCTTAGTATAAGTTAGTTTAGTTAGTTTGTAAGTCTATGGACCGAAACCTGAGTAGTTTGGTCCCTTAGAATTACAAATATTTGAAAATTTGTACTCAGGGGGGAGAGAAGATGGTCAGATGGGGAGGGGGGTGGGGAGAAGATGATAGGCATGGAAGGAGGAGCAGGCAGATGTAGAGGAAGGGACGATGAGATGGATGGGGAGAGGGGAGAGGAGATGGAGAGGCAGTGGCTTGAGGAGTAAATGGACAGAGTGGGAATGAGGAAGTAGAGAAGTGCAGAACTAGAACAAATACGGCAATCACTTTGTGTGACAGAGAGACTTTCGTTATTAATAAATTTTATAAGTTAATTTATTTCATAATTTGTTCTGAAAAATTCAGTGTGTTTTGATTGGTTTATTGTGTGCTACGCGGCTTTGGGATTTCAAACTGCTAACTGATCGACTATTAAAATTTTCAATGAGAAGAGTATTTGCTCGCCCATAATAGGGATACAGAGAAGGGCTTTGTATAATAACGAAGAGGATTCCGAGATCAACCAACATGACGACAGGACTTGAATATCAGAAGCTCTAATGAAATGTAACAATTTCGTGGATATGTGAATTTGTAAAGATCACGGAATGTTCTACAGTGTTTTTTAAGGATCGAAATAGACGAACTTGTTAAATTCCGGATGTTTTGTGCAAGTTATGACTTCTGAATAACGCAAATCAGTGTGGTGTAATGTGCAATTAGTTACCGAGAAGGGAACATTTAAATTGACTGAGTTGCAAAATATTTGAGCGAATATTCAGTCACAGACAAGTCGTTCGAAACTTATGTGGTAACAATTTCGTTTTTGTAACGAAAGCTGACTACAGGCGTGATTGTGACTACGAGTCTATGTGTGAGTGACAAAACTGTAGTTTATGTCTAATGTGGGATTCTCAGTGGTTTTTCTACTTCATTGCAATAATAACTGCATTTCATCTAAAATTTATTCGTCATTTAGTACCCAGCGGAAACCCGTTACGTAAAAAACACTTTGTCGCCACTTGTAGAGATGTTTATTGCGACTCGTTCTATTACAGCTTATCCAATCGAAGAACATGATTCATATTTCTAACAGGGCAGGCGTAGACTGGAATGCAGAAGAAGAAAGTTGCAGCAAGGTGAGTGAGAACATTCTCTGCAAGACGACACGTAAGCGCGCCATTGCAGTCAGCAGCCAGACTGGAAGACGCAAAAGTGATACAATAAAATCCGTAACTCCTAGAAGATGCAGTGAGCAAAGCAAATAATAATCCATATTCAATTCATACTCATATCCAGTTGAGAGCAACCAGGTTCCAATAGCGTTATCACAAGAGTGGTATCAATTGTCTTCCCTCCATGAAGGATCTGTCTATGGAACTCGCAGGCGCTGTTCGTAAAAACATCGTGTTTGCTAAGTAGTAGGACCACGGGAGACGTACCGGGCGCAACTTTTTGAATTCAATAAAGTTTAGTTCGGGGGAGTGCTTAGGGCACTACATACGTTCAATAACTTTACTTTCCAGTATTTTCGATACCTCAGCGGTCCTCTTTGGGCGGACACTGTCGTTCATAAACAGAAAGTCGGGACCCACAACACATCTAAACAGCCGGACATGAGTCGTAATAATCTCCCGGCAATACCACTGTGCTGTCACGTCACCCCGCGCAAACATATGTAGCTGTTTTCAGCCATTGTGCATAACGTCTGCCCACACCATACCGCCTAGATAATATCGATAACGTTGAAGAACATTCTGAGGTGTATACCGTGATCCTCTCTCTAACACTGGTCATGAGAATCACGTTTCACAGTGAACAGTAATTCGTCAGAGAATATCATTAATTGCTACTGTTTCTGACGCCAACATACTCCTACGGTCGGGGGTTCGAATCTCCCATGGGGCATGGATATTTGTGTCGTCTTTAGTATAAGGTAGTTCATAAGTAGTTTGGAAGTTTAGGGACTGATGACCCTAAAGTTAAGTCCCTTAATGTTAACAAACATTTGAACATTTTGATGATTTGAAACATACTCCCTATACTACCACCACCATCATTCCTTTCAGCATTCAGTTTGGAGCATAGTCCCCCTTCTAAAACTGCTCCACGATACCTTATTCATTGCTAATATTGAAGCCTCGTCTGATGTTAAACCTGTTACTTCAAAATCATTCTTGACCGAATCCCAGTACCTTCTCCTTGGTCTACCTCGACTCCTGCTACCCTCAACTGCCGAAACCATGAGTCTCTTAGGTAGCCTTATTTCTCCTGTGCATGTAACGTGACCTCACCATCTCAGTTTATTCGCCATTACTACCTCATCTATGGTAACCATTCCCAGTTTTTCTTTGATTTTCTCATTATGGACATACTCCTGCCATTGTTTCCATCTATTAGTACCTGCAATCATACTTGCTACTTTCATATATGTAACCTTAACCTTCTTAACAAGATAACCTGCATCTACTCAGATTTCACATCTATATGACAAAGTTTGTCGAAAGATTTAACGGTGCAACGATAAGGTAAGCTGGTACTGACTTCCTTCTTGCACAAGAGAGTGTTGCTGAGTGCTCATTGCATTATTTTCGCTATACCTTGAATCAAGTTCTTTCATTATGTTTCCAGCGTGTGAGAAAATACACTTCAAGTACTTGAAACTGTCTACCTGTTCTAACTTTTATCCTCCTATTTGGAACCCAAACTGTTTAAATCTCTTTTCCACAGACGTTACATCTAGCTCTGAAGGAAAGGTTTGCAATCTTTCAATCGAATTTACCGCATATACGAAGCCGCTTAGCTTATTTTGTTTTCACCTATTGTAATCTCACCCTGCCAGTCTATCCGTTTCAACATGTGATCATAATTAATGCAAACAACAGTGGTGATGAGTTACAGCCTTATCTTACCCCTGAAACTACCCTGAACCGTGAATTCAGTTCACTGTCACAGAAGTTTGACTCCTATTCCACAATCTCATAGAACTGGCAATAACGTCCTTCTAGCAACATGGCAATAAGCCTTTCCTAAATCTATAAAACAAATATATGATTCCCTGTTGTGAATCTTCATATTTTTACGACGTATGTCTTGGCGCATAAATTTTTTGGAATTCAGCTGTAACCACATATTTTCTTCTGCTGATATTTCGGATGCAAACCGTCCAGCCTTCCTCGGAGCGAGTCTGAAGACTGACGGCAAAGCTCTCCCGTCCACCTTATATACTGTGGGGCGAGCCGGAGTGCATGCTTACTGGGAAGTCATCTAAGCCTTTATTGACGAAGGCGTGGTTTTGTCGGGATACATTTAACAGGCTTCAAAGTACTCAAACCAACCTGATTTAATCACCGCGTAAGTTTTTATGAGGCACGTGTAACGGTAGCGGTTGGAAAGTGTGCTGCAATTGGCCTAGGAGTTATGTCTGTCCCTGTGTGCCACTAGGATTACATATAAAATCGCTTCCGGTGAGGTACTTGTCTGTGCACACCAGCATGCTTACTCATAGCATCACCTTCAGCGTCCTGTTTTGATCACGCAATGGCACCTTTGGACACACTCATTACCGTGGCAACAGTAGTAACACTTTAGCCGGCTTAAAGTTTACAACTGCTCGACCACGATCGTAAGGCCGGTATTACACGATCATATTTCTTTGTCAAAAGCGACATGTCAAATATTTATGTCAAAGAAACTTGATAGTGTAAGGGGGAAGTTTGGCACTGGTCACTGCAATGCGAAATATCACCGCTTTGAGCGCTAGCATCGCCGCAGTTATTTGACTATTGAAGCAGACGAGACGTTGTAAAATGTGAGCCATTCTAAAAATAAAAATAGGTCGAGAAGATTGGAGAGCTGTAAGAAAATAGCGGACGTTGATAGACGTGAAATACGGTCCGGTTGTACCGCAGACGACATGGAGAAGAACATTAATTTTTGAAACCATGGTGCCTCACGTTAAACAGTGCCTCATCTACCTCCGCATTTCTACAAATGTTGTAGTTAGTTGATGAAACTCAGATTGTATTTTATTTGTTTATAAAGTGGCTACCCACATTGGTGCATAATCATTATACAATTATTAAAGATAGTTTTTAATTCCCATGTAGTATACTATAAATTTATTTAGTTTCAGATATTCATCCTTCACTGCGTTAAAAAATTGATTCACACGATTCAGGAGTTATTTAGCTTGATGCACACTGAAGTATTCGAGTGCTATACTGGAGGCTAGAATAGATCTTTCCAGTACAAGAAATCACAGTTTCTCTGTAACACCGTCTTCTGCATATGTAGCATTGCTCATGTGCGTATTCCGCTTTGTGATGTGAGGAGCCAATTTATTGAATAAATACTGACACGTTGTGGCATTCATTCTCAGGTTATTTATGTCTTGACGTCCTCCACTTGTAGCCCCGCTACAAATTTTCTGAAAGTTTTTGTTGTCACCATGTGTTACCTACATCTTCACCCAAGTACGTTTCCTTTTGCCCCATCTTGTCTTCGTCCAAATGCATACAAAATGTAATTGTGGCGGTAGCAATTGCAGTAAACAATAAGTTTTTATTTTTCGCCATCTTGAAATATGATGTAAAATATGATTGCAGAGTAACACCCCCTTTTAGCGCCACGTCAAAGATTTATGTCAAATTTCATGATTATTTGATACTACACCCCTGGCTATTAAAATTGCTACACCACGAAGATGACGTGCTACAGACGTGAAATTTAACCGGCAAGAAGGAGATGCAAATGATTAGCTTTTCAGAGCATTCACACAAGGTTGGCGCCGGTGGCGACACCTACAACGTGTTGACGTAAGGAATGTTTCCAACCGATTTCTCATATACAAGCAACAGTTGAGCGGCGTTGCCTGGTGAAACGTTGTTGTGATGCCTCCTGTAAGGAGGAGAATTGCGTACCATCACGTTTCCGACTTTAATAAAGGTCGGATTGCAGCCTATCGCGATTGCGGTTTATCGTATCGCGACATTGCTGCTCGCGTTCCAATGACTGTTGGCAGAATATGGAATCGGTGGGTTCAGGAAGGCAATACGGAACGCCGTGCTGGATCCCAACGGCCTCGTATCACTAGCAATCGAGATGACAGGCATCTTATCCGCATAGTTGTAACGGATTGTGCAGCCACGTCTCGATCCATGAGTCAACAGATGGGGACGTTTGCAAGATATCTGCACGAACAGTTCGACGACGTTTGCAGCAGCATGGTTATCAGCTCGGAGACCATGGCTGCGATTACCCTTGACGCTGAATTACAGACAGGAGCGCATGCGATGATGTACGCAACGACGAACCTGGGTGCACGAATGGCAAAACATCATTTTTTCGGATGAATCCAGGTTCTGTTTACAGCATCATGATGGTTGCATCCGTATTTGGTGACATCGCAGTGAACGCACATTGGAAGCGTGTATTCGTTATCGCCATACTGGCGTATCACCCTGCGTGATGATATGGTTACACGTCTCGTTCACCTCTTTTGAACAATGGCCGTTACATTTCAGATGTGTTACGACACGTTGCTCTACCCTTCATTCGACCCCTGCGAAACCCTACATTTCAGCAGGATAATGCACGACCGCATGTTGCAGGACCTGTACGGGCCTTTCTGGATACGGAAAATTTGTTTCTAAAAGATAATGAACGTCGATAATTTTTCTTGGATAATAAACACGAACAACATATGAAAATGCACAGGAACACTAAAATACAGTAAGCAACTGATAACACTGTTACGTAACTGTAACAAAATGAATTTGTCACGATGAAGAGACAAGCTACCTTCGGGTCAAGTGACCCTGTAAGCAGCACCCCCTGTTAACCTTATGCATGTGCAAAGGCTGTTCTCCACCCACATCTTTTCAAACAGTTAAATATTTGTTATATCGAAGAGTGTAAATGTAATTTACTCTCAAAATCGCGACACATTTGCAAAAACGTCCGAAGTATATGTGGCAAGTAACAATACAAAAGTCATCGTTGTTCCCGCATCTGTTAGAAAGAAGACTGGGTTTAAAAAAATTGCTTGCAGTAGATTTCGAACCCCCCGACAGCCCAGAGCGATGCCGCTAACCACATAGCTATTCTTGTTAAATGGACAGTAGTGACTTCATTGTTATTCATGATCGAATCTTCTAAAGGCTTTTAAGTTGATGCGTCTTTAATTTATAGTTATAAAATATTTTACCAAATATGACGTGTTTTTGATGAATCTTCAATGCGCCAAAACCAAATATGAAGGGCAGATGTTGCCTTCATGGAGGATTTGCAAATGCGCAAGGCGAGCTACGCATTAGCTTCATTGTCTTGCTTCGGGACCATTCGTGCGTAACCGCCACAGCTCGAATAGCCAGGCGCTGGTGTCCTTACCAGCTCCAACGCCAATGTTAAAATCGGCGTTTCCCCTCGCCGCTTCCTCCCGCGGGAGCGCCCATATGCTGCCTCCAGGAGGTTCAGAAGAGAATTTGAACCTCAGCCGCGCATGCGCACTGCAACGCTGCGGCCACTGCGTCTATATTAAGCGGCCGCGCTACGACTCGTATACGTGCTGTCTCCCTGGCGTAAAACGTTTCTCATACTATAAAAATACTTTGAATTTGCATATAAAATGCTGTGATAGAAGAACGAAACCAAGAATGATAGTTTAAAAACCCTTTAATTAATTTATTTATTTACTTTTTTTCATGAAGAGCTTTTTTTCCGGTGGCTCACTGAACCAGTAAACACATAGGACGCACCGCCACACTTTGTTGGAAACTATAAAGGCACTTTACTAATCTGTTCCTCGAAGAGTTCAAACTGTTGTTGAAGCCAATGGTGCGCAACTCCACTAATAAATAGATACTGACCTGTGTGTTAGGAGTTGCTTTTATTTTCCTACCCTCTGTGCATTGCTCATAAAGGGTGTCGCAGAAGTTATGATCAGTATCCATAGATATCACAAAACCAATCATTCGGAAAAAAAAACACTCCAGTAAAAATGAGATCTAAACTGTATACCTCAAGGGCCATGAGCACCTCGTCTTCGATAATGTAAATCATATCTTTTCTACTGGAAGGTCTTTGCTACCCATATTGTAAGAGGTGATTGTATGGAGCAAAAACATAAAAAATGTTTGGTAAAGATGGGCTTTAGACTGGATAGAACAGATATGTTTCACAGTAGGGAATACGAATAAGTATTCAAGCTCTTAAGACAAGCCGGCCGCGGTGGCCGAGGTGACTGAGGCGCTCCAGTCACGGTCAGCACGGCCACTACGGTCGGGGGTTCGAATCCCCCCTCGGGCATGGATATTTGTGCCATCCTAGTTCGTAAGTAGTTCATAAGTAGTTTGTAAGTTTAGGGACTGATGACCCCGTAGTTAAGTCCCATAAGCTTAACAAACATTTGAACATTTTTTTTCTTAAGACAAGTACGTCAGAGACCACGTTTACTGAGCATTACTCCTAGGAATGATTTTTTTTATACATTCCAGAATACTGAACATTCCTCCTGGGACACCTTCTAAATTTAAGGGTATTTCTTACAAACATTGTGAAAAGAAACCAATAGGAGGGAATGCGACTGAAAACGTCAGGTTTGTTGGAAATATTCTCGGAAGGAAACTGCATAAAGTTTGCTAATTGTGACCAATTCTAGAGTATCCTTGCAGTATGTGGAGTTTCATTAAAGAAACATGACAGCAGATATCGAATGAATTCAAAGGACGTTATAGTCCAAACTAAAGTATAACAAAGATACTGGAAGAAATTAAATATGCAATTTGGAGGAAAGGCGGCGTTGTTCTCGCCATACTCTGTAAATCGGCGCGGTGGCGTGGCCGAGCGTTCCAAGGCGTCTAGCTGCGGATGGCGCCACTGCTCGCCGTCGGAGGTTCGAGTCCTCCCTCGGGCATGGGTGTATTTGCTGTCCTTAGCATAAGTTTGGTTAAGTAGTTTGTAAGCCTAGGGATTGATGACCAGAGTAGTTAACCCTCCATCGGGCGCAGTCGGCCTCACAGGCCAGGAAAACATATTGTTCATCCCCACGCTATGATGCATCCCCATGTTGGTCTAGCAACTCGCCTCTCTATTTACTCGCATGACTTTGGGAACCTCACATAATGCTGATCCACTTTCTGCCGTCGGCTTTCACACGGCTGAAGGGGGACTCCTTTGACCGCACAGACCATCTGCGCCCGATTGCGTCATAATTTTGAATGTGAGGTTTCTTCTTTCAAGATATTTTTATTTTAATTGTTCGTTTCATCCAAACTAAGTCTGTTTTCTGTGATTTTCGTCGTTATCTTGGGAAAACAGTGCTTTGAAGAACCTGGCCTCGCAGGCTCTAGCTTTTCTATCTTTCCATACGTTATCACATCCATATTTCCTGATGAAATGTCCAGAAAAGTGTATCACCTCTCTACGCCCAATGACGTTGCGGGAATAATGCGCCTCCCCGAGGATGCTCCAGCCTTGCGTCGAAGATTTAGGCATCGAGAGTTACGTCCACTCTTAGGATGAGGCAGGAGAAGGCAAAGATGACACTTGTGAGGTTTCATCTTAGAAAAGATAAGATGACGAAGTGGGCTAAGAAACCACCTTCTACTTTTCATAGGATAATGACTCACTGCGTCATTACACAACATCCAGGTGTAAAAGGCGATGCTACAAATCCCACCATCATACTGCAAAACCTTCCATCATCAACTAATTGGATAACTATCCCGGCAAAGTGTGAATACAAGTGGAATGTCGTTTCAGCTGCAGACTCGGCTGAAAACATTTTTACTCCACAAGGAACGTGAAAAATCCCCCACATTACCTCCCAAATGGCGAAAATGTCAACCACGCAAGGCTGAAACATGATTTAGTAGGATGAAGAATTATGAATGTTCAGTTTGTCATCAACCAATCTGCTTGAGTCACGAAAAGTTTTGAGCCAAACCTGTGTTTCATCTGTTGAATTGGGAGCCTCAACATCGGTTTTTTGCTGCAGTTGTGGCGAGAAAAGATCATTCCACATCAGAATACACTGCCTAATATCTTTTAAAATAGTTTTATTATCTTTATGGTTGTCTGTTCAACCAATTTTGAATACTGTTTGTGGGAAACTGGCATTTTTGTTATTCTGTTCAATAAATCCATTCTTTTGCTTTGAATTTGCTATAACTCCTTCCTTTACATTCTCTTAAAGACTAGCCAACATGTGTTATGAATTGCAATTAATAAAACGGATCTAGTCCGCAAAATACGTGAGTGGCCTCTCAGACTGGGTGCGACTGATTTTGTTTCATCTGGATGTGCACCCGATGGAGAGTTAAGTCCCACAGATTTACAAAAAATTGAAAATTTTAACTCAGTAAATTAAATTTAGAGAACTACTAATCGAGACAGATTGTCAAATTATGCTGCCTCCATCAAATATCTCACATGGAGATAATGAAAATCACGGAGATTGTGGTGCGTGCAGAAGTATTTAGACGGTAATTGCTTCCCTCCCTCAGTATTTGAATAGAGTTGAACAGAAAGTCTTTATTAGTAGTACGAACCACCCTCAACCACAAACTGCGATATGGCTTTCGGAGCCTATACGTTGGCCTAGATGTAGATTTTTGATTTGTTTTATTTGACGTGTTCCGCAGGATCCAACTGAGGAGAAAGTCTCCATGGTCACGGAACGAGTCAGTACATGAAAGTGGAACAGAAAAGGAGTAATAGGAAATTAAAACGTATAGTAATAGTATGCACACAATTAAATGAAATCAACAATGTAACCCAGAAATTAGCTCAATTTTTTTATTTTTTCAGGAGTTCTTGACAGAATAGAAAGAGTAAGAAATGAGTAAACTCCTCGGATTAAACTTCAAAGTCGTGAATTACTACTAAGGTTTTTGAATTCATGTGGCAGTTTATTTAAAATAAATGCGAAAGAGTCAACGGAGAGATATAATCGCCGGCCGCGGTGGCCGAGGGGACTGAGGCGCTCCAGTCACGGTCTGCACGGCCACTACGGTCGGGGGTTCGAATCCCCCTTAGGGCATGGATATTTGTGCCGTCCTTAGGATTAGCTAGTTTGTAAGTAGTTTGTAAGTTTAGGGACTGATGACCCCGTAGTTAAGTCACGTAAAAAAAAAAAAAAAAAAAAAAAAAAAAAGTATAATCCAAATGCAGAATCGATTTCTGCCTACTTTTAACTGAGTGACAGCTGCCAACTCTTCAGAATAACCAAATATTATTAACAAACAAAAGACATTAAAGAAAATATGTATTGAGAGGCTAACGTCAGAATTGCCACGCTTCTGAACAGAGGTCGACAAGGGGTTCCCGACCGTACAACCGCTTCTGCGCCATAAATATTCTTTTAAATTCAGAAGAATTACTCCAAATATAACACCATACCTCATTAACGAATGAAAATAGTTACTTTTCGTGTTGAACCATCGGATATCACAGATATATATCCTAATGCTGAATAACACAGCATCCTGAACACGAGATCCTGAACGTGGGCTAACCATGGCAGCTTACTATCTATCTCAAATCTGAATTATACAGCCTCACTTACCTTATCTGCGGACGTATAACAAGTCTAACAGAAGTAAATTTAGTAGTTGAGTGTTTCTACCGGTCCCCCAGTACTGCTGTAGTAATTTTAGAGTCATACAAAGAAAGTCTATGCCAGGTAGTGCATAGATATTCGAGCCATGCAAATATCAGTCGGGGGAAACTTCAACCTGAAGAGTATAATTGAGACCTCTCTAGTTTCATTTCAGACGGTACAGACAAGCAGCCTTGCGGACTACTATTGGGCTGTTTGTAATTCTATCGGACCAAACTGCGTGGTCATCAGTCCGTAGCTTACAAACTACTTAAACTAAACTAACCTAAGGACAACACACACACCCATGCCCCAGGGAGGACTCGAACCTCCACGGCGAGCAACCGCGCGCTCCGCAGCGAGACGTTTTAGACCGCTCGGCTACTCCACCGCGGCTACTATTGGGCAAGTAGGAGCGTGTTTTTGTTAGAAAGAGTCGCTAAGAAACTGTTAGCATCAGACTAAGAAAATGAATGAACAGTGTGTAAGTCCGGTACAATGGATGTAGAGGATTTGTGAACTAAATTTAAATGCATTGTAACTAAACGGTTAGAGAAATATGTGCCTATAAAGTTGATTAAGGGTGGAAAAGATCCACCGTGGTATTATAATAACATTAGAAAAATACTGAGAAAGCAAAGGCTGTTGCAGTCTCGGTTCAAAAAAGAACACGCAAATGATAACACGCAAAAGTTAGTAGAGATTCGTACGTCTATAAAAAGATCGATGCGCGAAGTATACTATAATTACCACAGCCGTAGCTTAGCAAAATATCTTTCCGAGAACCCGAAAAAATTCTGCTACTATGGAAAATCGATAAGCGGGTCAAAGGCCACTATCCAATCGCGCTCGGAGGTTCGAATCCTCCCTCGGGAATGGATGTTTGTGTCGTCTTTAGTATAAGTTAGTTCATAAGTAATTTGTAAGTTTAGGTACTGATGACGCCGCAGTTTAAGTCCCACAAGCTTTACAAACATTTGAACCAATCACTCGTTGATCATTCCAGGACAATTCAGAAGAAAGCAAACTGGAAGGTCAAGTTATAAATTTATCCTTTAAAAAATATTTCATGCAGGAGGGCCGTACAAACGTACCATCATTTGATCAACGCACTAACTCCCAAATGGAGGACATAGTAATATGTATTTCCGGTGTAGAGAAGCAGCTGAGAGAGCTAAATACAAAAAGTTCTCCTGGTCCGGATGGAATACCAGTTCGGTTTTAGAAAGAGTGTTGTGCGGCATTGACCCCTTACTTAGCTTGCATTTATCACGAATCTTTAATTCAGCGCAAATTTCATAGTGATTGGAAAAAAAGCGCAGGTGACTCCCGTTTATAAGAAAGGTAAAAGAACTGACCCGCATAATTACAGGCCTATACCGTTGATATCAATTTCCTGTAAAAGTTTGGAACATATTCTCAGCTCGAATATAGTAAATTTCCTTGAGACGACGGAAAAGCTTCTTTCTACGAATCAGCAAGGGTTTAGTAAACATTGCTCGTGTGAAACTCAGCTTGCCCTTTTCTCACATGACATCTTGCGAGCCATGGATGAAGACAACAGGCACATTGTGTTTTTCTCGATTTCAAAAAGGCATTTGACGCGGTGCTACACTGCAGACTGCTAATGAAGATACGAGCATATGGAATAGGTTCACAGATTTGAGACTGGCTGGAAGACTTCCTAAGTAATAGAACGCAATACTCGTCAGAGAGTGTATCGTCAGGCGTGCCCCAAGGGAGTGTGATAGAGCCGCTATTATTATCTATCTCTATAAATGACCTGACTTGTAATTTGCGGCTGTTTGCTGATGATGTTGTGGTGTATGGAAGGGTGTCGTCTGTAATTGACTGAAGAAGCATAAGATGACTTAGACAAAATTTCTAGTTGAGCCGAAGAACGGCAGCTGGTTCTAAATGTAGAAAAATGTAAGGTAATGCATATGAGTAGGAAAAACAATCCCATAATGTTCGAATGCAGCATTATTAGTGAGCTTTTTGATGCAGTCGCGTCGTTCAAATATATAGGCGTAACATTGCAGAGCGATATGTAATGAAACGAACATGTAAGGATAGTTGTTAGGCTTATTGTAGAGTATGTATGTAAATGTAGTTTCCATAATGTTCCAACCTCTGCAGCAATATTTTGTCGTCAACACAAGCCAAGTATGGCTGAAAATGACTTACAAGTTCGTGGCACCCTCCACCGGTAATGCTGGAATTCAATATGCTGTTAGCGCAACATTAACCTCTATGACAGCTTCCACTCTCGCAGGCATACGTTCAATCAGGTGCTGGAAGGTTTCTTGGGGAGTGACAACCTATTCTTCACGGAGTGCTGCATTGAAGAGAGGTATCGATGTAGGTAGGTTATTCCTGGCACGAAGTCGGCGTTCCAAATCATCCCAAAGGTGTTCTATAGGATTTAAGTCAGGTTTCTGTGCAGGCCAGTCCATTACAGTTTTCGTGTAACCACTCCGACACAGGCCGCGCATTATGGACAGGTGATCGATCATGTTGAAAGAGGCAGTCGCCATCCCCGAATTGCTCTTCTACAGTGGGAAGCAAGAAGGTGCTTAAACATTAATGTAGGTCTATACTGTGATAGTGCCACGCAAAATAACAACCACTGTGTAACGTACCCGTCGCCGTTTTTAATTTTGTTTTATATATCCTCGTGTCTGGACTGTGTATTTTACCATTCTGTCTGACACTGTGCCCCATAACTTGTACACTGAAGGTGCCTACTGCAAGCTATTGCGGTGCAATATGGCTCCCACACGTTTGTATGTGGAATGACTTGTCTACGCAGGCTTTATCCAGTTTGAGTACATATATGGGTTCCCGCCACGTGCGAAATAAGCACGCCCAACTTCTTTAATGAAATTGAAGAGTCATAAGACTGATCCGCGCAACGGATAACATTACAAACACATCTGACCTAATTAATCGGAACCAATATACGTACTCAAATGGAACGGATACGTTAATTTGTTATTTATACTTCAGTGCACCATTGCAGGTCACAGGAAAGACGTTAAGAATGGAATTATTAGTGCTAAATAGGGTCATACGAACATTTAGAAATTGCTTCGACACGCATGTGAGATAAAATCGTTATTTATTTAACCACTAATTCTTTAAGATAAACACTATGTGACATTAATTTAAATGCTAATTTTTAGTATGAAAGAGAATTTAAGTGCAACCTTTTGTTGCTATCATCTGAATGGGCCTCCTAACAAGTTTCCAAAAAGGACAGGTTAATTTCGTCACTCGCAAGGATATGGAAGCAAGGAGTTTCCTCTGATTACCCGCTATGATTTACCACATTCACACAAGGCATGCAAAGAAGAATTACTGCGTGAGCCATCAAATTTGAATCCGCCCGGCCGTTTCGCGCCAGGGGCAGCAAAGTGGTGTGAACGGACACAAAATATTACTCGTGAATGGGATTTGCGTTACCGACCTTCTGATCATTGCTAGAACACGACAGGGGATCACAAAACATTACAATGCCCGTCTAAGTGGTGAACATACATGATCAGTGTGGCCCCCACACAAAAACCAAGTTACTGAAATTTAATTTAAAATAATTACCACCACGCTGAATAATTTCTATAACACTAGTGCATGAGCAGGGTAAGCAATTGCAACAGACCCTCTGTTACCAGACTTACTATGTACTGACCACCACGTAGCACAACGTATACCCTGATCACATTGCACGAAGTAAACCATCATTATTCAGAGATTAATCCTACGCATTTATGCATTAAGCAAATCTAAAACACACGATAAACAAATTATAACTAATAAAAGACCACCATTGCACCAACTGGACTCACAAACTACAGTTTATCAATTTCGCAGCAAAGTCCTAGTTAGAAGGAAATTCACTGTAAATTGGAATATTGACCCTCCAAACGAATATGTACCGGAAACAAATACAAAAACACGTTCAACGAACTGATACTCCCCATGATAATGTAACCAATAACCGACTTAGCAGCAACTTTAACCCACGACAAAGCACACACCATCTCGGTCTACTTCTATCACTTGAAGTCACCAAAAAATGTTGAAATTGATACCTATTGATTGCGTCCCCTAACTGATGGTGAACGCGTCACCATGAGCAACATTGCTGAATATTCTCACCAAATCGTTACCAAAACCTCCGCGACACCAGCGCGCAGCTTTCCTCACGTCCGCACTCCGCCAGGCCAGGAACCGATCTCTTTCTCTCCCTAGGCGCCACCCGGGAAAACCGTCCCCTCTTCAAATTCGCGAGGGCGGAGCGCCCGGATTGGCTGGACACCGAGGGTCTGTTACTCCACCGCCTTCGCAACCCCTGGCTTGACCAGATCGACCCTCTACTTCAACCCTCAAAACATTTGCTGCAAGGCAATCCTTGCCACAACTACATAGCCACAACCAAAGATTACAATATTGCCCATGTTACCAACACCGAAAGAAATATTAATACATTCCACTCGCATCCATAGTACACAAGGATGGGGAAAAGAGGAGAGTGACTTATATCAGGAAAGATATAAAATGTACACCTTCGCCATCTCTGTTTCTACAATTGCTCTTTCAGTTTTCAACACCTGCCACAAAGTGTTGCAAGCCATTCCCAAGTGAATCAATTCCAATTTCATTCATTAAGTTGACATAATGAGACATCAGAGCAATGAAACGAAATGACAGTCTCGTTTCAACTGTTGGCAATACACACATTGGCAGATAACGTTCACCCGTCATTCGCCGTACCCACAGTTTGCCATCGGATCGCCACATTGTGTACCATGATTCGTCACTCCACACAACGTTTATACACAATGTTTAGCCTCCTTACATCAAGCGAGTCGCAGTTTGGCATTGGTGTGTTGCTTATGGGCAGCCGCTCGACAATGAAATCCACGTTTTCTCATCTCCCGCCTGTCGTAATACTTTGAGTGGATTTTGATACAGTTTGGAATTTCTGTATGGTGTTCCGGATTGATACCTGCCTATTACACTTTACGACCATCTTCAGCTGTCGGTGGTCTTTATTAGTCAACAGACAAGGTCGGCCTATGCGCTTTTGTGCAGTACGTGTCCCTCCACGTTTCCACTTCACTAACACATCAGAAACAGTGGAGCTATGGATGTTTAGGAGTGTGGAAATCTTGCGTACAGACTTCTGACCCAAGTGACACCCAATCCACTAACAAAGTTGGAAATCCGTGAGTTCCGCGGAGCGCTGCATTCAGCTCTCTCACGATGTCTAAAGACTACTGAGGTCGCTGGTATGGAGTACCTGGCAGTAGATGGCAGCACAATGCATCTAATAGGAAACTCATATGTTTTGAGGGTTGTCCGGATACTTTTTATGACTTAGTGTACCTATCGGGACTTACTTTATAGTATTTTATCAAAAGTCGGTGTGGATTGAGACTCGTGAGGGCAACTGAAGAGCTACTCGAGCTACTAGTAGTGGTTTCAAGGAAAGATAACCGACAACAACCAAAAGAGCGGTGCGTTGACCATCTGACCTGACGCTCCATACTGCATACAGCGACGCCATTGGCCGAGGATGATGCGACGGTCGGTCGGGTCCGATTGGCCCATCTAGGGACAAGAAGCAAAACTTTACTTGCCTTTACCTTTCATCGCCCAGCTCAGCTTGAAAGGATTCTACGTACCTTAGTGAACATGGCATAGGGCGTAGGACATCTCAGACCCGGAAAGTTTGCCTACGGAGTTGTCCCATCTGGAGCTCACTTTTCGCCAGAATGGTTGAAGTGAAGGGCAGATTAAATGAGCATTGCATTATCAACCACATGTGTAAGGGGCTAGTGATGTTTGCAGAGAGGTGGCACCCAAGGCAATGGCCTTTCTGCCCTAAGTTGGTAGCATTTATATCAGGATTGGACGTATTTTACGTAAAGATGACGTGAAATGTGTTTTTCGACCAGCTTCTAAAATTAAGGCGCTGTTAGGGTCCGAAAATTTTGGAATGCAGTTCCAGCTGTTGAGATTGTGTTATCAAGGAAGCGATTGAAATAAAACTAGCGGATAACCCGCTGAATAGGGATGGAGGTTTTTGCTTAAATTCTGCATGGAATCTTGCTCTATCACTTGTCCAAAACAGTGGGAGAAAATTAATGCCACCTCACCCTCTGGAAACTGATGATTATTATCGATATTGCTGTTGGTTTACATCTTAGGTAGTGTGGTGGCGCTGTGTGCTTGCTCGTTTGGTGTCTGTTGTCATCGAGAACTGCGGTTTTAAACGCCGTTGCAGTTCGCTTCGTCGCTCTAGTATTGCCTTTAGAATGGCAGGGTGTGCTTCTGCCGAAATATCGGCCGATATCGAGTTTCATACGTGGCTGCATACCCGTAAGTTTTTTTAATACGCCATACGCCAGGACAAATTAAGAAATCAATATGACTATTGCAGACAGTACACAGTGCCGTAAAATGTGTTCGTATCCTTTCGTGTTTGGAGTTTTCTAAATCTAAATAAGGGACCATACCGTATCCGTGAAATTTACCCCAATGTCCAACACCAGATGCTCCATACTTGGGTTTTGCCCTACACACGAAGGAAGGTAACGTTCTCCAAACCCAGACCCTGCCATCATATTGCCACAGGTTACAACGTGTTTCATCACTTATTAACAATCCCGCACTGTCCAGCGGCGTCGTTCTTTACATCTAGCGTCACTTAGCACTGACTAAAAAATAATTGGCTTATGAAGACCTACTCTTCCGCTGTACCCCATTCTTTTTAACTACCTATACAAAGGGGAGCGAGTATCACAGAAAGGATTTCACGAGTTGGGATGAAAAAGACGTTATTCGTTGCAGCGAAATTTATTTGCAAAATTTCTGTCACCAAACTTTCTCTTCCGAATGCGAACATATTTTGTAGTAACCACCTACACAGGGAGATATGATCATCATAATAAAATAAGAGAAATGAGATCGAAAACGGAAAGATGCAAGAGTTTCCTTTTCCCGCCCGCTATTAGTGAATAGTGCGGTAGAAACATTTCGCAAGAGCGGTTCGATGAACCATCTGTCAAGCACTTAAATGTGATTAGCGAAGTATTTATGTATATGTAGATAGATGTAGACAACAGTCTTTGTGCTGGATGGATTTCTGGAAATCACGTAAGATTCCTTCTGGAGTTTTAATGCGATTTTGTACAATCATCATCCGCAATACTGGGTAGGCCTTATCCGTTATTACAAGTCGCATCCAAAGTATAAGTTCCTCTACTTTTTTTCCTTTTTTTTTTCTAATAAGGACAACATAGTTACATGAAAAACTCTGTTGGCAATAGGTGCAGAAATGTGTGGGCTATTTTTCGACATAGTCACCGAAAGAGACACTTGATATATTGTGGGATCAAATATTGTATTCCTGAATCGTAGAAGCATTCCGCCTGTCAATGGAACTAGCGTGTGCCAGGCGTCTTCAGCTCTTCGTCGTTGTCAAAACGCTGGCAGGAGGACCGGTACAAGAAACGGTGGAAATCGCTAACAGTGAGATCAGGACTGTGTGCTGGATGATCAGGCACCTCCCAACTGAACTTCTGCAAAACAGTTGCAGTGTACCCAGCCGATGGGGACGAGCATTGTCATGGAGCAGCACAGCACCTGCCGTAAGTATTCCACGCCTCTTATTCTGAATGGCACGCCGCAGTTTCGGCATTGCATCACAGTAAGAGTTGAAGAAGCCTGTCACACGCTGGTTCCATTCGCAGCTGGCAGACTTTTACAACACAGGAATAAATTAAGTTGATCCCACGATATTACCATTGTCTCAATTATTTTGGTTACTGTGTCGAAAAATAGCTCAAACATTGCTGTTACTGTTACCAGTAATTTTTTAATGCAGCTAGGTTGTTTTTGTATTAAAAATAGGGAAAATTACTTTATGGATGGATACTTCTTGGTTAATGAGGTCTTCCTAGTCTTGGTTCAACTGAAGCTATTCCTACTGCCAGCAGCCGACTTTGGCAGGGTTAGAAAGGTTGAAAAAACACTCCCCACTTGATAATGATAGTTATCTACTGTTTACGTTATTTGGTTAATGGTGGCAGACATGACATGTGAGGTTTTTAGTTTGTACACTTGACTTTGGTTTCAACAGACATCAGTGCTGTCTTCTTTAGGAGAACCTGGGTATTTAAGATATTAGTTAACATTGGATCAATATGTCCAACGGGTCTTGTGTGGACAGTCGGCTTTCGCTTAATTTACATTTCATGCATACTTCATCAGTTAAGCTTGCTGAGAAAAAATGTTTATTACAACAGCCTAATATTACTGTCTAAAATTTTTGTTTTCCGACAAAGACCATCTGGGATACGTTAATCCAATGTTAACTAGGACGTGAAATAAGCAGGTTCTTCTGAAGAAGACATCAGTAATGCCTGTCGAAACCTAGATCAAACGTAACGAATAAACACCTCATATGCAACTGATTTATATGATAAATATCAACCTTAGCAAAAAAAGGAAGTATGGACCCTACTTGAATTTTCTCAGCTCTCTTAGTTTTATCTCATTTTTACGGGAGTCGTCTGATAACATGTATATCTCCCACAAAACCGTGCAGCAGCTGTGCTATTGCTATCAGTGGCGGTTACTGTGAAAGGCAACGACCGATTTCCTTACCCATTCTTCTTCGGTCCGAGTTTTGTTCCATCTCGAATGACCTCGACATCGACGGGACGTTAAATCCTAAGTTTCCTTCTTTAGTTCTTCCATTCCCATCAACTTTACTGTATGTACACAGCATATCGATCATTCCGTTGTGTACTTGAATCTTTCATAACAATGTCAACAACGCTACAATACAGTTACTGGACACCGCTGCCGATTTCTGACGAAATGAAAGGACAAAGGTAACAGCCATCAAACACTGAGAAGACCATTAAATGTAGTTCGTCCATCCACCCTACACAAAATCAGAACAGATTCTGACGCTATCTTTATCAAACCTCGACCGTCCGCTGGACAGAAACGATGAATTCTCAAATAGGTCTCTCACTTGAAATACGAGTATAATTAGTGTTTCCGTTCTTCACTATATAGCATACTGAATATAGTCGCTGTTTACTTTATACACACCATTCACATGTATCTAAAATATCAAAATCACAATTGTTTCATATACCGTGGATAAGATTTGTATTGGTAAAATGTTCTGGAAGCCTGACATTTAGTTATCACTATTATGTTTCATACAAATACCCCAAGAAACAGTCTCTGATATTTATAAATCATTCTTGTGAAGCGAAACTGCCACTATTATATTTAAACTTCTTATTTTTAATAATGATTATGACATAATTTCCGTTTCCTAGTTCTTCAACATTATGTTTCATTTTACAGAATGGATCTCTTATTCTTCCTTTTCTGCTTCAAGTTAAAACTGCATCACAGCGTATGTTATATTTATGACGGTGTGTATGTTGCCACAGTAATTCACCAACGGAAAACATCGGATTCTAACAGGCGCAATCTCCGTTTGATGCATGCGATTTCGTTCAGTTCCTATACACTCTGGAAATTTAACACAAGATTACTACAAAAGAGTAGCCAGCTCTGTAAAACCAGCATCTAGCAGAAATGCTGAGGCCTGTAAATTAAAAATAGCTCTTTCGGCGAAGATGCCATTAGAGGTAAATAGCACTTCCAATGATTTGTGAAAATGAGTTGTAAAACGAGTAAATTACCATCCTGCAGAATCCATTCCGTTACTTTGCGGCTGCGGCGAAGTTAGAGCTGCAACGTCTTCTCGTTGTGACACAGTCACTGTTAAAGACTAAGCCATACGTTTTCTGGGAAACCATAAACGAAGACAGTTGTGTAGTCTCCTTCAACTTCAGTGCCGACGATACATAAATCATCATATCCTCCATCACCATTATGTAAATGAAACTGATTATATGCACAGTCACCGAGAAGAGAATGGGCGCCCACAGACAAAAAGTGTGGGGGGACAGGAAATACTTTTCATATGGGCATGCGTCTATGAAACAGTAGTATACTCGTACCTCGATTTATGTCCATAGTTAACTGACGTAGAATAGTGTTACATTCACGAGTATACGTTTCACATACTATACTGCTTCAAAATACTGCCTCGTCTTAATAATCACAGCAGAAGTAATTTACGTTACAATACGTCTTATGTAGTGGGGCTTCCTTTTATAAGGTAACAATCAACTGTACATGTTCCTTTTTTACAATATGAAGTGAACGCAATAGTTTATAACCTATATTATTTTATTGCTTACGACCGGTTTCGGGATAATATATTTCCATCTTCTGGTATACAACCAGAACCTAGGTTGTCCTCCACCCTACATTGTCTTTAGAACAAGAGTTTCTTGTCCCACGTCATATAACAGGGGACATAAAATCCTAACAGCAATGTTACTACGGCCAGACGAATAAAACGGTGGATGCTGTCGTGATTCTGTTTTATGCAGTGGACAAGGAAGTTTTGTTTTACACGTAAAATAGGCTGGAAGAGAACTTTGGACCAATTACATTTTTTTACATGCCATAAAATGAAATTATATTATTCCGAAAACTGTCGTAAATAATAAAATATTAAAGGTGCAACAAGTGTTGTGGCTTCATCGCTGGACTAGCGATGCAAGACTTTTTCTTTATATACTATCGGACCAAACTGCGTGGTCATCACTCCGTAACTTACAAACTACTTAAACTAAAGTAAACTTGCCTAAGGGCAAACACACACACACACACACACACACACACACACACACACATGCCCCAGGGAGGAGTCGAACCTCCGACGGCGAGCAACCGCGCGCTCCGCAGCGAGGCGCCTTAGACCGCTCGGCTGCTCCACCGCAGCTATGCAAGACTATTTTGTACATTCAATTCCATATCAAAGCGCTAGATGGACTTTGTCTTTAGCATGGAAGAATTCAAATTAGAAATCAAAGGTTCAAATATTTGTAGAGCTTATGAGACTTAACTACGGGGTCATCAGTCCCTAAACTTACAAACTACTTATGAACTAGCTAATACTAAGGACGGCACAAATATCCATGCCCGAGGGGGGATTCTAACCCCGACCGTAGTGGCCGTGCAGAACGTGACTGGCGCGCCGCAGATCGCTCTGCCACCGCGGTCGGCATTCAAATTAGAAACGATCTTGCATGAGAACGAAAGTATGAGGGAAAACACCAACCCCTCACCACTGCAGCACTTCACGAAGCGGCCTTATACCCAAGCTATGCGTAGTGTACAGCAGACTCATCATTGCTTGATGTGATGTCAACATGTAAGTATCAATATATGATAGTCGTCGTAGAGCGCTATAAATAAATTTCTTTAACAGAAACGATCCCCCCCACTTTAGTACGAGTGATATTTATCAAAAGAAGTAAATACTCATCCTTGGGTGTTAGAGAAATTACGAATTCCAGACGAATAAAGTTTAAATTCAGGCACTGAGTGATATTTTTAAGTTCTCCTCCGTCGGCAATACTTCTAAGAAGATACTGAAATAATATTAATTACAGTGGATTCTTACAATGTAATCAATAGTTAAAACACAAATTGTAGCTACCCACAGAGGTAAATATCCATGTTAGTTAGCCTGAGAGGAAGTAGTTTAATAATTAATAGGACAGGAAACATAGGTACCAGTATAACATAATGATTATTATTGTTCATTTAGTTATTCCATTTAGCTCTATGCACCTATTAATAAGGATGTTTGTGAGTCTTGGTATAGAAATTTGTTAAACCTAAATGCAACCGGCAGTAAACGCACTGGATAAATAATGCAGTTGTTTGTTGAGCAACTTCAATCTTCCATATTCCAAATAACAACGTCAAGAGCATCAGAAGCATCAACTGGGAATCTAGCTTTCCTCCAGGAATGCTTGATCGTGTTGTTGAATTTGGGTGCACTGAACTGATTATGGACGAGTACCTGAAGCTGGATAATAGCATTACGACTGTGGAGTTCAATATTAATGTTGACAAGTGAATACAATTTCCCACTTACAGTCGACTATGTAACACACAAATACTCTAGACTCAGAACATACAGGGTGGTTATAATTACGAAATCGAAGTATTGAAACATTTCGACCGTTTCGGGGGGGGGGGGGGGGGGGCTTCGAACACGGGGGGGGGGGGGCTTCGAACACGGAGTTACCGCTTTTGGCTAGCAGTCGCCTTAATCAATTAGTCTATCCAGGTACGCTTCCCTTCCAACCCAAATTCTTAATTCATAGCCCCATGCCTTTTGATTCTTCTTGCTCGCTGCCTATACTGGATTTCCTCAAGGGATCGAGCATTTGAATGCGTCTGCATTGAAATTGTCATTGCCTGTTGTGGCCATATTTACAATTATTGATATGGTGTCTGTTCTTTTCGGACATTGTCCATAACAGGCAATGACAATTTCAATGCGGACGCGTTCAAACGCTCGATCACTTGCGGGAATCCAGTATAGTCTGCGAGCAAGAGGAATCAATGGCAAGTTGAGAATTTGGGTTGGAAGGGAAGCGTGCCTGCATAGCCTGATTGGTTAAGGCGACCGCTGGATCGGAGCGAGAAATCCGGTTCGAATCCGGGTCCAGCACAAATGTTCAACTTTGTCGTTGAATTATTTCAACCCCCCTAAAAGGTCGAAAAGTTTCAATACTTCGATTTCGTAAATTTACGACTGTTACTGTGAACTAATGATGTCTGTTCTTTCAGACCTGTCCGAAAAGAACAGACACTATATCAGTAATTGGTTATAATTAAACTGACGGTGTTCCGAGTGCTGCAATGCGGACTGTATACGTCGCAGGGCGTTGAAACGTCATTGGTATGTTCAATAATCGGTGCTATCGTGGAATTTGACGAAAAAATATAATTCCACTTTTTGCCACCAGGCGAAAATATGGCGTTGTTCGCAGTCAGTATATGAAATGATTCTTGAATTTTTCCCGGCGGACATAATATTCCATCATCTTTCGGGAGTGCAGGAACGATGCGTTGAGCACCAACGGTATACACGCCTTCTTCAGTCCAACAAGTCTGCAGTAGCCGAACATTGTATTTCTACTGGCCATTCCATGAATTACAAAGGAGTAAAGATTTTAACCACAGCTTCCACTTTCTGGGACTCTGTTGTAAAGGAAGCTGTACATATACAACTGGCGGACCACCTGCTAAATCGTGACGACGGATTTCATCTTGACAATGCATGGAAGCCACTTATATCACGAGTCCGTTCTGAAAGAATGTCTGCGTCTTCTATTCCGATTGTTGTTACCACTTTTAATGATTAATTATTCATTTGTAAGCACTGTGGATACGTAACAGCTCTGTTTATGTTTGCACTCACTGCTCATAGATTATCTTTGAAGTATATATTTATCTATGACTAGCGCAGCAGTTACGAATGTGATATCTTCGAACATGAGCAGTCTAATCCTCAGTAGCTTGGATCACGTGATTTACCGTATAAATAGGCACGCACAGACGATGAGAACTCAGTCTTGGACTCGCCTTGAAGATGTGATGGCTGTAAGGTTTGCAGCCGAAATATCGGAAGAAGAATTGTCGCTGTCCCGGGTGCACTCCCGAAAGATGATGGAATAGTATGTGAAATGTTTACTGGGTTGACATCAGTATGCTATTGTTTGGCAGTGACTATTGTAGTCGTTTGTGAAGTGACTATAGTGTAAAGGGTTCAGAAGGTTGAAGTTTTCCGTATGAACGCACGGCTAATCCGCCGCGGCTCTGTGGAACAAATTTACGCTATGACTCATAGGATCTCTGTTGCATATTTCCGGTGGAAGTGGTAAGCTGCTCAGAACATCTGCACGCAAATAGACTATTTCGTTCAGTCATACAAAAGGTTTCTTTGTTATTATAAGTTATCATATGAACTGACTGAGTGATGAGTTAAAACTTTTTGATACGATATTCGCTTTAAAACTTGCTACTGAGCAAAAACGTTACGTATGTGAAATATACGGATTGCAACTTGCCTTCTCGTGCACTCGTGCAAATGAGTGCATATTAAAAAACAAACCTGCTGCGGATATCGGTTCGACCCTAGGACTTCATCTTACTCATCTGCGCATTTACGATGACGCCACCAACACATACTTTAGCATAGCCGTTTTTCCAACCTCTGCAGGAACATGGGACTACTACCTATTCAGAAGTGGTAGACCTTATCTGGAAACGACACATCCTTTTGACGAAAAACCGTGGTTTTGTATTCTGCATAGTAACTGAAAACCACCGGAGTCTAATGCTGTCCTACTATATCAGCTTTCCTATCAGAATAAACGGCGTGGGCTAAATCCAAGGGATCAGCGTTAGAATCTTTTACTCCTCTAATTTTTCTTTATTTGTCTCCTTATTTTCACACAGTAAAGCTCTTGCTACGATGAAGAAACACCAAACGTCGACTATTAGGCTCGAGATTTTACAAGTTATTCTACCTCCTTGGTTTCGCTGTTGGCAGTATCAAATTAATGCCTGCTTCTTGGAAAAGATGGCCGACTTTATTCTAAGCTGATTGATCAGACGTCTACTTCCTGCATGATGTATTGGTAGGTGCGAGTGATTTAGCGAGTTGATGTTTTTGATTAGTATGCGAAACGTCACGTGTTCGATACTCGCCAGTGACAAACTCACACCAAAAGATCTCCTTAACCTCTGGGGATGCCGAATGGCGAACACCGGGCTCGCCGTTATTCGGGATTCTTGTCCTCGTACTACCGTCTGGAGTGAAACTGGATTAGATTAAACCACTACGGATTTGAATGTCACAGCGATGTAATATTCCTAATGTTGCTTACACAAAGCACATAGTTTTTGCGTCGTTATTGAAAGATACGGAATAAAAATATAATTATGGCTTGGATACGATAGATTAAAGATATTAATTTTATGCAACACAATTCTCTGTTGCACATGTTTCATTTCGTATTATCAATATATTTTCATGGTTACGGAAAAGACTGTGACTGACAACAATAATTTCCTCACAATGTTTGCGGTACACATCGTTACTCAATTATCATGTACGTTTGTTTTTTATACGTGAACAACATAATGAGCCATATTTCATAACAGACGAAAAACGCGCCGCGGCGGATTAGCCGTGCCCACCGGGGCGCCATGCTGCGCTGCGCGCGGTCGTTCGCTGTACCGGGTTCGAGTCCCCCCTCGAGCATGGGTATTTGTGTTGTCCTTAGTTTAGTTTACTTCAGTTTTAATTGTTTGTAAGCTACGGACTAATAACCACACATTTGAGTCCGATATTTTAACAAACATTTGAACATTTGAATTTGAAGAAAAATGTGAAAAAGACAGTAAAATGTGAAAAAGACAATAATCCAACTGTCGCTCTCTGATTAATAATTGGCAATCTGGTGAGATATAATAAATAAGCTTATCTTTTAGCATAGTTTGGTTCTCTGCACATTCATTTGACATAATCGTATCTGGTATTATGACGCCCCAATATGAGATCAAATGCCTACCATTAGGTGTTTTAATAAGACATGGACTATGCATCAATTAGATGCAGCTGTGGATGTTTACAATCACTTGTGCACATTGGTAGTTTTGGATACGTTTGCTGTTCTTACTTAAGAAATTGTTATATTCGTTTCTAAATTACATATGCAATTTCTAAAATTCATGATCACTATGTCCTTATAACTCCAGTGTATATTTTACTTTGGGTATCGTTAGAACTTTTCTTCCAAGGTCGATCAACTAAGCCCAATAATTTATTAGACCAATACCATTTCTATGAGGGGAACTGTAATTTGTAGTAACACAGTTGGCTTATGTTTGTTAAATTTATTCTGACATCTTTCTTGTAACACCAACCGAAAGAGAACCAATGGAAATAACATATAGAATGATATCTTCACTCTCTAAAATACCATCGGCGATCTACCGCGGTGAATTGTTGTCGTCTTTATAGCGCGACCAAGGCGGTGGGCGGAAAGCTTTACGCGATAGCTCCGAACATCATGGTGCACTTTAACCCTTAGTGCTTTGTAACAAAGTGTTTATAACAGGATCTGTTTTGTCTGCTCGCTCAACTAATAAGTGTTGTAGCGGGACTCCAGCAAGTGTGCCGGTATAGCACCCACTAGACATTTGTCACTTGCACTTGTGTGATAAAGGTTACTTTAAGTAGTGGCTAAGGTCGACATTTTTCTTCCTGTCTTGTAATTCAATTAATTCTATGTTACGCGTACACATTTTCATTCGAATATGTCAGTAACGTCCGGCAATAGTCACGAACTGCAGCATATCAATTCTTATTGCTGTTTTCGTTCACTGAAACTATAAGAAAAGAAGTGTGGAAAGGAATGTATCGGTCGCGAATAGCTTAAAACACTATGGCAAAAACGCAAAACAGTTTCTAAAATCCGTTTGCGAAGTACTTTTCACGTCGTACAGAAAGCATGCGTTTTGTTACAACTGGTTGCGATACTGGAAGATAACTGTTTTCCTCTCAGATTTCGTGTCAGATACAAGTGTAATCGACAGTATGTACGATCGTGTCCCCTAGCTGTTTATACTACCAAACGGGCAGCGAAACTTTGCGGTTGTGCATAGTGATTAGGCGAGGGGTCCCGCGATTTCTGTCAACGACTGTACGTTGTGTCGACACGCAAAAAAGCTAGGTCAACTCTGAGTCTCTCTAACGAGAAGTTTCGAGGCAGTGGCGTACGCTGTAGCAACTCTAATCGGTGAAGCGATGTAAGGTCGATGAAACGATGCATTCTGCTGAAACGATGCACACTGTCTGACAGGCCGTATGTATCTGGTAGTTAACTATGATTCGACCAATCAGATTTGACACACTTAGTAGTTTTCGTATGATCGCGGCTCTGACGGGAATCAAGGAAGTGTTGTGGGCAACTGTCGATGTTCCTGCTGCCGTGACTCCGATGGAAATCGATAATGGTGTCACGATGTCTGGCGCCACAACAACACTACACTCACACCTGTTATTTCTGTTATGGCGACGTTTTTTGCCACAACGCCGGCGGTCGCCGCACGACTACAAGAAGAGGCGATAACTCACTCGATAATACTTGGGCTGCCGGGGGCGCCTGCAGTCTCGGTACCTCTTTGCCTGCTTCGCGTGCCGGCCAATAGGCAGAAGGGATCTCGACTACATATGCCGGCGCCCCACAGCAACGACAGAGACAGTAGGGGATTTCCAGTCAGTACGAAGCAGATCCTCGAGTTCGACAGTTCCAGGAAGTTCATCAAACGAGAGCCAGCATTCTTTTTAGGACATAACCGGAACAATTTTCTATTGCCTAGCAGAACAGATTATTATTACATTGCAAAATTTTGTAATCGTTAAGACTTTGTACCATCACAAGCACAGCAAAGGTAAATGTTCATTTCACTTGTAATAAAATTATGTGGCTTAATCAAATCGCCGGCCGCGGTGGTCGAGGGGACTGAGGCACTTCAGTCACGGTCTGCGCGGGCACTACGGTCGGGGGTTCGAATCCCCCCTCGGGCATGGATATTTGTGCCGTCCTAGTTCGTAAGTAGTTCATAAGTAGTTTGTAAGTTTAGGGACTGATGACCCCGTAGTTGAGTCCCATAAGATTTACAAACATTTGATTTAATCAAATCTTTTAGTTAGAGACCCATGTCCACATCCTTGCTCTTCACGGTCCACCTCCTCCTACTGCCGCATCCTGAAGGCACAAAAATTTCCTAGTCTCATTTTTTTGTTTGTAAATCTATCGGACTCAACTGCGTTGTTATTAGTCTGTAGTTTACTAATGTAAGCCGGCCGCGGTGGCCGAGCGGTCTGCGGCATGTCAGTCACGGTCTGCACGGCCGATGCGGTCGGGGATTCGAATCCCCCCTCGGGCATGGATGTTTGTGCCGTCTTTAGTATAAGCTAGTTCATAAGTAGTTAGTAATTTTAGGGACTGATGACCCTGTAGTTAAGTCCAGTAAGCTCTACAAACATTTGAACTTTGAACTAACGTAAACTAACCCAAGGACAACACAAACACCCATGCCCGAGGGGGACTCGAACCCCCGACGGCGAATGGCTGCGCGCTCCGCAGCACGGCGCCGCAGTGCGCACGACTACTCCGTCGCTGCTTCTAGTCTCATTTCAACCCTCTTAGTACTAGGTGGGTGTCAGGAGCACAATAGACCAGTTTGGGTTCATACTGACCCCATTCCTTTTTACTTAGGTTATTTCAATAAACCGGTTGATATGGCGCAGTGGTAACACGCTGGACACGGATTTGGGAAGCCAGTGGTTCAAATCTACCTCCGGCCATTCAGATTAAGGATTTTCGTGATTTAGCTAAACTTCTATAGGCAAATGCCTGGATGGTTCCTTTGGAAGTTCACGGTTGATTTGCTTCCCCATCATTACCCAAAAATCCGAGTGTGAGCTCCTTGTTTAATGACCACGGCACATTAAACCCTAATCTTACTTCCTTCTTCTTTCAGCGAAACCTCCATTTTCTAACAACACCGATATTTATCAAAATTCAAATGTTATCAGTACTTGTCTTGAATTCGGACTCAAAATACTCAAATAGAAACATAAATTACAACACGTACACTGTAAATAGTTTCAAGCGGTGTGACTTCAGTTTCCAAGGAGGAATACAATCTTGTTTGGGAGTATTACAAATTAGGGCGCAATATCACAAAAGTTCGAAAGGTTAACGGGATATATTCCTAAACGTTATTCAGGATTTAAAATAAGTTGTGTTCTGATACTTCATAAAATAGAACTAAAAAAAAAATAAAAAATAAAAATAAAAACTATGCCCACCATGAAAACAATAAACATACAAACTAAATTGAAACGTAACAAGACAGCAAAACAAGACTAACGCAGGTAACATTCATGTTAATCCCTTCTTCGATCAGAAAGGGCATACACCATTTTCTTCTGCTCCCCACACAGATATCAGACAATTTTCTTTGCTGTGATGGTCCTGACGCCGGAGTCGTATTGACGTGCGTTGTATGAGTGAAAGAAATGAGGCGATTGTCCCTTGTCACTGACGGCTGGAGCGGTACTGGAAGATAGGTCAGTCACAGGATAAAGACTTTCCTGTATTCCCAGATTGCATTAAGGAATAAACAGTGGCTCATGGGGTCGTGCCGACCCTACATGTTACTAAGAGGGACTTTTATTATTTCGTATGGCCTCGAGGAAACGTTAGGTGGATTGAACAGAAAAGTTTATGATATTACAATATTCACAAAGTGCAGATAAAATGAATTAAATTCATTCCTGATTAGGAAAGTCTTGGATTAAGTGAATAAAACAATGATGACCTTGCGAATAAGATACAATGAGACAAAATAACCACTTGCATGGGTTACACATAAAATTAAAGGATAAATCATTCTTATTATACAATGGATATTCTGACATGTAAACCTACGTAAGTGTCACTCTCCAATTTTGCTGAAATTTGGATATGTTATGATACATGAAAAACTAAAGGACACTTTTTTAATCGTCGGTGAAATATATTTAAGCGATGAACTGGTCCCTCCAAAATTGAGACTAAAACGGAAAATTTTTATAAGGTAGAGATTAGTCAAATCATTTTTGGTATAAAAGTATCTTTTGGTAAAAGACGATAATAGGCCTAGGTATATTGCAGGGGGAGTGAAACGTAGGAGGCCAATTACCTCTAAAGTAAAAAATTTTTTTGCTAAACAAATTGTTTTGATTTAACCGAAGTAGAATCTATTAAAACTTTAAAAGGAAGGCTCATTAAGAAAAAAGTATTTTTGGTATTTTTATATCAGCTTTTATATTGCCGCACTCGTTTGATACTGCCCCTATAATTCTGACCGTGCGACCTCCACGCGCTACATCACGGGAAACGCTAACGCCAGTGGTTGTAGGTCAATAAACATTTTTAACATGTTTTATTCACAATTATTTCAAAAGTAGATTTTACAGTATTTTGAATTTTGGATGTCGAGCTACTGTCTATTCAAGCATTTTGTCGAGTTTTCGTCCGCAATGCTGAATCAGCCATATTGAATTTTGAGAATCTGATTTCAGATTCGGATTCAACGACTTTAAATACCGGTATATTAAATAGCTGAAACAGTTCAGAAATATAGATTCACAAAGTGTTTCACGGGCAGTATGAAACGAGCGAGGCAATGTAAGGATTGTTTACCCCTCAAATATTGACATAAAAAGGTACAAAAATACTTATGTATTTCGTAATTAGCCTTCCTTTTGAAATTTTAATAAATTCTACTTAGATTAATTCAAAACAAAACTAAATTGTTCACTTTAGGGATAGTTGGCCCCCTACTGTACACTCCCCCTCCAATATACCTAAGCCGATTTTCGTCTTTTATCAAAAGATACTTTCATACCAAAAATCATTAAAAGTAACTTCACTAATCTTTAAGTTATCGCAATTTTTCCATTTTAGCCCCAATTTAAATGTTCAAACGTTTGTTAAGCTTAAGGGATTTAACTGCGGGGTCATCAGTCCCTAAACTTACAAACTACTTATGAACTACCTTATACTAAAGACGATACAAACATCCATGCCCGAGGGGGGATTCGAACCACCGACCGTAGCGGCCGTGCAGACTGTGACTGGCACGCCGCACACAGCTCGAACACTGCGGCCGGCAGCCCCAATTTAGGGGAGACCGTTTCACCCGTTAAATATGTTTTACCGCCGTTAAAAAAAAATTACGTGTCCCTTAGTTTTTCATATATTATAACATATCCAAATTTAAGACAAATCGGAGAGTGCCACTTAGGTAGGTTTACTTGTGAGCTTAAAATTATAATGGGTAGGTAAGGTTCCTTAAGTATTTGTGAGCATTTGTTTATAGGTGAATATATAGATTATAGAGTTTTCGTATAGGTGACAGCGTCCTGCGTGGCATCATGTATGCTGTACAGAGTTCCAGGGTATTTGTGTATAGGACATTCTGTGATTATGTGTTGCTTTGTTGGTCGCTGGTACCCCCGGTCACACTTGGCACTGCAGCGATTCTCCACTCGTGCTTCCGCCAACTTCCGTGCTTGATGCGCATGCGATTTAGGATGGGCCACAGCCTCCAGGATCGACACTAAGGCCTTCAGAGACAAGGTTGACAGCGAACCATTTGTCCCGCCGTGCTGTTTCTGGCTTGTATCCTTCAGAAGTGAGCGTCTGCCAAGTCTCCAGGAGGGTTTCCTAGACTTAAGGCGTTGCCTTCGAATATCATGCAGTCCTCGTGTAGTGGCAGCTTGAGATTCGTGGAACATTTCTCCAATTCCCTTTTCAGCGCTGCTTGACGTATCTTCTATGGTTCCATATTGGACACAACAGGCAACCATTCAGTGGGTGTGGACTTTATAGTCAGATATACATCTACATCTACATACATACTCCGCAATTCACCGTAAGGTGCGTGGCGGAGGGTACACTGTACCACTACTAGGCATTTCCTTTCCTATTCCACTCCCAAATTGAACGAGGAAAAAAAGAATGCCTATATGCCTACGTACGAGCCCTAATTTCTCTTATCTTGTCTTTGTGATCTTTACGCGAAATGTAAGTAGGCGGCAGCAATATCGTACTACACTCAGCTTCAAATTCCTGCCCTCTAAATTTACTTAACAGAAATCCACGAAAAGAACGTCGTCTATCTTCCAGCGATCCCCAATTGAGTTGCCGGAGCATTTCCGTGACACTCGCGCATTGGTCGAACCTACCGGTAACAAATCTAGCTGCTCGCCTCTGAACCGCCTCTATGTCTTCCTTTAAACCGATCTGCTGCGGGTCCCAAACACTTGAGCAATACTCAAGACGTGGTCGTACAAGCGTTTTATACGCGGTCTCCTTTACAGGTGAAGACATACAACTGTATGTCAACCATATCTGTATGAGGGTTGATTCACTGATGTTGAGAATTCTATCGAAGTTTGTGCTGCTTTGTTTCTTCTAATATGGACAAGACCACTGACGGATTGTACAATAGAACATTTCTTCTTCATTTTTTTCCTTCTTCTTCTTTTTGATGGAGAAAGATAATTTTCAGCATACGAAGCTACGTTGGTGATAGTAATGTGCTGTAAGTATTACAACAGAAGAGGCATTTCAAAGTTGAATGAAACCCGTGAGAAACTATAGACGAGTTTCACTAACATGATTGGGAGTGCCTGTAGAATAAAATGTTCAAGTACTCGTAAACTCGTAAACTGCTATGCTGCTTTTCTTGGTTACTCAAACCACGTTTTCTTAATACACAGTGGTTAGCAATACACGGGGATTGCATAAAACTGACTGCTTTCAGAAATATCGACCTTGTATCTTGTGCTTTGTTCTGTTTCCAGACAGATGCGACTTCTTGGCATACTTCATGGATACAGCGAGTTCCCATCTCTATTCGTCACTCCCATCAACTGGCTCCAACATGGATCCAGCTATCGCTCGTGACTGCCAGACTCTACTTGGAGAACCATCGAGAACGCTCACTGTGGGAACAAGAAAAGGGCAGAGGCATGGTTTAGAAATGTGTATCAAAGAAACGGATATTTTATTTGCACGCATATACTCAGATATTGATAAACTATTTGACTAGTGCCTTCTAGATGCTAACAGGGGAAGATAGACTATGAAGCAAATTTTGAGTTTCTGAACACCATAGGCAAGAACGTCTGTTCGGGATACTACTAGTGTAGTTTCCTGCAAGCTGCGGCATAGACAGTTTGTTTAAACTGCTATTTCTAGGATCAAAAAAGTAATGTACCAGACTAATACTAGTAAAACGTTATGCATAGCACGCCAGAAAGACAATATTTGAGTAACCTATGTGCATAAGCACAGAACCTAACGTTATTTTGTAATTACATTCCACGTAATTGCCTCGAGAGTGTCGCAGTACAGTGCAGTAAATCTATACAGAATATTGTAAAGTGTCTTCTCAGTTAAAGATACTTCATTATTAGTAAACAAGTAAATTTCATTTATAATCTCTATAAATGTGTCCTATTCATTTTAATCAATTTCAATCAAATAAATTACACACATTGACGTAACATTGTGTTACAGAATGGAGGCAGAAGAATTCAGTAAATCTAATACTAATAGAGACATTGAGAATAATTTTATTTAGTGAACTAAATTCATTACGGATCGTCTACACCATGGTTTTTATCTGTATATCCATTCTTTTGTGGCAGCCATATAAAGAAAAAAAAAGGAATTTTCATTGTCTCAGAACATTTCATTATCCTCTGCAGTATGAGAACTAAATTTATAAACAGAAACCGCCTTGGTCTTACAAAACAATACCTCCATGCATCATCACCCGATTGCGGTGTTTGTATACTCTTTTCAACAGTGCCGTAGTTTGAGGTTCATTTGGAGTTATTTTGATACAGTACGTCGCGCGCCACATTTAGTGAACAGTCTTACAATGTTCTTCCTTACTGACGCCCGACATAGCGTACAAATTCATTTGGTAATGCGGTGCTGCTAAGCTGCGTTGCATACCTTGAGTCAGAAATTTGATTTCTGTGCAGCAAGGCATGTATCTACACGGACTGTGTGACGATCATTGTTATTGCTGTCCTGGACATGGCAGCAGAGCAAGGCACGCCGACAACAGCGCACAGTACACATGAATGACATCAAGCGGACTTTTCAGAGGAGTTTTTGTTTCGTCCACAGCTTCGTGATGGACATACCGACGGTAGGAGGCTCTAAGAAGAATGAATTTTGTGTGACTGCATTCATCACAACAAAGAGCCCGGAAACTGGCACTTGTCAAGGTGTGCTAAAGGATAAGCAACAGTTGTGGACCTATGACAGATCCAAAACAAAGAGCCTATCGTTCTCCTTCCATAAACAAACCAGTCACTCCTTAAATGAACAAAGGCAAAACTCTTTGTTTAATTAGGATGCTAGGGACAGAACTTGTTTAGTTATGTAATGGGTGGCTGGTTGCTTACTCACAGAGAACAATTTTTCCTTTGTCCTAAAATTCTACTCTCGAAACCTGTTACCGCCTATTGCTTTTAACATGCAAAAACAATAGTCCAAAAGAAGCCCTTAAGATGGAGCGCCAGTAACTTTTAATGTGCTAAAAATTTCCAACATCGTGTGTCCCCACGCAACTAGAAGTATACAATGCTGCAGACTGCATTACAGGGCCGTAGTGCGATCGTAGTTGGCTGCTCGTGGCTTAAACTCATAATGTGGATCAATGCCATCGTAATTTGTCGCAATGCAGGCAGCACAGACGTGACTTACTCACGTTTGTCTCCATAAAATCTACTAAGTCAGTTAACATATATACATGTCGTACGTATATAGGTATCGACTTGCGGTCTTTATATTCTTTACTTGTATATTTAGTTATTGAACCTCCAAGCCGTTTTTGTTAATTTTATCTTTAATTTCTTTATACAAAATAGATGGGCCCTACATCTACAATGTTTGGAAACCACTGCTATTATACATAAGGTAAGAGGCATGAGAATTTTTCAGGATTATTGGAAATGGCAAGGTATCAAAAGTAACTTATGTAAGAAAACTTTACACCATACACGTTCATGGCGATGGCGACAGATGAACACGAAAGATTTCTCCGTCATAAGGCATTATATCACATGAATGGGAGAACTGTAACTGTTATTGGATGGTGGAGAGGGCTGCCTGTGGTACTGCCTTGTGGTGTTGTTTTGCCCTTGTGAAATCACGCCCAGGCCAGCGGTCGGCCATGACCTGGATTCGCGGCGTCACAGAAGGCCAGTGCACTCTACTGAACTGCTGGTGTTGAACACATAATAAATGCTAATTCACGGTTACACCATGCACTGTTACCGAACGTTACATCACACAGCCAAAATTATTTCTCTAGTAATCTTGTTGGAGGCTCTCGTGAAGATAGTGTACTGTAATATTTCTGCGAATTACTTAAACAGTAATTTGTAGTCGCAAAACTAAAAAGGACGAATGCATACAGCTCCACGCGAATCCGTAAGCGGATGTCTTCATATCGCACCTGACTTGATCAATGAAAACTTCCCCTTTATCACTGTTAAATCACTACTCAATCAGGTAGCTTAAAAAGGTGATAAAAGTCAGGGACAGAGATATGGACAAATGCAAATGGTGGTAATATCGTGCATACAAGGTATAAAGACTGTTCGTTGGAAGTACTATCATTTGTACTCTGTTAATTCTCGTGAAAAACATTCCGAAGTGATTATAGACACATGACGGAAATTATCACTGGTTCTTCGCGGAATGGTAATTAGAACTAGCTGGATGGGACATTCCACTTTGGATATCGTTTGGGAAAGCAGTATTCTGAAAATCACAGTGTCAAGAGCGTGCCGAGAACAACAAAATGTTGCCACTGTTTCCTTCGTGTTTAGGAAGTGTGTTCTTATCATTTAGCAGTATAAGTCATGTTTTGCCGCGGCGGAGTGGCCAAGCGCATTGAGGCGCTATTCTCCGATGCGCGAGGCCGTTCCCCGTCGGGGGTTCGTATCCCCACTCGGGCATGGATGTTTGTGTCGTCTTTAGTATAAGTTAGTTCATAAGTAGTTTGTAAGTTTAGAGACTGATGACCCCGAAGTGAAGTCCCATAAGCTTTACAAACATTTGAACATTTGAACTTTATCAAAGTGTTATGTACTCACTACCCTCTACAAGTCCTAGAAATTTGTAACGGGAATTTACTACCACCCTGTATTTCACTATATACTCCAACATCAGTGACAGAATCGATCTCAGTCAACGAGCCATCGCCTTTTTGGTTTGTTGATACTTAGTATTTATCGTTTCTATATTCGAAAAAAGACTTCGATAATATCGATTGAAACACACTCTTCAAACTTATGAAGCTAGTAGGAGTAAAATACAACCAAATAGAGGTTGTATATAAGTTGAACAGAAACCAGACGGCAGTTATCAGAATCTAGGGGCATAAAACAGAACAATGGTTGGGAAGGGAGTAAACATAACTTATGATGGCCGAAGTAGAGAGGATATAAGTTATCGAATGTTAACGGCAAGAGAGACGTTCTGAAGAAGAGAATGTTGTTAACTACGACAAAAAATTTGAGCGTTATGAAATAATTTCGGAAGACATTTCGCTGAAGTGTAACCTCGACGGAAGGGAATCGTGGACGACGACCAGTTGAGACAAGAAGAGAATAGCAGCATTTGCAATGTGGTGCTAAAGAAGAGTGCTGAAGATCAGATGAGTAGGACGCGTAGCTAATGATGAGGTACTAAATAGAAGTGGGAGAAGCGAAAATTGTGCCATAACTTGGCTAAATGAAGAGATCGGTTAGTAGAACACATCATGAAACGTCAAGGAATCGCCAGATTTATCCTGGAGGGAAGTGTATTTCCTTCCTTATGCTGGCCACACAAACCGCATCCGGTCCTTGGCCTCACTCAGTCTAGACTTGCACACCTTCCTGTCAGCTGCATCTTTATCTCCCAGACGCAGTGCCTGCGTGCTACCATTGTATTATCCTGCATCTTGTTCTCGGCCGTCCTAGTGGGCACCTTCCTTCGGCTTCTCCATCCGTTACTGCCACTATCATCGTGTTTTCCCCCCTCTCCGCCTCACACATCTTAACATCTGAATCTTTAAGATTGCACACTCACTACAATGCCAGGTAGTCTCCACTGTTCATTTCCTTTCAGTGTCCTTATATTTTTGTCAGTACTTTATTTTCAAAATGATGAGTATTTTCTCTAATTTCTTTATTAGGATTCATGTCTCACTTCCTTAGTACATCATTGTTTTGATGATGATCTGATATATTCTTATTTTTGCCTGCGTGGAAATTACCACAAATATTATGATGTGCAGAGCTCCTAGACGTCTTCATCTGCTTTGAATTCTTCTTATGATCTCTTTTTCTGTAAAATTTTATTGATGCTGACACCGAAGTACGTAAATGTGTCAAATTCCTGTATTGTTAGGTTCGTCATTGTTGTATGGTTTGGACCTAACTAAGCTTTTCTTCCTATTATTATGAACTTAGTTTTACTTTCATTTATACTTAGAACTACTTTCTCAGCTTCATCTTTCAGCACATTCCTCATTTTCTTCAGGTCTTCCATGCTCTTTCCTACCACCACAAAGTTTCACTTATGCTTTTACTGAAAATCCTTCTGAGAACTCTCCCTGTGCTTTCACTCTACACTTTGATTTCATCACACACATGTTAGTCACCATTATTACCTTTTCCGGCATCCTCCACATCGCCTCTCTCACTATGCCGTCATATGCATCGTTGATGTCTGTAATCATACAGGATGTATCCTGACTGTTTACCCAGTTCGTATTTAGCATTTCTCTTACAAAGGACAGCTTTGACGTTGAACGCTTGGTACCGCACGAAATCATGCTTAGAATAACAGGAAATCATTAACAAAAATGTTCAAATGTTTGTTAAGCTTATGGGACTTAACTACGGGGTTATCAGTCCCTAAACTTACAAACTACTTATGAACTACTTACTAACTAGGACGGCACAAATATCCATGCCCGAGGGGGGGATTCGAACCATCGACCGTAGTGGCCGTGCTGACCGTGACTGGAGCGCCTTAGTCACCTCGGCCACCGCGGCCGGCAATCATTAACAGGATAGTTGTGTGCGTCATTTCATGTTACACGTTGCATTTTACCTCAAGTAACATTTTACCAGAGAGAAAGTAACAACATATCAATACCATAGGAAGGAAATTTTACGTAAATTAATAGCGTCAGTGTATCATTGCATATTAAATCAGCAGCGCCAAAAACTCTCTGCTTAAAGTACTTATAATAGCGCAAAACACACATTTACAGTAGTACCACACATCTCAAAGTGAAGATGCGGGATTTCGATGAAGTGGTTAAAACAAAGTGGGAGAGAAACACCTCACTAAAGCCACGTTATCACATTCCAAATCACTTTCACATTCACGTAGTCCAAAATCACAACCCACACTAATTACATTTTCAAATTATGTACTGCTTGCAGAGCCACATTCAGGTTTATGTTCCTCCTTTCCGTCAAATTCCGTATATCTATCCAGCGTAACGTCGTGTATTTCTGGGTCGTCGCCATTATAGTTCTCAAATCTTATGTTATATAATATATCCGCGAACTCCATATCCTCGGCCGCAATGTCATTTTCATATTCAGCATGTCGCAACTTGGCCCTCAATATTTGGACCATTGCGTAGGATTAATTCTCTTCATGATGTCACTGGACTGTACACAGTTTACACAGTAACTCGTTGCGAACACTCCAAGAGACAAATACGTACCGCACCTATACCACTGACGCAACTAGAGCAATTGTTCGTGCTGCTACATTATGCCACCATCTAGTGGCGCTAGCAGAGAAGTGTGGCGTTTTGCATGAAAATGACACACATGACTGTTTTGTTTATGATTACTTGTTATTCTAAGCACGGTTTCGTGCGGTTCCGAGTGTTAGAAGTCAAAGGTGTCCCTTGTACGGGTGAATATTTGGTCTATTGTTAATTTACTCTTTCTGAAGCCCAATTGTTCTGCGTCTAATGTTTCACCAATTTATGGATCGAGTCTGTTCAGTATAATTCTTCATATTATTTTATAGTACGTGCATAGTAGAGAAATCCCACTATAGTTTTGTGTCATCATTTTGTCTCCCGTCTTTTATATGTTATATACAGCAGCAGTTTCAATTCATCAGGCGTTACTTCTTTCTGTCCTCCATACTACTTTTATCAATTCGGCAGCTATCTATATGTTTTCTATGCCCCTTCTTTGTTATGTTCTTATGATATTTGCATGCCTGAGACCTTCCCGCTTATCATTCTTTTTATTCCTCCATCACAGTTGGGGAAAGTGTAGGGGTAAATTTTCAGAAGGAGACCAATAGGTAGATAGAGTAGCGAAGAGAGTCACATTAAACAAATCTGCTTATAGGCGACAACAACAACAAGAACAGCTCCATCTGTGTCCCTTGTCGATTTTTCCTTCAGGTGGTGCAGTTTTGGGACTTCACGAAATATGTACTAACAACAGGATACAATAATGTATTGCTGAAATGTTGAAAAATATGAAAGCAATTACTGTAAATCATAATGAACTTAATAAGGCATTATTAGACAACCTGAGCGAAAAAAAAGAGGAAAGACTGCAACAGAAGACGATTAAATAGCATTGAGAGACGGAATACGGAATATTGTAGCAGCAGAACAACAATAGTCCCACAGCAAAGGAAAAAAACAAAACAAATAAACAATAAAATGTAAAATAGAATTTAATCGGTAAAAGGAGGAAATATATAAATTAATCATGTGAAGCCGCTAAAAGGGACTACGGACTTCAGTAAAATGAGGCTAACAGAAAGTGGCAAACTGTAAAGTGGGACTACCTAGAGAAGAAATGGAAAGCTGCAGAAACATACGTGACGATGGTAAATATAAATGTCGCCTAAAGGAAACCTTTGGAGAACAGAGAAGCAGTTGGATTAATATCAAGAGATCACATGGCAACACCAGAACTAATCAAAGAACGTAAAAGTGAAAGTGAAAACGATTGTAGAAAAGGGCTATATAGAGGAAAGAAACCTGAAAAAAAATACAGTTGAAAGTTAATAGGAACCGATGAAATGACAGATGTGATATACTTCGAATAATTTCATCAAGCACTGAAAGACCTCAGTCGAAAGTAAGTACGTGGAATATGAAACCTACCCTCAAAATAATTGAGAACCTGGGGAGAACATATCATGACAAAGCTATTCCACCTGGTACGCAAAATAGCCTATGTGAGACAGAGGAAATCCCTTCGGACTTCTCAAAGGAGGCAGGCTCTGACATGTGTATATATTACGGAAACACCAGTTAAATAAGTCGTGTTGGCAATATATTAACACGTTTGCTTACGGAAGAACGGAATTACCAGTCTAGTATCCGAAAAAATATCAGAAAATGCGAGGCGATACTGATCCTATGACGTATTTTAGTAGATGGATTGCAGGAAGGGCGTCACTTATATTTCATTTGTAGAATTATAGAAAAATTTTGACAAAATTGCCTGGAATATTCCGTTTTAAGTTCTTACGAAGCAGGCGTAAATTACAGAGAAACGTTGTGTACAACTTGTACAGCGATCGGACTGCAGTTTTAGGAGACAAAGCAATCTGAAAGAAAGAAGTACTTCGGAAGGGAGACAGGACTGTATCCACTATCTCCTCTCATTAATTCTGTACGTTGAGCGATATTTGAAGGAAATAAAGAAGTAAAAAGAAAAGACAATTAAATTAACTGAGAAAAAATGAAAACTTTAAGGACAGTTGATGATACTGTTATTTTCTCAAGGACGGAAAAGGACCTTGAAGATAAATTGAACGCAATGGATAGTATGTTGAAAAATAATAAGGTGAACATCAACAAAATGAAACAAGTACTGGAATGTAGTCGGATTAAAACAAATGATGCTGAGAAGACTAGATTAGGAAATGAAACGCTAACAGTGTTTGGCGCGTGTTGCCATTTGGGGGAAACATAAATAATAGAATTGGGGAGAATATAAAGTGCTGATTGGCAATAGAAAGAAAATATTCTCTAAAAAGAGAATGTAAATTTAAGTTCAAATGTTGTAAAGTTATGAGACCTAACTGCAGTGGTCATCGGTCCCTAAACTTACAAACTGCTTAAACTAAATTATCCTAAGAACAACACAAACACCCATGCCCGAGGGAGGACTCGAACCTACGACGTGGAACGGCGGCGCGCACCGTAGCAGGGCGCCTCAGTTCGCACGGCTATTCAGCCGCGGCTAAATTTAAGTGTTAAGAAATATTTTCAGAAATTATTTGTCTGGAGTGCATCATTTCACTGCTATGAAATATGGACGATAAACAGTGTGGGAAGAAAATAATCCAAGCTTGTGACATTTAGTGCTGTATATTTCATTGGCATATGGCATCAAACAAGTCGTCGTACTGGCGACCACAAAAAACAATACCGTGTTGTGCACTTTATCGATGTTGTCATCTTGGGGTGCAGTTTTGAGACGTCCTTCACAAGGATTGTCTCTAGGAGAAGTAAATTCACAGCGAGTTACAACCACCTAAATATTAAGTACTGGAAAATAAGAAAACGTGGAAGATAAACAGTACTCACACGAGGACAAAGCAAGCTTCTGAAATGTAGTATTGTAGCTTGCGTTGGTAGAAATTTAAAACGTAACTTGAGTAAAAGAATGGTTCGTTGACGAGCGATATCTAGAGGACTGAAAGAATAGTTAATTTTGGTAATGGAAAAACAGTAAGGTTAAGAATTATACAGGTAGACCGAGGCTTGGCAACAGTAAGGGTGTGGAACGGATACGAGGTCGATATCAATCAAATGTTGTTCTTATTATGTTGAAACATTTGCACGAAAACACTGGCAAATTTCAGTTTTATCTGGCGTATTATTTAGTTTACACGAATCATTATAGTAGTGGTGTGTTATGTGTTCGTTGAAATTGATAAACTATATATTTACTGTTTTGGGCATGTTATCGGCAACGGAAATCCTTACAATGAAATTTGTTGTTCTGCATAACTATGGCAAATTACACACGCTTACACAATTTGCTAAAGTACGCAGTAAGATTTGTGTTTTGCAGTTGAATGCGCGTTGTTATGTCTAAAGAAGTATGCCACTTTCATGTTTTCTGTGAGATATATCAGTCACAATTAGTATTCGTAAATATTTTGGATCTTGATCCTGACATTGTATTACTATATACCGCAATATGAAGCAGAGAGCGTTAACGAAAACATTTATAAAAGAAACACAAACAATCTGGTTATTCATCTGTAAATTCCTCTGCTTGAAATCACTTTACCTCGCCCGCTTTTACCTCTTTCGCCAATGGACGTGGGAGGGTGGGGTGGAACTGTTACTAGCCGTTTCTCACTTGTGGTAGTTCCCCGACGTGCAATACAACTCCCGGAACTGGAAAATCCCCTATGGGAGCAGGGGGAGTCCTTTTGCAAGTACTGGTTTGCAGCAATATTTACGAAATTGACATTTACGTTGCCACATTGGCTGAGAACTAGGACTACGTACCATAGGCGTCTGAGGACTGAGTAGTTCATGAGGAGCGTAGAAATCAGTTGAGTAACTCAGAATGAAAATATTTTATGTTTTTTCATTAAACTAGACGAAGCTTTATTTTCTCGAACTTACTACCTTGAGAAACACGGCTTACGGGGGACCTCACGTAAGTGCCGTCACCGATTTGATTCGTATTGATAAGATATGCAGGACATGGCTAGGACTTCAACACATATAAAGAAGAAAACGCAAGTCTTAACTGTTTTCGAGATAATTACGTTTTGACGTTTTGGGCTGGAGAAAAAGAAACGAGAACTATAATTATTCTTTGAAATTGCCTTATTCACAGAGGTAATTATAGTTACATACTCTCAATACAAACGACCCCATTATTTATTAACTTTTCCCAAATATCTTGAAGGAATTGTATACTATCTGCGCGTCTACGTATCTTGATGTCTTGTATTTATCACCCTATGGCATGGATAACGTCATCTCTAGTGTTGTAAGGGATTCGTGGCAATGGTTCTTTAACTACGGCATAGAGATAGTTATCACAGGTATTCATGTCGTGTGAGTACGATGGATGTTCCAGCAAATTACATTGCCAGCGGCTTAAGAGGTCCTGGCTAGCAGTAGCGTTGTGACATCGTGCATTCTCATGCACGATGATGGGGTGCTCTTCCATGCAATGTCGTCGTTTTAGTGTGATCGCTGGACGAAGGTAGTCGTGCGTTTCATTGAACAGCGCTCCATTATTTTGCATGACAGTGCACAAAGTCACACCGCTGTTGCGGTTCAGGAACTCTTTTGATGGGAGATTCTGACCCGACCTGAGTCCCTGTGATTACGATCTCTTTGCCAAAGTGGAAGATCCGCTGCCAGGGATCCGATCCAACACCTGAGGGTACATATCCATGCCATACGGTGCTCAGCAGCAGATGATATACAATGCCTTCCGGGCATTAGGCAAAATGTCATAATTAACTGGAGCGATAGTATTGAAGATGTGTACCGACGCCCAGCAGGGTACCGGTTGCAATAGAGACCGAAATGTCGGTGGAATGTAATATACTAACCTAACAAAACCAAGTCTTCCGGTCCAGTTTTTATACCAATTAGGTAATAGTAGTGATTCGCAAAATTAAAGGTCTGCGGCAGAATTCTGGAACATATTCTATTTTCGAACACTGTGTACTACCTCGGAGAGAATGATCGATTGACCCATAGTCAACACGAATTCTGAAAATATCGTTCTTGTGAAACACAGCTAACTCTCTACTCCCATTACTCCCATGAAGTGATGAGTGCTGTCGACAAGGGATCTCAAATCCATTCCGTATTTCTAGATTTCCAGAAGGCTTTTAACACTGTACCTTACAAACGGCTACAAATCAAATTGCGTGATTACGCAATATCGTCTTAGTTGTGCGATTGTATTCTTGATTTCCTGTCAGAAAGGACACAGCACATGATAATTGACGTAAAGTCATCGAGTAATACAGAAGTGATATCTGGCGATCCCCAGGAAAATGTTATAAGGTCCCTACTGTTCCTAAAAAACTCCATTTGGGGGACCTTCTGAGCAGCCCTCATAGACTGTTCGCGGATGACGCTGTCGTTTATCGGCTAGTAAAGTCACCAAAAGATCAAAAGCGACTGCAAAACGAATTAGATGAGATATCTGCATGGTGCAAAAATTGGCAGTTGACCCTAAATGATGAAAAGTGTGAAATCATTCTTATGAATACTAAAATAAATCTGTTCAACTTCAATTACACGGTAAATCAGTCAGATCTAAAGGTCCTAAATTCAACTAAATACATAGAAATTACAGTTATGAACAACTCATGAAATGGAAATATCACACAGAAAATATCGTAAGGAAGGCGAATGGAGCGCTACACATCATTAGCAGAACACTTAGAAGATGCAATTTTTACTTAAGAAACTGCCTACATTACATTTGTCCGTCCTATTTTGGGGTTATTGTGTGGGATCCTTACAAAGGCCGGCCGCGGTGGCCGCGGGGACTGCGGCGCTCCAGTCACGGTCTGCACGGCCACTACGGTCGGGGGTTCGAATCCCCCCTCGGGCATGGATATTTGTGCCGACCTTAGTATAAGGTAGTTCGTAAGTAGTTTGTAAGTTTAGGGACTGATAACCCCGTAGTTAAGTCCCATAAGCTTAACAAACATTTGAATCCTCACAAAGTGGGACTGACGTAGGACATAGAAAAAGTTTAGAAAACGGCAGCTCGTTTTGTACTGTCGCGATGCAGGAGAACAAGTGATGCATAACTTGGGGTGGAAATCATTAAAGGAAAGGCGCTATTCGTTGCGGGGAAATCGATTTGTGAAATTTCTTTCACCAGCTTTTTGCTCCTGTTGAAAACATATTTTGTTAGCGCCCACCTACATAGGGAGACGTTATCATATTAATAAGAGAAATAAGATCGAAAATAGATCTAGGTGTTGTTTGTTTCCTCACGCTATTAAGGAATATAGCGGTTGAGGAATATTATGAAAGGGGTTCATTGAACCCTCTACCAGGCACTTACACGTGATTTGCAGAGTAAATATGTAGATATAGATGTACTAACCATGCGGTTCAACGCTCATAATAATTTAATTGACTGTATCTCTGTCAATGAAGTCATGTAAGTGAAATATAATAGTTCTTATTATTTTATACCCTGCCCTAGTATGTATCTATAAATCTATTTACGAAGTTTCAAATGTCACGATCATAAAATCAGAGAAATCAAAGCTCTAAAGAGAAGATTTAGGTGTTCGTTTTCCCCGCGTATTATTCTACATCTATATACAAACTACACGATCCACCGTAAGGTGCTTTCTGGACTGTACCACTCCCAGATAGAACGAGGGAAAAACGAAAGCTTGTTTGCCTCTGTACGATTCCTGATTTACCTTATTTAATCTTTGTGGTCTTAACGCGAAATGTAAGTTGGTGTCAGTGAAATAGTTTTGTATCCGTTTAAAGTTCCGGATCACGTAATTTCCCAATTAGTGTTTCTCAAAAAGTAGGTCGCCTTCCTCCAATGATTCTCTTGTGAGTCCTCGAAACATCTCTGTAAATCCGCGTGATGATCTAACCTACCGGTAACAAATCTAGAAGGACGCCTCTTAATTGCTTCTGTGTCCTCATTCAGAGCTATCTGGTGGGGAAACTCTAGAGAAATAGTCGGAAGATGGTTTGATGAACCCTCTAGCAGACACTTAAGTGTGAATTACATAGTATTCTTGTAGATGTAGATCGTTTGGTCGCTGGTTGGCAAGGTGTACCTAGCCAGTAGAGTTTGGTTGCCGTGTCGTACGGAAATATTATACGCTGTGGCTTCTCGCAGTGGAATACTTGTTCATTACGGAGCGCTGTTTGTGTTACAGGGACGGGTTCGCTGAATTTTCGGTACCATGTCTTCCTGGAGGAGAGAAACTTCAATTTTGAATGAAAGAAACCGAAAAGTCTATACTGCAAAGAACTGATTATATTAAATTGCCTGATGATGAAGTGACAGATATCCAAATTGACACTATAATAAATGGTGTAGATGAAAGATGAACAAATACGAACGTTTGTGAAGGAATAGTCAGGAATCGCAACAGTAGTGTAAAATTAAATCACAGGTCTTGACTTGCGATTTCTTAATTAATTTACCTTTCGAAGTGTCGCTCGAACAGATCAGCGAAATTCATAGTATATATGGGGACCTGGGAACTTTACGATATCAAAGAAGAAGTTTGGTCAGAAAAAATTTCATAAGACAAGCAAAACGGCAACAGAATAGCTGAAGTTGGATTACAAAAGCACATCCAGTTATCTACTTGTAGTCATAGGGCATATTTTGTGTATGTAAAGCTACTTCCCACATGCTCCATATGCAGTTCAACTGAACATCTGAGACAAAATTGTGACTACAGATTTCCTGTACAACCTAGTATTGGTAACATTCAACGGGGAGCAACATCATATGCTTACGTTCTGTTAGGACGGCACGGTACCACTGTGGTTAGTCGGAGGCTGTAAGTGAGAGAGAAGTGACTCAGGAAGTTGTAGTGTTCACATATGGCCAGCAATAGAAAAGAATAGAGAACAACAAAAATGTTAGTACAGGTAAATCGAAACCATCGCAGGGCAAGGGAACGGCCCAGAGAGGGGCATAGAAGACAATCAAAGTATGTCAATCGACGAAGTAACTGTCATTGGCACTGCCCACGCACAGGATGAGGAACATCAGATTACTCTACTGAAAATGCAAGAGGTGTGGAGATGGAAACAGTAAACTGCAAAGAACAATTTAAAAATGGTGAACCCAAATAATCTGAATGCTGATAAATGAAATGCGATGACGAATCTATGACTGACGCGGACACCTTGTTGGCAAACTCTGTAAAATAAATACGAAACCAAAGGCTTTTCTACACAACAATAGTTTTAAAATTCTTTACGGCCCAGTTCCTGGTTCAAGTATGACATGCAGTGAAGAAGCTAGGAAAAGAAATCCAAACTCACTCCGAGTACCGCAAATCACAAAAGAGAAAAAATGGACATGAAATCGCCCAATTCCTATGTTGCACGTCGAAAAATTGCAAGACGGGCAAGAAACGGACGGGGTGCAAAACATTGTACCCTGGGAAGACGAATCACCACACCCATAGATGACGCTCACCTTCATCTGTCAAATACAAAGTAATGATAATATGACGGATAATGGCGTGGATGACACTGAAACAGCTTGTGTTACGCACCGGGAGAAGTGAAACTCCAGCGAATATGTGGCAGACATGCACACATTTCTAATTAACCCTTCCAGTTCCAGCTGGATGTCAAGAATACCAGTAAGTGTCATACTGACCACGTGCTATTTACTAGGGTTCTTTCAATAAAAATTACATTTTGTAGCAATACCAAGTTTTATTATCAAAATGCAACTTCTTTTCTGTACTTTTCCTGCATTCATACTCATATACACATATAAAAAGTGTTACATCACCTTAGTTCCAAGATCTCCTGAACACTGGCGTTGAATGTGAATATTACATCAAGAACATAGTTGCTAATATTCATCTCGGGTATGCAGCCGGATACAGTCGTCAACTAGACACGATATTTCAGCAGACCAACTGGCTGCCATCTTCAGGTGAGAGCGCAAAACACAAACTCGCCGGAAACTTATAAAGAACAAGAAACAGCAGCCCCTTTATATACCGCTGACGACCCACCGCGCGTGCGCGAAACCAAAGTAGAAGCCACCTAGGCGCAATAGAACCAGTAGCGCGCAGGTGGAGAAAAACGGCAAAAACGATGGGTCGAAAACAAGGCTAGTTAAAAGAAACAGCAGGTCGAAATGAAGACCGTTGTTGCTTGATGTCAGCAATTTGGCCCAAAAGGTGAACCATTAGAAGACAATTACAAGTCTATTGCCTTTTTGCCTTTCGTCGGGAATATTTCCTCGAAAATTTCAAGAATTTTAAGAAGATTCGACATTAAAAGTGTTTTTATGCCCCCACCTAAGACTAGGGCCCTCCTTGGGTCAGTCAAAGATGATTTAGGACTGAGGAAACCCGGTGTTTATAGTATTCCGTGTTATTGTGGTAAAACTTACATTGGCCAAACGATCCGCACAGTTCAGGATCGGTGTGTGGAACACCACCGTCATACTCGTTTGCTCCAACCTGAAAAGTCGGCTGTTGCTGAACATTGTTTGAATGAGGGACACAAGATGTTATACGATGAAACTAAACTGATTGCTCCTGCTTCCCGCTACTGGGAATGTGTTCTCAAATAATCTATGGAAATTCGTATGGCCGATAATATTATTAATAGGGACAAGGGTTTTCCACTAAGTAAAACTTGGAACCCGATTTTATCTGACATCAAGCAACAACGGTCTTCATTTCGACCTGCTGTTTCTTTTAACTAGCCTTGTTTTCGACCCATCGTTTTTGCCGTTTTTCTCCACCGGCGCGCTACTGGTTCTATTGCGCCTAGGTGGCTTCTACTTTGGTTTCGCGCACGCGCGGTGGGTCGTCAGCGGTGTATAAAGGGGCTGCTGTTTCTTGTTCTTTATAAGTTTCCGGCGAGTTTGTGTTTTGCGCTCTCACCTGAAGATGGCAGCCAGTTGGTCTGCTGAAATATCGTGTCTAGTTGACGACGGTATCCGGCTGCATACCCGAGATGAATATTATCAGTTACTACGCCGGGAAAGTCTACGCAACCACAAGAACATAGTTCCTTGGAGTATCCATAGATGTCACTCAGCAGGCAAAAAAATATAAATAATCATAAACGAGCAGTATCAATGCGACGGAGTGAGGAATACGGCTGATCAGATGTAGTCATAACGTCAGGAAGGACTTGGTTGATTGTAGTATGCCATGTCTAGAAGGTCAGTTCCGACGTTTGATCGTATCCGCATTGTTACATTGTGTGAGGAGGCATTCTGTCAACGGAAGTTTCGAGAAGAATCGGAGTGAATCAAAGCGATGTTGTTCAAATGTTCAAATGTTTGTAGAGCTTATGGGACTTAACTACGGGGTCATCAGTCTCTAAACTTACAAACTACTTATGAACTAGCTAATACTAATGACGGCACAAATATCCATGCCCGAGGGGGGATTCGAACCCCCGACCATAGTGGCCGTGCAGAACGTGACTGGCGCGCCGCAAACTGCTCGGCCACCGCGGCCAGCAAGCGATGTTGTCCGGACGTGAAAGAGCTACAGAGATACAGGAAATGTCGATGACTTCCTTCGCTCTGGCCGCCTAACAGCTACCACAGCAGTTGATGAGTACTTACGGATTTATGCTCGGAGGAACCAAAAAAAAATGTTCAAATGTTTGTAGAACTTATGGGACTTAACTACGGGATTATCAGTCCCTAAGCTTACAAACTACTTATGAACTACCTAAGACTAAGGACGGCACAAATATCCATGCCCGAGGTGGGATTCGAACCACCGACCGTAGTGGCCGTGCAGACCGTGACTGGAGCGCCTCAGTCCCCTCGGCCACCGCGGCCGACGGAGGAACCCTGAGAGGAACGCCACCATGCTGAATAATGAATTTCATTCAGGCACAGGTCATGGTGTTTCGACTGAAACTGTACTTAACAGATTACATTACATGCAACTTCACTTGCGACGTCCATGGCAAGGTCCAGCTTTGACACCTAGAACAACATACAGCACGATACAAATGGGCCCAACAGCAAGCTGAAGGACTCGTCAGAATTGGCCTCAAATGGCATTTACAGATGAGACTCGGATCTGCCTTCAAACAGTCAATCGTCGAAAACGTTTTTGGATGCAGCCTGTTCAGCCTCAGTGTCTGAGACAGTCCGTCTAGTGAATGCAGCTAGGTGGTGGTTCACTGCTGTTTTGGGGTGGCATTATGTGGGGCCACCGTACCCACTGGTGGTAGTCGAAGGCAATCAAACGGCTATACAGCACAGGGATGATATCCTCCGACGTATAGTGAAACCACATCGGCAGCATTTCGAGGAGGGATTCGTCTTAAAGGACGACAATTCTCTCGCTCGTTTTGCGAATGGGTTCCTTCATGATAACGACTCGCAAGATTAGAATGGCCAGCATGTTCTTCAGACACGAACCCTATCGAAACTGTCTCGGATACATTGAAAAGGGCTGTTTTTGGACAAGACGACTTCCGACCAATGTAAGAGGTCCACGCCAAAGCACTGTTGAGGAGTAGGAGTATTTGGAGCAACGGTCCCTTGATAATCTAATGGACAGTATGCCACGACGAATACAGGCACTCATCAGTGCAAATGGTCGTGTTACCGGGTATTAGAGGTACTGATAATCTAATGGACAGTATGCCACGACGAATACAGGCACTCATCAGTGCAAATGGTCGTGTTACCGGGTATTAGAGGTACTGGTGCATGCTGCGATCTGGAACACAAATTATAAATGTCTAGCTTATTGTTTTATTACTTGTGAATTTCTGTTATTATGAGCAATAAAGAGAACTGAAATATTGGTTTCTGCATCTATGTTACATCTTTATGTAAAGGGTCATGAACCATTAAAATCGTGGTGATGGAACACTTTATATATCGACTAGAGTCTCTACAGACTTCATTGCAGTTTCTAGGTCTCGATCTTGTGCCGGCTTTGATTCCTGCCAGTGTCTTGAGTCCACCGACGAGTGTCTGTTTATTCTCTTTGGACAAAGGTCCTCTCCGTCTTCTGGAAGTAGTTGATAGTTGTTCACCAATCTTCTAAATGTGTTCCTGTCAGGAATTTCACGGCCTGAAGTACGGATTTGACAATTTGAGCACCCCTTTGTGCTTAGCACCAAATATGAGCTGATCTTCCTTTGTTTTTACTTAGTCTTACAACTTCCTCCACCCTCGAATCACTTTTTCCAACACACAGTTTGATACCAATGAGATGCCCCTATTGTCGCTGACATTTTATGAGTTTCTTGTGTAGAAGATGGATGAGCCCTGACAGCCATTCAGCTGGTATTTCAGTTTTCCAGATGTCTTCATAAAGCTTGACTAGTATATCTAGCGTTTTATCGTACAGGGATGTTCCGCCAGTATTGAATCTTCACCAGCTACCTTATTAATTTTTAGGCTTTTGCTAATCTGTTTCATCTCATCTTTTTTTTTAATTTCTGATCGATCTGTTCTGTTGTTCCTAATATAATCACTTGGCCCATCGGGAAGTTCTACCGCTTCTTTCCCAGATTCACGGAACGTATACTTCCGGTCGAGTTCCAGTTTTCCCAGGCATTTATTCTTTGGGTAAGCAGTTCATCACAGATCTCGTTCTGCCACCTATGCTTTCTCTTATTAGTTGTTATGATTGCAGTATTAGCTAGGTGTTGGATGTTGGAGGCGATGTCCTTTCATTTATGAGATTCAAATGTCAGTTGCTGGTGGTATTGTTCTAAGACATTTTGATAGAATTTTTACTTTCCTACGTCATATTTACGCATTCCATTTATCGGTTTCATGGTCTTATTGCGATGATCTTGGAGAGGTAATTGCTTTAATGAAACTGAGTGCCTCTATGCATTTTAACATCCAGTATTTGCTTAATGACTCTCCTGGAGATTACTGCATGATCACATTGCCCGGGATCGTCAAGACCTCTGTTGATTTGGCTTGTGTTTGTTAAATGTTGACATTAGCTGAAAACTGAATGTGCGACACAGATTAGCGATTTATGTATTATTTCTGTTAGTCATCTTGTGAGCAGGATAGTTTCCAACTGTTGATCTGAATTGTGGTTCTATTCGCAGCTCGGTATTAAATTCACCTAGTAACGTCTTGATGTTCTTGGATTGTATTTTCTCCAACTGCTCTTCAAGAAGGTCCCAAAACTGTTCAACTTTATCAGGATAATGCGTGTTGTCCCCATTGATCGGAGCATGCACATTGATCAGTGTGTACCCTTTGTTACCATAACTGAGAGTTATAATTGAAACTCTCTCGAAAAAGTCTATGGAATTCCATGATTTAACTGAAATCCATCTTACGAACAACAAAAGCTGTGCCAAGTAAAGACATGTTCGCACCTACTTTCACAGTCCTTTTGCCTTTATAAGTCCTGTACACTTCAGTGTCAATTATGTATTCATCTAGGTACACTATGTGATCAAAATTATCCGGACAACTTCAAAAACATACGTTTTTCATATTAGGAGCATTGTGCTGCCACCTACTTCTAGGTACTCCATATAAGCGATCTCAAAACTCATTAGACGTTATGAGAGACCAGAATGAGGCGCTCCGCGTTACTCAGGGACTTCGAACTTGTTCAGGTGATTGCATGCCACTTGTGTCACAAGTCTGTTCGCGAGATTTAGGTCCACTGTTTCTGATCTGATAATGAAGTGCAAACGTAAAGGGACACGTACAGCACGAAAGCATACAGGCTGACCTTGTCTGTTGACAGACAAAGAAAAAAATGTTCAAATGTTTGTTAAGCTTATGGGACTTAACTACGGGGTCATCAGTCCCTAAACTTACAAACTATTTATCAACTACCTTATACTAAGGACGGCACAAATATCCATGCCCGAGGGGGGATTCGAACCCCCGACCGTAGTGGCCGTGCAGACCGTGACTGGATGACAGACAAAGACCGCCGCCAGTTGAAGAGGATCGTACAGTGTAACAGACAGACATCTATCCAGACCATCACACAGGAATTGCAAATTGCATCAGGATCCATTCCAAGTACTATGACAGGCGGAAGGTGGCTGCACATGTCACATATCACGTTGGTAAATGCCAAACGGCACCTCGCTTGGTGAAAGTAGGGTAAACATTAAGCAGTGGAAAAACCTTGCGTTGAGTGACGAATCACGGTAAACAATGTGGCGATCCGATGACAGAGTGTGGATATGTTGCATAACTGGTGAACTTAGTGCCAACAGTAAAATTCGGAGGCGCTGGTGCTACGTTTTTCATGAAGAGGGCTTGCAGCTCTTGTTGGTTTGCTTGGCACTATAAGAGTGAAAGTAGCCTGTTCTTAGAATAAGCAAGTTCTCGGGCAGTTGAGATCCGCAAATGAAAATTAAAACGCTCACTGCTGCTCTAAATTACTTTATGTGTGGCCACAGTACATGCGCAATAGAAATTTATCTAACTGCTAACTCCTTAAGGGAGCAGCCAACGTTTTAACAAACACAAAATCAACGTTAAAGATAAATGAATAGATAATTAAACATGGGATAGGGAACATGGAATCATAAAGCAGAGGTTTGACACTTTAAAATCATATTCTATTTAGTAAAATAACAAGCAAATAAATGTGGGGAGACCAAATTAAGCACACACCTTGTACAAAAGTGGATTAAATTATATAATTACTGCCCATATTAAAATTATTGCTGCCCTTTATGAATATGGAAGTAACGTGGGAGGATACACACAATGGGTAGCTGAAAGCACATTCATTCATTCACAGACATGCACATAAAGCTAGGCAGTATAATACAAGCTGGAACCCATGAAAGCAGTGGCGAAAAAAAGCGTCAGCGGCGTCTTGGCGAGATGGCGGGTGTCTTCATCACTAATTTTAAATTATACTGGGCACTAAACTAACTCATGTGGGGGGAGACAGCGGCTCACTATTCTTAAGTACCACGTGGTGGGCAACCACGGTGAATTACATAGTATTTAAAAACAAATTAATTTAGAATAAGCGAGTAAAGCACATCTGAGATTTCGTATAGAAGAAAGCTAGTATTAATAAAAGCATGGCTGAAGGCCAAAGTAGTGACCATTACGAAATCATGTGGTGCAATCGGTCATACAAGACAGGATAGACAGAATCAAATCAGAAAATCTGAGAAATATTTAGCATACTCGCAGATACAGCAACAATGCGAAAAGTCAGTTAAAAACAGCAAGAAAATTCAAACGCACTAAGTTTACACTAAGGCTAAAGGTCACACACGTGTATTCTAACTTGAGCAAAACTGGACACACAATCATCACTGGAATGAAAATGTAAATAATAAATTTTACACTGAATTTACTTGAGTTCTGTTACTTAGAAACACTTTGCCTTGCATAGCGAAAGAAATTACTCAAGAGGACTATCACTGAAAACCCAAGGCTGTCTGATCACAAATAAATCAAAGTCCTAACAGCATGCCTTCCCCTCAGCATTATTCGGCAGAGTACTTACTTCCACACTCGTCAGAGCCAGAATGAAGAGTGAAGACTAAAGATCTAAGGCCTCGGAATAACCTTCCCCCACCATACACCGGATGTAGAGCGCGCTAAAATCGATGCAGAGTGCGTTCAGAGACTAGTGTTCACCAACCGTTGCTACCTGTCCAAGACAATTCCCTCTTCAACCGCTCCCAGAGAGGTGTCCTGACACCTCTTTCGTCCAAGATTAGGTTGGTGCGACAGTGAGAACACGGCCACCTCGCCACCTTGCCAAGTAAGCTTGTCTCTGGCCACCCAGAAGACGCTAGCGCAGACGACAAACGAAGCCATGCGTTCTTAACTACAGCAAAACGAGGCCTAAAGCGGGAGACGGCGACTGTAAGCTATTGCGCGGCAGTCAGTCAATATTTAGAGCACACATTCACATGTACATGAATACACAAGTTGAATCTCACGGTGGAAACATATAAAAATGAGGGGGGGGGCAAACATATATAAACATGGGGCATTGATCATTAAGAAAAAGAATAAATTAACACACAAATAGATAGCATTAATGTTGCAGAAACACTTTAGGTCAATGAATCAACCAAAATGGAACACGACCACACATTCAGTAGACATGTTTCAACACATCAGGCCTACATTGATGTTTTAAGCACCTTCTTGTTTCTCACAGTTGAAGAGCAATTCAGGGATGGTGATTGCATTTTCAACACGATCGAGCATCTGTTCATAATGAACGCCCTGTGTCGGAGTGGTTACACAACAATAACATCCCTGTAATAGACTGGCCTGCGCAGAGTCCTGACTTGAATTTTTAGTAAACCTTTGGGATGTTTTGGAACGGCGACTTAGTACCACGCCTCACAGGACTACATCGAAACGTCTCCTCAGTACAACTCCCCGTAAAGAATGCGCTGCCATTCCTCAAGAAACCTCCCAGCACCTGACTGAACGTATACCTGCGAAGTGGAAGCTGTCATCGAGGCTAAGGGTGGGCCAACGCGAGATTGAATTCCAGCATTACTGATGAAAGGCGCCACTGACTTGTAAGTCACTTTCAGCCAGGTGTCCGGAGTGCGGGGAGCTGATCACGCCCACCTCCATACCGCATCCGTTGACGCCTTTGGGCGGAGGATGACACGGCGGCCGGTAAGAACCCGTTTGGCCTTTTGAAGTCTGTATAGGACGGAGTTTAGTTTCCGTAGGCCGCTCGCAGATGAGCTCATTGGAAGGTATTGCAGGAGATTTCAGGAAGGCAGAAGACCAAATGTTGTAGTAACAAGTTCAAGTTACAAGAGAAGAAAAGTGAGTGGCAGAACTATAAGATCATTGCGGCAATTTACTAATCATTCACCTGTCAGAGGTAGTTGCAGAAGATGTGTTTACTGGAGCACAAAGAATGCTGTCAAAATTTCTAACACTGTCTGAGTGTCTGCAAAGTCTGTGACGTGTCAATGTGTTTTAATTATTTTCTACCATTTCATGGTTAGTTTTCTTTGTTATTTTAAAGTCTTCTGTGAAATTCAGTGTGGTTTCAAGAAACATTGTTTTGAAACACTAATTGTTTGGATTAAGCGGCCGAGCGCATTGAGGCGCGCTATACCACGATGCGCGAGGCCGTTCCCCGTCAGTGATTCGAATCCCCCCCTCGGGCATGGATGTTTGTGTTATCTTTCGTATAAGGTAGTTCATAAGTAGTCTGTAAGTTTAGGGACTCATGACCCCGCAGTTAAGTCCCTTAAGCTTAACAAACATTTGAACATTGAACATTTGAATTCTTCAATATATATAAAGCAGAGTGTCCGTGTGTTTGTGTGCTACAGCTTTGTTCCAATCTTTCTGAAATTTTGTACACGTAAGCTTCAATCCATAAGGACGGTCGTCGTAAGTGTAAGAATCACGTAAAACACGTAGTTCACGAGATATGATGTCATAAAAATGAGATGCGCGAAAAACTGCTGCATTAGGCGACAATGCTGCTCATTTTCTCCCAAACCACTGGACCGATTTCAACCAAATTTAGTATACATTTTCCTTACGTGATATAACAATTGATGTAGGAGTAAGAACTACATACGACACATGGTTCAGAAGGTATAGCGTCATAAACAATAAGAGTTGCAAGAAACTGCCACATAAAGTGACGAGACACTATATACACACTATATGAGAATGACAATACTTAGCGACTTGCAACAAACTGTAAACATAATTACAAACCTTTATTAAACCTTTTAACGCTGAGAACTACATCAAAATAATGAAAGGAAAAACGTTTCTCGCTTACTACTTTTCCGCTGTTCATAGAGCAAAACTATGGCATTCGGTATGACGTTACAATTTATAATTTCTACACTACAAATTGTAGTCACAGGAATTTCTAGAGATTAGTATACACACATACAGATGAATGTACTTTAGAAATTGTATCCCAGTACGACACGTAATGAATGAAATACAAGGACAATGACAGTAACGTTCATGGAAAACCGCCTCATCACGCATCAGGTTTTAATCTATTACTTCTTTACAACTAACTCTGTTCGCAACGGATTTTATCGACAAACAGCCCTTATTCAAATGATTATATAACTGCAAAATTATAAAAATGTACAACATTTAATTCAATAAGTATGAGATCATACATACTGCGGGTGGTAAAAACCTGTCACATCATGCAACACGTATTCCAGTCAGCTTAAGGAAATTGCTGGAAAGCTGACAGTAGTGTTGACAACTTTGGGCTCTGAGGCGCACACGGATGCAGGCGATAGCAATAGAATTCTATATAGTTATAAGGAAAAGAAAAGCGTGAAAAAGATTACATCCAACAAATACCCATTATTTCTGACAGATCTGTCTTTTAACTTCAATAGACTGCAGTTTCCAGTGAGACTTGCATTTTCTGTTACGATTAATAACCCACAATCTATTCAATACTGTGGAGTGGATCTGATATGCTCATGTAGAACACTTGTCACTTGCTCAGGGGTGGCCTCACCAAAGAAATTATTCATATTAGATCCTGTACAATTAACAAGAAATACTGTTTACAGTAAAGTTGTGAATTAAATAACTGTATGAATGTTACATATCATTTTTATTTTGATTATTATCTTTCTTTGTTTGGATACTGTACTTAAAATTTTGTACATTATGCAAGACAGCATTATTTCTTATACATTCTCTGATAAATATAACATGTTATTAGAAAAAAGAGATGGCCAGAGAGACAAGGGATAAGAGAAGTATTAACTCAAGGCTTGAATAAATAAATCAATAACCGAGCAACGCCGGGTTTTCAGTTAGTACTGAATAAATTAGCCAATATGAGTAATGACAAGTTCAGAAGGATGTGTCCATATATTGGGCAACGTGTCGCTTTAAGGGAACAGTGGCTAAATATTAAGCCCCTCAATACAGAGAAAACTACGAATAATATTCACTAGAAAATTACAGCTTACAGTACCCGGAGTACCTCAGAATTAAGTTTCTCAGCAACAGCCCCTCTGAATTTGAAAAATAATTAAATCAAAATTGCCAATTCAAAGATGAATGGGGGGGGGCTAAAAATTTAGCCCCTGAGCGTTAAATGGTTAAACGACAAACGCAACGTAGATGCATAAATTTCTAACTTACTTATTGAGTAACGGTGAAAAGAGAAAGTTACCCACAGTTTCGCTTCGTTTAAGTCGATCGCGTATTTATTTCCGATAGTTAACACCTATTCCAAGATAATCTCGTTTTCTATCATTTTTTAAATCAGAAGCTTATGCTTGCACAATTCATTAGATGCATTCTACGTTCACAGAATTGTTTTTCAGATAACCTCCCGTCATTACTTTCAAATTATCTTCATGCATTTTACAGGAAGTATAAGGTATGTCTGTGTTGCTAAAAACTTGGAGAATACAAACTGATCTTAAACGTGCAAAAAGTGATTATTGTACTTCATGTTCATTGTAAATATGTATCACACCCGAAGAGACAGAGTATACAGACAGGCTTTTACACGTTATTCAGAGCTTCCTGCGTTACCACTCTGTATTATTATGCGTCCTACTTTCAGAAGTCTTTTTGTGGTTATTTGAAAGCGAAATAGTAAGTTTACAAACTTCAAGGCAAAGCAATTATTGAATTTCTTTTCGAATTCATGCCTAACATTAGCGCAACCTATAATTGCATAATCGAAAGCAATAAAACTACGATTATATCATATTTCAAGTGAGTACAGCTTAAAAATATCATCTGTTAGTTGTTTTATACGTTTGTGTTGTACATAAATTCAGAAAAAGTTTCACTTGATTAAATTTACGTGAATATTTGAATTTATAATTTTAACACAAGTTTTGTTATTTTCTTACGGACTGGATATACCATGGTGGAGGGTTGTTCAGTTTGATTCACTCTATTCGCAGTGTTGTCTTTCTTCCCATCGCAGGTACTCTCTATAAGAAAGGCCAGAAGTGCTCTAGCAACGGGCATGTCGGAAAGAAAGATATAATCCATATAACTGCACATGCCTTGACAGGCTGTAGACAATTTCTGTGCGATGCATAATATACAATCCCTTGCGTGAGTCTATGCGGGGCTGCGAGCATGCGGGAGAACATGCAGGAGACACTGCAATAGCCGTGTACGATAGATAAGAATTTAGAGCAGAAGGAAACCGTGTCAAGGTGGCCGAGGAGGTCAAGGCAAAGGTTCGCGAAAAGCGGGGACTCAGGGTTCGCGTCCCGGTCCGTCATAAATTTCTATCACACCCAAGGAAAGGAGATCAGGACTTAACGCCTCCTCCTTCGTCAATAAAGACGGATCACAAGCTCGTATTGTTTCTGTAAGGATGTGGTATGAAATTGGCCGTACCATTTCGGAGGAAGCATCCTGGCATCTGCCTTGTGCGATTTAGGAAAATCTGTGGAAACCTAAATCTGGATGTCCTTCCGAGTGCTAGTCTAGTGTGACAATCATTGCGCCAATAACTCGGAAAATTTACGTTACCTCTAGAGTTATATTACGTTAGTATTATATATGATGATAATTATCATTTTGTTGGTGCATAAGGAATACCTAGAGCGGTCTGAAAAATTCTATGACTATTTCACAATTTTTGCATGCTGTAATGTGAGGATAGAGCTCCGCAGTAAGACGCCTTAGTATGCTCGGCAACTCCACTGCGGCAGAAAACTGTATTAGAGGATCAGATGAGATATATACAATATATATATGGTAACGTATTTTATTCATATATTTGTTGCAACTGTAATTTGTGTGTGAAACAGTTGGATCTTTTGTTCTCTAAACTACACTCCTGGCCATTAACATTGCTACACCACGAAGATGACGTGCTACAGGCGTGAAATTTAACCGACAGGAAGAAGATGCTGTGATATGCAAATGATTAGCTTTTCAGAACATTCACACAAGGTTGGCGCCGGTGGTGACACCTACAACGTGCTGACACGAGGAAAGTTTCCAACCGATTTCTCATACACAAACAGCAGTTGACCGGCGTTGCCTGGTGAAACGTTGTTGTGATGCCTCGTGTAAGGAGGAGACTTTGATAAAGGTCGGATTGTAGCATATCGCGATAGCGGTTTACCGTATCGCGACATTGCTGCTCGCGTTGGTCGCGATCCAATGACTGTTAGCAGAATATGGTTTCAGGAGAGCAATACGGAACGCCGTGCTGGATCGTATCACTAGCAGTCGAGATGACAGGCATCTTATCCGCATGGCTGTAACGGATGGTGCAGCCACATCTCGATCCCTGATACAACATATGGGGACGTTTGCAAGACAACAACCATCTGCACGAACAGTTTGACGACGTTTGCAGCAGCGTTGACTATCAGTTCGGAGACCATGTCTGCGGTTACCCTTGACGCTGCATCACAGACAGGAGCGCATGCGATGGTGTACGCAACGACGAACTTGGGTGCACGAATGACAAAACGCAGTTTTTTCGAATGTATCCAGGCTCTGTTTACAGCATCATGATGGTCGCATCCGTGTTTGGTGACATTGCGGTGAACGCACATTGGAATCGTGTATTCGTCATCACCCGGCGTGATGGTATGGGGTACCATTGGTTACACGATCCCTGCGAAACCCTACATTTCAGCAGGATAATGCGCGACTGCATGTGGCAGGTCCTGAACGGGCCTTTCTGGATACGGAAAATGTTTGACTGCTGCCCTGGCCAGCACATTCTCCAGATCTCTCACCAAATGAAAACGTCTGGTCAATGGTGGCCGAGCAACTGGCTCGTCACAATACGCCAGTACTCTTGATAAACTGTGATATCGTGTTGAAGCCACATGGGCATCTGTACATCTACACGGCATCCAAGCTCTGTTTGACTCAATGCCCAGGCGTATCAAGGCTGTTATTACGGCCAGAGGTGGTTGTTCTGAGTACTGATTTCTCAGGAAAATGTTATCACATGTCAGTTCTAGTGTAATATATTTGTCCAATGAATATCCATTTACAATCTGCATTTCTTCTTGGTGTAGCAATTTTAATGGCCAGTAGTGTACTTACTCGAGGTTTACACGGCGTTTACTGAGAGCGAGGCACCATCAGCCTACCATAAAATACTGAAAAAGTCATTCTCGTTGTCCTATAATATGGCGTGTGATCACCTCGGATATTCAGTACAGTTGCACTCTGTCGGGACATGGACAATATGAGGTTATCAATCAGCTGTTGAGGGATATTTGGCCATGTCCAGCACTGAAATCATCGAGGGAGGTGTTGGTCTGGCTACAATGCGTCTGCTAAGTGCATCCCAGACATGTTCAATCCGGTTTAAGTCCGGTGAACAAGCTAGTCACTCCATTAATTCAATTACCTCAGCTTCAAGCACGTTGTCCGCCAGTGCAGCTCTGTGGGTAGGAGAGTTATAGTCCACCATAGCAGCCTATCTCCTCTAGCACCAACGTTGGGCACAACAAAAGGTTGAAGGATCTCGTCTCAATACCTCTCGTCAGTCAAATCGCCATTTTGAACGACATAGAGGTTCGTACGTCCGCGAATACTGACTCCTGTCCACACCAGTCGTCCACCACCATGATATGGAGATGTTCAAAAAGTCAGAAAACTTATCTGAAACATAAGACTAAATGAGAAAAGAAACTGTTACTGCATATAAAAAATAAACAGCTACTGGTAATTTTGTACTGATTTGCACTGGAGATCTTTGGAACACTATTAATACTCACTAATTGCAGAGCCATTTCGTTTAGTATCTATTGGGAGACTACAAGAAGCAGATTAATAGAACAAGCTTAGTCCATACCCACTGAAATATATAATTACCGGTACTTAAATTTCAAACTAGTTCAAAGATTATTATTGAAAACATATTTGGAGAGCAGCGATAATCAAGAATAATTAAAATTAATTACTATCAAGTCTAGATCGCATTTATTTCTTTTTGGGTTACCGATTTCGCCCGTTTACAAGATCATCTTCAGACCATGCTGCAGCAGGCAATTCAGGAAATGCGACGATCATCGAATTTCCAGCGTTGTCTGCTCCAAAATGATCTGAAGATGATCTTATCAGAGGTCGAAATCGGTAGCCGAAAAAGAAAGAAATGCTATCTAGACTGGTTTTTAATTAATTTTAACAGTTTCAAGATATCTGAGGTGTGATATTGTGCGTCCTGTTGCTGCCTGGAGGGTGCGTTGCAGCTGAGTTGCATGCAGCCTCCTGTCTCGGCGGGCTGTTAACCGGAGATAACCGTCATCTCTTGCTGATGTCACCCGTGGACGACCTTGGGCTAGCCTTCTTTCAATGGTTCCTGTTGTTTGAAATCGCGTCCAGGTCGTGGAAATTACACTTTGGGACACTCCAATAGCTGCAGCCACCTCCTTCTGGGTCTGTCCCACTTTCAGTCTTTCTATGGCTCTCAGTGTCTTAGCTTCGGGAAAGTCATGCTATTGCACTGAACTACCTGCTTACTACACTATCTAAACCCAAGTGCTAGTGTAATTCGATTGTTAGAGTAACCAAAAGTCAACACCAACCCCCACTGCGGCAACTTTCTGTTATTACCACTACCTCGGTGTCTCTAGTCCATAAAACCGACAGAAAGACCTCGAACTGGTTTAGATCATTCTGCTGATGACAATACTTCAGAACCTAGGATATCTCAATTGACCCCCTAACTGTTTTGACCAGTGTAGTTGGTAGCCGTAACAATGCCGTGAAAACACGTTTAAAATTACCGACTGATGTAGAATCACATGAACATCTTGGCAAATTTGTAACATTTGCCCTGCTGAGGTGATTAGAGTTTTTCCTTTATGCAAACACAACCTTCTTATTAATGTTGAAAATCGTATGACTAACATCAGATCTGCAAACGGTACTCCAAAAAGCAGTCTGCCTCATTTTACACTGAGGCGACAAAAGGCATCGGATAGCAATACGCACAGATACGGAGGGTGGTAGTATCATGTACTAAAGGTATAAAAGGGCGGCACATTGGCAGAGCTCTCAGTTATACTATGGTGGCCACACGACGGGAATCAACGGCCTTCGAACGCAAAATAAACCAGTAGCAGCCAGAAGTTTTGGACATTCATTTCGGAAACCGTTACGGCATTTAATACTCTGAGATACACAGTGGCAAGACTGTGCCCTGAGTACCAAATTACACGCACCGCGGAAAACGCCTCCACTTAATGACCGATAGGAGCGGCGTATGCGAAGAGCTAATCGGTGCTAACAGACAATCAATAGCGCGTGGCCGCGCAGCAGTAGCCGATCGGTCTGGAGCGCCACGTTGCCGGTCGCACGTTCGGACGTTCGAATCCTCCCTCGGGCATGAATGTTTGTGTTGTCTTTAGTATAAGTTAGTTTATAAGTAGTTTGTAAGTTTAGGTACTGATGACCCTGCAGTTAAGTCCCATAAGATTTACAAACATTTGAACATTTTTCGAAAAGCGCGTGAAATAACAGTAGAAAACAATGTGGGACGTATCAACAACGTATCTGTTAGGACAGTGTGGTAAAGTTTGGCGTTTGCAGTCTATGACAGCAGACAACCGACTCGAGTGCGTTTGTTAAAAGCGTATCATCGACTGCAGAGGTTATTAAGTTGGTAAGAGCTGATGCTAGGTTTTGAATGTGGCTTAGATCCCTTGAATGAGGGACCGAAGTTTTTAACAAGTTCTTCCATAATGGTGTCGGTTTTTACATAATATACAGTGGGCCCTGCAACAAGGGAAGGGTTATGATCAAGGGAATGTTTCGTAGCATTCCCTGGACGATTTCTTCATTCTGAAAGGCGCAGTGGCGTAACACAAGTATACATCCATCCGTGGAAACCATGTCCATCTCTACATGCATTTGGGTTTTCCTCGGCACGATGTCATCTACCAGCAGGACAATGCAGTCAGACAGCTCATAGTGTACGTGCGTGGTTTGAAGAGTTCCAGCTTGAATCTAGTGTAGTCCCCTGGACACCAGACCTCCTGGATTTATACCGACTCGAGAATCTGTGGTACCACCTCGCTGGGAGTGTTCGGTCCATGGATCCTCAACCGAGAAACTTATCGCAACTGGCCACGACAATGGAGTCGGCATATCTCTCCATCTCTGTCGGTACCTTGTCGAACGTTATTAACTGTATTACTGAACGTCTCGTACGTGTCCGGCCTGATGAAGGCGTTTATTCAAGTTTTTGACAGATGTTCACACTAACGTGACAAGGCGGTAAATACTAGCGGTGTTTGTAGTGCCTCACTTCGAGTTCATACCATGAAAGACGGAATCCTCAAACGCGTATTGTATGCCTCATTTGTAAGATTTATGCAATCGTTTGTTGGCTGAAGCTCACTGGCTATCAATAATGTTGTAACTAAAACGCCATCTGCATCATGAGCGTTGTTGTCCCTCCTCATTGCCGTTGTGTTCGATGCTGGTAGTACACTTATCCCTATCATTCCCAGTGTTGCTCTTGGACAACAACGTATTAAAAGTTGTTTTATACCGTATTTTTTGCATCAATCCTTTTAAGTTGCATTTTTGTTGATGAACAACATGCTTCTAGTACGAAATTTTACTGCTTGGTACGACGTGTAGCCACTTCTGAGACACTAATCTCTCCGTCTTGGAGGTTGTGTTGTGTTGCCGTCTGTACGTGGCTAAGGGTGTGAATTGTCTTGTCTTTGGTGCTGTGGCGAAGATTATGCTAGCATTTTTGATCTGACGGTGTCAACTATCAACAAAATAACGTCCAAGTAATAAAATACCTCGATACAAACGTTTGTGTTGTGCATGAAATACACGATATAAAAAAAAATCAACAGTTCGACCAAAATTTTTAAAACATATAATTTGATGTTTACTGCACTATATTAATACAGGAAACACTAAATTTTAATTTTTCCAAAGCTGATTTCATAATGTGGGACTGAAAGGGTTAACGGGCTTCTGTAGTCCGCAAGGCTCGAGGAACCGGAGAATACCTATTTGCGATAATGTGTCTCCAGGGAAAGAGTATGACTATTCAGCTTCTAGATAAGGATAAATATCGTCGCTACCCGCATTTAAGACTCTCAACATTTTTCACTTGCACGTTCTCATGTTATACGCACGACTTTACGTATCCAGAGCTGCATGTAGTGAATTTTTCAAAGTTTATTGACAAGGAAAGAAAGAGCGTTTTTCCTGTACTGGTAAACATAATTGTTGATACGGTTTCTTAAATGTCTCTCTGAATAAGACGTTTTTATGAAGGTCGAAAACTAGTTCAATAGTTTTTCAGTAAGCCTTATTTTACACCACTGATTGCTCTTTTTCACCTCTTATAAGATGATTACCCGTACAGCTGCTAATCCTAGCCAAGTTCAAGACTTTAAGATACCAGATGATTTATAACATGGCAATGTAGATAAACACCAAAACTATCTTGAAGGTATGGTAATAGTTACAAAAGAATTGTATTTTTTCCAGGTTAGTAACAGATTTTGTTTCACATTGTCAAACAGGTCAAATAAAGGCTTGGATCGTTTAATAGAAGGTTTCAACAGAACATATGACGTGTTGTGTCTTGTTATCCCGAACTTAAACATTCGAGAACTGTCATATTGTGTTACAGCAGACAACAGGCAGAGGGCAGTGAACTTCCCCGCTTGCAGACAAAGGAGTAGCTGCAAGAAGTATTAGGCAACAGGAAGGCGTCACTCACGCTGTCCTCATTACAAGAGTACGTAACTTTCCAGGTCTTAGGTGAGCTTCCATCCACCACGTCTCAAGGGTTAGGAAACAGCCCATTTCCCAAGGGGTTACTTATTCAATTTTTGCAAATCGCGTCAACTATACATATATATATACGAGGCGCGTCCAGAAAGTAAGTTCCGTTTGGTTATATAAAACGAACGGGTACAGATACAGAAAAAATATTGATTGTACAAAAATCTACAACTGTTAAACTACTTTTCTACATAGCTTCCGAAATTTTGTAGGCGATTGTCATAGCATGGCATAAGGTTTTATGGGCCTTTTTCATAGAATGTTGCCGCCAGTGTATTCAACCATGTGGTAACATTCAGCATTCTTTCAGCTCGTCATCATCGTTGAAGTGTTGTCCACCAAGGACAGATTTTGGGTGTAAAAAGAGGATTACTGTCAAAAGATTTTTTTTTTTCACGATAATGCCTGACCTCAGACACCAAATGTGACCAAACAATTCTTACGGAAATTTCAATGGGACCTGTTTGATCATCCTCCATACAGCTCGGACCTCTCTCCTACGACTTTCATCTCTTCTTACACCTAAAATCTGTCCTTGGTGGTCAACACTTCAACGATGATAAAGAGCTGTTACCACATGGTTGAATACACAAGCGGCAACCTTCTGTGAAGGATGTATGCAAAAACTTGTGGCACGCTATGGCAAGTGCCTAAAAAATTTCGGCAGTCATGTGGAAAAGTAGTTTAAGAGTATTAGAATTTTGTGCAATAAAAATTTCTTCTGTATCTGTGTACAATTTCATTTTATTACCAAACGGAATACTTTCTGGACGCGCCTCGTATATATAGCGTATCGAGAGTAGAGACAAAAAATTCCAAGGTCATAAATTGAACTCACTCCATCACGGTAGAATACTTAGAGTCTACAAAACTGCTAGGCTACCTAGAAGCAATTATTATCTACATCTACATACATACTCCGCATTCCGCTGTAAGGTGCATGGCGGAGGGTACCTTGTAGCATTATTAGTCATTTCATTTTCTGTTCCACTCCCAAATACAAAGAGGGGAAAACGATTGCCTGTTTGCCTCTGTGTGAGCCCTTATCTCTCTTCTCTCTGTGGTCTTTACGCGAAATCTAAGTTGGTGGCAGCAGAATGTTTCTGCAGTACGCTTCAAATCCCGACCCTCTAAATTTTCTCAACAATTTTTCACGGAAAGAACGTCACCTTCCTTCCAGCGATTCCTATTTGAGTTCGTGAAGCATACCTGTAACACTGGCGCGTTGATAGAACCTACTGGTGACAAACATCGATACTAGAAGCAATTGTCTTTGTTGCACGAATCCGTTCAGTAGTTGAGTTCACTACTGAAACTCAACACGTCATGTACGTACATCGTGAAACAGTTGTTCGTTTAATTTGCTCTGTAACGCTGAATGCCAAATAAATTGAAAAACATTTTGCTCTGTACCATTTAAATCTATTTGAAATTCAATTTTAGCAATCTTAAGAACATAATTTATTGTAATCAAATAAGATTCGTCACTTAAGACAAATTTCATTGTTAGTTGTATAGCAATTTCATTGACTTAAAAAAACTGAAATTTACCATCTGCCGTTTCCAGTTGCTATATATTTTTGGTTCATCACTGATTTATCCAGACGCAAAATTAAGATAGGAAGTAAATTTACCTGGAAGAGAACAATAATTTTATATGGAGGAAGCGATGGTGGAACCGTGTAAAGATCTCGAAGCGAACGTTATCCCACGAAGAAGCATCGGATCATATCATCCTCACACTTCAGTTTTACTAGCGGAGTTTGTTGATTATATAAATCTCATGAAACTGTTTATTTCTTAAAAGTAGCCATTTCGTGTTGTAAGCATCTATTCAAAAAATCAAATGTTTGTATATCTTATGGGACTTAACTACGGGGTCATCAGTCCCTAAAGTTACAAACTAGCTAACACTAAGGACGGCACCAATATCCATGCCCGAGGGGGATTCGAACCCCCGACCGTAGTGGCCGTGCAGACGGTGACTGACGCGTCGCAGTCCCCTCGGCCGCCGCGACCGACGTAAGCATCTATTAACAGACTGCAGATTAATAGAGCAAGCTCAGTCCATACCCACTGAAAAAATTACCGGTACTTAAATTTCAAATTAGTTCAAAGATTGTTTTTGAAAACATATTTGGAGAGCAGCGATCTTCAAGAATAATTAAAATTAATTTAAAACTAGTCTAAATCGGATATATTTCTTTTTTTGATTACCGATTTAGACGGTTTATGATATCATATTTAGACCATGCTGCAGTAGACAATGCAGGAAATGCGATGATCATCGCTCCAAAATGATCTGAAGATGATCTTGTCAAAGGTCGAAATCGGTAATAAAACATGAAAAAAATGCTATCTAGACTGGTTTTAAATTAATTTTAAGATTTCCACGATATCTCATGTGAACCACTAATTTAATCTTACGTCCCAACTAGTTCCACAAATTCCGGAACTGGATGCTGAAATGTCACTACTGTACGTTTACGCAAGAGTTTTTCATTTTGTGCAACTGAATTTTCTTTTGCTTGTGTTAATGGGGAACAGTGTTTCGAGTTTCATTAGAGCTTTAAATGTCAAGACTGTGCACTTGACGAGTGAAATGAAAATCAGGCTGCAGTAGTATGCGGACATAATTAACGCAAACGGAATCCAACAATACTAGAGAATTGTATTGCAGGCAAAACTTCAACAGACTTCCTTCTCAGGAATACAGCGAGCAGCTACGTAATGAACGTTGCCTCAAAAATCTTTTCTTGCAAATCGAGTGCCTTACCAACTGAAGAACGGAAGGACGATTAGTGTGTAACGTGTTGCCCACAGTGTGGTCATCACGCCCAGATGGTTTGGGTAAGGATGGGGAAGGAAGTCGGCAGTGTCCTTTCAAAGTAATCATCGCGATATTTCCCTGGAGAGATTTAGAGAAATCACGGAACTTCTAGATCTGGACACCCGGAGGTAGATTCGAACCCGTAGTACTGAGTTTTAATTTCTTTCCCGTATGAGCACATCTGAAAAACAAGCAGACGCAACACTCATTAATACATAGTTCCTCATTAGAACGTTAAAGAAGAATGTAATGAAATTATTAACTAAGGTTGCAGATTACATTTAATAGATATGTCTCTCAATTCTGTCCTTCATTATGTCATCATTAGTTGAAATATACCTCGAGAGAACTATCAGAATATCAACGGGATGTTTTACCTCGAGCGTACTGCGGAGAATACAGCCAATTTCCAAAGAGCAGTAACCATCTATTCATAATTGAGCGGGTGGCATAATTTTCAATTTAACGACGTTCCGTCGTCATCAGCTTCAGAAGAAGCGACGTTCTGTATAATTTCCCGCTTACTTCGCAGTTAACAAACACCGCGTTATTTATTAAGGTACAGAAGTATATTCACCGCAACAGCAGAAAGAAGAAACGTTCATAGAAATTTCTGGAATTGAGATTCTTTTTCTCGTAAAGGTGGCGATGGGAACAACACGAACCATAAACGATTACATCTCTCTGATAATTGTCATTCTGACTTCATTCTTACCTCACTAATCGCATAATAAGTTAACAGTGACAAGGTAGACAAAGGGAAACGAACAAATAACTAAGAAATTATTTATACAAATATAATACTTCGTTTAGATGTAATTACTAGGCCGCATTTCTCACATTTGTAAGAGCATACCGATATGATTATTTAGCGGACAGATGTAGTGTGCAACACAGTGGACTCAGTCTGAAAGAGCAACTTTTTAGTCCCACTTCTACTAAATTCATTAACGGTATCTGTACGTTCAGTTAATTGCTTTAGGAAAAACGTTCAAGGCCATCAACTTCAGCTAGTTACTTTAGCCAGGTCCTGCCCAGAGTCTTCCGTCATCATTCACCGACACGAGATTATTCTTCAATGAGACATATACACACATATCGAAAAGTAGATACATAAAAGGTGATTTATATGGTGTCTTCACCACACCAGTCTATGCCATTCTATGTTCCTTATCTACATATTTACTCTGCAAATCCCAATTAATTGCATGGCAAAGAAGAGTTCATCGAACCGCTTTCATAATATTTCTCTTCCGTTGCATTCTCTATTAACACGCGGGAAAAAAGGAATACCTAAATCTTTGCGTTTTCGATCTGATATGACCTATTTTATTACGATAATCATGTCTCTCTAAGTAGGTGGTTGTTAAGAAAATAGGTCAATGATATAGGCATGTAATTTTGCGGATCACCCCTATTACCTTTCTTGAATACTGGAGTGACCTGTGCAACTTTCCAGAATTTAGGTACGGATATTTCGCTAAGTGAGCGATTGTATATTATACCTAGGTATGGAGATATTCCTTCAGTACACTTAGAAAGGAACCACATTGATATAGAATCTGGACCATAAGACTTGTTTTTGTTAAGTGTTTTAAGTTGTTCAATTATTCCAAGAATATCTACTTCTAAATTACGAATGCTGCCAACTGTTCTTGATTCAACGTCTGTAGTATTTGCTTTATATTCTTTGGTGAAGGAATTTCGGAAATCTGTGTTTTGTAATTCTGCTTCAGCAGCATTTTCATCTGTTGCATCATCCTTCCTATCTCGTAGTGAAGGCATTGGTTGTGTTTTGCCGCTAGTGTACTTTACATATAACTGGAATTTCTGTGGGTTTTCTACCAAATCACTTTACAGATTTTCGTTGTGGAATCTATTCTAAACATCATTGCACTACATTTCGAGTATCTTCAAAAGATTGCTAATCTTCTGAATTTTGTGTACTGTGTGTAAACTTGGCATGCTTTTATCGTGGTTTCTACCAGAGTGATCTAACTTGTTTTGTGTACCAAGGCGGGTTAGTCCCGTCTTCTGTTAATTTGTTTGGTATAAATCTCTCACTTCATCTCGATACTATTTCTTTGAATGTGAGCCACATCTTATCTACACTCACATTGTTAGTTAGAAAGACTGGAGGCTCTCAGTCAAGAAAGCGTTAAGCGAATCGTTATCTGCTTTTGTGAATAGATATATTTTTCGTTTTCTTTTGCTGGATTCCCAAATTTCGATATTCGGTCTAGCTACGGCAACTATGAGTTCATTAATCTCTGTATCTGTTTTGATGCTCTTTATTAGCTCTGGATTTCTTGTTGCTAGGAGGTAAAGTATGTTTACACAACCATATACACACTTTTGTAGTGGATTCAAGAACTAATCGCTCGAGATAGGTTTCGGAGAATTCGTTCAGTACAATTTCGGACGATACTTAATGCTTGCCTCTGGTTTTAAACATGTATTTTTCCAAACATGTCGACGGTAAGTTAAAGGCATCACCGATTACAATTTTATTCTTCGAGTATGTTTTTGCAATTTGATTCCTGCAATCGGATCGTCTGGGACAGGTGGTCAGTAAAAAGCTCCAAGTATTAAGTTATTCCTATGTTCAGGTATAACCTCTACCTATACTAACTCATAGGACCGTCTATTTCAATTCCACTACAAGATAAATTGCTTATAATACCAATAAATAGTCCACCCTCTATTTTATTCAATCTATCCTTTCAAAACAGCATTTGTCTCTTTGTAAAAATTTCAGTTTAATTTATCTCCAGCTTTAGCCAGCTTTCGCTTATGCTTCAGTACTTTTAGTTAGCGCTTGGAGTTCTGGAACTTCCCTAACACTGCTATGACATTTTACAACTATTAGACCAATGGTTCTTTCATCATCGTTCGTCATACCTGTGACTTTGAGGCTGAAACCCTTTTTGTATGTTTCTGCGGCCGTCTATCCAAAGAAACCTCACTGTCCACACCATACATCCCCCACTACCCGTGTAGCCGCTTAATGCGTGTAGTGGAGGCCTGAGCTATTCAATGGAGCTGCGGCAGAATAGCCGTGCGCACTAAGGCGCCCAGCTACTTTGCGCGGCCGTTCGCCGTCGGGGGTTCGAGTCCTCCCTCGGGCATAGGTATTTGTGTTGTTCTTAGCATAAGTTACTTTAAGTAAGTGTAAGTATTTTGTAAGCCTAGGAACTGATGACCAACGTAGTTAAGTGCCTTAGATTTACAAACATTTGAAAAATTATTCAACGGAACCCCACCACCCTATGGCGCAAGTCGAAGTATCTGCAGCCTACAGGGTCGCAGAACTGTCTGTTATGCTCCAGATGGTGAGGTCTGCCTCATCTTTCAAGCAAGACTGGCAGTCTTTACCACTTCATATAGCTGCACAAAACTGGATAGAATCGTTCCAATCCAAAGCGACGTTCATCGTTAATACCGACACGAGCCACTAACTGTACTTGGCAGCACCCTGTACTCTTCATGGCATCCAGAAGAACCCGTTTCACATCTGGAATTAATCCATCCGGTATCCACATGGAGCGCATATTGGCCATTTTCCCCTCCCTAGAAGTCGTATCCTTAATGGTCTCCATTATCCGTCTAACATTGGAGCTCCCAACTACAAGTAAACCCACTGAGCCGTCCCGGCTCCTGTTTCTTTGATTGACCCTCTCCTTGATTTAATTACTGGCGCAAGTACCATCGATCTCTTTGTGCTTGCACCCCTCGTGGCGCTATTTCATCTATGGCGCGTCAATTGTCTTCTGACGTGTGTTTTCCTTGCGTCATGCAGTTGGTGAGGGGACAGGATATCAGGCAGGGAGTTTGATACGATGCATGGCAACGCCAGGGTCAAGATATTTTGATTAAGGGGCCGTTTATGGCCGGGCCCGGCGTTTGCATCGAAGTTATTCCGTGGCACACTGTGTGTCCGTGAGGAGCCATGCATGCCATGACCTGAAGAGGTTGATACGGAGAGGCCTTTCTGTCAAGTTATAACAACAGCTCGGTGCAAGCTGTTTACTTCGTCTTCAAAAAAAAAAAAAAAAATAAAAAAAAATAAAAAAAAAATGTTTCAAATGTTTGTTAAGCTTATGGGACTTAACTACGGGGTCATCAGTCCCTAAACTTACAAACTACTTATCAACTACCTTATACTAAGGACGGCACAAACATCCATGCCCGAGGGGGGATTCGAACCCCCGACCGTAGTGGCCGTGCAGACCGTGACTGGAGCGCCTCAGTCCCCTCGGCCACCGCGGGCGGCTACTTCGTCTCCCGGCTATGTGATCGCTTTCCTAGCGGCCGTGCGACACCGCGCCGTCCTTCGAGAAGCGTGGGAGCTGTCAACAACTGCTAGAGTACTCCGCACTCAGCCCCGCCTGCGCCACGCATCGTTCCAGCTGCTTTTCATCTGGGATGTATCAGATGTTTCCGAGACCCTCCTCCTACACCATCGCGAGGGTGCCTGCACATGTCGTGGAGTAAGAAAGCAGCGGCGGAGCGGCCGAGCGCACAGAAGCTCTATGCTACAATGCGCGAGGTCGTTCCCCGTCGGGGGTTCGAATGCCCCATCGGATATGGATGTTTGTGCTCTCTTTAGTATATGGTAGTTCATAAGTAATTTGGAAGTTTAGGGACTGATGACCACGCAGTTAAGTCCCATAAGCTATACAAACATTTGAACTTTTTCGTCGTTCGTTGTTTATTCATGTGTTATACCACACTTTAGTTCGTTTCAATTGAATTATTCTTTTCTCTTTGGTCTGAGTAGCAATATTCTATATACATTAACTTGCTTAACGTAACTGGGGAATTATCTGGTTTGTGTCCCTCTGCTGGCTCGCATTTGCACGTGCGGTAGTTGTATAGCTTTTTTTTTTTTTTTTTTTTTTTTTTTTTTTTTTTTTTTTTTTTTTTTTGCGGAAACTTTTCCCTCCGTGAAGCATCGCTGCCCCGCGGTTGTAATTTGGCTTTCTATCCGTTTGTGTAAGCCCCTTCGTGTCACAGCTGTAGTTCTATTTTACCGTTGGGCACCTTACTCCTCTCCATCCTGTTTTGATTCAGATCATCTGTTTTACCTGTATGGGTGTATTAAATTAACCAGCTTCCCACATCAGTGTAATTTTGATTATCAAGCTGAGCTGTTTCATTTAAATTGCAGGGCTCATTTGTAAATTTTATTGTGTGTTGTTTCATTGGCCTTCTGCCTATTGATATAATTGAGCACAGTCTCCTGCTGCCAGCAGACATTACTTAAATTTTTGAGCTCGTCTTTAGTGAGTTTTGGTAATTGTATTTTTAAAGGGTGGTGTTCGCTTAAATTTTGAAGCCCCACTTAAGTGTGGGTTTGATAATTAAGCTGAACTGTTTCATTTAGATGGCAGGGGTCATTTGTAAATAATATTGTATTTACAAGGCTTCCTTTTCATTTAAAATTTTCTTCTCTTGCTTAAATTTCTGGGCTCATTGTGTCTTTGTATTTTAAAGAGTTGGTTTTACTAAATTTGGAGCCTTATTAAGTTTTCAAAAATTGCTTCTCTCAACTTGTTCAAATTATTGTAAAGCTTAATGGACTTAACTGCAGGGTCATCAGTTCCTAAACTTACTAACTACTTATGAACTACCTTATACTAAAGACAGCACAAACATCCATCCCCAAGCATAGCACTTCAATGCGCTCGGCCGCTCCGCCGCGGCTCTCTCAACTTGGCCTTCTGTCTTGCATCACTTATCTGAATTGCTTTGTTGGGCCTTCAGCCTTTGATTGTAACTTGATATGTATATGTATATACATATAGGGTGTCCCAGCTATCTTGTCCACCCAAAATATCTCTGGGACAATAACAGCTATTGGAAAACGACTTTCACCGGTATCAATGTACGGCTGGGGCCCATGAATGTACATATTTGGAATCATTCTAAAACGAAAGCAAATGTATTTTTGAACACAAACGTATATTTTTTTAAATGGACACCCTATATTTTTTCTTCAGCAATCCATAGCATGACTAATCACATAAACAATGGAGTTGATTGCATCGCAATACTCCAATTACATCCCGAGATATTGTGACGAGAAGTTGACGCTTGAAAAACCCGAAATACGCACGTCCTGAGGCTGAGACGTGAACCCCATGCTGCCCGTAATCGCGATGTGATTGACTTGCGTAATCGCACTTCCATACTTATCAAGAGGTCCGAAACGAATAATACGGTCTGCTGCCATCAACTCTCATAAACACATAATGGTTTCCCTCTTGCACCTATAGTCCACTTCACTAAAACCATCAACATGAATTTTACTATTATGAGTGAATGATTCACTGTCACTTGCGCTAGATCTACAGTGAAGTAAAGTTTTAACGTTGAACGGCATTACCTTTTTAGTAACGGATTAACGATAAGCGAAGTTAACTTTGTGACTAACGTTGCGGTACACAGATATGTTACAGAACCGCATCAGCCCTAGCCTATGGGGTAAATACCTGCTGGAATTTACGACTTTAATGCAGGAGGGCAGCAGACCGCATTATTCGTTTCGGACCTCTTGGTAAGTATGGAAGTGCGATTACACATGTCAATCACATCGCGATTACGGGCAGCATGGGGTTCACGCCTGAGCCTCAGGACGTGCGCTAGCAGCGAATTTCGGGTTTTTCAAGCGTCAACTTCGCGTCGCAATATCTCGGGATGAAATTGGAATATTGCGATGCAATCAACACCATTGTTTATGTGATGTGATGTGATTTCTCTCAAGGCGTGGTGCAATGGTTTCGCTCATACTTGACATCGCGTCTTCAGTGCGTCATGTCCGGCACCGAAAAGTCACAGTGGAGAAAAGTTCTATCAGGCGTACCACAGGGTTCGGTGCTAGGTCCACTTCTCTTTTCATTGTATGTAAATGACTTATCATCGGTCTTGTCCTTTTGTAAATACCACATGTATGCCGATGACCTCCAGTTGTATTTAAGTGCAAAACCAAAAAACCTGAAGGCAGCAATCGAGAATTTTAATTCTGACCTATGTGCACTATCAAAGTGGGCACAGAATATAGGATTAAAGCTCAATCCAAGTAAAACACAAGCGATTCTGGTAGGTCATCCTAGACTCATTAACCACAAATACCGCGAATCTCAACCACCATTAATATTAAATGACACACCTATCTATTTTTCGCCCTCGGCAAAAAGTCTGGGAGTGATAATAGACGACAAACTAAATTGGGCTGAGCACACAGCCGCCGTGTGTAGGAAGGCATCAGAATCTCTTCATGCCCTACAGAGATATAAGAAGTTTTTTCCTCTCGATCTTAAAAAGAAACTTATACAAACGCTTGTAATTCCAATTATTGATTACGGTGATGTTATCTTGCAAGGTCTCTCTTGGGAAAGCTCACGACGCCTGGAACTAATCATGAATGCCTGCGTTCGATATATATGCAACATCCGTCTCTTTGATCACATTTCACCATCTTATAAGCAACTATCCTGGCTCCGTGCTGACAAGCGCAGAGATTTTCATACACTCTGTTTCCTCTACTCTCTTATCAACGTACACTGTCCCTCATATCTTTCCTCGACCTCAACACTCTTATCTGATCAACATAAAAGAACTACTCGTTCATGTCAGAGCAAAACCCTTTCTGTCCCTATCCATCACTCAGCCGGTTTCTCAAAATCCTTTTCAGTAGCAGGAACCAGGCTCTGGAACAATCTACCTCAGTATATCAGAGAACTGAATAACACTGCCAGCTTCAAACGACAGTTAATGGATTATCTGCTAAAGCAATAATGACGCCAGTCTTTTTTACCCTACGGTCCAGGTACGTCACATCCATTCCTCCTCCCAGATATTCTTCAACTGCCATTGCTCTCGCCAGGTACAGCTTCTGTCAAAACTCGCCATGCGTTAACCCGTCTCGATATATTCAAAAGTAAATATTGTATCTGCTAATATAAATGTTATTACTTCTATTATTACACCAGCAGCAGCAGCAGAAGGTGTCTCAGTGGTACTGTTAGTATTAATCCTATTTAGAGTTAAGTTATTACATATGTAGAGTTAAGTTATTACCTTTTATTTACATCCTTTTACATGTAATCAACCTGTATAAATAATGTTATTAACTGTTCATCTGTAAAAATCATTATTATGTTATAGGTAACTCACATGTAAAGAAATACTGTATGTGTAAAACCCTGGTCCGATGTAAGAGAGGGCCTGATGGCCCTAATCTGATCAGGCTAAATAAATAAATTTGTCATGCTATGGATTGCTGAAGAAAGAATATAGGGTGTCCATTTCAAAAAAACATATGTTTGTGTTAAAAAAACACATTTGCTTTCGTTTTAGAATGTTTCCAAATATGTACATTCATGGGCCCCAGCCGTACATTGACACCGGTCAAAGTCGTTTTCCAATAGCCGTTATTGTTCCAGAGATATTTTGGGTGGACAAGATAGCTGGGACACCCTATATCCTTTAACTGACTATGTTTGCTTAACTTCACCAATGAACTACCCACCGCATCCACAACCTACCCTCTCACCCACCCTGCCTGCCTTGGCCTGGGGCGACCTCTCACGCTAACACGCGTGGATTGTCTGCCTCGTTGCGAGCAGTAACAGGTACGCCGCAGCCGCGGGCCGATCGCTAGAGCCGCCGGACGCGCTCGACGTACGTCGGTCTCCATGGCTGGCCCACCAGTGCGATGCCCATCGACAGAAAGCCTCCAGCTGAGCAGCACACCGGCTGAATCTGAAAGGGAAGTGTCACCAACTCAGTTCTTTTGAGCATAATCTGTGTTACTTGTTAGACATATAGGACGAAGTGCTTATTTGGCGCGTTGGTTCTGAACTGAGATTAGGACAATTAACGAGCAAAGAATCAATTTAATATTTTGTTATACGCTTGAAGCACACCAAAGAGAAGCTTTGGATGCTAGCACGTGCTTATGGAGATCATGCACTGTTCATGAATTGTGTGTACGAGTGGTTTGCCCGTTCTAAAATGTTTGTTAAGCTTATGGGACTTAACTGCGGGGTCACCAGGCCCTAAAGTTACGAACTACTTACGAACTAGCTTATACTAAGACAACACCAACATCCATGCCCGAGGGAGGTTCTAACCCACGAAGGGGAACGGCCTCGCGCATCGCGGCATAGCGCCTTAACGCGCTCGGCCACTCCGCCGCGGCTCGCCCATTTTCGAGGAGGCCGGAAAAGTGTTTCCGAAAATCCCCATAGCGAACGACCGTTGTCAGTGACGGAAACATTGAAAAAGGGAGTACATTAATCACGAACGATCGTCGATTTACTGTGTGCATGATTAACCGTGAATCTGTGCGACAAATCCTTTCCCAAAAGTTGGGGAAGAGGAAAACGTGTTGTTATATTGTGTCACATCTCATCACTGACGATCAGATGCAGGTACCTTTGGAGGATTCACAGAATTTTGTCGAAACGGCTGATGCCTCACAGAATTTCTTGAACAGTATTGTCACTTGAGAATGAAACCTGGTGTCTCCGGTACGACCATGAAACTAAGCGGCAAAGCATGGAGTAGCGTTCTAAGACATCAACTCGTCCGAAAAAGATCAGAGCTAAACATTACGCATAAAACGATACTCGACACCTTTTTGGGGAGTCAAGACAGTATCTACAAGCAATTTATACCTGTGGACGACGTTGAACGTCGCGTTTAAAAAAAAATCGCACTGGCGTGTTGTACGGCCAACTTTAGATTTGTATCCTCCCCGTTGTTGTGGAAATGCTTCAGAAGACCAGTGTTCAATCCGTTATTGAGTGTTTCACGGAATTTTGACGAAATAGACCAAACGCACATTTTTGAGGGACCACTCTTACATCTGCACAACTCTAAACTTTGCAGAAGAAAGCTCTATTTTATTAATAAGAGTTCCGGAAACCCTTGTAGGAGCCAGGGCGAAAAAAAAAAAAATGCTACCGACGGATTTCGAACTACCGATCACATACATGATAACACGACGCACTACCCACTACACCACAGCGAACGACTACATCAGTGCCCTTTAATTCTCGTACCATTAATGGGAGTTGCTAACAGCCAAAATGACATTTTAGACACTAGATTATAATTTATCGTACTATGAACGATGTGCTTTTTTAATTTTCAGCGCGCCACTGCTTTGAAATGACAACGCGTAAGTTATAATAAGAAAATCATAAAATACAGGAAGCAAGATAGCGTATGCAGAGAGAGAGTTCTGGGCGAGGAATGTCACATGACAATTCCAAGAACCTGGTTTACGTTAAATCAAGTTATTTTTGCAAATATCTCCGTAACGGTGCGAGTTACGAAAAAAGAAAACATAACAGAGGAAAGTTGTAGAGAATTTTCTACTCTAATAATTCGGTTATTACATTTTGATGTCAGATGAACGGTGTGTTTGCAATTACAATTACTAACGTATCTTTTGTCCGAAAAATTTGAAAAGGGGAGGTTCTGGTCTCTGGTGGGCAACAATGATGTCTGTAAAATTAGGTGCGGATCGGTTGAACGGTTCGACGTAAAAAGTGGGAACACATTACGGACAGACAGACAAACATTGTCAAATAGCCGTTATTTTTGCAAATATCTCTGAAACGACGAAAGATATGAAAAAAAAAAAAAAACACAGCAAAGTTGTAAAGAATTTTCTCCTCTATAAATTTGTTTATTCAATTTTCATGCAGATTGTACGGGTAAACCGTTATTTTCATTTAAATTTCGAGCTGTCAAAAGACGATCGCAAAGGCCCACTTTTAGTGTTACTACCGTAACCTAAAATGGGCCAAAACTGAGTAAAATTCACAACGAACAACCCAGAAAGATTATGAACAAACTACCGCAAAGCATCGATCTCACTGAAGAAATACACTCCTGGCTATTAAAATTGTTATACCACGAAGATGACGTGGTGCAGACGCGAAATTTAACCTACAGGAAGAGGATGCTGTTATATGCAAATGATAAGCTTTTCAGAGCATCACACACGTTTGGCGCCGGTGGCGACACCTACAACGTGCTGACATGAGGAAAGTTTCAAGCCAGTTTCTCATACACAAACTGCAGTTGACCGGCGTTCCCTGTTGTGATGCCTCGTGTAAGGAGGAGAAATGAGTACCATCACATTTCCGACTTTGATAAAGGTCGGATTGTAGCCTATCATGATTGCGGTTTATCTTATCGCGACATTGCTGCTCACGTTGTCCGCGATCCAATGACTGTTAGCAGAATATGAAATCGGTGGGTTCAGGAGGGCAATACGGAACGCCGTGCTGGATCCCAAAGGCCTCGTATCACTAGCAGTCGAGATGACAGGCATTATGGTTGTAACGGTTCATGCACCCATGCCTCGATCCCTGAGTTAACAGATGGGGACGTTTGCAAGAAAACAACCATCTGCACAAACAGTACGACGACGTTTGCAACAGCATGGACTAGAAGCTAGGAGACCATGGCTGCAGTTACCCTTGACGCTGCATCACAGTCAGGTGCGCCTGCGATGGTGTACGCAACGACGAACCTCAGTGCACTAATGGCAAAACGTATTTTTTTCGGATTAATCCAGGTTCTGTTTACAGCATCATGGTGATCGCATCCGTGTTTGGCGACATCGCGGTGAACACACATTAGAAGCGTGTATTCGTCATCGCCATACTGGCGTATCACCCGGCGTGATGGTATGGGGTGCCATTGGTTACACATTTCGGTCACCTCTTGTTCGCAACGACGGCACTTTGAACAGTGGCCATTACATTTCAGATGTGTTACGACCCGTGGCTCCAACCTTGATTCGAGTCCTGCAAAACCATAAATTTCAGCAGGATAATGCACGACCGCATGTTGCAGGACCTCTATGGGCCTTTCTGGATACGGAAAATGTTCGACTGCTGCCCTGGCCAGCACATTCTCCAGATCTCTCATTAATTGAAAACATCTGGTCAATGGTGGCCGAGCAACTGGCTCGTCACAATGCGTCTTCATTAACTGTAGTATCGTGTTGAAGCTGCATGGGCATTTTTACCTGTACACGCCATCCAAGCTCTGTTTGGTTCAATGCCCAGGCGTATCAAGGCCATTATTACGTCCATAGGTGGTTGTTCTGGATACTGATTTCTTAGGACCTATGCACCCAAATTGCGTGAAAATGTAATCAAATGTCAGTTCTAGTATATTTGTCCAATGAATACCCCTTTATCAAATGTCAGTTCTAGTATAATATATTTGTCCAATGAATACCCCTTTATCATCTGCATTTCTTCTTGGTGCAGCAATTTTAATCTCTATCTCTATAGTCTATACTAACAAGACGCATTTGTTATCTGTCTGTTGCTCTTATAAGTCAAGATCCAGACAAACAAATAACGTGAAATTTGGCACACGTACACAAAATTACATGGGGAAGGTTCTTAAACAGGTTTCGTTCCATTTATTGGAAAACCAACCGGAAATTTTGAGGAAAAGTGAAAGAGCGTTTTCAATGTGTCCGTGTAAATCTATAACTTCGCACTGATCTTGATGAAATTTTGCACAATTGACCTTCAAAACGAGAGGAAGGGCACTGTCTACATAAAATTTCGTTCGGTACTTACAGAATTCGACTGCAATCTCTATACGTAGAAGACGAATTTCTTGTCTGTTTGTCTGTTCCCTTATAACTCAAGTTCCAGACAACCAAATAACGTGAAATTTGGTACGCTTCTACAGAAAACCTTATTTTAAACACGGGCAAAGCCGGGTACTCGCAGCTACCACTGTCAATTTTTTGGACCACTTTATTTTTCCTCTTGCTTCCTAAAAGGTTTCCGCACACTCTTGTATATATATTAAGTACTAGAGTTATGTGGAATTCAGTTTTACCACACTTATTTCGTTTGTGATTTTAGCTGTAAAAGAAAACGTAATCACGCTTTGAAATAGAATATTTGCTCTTTATTTTAGCGCAGAACAGAGTAACATGAACAAAGTCATATCTTAACTAAAGGAATGGTAATACCATCTACGTTAAAAGCGTCCATAGCAACAATGTCAAAGAAACATTTCAGTAGATGCATTGATTCTAATTAATGACTTTCAATATATTCCACAAATAGTGAATAAATGCTTAGAAAAAAATTAACAAGGTAATTTGTTGCAATGTATACACCCCTTCCGTTTCATTAAGGAACTACACTTGCCACAGAAATCTATGACATCCTTTATATACGAAACTACCTGTATCAGCACGTTGTTCAGAATGTTCATTATTACAGTATCCTCCCAGGTTACGTGCATATGCTTCAGAAAACCATTGTTCAATTCGTTGTTATGTATTTCACGGCATGTTAACGAAATATAACTAACACGCATTTTAGAGGGAGCATTCTTATATATACACAACTCTAAACATTGAAGAACATAGCTCTATTTAATTAATAAGAGTGCTCGAAACCCTTTTAGGAAGAAAGGAGAGAAAAATTTATTTTGTAGTTGTGGGTTCTGAACCACTGACCAAGAGCAATACAGTTCGACATGCTGCCCACTACACAATTTTTTTCCCATCTGGTAGCTCTATGGTTCGCGGTCGTTATTTCAATTCGTTATTGGTTCTTCGTTGGACATTTGGCTCAGCTTTTTTATTACAGAGGGCGTTTAGCCCCACTGACCGGGCGCGCTGAGTCACGGTGCCCGGATATTACGGCTAACAATTAGATCATGCGACCTTTAATTTCGCACTATTGATTGCAGTTGTTAACCGATGCTAATATGGCATTTTTAGACACTAGATTTTCATTTATCGTACAAAGAACGACGTGTTTTTGTTAATTCTTCAGTTCGCCATTGCTTTGAAATGACAACGTGTAAGTTACAATAATAAAATCATCAAAAATGCAACGCAAAATGGCGTATGCCAGAGAGAGAGTTCTGGGCGAGGAATGTCACGTGACATCTCCGAACGGCTGGTTTTCGTTAATTCAATGGAGGGTGTCAAATCTCCGTTATTTTTGCGTATATCTCTCAAACGATACGAGATATGAAGATAATATAAGGGAACAAAGTTGTAGAGAATATTCTCCTCTACAAATTTGGTTATTCAATTTTCGTGTCAAATGAACGGTTCTATCAGTCGCTGGACCACATACCTTGTACGTTTAACAATCACTACAGCACTAACAGTCAAAATATTCCCCCTTCAAACAAATCAAACGTTCAAATGTTCAAATGTTTGTAGAGCTTATGGGACTACTTATGAACTAGCTGATACTAAAGACGGCACAAGCACCCATGTACAAGGAGGGATTCGAACCCCCGACTGCAAGTGCCACGCAGAGCATGACTGACACGCCGCAGACCGCTCAGCCACCGCGGCTGGCCAAATCAGTACTCCCAATAAACATCTGTAACACACCCAATTACATGGTAAAAATGACTGACACGCATACAACAGCTAACGATCCAGATCAACACCAAGCTCTTTTCTTAAATATGTCTAATCCTTACAACCAAAAACGCAAAATCGTCTACCCCAGTTGGCAGGGCAGCAGAGGTAAAACAGGACAGGCTGCAACCTGTGGCAAAACTGACATGAGATTTTAATGTTAAGTAGACTGCTAGTGTGCCTGAGCACGCATTGTAAAGAATACTCCTAAAGCTACGTTCACACTGAGGGATTCGTCACGGAGATTTGTGCCTGGCACATGTAGCTGATGACATCTGGCATATGTTGCAAGTTCTTGCGACATGTACCTGCAACATCAAAGCTACAATTCCGAGAAATACTGGGTTCCGGTACATGTGCCTGTATCCGTCTGCCGCGTGAAAACGCGGCACAGATTCCAGGTACATTTTCTACTGTGCATGCGCAGTTCACAGGCAGACTCGTCCTGTAGCACCTTGGGTACACGTGACTAGTGATTTATATGTGTGATTTCTGTGAAATCTGTGGCGGAATAAGGCTGCTGGAGGCCCAGGGCGGCGGCGAATCAAAATGAGCACCCCCCCTCCCGTCCACTTGAAATATATTACTATAAAACAGTAACTTTTGAGATTTGGAGAACCCACAGCTCGAGAGGCATGGGCCAGTCTAAAAAGTATTACTTTCCAGATTTGGAGGTCCAAACAGAAAGAGATGTAAAGCGAGCTAAAAAAAAAAAAAAAAAAAAAAAAAAAAAAAAAAAAAAAAAAAAAAAAAAGTGTACAGCTATGCTCACACGGTGGGATTTGTGGCGAAAATTTGTTTCCGGCACAAGTCACAGAGATAAGTGTCTCGGCACATGTATATTAGGCCAGTCGTCGTAGACAAAAAAAATGGCCTTAGGTCCAAAAAAGTTGCAGGAAGCTAAATTTTTGGTATATTGTTAGGACATATTAGAGTAGTATTAAACCAAGTTTGCAGCTTCGAAATCCTTTAGCTTAACTTTTAAGAGCCAAAAAACCTTGAAATTTTCGGACTTTTTTCTGATTTTGACTTACAACTCGTGAAGGGTGGTTTTTTGACGAAAAGTCACTCGTGCCTCTATTAATATAGATAAAATATTCTAAAATTTAAGCCAAACCGTAGCTCCGTAAGTCCAATAGATCCCGAGATATTGGACTTCAAAAATTAACTTATTTCTCCAAAAAGTTCAAATTTCTGATTTTAGTCATCTTTCGGCTAGAATATTGGCTCTAATGATCATTCCACGGGGAAAGTCATAAAAAGCAAAGGTATAGAGCAGTTATTTAGCTTTCATCTAAGTACAGAACGAAGTCTATAGGCTCAACAGATTTGTAGTTATCGTTAAATAACGAAAAGTTGGAAAAATCGGATTATTCAGTAAACTGACCCAGATGAATTACAGCCCTCTTATCCTACATATGTTAAAGAAAATTTTAAAGTTTCTGTATATCCTGCTGAACAACTTGCCGTTACATTACTATTTTTAGCTACTGGAGATTTGTACAGCTCCTTAATATACATGCACAGGATTTCGAAATCGAAACTCAATATAATAATACCAAAAGTGTGTGAGGCCATAATAAAGACGCTTAAAAAAGAAATTGTAGTAATAACTAGTTTTTTAACACTGACAATGCATTCTTCGTATTATCTGGCGCCGGCCGCGGTGGCCGAGGGGACTGAGGCGCTTCAGTCACGGTCTGCACGGCCACTACGGTCGGGGGTTCGAATCCCCCCTCGGCATGGATATTTGTGCCGTCCTTAGTTGTAGGTAGTTCATAAGTAGTTTGTAAGTTAGGGACTGATGACCCCGTAGTTAAGTCCCTTAAGCTTAACAAACATTTGAACATTTATTATCTGGCGTATTTATTTTGGCCTTCATTCGTGGTGGTCGTTGCGATGTTTCTAAATGAGATGCACTGGGAATTTGTGGCTCAGAAAACGATTCAACATAATCATTTCCTCTTCTTCTTCCTCTTCTGCTTATCTCTCTCTTCTGCTGTACCTTAAAAAGAAGAGGAAAAGTTCTCAGATTATTTGTACATTTTTGCAGGTACCGAAAACTTAAGCACAGAGGAAGAAAATCGCAAGAGAATTTAATATTCGCTGTGTCTTTCCTCACTGCATAGGGGCTTTAGATGGAACGCGTTCAAATTGTTAATACTGCACATGCTGTAAGCACCTATTACAACTATAAAGACACTTTCAGCGTTGTGCGGATGGAAGTTGTGGATGGGGATACAAGTTCATTTTTGTAGATGTTGGAGTATAATGGCGTATTTCTAATGGAGTTGTATTTAATCGTACAACCTTTAACTAGACCCTCCAAACAGGTCAGCTTAACATATCAGAACCGGAACTTTTGACAGGAAGAGCAGTGACCATTCCACATGCAATTGCTGCTGACGATGTCTTTGCATTACAAAAACATACAATGAATCTCTTCCCATGCAATCATGACAAAGACAGCATTGAAAGAGTATATAATTACAGGCACCGTAGATCGCGCCGAGTGTCCGAAAATGCATTTGGGATTTTATCAGCTGCTTTTCGTGTTCTACGAAAAGTCATTCATCTTGTTCCCTATAAAGCAAAAATTGTAGTTTGTGGTGCGTTTATCTCCACAATTTCTACGAAGAAATCGAGATGCACGTCTCATTTATTCGCCGCCAGATTCTTTCGATTATTAAAATACAGAAACAGGTACTGTGGAGCCTGGGACATGGAGAGACCTGCCACGACTTGCACCGCTACTAATAATCAAAAAAAAATGTTTGTGAATCTATTGGACCAAACTGCGTGGTCATCAGTCCGTAGCTTACAAACTACTTAAACCTAGGTAAACTAACCTACGGACAAACACACACACCCATGCCCCAGGGAGGACTCGAACCTCCACGGCGAGCAACCGCGCGCTCCGCAGCGAAAAGCTTTAGACCGCTCGGCTACTCCACCGCGGCTACTAATAATCGGTAGAAATGTTGCGACAGATGCGAGGAAGAAAGGAAGCTTAGGGTTTAACGTCCCGTCGATAGTGTGGTCATTAAAGACGGAGCTTACACTCTGATTTTCGGGAAAGGATGTGGGATGAAATCGGCCGTGCCCTTTGAAGGGAACCAACATGGTATCTGCCTGGAGTGATTTAGGGAAATCACGGAAAACCTAAATCTGTATGCCAGAGGTGGATTTGCACCACCATCCTCCCGAATGGGTGTCCTGCGCCACCTCGCTCTGTCCAAAGACGCTAAACAAGTGAGAAATGAATTCGCAGCGTATTTTGTCACTGCTGAAGGACAAGTGGAGAGGCAGCATTTGTTTGCTTACTGTTTTAAATATAATCATGACTGGACTATCAATTTTATAAAAATAATTCAAGCAATGATGTATAAAACATATTTATATTCTTCATTGTTATATAATGAAGAATTGGTAATAATCATGAAAAACAAATATGTACTAACTTACCTCAAACGTAGATAAACTCGTCTTTGGTTTGTTGACATCCTTCAGAAAAAGCAGCCAACTGTAGGCATACTACTTTGAAATATACATATTTTTCTGTCCGATCCTGATTTCTTAGTAGTTGTTTTATTATGTTCACGAAACAATTGCGACCGCAGGTTGTACAATTTGCTGTTCATTTCTTCGTCGGAAGTGTCGAACATCAATGCAATTTCGTGAATTGCATCACTTTTGGCGTTTCGATTTTTATAATTCGCACATGTGGGATCCCACAACATGCGCCTGTCACGAAATTCATCGATTAGTTTCATTGTATTATACTTCGTCCGACCCATTTCGCCTACGAATACAAAACAAGCTTACAATGCTACAAAATTTTCGGATGTAAACAACTAGTCGCGTCTACCACAGATGCAACAGTACGAATCTGTGAACTGCACATGAGCAGCAGAAAATGTACAGGGAATTTGTACCGTTTTTCGCTCGGCGGACGGATACAGGCACATGTGCCAGAATAAAGTATTTCTCGGAATTTTTGCGTTTATGTTACAGGTATATGCAGCAGCAACTTGCAACGTGTGCTCGATCTCATCAGCTACATGTGTCAGGCACAAATCTCCGTGACGAATCCCTCAGTGTGAACGTAGCTTACGAAGTATAATATAATGAAACTAATCGATGAATTCCGTGGCAGGCGCATGTTGTGGGAGCCGACATGCGCAAATTATAAAAACCGAAACGCCAAACGCGATACAGTTCACAAAATTGCATTGTTCTTCAACACTTCCGATGAAGAAATGAACAGCAAATTTCACAACCTGCGGTCGCAATTCTTTCGGGAACACAATAAAACAACTACCAAGAAATCAATATCGGGCAGAGAAGATATGGTACGCCTACAGTTCATTGCTGTTTCTGAAGGATGTGAACAAACTAAAGACGAGTTTATCTACGTTTGCGGTAAGATAGTGCATATTTATTTTTCATTATTATTACAAATTTTCATTATATAACTATGAAAAATGTAAATATGTTTTATACATCAGTGCTTGAACATTTTTGATAAACTTGATAGTCCAGTCATGATCATATTTAAAACACTAAGCAAATGCTGCAACTCCACTTTTCCTTCAGCAGTGACATAATATGCTGCGAATTGATTTCTCACTTGTTTTGCACCTTTGGCAACAGTTATACCGATTCTTAATACCGGTCACAGTGGTGGCTGGTTTCTCCATCTCCCAGGCGCTACAGTCCCTGTTCCTGTATTTTCATAATCGAAAGTGCCTGGCGGTGAATAAATGAGGCGAGCATCTCGATTTCTTCGTAGGAAGTTGTGGAGATAAACGCAGCACAAAGTCATGATTGTTGCTTTATGAGGATCGAGATGAATGGCTATTCGTATAACACGAGAAACAGCTGATAAAATCCCAAATGCATTTTCGGACACTCGGCGCGATATACAGTGCCTGTAATTGTATAATATTTTAACGCTGTCTTTGTCATGATTACCTGGGAAGACTTTAATTATATGTTCCTGTAATGAAAAGGCATCGTCAGCAACAATTACAAATGGACTGGTCACTGCTCCTCCTGGCAAAGGTTCCGATTCTGGTATGTTCAGCTGACCTGCTTGGAGGACCTTGCAAATACAGTTCAGAACTGGTAATCAGCATCCACTAATGACATCCGCACAAAGCTGAAATTGTTTTTATGGTTGTAATAGCTGCTTCCAGCATGTGCAGGATTAACAATATGAACGTGTCTTCCATCTAAAGCTCCTATGCAGTGAGGAAAGTTCCAGCGAATCTCAAATTCTCTTGCGATTTTCTTTCACTGTGCTTAAGTTTTGGGTACCTGCAAAATTGTACAACGAATCTGAGAACTTCCCCCCTTCTTTTTAGGGTACAGCAGAAGAGATAGATAAGCATAAGAGGAAGAAGAAGAGAAAGTGATTGTGCCGATTTCGTGTGCTGACCCACAAATTCCCAGTACATCTCATTTAAAAACACAGCAACATCCACCACGAAAGAAGGCCAAAATAAATATCCCAAATAATATAGAGGACGCATTGTCAGTGTTAAAAAGAACGAGTGAACACATACTTGTAAAAAAGGAGGACAAGTTCTATTCTTTTGATAAATACGTAGAGTGGGAGCTGAGAGACGTAAAAAATCAAAACGCCTTTTACTATTACAGAAAAGAATTCAGGATCTCATATTTGATGTGAAACTTGAAGACATGGACAAATCAAATGTTATTGCAGAAATTAACATCGACGGAAATGAAGGGCAGAAGGAGAATGTATATATTTTAACTGAATAAAAGTTTTACTATAAATCAACGTGGTTTTAAATGCTGTTAATAGTACTTAGATAGAAATTTAAAAAAGCAATATACATAACAAGTTCTTACCACAATTTCTTTTTTAAGCGCCTTTATTATGGCCTCACACACTTTTGGTAATATTGCACTGATTTTCGATTTCGGCGAGCAGCATCTGCAGGGACATCTTTACGATGACGACCGTGTTTACGAGTGTGGCTGTAGTGCACTGTTGTGGTTTGGTCTAGCTGTCGCAGTAGCCGAATGTAGCGCTTGCTGCTATTGTTAATCTGCATCCGTCTTTGCACGCAGACTAACTGTAGTACACTGTTTCACCATGTGATATTCCTGGCCTATGGCCAACCTCCGACGTTCAGTTGCGTGTTGTAACAAACACGAGCCACGGTCGGCGAGCAGCATCTGCAGGGACATGTTTACGATGACGACCGTGTTTACGAGTGTGGCTGTAGTGCACTGTTGTGGTTTGGTCTAGCTGTCGCAGTAGCCGCATGTAGCGCTTGCTGCTATTGTTATTCTGCATTCGTCTTTGCACGCAGACTAACTGTAGTACACTGTTTCACCATGTGATATTCCTATACAAGTACTTTAAGGAGCTGTACGAATCTCCATTAGCTAAAAATCGTAATGTGATGGCAAGTTGTTCAGCAGGAGTTACAACATCTCTAAAATTTGTACCCTTCATTGTATAGTACTGAACAGTCATATTGAGTAATATTTCAAAGTCTGTCATCGACGTACGAACTAAATTTTTGAAACCCTGTCTATCTTGAATTTTCAGGTCATTCATTACTGAACTGAAGGCTTCATGATTACTCCGTTAACTGAGAAAGTTACGCACCCACCATCTGTGTTGCTTTCTCTCATTGTTATCCTTTTTCATATTTATATTCACAGCACTAGCACATGGAAATAGAAGTTCTGCATCGGACGCGCAGTTCCATGAAAGTGACTGGCTACATGTCGCCAGTTAGAACACTGCTTGTGCCGGGTGCATGTCTCTGAACAAAGTCGCGATCTACATGTGTCGAGATACTTATCTCCGCGATTTGTGCCGGTAACAAATTTCCGTGACAAATCCCTCAGTGTGAACGTAGCTTAACGATGGGCTCCGCAGCCGGCGATCTATGCATGTGCCATTCTCAGCACTATGAAATGGGTACATGACCATCGTCACTGCAAGTTGACACCCTAACAGAGCGTTGCATGGGAGGCTGCGAATCAGTTGTGTTCAGGAGAACAGCTCGTTGACACTTGCACTGCGGGACGGCGGCTGAATTCACGTAGACGCTCATGGGGCCTGTGCCGCGCGTGCGCGCACAGTTTTATCGTAGCTTACAATTCGTATTATTATTCCAGAATTTATAGTATCCCCCAAATCAGAAACGGATCCAGAGGGGGTGAAGTAAGAACAGGGGAAGAGGGATAAGAAATTCACACCCACCCAACTCGCGCAAATTTACATGTTTTTAGCGTTCACCATGATATAACCGTTCCTCAGTTGGGTCACGCTACTTCCCGCCCCCCCCCCTCCCCCCCAGCCCGGTTAATAAAATTACCTACTTTACAGATTAACTTCGTCAAGCTCCTCCCAAATTAAAATCTCGGATTTGCCACTGCGCTTGATTCGGAATCGAGTTCAAAAACTGAATCAGAAGTTTCTGTTACAAGTTACGCTGCAATTTCGTGGATTTATCTTACAAGTCTGAGAAATTTATTGACCTCCTAAATGGGTCACATGTCCACTATTTATCAGACGCTTCTACACATGTAGCCGACTGTGTGAAGGATACACGCAAGGTTTTCTTTATTTCAGGTTAAGTGATTCTCCATGTAGTTTAGATAACGATAGCTGTAGCGGACGTGAAAATGCCAGTACAATATCCATATAAATGACCCAACTGACGAAGGTATTGGAATCCTAGTGATTAATTTCCAAAGCATTCATAATAATGTGCAACAGTTCGAAACACTTTATAAAAGCAGTGGAGTATTAGTTACGGAAAGTTGATTAAAACCAGAACTGCACAACAGTAACGAATTTGGGATAAATCTTATTTATATCTAAGGGATAGGTTAATTAAAAATGAAGGTAGTACAGAGAAAGTTAAAATATACCGAGACAGCAATAGAAATATCATGCTAGACTGTCTGAGCAAGTCTCATTACCACTGTTCGGCAATAACTTATATTCGGATCACTGTACCGACCACCAGCTTCAAGTGCAGATGAAGCAGAGGACTATCTAGAAAAGCTAAGTTCGCTAGTACTTAAGTTCCTTTGGCATACTATAATCATAAGAGGAGATTGTTTTCCTTTTTTTCTTTTTTTTTAATAATGTTCGGATAATTATAGTTTTGTAAGTGGCGTTAGTAATTAGACTGCGTGCGAAACATTACTAACTGCTGTCTTTGAGAACTGCAAATGTTCAAATCTCTGTAAATCTATCGGACCAAACTGCGTGGTCATCAGTCCGTAGCTTACAAACTACTTAAACCTAGGTAAACTAACCTACGGACAAACACACACACCCATGCCCCAGGGAGGACTCGAACCTCCACGGCGAGCAACCGTGCGCTCCGCAGCGAGACGCTTTAGACCGCTCGGCTACTCCATCGCGGCTTGAGAACTGCCTTGAACAGATTGCTCAGGAGTCCACTTATGTCGGAGACATAATGTATCTAATAACAACAAAAACCATGGTATGTAATTTAGTTTGCAGTCGCCATCAAACTCAATAATGGCTTTAATATCCGTTATATGCACTCCACTTCAAAGGCAAAATTATCTGTAACTCTACATGCGAGCAGTGTTCAAATGAAAAAGTATGAAATGTCTTAACAACCAGACTGGTTGAAATTTGAACATGCCGCTCTGGAATAACGTAATGCGACATGTAGGGACGCGAAGCATGCGTCGTCATCACCATTCAGAAATTCAAGGCTGTGCCCTCAACATGCAAGGTGATGCTCATCGTCTTTTTCGACGTCCGAATTCCGATACTCGTGGAATTCCTCTAGCACGGAAAAACCATTAAGAGTGACGTGTACTGTGAGACACTCCGTAAGCTGCGCAAGTCTATCAAATCACCACATTTCTCGGGTTTATTTCTCAAATGTTTGTAAATCTATCGGACCAAACTGCGTGGTCATCAGTCCGTAGCTTACAAACTACTTAAACCTAGGTAAACTAACCTAAGTACAAACACACACACCCATGTCCCAGGGAGGACTCGAACCTCCACGGCGAGCAACCGCGCGCTCCGCAGCGAGACGCTTTAGACCGCTCGGCTACTCCACCGCGGCGGTTTTATTTCTCCCAGGAACATTCGCTATTAACTACCACTCCTGTAAAAACAAAAACATCGTGCAACACTTACTACCTGGCCTTTGGAACTTCACTATAATTGATACTAAAAAAAAAAAAAAATTGTTATAAATGTGACGCCGCGCGGGAGAAGCGTGAGCTCTAATGCGCCTTACTGTGGAGTGCGCGTCTGCTCCCCGTCGGGGGTTCGAGTTCTCCCACGGGCATTGGTTTCAATGTTGTCCTTAGCATATGTTAGTTGAAGTAGTTTGTAATTTTAGGTACTGATAACCACTGCAGTTTGGGCCCATAGCTTTACAAACATAAATCTGATTTTATATGCACATCAAAATACATTTTCCTACGCTACAATACCTGGATTCGTGCGTATACTGTAAAATTCACCCTGAAATTCAGGAGAAATATCACTTATCATTAAAATCCTGGCGTTATTTCTTTTTATTTCATTTTGGCCCACTTTAGGTTACGGAAGTAACACTAAAAGTGGGCCTTTGCGGTCGTCTTTTGACTGCTAGAGATTTAAATGAAAATAACGGCTTAACCGTACATTTGACATGAAAATTGCATAAACAAATTTATAGAGGAGAAAATTCTCTACAGCTTTGCTCTGTTTTGTTTATTTCATATCTTACATCGTTTCAAAGATATTTGCAAAATAACAGCGATTTGACCATGTCTGTCTGTCTGTCCGTCTGTATGTCTGTCTGTAACGTGTTCCAACTTTTTACGTCGAACCGTTCAACCGATCAGCACCTAATTTTACAGACATAATTGTTCGGCGACAGAGATAAGAACTTCCCTTTTTCAAATTTTTCAGGCAAAAGATACGTTAGTAACACTAAAAAATCCATTGGTAAGGTAATTGTAATTGCAAACACACCGTTCATCTGACACGAAAATGTAATAACCGAATTTGTGGAGTAGAAAATTCTGTACAACCTTCCTCTGTTTTTTTCTTTTTTTTTCTTTTGTCACCTCGCACCGTTACGGAGATATTTGCAGAAATAACTTGATTTAACGCAAACCAGGCGCTTGGAAATGTAATGTGACACCTCGCCTAGAACTCTCTCTGCATACGCCATGGTGCTTCCTGTATTTTATGATTTTCTTATTATAACTTACGCGTTGTCATTTCAAAGCAGTGGCGCACTGAGAATTAACAAAAGCACATCGTTCATAGTAAGACAAATTATAATCTAGTGTGCCGGCCGCGGTGGCCGAGGGGACTGAGGCGCTCCAGTCACGGTCTGCACGGCCACTACGGTCGGGGATTCGAATACCCCTCGGGCATGGATATTTGTGCCGTCCTAGTTCGTAAGTAGTTCATAAGTAGTTTGTAAGTTTAGGGACTGATGACCCCGTAGTTACGTCCCATAAGCTTAACAAACATTTGAAAAAAAAATTTTTTTAATAATCTAGTGTCTAAAATGTCATTTTGGCTGTTAACAACTGCCAATAATGATACGAGAATTAAGGGACATTGCTGTATTTGTTCTCTGTGGTGTAGTGGGTAGTGCGTTGCGTTATCATGCGGGATTGGGTATCATCCCGGTATTTACCAACTGTAATGTGAGGAACCGCCTAAAAACCATATCCTTCTGCTCGGCACACCGACGCAGATCGGCATACCTCCCCGTCAAGAAAATCGGCGCTTTACACAGTTCGCCTAACTGGGAGGGTGTCACAGTTACTCCAGAAACACTAAATTAATACTGAAATTTTTGCCCTCAGTTATGAATTAAAATTTTATTAACTTCACTTTCAATAGATTCTATTAACATATTCTCAGTAATTATGGCTGTAACACTGTTGATCACCGCCGCTTGAGGATGCGGAATCACAATATGAAACTGCAAGACTTCCGTAAGCGCCGACGGCTTTAACCACTGTGATCTACGCTTCTTATAGTAGGCCTTAGTGCTTCGATGTATGCTGTAATGTTGTAGCACTCAGTTTGTATGGCTGTATGTAAGTCAAAAATTATGTCCTCACTTCTCATATTATTTAGGACTTATGTTAGGTGAAGTTCCAGACACTATTCGATGAAGTGTAGATTTATGCTAAACAACCTTAAGTTAAGGTGAGATAAAATTGGCTTTATAAACAGCAAACAAGAGCGTGAAAATTACAAAAACAGTTTATCGTTATCTGTGTTATATGTAGCCAAATTTCTATTCTTCTACAGTCCTGGATGTGATCCAGACGTCTACACGGATGGACATAATGAGAACCTCCATTACAGTACTAAAATGTGATCAGAGAGGCAACTGATGTTCTGTGTGACTCGCTTTCGTTCTGCTGAGCGCCGCGGACTCGGTTTAACAGACAAATGTGCAGATTCGAAAGTGGTTCAAAACAAGAATCAGCGCATTTGATACGAGGCAGACACCGGGACTGAAAGCAGCGTGTTGCTGGAGCTGCGGATGAAAGAGAAACCGAGTGAAAGTGGGGGTCCGGCCGTCTGAAGGTGAAGGCCACGATGCACCGCGCCGCGCGCCGCGGCTGACTGCGGCCGCACGCGGAACTAACCCAAACAAGGCGCGCTCGCTGGCGGAAGTGATTGTTTTCTTGCATCAGGCCGCTCCGAGGTTGAAACCGAACGTTCCTCACTCACAGCTACATTCTCTGTAGGCCGAGTCCGTGACTCCGTGACCGGTGCTACAGCTTCTTTATTAAATGTAAAACATCGTGTCTAGTGCTCGATTTCATTAATTACACGTTACTTCAAACTTGGGTATCAAGCGACGGTCATTAAGAGATGAATGACGTGCTGCAGTTCACCAACGAAGATCGCATTACGCATCTGCCTACTTGTGGGAACAATACATATGCAGATTACAGGTCTACACACGTCAGTGCAACATCCTTAAACCGCTTTTACACGATCGACATTCTTCTCTCAATTAAGAACTCGAAGTACGTGAGTTTACTGCAGCGCCTCTGGCGTTTTCGTTCACATATTAAGTACCAAAACTGTGAATTACACCACGCGGGAATGGCCGCGCGGTCTGAAGCGCCAAGTCTCGGATTGCACGGACGCTCCCGCCGGAGGTTGGAGTCCTCCCTCTGTTGTACTTAGCACAAGTTAGTTTAAGTAGTTTGTAAGTCTAGGAACCAATGACCTGTGCTCCAGCCTCTCCAGGGTTGGCAATTCCCGCCAACAAAGGATTGGTTAACCTTCAGTTCGCGGTTGATTAAAGACATTCGCCGTGACACTGACATTCGCCGCCGCGCCCCTCTGACGCCGCACCACCTGCAACCGCCACCGGGGCTCCACATCAACAACGACGCCGCCGCCGCCGCCGCGTCTTCTCCGTCATCAAAAACATGTTCAAATGTTTGTATAGCTTATGGGACTTAACTACAGGGCCATCAGTACCTAAACTTACAAACTACTTATGAACTAGCTAATACTAAGGACGGCACAAATATCCATGCCCGAGGGGGGATTCGAACCCCCGACCCTAGTGGCCGTGCAGACCGTGACTGGCGCGCCGCAGTCCCCTCGGCCACCGCGGCCGGCTCTCCTTCATCTGCAACTTCCTCCTTAACCTCCATCACCCTCCTACTTCGTCATCTTGGACTGCCCCCCTGTCACCACCATTATCTACACTTCCCCTTTCCAGGCCTCCACCACCATGACATGAAGTGCCTCCTCCCACCAACCCTTCCTCATCCTCTCGTCCCTACCAGTCATCTCCTCCACATCTGCCTCTTCTGACACACAGCCCCACACCGGTAGGACCCACCTGCCCACTCCCCTCACCCACCCAAAATAATATGCACTCCTATCACCCGCCAGGATCACTTGTCAAAGTGGCTGCCGAATCCCTTCCAGCTGCCGATGTACCCCAAAGAGGTCCTGCTCCCTGGCACCTTCCCATCCAACGATTCCCAAGCAATACATTTTCCCCACCATCTCCAAGAAACCTTTCAAGCAAAGGAGTGCGAATCCCACTGCTATTGCCACCCACCCACCTTCTGTGCCCATCCCTGACGATATGGACCCCATCCTCACATCTGTATCCCACCCATCATTTCTCCACTCCTTCATCCTCTCCCATCCCAACGCCACTTCCTTGTCAATCACATCTTCTCATCTGAAATCCGAAAATGCTACCCATCTGCTCCCTTCTTGAACCCATCACCCACTGGGACATAGTCCTCCATCCCTTTCATCCACTCCAACCTCCTACAGAAGACTGCACGGGTCCTATTCAGCCTCTACTCCACCCAACCCAATTCCATGCGCCCTCCACCCCACATCAGCCCCAACCCCCCCCCCCCCATGCCTGGCCGCCCTCACTACTGTCATCACTAAGTTTAGCACAGCAATCAGGGAGGGTGATGTGTTTGAACAATTAAACACTCACCCCAACCTTGAAATTCACTCGGCCAAAAGAATATCCAACTCCTCTGGTTTCACAATCCTAATGTGTGTCATCTCTGTGTCCACCCCCCCCCCCTCCCCCCAATCGACTGCCTCCTTAAGGAGGGAGCACTCATCTACAATTGTAAATATATGGGATACCCCTTTCACTCACCTCCCTAATCCGACCACCACTAACGATGCATCACCTACAATGTCCACCTCACTGAAAACTGCCAGAACCCCCTCCCCACCTATCACCATTGCAAAGACTCTCATTTCTACGAACAGTACCACAACCCTGTCTCCCCCCCCCCACCTGCAACACCTGTGGTCGTCCCCATCCCACACATTCCCACAAGTGGCAGACATGTACTCCTCCTTTCAACCTGAGTTAACTATCCCCATCATCTCATAAATCCTGCAATGCATCCCAGCAACTCCCTTTATCCTCCCATACTGTGAAGGAGATAAGAGATTTGCCACAAGCGTTCTCTTAACATCCATCCCTTCAAACGTCCCCACACCCTTGCTGCCCTCTCTGTCTTTCAACTAGGGAAGCATCACCACCTTCTCCCACAACAACCCCTATTTCAGCTTCGTCAGTTTAGAAACCCTCATAGAAAGCACACCTCTCTCCTCTTTCCTATCGTCCACCCTTCCCTTGCCCCCACCCTTGATATGCCCATCCTATACCGTTCTTTATCATAATATACGCTCCCTTCCTGCTAAGAAACAAATATTCAGACACACCCTATCCCACTACCTTCTTCCTTTATGAAACCTTCCTCCAACCCTGACATTCCATCAGGGCTACTCCTTACGTTGTCCACCTCATTGATGGCCCTCCTCCCTTGGTGCAAGGTGGAGTTGCCATCAATGACCTCTACCATCACCCTGTCTAGCTTCCCATTGCTCCTAAATGATCCCATGGAGCACCTGATCGTCATCACCACCTGCCCCACCATATCTAAATGAATAATATGTATTAACCCTTTCATTTCCAGTGCTGCTCCTCGACAACAACGTATTAAAAACTGATTTGTACCGTATTTTGTGTAGCAGTCCTTTAAAGTCGCATTGTTGTTGATGAACAACATGCTTCTAGTACGACATTTTGCCGCTTGGTACGGCGCGTAGCCGTTTCTGAGGCATTAATCTGTCCGTCTTGAAGGTTGTGTAACGTTGCCGTCTGTACGTGGCTGTGAGTGCGAGTGTGAGTGTAGTTCATGTAATTTGATTTCAGCAGTGAATGGTCTCGTCTTTGGTGCTGTGGCGAAGATTAGACTAGCATTATTGATCTGACAGTGTTAACCATCACAAAATAACGTCCCAAGTTATAAAACATCTCGATAGAAAGGTCTGTGTTGTGCATGAAATACATGACTTAACAAAAAACAAAAAAATAGTTCGATCAAAAATTTCAAAACACATATTTTGATGTTTAATACACTGAAACCATAGAATTTTAATTTTTTCAAAGCTTAATTCATAATGTGAGAATGAAAGCTTTAAGAAAAACGAAATCATTTACAGACTTTCTTACAACCAACATAGTCATTTCTATAGAAGCAGAGCGTTCAATGTCACATCTTGCATTCAAATCGTAAAATTTTCCTAGAAAGGCTCATACTTTGAAAAGAAAATTATATTTTTTAAATGCTTGAGGCAATAGCCAACACAAGACCACAGAAGTTCGAATAAAGAGATCGAATAGTCGGAAATAAAAGAATAATGGTAGTTCTCATTAGACGGAGTGTGTGAGGCAGTCAGTTGAAAATGAAAAATCTCAGCCAGGCAGGAATGGTTGCGCCGTCTAAGGCGCCATGTTACGGATTGAGCGACCGCTCCCGTCGGAGGTTTGAGTCTTCCCTTGGGCATGGGCGTGTGTGTTATCCTTAGCCTAAGTTAGTTTAAGCAGTTTGTAAGGGTAGGGTGATGCGTAGTAGTATCAAAGGTGTCGCGAGACTAACAAATTTAGACTCTAAACAAAAAAACTTGTCATAAAAGAACACAAAATATCCTTCTCTTCATACTACCCTGAAGACTCGCCTGCAGCTAATCATCCTACTCTTCATCCAGTGCACCACAGATCACGTATTAAAGGAATGATCGGTGCACATTAATTGCGTGCTCAGCCGCTAGGCGGCAGCTGTGTTTCAGCAGCAAGTAGACATTCACTGTAGTCTGCTTCCCTTCTCAAAAAGCTGCAGCTGAGATCTTTTAATGGATTTATCAAAGCCACGTCACCCTCGGTAGCGTTTCTTACAAATGAATGTCAATTAATGACACAGTGGCTGTAAAAGCTGTCACAGATTGTAAAAGCAGTCAGAATTGTCCACTGACTAAAGCTATTCAGTAGCGTTGCTTAGTATGAAGTATGGCCGTGTGATTAACGGAGAGTAGTATTTGAAATGCAGTGATCGTTGGTTTGGACCCTGGTATGTGTTAATATTTTTTTCTCTCAGTTTCCTGTATGTAACAGATTCTTGGACCAGAAATGACATTCATATTCTTACTTGTCACAAACATTTATCTATTTTTTCCGAATATGTCGGGACTTCTGAGGTCATTGTGAAGCAAGAACATAACAATAGAACTTAAATAATAATTCATTACTTGTCATAAATACATCCTCTTTATTTCTGAAAATAATGTGATAATATTGAACTGAAACGGAACAGCCACTGTGCTGTCTAAATCAGAAATCCGAGCAGCTAATTTCCAGATGCTATTTTCAATCGATCCAGCAAAACCGTATCTGGCCCTGACATGTACACTCAACAGCGAAAAACGGTTTCCGAAATTCAGTTTTCTTGTTTCGGGAGTTGGGTCGCATGTAGAAGAAGCAAGTATTACTGTGTGAGTTAGGCATTGTTATCTGCGGTGTTACTCCGTGCCGGCCGCGGTGGCCGAGGGGACTGAGGCGCTCCAGTCACGGTCTGCACGGCCACTACGGTCGGGGGTTCGAATCCCCCCTCGGGCATGGATATTTGTGCCTTCCTTAGTATTAGCTAGTTCATAAGTAGTTTGTAAGCTTAGGGACTGATGACCCCGTAGTTAAGTCCCATAGACCCTGCAAACATTTGAACATTTTTTGTTACTCTGTTGTACATCTCCGTAGTTCCTAATGTTTCCTTTTCTTGCGATGAGTGTACGTAATTGCTGCAGTCAGGATCAACATTAAACATGTCAATGCGTACGAGGATTTCAGTTTCCATTACAAACTACATTTAAGCGATACTTTATTTCCGTCCCCTCCCCCTCCCCCCGCTAGAACGATCTAAATTCTGCCATATGTATTTATATTAGTGAAAGGGTGTCACGCAAAACTGTAAGATATAAAAGGGTGTCGCCATGAGGGAAAGTTTGTAAAGCACTGGACTAGTCCCTTAGGTTTACAAACATTTGAATTTGAAAAAACGCAAAAAGAAATTTAAAGCGATAGCTACTAGTGGGCACGGAAATAAATCAATGGGGAAAGTTGGACATTTGTACCCAGCCGGGATTCGAACCCGAGTCGCCTGATTACTCTTGTGCCAGGATTTCAGGGCCAAGGTGTGGGTATTGAACTTAAATGAGAAAATGCGTGAAGTCACGGAGAAAATCAAAGAGGGTTTTATTACTGAAACTGTTACACTGTATCCAGAATGAAACTTTCACTCTGCAGCGGAGTGTGCGCTGATATGAAACTTCCTGGCAGATTAAAATTGTGTGCCGGAACCGGGACTCGAACCTGGGACCTTTGCCTTTCGCGAGCAAGCGCACTACCGACTGTGCTATCCCGACACGACTCACGATGCCGCCTCACAACTTTACACTGTACTTAATGGGACCCGGGAGATCAATGCCTGTCCATTCAGGAACATTTTGGAATCTGAAGCAAATTAAATGTATGAACGTAGCTAAAGGGAGCACGTCTGGTAAAGGAGCAAGAGAGTGTCCGTTTTTTACACCGTCGTTCAGGAACCTTAAGAATAAGAAAGAGAACATGTTCCGTAAAAGATTCGCAAAGCAAAAGTGCGTTCTCTGATAAACTTCACAATCTTATATATTAAAAGAATCAGACCAAACTAATCGGCCGATTTCCTTCATTTTTGCTTTAAAAGAAAGGTATTCATCCACAGTTTTGTCATCAAGTATCAGAATTTACATAACTCTCGCCTTCATTTTTCTATACTCAAACACGATTTACTTCTGTATATTTCTTATGGGGATGTCCTTGCTGTCGGTCAGGCCGATCTATCCGACCGATTTCCTTCATTTTGGCTTTAAACAACAGACAACAGATATTCAATCGCAGATTTGTCATCAAGTATCAGAATCAACTTAAGTCTCTCCATCCTTTATTTTTATTCAAACGCGGTATCCTTCTGTCATTGCACTGAATACTTTAATCGGTTTGTTTTACAATATCTTCGGTTTTAATTAAGGTACGCAGTTCATTTTTACTAAACAACAGTCAGCGGATCAAGCTCTTTCGTTTGCGCTTTTTAACACTTGCATTGATTGATTCTTGAGAAAGCTCTGCGTGAACATTTAATTTTACTTCCATTTCTTCCAACATTTTTGTCATTCCACTAACGGTGCGAAGTATTCGCACAGGTCCTCTAGTTTCGTATGAATAAAAAGTTCGAAGCATATGCTCTAAGGAAGAAGTTCTTTCTCGCTACCTTCCCTTCTTCCTGAGTAACTTCTCGGTGTGTCATGTCCGAAATACAACAGCTGTTTAATCGTACATTTATTTCTGCTAGCTCAGTCAGGCAAATTATTCAGTGTACAAACATGAAGCAGGCAATTACGTGTTGAGGAAGAGTTGTTCTGCGTTTAGGATTTAGTTTCTTCAAATATTCAAATGTTTATAAAACTGTTATGGTCATCAGTCCCTAGACTTACAGATTACTTTAACTTACACTAAGGATAAGAAACACAAACATGCCCGAGGAAAACTCGAACTCCCGGCGGGAACGGCTGGCCAGTCCATAGCATGACACGTTAGACTACGTGGCCTCTCCGCGCGGCTTTAGTTCCTTTTGCAGCAGAAAATTAGTGCCACTAAATATAGACAGTTTACGGAAATGAATTTTCTGACGATGTTACCTAATTTTCGACATGCGAGAAATTTTGTTTTGTTTTTTATGTTAGTTTAACACAACATACGAACAAAATTTTAAGAATACGTCAGATTTTCATCTGTTTCAACCGGGATCTCTGTCAGAATTTTTCAACACGAGATATGTTTGTTTAAATGTGACGCCCGATTGTCTGCTTTAGCATTAAAAGCGAAAGGTCGTACGGTTTTGTTAGGAGAAACTGACCGCTAGGTTTGTAAAATCCAGTTATTAATTTTTCTGTCGCGTCTATTTACTCATAACATATATTAAAATTTACGTTGTCAGAAAATGTATCTTAAATAGGTCAACCTGGCGGCGGAACGGCCGAGCGCATTGAGGCGCTATGCTGCAATGCGCGAGGCCGTTCAACGTCGGGGGTTCGAATCCCCCCTCGGGCATGGATGTTTGTGCTGCCTTTAGTATAAGTTAGTTCATAAGTAGTTTGTAAGTTTAGGTACTGATGACCTCGTAGTTAAGTCCCACAAGCTTCACAAACATTTGAACATTTCAAACAGGTCTACCTGTTTTTATAGAACGAACAACAGTACAAAAAAAAAAAAAAAAAAAATAAATAAATAAATAAAATAAAATAAAATAAAAATAAAAAATAAATCTTTCAGTATGCAGCATTATTTATTTTGTGGGACAGTGTGTGAAGTCCTGAGATGCCCTTCATTTGGAATTAACGTGATAAGGTCTTATTAATGACCGGCCGCGGTGGCCGAGGGGACTGAGGCGCTCCAGTCACGGTCTGCACGGCCACAACGGTCGGGGGTTCGAATCCCCCCTCGGGCATGAATATTTGTGCCGTCCTTAGTTGTAAGTAGTTCATAAGTAGTTTGTAAGTTTAGGGACTGATGACCTCGTAGTAAAGTCCCATAGACTCTGCAAATATTTGATTTTCTTATTAATGGACCCAATTTCAAAACATACAAGATAATTTTGTTATCTAGCTATTTACAATTGTAAAAACGCACTGCAGTCACGCAGAATGAATCCATTGTGTTTCATGTCTTTGTAAATATTGAAGAAAACTCCACTAACATCACTCTCATCGCTATGTAAAATGATTGAAGTGACACTATAATTTTGTGAAGAGGGCTACTCCGAACCAATATACTGTTTTCATAATTTTATTTGTATAAACTTCATCAGTTCCTCTCGTATTTCTTCAGACTATGTATAAGGTATCTGTTTTTGCCCTCTGAGCAAAAGAAAATCTGTCACTTTTCTTATAAAACATAGTAAAACGCAACATTAACAAAAGTTACTCAGCTCGAAGTACGCTAGAGAGCTCACATCAGAAAACGGAGAATGTTCTCTGCTTGTGAGAAACTTCTCTAGCTTTATTCATACGAAATCTGAGAATTATTCTCTGCGTTGAGCAACTTCTCCCACCCTTCTCCTCAAGCTGAGTACACTCTCAGGTGAAGTAAGTTCTCCGACTCGGTTTATTCATACGAATCTGAGAATGTTCTGCGAAAATAAGAGAATAAAGTACATTCTCCGTTATATTCATACGGCCCCAGTTCTCGGTACAGCGTATCTACATCCATACTCCGCAGGCCACCAGACGGTGTGTGGCGGAGGGTACCTTGAGTACCACTATCGGTTCTCCCTCCTGTTCCACTCTAGTATTGTTGGCGGAAAGAAAGATTTTCGGTATGCCTCTGGGTGGGCTCTAATCGCTCTGCTTTTATCCTCATGATCTCTTCGCGAGATATACGTAGAGGGCAGCAATATACTGCTTGACTCCTCGGTAAAGGTATGTTTTCGAAATTTCGTGAAAAGCCTGTACCAAGCTACAGAGCGCCTCTCTTGCAGAGTCTTCCACTGGAATTTATCGAGCATCTCCGCAACGCTTTCAAGATTACTAAATGATTCTGTAACGAAGCGCGCTGCTCTCCGTTGGATCTTCTCTACCTCCCCTATCAACCCCACCTGGTACGGATCCCACACCGGTGAGCAGTATTCAAACAGTGGGTGAACAAGTGTACTGTAAGCTACTTCCTTTGTTTTAGGACTGAATTTCCTTAGGATTCTTCCAATGAATCTCAGTCTGGCATCTGCTTTACCGACGATTAATTTTATATGGTCGTACCGCACATGACCAGCAGTCTGGCTTGAGGCTGGTGGCTGGCCTCTGCATATTCTCCCAGGGAGGCGTACCCTGGTCAGCAGAACTAAGCTATCAAGCAAGTGCCGATCCAACAGGCGCGTATCGGGAACATGGCTGCGGAAAGTTCCTAGCACAGTTGCGCCACGGCCTGATGGCGGAGAGGCCAGCTGGGTTGAGCAAAGTAGTAATAAAAATTAAAAAAAAAAAAAAAAATCCTCATTCCTATACGGCCAACGGGCAAGCGTCACCCTCGTAAAACTTTCTCTTTTGTCTTGTGGTAGATCGGTTGCTTGCGGAAGTGAGGAAGTGTTCTGTGTTGATCGACGAGTTATTGGATCAGTTGTTTGGAGTGCAGATCAACCCTCTGACCGAACACGCTGAGCCACTAGCCGGCACTTGGTAGGCAGTCGCGCTGACCACCAAGCCACTAGGGACACAGTGATCATATAGGCCGCGCGAACAACACCAGTACGTCTTCCGCCAGACGCAAATTCTCAATCTGATACACTCAGTACTAACGTAGTGTCCCTGCCCGTCACCACTCATTACTCGTGGTATGTCGCCTATTCCCATGAGATCTCGGGCCTAGTGAGCATCCGCACTGAAAAAAAGCATCAAATGACCATGCAGAAAATGATAAATCTGGAAAAAAGTGAGTAAACTGTTTATTATTTCAAAGTAATCAATGTAACTGTCAATACATTTATCTCACTATGAGACAAATGATCGATGCCTCTATGGAAAAATGTTTGAGGTTGCCTGCAAGACCTTGACTGTCCCCGTGTGTGCATCTCTTTGTCTGAAGCAAACCACTGGCCACAAAAGTCTTTCTTGATGGTTTCAAAGACCTAGAAACCACGTGGTAAAAGTTGGGTTGGTTTATTTGGTTGCTATAGGGGGACTAAACTGCTAAGGTTATCAGTATCCCGGTGGGGAGGGGAAGGAGTTAGGATAGGAAAGGAGGGGAGGGGGAAAGAAAAATCAGTCCGGGAAGTAATGAAGGAAGGGAAACTGCATTAGCTCGTGCCCCGTGCTCACCACGCACGTACTCACGAAAGAACTGTGACGTGACAAGAGATTGGGACTGTGTAGGGAATTTCTACGTGCAGGATAATGGCCACCTACCTATTGCCTAGGTAGTTGCGACACCGCTCCAGACGTTTCGTTGCAAAGTCTTTACACATCCTACATACAGTTCCGATCTCTCTCAATCTGATTTACAAACTTAAGTTCGTGGTCTTCGATTTGCTTCACACATTGAGGTGCACACCTGGGAACAATTATGATTCCACAGTCAAAGAGTATCTGTACTCTTTTTTGCGTTTGACAGCGTTCACGTACTGTCACGTAGTGTTTCTCCGATAATTCTTCAGACGTTATTGAAAGCATCACGCAATGCGTTTCCAATTGCCATTCGTGTTCTGATCCACATTTGCTGATCTTCATGCTATGATTTGCCTTGTTCCTGTTTTGGAGAATACATAGATTCTTAAGAAGTTTTCTAATTTTGTTTGTATACAATGACGACGTCTTTAATTTGCAATGAAAAATAAAATAGTATGTACAGTATTAGTGCCGTTTGCGGTCCTAATAATAGTAAATGTTATTACAGTAGCCATTCATTGAAAACCCCTCCGGAATTCATATCCTGGCTACGCCTATGACGTCTTATAATATGAGGCATTGGGAACAATTATGATTCCACAGGCAGCTACAAACATTTTCCCCCAAGGCTCTGACCACCTTGTTTCACAATGGGTAAATTTTTTATCAGTTATGACGATTATTTCTGAAATAACATACATTTTGCACACTTTTTCATCTGTTTCGTTCTCGCCTTGAATGAGGACGCCCATGAAAGATGGGATCCTAATACAAAACTGGGGTAAGGGATGGAAAACGCACTTCCTATTGGTACACGAGATTCTACTGTTTAGCCACGTGGATTTTGGAGGATGGGAGGATATAACACATAAATCTCCATTGATGTATGTGGTTCCTGGAAGTGTAACCAGTTGCAATCATTCCTGAGTTCGAACCAGCAGTACCCCAATTTTGTGGTAGTGGGTGGAGGGGGCAGAAGGAGTGGTCGGGGACATTTATCGCAGAACTCAGTGGTGTATAGTTATGGGAGGTGACTATTTCGATGGACAGTAACTGTACTTTATAGTTCACCTACATTGATGTTACAGGGTTGTTTACCGAACTTTATTGTCAGAGGTTGTAGTTTTCTACTGCTCTTAATAGGATGAACTCCATGATTCCTCTTGTCCGTCAATTTCTTGCGTTTCGGAAACCAACTAGCTTCACACAAAATGAAAAGCTTAGCTAGTTATCGCGATGATGTCGTGTTCAGAACTGACTAAAAGTTCCGGCCTGGCCTTTGTATGGCAACCGGTGACTCGACGCTCTATCGCCTTGTGGCTTTGTTGTTCGCTGCTGGCCGCTCATATCGCAGTCAGTGATCTCTATACAACCTTCATGTATAACGCTGGTCTCCGAGTATAGAACTGCAGAGTGCCTGCCCATTGATATTTATTGTGCGTGATTTTGTATTTCCCGAAATGTTTTAATTTGGCAGACGAATTTTCATAATTTCGTACGTCACAAATAATTGCTTGTTTACTTCATGTTTTGATTTTTATATTAAAACTAGAAGTAACATATGGGTCATTTATGACCCATGGTGTTGTTTCGAGTGTCCTACCCCCCTCCATATTCATCATAGCTCCAAAACCTCTTGTGACTTTTAATCATTTATGGGATTTTAGAACTCACCAAAAATTTCATCCCCCTTGGACACGTAGAAGTGTGAAAATTTTATTTGTTATACCCGTAGTACCATGTGGGTCATTTTTGACCCATACACAGTTTAACACAATTTGACGTCAGTAATATCAGTTTTCAGACTTAAAATAATTTCTGGGCGTGCTTAAATGTTATTCACGACATGTTGTAGTTTATTAAAACACTTCAGGGCAAAAATAAAGTGAATACTAATAATTGGGGTACTGCTGGTTCGAACCCAGGAATGATTGCAACTGGTTACATCTCCAGGAACGACACACATCAATAGAGATTTATGTGTTATATCAGGTGATGCCTTATATCATCGCAGCTTTCGCTTTTCTGTGGACTGGCGACATTGAAACCTATGAAGTGATTACTGGGGAGCCACAGTACAATCACACATTTGTGTGAGGCACTACTAATAGTTCTATGAAAAGACAGCAGATGTCAGGCGTGTCACTCTTACAGAAGTTTCGTCTCTACGTGTCTCTGTCATTGGTCAAACAGAGTGGGCTGAGGCATTCGTTATGGCAGCGACGTCAGCTTGTGGTTTATATTCGTGAGTTAGTGTCATTGAAGCTAAGATGGCAAGACGAAGCAGTCTTACATATACTGAGATTCTGTACTGTCTACATTTCACCAGCGCAATCGAGTGACGAATCTGGTAGCGAGACAAGCGCAGAGGAGGACAACGATTTTGTTACAGTGGAACCTGCTTGTCAAGCATTCTAGATGCATCAAATTAATGGAAAAAACGAATCTGAAACATCTGTGGATGATTTATCTCCTGCACAAAGTACCCTTGTATCATTCTACCTAAGTTTTTGAACCAATATGTGTGCAGTCCACTGTATGTCTTTCTTTGTTCTGTTACTTAGGTGTCGGGTTTATTGATCTTTTTATTCTAAGTAACAAGTCTATTGGATGTCAGGTCAGTGACAATACTGAGAAGTAACACCCAGAAACTGTGAAGCTTTATAATGAAACCCAACGTGGAGTTGATGTAGTGGCCCAATGACAGAATATTACAATGTGTGAACTGGCACCCACCTATGGCCTGTGCATTTCTTTTACCACATTCTTGAGATTGCAGTAATCAGTGCTCACACAATTTTTAAGTTATGAACATCTTACATGATGGCAAGGTGAGAATGTATTTCTAGTAGCAGATGAGCTTGCTGTCCCCTACAAACTCTAGGGGGGAGCCAACATCCACTTGCAAAGACTCGGCGACGGCGCTGGCCAATATGGGAATAGAAGGCTTTTTCAAATCCGGTATTCCTACAAACAATAAAAGGGGAATAAAACACCGAACTTATGTTTCAAGCACAACAAGTACGTGTCCAATAGCTGCCAAGCTAAAATATTTGTGTAACGTCTGAACTGTGAGCCCGTCCCAGCTTAGACAATGCTGTCAACTATTGTTCCTAAATATTTTCAAGCTCAATTATAGACTGAAATTGCAGTTGTTTGACATGAGAGTATCATAGATTCTTTCTCCTTCTCTACCTTCATCCTCTCCCCCCTCACAACACTAAATATTACTTGAAACGTTTTAATCTGTGTTATTTTAAATGCCCTGTAATGTTGTCAAGAATACCAGAATTTTATAATTATTGTCGGCGATTATTATGCTACTATTACATAATTTTTGTAATATCTTTTGTATGTGTTGTTGCCTAGTCAAATGTAAGAGAGAGCCTCAACGCCCTAATCTGGTCAGGCTAAATAAACAATAAATAAATAATATAGGTTGTTTCTTTCTGACGCCCCTCTTCCATTATCATAGATCCTTGTTACTAAGAACTGATCTAGTTCTGATCGACATTTGCAGACTGATACTTTGATAGCTAGTTCCCAATTTCTGCAGCAATTCAAAATCTTATCAAGACCTTACTGAATATTTGGTCGTTCTTTTTTTTCTGACATTACTTCTTTACAGGAAATTGCATTATCTACAAAAAGTTTTTAGGTTATGGTTAATAATGTCTGCCAGCTGAATAATATACAATATGAACAGGATTTCAATAGCCGCAGTGGAGTGGCCGAGTGCTCTAAGGGGCCTCGCTGCGGAGCGCGCGCTTGCTCGTCGTCGGAGGTCCGAGTCCTCCCTCGGGCATGGATGTGTGTGTGTGTGTGTGTGTGTGTGTGTGTGTGTGTGTGTGTGTGTGTGTGTGTGTCTGTGTGTGTGTGTGTGTATGTGTCCTTAGGTTAGTTTATTAGTTTGTAAGTCTAGAGACTGATAACTAGAGTAGTTAAGTCCCATAGATTTACAAATATTTGAATTTGAATGTTTCAATTTCGAACACATGGTGTTCATTTGACCATCGACGCGGCAATGCTACGAATTTTGCTATCTCTCTACGTAAGTGTTCGGTAGTAGGGCACAACTTAAAAAAAGTATCATTGTTTCTGTCTCATCCTGCTTGACCTCCTACAGTTGTGACACATAGATATTGTAGTTATAGGACACTACTTGTATGTTTACGCGTTTTGTGAAGTGCGAATTGTTATATTTCTGAACATTAAAAGCTTTCAGCTACTATCGACACAGTTTGTATGCTGGACACCTTCGATAAACTTGATTAAACTGACTTCACCCATTCGTCCTTACATATCTTGGTCAAACACATGCGTCAACTGCAACTGAGAATATGACTTGTGCCCACCATTTCACGGCAGAACGAAACAGTGATCAAAACTTTGGGTAATCCACCAAACAGTGATCAAAACTTTGGGTAATCCACCAGAAAAGATTTTATTTACGAGGAAGTTTACGTGCAATCTTTTCTGGGGCGCAGAAGGTATTGTTACTGTTGATTATCTTGCGAAGAATAAAACAATTACTAGCGATAGCATGTACGTCTACTGGGCCCTCTTGGCGTCGATAAGACGTATATTCAGCCTCCAATAACCACGTTATCGTCAGAACGTTAAAGCCTAATCTTACTTCCTTTTTTATTTTGTTTTATTATTTTATTAGAAGACGCATATCCTCATAGTACACCACTTCACGAAGCTGATTTGGCAAAGGTTCAAAAATGTTCAAATGTTTGTAGAACTTATGGGACTTAACTACAGGGTCATCAGTCCCTAAGCTTACAAACTACTTATGAACTAGTTAAGACTAAGGACGACACAAATATCCATGCCCGAGGGGGGATACGAACCCCCTACCGTAGTGGCCGTGCAGACCGTGACTGGAGCGCCTCAGTCCCCTCGGCCACCGCGGCCGGCGATTTGGCAAAGGGAATACAGACATACTTGAAATAATGCTTCTCGGAGTATCATTTTTGTTCATCTGTTATGGCAATATGACTTGTAATATTTTCATACTATAAGAAATTAATGGCTGTTGAACGTTCCAATGAAGTCCTACTTCAGCATTTTTCAGATCTTCCAGAATCACCCTTCAGGAATGTAATCTGTTCATATGCAACTAAGTTAGATAAAAATTTCACGTGGAAGAGAACTACGTGAAAAAAGCCTAACTTTTGTCTAAAAAAAACTACAGCTAACAGGCCGAGTTCAGTCTTCGTGGCCTACATGCGGAAAACTTGTAATAGCGTTCGATGATGACACGAGACAATAGCAATGGATAATCAGATCACACGTTTTCCAGTTGCTTGTTGTCGTCTACTGGCTGGAGTGTCTAGTAGATAACTTTCCCTGCAGCTGAATCCATGTCTTATAAATAATATTCTGTTACAACAAAGGATGTCGTGCGTTTGTCTGAATCTGGACAACGCATTTCCTCCAAGGTCTCCTGCTGACAGGTACCCTCTGTCTGTTGCCTGTTTCGTCACCGCAGCCTTCTCATCGTGTAATTTATCAGAGGTTTTAGTGAGGTAATGAAGCATTTTTTTGGCAACCGCAGGCAGCGACGGACGAAACGCCAGCGCCAAGAATACAGTCAGCTTTGTACGCAAATGGCAGCTTCTTTTAGTATGTTGCAACACGGCGGCCGGCACTTCTTTTCCTAATGGTGACTCACTGCAGCGTTAATGCGCTGCAGCGCGCAGCGGGAACCTCCAGCTCTCTGGGAAAATGATATGCGTTCGTGCCCAGAATTAACGAGCAAACCCAACTCCAGGTTTCTAGACAAAAATAACCTACGCGGAGAAGTTACGACACGGTAATGGTGCCAGATACTGTTTAATTTTCAGAAGGTCTTATAATATAAGGTCAAAAATTTGCTGGATGCGCTTCTGTAGTACACCCACGCTGGTGGTCTCTCTCTCTCTCTCTCTCTCTCTCTCTCTCACACACACACACACACATACATACACAAACCAGTGGCGGACTAAGGCTGTCGGAGGCCCGGGGCAGCGGCAAAACTAAATAAGCCCCCCCCCCCGTCAACTTGGAAATATATGAATTACTACCAGTATAAGTACCTTTTGGCTTCCTATACACAGCATGTCCCAACTTACCATCTGCCTTCCTCCTGACCAACACATCAAGGAAGGGAAGGCAACTCATACTGGTATGTATCTCCAAGCTGATAGTTGTCACCCTGAGGTGCTTCAGTCACGGTCTGCACGGCCACTACGGTCGGGGGTTCGAATCCCCCCTGGGGCATGGATATTTGTGCCGTCCTTAGTATTAGCTAGTTTGTAAGTAGTTTGTAAGTTCAGGGACTGATAACCCCGTAGTTAAGTCCCATAAGGTATACAAACATTTCAACATTTTAGTTGTCACCACCCAGCTCAACGTGAAGGGGTTCTTCGTACCTTAGTGCATAGGGTCACGTCATTTCTGACCTGGAAAGTGTGCCCACTGAGCTGTCCCATCTAGAGGTCACTTTTCGCCAAAACGGCTATAGTAAAGGGCAGATTAAAAGAGCGTTACGCTATCGACCACATGTGCAACGGTCTAGTGACGACAGCACACATTTGGCACCCCCTTTCTGCCATACGTTTGCAACACTTACAACAAGATTGGCCGCATTTTGCGTAAAAAAATGTGAAATGTGTGTTTCGTCCACCACATAAAATTGAGGCACTGTTGGGATCTGTTAAGGATGAATTGGTTTGCGCAAGGCGGGTGTCTACCGTATCCCATGTAGCTGTGGCATGTAACATATTGATCAAACTATTAGGACTGTTGAGAATCGTTGTGTTGAGCTTAAATGTCTTATAAGTTTACAACAGCCAAACAAATCTGCTGTGGCCGAACAATGTCTTGACACAGGTCACCCTATGAAATATAACAAAACGGAAATTTTGGTATGCTCTTCCAGCTACTGGGACTGTGTTATCAAGGAAGCCATTGAAATAAAACTAGCTAACAACCTTATGAATAGATGACTTTGCTTAAATTCCGCATGGGGCCCTGCTCTCTGACTTGTCAAAAAACAGAGGTGCAAAACTAATTCGACCTCAACCGTTGAGAACTGATGTTTATTATCGATATTCTGACCGTTTTCATCTTTGGTCGTGTCGGCGCTATGTGCTTGCTTGCTCGGTGTATATTGTCTTTCCTGTTCACTCATTGAAGACCGAGGATTTAAAGATCGTTGCACATTGCTTCCTCACTACAGTTTCGCCTTGAAAATGGCAGGGTGGTCTCCTGCGGAAATATCGGCCGACGTCGAATTTCATAACTGGCTACATACCCGTAAGTTTTTCGAAGTTGTTATTCGCCAGTAGAAGTTAAGGAATCACAGATCACACACTGTTTTATAATACAGTGTGTTAATGATGAATAAGTGCAAAGCCTAAAAACTGTTTTCAGGAACCAATCGATAGGTAGAAGAACATGATACAATAAGTAATTCTGAAAAATTCGAAAAAAAATCTACTTCTTTCCAAATTGTCTATACAGTGGGCTATTTCTTAATGGCTTAATTCGCTTCTGAGTATTGCTTGAAATGCGAACACTCGTTATGCAAAATTTTTTTTTGTCGGAAATCATGTAAAAATACACACAAAAACTTCTTCAAACAACTTAAAAGAAATCTGTAGCAAAATAGAGAAAATTAAATTTGTTTCCTTTGAGATAACATAGTTTTGTTACGTTTCGTGAAAGGGGGGGGGAGGATAACCAGAATATTTTTATTTGGAAGGGGGTCCCCAGAATATTTTTACTTGGAAGAGGGTTGCATATACAAAAAGGCCGAAAAACACTGCTGTAGTGTATCAATGAAAATGCAGTAGGATGCCTCGCAGATCGCCGATTCAAGCACGTCCAGCATCGTTGGACGGTTCCGGTCGACAACGTCTTTCAATGTTCTCCAATTGCAGCGAAATATCGCAGCGAAGAACGCGTCTCATTTGGAATAATGTCATTAAGGAAGCAGCATAAAATAAATCATCAGGTGTCCTTTTGAATATGGGTGCAAGTTTTTGCTCAAATTCTGCTTGAATTTCTGCTCTCTCTCTCTCTCTCTCTCTCTCTCTCTCTCTCTCTCTGCCTCTCTTTTGAAAACACAGAGTGACAGTTATAGTTACCTCATTTGTTGGTTATTGATATTTACTACCGATTACTTTTGATGTCGACCATCTTGTTCGTGTTTGCATGCGTGTATGTGTGTACTATTTTTCCGTAAATGCTGTGTTTTCAACTGCCGTGCACACTGCTTTCTTCTTGTACTTGTACATTGAAAATGAGACGTTATGCACCTGTCGAAACATCGACAGCCGCGCGGGAATGGCCATGCGCTCAAATGCTCCTTGCTGCGAAGTGCGTGGCTGCTCCCCATCGGAGGTTCGAGTCCTCTCTCGGGCATGGGTGTATGTGTTGTCCTTAGCATACGTTAAAGTAGTTTGAATGTCTAGGGACTGATAACCCCAACAGCATGGTCCCATAGTTCTACAACCATTTGAACATATATATGTGTGTGTTATATATATCGACGGCTGTTAAAGACAACGTCTAGATGCAGTCCCCTATATTAAATGAACATCATGTACGCCGGGAGAAACTCAGAGTAACTAATTTGAATGCGTACCCGCAAGATGGAAGGAGGCAACGAAAAACCAACTATAATCTTTAGAGGTGAAGGTGGGAGGAAAATGCAGAAAGGAAGCAGGTCCTTTAACTTTTTTTCTCTAGTTTAAATTTGTCAAAGCACATTTTCAAATGATCTCTAAGTTGAGTTGGTTTACGTTCTAGGAGGCGATCCAATTATGATATTGTAAAAAGATATAAAAAAGCCAAGATCGCTTGGCTTTTTTATATCTTTTTACAATGATCTCTAAGTCTCTTATATAAAATCTCTTCACAAAGATGTTATGTACGTCGACTTTATGTAGAACGTAGCACCTTCAGGATGGCGATAACTTGGGAGATAGAAAACTAACTCAACTGAAGTATGGGATAGGAGATCAGCAGTAGACATTCATGGAGTCGTAATAATACCTTTCTGAAGTCTATTTAGGGAAATCATGTAAAAACAGTCGTAAATCTGAATGATTTTACCTGAACTGTAATCTCACTCCAGAACACGAGTACGGTGTCTTCAAAACTGCAACACTTTTTTGAATGACAGCCAGGAGTATTTGCCACATTCATATCTACACATAAGTAGTGTGTCTGAATTAATTCAGAATTCTGTGTTTTCCTGTTCCGTAAAACATTGTTTTGTGACTCTCAAAACATGCATTTATAGTATATTGATACTTTATTTGAACGTGTATTCATTCTGTGACATTTCTTATTATTATTGTTATGTATTTATTCAAATGTTCAAATGTTTGTAGAACTTATGGGACTTAACTACGGGGTCATCAGTCCCTAAGCTTACAAACTACTTATGAACTAACTAAGACTAAGGACAGCACAAATATCCATGCCCGAGGGGGGATTCGAACCCCCGACCGTAGTGGCCGTGCAGACCGTGACTGGAGCGCCTCAGTCCCCTCGGCCACCGCGGCCGGCATGTATTTATTACTATTTTAAATAAATTACTACTGACATCGAAAGCCTGATGCATTTACCAATGGAATGATACGTAAAAGAATTGTGTGGTTCCTTTTCTGAAGAAAAGAATGCATTGGGTACGTCAGAGTGCGTATACAAGCAATCTTCATTTATTTCGTTTTTCGTCGTCCTTAGTTGCTTAGAAAATTAGTGGAGGTGTATTTCCGTCTATTGCAACAAACTGAAAGTCATTTTTTGTGCCATACGCCTTTCGCTTCTTTATTTGTAAAGCATCATCAATGGCCTATAATGTTTAGATTACCACGAACAGTATCAGTTTTAGAGAGGCGGTGTTATTCTAAAATAACGGGGTTCAAACAACTGCCTAAGTGTCCTCATTTACAGTTTTTGTAGTATCTCCAAACACTCTAAGCTGATTGTTGAATCTTCTTCAAATTATGTTGGTATTCCGCCACCACAAATTTGAACGTTAACAAGACGATAAACCGAGTCCTTTCAGCGCCATCAGAACCTATTCAGATTCCTTAATAAGTTTTACAATTCAGGATGCATCATTAATTAATCGAATATATCTAGAACTTCCAAATTTACAACATCGTGTTAAAAGCCATGCGTGAAGCGAGAAGTCTACGCCAAATGGGAGGTATGTTGTATTTTCATCATGTTACATATCTGTACGGTAAACGATGCAAGTACTCGTACCTTGGAGGCTCTGTAAATGAACCTGCTTTTATTAATGAGATACAGCTTTCACCAGTTGTAAGCGAGAACACTGGGCCATTAACGCCCCGTTTTTTTCTTTATGGCATTCACGTGGAACACACGTCCGTTCGACGACCCTACCCACTGGATCCAGAGAGCTAAAGAATTCTGAATGAACACCTGAGAGACTGCTGGCATTGTGGGAATTCTCTTGTTTGCCTTGATAATTGTTCGGTCATGACTCAATACTTTCGCTTTCGAAACAACTCCAGTGTCCTTTCTCACGCTTAGCGAATCGTCTACTTGGCATTGACGCTGGATTGGTCATCTCCGGATTACAGGCCGAGGAATTTACGAATTCACGTAGACGTAGTGAAGTTTACCTTGTCTTCCACTACACTGCAACAGAAGCGTGTCTCAATTGTACAAACAGCTCTAACAAGGCTGAAAGGTCGCGAAAAAGTATTCACACTGGCATACTAAAATTGTGTGCCCGAACCGGGACTCGAACCTGGGACCTTTGCCTTTCGCGGGCAAGCGCTCTACCACTGAGCTATCCCGACACGACTTACGGTGCCGCCCCTCAACTTAAATTCTCCAGTACCTCGCCTCCTATTTTCTAAACTTCACAGAAGTTCTGCTGCCGAGTGCAGAGCGAAAGTTTCATTTTGGAAACATCCCTTAGGCTGTGGCTAAGCCATGTCTCCACCATACCCTTTCTTCCAGAAGTGCTAGTCTTGCAAGATTCCAGGAGAACTTCTGTGAAGTTTGGAAAGTAGGAGGCGAGGTACTGGCAGAATTGAAGTTGAGGGGCGGCACCGTGAGTCGTGTCGGGATAGCTCAGTGGTAGAGCGCTTGCCCGCGAAAGGCAAAGCTCCCAGGTTCGAGTCCCGGTTCCGGCACACAACTTAAGTCTGCCAGGCAGTTTCATATCAGCGCTCACTCCGCTGCAGAGTGAAAGTTTCATTCTGTATTCACATGATGTTTCTGAATACATTTATTTTGCTTCTGAATACATTTATTTTGCTTGCAGCGTTTAGGACTCTGCCCATCTCCGAACGACCTGGTGAAAAACATACAAATGGCATCTTACAATTTTTTGCACAATATTTTAGAAAATGACAGAAAGGTGTAAAAATACAATACGAAATGACAAAATATACAAGCCATAGGACAAATCTGTAGGCAATATGCCATAAAAAATAAAAGAAAAAGTAAAGTGAAAACTACCATCAGAACTAATAAAGTACAAAATAATAAATCTTCGTTTGGATGGTGACTCAAACTACATGCCGCCAGCTACTGTGAATGCTGTACAGGTCAGTAACTGTCTCGCTAGAGGGCGTACCCATACGGTAGTGCATGAACGTCGAAATTTCAAATATTATCCTAGCACAATGTTATGACTACAAAATAAAATAAAAGTAATGAAATTGCTTATAAGCAGGCGATAGTCAACAGAAAATGTTAGTAAATATCTTCAATAACAATTCACAAGTCAACCTTACATCAGTGCGTTAATGGGGGACCTACACGTAAAACAAGTACAAATATAAACTGTCACAAAATTCACAATTTTTGAGTTACATAAATGAAATTATATAAAATAGTTTATGGTAGCTCATGCATCTACTGAAATTGTTTTGTTATTTTCAATGAAATTTTTGGAAGTTTTTAAGTTTATGAACTCATGATTCACATAGGTACCAGTTACTGAGAAATTTCTTCGAAATTGCCTTGAATTTTTCGCAATATAATCTCAACCATCATATAAAGAAACCCACAAATCGTTTCGATTTATTGATATTTAACGAAGTTTTAGTTTTAATTGCTTTTTAATTGGAAAACTACACATAGAAATTCTAATTTCATTATTCTCTATCTTGACATACATGAATGATATTAAATATTCACTCTGTATATATGTTTCTTATATATAATTCAGAAGACATGCCAAAATTCACAGTCAAATCATTTCTTGTTTTGGAGAAAAATGTACCTAAGTAACGAAAACGGTAGTTCTGAGAAAATGCATTTTAAAGTTAAACGTGCTTTTTCTTTGCCATTCCCACCTTCAAAAACCTCCAGATCTGTAATGAATGTACTCATTTTCTTCAAGAATTCTCTTCTAGCTTCTTCTTTTCTGTCTTGTTTGCTCAGCAAGGTCTTCAATGGATTTATCGGCTGCAAGTATACGTTGAGTGTCAATCCCCATCAAGATATCGCGAGTGAAAACTCCGGGCTTAAAGCCCATTCTCTACAAGACCCTTAACGTCTTTCAGGTGCCACCAATAAAGACAATAACTGCATCATAAACTGTAATATTAACTACCTTGGATGAAAAAAATGTAGTTTTGGGGCAACGTTTTCAGATGAGAGCCTTCAGAGACTAAGATTCTGCGTTTTGCCATGAACACGTTTCTTCGAGGGGGGGGGGGGCTGTTATTCCACAGCCTTTTTGATATAGTACACAGACATTCCCTGCATTCTGATTTCACAACACTGAAAAGAAAACGCCACATAAACAGATAATACGAGAGAATTAAGAACAAGGAAGAAGGCGTTGCCTCGTACAAGCTATTACAATTTTCTTTTAACATTTAGAAGCGGAATTGGAACTTAATATTTGCTAATTGAAATTTCATGTAGTAAATAAATAGCCATTAAAATTTTTTCACAATTTTACTCATTTTGGTGTAAGTACCCCTTAAAATAAAAGATAAAGTAACACAAAACACAGAACTTTACTTCGATATAGCAAATGTACATGCTTGTACATAGCTAAAAGTTACAGTTTCAAGAAAGATACAAAGTTTGTTAAGAAGTAATATTGACCCCCCAGGAAGCTCACGGTTCTTTAGTGGGTACGTGCGTGGCGAGCACGGGTCCCCGAGCTAATGCTGTCTTTCTTCCTTCTTTCCTCCCTGGACTGCATTTCCTTTCCCTATCCCTCCTCCCCTATCCTCACTCCTTTCCCTGCCCACCGGGGGACTGTTGACCTTACCAGTTTAGTCCCCCTGTCCCAAATCACCAACCAACCAACCAAGTAATGTTGAGAGTTTTGGTAAAAGATAAAGAGCTAGTGTCGAATCATGGAAAATGTATTTTCTGTAAAGACGTATGGGTATCTCATCATGTTATTTGTCTAAACAAAAATGCCATTATTTTTATTTAATTTTGTAATTATAAAATTTTGGTAGGATAATATTTGAGATTTCGACGTTCATGCACTAACGTATGTGTACGCCTTCTAGCGGGACAACTACTGACCTGCACAGCATTCATAGCAGCTGACGGGATGTAGATTGAGTCACCATCCAAATGTATTATTTGATACTTTATTCAGTTCTGTTGGCGCTTTTCATTTTACTTTTTCTCTTTTCATGGCATATTGCATACATATTTGTCCTTTGATTTGTATACTTTGTCATTTCGTATTGTATTTTTACACCTGTCATTTTTAAAATATCGTCGCGAGACCGCTCGTTAACCCACTGCCGGCGTGGTGCAACGGCTAGTGTCCCCGACAGCGCTGCTGAAGGTTGTCGGTTCAATCCCGTCCAAGGGCAAAAATTTATTTCTTTGTAATTTACATTTCCAAAATGTTCTACATGTTTCTTATGTTCACTTGTAATTTCTACTTGTTTCTTATGTTAAGTATTCTGATACATTCTGTCTGTGTATAAATAGCAGAGCACTCGGCCCGAGAGGCAGTTATTGCTGCGTGTACGCTTCAGTTCGCAATAAACCTGCTTTCAGTATAAGTGCTGTGTTCAATCAACAACCTTGCCTTCGAAGTCAAGCCTGATGCCATTTCAACGTGACAATATTCTGCAAAAAATTGTAAGATGCCGTTTGTATGTTTTTCACCAGGTCATCTGAAGATGGGCAGCGCCCAAAACGCTCATTCGATATAAATGAATTCAGAAACATCCTGTGAATATTTTTTCGTGACCTTTCAGCCTTTTTAGAGCCACCGTTTGTATGACTGAATTAATAATGGTCGCACACCTCTACTACGACTTCCAGCTACGATAGAAACGAGTCCGTCACTTGCTTATCTTATTCGATTTCGTGTGAAGTTTATATGGCTGTAGGGTACAGATTTACAGCTTAAAGGTTGGAGGCACTTGAATGAGTAAGGGTTAAGGCTTCCCCGAAGGCCTTAGCAGGATGCTACTGGATTCCTCGTGCACGAAAGGTCAGTCGGTACCTCGCGGTGCGTGAAGCACGCGGCTTTCCAAGGCCGGCGCGCCGTTGGCAAGTGTGTCAGCTTTCTACGTGCTCTGCTCACTCATCTCACCATCTGCTAGCCTCGCCTTATCACTACCATTTCCAACAACTTCCCGCTCCGAGAGTATGACTCAGCTATCGTTCTCGCGGATATCTGGGAATGTTCTGAAATCTTATTTAAAACGCAAATGTTCTAATGTTTGTAAAGCTATGGGACCCAACTGCAGTCGTCATCAGTCTCTATACTTACAAACTACTGACACTAACTAATGTTAAGAACAACACACACACACACACACACACACACACACACACACACACACACACACATATATATATATATATATATATATATCCGAGGGAGGACTCGAAACTCCGACGGTGAGAAGACGCGCACTCCATAGCAAGGCGCTTTAGAGCGCACGGCCACTCCCTGGTGGCGTTTACTATGCAAACATTATAGCCTTGTCTTGCATTTTATAAGGGAAAGATAAAATGGTCATTAAAAAAAGGGAGATTATGGTTTAACATGCCGTCTACAACATAGTTATTAAAGACGGAGCAAACAGCGGGTGGTTTTTGTGAAGATGGAGAAGGAAATCGGCTGTGTCTTTTGTGAGGAACCATCTCGACATTTGCGTGGTGCGATTTAGGAAAATTACGGAAACCCAAATCTGGATGCCGGAACCGTGTTTGAGCCGACATACTCCCAAATTTGTGTCTCGTGTTCTGACCACAGTGCTACCTCACTTGGTAAAATGTTAGAACGTTGGAGTAACTACAAACGTTCTGCAGTCTCATCTCGTTTCGGATTTGTCCCACCTTAGTTGAATCTCTGCCACCTTTCTACCTTTTTATAATACAATCTTTGTTTATTTTTATGGTTCCGTACATCAATCACAAAAAATAGACTTCCGTCTTTCTGTCACTTAACCTGTCTGTCAAGATTTGTTTTCCTTAGGAACGGGTAGAGGTATCAAATAATAAATTTGGCAATGTAAAATTTGTTTAGCTTCTAAGCAATCAAAAGGTACGGCCTTTTTATACTCCTACTCCATCTTCAAAACCTATAGGGTACTTCCCGTTGACTTAAAATCACAAAATTGGGAAATAACAAATGTTTCACAGTGCAAGTAAAGGAAAATATGAGAAAATTGTTAGTAAGTGGTTATATTAAAAACACTACGGGAAAAAATAGTACACATGGAAAGACGACGTCCATTTTGATCCAATGACGGCAGATGCCACGTGGGGGATAATAAATGGACTGAAAATGGTTTCAACTTCGTCCGCTAGCATATTGCGCAGTGACATACCTGTCACGTGTGTGTACATTATCAGGAAATATTTACAGTCATAAGGATCACTGTGATATCAACGTATGCAGAAAACAGGCTCTGTGCCATGGAGATACGCTCGTGCTTCTTAAAGCCAACTGAGCGAGTTTCAAAGTGGATCTTCCGAATGGCAGAATGGTCCTTTCGGAGAACTACCACTCACGTTAAACGTGCTGTGCACTTGTGCAATGGTGCTGGTTACAATGGTCACATGAACATTCTGATATTCGTAGAAGCGGTTCTGGGAGTCAATGCGGCACATACGTCCGCCAAGATAGATGTACTGTAAGTGAAGCAGTAGCAGATTGTACACGACAGCACACATTAAAGGGTTTGTGAGCCCAGATGTGTCAACAATAACGGTTGTCAACTGGTTACTAACAGTGGGACGACGAGCACGCAGACCTCTAGCCCACTGACCACTCACACCAAAGCATGTACGAGCTCGACTCGACTGGTGCCGTCACCAGATCACTTCGGAAATGGATTGGGAGACTGTGGTCTTCAGTGATGACAGCAGATTCTGTCTGCATGCAAGTGATGGTTGTCTGTGCGGACGTGATACATCTGGCGAGCGATGTCTCGTAGAGTGCATTAGTCCGAGGAACACTGGCCCCACCCCAGACCGTAAGGTCTAGTGTGTCGCTGGCGAATCGTTAAACAGTGCAGTTTTTTTTTTTTTTTTTTTTTTTTTTTTTTTTTTTTTTTTTTTCTATGGGACTTAACTACGGGGTCATCAGTCCCTAAACTTACAAACTACTTATGAACTACTTACGAACTAAGACGGCATAAATATCCATGCCCGAAGGGGGATTCGAACACCCGACCGTAGTGGCCGTGAAGACCGTGACTGGAGCGCCTTAGTCCCCTCGGCCACCGCGGCCGGCGCAGCCGTTTTCGTCACAGATGCTACCACTCACTGCGCACCATCTACTTAGGCTTCTTCGCAGTACATCTGTGTTGACCTTCCCGGTCAAAAGGTATAATATACTGAAAAGTAACGTCCAAGACCTTGAACGTCAACTGTGCACTACATTCGTGTCTCTCATTGTTAACATGGTCGCAGTGGTGTCAACTCTCATCAAGACGTAGTATACTGCATAGTGATCATATTATTTTGTCCACCACTTGTATCTTGAGACACATAACTCAGGGTTGAGGTTGTATAGGGATCTACACTACACCATGGAAAATATGAGATACAACTTCAATTCACAGTGTTACTTCCGTGAGTAGTACGATGTGCAGTGTCTGTGTTTTGACGATGTAGCAAATAAAACGTCCTTCAGACACGCTAACATGCCAAAGCAAAGGCTTGTGACAACAAATAAATGTCTCTCCCGTTGTGGGAGTTACAAAATAAAGTGCGAGCAGTATAGGGTAACGGTAGATTGTGTGTGACACCTATTAGTTTTGTTTTGCAATTTCTCTTGAAGAGAGTCATCTTTCAACAGTGGTGGCCTCGTAACTAACAGCAATTAATCAGCGATTGGGTAATCTTCTACTAGTGACAACCACCCAACGGATTTGAATTTATCTGTGCATGAGTTTCCTCCATTTCGACTGAAAGCAAATTCCGATGTGCCTCCTCTTTGCACGGATGTTCCAGTGATCTAAAATAAGTGGAACCGTACACAAGATAAGAATAACGCCAATGTAATTACCCGAGTACTGTCCTCCTTGGCCACTTGACCATCATACATTTGATGTCCCTCTGGATGCCGGGGATGGAGTTACAATTATTAATCCGAGTGATGAAAAGGAGAATTTTGTTGCTCCTTCGATGTCTAAGGGTGTTCCCTCCAATGCTGGATCACTTGGAGTCGATTGTCTTATTGAGTGTTCCACCTGCTGAGGCGCAGTACCCACATGTTCCCTCCTTTGGTACTCCCAACAATATCTCTCTTTCCATCGGTTTAGAGTAGCTGAACTCACATTATTTATTTCCCATGACACATAGCTTGACATCTGAATTGTCCTAATAACAACCAACGCCATTGTACACCTACCCTCCTGTGCAGACAGCTTTCGGCTCAGGCCCGGCAATTATAGACCTAGATATAGTGAATGATCCTCCCACCTCACCGACAGTAGAGCCTATTACCTGAGAACCGCCATAAACAACTAATCCACTCATATAGCGTTGATGCAAAGAAAACACATAAAGATCCAGCTAGACATGACACTAGCCTTCCTCCATTAGGTCCATCAACAAATTCCAGATGGTGTAGGGGTGTAATAAGCTGTGTTTAGTTGTTGCCGTTTTCATCTTTCTCTAATTCTGACTGATGACCCCAGCTTTATGTAAATAGAATTCAATCAGATTCACGTTTGCCCAGTTACGTCAGTTTATTTGTTATTCCTGGCAACTGTACCACTATGCCGCTCCTGCCTACGACCGTACGGCTACTTTTTTTTGTCAACTATCTTTGACGCCGTATAGGTACGATTGCTCCCTTCTGTGAGTGAGTGGCCGACCGCGATGGCCGAGGGGACTGAGGCGCTCCAGTCACGGTCTGCACGGCCACTACGGTCGGGGGTTCGAATCCCCCCTCGGGCATGGATATCTGTGCCGTCCTTAGGATAAGCTAGTTGATAAGTAGTTTGTAAGTTTAGGGACTGATGACCCCGTAGTTAAGTCCCATAGACTCTACAAACATTTGAACATTTTTTTTGAGTGAGTGAAACTGCCGTCTGTTACGAACATCTGCAACTTTTTGCCCTGTATAAGTTTGGTCTACAAGAACTCAGTCCTCAAAGGGTAATGTATTTCTCTGCTGGCGAACTTTATTGGGCCGCGTGGGTATGGCCGTGCTTTCTGGAGAGTCTTGTTGCGGTGGGCGCTGTCGCTCCCGACGGAGGTTCGAGCATGTTTATGTGTCTCGTCCTTAAGATAAGTTAGTGTATGTATTTTCAAGTCAAGGGACCCATGACCGAAGTAGTTTGGTCCTTTAGGTCTACAAAATTTGAACATTTTGATCTTTATTGCAGTGCACTGTAGTTGCCTTGGAGGTCGCTCTATTTAAATTCCAAGTATTGAGATGTGGTTTCAGTTGTTATAGTCAGTTTGGTTCGTTGTGCCTTTCTTTTTCTAGATTTTAACAAGGCGTTTGACCGTGTATGAGACCATGACGATGAAGAAGTGAAGAAAATGTATGATGAGTAGAAGACTTCATCCACTCTGATTGTAGAGAAAAAGTAAATACCATAACCATGGGTAACGGGAATAGTGTGATTGTACAAGGTAAAGAAGCAAACATTGTGGGACAATATGAATTAGGAAAAAGAAACAACAGAGGGGGGGGGGGGTGCTAATAGAATTCTGTCAGCGAAACAATTTGGTGGTGATGAACATTTCGTTCAAGAAAAGGAATAGTAAATTGTACACATGTAAGGGAGTCCAGGAGATATGAACAGACTACATACTCGTCAAACAGAGGTTTAGGGGCAGTGGTAAAGACGACAAAACTCGGATCATAACATGTTGGTTGCAGACATCAGCACAATGTTGAAGAGGATCCAACAGCATTGGAAAAAGGCAGAGGTGGGATCTGGTTAAGCTAAGAGAGAACAGTCAGGCAGTAAGAGATTCTTTGGAACAAAAATTTAATGAAATGAAAGATGAAAATACGAGGGTTCGAACTTAAACAATGTTGTTGTTGTTGTGGTCCTCAGTCCGGAGACTGTTTTGATGCAGGTCTCCACAATACCCTATCCTGAGCAAGCCTCTTCATCTCCACATAAGAACGGCAACCTACATCTGTCTGTATCTGCTTACTGTAACTGTATCCATCTCTTGGTCTCCCCACCACACTTCCCTCCAACGCTAAATTCACAATTCCTTGCTGTCTAAGAATGTGTCCTACCAATCTATCCCTTCTTTTAGTCAAGGTATGCCAGAAATTTCCTTAAACAATAATAACTATTTACACACAACCGAAACAAAATCGTTACATGTTTGCACCTGTTACTGTCTTTCAAAGTAGTCACGAGCGTTTTGTAGAACATGTTGCAATAGATGTGGAAGCCGTAGTATACCGTTAGCAGAGCCTGTTCTGTTGATGGTGCGAATGAAGCGGTCTACTGCCTGTCGAATATCTGGAACAGTTCTGAAGCGAATGCCACGAAGTGGTTCCTTCATCTTCGGAATCAAAGTCATAAGGACTTCAGTCCGGGGAGTATGGTGGATAGTACAGTTCTTCCCAGTCCCATTGACCAAACAGAGCAGCCACAGCTTGCGCCATATGCGTCGCGCATTGTCGTGCAAAATGATGGGTGGGTCGCGCAGTTGCTCAGTGACCGGCGGCCAGTGCACACGTGACCAGCAGCAGCTCTACATTGTACGGTAACCGGCTTCTTAATAGAAGCGACTTATTTACATTTTGTGTGTACTTTCTCTTGCAGCTCTTTATACTTTAGTGTGCTCGCTTGTTTGTTTATTAAGAATCGCGTTTATTTGTCAGCTCAGTTACTGAATTTTTTATTTATTAGCTCGCGTATATATTTTTCAGATTCGCCGTTAATAAACAGTTCAGCGTTAGGTCTATACTTTACAAAGCTCACTGTTTATCAAACTACTGAGTCCTCTGACGTACTTACTTGGAAGAAACAAAGGTTTTTAGAATGGCTAGGAACTGTGACTGCTGCGAACGGATGGAGGCAGAGTTGGTGACTCTTCGCTCGCAGCTTCAGGCGGCGTTGGCTTCGCTGGCAACGCTTGAGACTGCGGTGGGTGGGCGCCGCTGTTGTGGGTCGCTCGCGGGGGTACAGCAGACGCCCTGTGCGTCTGTTGTGCCCTCCGATCGGCCTGCGGCTGTGGCCAGCCCGCTCACTGCCCGCGAGGAGGTAGCCCCCCAATCCGTGGTGGATTGGGAGGTCCCCTCAGCGCGTGTCAGGCGGCGTAAGACTTCCCGGGGGACCGAAGTGGAGGCCTCCCCGGTTAGTCTTGCCAACAGATTCGAGGCGCTGTCTGTGGCAGGGGATGTTCCTGATGCGGATGGTGTCGCTTGTCCTGTACTCGCCCCTCTGCCTTCAAGATCCGGGCACTCACAGAGGGTGGGTTTGTTGGTAGTTGGGAGCTCCAACGTTAGGCGGGTAATGGAACCCCTTAGGAAAATGGCTACTAGGGAGGGGAAGAATTCCAATGTGCACTTCGTGTGCATACCGGGGGGAGTCATTCCGGATGTGGAACGGCTCCTTCCGGATGCCATGAAGAGCACAGGGTGCAGCCAACTGCAGGTGGTGGCTCATGTTGGGACCAATGATGTGTGTCGCTTTGGATCGGAAGAGATCCTCTCTGGTTTTGAGCGGCTATCAGAAGTGGTTAAGGCTGCCAGTCTTGCTTGCAAGATGAAAGCGGAGCTCACCATCTGCAGCATTGTCGACAGGACTGACTGCGGACCTTTGGTTCAGAGCCGAGTGGAGGGTCTGAATCAGAGGCTCAGACGGTTCTGCGACCGTGTCGGCTGCAGATTCCTCGACTTGCGCCAAAGGGTGGTGGGTTTTCGGGTTCCGCTAAATAGGTCAGGAGTCCACTACACACAGGAAGCGGCTACACGGGTAGCGGGGGCTGTGTGGCGTGGACTGGGCGGTTTTTTAGGTTAGATGGCCTCGGGAATACACAAAATGGGTTTCAGTCTCAAAGGGGGCAGGTCAGACACGGGAAGAAAGTAGACATAAAAACCATTGGTGTAACAGTTGTAAATTGTCGTCGCTGTGTTGGGAAAATTCCAGAGCTCCAAGCGCTGATAGAAAGTACTGAGGCACAAATCGTTATAGGTTCTGAAAGCTGGCTGACGCCTGAGATAAATTCGGCCGAAATTTTTTCAAAGGGCCAAATGGTCTTCAGAAAGGATAGAATAAATAAAACAGGGGGTGGCGTGTTTATTGCTGTTACAAACGGTTTATCCTGCAACGAAATTGAGGCAGATACTTCCTGTGAATTGGTCTGGGTACAGGTTATACCTGACCACCGAAATAAATTAATAATTGGATCTTTTTATCGGCCCCCTGACTCAGACGATGCGGTTGCAGAAATGTTCAAAGAAAGCTTGAATCATATTTCAAATAGGTATCCGAAGCATACTGTTATAATCGGTGGCGACTTTAATTTACCCTCGATATGTTGGCATAATTACGTATTCAAAACCGGGGGCAAATATAAAACATCGTCCGAACTAGTTCTGAATGTTTTTTCTGAGAACTACTTCAAACAGTTAGTTCATGAACCCACTAGAATAGTACGTGGTTGCGAAAATACTCTTGATCTCCTAGCAACAAATAATCCCGAGATAGTAAAGAGCATCAAAACAGATACAGGGATTAGCGAACATCGAGTTGTAGTAGCGAGACTGAATATCGAAATTCCCAAATGCACCAAAAATAAACGAAAAATATATCTATTCAATAAAGCAGATAAAAATTCGCTTCACGCTTTCCTGAGTGATAGTCTCCAGTCCTTCAAAACTATAAATGCGAGTGTAGATCAGTTGTGGCTTACATTCAAAGACATAATATCAGTAGCAATCGAGAGATTTATACCAAATAAATTAATAAAAGAGGGGGCTGACCCCCGTGGTACACAAAACAGCTCAGATCACTGTTGCAGAAACAAAGAAAAACGCATGCAAAATTTAAAAAGACGCAGAATCCGCAAGACTGGCAATCTTTTACTGAAACTCGCAACCTAGCGCGGACTTCAATGCGAGAATCTTATAGTTGTTTCCACAACGAAATCCTGTCTCGTAATCTTGCAGAAAATCCAAAGAAATTCTGGTCATATGTGAAGTACACTAGCGGCAAAACACAAACAATACCTTCACTACGCGATAGCAATGGTAATACTACCGACGACAGTACTGCTAAGGCAGAATTACTAAACACAGCTTTCCGAAATTCTTTCACCAAAGAAGACGAAGTGAACACTTTATTATTCAATCCAAGAACAGCTGCCAGCATGCGAAACTTAGAAGTAGATGTTCCTGGAGTAGTAAAACAACTTAAGTCACTAAACAAAAATAAATCTTCCGGGCCAGATTGTATACCAAATAGATTCCTCTCAGAGTATGCTGATGAAATAGCTCCGTACTTAGCTATAATTTACAACCGATCACTCAGCGAAAGATCCGTACCCAAAGACTGGAAAGTTGCCCAAATTACTCCAATATTCAAGAAAGGCAATAGGAGTGATCCCCAAAATTACAGGCCTATCTCATTGACGTAGATTTGCAGTAGGATTTTGGAACATATACTTTGTTCGAATATTATGTACTACCTCGAAGAGAACGACCTTATAACCAATAGTCAGCACGGATTCAGAAAGTATCGCTCTTGCGAAACACAGCTTGCCCTTTATTCACATGAAGTGTTAAGTGCCATCGACAAGGGATCTCAAATCGATTCCATATTTCTGGATTTCCGGAAGGCTTTTGATACTGTACCCCACAAGCGGCTTCTAATGAAATTGCGTGCTTATGGAATATCTCCCCAATTGTGCGATTGGATTCACGATTTCCTATCAGAAAGGACACAGTTCGTTGTAATTGACGGTAAGTCATCGAGTAAAACAGAAGTGATATCTGGCGTTCCACAGGGAAGCGTTATTGGTCCCCTACTCTTCCTCGTGTTTATAAACGATTTAGGAGATAATCTGAATAGCTCCCTTAGACTGTTCGCGGATGATGCTGTCGTTTATCGGTTAGTGAAGTCAACAGAGGATCAAAAGCAACTGCAAAGCGATTTAGACAAAATTTCTACTTGGTGCGAAAATTGGCAATTGACACTAAATAAAGAAAAGTGTGAAGTAATACACATGACCACTAAAAGAAATCCGCTGAACTTCAATTACGCGATAAATCAGTCAAACCTTAAGGTCGTAAATTCTACCAAATACCTAGGAGTTACAATTACGAACAACTTTGACTGGAGAGAACACATAGAAAATATTGTGGGGAAGGCGAACCAAAGGTTACGTTTCATTGGCAGAACGCTTAGACGATGCACCAGCTCCACCAAAGAGACTGCCTACATCACACTTGTGCGTCCTCTCTTGGAGTACTGTTGCCCCTTGTTGGATCCTCACCAGGTGGGACTGACGGAAGATATTGAGAAGGTTCAGAGAAGGGCAGCTCGTTTTGTTTTATCACGTTACGGGGGGGAAAGCGTCACGGAAATGTTGCACGAATTGGGGTGGAAATCATTAAAAGAAAGACGTTATTCATTGCGGCGTGATCTGTTTGCGAAGTTTCAATCACCGACTTTTAGTTCTGAATGTGAAAATATTTTGCTAGCACCCACCTACTTAGGGAGACATGACCATCCCAATAAAATAAGAGAAATCAGATCGAAAACGGAACGATTTAGGTGTTCTTTCTTCCCGCGCGCTATTAGAGAATGGAACGGTAGAGAAAAGTTATGAAGGTGGTTAATGAACCCTCTGCCAGGCACTTAAATGTGATTTGCAGAGTATCGATGTAGATGTAGATGTAGATGTAGATGTAGAAAGTGTTGCCGCTTCTTTCGCAAAGCTGACCGCAGGTGATGCTCCAAAAACGAACAGTAATACTCTGCATTGACGGTCTGCCGTGGAGGGCCGTAATGCGTTGAAGGCTTTTACCCAACGTGCCACTGTTCTGTATGGCAATGCCGATTCCCCACACGCTTCTTGAAGACCTTGATGACGATGTTGTACTGTACGACCCCTGGCACATTCAATCTTGATGCAACTCCGTTGTTCCTGTTACGAAAACATAGTGACACCGTTATGTTAGACCGCTCGCTCATAAGTGGCTGTGTTTCCCACGATTTTGCGCACGCCGGTGAAGTGATACGGGCGAGTCCATTTGCTCGGAGGTGAGGTAGGTATGTCAAAAACGTGTGATATCAGCGACAATAGTAGATTCCATTGCATAGTGTCTCCACAGCAGTGTTGCCACTATTTAAGTTCCAACCCTCGTTCAAGAGCAAGCGTGTAAGTACAGTGGCAAAATGTTAAACTGGTTTTATTAAATACTTTGAAGAGTGAAGTAGGGAGAGAAGCAAAGAAAGCGAGAAAACCCTGGATCACCAGTGAGATGCTAGGGAACATGGGGGAAAGGAGGAAGTATAAAAATGTGGATGAACAAGAATACAGAAGACTTAACAATGCCCTCAGGAGAGAAACAAAGTGAAGGACAAGTACACAGAAGAAATATGTGAGGAAACAGAGAAACTACAAAGGAAAGGAAGGTACGACCTCATGCACCAAGAGGATAAATGGTTACTCAACAACTGGGGATGGGAATAATATGTAAAGGAAATCTACGGTAAGGAACATCGTCCGCATGACATCGAAATAGAGACGGAGGAGGCGGTTGATGAAGACGATTGAAGGAGACGAAACAGGAGTCAGCAAAAACCAAAGACAACTGCAACACATGATGAACCGCCTGGTGGAAACTGGTAGCAAATATGGTATGCAAATGAACATCGAGAAATCAATGGAAGTAGAGAAGGCAATAATACATAAAGCAAAGGAAAGATACAGGAAATAACGACATACCAGTGGACTTGCTGAAAGAAATCGGAAATGAAGGCTTGAACGTGCTGACGCAACTCTGCAACATCTATGAAACTGGAGAATGGCCCAAAGACTTTTTGTACGTCACAGTGGTTGCTCTCGAGAACAAACAGCTATCACAGAAATGTAGTGATTACAAAACAGTTAGTGTTATTTCACATGTGGGAAATACCATTGCAAGAATACTCACCAGACGGCTGGAACACAAAATTGAAGAAGCAATGGGAGATGACCAGTTTGGATTTAGGAAAGAAAAAGGAACTAGAGACGCCATCGGCATGTTGAGGATATTGTTGGAGAGAGTTGTGGCTCTTAACGAAGAAGTTTGTGCTTGTTTTATAGACTGGCAGAAGGCCTTCGACAGAGTCAACTGGACAAAATTCATGAACATTCTTAAGGAGATAAGAATCAATTAGAGAGACCAGAGATGAATTCTGGACTAGTACTTGGGATACAGGGTAATGGTGCGACCGAACTACGGAGAAACAAGCAGCGTGGAAATAGGAAGTGCAGTCAGAGAAGGATATTGTCTATCACCAAGTCTCTTCAATCGGAATGGCTACCGAGAGAAGCGTTGAAAGGGTGCGGAAACTTCAGGATAGGAAGGCGCGTCATCAGCATTATCAAGTATGCAGACGACCAGGTAGTACTCGCAAAAATTAAAGACAACTGCAACACATGATGAAATGGCTGGTGGAAACTGGTAGCAAATAAGGTATGCAAATCAAAAGAGAAATCAAAAGATGCGGTTACCAAAAAGGGAGAAACCTTTGAGGATAACAGTCGAGAATCAAGAACTGGAGAATGTGAAGCAGTTCGAGTACTTGGGAAGCTTCCTGACAGAGGATGCCCAATACACAAACGAAATTCGAGCAAGAATTTCCATGGCCAAATCCGCTTTCAACAAGGAGATGGTTCTGCTGACCAACAAGACGAGCTTGGAATTAAAGAAGAAATTGGTGAAGTGCTACATTTGGAGCTTTGCACTGTACGGAGCCGAGACATGATCTTTGAGAAAAATGGAGAAAAAATACTTCGAAAATTCTGAAATGTGGTGCTGGAGGAGAATAGAGAAGCTCAAGTGGACAGATCTGGTGCCAAATGAAGATGTACTGAAAAGAGTAGGAGAGAAGAAAAGCATACTATGTACAACAATTCTTCAGAGAAAAGCCAACTGGATCGGACACAGACACGAGGGGCTCACACATAACGTCATCGAAGGGACGATCAACGGAACTCAACTGCGAGGAAGGAGAAGAATTCAACACATGGATGACCTGAAAGATAGACGGAGCTACATCATAATAAAGGAAGAAGCTGAAGACGGGGAATATTGACATCATAAATTCTCCATACGAAGACGTGGACCTCCCACTAGGCAGAATCTCTACTCTTATATAAAAGCGAAAGGACATTCATTCATACACTCACTCACTGACTAAACACGAAATCTCAAACCCTACTTCACCTATGAAGCTGAAATTTGGCAGGAATGTAGTTTATAGGTTGTAGACGTCAGCTGAGAAACGATTTTGCGAGAGGACCATTAGTTCAGGAGATATGACGTCATGAACAATAAAAACGTCCCCGTCTTGCGGCACGTGATATTGTGACTTTATCAGTCCACTATTTGAGAAGGAGAGCACTTAGCGACTAGCAACAAACTCTAAATATAATTTCTAACCTTTGGGAAACTTTTTCTCGCTGACAACCATAGCAAAATGATGAAAGGAAAAAAGTCTCTCGCTTATTACATTTTCGGTGTTCATGCAATAAAATTACGGCGTTTGTCATGATGCTACAATTTCTTACTCGTACACTATTAATTGTATTCGTGAGAAATCTTAGATACTGTATACACACATAACACTGAACTTACGTTCAGAATTTTGTCGTTGTACGACGCGCAGTTAATGAGATATGGAGTCATAAACAATTAGGATCACGAAAAACCGCCTCATAAGGCATGACGTTTTGATTTATTGCGTCTTTCCTACTATCTCTGTTCGCGAAGTATTTTGCAGACATTTTACATATACACCACTGGATGTACCTTCGAAATAATATCGTATTACGACATATAGTTCAGGTGTTATGACGTCAAAGACAATGAATTAAAAAAAAAAAAAAAAGATCAAATGTTTGTAAATCTGTCGGAGCAAACTGCGTAGCCTACAAACTACTTAAACCTAGGTAAACTAACCTAAGTACAACACTCACACCCATGCCCCAGGGAAGACTCGAACCTCCACGGCGAGCAACCGCGCGCTCCGCAGCGAGAAGCTTTAGACCACTCGGCTACTCCACCGCGGCGACAATGAATTACATGAAAATTCGCTCTAATATGCATGAGGTTGTAATTTACTACGTATTTACTACCAACTCCATTATCAACACATTTCGGAGTCAGTTTTCTATATATATATATATATAAGCGAAAAGGCAGTCAGTCACTGACTAAACACAAAATCTCTAAAACTAATGCACCTATGAAGCTGAAATTTTGCCGGTATGTAGTTTATAGGTAGAAGACGTCAGCTAAGAAAGTATTTTGCGATAGGACAGAATTAAGGTGCAAGGGAAGGATACTTTTCCTACAGGCTGACGAAAGCTACAGTTTCATTCCGATCTTCGCGAAATTTTGCACGCGGACCTTCAATACAAGAGGAAGACCAACGTCAACCTAAAGGTTCATACGGTGCATGGGGGAGGGTATCTTGCAACATAAAAATGTATCCCTGAATACCTTGGTCGCGCCATAACTTGAGAACAGTTCGACCGATTTCACAGATCTTTTTGGGTTGTTTTCTTTTTCTCAGAACAAGGGTAGAATGAATTAAAACTGGAAAATTTGAGGACAACGAAGTGCATTTTTCAATATGACCCTGTTATAATTGCATACAAATCTATAGTTTTTTTCCGATACTGATAAAATTTTGCATATCTGAGCTTAAAGTCAAGAGGAACGTCACTGTATAAAATTTCGGTTGTTGCATGATGGAGGGTACTTAACTTACGGACTTTAACAAAATGCATGGTTTTGCTTCGATCTTGATTAATTTTTGCACACATGACCTTTAAACTAAGAGGAAGGTCACTGGGTATATAAATGTTGGTATGGTGCATGACAGAGGGCAACCTTGTAAAAAACTGTGCCGAGAGGGAAAGGTGGAAACGAACAGAGAGATGGCAGAGAAAGAGATGGATGCAGAGAGAGGAGGGAAGGGGAGGTGGACTACGAGAGTGCAGGATAAGTGATCACTCGGGTTTACAGATAGTTCATGTTTAAAGCTGACTGAGGTCCGGAACCCTAAAAAGCCATGATACGCAAAGGCCCTTCTTTAACAACCGTTGCGAAGCACGGGCATATAAGCTAGTATTCGAATAAAATCAACACAATGATGAACTACTTTACACTCTCTGTGGACTGCGTTCCAGGTGATAAGAACGTAGTTTTTGACAGATGGGGTTCCAGAGCAATAAACACACATTGTTCGAGATGCACTATCCAATTATCAACAAATCATTGGAATACGATGATCATTAACAAAGGCTAAACAATGGTAACTGAATTAGTCGAATTAAATCAGACTATCCTGAGGGTGAGGGAATCAGATTAGTAAACGGGACACTAAAAGTAATAAATGAGTTTTGATATTTGGGCAGCAAAAATCTTATGATGACCGAAGAAGAGAGGATGTAAAATGAAAACTGGCATGGCAAGAAAATAAATTGTTTTTTAAGAAGAGGAATCTGTTAGCGTAGGATGTATATTTAAGTGTTACGAAGTCGTTTTGGAAGTATTTTTCTGGATTGTAGCCTTATACTGGAGTGAAACGTGGACGATAAGCAGTTCAGACAAGATGAGAAAAGTGCGCAGATGTTTGTGAATCTAAGGGACCAAACTACTAGGGTCATCGGTCCCTAGACTTACAAACTACTTAAATTTAATTACGATAAGGACAAAAAACAGACAGCAAGGTCCGAGGGAGGACTCGAACCTCCAGCTGGAGCAGGCACGCACTCCGTAGCTTGGCGCCTTATACCACATGACCATTTCCGAGTGACGTCAAGAAGAGAACGTAAGCTTTTGAAATGTGGTGCTTCAGGAGAGTGCTGTAGATTGGAATGATATATCATGTAAATAATGAGGGGATACAGAATACAACTGGATGTAAAAGAAATTTATGGCATAACTTGACTAAAAGAAGGGATCGGTTGATAGCATACATTTTAAGGTATCAAGGAATCATCGACTTAGTGTTATAGGGAAGCGTGGAGGTTAATATTTTCAGAGGGAGATCAACATATGGGTACAGTAAGCAGGTTCAAATGGATGGCGTTGAAGTAATCATTCCAAGATGGGCAGGGTTGCATAGGAAAGAGTGTCGTGATGAACTGTATAAACCAGTCATCAGACTGCAGACAATAACAAAAACAGCATGGAAAAATGTGAAAAGATGCGACATCATTTTAGGTTCTTCGAACGTATATGACAGCCATTTATACGGCCGGTTTAATACTTCTGGAAAATCAAGTGGCCATTTGGGCTATTTCTGTCCGTTTTGAATGACTTCATGAAATCTTGAATAGTTATACTAGCAAGGGGCACATCTGCCCTTGAACACTAGGAAACGAAAGAACACAAGCTTAAAATAACACTGGACTTATAAAATCGAATCAGAAACATTTCCAAGGAAAACGTAGCATTCCGCCCCAAGTGACATTTTAATATAGCGAAACAAAGTAACAAGATGTAAAATAAGAAATTATACGTAATACAAAGACAGTGTATCCTTAAGTTTTCAGTCACAAGTGCCATAATCCTTCGTTTAAAGTAATTATAATATAATGGCGCAAAAATTCATATCCTACGCAACTGAAAGTTCTTATATTAGTCCTCAAAGTGCAGATGCTGGATTTCAGTGAAGTGGTTCAAACAAAGTGGAAGACAACATTGTGCACACCTCTATAAATCCATGTTTTTACATTCAAAATAACTTTCGTATGCAAACAGTCCAGTAGAAAAAGCCACTCGAATTAATTATTATGAAAAAAATGCGCTTTGGGTGTATAAAGACCTTTTTTATGTCATCGGTCGTTATATTATACATATGGGACATTTAATATTGGTTAAGTTTTTACTAAAGGTATTGTAAAGTCTTATTATTTTTGCAATATGCTTAGTATTGTAAAAGTGATGAGTATGAGAGTGTATACACTTGGGTGAAGGACAACGTGCAAGGTCTTTGTGAAAATATAAAGTTCCAAATGTTCAGATGTTTGTAAACCTAAGGGACCTAAATGCTGCGGTTATCAGTCTCTAGGCTTACAAACTACTTAAACTAACTTACGCTAAGGACAACACACACACACACACACACACACACACACACACACACACACACACACACACATGCCCACATGCCCGAGGGAGGACTCGAACCTACGACGGCGAGCAACAGCGCGCTTCGCAGCAAGGCGCCTTAGAGCGCTCGGCCAATCCACCGCTGCAATGTAAAGTTTAATGGATATCGTACGTTTTATTATAACAAACCATGTGTAACTTTTAAAATAACTACACACTGATTTCGCCAAGTATTTGTATAACAGAAGCGGTCGTTTTACGTAATAACTACGCCTCTCAGCCGGGGAAATCCAGATAACCAAATCTTATGCACACTAACTGAATTTTCAAATGATGATATCGGCATTTCAATGTCATAATCTGTATTTTGTCAAGCATATTCCATTCTAGGCTTATACTTTGGTACAGAAAACTGACTGTAATTCAAACAGTGGTGTTCAAATGTTTTAAATCTATCGGACCAAACAGCGTGGTCATCAGTTCGTAGCCTACAGACTACGTAAACCTAGGTAAACTAACCTAAGGGCAACACACACACACACCCATGCCCTAGGGAGGACTCGAACCTCCAACGGCGAGCAACCGTGCGTTCCGCAGCGAGACGCCTTAGACAAAGTGATGTTCGATGATGAGAAAACAAAAATGTATTTCTTCCATATTAACTACTTTATCGAATTCCCACATTTCTACTTTGAAAACTAATATAAGCACAATCAGGTGTGTGAGATACGTGTGATTTGCGCTATTATAATTACTTTAAGCAGGTGTGTTTTGACACTGTTGATTGAAAATATAACGTTGCACTAACGTCATTCAATGACGTAAAATTTCCCTCTTATAGTACTGGTATCTTGTTACTTCGTTTCTCTCTATTAAAATTCCAGTTGTGGTTTCTTCATGATCGAGTGCTATTCTAAGCATGGTTTTATACAGTTCCTAGCGTTAGAGGTCAAAGAGAACGGTGAAGGCATGAAGTGCAACTGTCCGAGTACCGTACTTTGAATATTAAATGATCACTTTGTCCTCGTTTGTGCTGATACATCCTGAACTTTGCACAGAAGCCATGCATCCGCTAAAAAGAAAACAAAGACATAATGGTTGGCGATTTAGAATCTGTAAAATCCTAGTGGCGGTGCATCTCGTGTGGGCAGGAAGCCAGAGCGACCTGCTAGACGTGCTGTAGCGGGGAGAGACGCGGATAATGCGGCAGCTACAATCCCGGAAGCGAGGAGACGTGCTGTCGCATACCGCGTGGTGTGGCAAGCACTCCTCATCAACGCTTTCGAAACGCTCGTAACGGCACACGCTGCCACGGCAGGAACTTATCAACTGCAGAAAATTTCGCTTGCCGCGTATTAGCTGTTATCCCCTTTCCGGAAGCGCGACGTACGCTACACATTTTCCCGCGTTAATTGTGCGATAGTGTACCAGCCTTCGGGCTAGAGTGTGCTAGAACGTAAATACTTTCGTACAGATGTTCCTACTGTATTTCTTCAACAACTTCTTCCGTGCTCTTCTAATAAAATGAAGATATGCGCAGTCAAATTAATATTATGCCAAGACCACAAAAAAATACAAAAAAAAAAAAAGAGACAGAAAACATTATTTGTTTTGACGACCGGTTTCGACAAACCGAGGTATTATCTTCTGGTCTATGGAAAAGCAAATACAGCGTATACAGCTACCTAAAACTAACATAGGTAACCGTATTTTACATATCAATCACATACCTCGTATCTATAGTACTTATGACTTTACAAAAGTGCTCGACGTACACTACTGGCCATTAAAATTGCTACACCAGGAAGAAATGCAGATGATAAACGGGTATTCATTGGACAAATATATTATACTAGAACTGACAAGTGATTACATTTTCAATCAAAACGGGCGCATAGATCCTGAGAAATCAGTACCCACAACAACCACCTCTAGCCCTAATAACAGCCTTGATACGCCTGGGCATTGAGTCAAACAGAGCTTGGATGGCGTGTATAGGTAACTGGCGTATTGTGACGAGTCAGTTTCTCGGCCACCATTGACCAGACGTTTCCAGTTGGTGAGATATCTGGAGAATGTGCTGGCCAGGGCAGCAGTCGAACTTTTTCCGTATCCAGAAAGGCCTGTACAGGACCTGCAACATGCGGTCGTGCATTATCCTGCTGAAATGTAGGGTTTCGCAGGGATCCAATGAAGGGTAGAGCCACGGGTCGTAATACATCTGAAATGTAATGGCCACTATTCAAAGTGCCGTCGATGCGAACAAGAGGTGACCGAGACGTGTGACCAATAGCACCCCATACCATCACGCCGGGTGATACGCCAGTACGGCGATTAGCCGGCCGCGGTGGCCGAGGGGACTGAGGCGCTCCAGTCACGGTCTGCACGGCCACTACGGTCGGGGGTTCGAATCCCCCCTCGGGCATGGATATTTGTGCCGTCCTAGTTCGTAAGTAGTTCATAAGTAGTTTGTAAGTTTAGGGACTGATGACCCCGTAGTTAAGTCCCATAAGCTTAACAAGCATTTTAGAGCGATGACGAATACACGCTTCCAATGTGCGTTCACCGCGCTGTCGCCAGACACGGATGCGACCATCATGCTGTAAACAGAATCTGGATTCATCCGAAAAAATGACATTTTGTCATTCTTGCACCCAGGTTCGTCATTGCGTACACCATCGCAGGCGCTCCTGTCTGTGAAGCAGCGTCAAGGGTAACCGCAGCCATGGTCTCCGACCTAATATTCCATGCTGCTGCAAACGTCGTCGAACTGTTCGTGCAGATGGTTGTTGTCTTGCAGACGTCCCCATCTGTTGACTCAGGGATTGAGACGTGGCTACACGATCTGTTACAGTCATGCGGATAAAATGCCTGTCATCTCGACTGCTAGTGTTACGAGGCCGTTGGGATACAGCACGGCGTACCGTATTGCCCTCCTGAACCCCCCGATTCTATATTCTGCTAACAGTCTTTGGATCGCGACCAACGCGAGCAGCAATGTCGCGTTACGATAAACCGCAATTGCGATAGGCTACAATCCGACCTTTATAAAAATCGGAAACGTGATGGTACGCATTTCTCCTCCTTACACGAGGCATCACAACAACGTTTCACCAGGCAACGCCGGTCAACTGCTGTTTGTGTTTGAGAAATCGGTTGGAAACTTTCCTCATGTCAGCACGTTGTAGGTGTTGCCACCGGCGCCAACCTTGTGTAAATGCTCTGAATAGCTAATCATTTGCACATCACAGCATCTTCTTCCTGTCGGTTTAATTTCGCGGCTGTAGCACGTCATCTTCGTGGTGTAGCAATTTTAATGGCCAGGAGTGAAGTTGTCAGTGCAGATGGTGAGTGAAACATAAAAAATAATAATAATAAAAAGGATCATCATAATAAAAAGCTCAGTTGCACCACGCTCGTACATATTAAAAATAAGTATTAAAACAGTATAACATACTGTCTGTCAGTTTTTACTGAGTAGTGCGATAAACTGTTTTAAGATTTATTTTTAATATGTTCGAGCTTGGTGGAACTGTGCCGCTGTGGCAGCTGCCACTGTCCTTTTACGACAGTGATTTTTTTTCCATAAATTCTAAATTTTAGCATATTTTATGTTCAAACGAGATGTAATACCGTACTGAAAAACACGTCGCTATCAAAAAGGGCAATAACTTTTTAAGAAATAGCGGGGCGGGGCCTAGCGCTTTGAGGCGCTATGCTACGATGCGCGAGGACATTCCCCGTCGGGGGTTCGAATCCCTCCTCTGGCATGGATGTTTCTGTCGTCTTTAGTAGAAGCTAGTTCATAAGTAGTTTGTAAGTTTAGGAACTGATGACCCCGCAGTTAAACCCCATAAACGTAAAAAAAATTTGAACATTTTTTTATGTTTGACTCACCATCTACAGTGACAACAACTATGTACAGCAGTTCTGTAGAGGCATAAATACTAGAAGATACCAGGTATGTGAAATATGGTTACCAATGTTAAGTTTTAGGCATCTGTATACATTGTACTTTATTTTTTCATAGACCAGAAGATGATACCTCAATGTGCCGAAACCATCCGTCAAGATTAAAAAATAAAAATAAAAAATATATAAATAAAATGCGATATTGGCATAGTTTTAATTTGAATTCAAAAGAAGATCGACAATCCCAAACATGAGCAAATTAAATATACGTAGTAACTTAATTTTAAATCTACAGTTCTACTTTTTTGTAAGTGTGGCTTTTCTGTTTAATCAGAAAACTTGTAAAGATGACATAAACGGTTTCTGATTCTCCACATATACACCCATGCTTTGTACTACACGATGTATTTGTTTCTGATGTATTCTTTAATATCCACATTCTCATTTAACAACCTGCTCATGAAGCTACCAACTGACTTATTACTCATCTCTAGTGGATCTCGACATAGTTTTTGTTTAGGTTTGATAGTTTTACATACTTGTGATATATAAGATTCATTGTATGATGTAAGTCAAATTTTCTTCAACATAATTCCTCGCTTACATTTCTTTAGGGACATTCCTATTTTTTTTCCAACTTTACCGGACATTGTCTTTTGAGATTTTACTTGCATATTTAGAGAAGATTAAGACATACATACTTACATATATCTTGTGCTGTGTCACGTCAATGGATACTCACATCATAACTGTTGATATCATAATTGTCTTGGTACTTCCCACATTATAATGTTCGTATTTTTTTTAATGTTCGTAATTATATCGGACCAAACTGCGTGGTCATCAGTCCGTAGCTTACAAACTACTTAAACCTAGGTAAACTAACCTAAGGACAAACACACACACACCCATGCCCCAGGGAGGACTCGAACCTCCACGGCGAGCAACCGCGCGCTCCGCAGCGAGACGCTTTAGACCGCTCGGCTACTCCACCGCGGCTCCCACATTATAATTTAGTATTTACCACACAAGTTGATTTGTACTTAATTTTTATCCAATCTGCCTTCCTAACGTTCTAAGGATAATTCACAATATCCTCTGAAGTCTGAGATACTCTTCGTGTATTCCTGTACACTTCGTTAGACATACTTCACAATTTAGAGTCAACTGCATCAATTAGCTAACACCTCCACGGCAGGACATTATGTATTATGTTTTTATTAATATGTGACCTAATTTGTACCTTTCATAGACATTGTGAAATAACAATGAATTCTTGTTTTAATTGACACATATTACTTTTGATATCATAAGTTAACATGATGTTTGATCACCGATAAATTGTTTTACATTTTAATATGATATAAAAAAGTATATGTCTAAACTTTACCTTTTACTCGCCAAAAGACAACTGTTATCTTTTTACTTCAAGTGATTCCTGGGCACTGACATTAGCATTACATTCTAGTTGTTTGGTGATATACGATTTATCTGAGACGACATGTAGTTTTAACCTCCGATGAATAGGTACACTTTACTATGGGATATATCCACTGCTCAAACAATTATGAGATCGAATGAGATATCATACACAATATACATATGGTAACGAATTTTATTCAAATATTGGTTACAATTGTAACACTTTACTTCAAGTTTACATGGCATTTACTTAGAGCGAGGCACCATGGGGCTACCATAATGCCGCTGTGGAGAAGCCGAGCGGTCTAAGGCACCTCGTTGCGGAGCGCGCGGTTGCTCGCCGTCGGAGGTTCGAGTCCTCCCTGGGGCATATGTGTGTGTGTGTGTGTGTGTGTGTGTGTGTGTGTGTGTGTGTGTGTGTGTGTGTGAGTGTGTGTGTGTGTGTGTTTGTCCTTAGATTAGTTTACCTTAGTTTAAGTAGTTTGGAAGCTACGGACTGATGACCACGCAGTTTCGTGCGATAGGTTAGTTTAGGTTAGTTTAACTTAGTTTTAGTAGTTTGTGAGCTGCGGACTGATGACGAGGTAGTTTGGTCCGATAGATTTACAAACATTTGAACATTTGAGCTACCATAATACTGAAAAAGCCATTCTCGTTGCCCTGTCATATGTGTTTGATAACCTCGGAAGGCTAGTTCACTGCACACCTGCGTGGCATGGACAGTATGAGGTTATCAATCAGCTCTTGAGGGATATTTGGTCATTCTTCCATGAGTACAATATTCAGTTCTGAACCGTTGTGGGGTGGTGCTGGTCTGGATGCAATGCGTCTGACAACTACATCCCAAACATGCTCACTCGGGTTAAGTATGGTGAACAAGCTGGCCACTACATTCCTCAGCTTCAAGTGTGTTGTTCAGCAGTGTAGCTCTTTGGGGACGAGCGTAATGGTCCCGCAGCATGAACCCATCTTGTATGGCACTAACGTAGGGCACTTCAAAAGATCGGAGGATTTCGTCTCTATACCTCTGAACAGTCAAAGCGCCATTCTTAACGAGATAGAGAACCGTACGTCCGCCAGTACTAACTCCTGCCCACACCTTTTGCCCACCACCATGATATGTCGATGCTTCCTGCACATAAGAAGGATTCTTCTGAGTTTCACGTTCTCTGCAGATGAGGGAACGACGATTGTTCGGCTGAACACGAAATCTTGACTCATCTGTGAACACAACTCAGCGCCATTCGTTACGACTCCAAATCTGATATTACTCGGCTCAGTTTCTGCGGGATAACGGTGTCATGATTTTAATGGGACACACACCATAGGCCTTCGTGCGTAGAGACCACATTCTCGAAGGCGATTTCAGACTTTTTTTTAGTTGATATCACGCTTCCTGTTGCTGCCTGAAGGGTGCAAACCAAAAAAATGTTCAAATGTTTGTAGAGCTTATGGGACTTCACTATGGGGTCATCAGTCCCTAAACTTACAAACTACTTATGAACTAGCTAATACTAAGGACGGCACAAATATCCATGACCGATGGGCCATTCGAACCCCCGACAGTAGTGGCCGTGCAGAACGTGACTGGCGCGCCGCAAACCGCTTGGCCACCGCGGCCGGCCTGAAGGGTGCGTTGCAGCTGAGTTACATTCAACCTCCTGTCTCGCTGAGCTGTTAACCGGAGATAACGGTCATCTCTTGTTGATGTTACCCGTGGACGACCATGTCCTTGCCTTCTTTTAACGGTTTCTATTGTCTGCAATCGCGTCCAGGTCCGGTAAACTACACTTTGGGACACTCCAAATGTTCAAATGTTTGTAAAGCTTATGGGACTTAACTTCGGGGTCATCAGTCCCCAAACTTACACACTACTTATGAACTAACTTATACTAAAGACAGCACAAATATCCATGCCCGAGGGAGGATTCGAACCTCCGACGCGGGAGACCGCGCGATCCGCAACATGGCGCTCCAGACCGCCCGGAGACTTACGCGCAGCGGGACACTCCAATAGCTGCAGCCACCTCCCCCTGTGTCTGTCCCACTTCCAACCTTCCTATGGCTTACCATGTCATAGCTTCGGGTAAGTCACTTTGTTGTTGCATTGCACTACCTGCTCACTATACTATCTGAACCCAACTGCTGGCGTAATTCGTTTGGAAGAGTAAACAAAGTCAATTCCAACCCCCTGTGCAGTTGCTTTCTGTTATTACCAATCAGTTGCCGTAATGTTGTTGTCTCCACTTCGTAGAACCGACAGAAAGACGTCGAACCATTTTAGTTCATTCTGCCGATGACAATACCTCAGACCCTAGATGACTCAACTGATCCCCTAATTGTTTTGACCGGTGTTCATGGTAGTCAGAAAAAGTCTGAAACGCTTGTAAGGCTGTTTCAGGGCAGGCTGTATTATGACATAATGCTAAGAAAAAAATCGATACGTTGCACCATTTCCGAGATATTTAACACTGAATTCAGACTATCACGCCGTCGTTTGCGCCAATTCGGGCAACCAGTGAGGAGTGGTTCTGCAGTTTTTTTTTTTCCTCAACCAATATATCCGTGCGCAACAACCTGTTTGGCTCGCTACAGTGCTAAATATCTCGTATACGGCGCAAAATATCGATTTTTTCCGTAACATTTATGTCTCAGTACAGCCCCCCTTGTAATATCCTTATAAGCGTTTCAAACATAATTTTGATCCATAGATTATACGCGTACAATATGCGACTATTCTTTCGATTTACTGGAATTTATTAAACATTTTCTACGTATTATTACTGTATCTAAAAGAAGTGATTATTCCACATGAACAATGAGATAAATACTTGACTTTCATGTTCGTGTGTGGTACAAAGTACTTCTATCTAATACACAGTTCTGCAATGTACCAGAGTCCTGTCAATGAAATGCTGTTCCTGCTAAGATAACTGCTGGCTCTCGTAGGTGGTGCGCTTCTGTTGAACTTCCGGAAGTCTCGAACTTGTGGATCAGCTTCGTACTGACTGGAGCTGTCCCGTACTCTCTCTCTCTCTGTCGTTGCTGTGGTGCGTCGGCCTATATAGGCGCGCCCACTTCTTCCCATTGGCTGGCGCGCGAGGTAAGCAAATAGGTACTGAGACTGCAGGCGCCCCCGGCAGCCCAAGTACTGTGGAGTGTGTTACCAGCTCTTCTTTTAGTTGCGCGGCGACTCGTGTAGACCGCCGCCGATGGCCGATGTGGCAAATAGCGACGCCACAACACAATTGATCTCTTAAATTATGTGATGTTTCTTACTATTATTTCTTTTGCTTATAGTGTCATTATTGTTTTCACACAGGGGCCTGTAGACGGTGTAATGAAAAACCCACACCGGCTGCGGACATTAAATGCAAAATAGAAATGCCACTACTTTAAGGACAATGAACCACAATTGGCCTGCAGTAATACGTTGCTTGCAAATACGCTCCTGTGATACTGGGAAGAGCTTTCCCAGGTACAATATTCTTCTCAGCGACAACTGTAGATCTTTGAAAACGTAATTCCTGAAAATACAATATACTACCCATAGAAAATCTGGAGAAAATAAAGATTGAAAAAACTTGTTAACTAATTTTCAATACTTTAAGGAAATAGTGTGCAGTAGTAAAAACAGGTTCTTATTGTTTGGACATGTGTTATTGGTCTCACTCTACTTTTTCTTACAAGGGAATGGTCAGACTTGTCATGCCGAAACATGTATTGATCTTTTAGCACTGTTAGTTAACATTGAAGGAAGTCTGTATGCCGAATGAACAAAAGTGGTAAGAAACGCCTGTGTGTCAGTACTGATCAAAATAGGAATCGCTTTGTCCGTTCTGAACGTGAATTGTATAGTTGGAAAAAGAAAGTCGTTGGACGACGTAAGAGTCGACTGGAAATAGCGACGGAGACAAATGCGCGACCTTTTGAGCAATTTACCGATGCCAGACGACAGTCATTGAGTGTAAGCGACACAACTTTGCACGATTAGGCGTTGGAGATTGCCAACGCGATAGGCGCTAAAGAATTTACAGCTTCTCATAGTTTGAATAGTCGCTTAAAAATATCACATAAAATTGTGGCGCGAAAAAAAACAAAATTTGTATCGAGAAACAGGTCGGAAAATGAAGTGACTCAAATGGAAGTGATAGAAGCTTTTCTTACGACTGCAAAAAATAAGATCGCCAGTTTTAGGAATCTTATGTTTACAATGTAGATCAGTCAGGGTTTCAAAAAGAAATGCGTGCGAAAATACCACTGTCATTCAAAGGGGAAAAACATATTGAGGCAATTGCGCAGGCCACGACTGCATTCGCCCATTCATACACTATAATGCCCATAATTAATCCGGATGGTTCATTGCTGCCTAAACTATATGTGTGTCTTCAAGAACCAACTGGACGTTTCGGATCACGTGTCAAACAATGTTCTACGCAGACAATCAGGTGGTAGACGCATCGAAGTCTAGAAAAATGGGAAATGATAACTTCACACTTTTCATGCATCATGCTTTTCTTCCGTTCTGCGCGAAGAAATCTCTTCTCCTTCTAGTTTCGTGGTCAGGTCATAAAAGTTCTGATTCATTAAAAGCTGTCTTTCGAGCTCACCCTGACAAAGAAGTAGAGATACTTTAGATTCCACCCGGCACAACGAACGTAATTCAACCGTTAGATAGAGAATTGTTCCGCTAGTGGAAGGCATTTTACAGAAAACTAACAGAGAAAATTATTGTGTGCAAATCACTGCAGTTTCCTGTCTATCACCGTGACAATATTCTCAAGTTGCAATCAGTCGTACATAATCAGTTTTCCTCCCCACGGTTTCAAAATGTGATTAAATATGCGTGGCTCGCCTCGAAATATACTAATATTAGGCCTGATTTCTTCCTAACACCGGCCGAGTTTTGTCTACGGACGTCTGCGATTCGCAGGGCTGTCATATGTCGTCTTTGCTTGTATGTTCTTGGTGCACAAAAAACATGTTTTGAACACTGTATGAATATTTCTCATTTTTGCGGTAATTACAAGAAATTAAAGTTTGACGGGTTCTAAACCGTATACGTATTTGTGTCTGTTTCATAGCTGTTTGGAAAGAATGTTGTAGATAACATATCAGCTACATTTGTCAACGAATTTATTATTATCGTATGTATTAATTATCGTACGATCGCTTTCACTGAGCGAATCAGCTATCTCACTGCTGTGGCAGGAGAGCGGTGCGTAGCTAACGCCACCTTGTCCCTAGATGGCATTGGTATAACGTAGCGCGAGAGGTCACGGTTGTACAACAGACGGTTATAAGCGCGGAAACCATGCGACAATAATGTCATACTTCATAAAAGTTATTACAGACTTCCAGGTCATGTCAGCAGCTAACAGTCTGCATACAGACTTCCTTCAATGTTAACTCACAGTGGTAAAAATAGCAACACAGGTTTCGACATGACAAGTCTGACCATTCCCTTGTCAGAAGAGAGTTCCCGGCAACGAGACTCGTAAGACCAGGTAGCATGTTTCCAGTTATAACAATCCAATCTTCTAGATAAGATTAAGTATTGTGGTATGAGTGGGAAAGTGCACAAATGGTTTAAATCATAAGTAACTGGAAGAGTTCAGAAAGTTGATATAAGTAATTCACATAATATACAAAATACAGCCGAGTCCTCATACTGGGGAACTATCAAGCATGGGGTGCCACAGGGTTCGGTACTGGGACCTTTGCTGTTCTTAATATATATTAATGATTTGCCTTTCTATATTCATAAAGATGCCAAGCTAGTTCTCTTTGCTGATGATACAAGTATCGCTATCACACCCGAATCACAGGAATTAACTGATGAAATTGTCAATGAAGTATTTCAGAGAATTATTAGGTGGTTCTCTGTAAATGGACTCTCTTTAAATTTTGAAAAAAAAAACCACAGTATATTCAGTTTCACACAATAAATGGCATCACACCATTAATTAACATAGACTTCAACCATAAATCTACAGCTAAGGTAGAATATTCAAAATTTTTAGGTTTATGCATTGATGATGGATTGAATTGGAAGAAACACATTGAAGATCAGCTGAAACGTATGAGCTCAGCTACTTATGCTATTTGGGTGATTGCAAACTTTGGTGATGTACAACTCAGTAAACTAGCATACTATGCCTATTTTCATTTTATGCTTTCTTATGGCATCATATTCTGGGGTAATTCATCATTTAGTAAGAAAGTATTCATTGCCCAAAAGCAGGTCATCAGAATAATTGCTGGAGCCCACCCAAGATCATCCTGCAGACATTTATTTAAGGATCTAGGAATCTTCACAGTAGCTTCACAATATATATATATTCACTTATGAAATTTGTTATTAACAATCCAACTGAATTCAAATGTAATAGCAGTGTGCATAGCTGCAACAATAGGAGAAAGGGTGACCTACACTATTCAAGGTTAAATTTAGCTCTGTCACAAAAGGGGTTAATTATTCTGCCACAAAAGTTTTTGGTCACTTACCAAGTAGTATCAAAATTCTGACACATAGCCAACTAGCATTTAAAAATAAATTAAGAGAATTTCTGAATGGCAATTCCTTCTACACATTAGATGAATTTCTAGATAAAAGTTAGTACTTTGGGAAAAAAATTAATAATAAAAAAACTAAAAAATAAATAAAAAATAAAAAAATAAAATAAAATATTCAAGTGTTGAGTGTCATGTAATATTATGTATAGTCACATTTTATTTAACTGCCACGTTCCACATCATTACGAAGTGTCGTATTCATGATCTATGGAACACGTATTAATCTAATCTAATCTAATGTAGGTGCTGGCGGTCCCAGGAAAGGTGTAAAGCTTTGTGTCATGCAGGCACACGGGTGGGCCTTCGACGCTAGAACCTCATATCGATTATGTTTCGTTGAATGGTTCAAACGCTGAGTCTTGTTTTTGGCCCATCTTTGAAATCCACAACATTTTGAGGAAGGGTTTCACCTCTGTAGCGCTGATCAATTCTGTACCATCATCCTTGGGTCCGTCCCTGTAGGATCTTTCCCCGGCCGCAGCAATGTCGGAGATTTGAAGTTTTACCGGATTCCTGATATTCACGGGGCACTCGTGAAATGGCTGCACGGGAAAATCCGTACCTCGGAGATGCCGTGGCACATTTCTCGTGCGACGACTGTAACACCACGTTCAGAATTACTTAAATCGTGATAACCCGCCACTGTAGCAGCAGTAACCGATTTAATGGCTGCGCCAGACACCTGTTGTCTTATACGGTATAGGCGTAAGCACCGCCCTCTGAGAGTTTACATCTCTCATGCGTATACCAGTTTCTCTGGTTCTTCAGTGTATATCTAAATTAAAACCCAATAAAGGCACTGAATATAACTTAGAACAGAAACATGAATTTTATTATAGAAAATAATATATTTTTAAAAATATCCACTGTAATTGGAGATTTTATTCATTTCACATTGAAATTTTGACCTTAAGGTTATTATAAAGCGTTAGTGTAAAATCATTTGCTTTTGCGCTTGTCAGACTTTGTTCAAAAATGTTCAAATGTTTGTAAATCTATCGGACCAAACTGCGTGGTCATCAGTCCGTAGCTTACAAACTACTTAAACTAAGGTAAACTAACCTAAGGACAACACACACACCCATGCCCCAGGGAGGACTCGAACTTCCGACGGCGAGCAACCGCGCGCTCCGCAGCAAGGCGCTTTAGACCGCTTTTTTTCTGTTCTTCCAGGTAGATCTATCTTTTGCGGTCGTCGATTCAGTTCGTTCTTGGTTGTTCGTTGACTATTTGGCTCAGCATTTTTATTACAGAGGGCGTTGAGCTCCCTGATCGGGTGCGCTGAGCCACGACGCCCGGCAGACCGCTCGGCTTCTCCACCGCGGCTCAGACTTCGAAATTCCCCCATATGTACATATGCATCGTTACAGCTGAAGTTTTCCATACTAATCGAAATAAATTTTGCAAGACTTTTAAACCCAACCTCGAGAAGTTAACATTTAGGTTGTGACTTTTCAGACTTTCCCGACGTGTTTCTTGCAAATATTCTTCACTATTTGCCTTCGGGTGATATTGAGAATTTTCCACAATATTTCATCTATGTAACCGATCGACATCTTCAGGCGCTAGTTGCTGCTGTTGCTACAAGGCGCGACTGATGGTAATCGCGCGGTGGCGTCGATATTTCTCAGGGCGGAAGCAGGAAACACACATGCACGTGAATCCGTACCGAGTTGGATGACGGCGGCACTGAGAGTGCCCTTGCCTTGCTGAGAGCCAAGAGGGCGTGCTCTACGCGTGCACCGTGGGCAATCGCTGTGGTGCCGGATGCTCCTGTTGTTAATATCTGAGCTGACAAGGAAGGTACTTGGGCTATAACAAAAACAAATACACCAAAATCGTGTGAGTCATTATGTAAAGGTCCCTTATTGCGCTAGTAATAATCGGTTCGTCGGTTGGTTGTTTGGGATAGGGGGACCAAACTGCTAAGGTTATCGGTTCCCCGGCGTGGAGGGGAAGGAGTGAGGATAGAAAAGGAGGGTAAGGGAAAGGAAATGCAGTCCAGGGAGGAAAGAAGGAAGAAAGACTGCATTAGCTCAGGGCCCTGTGCTCGCGACCCACGTACTCACGAAAGAACCGTGAGCCCCATGCGGGGGGGGGGGGGGGGTAGTGATACTCCCGCATTTGCAAAACCCTGCAGTTGTCCGTTAGAGGCCTGGGCGTGTGCGATGCCGCATTGCACATTGACCTGCCGGTCGGGACCAGTAGGGACGGTGCAGTGTACCTCTGAAGTTGCGTTTTCTGGCGTTATTTGTGTAGTGAAGCGTCAGATGGGTCGACGATTGGTAATCAATCCTACTAATTGTCGACAAAGTCATTAGTACTTTCTGACTCCTGATCTGGAGATAGGAATGAACGAGTAGTACTGGAAGCATCTGGTGGAAAACATGTAGACTTAAAAATCATTCCGCTTAAAAAAAAAATCCCAGACCTTCTCCTAGCGTCCCATTAGTCTCACCTTTGTGTTCAGCAAGGCCTTGGAAACCATCCTCTCCCGCCGTATCCATCAACACCTCCGCCAACACCAGTTCCTCCCCCTCACCCAATGTGGCTTCCGACCCTCCTTCTCTGCCGACAACCAGCTCCTACACATCACCCATCTCCTCTCTGTCCAGCTTAACTGCCATCGCTCCGCCATCTTTGTCTTCCTTGATATCGAGAAAGCCTACGATCGTGTCTAGCATCCCTGTCTCCTTTTCAAACTCCAGTTCTATGCCCTTCCTGTTAACTCATTGCTTCCTTCATCACCCGTCACCCCTCCTATGTCACTGTCTGCAACTCTAAGTCCCGATTGTTTTACCTCTCCCTAGGGTGCCCCAAGGCTCCGTCCTTTCTCCCCTCCTTTACCTCATCTATTCCACAGATATGCCCTAACCACTGCAATTCGCTGATGACACCGCCTTCCTCGGCCGCCCCCAGTATTTACTCCAGCCTCACCTCACCAAGTTCGCTGCATGATGTATCTGGTAGCTCCTCTCCGTCAATCCTGATAAATCCCAGGCAGTCATCATAGGTCTCACCACCCCCTCCTTCCGCCTCCATGAGTTTTACCTAACTCTCCACGATGGTCCCATCCGTCTTACCTCCACCCTTAAATACCTTTGCCTCACACTCGATCGATTCCTCTCCCGGACCCTCCACCTACGCACAGTGGATCAGAAAGCAATGTCCCGCCTCAACCTCCTAAAACTACTCTCCGGGCAGACGTGGGGTCTCAACCTCAATCCATCCACTGTCCTATACAGCTACAAATCCATCATGTGTCCCATCCTTTGCAACTTCCATCCCGCATGGGTTTCCGCTCCTCATACCTATTACAAGACTCAAATCCATCATGTGTCCCATCCTTTGCAACTTCCATCCCGCATGGGTTTCCGCTCCTCATACCTATTACAAGACTCCACATCCTTTCCCAGGGTAACTTCCACCACCTCCCCCTACCGGATGACGCCCTCCATCCCTCCTACCAACCCTGATCCTCTCCCTGTGGATACGACGCCACCTCTCCCCCTCCCCTCCTTTTCCCTTCCACCGCTTCGTTTCATTGCAAAGGACTGGATGCTAGAAAGTACCTACGTATTCTCCAAAACAGGAACAAGGCAAATCATATCATGATGATAGGCATATGTGGATTGAAACACGGATGTTGCAAAAGATAAGAGTACAGATACTCTTTGACTAGACGAGAACCTTGATTCGTTTACATAGGAAAATCAAGAAATATTGATGACTCATATTGTGATTACTGTAGTGGTGTTGAAAAACAGCTCATATCTCTAAAGCACACTGAAGCTCCAGGACTCGACAGTTTCTATACACAATCTACTCCGGAGTTAGTTCCTCTCTTTAGCATAATTTACCGTGGGTGTTTTGAGCAAGGAATTGTTCCTAGTGATTGGAAAACAGGCAAGTCACACGCATCTGTAAGGAGCAGAGATTGTAAAAGAAGACACCTGAGAAAAAAACTAAGTAAAGTGCTCAGTATTTCAGTAATATTCACCGTAACTGTTAACACACTGTGGGACAAGACGGTCAATCCATCAATGTTTTCAGTTAGTGCACCTCTTCGTCCGAAATATACTGATGGCCATGAATGCCTTTCTTCAGCGCTACAAAACGTATGGGAATTGCACGGAGAGTAACAGGGACTGTATGGATCACGTATAACGGTTTCCAAGCCTTGGCAGAATGTAGGCGGTTGTATCCTTTGTATCCTGATACGCCCATAGGTCCTGTAACCAAACGTTAAGACGGATATGTTTGATCGAGCCCAATTACTGTCCCTGCAAGTCTCTGCAATGCACTGCATCCCGTCATGAGTCAGAGTTTTTCGTTTCCCTTCTTACAATTTAGCGACAATCGGTGCTGGGTTCATTTAAAAACCTGCATCCCTGACGATAATACTATCCCCCTACGGATATGCATGGCCTCCTTGAAAACACTAACCCAAAATTGTGACACTGAGGATAAAACTTAGTTTTGTTATGTAACATACGATGCCCCTTGTCAATGCTAAGCTGCCTCCGACTAGTCAGGTTGTCCCTGGCATGTATGTCTTGGACGAGCGGAAGACGCTTCCTTGGTTCCCAGCAGGGGCACTATGAGCCCCGCTGTATTCCAACTCTGTACAGCTTCTCGTGCATGCGTGTTTCCTGCTTCCTGCCTGATAAATATCGGCGTCGACCTGCGACTGCCGTCATTCGCGTCTTGCAGCAACAGCAGCTAACAGGCTACCCAGCAATTACATTGATGAAATATTGTGGAAAGTGCACAATATCATCCGACGGTAAACCCGAAAATATTTAGGTTAATTTACATAATGCAATTTAGCTAAACAGTAATTATTTAATTTTTAAGTTACTAATCAATTATTAATGTCTGCACTTAGTTCATTGTTCCATTTCTCAATTCATTCACTCTTAACCTAGAATTTTTACGTTTCCCCAAATACAATTTTGTTTAGAAAATATCATCTGAGGTGTCATTGATGTCTGTTGGTCCCCTATAACTATTTAATCCCACTAGCAGAGCAATTCTAGGAACATTAAAACGGTTGGAAGCACCTCTTTCCGTCGTTGCAGCTTCCAAACCACTCGAAACGCCTTGTTTCACTGCTGAGACTACTCCCCTAAGCAGTAAAAAAGAAAACAAATCTGATACTATCTCGACAGCTACCTGCCTCAAGTTCTAGAAGAGAGTGGAGTGATATATACTCTTCATTACAAACACTGCAAGCGCTCGTTAACTTAAAGCCCGAGAAATACCAAGTGGCCGCGGCGGAGCGGCCGAGCGCATTGAGGCGCTTTGCTCCGATGCGCGAGGCCGAACATTTTTAGAGCTCTTAAATAGTTCGTGGTGACGTTGACAGAAAACTGAAACTCTGACTTAACGAGGGCCAACTGAAGTAATTAGGCCGCATATATTTCTATTAAAATTAATTTGATTTGGGTGCGTGTTATCGTCGTAGTGTAAAATTTTACACTGTTTTCACCTTGATGAGGTTTCTGAAAAAGTTCTAATGAACCAATTAGCTGCGTGAGTTGTGTTCTGTGATCGCTTCTCAGAATCTTTCTTAGTGCTATCAATATGCTACAAGGCTCGTGCCACAGGTGCAGGTGTGATGAATATTTTTACATTGTCTCACAGACCAAACAGATATTGACGAGTTTCAGAAACACTGTTCCGTGTATGTGACAGTCTGATCTACATCTACATCTACATGGGATACTCTGCAAATCACATTTAAGGCCTGGCAGAGGGTTCATCGAACCACCGTTATACTATTAATCTCCCATTCCATTCTAGAACAGCGCGTGGGAAGAAAGAACACCAGAATCTCTCCGTTCGAGCTCTGATTTCTCGTATTTTATTCTGACGATCATTTCTACCTACGTAAGTGGGAGTCAACAATACATTTTCGCATTCGGATGAGAGTGTTGGCGATTGGAGTTTCGTAAGTAGCACAAGCCGCAGCGATAAGCGCCTTTGTTGTAATGATTCCCATCCCAGATCCTGTATGATTTCCGTAATGCTGCATCGTGATAATACGAAACGAGCTGCCCTTCTCTGGACTCATTTGATGTCCTCCGTCAAACCCACCTGATAAAGATCCCACACTGGGCAGCAATACTCTAAAACAGGACGGACAAGCGTAGTGTATGTATTCTCCTTAGTAGTTCTGTTGCATTTTTTTAAGGGTTCTGCCAATTAAACGCAGTCTTTGGTTCGCCTATCCCACGATATTATCTACGTGTTCTTTCCAGTTTAAGATAATTTAACGGTTAGAATAGAATTTTTTTTACCATTTATTGGGTTTGTACTTCAGACAATTTGACACAAATGTGGCAAATTCTGACGAGTACTTGGATTTCTGCCGCAGACATCAATGAGACTTCGAGAAACTAAATGACGATGGAAGACCTCTTTGAACACAACGTTAAGGGAAAGAATGGCAAATAATTATGTTCAAGTCTTCTTTTCGTCACCTCAAAAGCTGCTTTCAGAATTTCAAAATTACGAAAAAATTGATAAAAACGTAATTCGACAAGAATTTGTAGTTAAGTACGTATCTAGAGACAGAAAATAGTGGCGTCTTATATTAGAAATTGGTTATGATTTTCGTAGTATCGATACACAGAGCAGAGATCTATAGTGATGATGACAGCCACTACATGGTGTCCACTGGAAACTGTAATCTTTCGATTCTACTTCGAGGTCCGCCGAGAGTTATTTATAACACGTTCTGGTAAGTCGGACAGAACGCTTGCAGTGAAACTCTGTTTGTCCTCCGGCCCCTGAGATTAATGTGCCGAGACTCGCCATTAGCTACTCCCGACTGAACGCCAATTATTTCGCAGATGCCTTTAAGCTTTCCGTAGCCTGAAGCCACAACTAGTTGCAGCCAAGTAGCGCACTGTATGTAGCGTGGTGTAGTCCTTTCAGCATGGTGATAGTGGCAACATGTCTTGGAATGAACTCCGTGAGCCATAATGATCCAAGTCCGTCAGCCACCGTCTTCAGTTCACAGATTGCAAATGAATCCACTGTGAACACAGTTCGCTCTATACCGTTCACGGGTGTCCCCAACAGAATTGAGGTCAGTTAAAGTCAGAGAGGGAGCACAAAATCATCCTCGTTTTCCCGAAGAGGTTTTCTAATATTTATGATATTTCTGAGCAATGGGATGGGGAATTATTTGCTGGAGACACAGATCGCTTGCAGGGTGCGGTAATCAATCATAAATTTGTATCTGCACTGTTGATCATCAGAGTTGAATTAGAATCTGCACACACTATGGTGAGATACTGTTGCCTCATGCATCATTATACTCATACTGCAGCTTGTACTATGGTATCGCGTGGTATTGGATTATACTCCCCTCCACCACCACCCCCACACTAGCTCCTCAGTACGCATTACTGGTACATTAACAGCCATAGACTCTGACCATATCTTATTGGTTATGTACTGTAGACTGCAACTGAAAACTCTATACAAAGGTCAGAAAATAAGGAGATGGGACCTGGATAAATTGAAAGACTTAGACGTTCTTGAGATTTTCAGAGGGAGCATTAGGCAACAGTTGACAGAACGAGGGGAAATAACGCAGTAGAAGATAAGTGGGTAGCTTTGAGAGATAAAGTAGTGAAGGCTACAGAGGATCATATAGATAGGAGGACGACTCATTCAGACAGTTAAGGGAGAGGAAAATTTCATTGTCATTTGGACTGGAACTCGGTAGCAGGAAAAGGAAGTGAAGGACAAATAGTAGGGTAATATGAACTGGGTAGAGTGAATGAAAGAGGAGGTCGCCTGGCAGAATTTGGCACAGAATACAATTTAATAATTACAAATACTTGATTTACGCATCATGAAACAGGTTGTTTACGTGGAAGAGACCGGTACGAGGTTGACTTTATAATTGTTTTAAATTATAAGATATATCCAGAGGCAGATATATACTATAATCGTAACTTATTGGTTATGAACCGTAGATTAAAACTTAAGAAACTGTAAATTGGTGAAATGTAACAAGATGGAAACTAAATAAACCGAAGGAACCCGAGTCTGTCAAAAGCTTGAGAGGTAGCTTTAGGCAAGGTATGACCGAAATTGGGAATAGTAATGTAGTAGAAGAGGAGTGTATACTTTTGAGAGAAAAAGTACTGAAGGCAACACAGGACCAAATAGGTAGATAGAAAAGGCCTACAAAAAATCCTTGGATATCATAGGAAATTCTTTCTTTCTTTCTCTTGAGACATGTTCCCGCACATGCAGGTTCGGCTTTGTTAATTGGATTTGGTGTGTTAATAGTTAAAGGGTGGCCGGATGCCCTTCCTGTCGCCACCCAATGCCCCCCGAGAGGAAATGTGTACTCCAAATGTCTGCGTATAGTGGTATAGCTGTGAAAGTGTAAAGTGTTGCAAAATGTTTGCGAATCGTGTAACTGAGGCAGGACTTGGGGACCAGCCCGGTATTCAACTAAGGGAATGTGGAAAACCGCCTAAAAACCACATCCAGGCTGGCCGGCACTCCAACCCCCTTCGTTAATCCGCCGGGCGGATTCGAACCGGGCCTGGTACGTCTCGGAAAGTGGTGCGTTATACCACACGGCTAACCGAGCGGGTGGATACCATAGGAAATACTCAATTTCATTGATGAAAGAATATAAAAATGCCGCAAATGCAGCGATTAAGATGGAGTACAGACGAGTAAAATATGAGTTTGAGAGGAAGTGCAACATGGCTAAGCAGGAGTGGCTAGGGGCATATGCAAGTCTGTAGAAGAATGTATTACTAGGAGAAATATAAATACCGCAAACAGGAAAATAAAAGAGACGTATGGAGGCAAGAAAAGCAGCTGTATCAGTATCAGGAACTCAGATGGAAAGTCAGTTCTGAGCAAAGAAGCTGAAAGGTGGAAAGAATATACAGAGGCGCTCTACAAAGGAAATGAACTTTATGACAATTTTGTAGGAAGGGAAGAGGAAATGGATGAAGATGAAATTGGGGATATTATACAGAGAGATGGATTTGACAGAGCACTGAAAGATCTAAGTCGAAACAAGGCCCGTGGAGTGGACGACATTCATTCAGAGCTACTGACGTCTCTGGGAGAGTCAGCCATGACAAAACGATTTCACCTCGTGTCCAAGATGTACGAAACAGGGGAAATACCGTCAGCCTACAAGAAAAATTTAATAATCCCAAACTGGTAGAAGCCTACCTTGGGGAAGATCAGTTTGGATTTGGGAGAAATGTAGAAACACGTGAGGTAATACAGACCTTACGTTTTATTTTAGTAGAAAAATTAAGGAATGGGAAACCTACATTTCTAGCTTTAGATAAAGCTTTTGACAGCATTGATTGGAATACACTCCTTCAAATTCTGAAGTCATAAGGGGTAAAATATAGAGAACGGATGGTTGTTTACAACTTGTACAGAAACCAACCATCGGTTGTAAAAATCGAAGGGTATGAAAGGGAAGAATTGGTCGGGCAGAGAGTAAGACAGGGTTGTAGTCTTTGCCCAATGTTTTTCCACTTATACGTAGAGCAAGATGTGATGGAAAGCAAGGAGAACTTGGAGAAGGAAATAAATTTCATGGTTTGCCGATGCCGTAGTAATTACGTCAGAGAGAGGAAAGAACATGGAAGTGCAACTGAATGGAGTGGACAGTGCGTTAAGCGGAGCGTACAAGATAAACATTATCAATAGCAAAACAAGCGTAATGTAATGCAATCTAAGAAAATCAGGCGATGCTCAAGGCATTATATTAGTAACGAAACAATAAAGGTGGTAGATGAGTTTTGTTACTTGGGCAGTAAAATAGCATTCCATGGTTGCAGCCTAGATGATATAAAACGTAGAATGACAATGGAAAGAAAATAATTTCTGAAAAATAGAAATTAGTTAACATCGAATATTAATTGAACTGTGTTTTCTGAAGGCATTGGAGTGGAGTGTTGCCTTGTACGGTAGTGAAACATGGACAGTGGACAGTTGAGACAGGAAGAGGATAGAAATTTTGAAATGTGCTATTACAGACGAATTTTAAAAATTAGGTGGTTTGATCGCGGATCTAATGGTTAGGTACTGAACAAAATTGGGTAGAAGAGAAACTTCTTGCATACATTGACTAAACGAAGGGGTTGATTGGCAGGACACATTCTTAGACATCAAGGAATCGTGAAAATAACATTTTAGGCAAGTACCTGGGGTAAAAATCCCAGAGGAAGATGACGAGACGAATACGGTAAGATGGTTCAAATAGACGTGGGTTGCTGTTTAAACGAGGAAATGGAGAGGTTTCAAAATGTTCAAATGTTTGTTAAGCTTATGGGACTGAACTACGGGGTTATCAGTCCCTAAACTTACAAACTACTTATGAACTAGCTAAGACTAAGGACGGCACAAATATCCATGCCCAAGGGGGGATTCGAACCCCCAACCGTAGTGGCCGTGCAGACCGTGACTGGAGCGCCTCAGTCACCTCGGCCACCGCGGCCGGCTGGAGAGGTTTGCTCTGGAGAAATGTTCACATGTTTGTGAATCTATCGGACCAATCTGCGTGGTCATCAGTCCGTAGCTTACAAACTACTTAAACCTAGGTAAACTAACCTAAGGACAACACACACACCAATGCCCCAGAGAGGACTCGAACCTCCACGGCGAGCAACCGCGCGATCCGCAGCGAGGTGCTTTAGACCGCTCGGCTACTCCACCGCGGCTTTGCTCAGGAGATAATAGGTTGGAGAGTACCATCAAACCAGTCTCCGTTCCGAAGATCACAACAACAACACATCTCCGAAGTGTTGGAGCCTGTTGTCCTCCCATACCTTTCGAGCTAGCCGTCTGTCTCATTGCAACAGGATAATGCGCGATCTCATGAGGCTCGAAATGCTTAAGCTTCGTCGCCCATCGGACTGAACTGCCGTGTTGGCCTCCCTGGTCTTCCCGGTCCTTCCCCATCGAATAGGTGTGGTCGATGACTACGGAACGACTGGCCCGGGATACACCGCCTGCTGCTACACCCGTCTGCTGCACCAGATCAGCTTTGGCAGTATGTGGAAGCAGCATGGTCTGCTACACCACAACGATACTTCCAGAGCGCCGTGATGAAGTGGCCGAGCGCTCTAAGGCGCTTTGCTGCGGAGCTCGCGGTTGCTCGCCGTTGGAGGTTCGAGTCCTCCCTTGTCCTTAGCTTAGTTTGTTTAAGTAGTTTGTAAGTCTAGGGATTGATGACCGTAGCAGTGTGGTCCAAAAGGTTTACAAACGTTTGAATATTTGAACATCAAGAGCCCCTCTGATTCAATGTTGACGCGCGTAGCAGCGATTATAAGTGGCAATGGTGAGAATACTCGATACTGATTTGATCATCTTTCTCACTCCACATGGGCCTGTATTACCAATCATATGAACAGGTAGAGTACTGTGAGTAAGACATTATAATACCCCGCTAACACATTTGACGAAGCGTCAAAGCAGTGACTATGCTAATAAATTCATGTGATCAAATATTTTAATCCTAAAGGACCAAAATCCTAAGGTCATCGGTACGTAAACTAAAAACAACTTAAAATAGTTAGAACTAACATATGCTAAGGACAACAGACATCTATGCCCGAATGCCCGATGAATGACTCGAACCTCCGTAATCCGCAACTGGCGCCCCAGACCGCAGGGCCATTCCCGCGCGGCACTGTGCGGATATCCGCAACCAAGTGTCGCGCAGCCTTTCCTACAAACACGTGTTTATCTCAGAAAGTATGCGTTTCGGAACCTATGTTTATCGCAATTATTTCGTCTCTTCTTTTGGTATTTTGTATATCACTATGATAAATCACACTCAAGAATGGAACGAGTAGTTTGTTACCCACTTGTTTCTTGGTCGCTTTACATTTCCTTAAAGGTCCTCCAATGAATTTTAGCATGCCATATGCTTTCACTGCAACTAAACTTCCTGATGAAAAAGTGAAGCACCCAAACGGCATGGTTGGATTTCAATGTAATTCGAACACGTACGCACCATCAGCTCACAGTTTTACTTGTCGACATTGTATAATCTGAGTGGCCCAATGTAGCTAAAGTCAGTCCTTTCCTTACTAATTCTTCTTCCTTCCCCTGCTTAATAAATAATTTTTAGTGGAGAGTGTGATGGGAACTTCACTACTATTCCATGGAATGAAGGATGTCTTCATTTACCAGTCCCACCTCCATGTACTGATGAAAGATAAAACAAGGCACTACAAAATTCTCCTTAATACATACGAAGTCATTCTTGTAAATCATGAGCACTATATACACTCATGCTCATAAATTAAGGATAATTGCAGATTGTCGTGAAAACTAGCGCTAATAGCATAGGCACGTAGGTAACACACACGACACAGATTTATAAGTCTACGCTATTGGTGATAAGTTGAGAAAACCGTCCCGAAACACATGTGCTACAAAACGACACTGTTTCCTGCGCATGTACCCCGACATCCATATGGGATATGATCACCATGCACACGTACACAGGCCGCACAACGAGTTGGCATTCCCTGTATCAGGTGGTCGAGCAGCTGCTGGGGTATAGCCTCTCATTCTTGTACCAGTGCCTGTCGGAGCTTCTGAAGTGTCCTAGGGGTTTGAAGACGTGCAGCAATACGTCAACCGAGAGCATCTCAGACGTGCTCGATGGGGTTTAGGTCTGGAGATCAGGCAGGCCACTTCATTTTCCTGATATCTTCTGTTTCAATTCTAAAAGCAAAATGTTCAAATGTTTGTAGAACTTATGGGACTTAACTACGGGGTCATCAGTCCCTAAATTTACAAACTACTTATGAACTAGCTAATACTAAGGACGGCACAAATATCCATGCCCGAGGGGGATTCGAACCCCCGACCGTAGTGGCCGTGCAGACCTTGACTGGAGCGTCTCAGTCCCCTCGGCCACCGCGGCCGGTGGAAAGGCGGACATAATGGTGCAAAATGACGTCCCAATACACATGACCTGTTACAGTTCCTCTGTCAGACTTGCAGGGGTGTACGTACACCAATCATAATCCCACCCCACACCATCAAATCACTACCTCCCACCATTCAAGGACATTACAGGGTGCCGGCCGCGGTGGCCGAGCAGTCTGCGGCGCGCCAGTCACGTTCTGCACGGCCACTACGGTCGGGGGTTCTAATCCCCCTTCGGGCATGGATATTTGTGCCGTCCTTAGTGTAAGCTAGTTCATAAGCAGTTTGTAAGTTTAGGGACTGATGACCCCGTAAGTTAAGTCCCATAAGTTCCACAAACATGTACATTACGGTGTTGGTATCTGTTTCCTGGTTCACGCCAGGTGAAAACCCGGCGAGAATCACTGTGCAGACTACACTGGACTCGTCCGTGAGCATAACCTGGGACCTCTGTTCCAATGACCATGTACTGTTTTCTGGAGACCAGGCTTTAGGAGTTCTCCTGTGTCCAGGGGTCAGTGGAATGCACCTTGCAGTTCTCCGAGCGAATAAACCATGTCTGTTCAGTCGTCTGTAGACTGTGTGTCTGGAGACAACTGGCTGTGGCAAGGTCCCGCGCAAGGCTACCTGCAGCACTCCGTGGCCGCCTGCGGGCACTGATGGTGAGATTTCGGTCTTCTTGTGGTGTTGTACACTGTGGACGTCCCGTATCCTAGCGCCTGGACACGTTTCCTTTCTGCTGGAATCGTTGTCATAATCTTGAGATCATACTTTGTGGAACATGGAGGGCTCATGCTACGACCTGCTGTGTTTGACCAGCCTTCACTCGCCCTAGTATTCTACCCCTCATAACGTCATCAATATGTGTTCTTTGAGCGATTTTTAGCACACAGTCACCATTAGCATGTCTGAAAACGTCTGCACACTTACTCGCTGCACAGCACCAACACACCTCTGCGTATGTGGACTGCCGCCAGCGCCACCGTGCGACGACCGCAAGTCAAATGTACCGCACGGTCATACCCCGAGGTGATATAAGCCCGCAAACCGCCCAGCAGAGCGTTGTTTCACCATGTGTCAGCATTATCCTTAATTTATGAGCATGAGAGTATATTGAAAATTGTAAAGATATGTTGTCTTATCAAGTTTTTCTATTGTAAAATTCTTATTTAATTATTGTTATTGACGCATTTTTAAATAATGAAGTTCCATCGCCATCGGCGATCAACACTTGAAGTTGAAGGTAGTAAATAAGGTGGGTTCACTTTACTTGTAAACGTTTGCAATTAACCTCTAAGGACCCGTATATTGGCCGTCAAGTACCTACACCTGATATTTGTGTTTTGAAATTATTGTACCAAGGATCGTGGTACTTTGTATCTATGCCACGGCATTGGTAGTGTCCGTCCGAGTATTCCAATGTGGCAGACTGTATCTCGTAAATTGTCTATCTTGTGTAGCTTTGTATTGTATCGTCTGGCATGCAGTTCCAAGTACCCCCTTACCGAGCTGCCATATAACACATTATATTGCACTCTGACTTTATAGAGTCATACTTTCGCAGTAATGGAGCGTTCTGAGCTTTTGAAGAACAGTAGAAGCTTCTTCGCCATTGCAAATACTTTATTCCTAAGTGATACTACATGTTTGTGGAAGAAAACCTGTTTACCTAGGGTGACCCCCGGTATTTCACCGGTCGGTGTCCAATGAATGTCCTGTCCATGGGTCCCTGGAGCTTCAAGGTAGTAGGCATCGAAGGACGTTTGTCAGTAAAGTATGCAGCTATCGTCCTTGCTGGGTTTAACTTTGTTGGTTTTTGCACCATTCTGTAGTAACATCGAGGTGGTCTAGCAGGCGTCGCCTGTTGGTCTGGCAACGTCTTCCGTCTGGTGAGGAAGGCAAATCGAACTATATGAACCCCCCGAACAGTGGGCATATCGTTAATATAGATATTGAATAACACTGGTGATAAGACAGACCCTTGAGGCAGGCCCGTACTTACCTCTCGAGTATCAGACGATTTGCCTGCAATCTGGACGTCCATCTTCGTATCAGTAAAAATAAACTGGCAATTAGTTTTATAGAATAGACCGCTACGGATGTGTTTTTATGAATCTTCCATATTAACTGATCCCACCATATCTTCTCATAAACTTTTTCTATATCGAGAAATACTGCGGCTGTGGCGTTTGACAAGTTAAGGTTTCTTGTCACGCGTTCTGTCAGTCTTAGGAATTGCAGTTCAGCTAATAGTTTATGCTGGAATCCATACTTTTCGGCTCTGACTGTTACGTCAGCAATGAATGGTTCCATAATGCGAGTTTGGATGACTCTTTCGTATGATTTGCCCAGTCTGCTGAGTAGACTTATTGGCCGGTAATTTGAAACAAATGTTGCTTCTTTGCGTAGTTTGGGGATGGGGACCACTTTAGCTATTTTTCACGCAGTGGGATAATATTTCGTCAACAGGCATCCATTATATAATCTTGTAAAGAACTAATGGTTTGCGCGATAAATTCCTTAGATGTTGGTTGTTAATTTTGTCAACTCCAAGTGCCTTATTTATATATAACTTATTATAAGCATGATTTTTCCCTTTATTGGTATTTTAATTCCCGTGCTGGGTAGGCTGGCAGCTGCAAATGTCATCATGTCATACAGCTTTTTTTTTTATAGATGTGTAAATATACACGTGATAAATGAAGAACAAAAACAAAATAACTAAATAAATAATTTTTCATTACATGAAAAACAAATATTTAAAAACAACTGATGTTTCCTGTAGTATCGCGTACTGTGAGGCAACCGACAACTACAGCAGTATCGACAGGGCCTCGGTAAGACTGCCAGCTGGCAGCACAAGTTTATAGCTCCCCGCTAAAGGCCACGCACGCATCAACAGTATCACGTGCGTACAACCGGACTGGCCGAAGCATAATTGAATAGGCGGTGCATACGGCCTGCAAGACAGACTGCAACGTGATCATCAACTGTATGTCTCGAGTCAGCAGACCTACCATCCAGCAGATACAGTTCTACGATTTAGGACAAAGTCTCACACTATGCGGTACATTCCCTCAAGAACGATCCCTGTACTGATGCAAAAATATTTCGTAGAGCAAAGGAACTTTCAACCCCTCCCCGATGATGCCAGTAAGGTAGACCTCTTCACCACCCCAGACAATCCCAATTTCGATTAATCCCGTTTTCCGGACGTCCATGAGGAACGGACGTCTCACTACCACCTCTAGCTCGCAGCTTCCAATACCTAGGAGACATTCCCCCCTCAGACATCAACACACCCATCACTGGACACGATCTACAGTTGACACTCCGTGCAGACCTTCGTGAATGTTCGGTCCCTTTCATCGCCACCCTAGCAGCCCTCTATACCACCATCCTCTACACCGGTTACTACTTCTGTCTGTGGGAAATTTCCTGAGTCCTGATGTTCCTTACACCCCCCACCCCCACCCCCACCCCCCAAAAAAATCCTGCGTTGCCTCCTCCTACCACCCAATTTTCCTCATCCTAGTGTTCAGCAAGGTCTTCGACTCGATCATATCCCGTCACATACATCACATCACTCCCTACATCGTCATCACCCCCTCCCTGACACCCAATGTGGCTTTCGCCCTTCCTTATCTGCCGATGGCCAACTCCTCCACCTTAACCAACTCCTTTCCCTCCAGCTCAATTCCCATTGTGGCGCCATCTTCCTGTCCTTCTTGAACGAGCCTATGATTAGGTCTGGCATTCTGGCCTGCTCTTCAAATTCCAAACCTATGCTCTTCTCATCAACCTCATCCGAGTGATTGTCGTCAATAACACCGACTCCCATCTTTTCTGTCCCTCTTCAGTATAGTGTTTCTCCGTTTCTGTCGCCTCGTGTTTTTGTATAATACTTCACACTCATCACTCCATTTCAGCAATGCACATCTTCATCTTGTTCGCCGTGTTATGTGTCTTGTCTACTTTCTGTACATCATTATATTTTATGTATTCTGCTAAATGTCCCAATTTCTGTTCGCTGAAGAGCGCCTCCGGGGCTGCCAGCCCGCCCCTCCCGGGGAATAAAAGAACAATAAAGAAGAAGAAAAAAAAAAGAAAAAAGAACCTTGAAGTTTGGCGCACAATATCTGGACTTCAGTTTTATTACTCTGCTCGTAAATCTACAAAGCACAAAAGTTGAGTATTAATTGAATTGTAAAAAATTTCTCACCTGTTAGTAGAGTTGTGGGGTCTCTCTGTTAAAGTGTACCTAGGCACGCCTCGAATATAATACCCCACATTTCCAAACACAGTACTTCCACCGCAATAAGTTGTAAGATGTCGTGTGAAACCAAGTCAGTTATTTTAGTTAGTATCTATGTAAGCACTTATTCAACAACTTTTTCATAATTTGTTATCTAATTAGTTTGCTACCAACATTTACAGTGACTATCAGTATTCGTCATCTTTATTTATATAGTAAATATAATGATTTGGCAATTGTATGGCAACATAATCTACTATTTACTTCTATGATTATACTTTATTATTATGAGATTATGTGTAGTTAGATATTCTTATTTCGATGTTAATTATGAAATGTAATGTGCTTTCGATGTTGTAGGCTTCGTGTAAATAAAGTTTTTCTCAGAGTCTATGATGTAACAATTTTGGGTAAATTTGTGCGGTGAGCACTTCTCAGTCTATTATATTCAGCTACTGGGGGCTCCTGGGCTTTGATACTACAGAAGTCGACATAAATTAGACGCAATCCTCCAAGATTGAACTCTCTGAAGTGCCGCATTTGCTTCACCGCATGTGAATACTGAAGCCGCGCGGAATCGACGAGTGATTTAAGGCTTCATGCTACGGAATGGGTCACCGTTCCCGGCGGAAGTTCGAGTCCTCCCTTGGACACGGCTGTGTGTGTTTATGTATTGTTCCTAGTGTAAGTTAGTTAAAGTAGTTTGTAAGTCTACTATCTGATGACTATAGCAGTTTGGTCCAATCGATTTACAAACATTTGAACATTTGAATACTGATGAACCTCCGTAGTCGAATGGCCAAACGTTGAAAGGAACCGTACTACGCAGTGCGCGGTTGCACCCCGTCGGAAGTTCGAGTCCTGCTTCAGGCATAGTTTTGTGTATGTGTGTGTTTGTGTATGTGTGTGTTTGTGTGTGTGTGTGTTGTCCTTAGGTTAGTGTAAGTAGTTTGCAAGCCTAGGGACTGATTACCACAGTAGCTACGTCCCATAGATTTACAAACATTTGAACTGAAGAACCGATGTCCATCAGTGCTCTATTTAGACTTAAGCCTTGATTTTTGTGTATGGTAATAGCATAAACTGCACGTATCGCAAACAATTCACAATGAATAAAATCTCAATAAATAATTTCAAATTGAGTTTGATAAGACCACACTCATAAAGACGTTCATTATTAAGTAGTATATGTATATTTTTATTTTATTCATTTATTTGTTCGTATTTCACGATCAACTTGAACTCTTTGCACTACGCCGATAGAACCGTTGAATAAGCCGTGTGTCGGGGAGAAAATTAAGTAATTTCGATAGACAATAGTTCGTAAAAGAATTTGTGAATGTTTAAAGGGCAGTAAATCATGTTAATTCGATTTTCGTACGTTTACATTTACTGGGTCGGCTTGGGCAGCCGTATCACTTCATTCGTATCCGAATCTGACAAGTACGAGTTTCCGAGGTTAGGAAGCTAAAAGGACAGCAGTCCGGACAATGGCCCCTTCAACATTCTGGATACGAAGCGGTGGCCTGGAAGGATGCCAACACGTGACCTCCTAGAGGTCGTTGCATGTTCGTGCAGTCTTCCTTTGTCTATAGTTTATACGTATATCATCCTCCACCCTCAACCAACTTAGTATTTACGGAGAAACGCGGAAGAATCCGAAATATGCTCGGTGAATTTTTCATTCTCGTGACTTTCCCATTTCATTACGTATCTGACTCAAAATATGTTGTTTAAGCTCGAGAATCCTTAAATTCGGAGGAAAAACACTCCTTCAATCTCAGTAAGAAGACTCCCTGGGCCCTCACTGGTCGTCCACTAGAAGTCTGCATTTCGCGGATTTTGCTCGCTCGCTGGACGCCTCTTGCACGTTTATGAATGCTGAAAGCGGACAGGCTGTGCTCGGTCGCCGCTCTGCTGTTGTGGGCCATCTTAAAACTTTTGGAAGTATGCTTTCATTATTCGCCCACTTTAGGTTACGGTAGTACACTAAAAGTGCGCCTTTGCGAGAACCTTTTGACAGCTCGAAATTTAAATGAAAATAACGGTTTAACCGTTCATCTGACACTAAAATTGAATAATCGAATTGGTAGAGGAGAAAATTCTCTAAATCTTTCCTCTCTTATGTTTCTTTCGTAACTCGCACCGTTACAGAGAAATTTGGAAAATTAACGGCGATTTGACTCGGTCACTTGATTTTGCGTAAAGCAGGCGTTCGCACGTCACTGTCTCGCGGAAGTATCCGAGCGGTCTGGAGCGCTACGTTGCGAATCGCGCGGCCTCCCGCGTCGGAGGTTCTAATCCTCCCTCGTGCATGGATGTGTGTGTTTGTCCTTAGGTTAGTTTAACTTAGTTTCAGTGGTTTGTTAAGATTTCATCGCACACTTAAAGCAGCTATCCATGCCCATGCAAGCGCCAAATGGGTTTCAGTAATAGTTGTAATCCTCCTTGGTCTACGATGCTCCATCGGGAAAATCAGTAATGCTACAATTGTAAAAATGGCTCACTCATCAGTGATTTTTTTCAAGGGTATGGAACAAAAATTGTTGCAGACTTACCTCAATTTGTTTCACAACTGAAGCAGAATGTGAATCGTCAGAAACCTATACAATACCCCCACATATCAAAAGAATGACCATAAGACCATTCATACAATAGGATCTCAGCAATTCAACAGATGTATTTGTGCAAGTTGACCGAATCAAGAAACCAATAGAACCTCCATATGAAGGTCATTTACGAGGTAATAGAAAGGCTCCCTATGGTTTTTTTTTTTTTTTTTTTTGTTAAAATATAAGACCAGGTGAAGAATATTTCCACTGATCAATTAAAACCTGCGTACCTCATGAATCATAATGAGAAGCAGCCTGAAGACACTTAAGTTGAACCGATAGCCCAGGACAAACAACCGGACAGAACCAACAGTGGAAAACCAAGAAAAACAAGATCTGGTCGTGAAGTTCGATTTCCTGCAAGGTTAGTTGAAGAACTGCAGTGTTAAATGACTAAATGACTGAGAAAGGGTTGGTGTGGAAACATGACAAATCACTATTTGTATGTTTCTGCTCAATATTAAGCTAATCGTGTATTATCTGTTATTATATTTGAGCACTAACAAAGAAAAGTACAAAACTGTTCTTCTCTTGTCATTGTAATTACGCTTTAATGTTGTGTGGTGTGCAGGATAAAAGTAATGAAAAATATGGAAATATTAATGTTAAATTTAGTATTTACTGAAAAGTGTGCTACAGTTGCATGCAGACAGAGGATGAGGGTATGCATGGGCATCCTAATACATTATATACTCAAGAGCCAAGAGCACAACACGCATCTGGTGCCGGCGTTTACTGCTGCTACAATGGCAGGTTATCACATTTCAAGCGATAGTGAACGTGGAGTTATAGTCGGCGCACAAGACATCTCTGAGGTAGCAATGAGGTGAAGCTTTTCCCATACGAACATTTCACGAGTGCACCGTGAATATCGAGTATCTGGTAAAACATCAAATCTTTGACATCACTGTGGCCGGGGAAAGATCTTGCAAGAACGAGACCAAAGACGACTGACGAGAATCATTGAATAAGACAGAAGTGCAGCCCATCCGCAAATTGCTGCGGATTTTAATGCTGGCCCATCAACAAATGTCAGCGTGAAAATCATTCCACGAAACATCATCGCTATGGGCTTTTGGAGACATATAGCGCCGACATTAGACTGTTGATGAGTGGAAACATGTTGCCTGGTTTGACAAGCCTCTTTTCCAATTGCATCGAGCGGATGGACGTGTACGGGTATGGAGACATCCTCATGAATCCATGGACCCTGCATGTTAGCTGGGGACTGTTCAGGCTGGTAGAGGCTTTGTAATAGAGTGGGCTGTGTGCAGTTGGAGTGATATGCGACCCCTGAAACGTCTAGATACGTTTCTGACAGGTGATACGTACGTACGCACCCTGGCTGATTATCTGCGTCCATTCATGTCCATTGTGCATTCTGACGGACTTGGGCAATTCCAGCAGGACAGTGCGATACGCCACACGTCCAAAATCGCTACAGAGTGGCTCCAGGAGCACTCTCCTGAGTTTATACACCTTCGCTGGCCACCAGACATGAACATTCTTGAGCATATCTGGGATGCCTTCCAACGTGCTGTTCAGGCGAGATCATCACCCCCACCTATTCGTACGGACGTATGGACAGCCCTGTCGGATGCATGGTGACAGTTTCGTGCAGCACTACTTCACACATTAGTCGACTCCATGCCACATGGTATTGTGGCACTTCTGCATGCTCATGGGGAACCTTCACGATATTGTGCTGGTGTACCAGTTTCTTTGGCTCATCAGTGTATATATAATATTCAATTTGAATAAATAAAGAACACAATTTCCAAATTGAGTAAATATGTTACAATATAGATATATTATTATTATACTGTATTCTATTGTGTAATTTTGAGAACGACCTTCCACCACAGCACACACACTGAACGATTTTTTCCTTTTTTTTTCTTTTTTCTTTTTTTTTCTGGTAGGTGCATGCGTTGCAGTTGGGAGAGGCGATTTTAGGGAGGGAACGAGGTGTTCATAAGTGCACCTTTCAAACATAATATGCCAGGATTTCCCACTGGGGATTTCCCATAGGGTGCGGTATGTAGGGGATTAATTTGACCTGTCAGTCATCCTTAATTGTACGTGTCAGTCAAACTTGTCCAGAATCGGATTTGTTTGTTTGATACAGTAGTGTGAGGTGATACACGTTGTTTTCTACATTCTTATACACTGCAGAATGTGAGTGTTGTCAAGTCTTCACCTTCATAAATTTGTTTTCGAAATGCACCCGATCTGATCTTGCTAGATATACTATTGTCTTGAATCTGGATTGGAAAACTAATGCTGAGTTCCAAGTGCGACATTTTCCTTCGCCCTTGATAAGAAAATACACACGTCTCTTTCTGGGGAAATACCTGAGGGCAGTTTAAAATCTTATGACGAATTCTGGAATAATGACTAGAATTCGAGAATTGTGTGCCTAAAATTATTTGTTCCGGTGCATCTATCGTTGTATTAAACTTGTCGTAAATGTCATGACTTACTCTATACCATAACTTCCCACAACTATATACCACTTTTAACATATTTTAATGCGTAACCTTATTGTATAATTTCCGAAAGCTACAATTTTTCTTACAGATAGTACTTCATGTAAGAAATTAAATTAGTGTGAGAATTCGACTCAACACTGTCAATATGTTGGTGAAACTTCATGCCAAAAAGTGGTACACTGTCGTATGGCAAGTGCCCAACTATAGTCCACTATGATTTTTATATGCTGATCAATTATGCCGTTACTTTAACTATTTATTTCACTACTTTTTACACTCATTACGATGTAGAAAGTATTTTAATGAAAAATGAAGTCACAATATAAAGAACCCACCTTCTATAGTCTCCAACAACAGCTGGCACAATGTTATATATCCCTTTCCACCCCGCTTGTCTTTTAGCTCTGGGATACTGTACAAATCCCTTTCCGAAGAGACTTTCACTGTCACACTAATTTTACATACAATATCTGACATTTAGAACATAAAAATTGTATACTTTACAGTTCGCCATTTGCAAAAAAAAACCACTTCTCTGAATATAGATAGCTGTGGTGCATGATTTATGCACATTCGGAACACTAACAGGCCAGTATTCCCACCCCCGCCCCCTCATTCTGAATTATCACGTTATCGCCCACTAGAGTCACGAACACTACTGTTGCATCAACAAACTTCATTACACCGTCGCCAATTTCTTATTTGTTCAAATAAAAGGTATCATCGTCATCTGATACAAACTATGCTGTATCCTCATCACCACTGGTCACGGTCGTCTTGGGAATCTAAAAATTAAAATCCATCCTGGAAAGTGGACCACAGATTTGCTCAAGTTCACACGTTTCAATTTTATTGCACATTTCTGATGTAAAACGTCAGTAGATAAGCACCAAGCTAAAGTTAATATACTTGTAATATATTAAAAGACAGATAAAGAAAATTCAAAATAGCTATCTCTTGCTTTGCTCTCAGTATGAAAGAAAGTTGGACGACTGAATTGAAAATGAGCCTCTTCACGTTATCGCTGTGGCTACTGTGATGCTTTACCGTGCGTGACCTTGGAGTTAATCATCCTGCCAGCGGATGGCAGACTACATCAGTGTTTCGAGATCGATGGAAGCGCTCGGCTTTCACTAAACGGTAGTGTTTACAGTCATCAAAACCAATTTGGACCATAGTTGTGCGTAAGGACCATAGTTATGGGAATTTACGGTATTATGTTCTTTATCTTTTATGAATTTTTTTAAACAACTTATAACACAACTTGGCCTTTCCAGACTTCATCAGACATTCCCTGAAGCCTAAAGATACATTTCCCCCGATGTATATTCCTCATTTTAAATAAAAAATGTTCAAATGTTTGTAGAGCTTATGGGACTTAACTACCGGGTCATCAGTCCCTAAACTTACAAACTACTTATGAACTAGCTACAACTAAGGACGGCACAAATATCCATGCCCGAGGGGGGATACGAACCCCCGACCGTAGTGGCCGTGCAGACCGTGACTGAAGTGCCGCAGTCCCCTCGGCCACCGCAGCCGGCCTCTTCATTTTAATGTTCTGTACGTCAAATAATAAGAGTGAAAGCCTTACAAATCCCTTTATTATCCTTTTGTCCGTCTGTCAGACAGTCAATGCCCCTCTTTTCTCAGAAATGATAAGATGTATCAAGTTGAAATGTATGTCGTATTCCAAGATTTATATTCCCTTACCTTCCTAATAAATTTAAGATACTAAGTCATTTCAGTCAAAAGATAAGAACATTGTCATATACTGACACTCGCAAACTACCTCATCAAAATCTATAGATTTCCTGATGATCTAGGATCATGAAATTTGTCAAGAGTCAAGGATTCAGAGTACAAGTTAAGGAAAAATTCAAAAATTCTAGGCGCGACGGCGTGGCCAAGCGTATTGATGCGCTATGCTCCGATGCGCGAGGCCGTTCCCCATCGGGGGTTCGAATCCCCCCTCGGGCATGGGTGTTTGTGTCGTAGTTCATAAGCAGTTTGTAACTTTATGGACTGGTGACCCCGTAGTTAAGTCCCATAAGCGAAACAAACATTTGAACATTTTGAAAAATTCTAAATTTGTAATTGTGTCACACGTAGAAACTCAGTTATTTTGTTTTTAGTATTTTGTATACATGCACTAGAGGCAATGGACTTCTCTGCAACGAGTCTGAGAATGACTACCGCATCTTTGCACGACCTACCAGATCTAAAAGCAATTTTCTCTTCTGCAATGGTTGTAATGTATTTTCTTATTTTGGTTGCTGTTAATTTTGTTATGAGTTTTAAAACGACCTGGTAATACACTGCTTAACTGTCTTTCTGGAAAGCAAAGATCGCGGAAGCAAATCTTTGTGGGCTCGTGCATTTTTAGATTTTCAGTCTTCGTTTCATCTAGTTTCCACATTCCAAGGACGTGAGGAGTCGCTATAAACGACCAGTGGTCCGTTTTAGACATTAAACAGCAGGTCCCCCTTCCCCAGTTAGATAAATGACACTTCACAAGTCGCCGAAGTGGTCCAATTCAAAGGATTCACCAAGTCATTTAGCCATCTACAATTATCGTTACTATCCATACAAGGTCTTAAAAACATGATAGAGCCGGCCGCGGTGGCCGGGGGGACTGAGGCGCTCCAGTCACGGTCTGCACGGCCACTACGGTCGGGGTTTCGAATCCCCCCTCGGGCATGGATATTTGTCACGTCCTTAGTATAAGGTAGTTGATAAGTAGTTTGTAAGTTTATGGACTGATGACCCCGTAGTTAAGTCCCATAAGCTTAACAAACATTTGAACATTTGAAACATGATAGAACATTTTGAGAGGTTGTCGGTACCCACCCACACAAGAAAGAAGGATAGTAGACACTTGCTCTGAAATGCATAGATAAGGTCTGTGAGCATTTATTCAGCTTTGGTCTGCGAAACACAACTCTTTTATTGAACAAGTACTCGTAGTTCTTCAGGAATGCATTTAAGAGCGCATGTTTATTGGACAATATTCGCTTGTTTTCCTGGGCACTACCACGTCCTAATACATTCGACTCCAGAATACATAATTACGTTTGTACGGAACCTCCAGTGCGGAACTCGCACTCTAACTTGCCCAGGTTTCTCCCCGAGTGAGACCGTGCAGGAAGGGATGAATTTTCTAACACAGCGATTGTGGCGTTTCGGTAAGTCGTGTCGTGATTCTGTAGAACGACAGGTGGTGTGTGGAACGCAGCATAAATGGCTGGGGCGCCTTTCTCGGTCGCGCTTTCTGAGCCGAAGTGGCTAGCCAGAGAGCGGACTCGGGACTCTCGCGTCCTTGACGGTATCCGCGGCTTCGAGTTCTACCCAGCGCCTCCGGGGCGGAACTATCTGTCTGCCCCTTCAATCGGACTCGATAGTAAACACGACGGAGGTCTATTCCAATCAACCCATCCCGTTAAGCATTGTAATATTTTTGGTAATAATTTAAATCTAATTTTCGCATATTTCATGGTCCATATTCATGTTAAAAATGTCCAAATATTTGTAAATATATCGGACCAAACTACGTGGTCATCAGTCCGTACCTTACAAACTATTTAAACTAAATTAAACTAACCTAAGGACAACACACACATCCATGCCCCAGGGAGGACTCGAACCTCCACGGCGAGCAACCGCGCGCTCCGCAGCGAGACGCTTTAGACCGCTCGGCTACTCCAACGCGGCAGGATTCGAACCCCTAACGGTTTTTTTTTCATCTGGTAGATCTATGGTTCGCGGTCGGTCGTTGAGTTTGTTCGTGTTAGGGTTTGCTCAGCTTTTTTATTACAGGCTATTCACGTCAACTTGCAACTTTGTGGCACGTGTTAGTAGGTCTACAAATAAGATTTCTCTCGGCGAAAACGTAGCTGCTTGCTAGTCGTCTACGTAACTGGCTTCTTTAAAATCTTAATCAACGACAAAATTTGATAAATTTAGCGCAAACACGTATACATAACTTCTATTTAGAAGTGCATGGAATACGGACAGTCAAGCTTAAATAATTTAAATTTGTTTTAAAACTTTACATTATCTGTCAGGCAGCATCTTTACTTAAAAATGGTTTACACATAATTTGTTCCCTTCTGTACAAGAGTATGACAAATTGTGGATGGTGGAAGCAAGAAATGTTCAAATGTTTGTAAAGCTATGGGACCAAACTGCAGTGGTCGTCGATCCTAGACTTACAAACTACTTAAACGAACATAATGCTAAGGACAACACACAAACCCATGCCCGAGGAAGGACTCGAACCTCCGACGAGAAAGCATTTGGTTTTCCTAGTCTTATTTTTCAGTGCTACTATTATTTACATATTATGCCTAAGTCTTCACAACAAATTCCATGGAAGAGTAAATACACATATCAGCAGACGTTTTTCGCTTCACCCCCCAAATAAAATTTCTATGGTATTGTGTATTATGATGAACTGGTATTTACATATAAAGTAATACAGCTCTAAATTTACTGACAAGCAAAACCCAATAAATCACTTGTTTTGTAATCAAACAGAACCTAAAACATTTTTCGTGGGGTAATCGTATTTTGCAGCACCTACATTAATTGAGCAGTTGAATTACCCCTTACATGAATGCAACCCTGCACCCTACGTGGCAAGCTCTCCACGAGTTCACTTAATGACTGCTGGTCTAAATTATCTCATTCTTTAATGGAAAACCTCCTTAACATTCGTAGATTTCGAGGGTGATGAGGACATGCTCGCACAGCTCTTTTCAGTTTATCCCAAGCATGTTCAACTGGCTTCATACCTGAGGAAAATGCAGCCCAATCAAAATGAGCAATACTGACAGGATTTATGAAATCGTTGAAGATACCTGTACGATGGACGTGGAAGTTTCGTCCATAAACTTGAATTCGTCCCCCGAACCGCTGATGAAATGGATCAACAATAGGTTGGAGGATGTTATCCCCGTAGTGTGGAGCACTGATCTCTTCCTTGATAAGCAACACCGGTGTCCTAAATCCCCAAATCGTACCCTCCAAGAACACTGTTGATCTGCTGTACTTGTTTGACCGCATTTCTCTGGCGTGCAGCATTACAATGTTCCCTCCACATACGTTGTCGACGGTCATCTACTAGCAGACACATGCGGCATTCATTTGTGAATAGACCTTTGTGCCAAATTTCTATAGTCACTTCTTGGTGATTCTTAACCTAACTGTACCGTGAAACATGGTGTCTGGCTGCTGATTCAGGGCCGGCCTTCCCTTCACAGCTGGAATACATAGGGTTGTTGAGTCTGTTTCGTATAGCCTGGTTTGACAATTGACAATATCAGAGTTCCCTCGGGATAGAAGTCACACGTAACAGTGGCGGACTAAGGGTGGGCGGCGAGGGCGGACCACCCCGGACCTCCTATCTTTGGGGGCCTCCAAATACCTCTAAAGCATTTTTTTATCGCCCTTGGCCTCTCTTTCTGAGGCCTCCAACTATGGAAAGCTATTTTGTTTATACTGTCCCCTGCCCCTTGTCCTGGGCAGGGCCTCCAAATCTCAAAAGTAACTTCTTTATAGTAATACATGTATTTCCAAGTGGACGGGGGTCCCCATGTTGTTTTGCAGCCGCCCCTGCCCTTCGACAGTCTTAGTCCGCCATTGACAGATACCGGTCGTCTGCCGCAGTTGTTGTCATACGGCGGCCAGTACGGGGCAAGTCAAGAATACTACCTGTAGACTGAAAACGATTCCAAGTGTCTACCACATCACTATCAGTCTGGCTGACGACTATTAGCCTTACACTCTCTCTTCCTGAATGGCCTGGTGGACATAAAGCAACAATCCGTGTGCAATGAAACGTTGATATTCTTCTTTTTGCTGTTGGAGAACGTCCCACTGTACAGAATGGCTGTGGACATCCGAGGTGGTTGGCATGTAAGAGATGCCGGCCGCGGTGGCCGAGGGGACTGAGGCGCTCCAGTCACGGTCTGCACGGCCTCTACGGTCGGGGGTTCGAATCCCCCCTCGGGCATGGATATTTGTGCCGTCCTTAGTCTTAGTTAGTTCATAAGTAGTTTGTAAGTTTAGGGACTGATGACCCCGTAGTTAAGTCCCATAGACTATACAAACATTTGAACATGTAAGAGAAGTACTCAGGAGTCCATTTCCACTGTGACGAGAACGTCTCGTAATTATTCCGAAAAAAACAAGTAGACGTGGATACAATCAACGGGACTTTAGCGCCTGGAAGACCGCCAACAAGTTGCAGACATGGTGACTACCATTGGAGGAGGAGGAAAGAACGTCTACGCCGGTCGAAGGCTGAGCAGAGAGAGAGAGAGAGAGAGAGAGAGAGAGAGATCGGCTGTGTCGTGCGTCCCTCGCTGGCCCGCTCTACGGCCCTCACGTGTCTGCTAGTTCTCTGATTGGTTGGTAGGCTGAAACTTTCCATGCGTGTGAGAGTAAGCGACGCGTAGCCACGTTAGCCGAAGTTACCGTAGGCGTGCGTGGCCGGTGCTGGCCGGTGGTTTCCGGCGCACGTCCAACCAAGCCCCGGTTCCGTGACTGCCTTACAAGGACACCACACGGGGATCGGATTTTAGAATTTTTTGATATTTATGGTACGTGAAGTTCAGAACTGAAATAACAATCAGCCAAAGCCATTCGACGCAACTCTCAAAATTTCTAGGGAAAATCGACTTTTAAGTTTCGGAAGTACTGTAAGTGCCAATCATTAAATAAATTGCACCGTTTGTCGATGTAGCTCAGGTGGTAGAGTTGTGTGCCCTTACAACCTTAGGGCCGGTGGTTCGAATCCTGTAGAGGCAGATGGTTTTTTTCCCCTTGTTTTCGAATACTTACACAACTAAAACATCTAATGGTAATTTTTACGAAAAGTGCACCTACTTTTGTTTAGTCGTAATTTTCTATACTTTAGAGAAGGTTGTTAATAAAGATACTTTCAGTCAAAAACATGCCACTTCCAATTTTTATAGTATTTGGTTCACTAACAGTCGGCGATAAACAAAAACTGACACAACACATAGAATTAGAGACCCCAAAAATGTTTTATATAACTGAATACGAAAAAGAAAAAAATATATGTCACAGTGAGATTCGAACCACCTACGCTATGGTTGCAATGCCAGAACACTACCACCTGAGCTACAACGACAGATGCTACAAGTGTTTTAATCACTGGTACTTGCATGTACTTTGCAAAATTTCAAAGTCGATTTTCTCGAGAATTTTTTTAGAGTTGCGTCGAATGGCTTTGGCTGATAGTTATGTAAGGTCTGAACTTCACGTAAACCAAATAACAAGAAATTCTAAAATCCGATACACATGTGGTCTGCTTGTTGGACGCAGTACGATCGAGTAAAAGTATGAAAATAAAATTTCTTTTCAACCTGTTGGCCCACTATGCACAATACAATTTCCGCAAACGCCCTATACCCCTATACTGTTCCTAAGTTGGTATTGAAAAAAATGAGTATGTTTTCGATAGGCAAGTTTGTTTACTTTTTACTAAGGACAACAGCCAAGAACGCTTCTAATTTTTATTTAGTCAATCAGTTTTGGCAGTTTAAATGCCATCTTCGGATTTGCAAGTACAAGTGAAACCATACTCAAAATACTATAATAAAAGAAGTCAGAGAAATATATACCTTTAAAAATACACTTTCGACCCTCCCCCCTCCCCCCCCCCGGGGAGGGGGGGGGAACTGATGACCTTCGCAGTTTTATACCCCTAAAACAATCACCCAACCAACCAAAACCACCCTTTCATTTCATTCCTCAAATCATCACAACTAGAACCTTTTAATAACATACTTATTCGCCAAAATTATTGTTCAATTGTCACCATATAAATGAAACATCAAAAGCATCATCCTATGATAAGATGTGGTCACTAAGTTACAACAAAATTGACTAAATCAGCCATCAAACTCACAAATTGGTACCAGATGGCGCTCATGACATTTGAGCATCACCTACTGATGTCAAAAACAATGATCTTGTACATCTGCAACTACATTCACATTTACAGTATGGAAATAGACAATCAGCAGGTATCTCAACGTATTGTCAATTTACCGATAAAATTTTTAAAGAAGTAGACTAGGAGTCACAAAATACAGGTCATGCAGTTAAATTATAGAAGATGACCATCTAAAAATATTGTTGCCCAATGTTTAGGTTAGATAGTTACTATCCAATGTAAGCAATTGATGTATACAATTATAGGTAAAAATTATATAGTATGTAAAGCAGCTTCTATAATTTTAATTGCATAACCTGTATTGTGTGTCACATAGTTTACTTTTTTTTATCGGTAAACTGACAATACGTTGAGATACTTGTTGATTGTCTATTTCCATATTGTAAATGTGAATGTCGTTGCATACGTACCAGATCATTGTTTGTTTACATTTTGACATGTTTCTGTGCCATGAATACACCGCGAGTGTGTGTGTTAATTGTCCATTAAAGATATTCCATATGACTACAACGAGCGGAAGTATGCGAAGTAACATTTTCTAGCAACTACATCACCAAAAATGGCAATTACATATAGAGTAAATGACGCTGAACGCTAGCATTTGAGAAGATATTCAGAAACAAAATCTGTAGAAAAACATTCAGTATCTGGAGATTGTTACTAACAATTACTTCAAATTAAATAAGAAGTATTGTATCTAACTAAATGTGATATATAGATAGTGCGGTATTTCTACTTAAATGTTACGCACCATTCAGTGCAAAGCAGCCGCGCGGGAGTAGCCTCCCGCGTCGGAGGTTCGAATCCTCCCTCGGGCATGGATATGTGTGTTGTCCTTAGATTGGTTTAAGTTAGTTTAAGTAGTTTGTAAGACTAGGGACTGATGACCAACGTAGTTTGGTTCCATAGGATTACAAACATTTGAACATTTAGTGCAAAGCAGACAGTAATTTCTTGTCACAATGACGGGAAAACAGTTTCATTATAGTTTAAAATATCTGCGAAAGGACTATTAGATATGTATTAATGCGTGCTTACGTCATTATCGAGTGAAGTTAGAACTTGATTAAGACTCTGGGTTCCTATTCTTGAAGAACAGAATTTAAAATCTTCGTCCAGCCGTACTGATTTAGCTTACCCGTGGTTTTGTCAAATTATTCAAGATGAATGCCACAGCAGTTTCTAGAACAAGATGACGAGTGTTTCCATCCCCTATCCTCCTCCAGTATGAGCAATCACTCCAGCTGTAATGACCTTAATATCAACTTGTCGTTAGAATCTAATGTAACTTTTCCATCCTGCTCTAGATTTGCCTGTTGACAAAGCGTAGAATATTAAGGAATGTTATTGGCATCTGCTAGTGAATAACATAGAGTGAAGCGGTTGTCGGTTAAAAATATTCAAATGTTTGTAAACCTGTGGGACTTAAATACTGTGGTCATCATTCCCTAGGCTTACAAACTGACCTAAAGTATAGACAACACACATACCATGCCCGAGGTAGATCTAGAGCCTCGCAGTCCCTGACAAGGCGTTTCGAACAGTCTTTTACTTGTCTTTTACGCTTGTGAGATGCATCTGAAACGCTGGCAATGTACCATTTCAGAGGTTGCTAAGGTAAGCGACGAGAAACGCTTTAATCGGAGAGATACACTCGCTCTCCTTCCAGCCACGCGGCTAAACTGGGTCAATGCACTTCTGACTGTGCCTCTGTCGGAGCAACTGAGAGAGAAACCTCCAACTTGGCTGGGGTGATTGACCGACGTAATATCATCTTGCTTCTTCTACTGCTATCAAGGCGTTGCCTGAGATTAACGAATTTCACGTTATACCTTTTATTATGCCTCGGTCTAAAGGATGAAGATTACCATTTCGAATACTGTAGCACTGTAGAATATATTTATAGAATCATGTTGTTGTACCATTTTTATTAGGTAAAAATACTACAAAAAACAATAAATCACGTTAAATATTAATGCACGGTGTATGTTGGACTTCGTTAAAGCGGACACGTAATTTTATCCATTTTGACGTTTGAAGTTCAAAGTATCGTTTAATCAGTTGCTTATAAATAAAGACGGAGAGTTTTGAACTTATCTAGAAAGGTTGGTCAACTGTATTTGTGACAGAACTGCTCCATCATCCTAACCGCAATCTGTAAACTACTTTAAAGCTCCCGCTACAAACCGAGCCAGGGAACAATAAAACTGAGGTAGTCTAATTTCTTTCGTTCGGGAGTCAAGCTCCTCAATTATGCTATTATGTTGCCATAGAATGACTATTCCTCCTCCACATTTCTAATTTACACATTTCATACATTTGTAGGCGTCTATAACTCTTTTCACATTTCAGGCCTTGCTGTATTTTATCGATCGGAAACTTTTTATTTATTATTTGACGTTCAAGGCATCACATCTCCAATTTTTATTCAAATAGTCTTAGGAAGTGGCATTCCATATAAGTTATCTTGTCCGTAAGCGTTCAATCTTTGGAATCAACAGATATTACTGCATATAAATCATCTCAGAGCATAACGTCAACACACTATGTAACACTATAGGTCAAAACACCCCTTTATTATTATTATTATATTTACGTATTATATTGTGTATATCGATTGTTTTTGTATTCCTTTTCATACAACGTAATATCTGTATGCTGTTCTTTGATAATGTGTTATGTATGAATAATTTTTATATATGTAATATTTGTGCGACTTTGTAAATAAATGTTATTTATTTTACTTACTATTAAACTAATGTATTTGTTAAAAAAATTTCTTGTAAAAATTATGTAGAATGTGCTGGTTCATGCATAGGGCAATTTTAATATGTATATACAAAAGGTGAAGTGTGATCTTACGAAACGGAATAGCAGTTGTTCCAACTAAAAGGTGGTGTTTTGGAGGAGAACATTCGAGAAGAGGCGTGAGAGTAGTCGTGCAACAGTAGTAGTCGAGTCGAGTAGTCGAGTGGACTCTGGACAGAGCAGTGTTCACAGTGAAATATCTGCATACTAAATAAAGAATTGTGGCTGGTTAGAAGCACTAAAATTGCTGAAAGAATCCTCTAAAGTGCCTCGCAAGGGTATTTGGCACTGAGAGATCACATTATAAACATTTCATCACGAAGTAAAGGAGTATAAGAGCTCTAATTACAACAAAAGTATGCCACTACTTGCCTCCACCACCTCAACAAAGACTCTCAAGTAGTATTCTACTTATTTGTGGAATACTGCAGTTATTTCAAAAATGTTCAAATGTTTGTCAAGCTTATGGGACTTAACTGCGGGTTTGATTGGTTTGGGGCCAAGGAACCAAACTACACTCGTCATCGGTCTAACTGCGGGTCATCAGTCCCTAAATTTACAAACTAACTTATATTAAAGACAACACAAACAACGAGGGAGGAATTCGAACCCCCGACGGGGAACGGCCTCGCGCATCAGAGCATAGCGCCTCATTGCGCTTGACCACTCCGCCGCGTCGGACCAGTTATTTGTGTTCGTTTTGTTTGACTAGAACTGGTGTAAACTCCATTAATTTGTCCTATGTCATTCATCGTTTAGTATTTTATTATGAACTTTCCGAGAATCCTGTAGTTGAACTGGTGAAAATAAATTAATACAATATTATATTGTAGAGTGAGCAACAGTTTAGTTAGGACAGTAGGGTGGCACAAAAATCTCATAATTTCTGTAATTGATTTTTACGTGTTAAAGTCAGACCAGTAAAAGCACAAGTTATCAACAGTGTGTTTATTGAGCCTATTTTCATTCATGAATAGGCCAAATCGAGGATATTTCATGGACCAGCACCCCATGAAAATGCACGATGCCATATCGTTGTTGCTGTCCAGGACCTGTTGCATCTCTGGCAATAGTAGGTACTGGAATATCCACCGCAGTAACCCGACAAGATTCCTTGTGATTACGACGAAAGGACGACTGCGAGAGACCACGCCGTATGGTGATCAATAACGATCGTCAACAGAAATGTAGGATGTTTCTTCCACCGCGTACAAAATCTAGGAACTAATTGAGCATAGGATACGTAACAAAAGAAGTCGAATTAACTTACGTCCGGAAATACATGGTTTCTATGCTAGAGACCATTTATTCAGTCATAAATTGTACCACGTAGGCAGAGTTACAGTATGTGTTGAAAATTTTTTCAATTTGCCTCAACTCATACGTATTCATACTGCCTTTGACACACGAGCGCTAATATCGCAGTGATGACCACGCTGCATGAATACGCTCCATATCTGGAATGAGCTCTGCATAAACGATACTTTTGAGATGGCGCATAAGAAGACGTCGCACAGGTTGAGATCCGGTGAACGAGCATATTATGCAACTGAATCTCTTCGTTCGATACATCGGCCAGCAAAGATATTATTGAGATAGTTCCGGACAATAACGGAGACGTGGACTATAGCACCATCGTTTAGCAGACACATAACCCTTCGAACCATCAATGTTACAGCATGAGGAACAGTACCACTCACTGGTTGGTTGGTTGGTGATATGAAGGGACCAAACTACTATGGATGGATGGATGCTTAGGGTTTAACGTCTCGTCGACAGCTAGGCCATTAGAGACGGAGCTAACGCTCGGAGATTTTGAATTAGGATGAGGAAGGAAATCGGCCGTGCCCTTTGAAAGGAACCATCCCGGCATATGCCTGGAGTGATTTAGGGAAATCACGGAAAACCTAAATCTGGATGGCCGGAGGTGGATTTGAACCACCATCCTCCCGAATGCGAGTCCAGTGCGTTACCACTGCGCCACCTCGCTCGGTCAAACTACTATGGTCATCAGTCCCTAGTACCACTCACTATGAGGAAACTATGCATATTGTAACTGTGGCTGCATTGTACAGTGCGCATAAGACCACAGGGTCTGTAACAAAGTATGATTGAATAAATGGTCCAGAGAAAGAAAACTGTGCATTTCCGGACATAAGTTCATAAGACATTTTTGTTACGTATCCTGCCTCGATCAATCGCTAAAGTTTTTACACGGTGGAAAACATCACTCTCTAGACGTGCAGATGGTGTACGACGCCTCCCGGTCATTTGGTAGAAGGTTGTAAATAACTGAGGCGATTACTCTGAAGGTAAGTACCTCTGTCAATAACATCATTACAGAGAAAAATAATAATTCTCATTACATTTTATTAAAATGTTCAAATGTTTGTTAAGCTTAAGGGACTTACCTGCAGGGTCATCAGTCCTTAAACTTACAGACTACATATGTCCGCCTCCATAGCTCAGCGGCAGCTCCGCTGACTACCATGCAGGATGCCCGGGTTCGATTCCCGGAAGGGGACTGGGTGTTGTGTGTTGTCCTAATCATCATCATCTCATCATCATTGGCACGTAAGTCCCCCATGCGGCGTCAAATAAAAAGCCTTACACTAAGGCGGCCAAACAATCCCGCAAGGGATCTCCCGCCCAAGAAAGCCATACGCTCATTTCATTTCCACGGACTACTTATGAACTACCTTATACTAAAGACAGCACAAACTCTATGCCCGAGGGGGGATTCGAATCCCCGACGGGGAACGGCCTCGCGCATCGTAGCATAGCGCCTCAATGCGCTCCGCCACTCCGCCGTGGCTACATTTTATTTTACCCTTGTAGAGGAACATCTAAACGTTGTAATAGCAAACTCTCAGTATCAAAACAGTAAGGGAACTCCATAAGCAGGGAATTGCAATGCAATTTCAAAATCATTCGTCAGTGACGCCAATTCCCATACTAGAAAAATATCCTGCCGAAGCCATAAAATCTAGACTATGGAACAAAGCAAGAAAAAGATTTTGTTTGGAGTCTCAGTTCACACAGATTCCAAATTTTGGGAGAGTTTACATCGCAATAGTGCAACATGAAGGTGATTATTCGGACAGCCCCGCCTCTAATGGCCACGTTGTCGACGGGACGTTAAACTCAAAGCTTCCTTCCTTACCTTCGGACAGCCATACCGTGGTATACCACGGACGTACGGGTGCTCCAAAAAATCGCATTGCTGACAACGATTATGCAACCATTTTGACAGATCACGACCATCCCATGGTTCAATGTTTGTTCCCCAATTATGTTGTCTTCTAACACGAGAAGTTCTCTGTTTAACACATCTCACATCGTCTAGGAATAATTTAGTGAGCTGGACTACAAATTGTCACAGCTCCTGTGGCCACTACAGACACAAGCTCTTAATATTACTGAAATATTCTGGTCTGCTTTGAAAAGGAAGTTACGTGATCCATATCCACCTCCTTCATCAACACCCGAACGTACCACTGTTCAGCTTGAAAGATGGTGTAAAATTCCCTCAACGACGTCCCTACACCGCATTAATGTGTTGTTTTCATGTTTTCGTTTAACCACTGCAGATAAATTTCGAAAGCTGTTTTATTTGGATATTTGTAACTTTTGATCTAAAGTGTCAGGGCTTCATTAGGGAATCGCTTACGGCTAACAACTGTGAATAGTGGTTTTCTGTAAAGTCACTGCCCTCGTATTTGGAAAGAGTACTGTTTAGAATCTCACCCAGTCATATATTACATAAAAGTCAATTTCTGTGTGTTAGTCTCGCTACAACGCTGGATGGCTTGGTGGATTTGAATATTTTTTTCGTTTTAGTTCAGGGGTTGTTTAGAAAAAAGGTAAAACCCATAGGAACAGATGAAAATAAAAAAAACGAAATTGGTAATTTTGTATGAGCGTCGTCATTTAGGATTAGATTCGTATTTTACGAGCTGCTTATCATTCACCCGATTGCAATACAATTTTGCACACTTAACCTTCGAGACAAGGGGAATGACACTGTAGAGGGAAGTGGATATACATTTTCCTAAGGACTTCTCGTCCAGGAATGTCTTCCAGTGTCACGATGATCACTTATTTATCTTTCACGCGCTGAAACACACATCTTCTACTGCACGCTGTTCAGTTTCCATGTTTTAGAAGGAAATAGTATGAATAAAACAAGAGAAAAAGTCTAGTACAACTGGACTTCAAAATGTATACCAGAAGAGTTATCAGCCCTTGATCAGTAAGAAGAGACGTGTCCACGATATCTAAAATGAAGACATGCTCATAACTCTTAATGTATGCATTTTAGAACTCATGTTTATGCGGCATTTTGTTGCTTTGGTCTATACTAAAAATATTCAAATTTTTGTAAACCTAAGGGACCAAACTGCTCAGATCAGACTACTTACAGACTACTTTGATTTCCTTTAACTCGCAAATACTTCGAAAACTTCCGAAAAACTATACGCAGTCATTCGGAGTACATAGATTTCGACGCGGAGGAGGGGGGGGTGGGCAATAGGGTGGCAGAAGGAAGGGCATCCGGTCATCCCTTAAATTAACCAAGTCAAATATATAATATAATGCCGACCCCGTATCACTGCGGGTAAAAGCGAAAAGCAAAAGGAGGAGAAGTCCAAGTACCCCGTATATGCAGGTGAATCACATTTGTTTGATGGAAAGTCAAAATAAACGTAATTACAGATGGGATTTGCGGTTTGGTCTAAGTTGTTATGTCTGTAAATAAAAATTCTGTGAAGTGCAAAACACGATGGTGCTTGGATAAGAAATAACAATATGGTAATTGAACTAGACAAATTTGCGACTGGATAGGGGATTTCCTGTCAGAGAGGACACCGTTTGTAGTATTCGATGGTAAGGCATCGACTAAAACAGAGGTGATATCGGGCGTTCCACAGGGTAGTGTCATTGGTCCTCTGCTGTTTCTTATTTACATAAACGATTTGGGAGAAAATCTAAGTAGCTCTCTTAGGTTGTTTGCAAATGACGCCGTCATTTACCGTCTAGTAAAATCATCTGAAGATCGAAACCAACTGCTGAACGATCTTAATAAGATATCACTATGGTGTAAAAATTGGCAATTGACTCTAAATAATGAGAAGTGTGAAGTCGTCCACATGAGTACCAAAAGAAATCCGTTAAACTCCACAAATTACCTAGGAATTACTATTACTTCAGACTTAAACTGGAAAGAACAAGTAGATAATGTCGTGGGAAAGGCGAACCAGAGACTGAGTTTTATTGGCAGAACCCTTAAAATATGCAACAGAACTACTAAAGAAACTGCATACACTACGCTTGTCCGTCCATTATGGGAGTATTGCTGCCCAGAGTGGGATCCTTATCAGGTGGGTTTCACGGAGGACATCGAAAGAGTTTAAAGAAGGGCAGCTCGTTTTGTATTGTTACGATACAGAGGAGACAGCGTCACGGAAATGATACATGACCTGGGATGGGAATCATTACAACAGCGACGCTTGTCGCTGCGGTGTGGTCTACTTACGAAACTCCAATCACCAACATTCTCCTCCGAATGCGATGATATATTGTTATCTCCCACTTACATAGGTAAAAATGATCATCAGAATAAAATACGAGAAATCAGAGCTCGAACGGAACGATTCAGATGCTCTTTCTTCCCGCGCGCTATTCGAGACTGGAATGGGAGATGAATAGTATAAAGGTGGTTCAATGAACCCTCTGCCAGGCACTTAAATGTGATTTGCAGGGTATCCCATGTAGATGTATATGTAGACTTGTCTCCTTAGTTCCAAAACAAGTACCAAAAGAAGCAATACATGTGAATTAGCGCGATAATAACACCAAGAAGGAGTAGTATTACCAGCGCGGATGTTTTTTGGACGGGTATTAATACTAATATCTCATAAACGGCAGATTGTAGTCATGAGTTCTCAGATGAGCATCTGAACCGTCGTGACAGAAATGCGCAAGATTTGGGCAACAGATCATATGCTTATAAAAATTCGCAGTGATGAAGATCGTAACTTGCGGTTAATAAACTCTTCTTCTTCGTTATATGACGTTACTCCCATTTTTGACGCGGGGTCGGTATTGTTATTGTATTGGCTTGTTTATGTTACCGGCAGGCCGGAAGCCCTCGCTGCCACCGCCATATTACCCCCTCCCTCCCTGTCTCATCCAACCGTCTGCGTTAACGTTTTCTACCGTTTGCGAATTATGTAACTGAGCCGGGAGTCGGTTACCATCCTGGGATGTGGGAAACCGCCTAAAAAACCGCTTCCGTTAATCTTTCCGGCAGATGCAAACGGGCGCTGGCATGCCCTCTCGTCCCGGTAGCTGAAGCTCCAACACGCTCAGCTGTCCGGGAGGGTCTTAAAAATTAACAAAATATTCCGTAGTTTTCAGCCGGAGTTGGGTAGATCTCACATTGAAACCTAACGTTTTGTCTCTATTCGCGGAGGACATTTTCAAGGGGGAGCGTAGCTCCTCTAACAAGGAAAGTACATGGGCTCGAACAAACATATCTGAATGAAAGTTTGGTTACAGGATCTCTCTAAGTACACCTCAGTGTGCTGGTGGGTGTCGTTTTTATGCAAAACTCTGCAATGATGCTCTAGATGACACTGTAGATGTAATTGTAGACGCCATACGCAATGCAAATATCTTAACTATAACTTATGTAATAATCATCGAACACGTTCTCTAGCATATTGTCGTCAAAAGCTGGGATGATAGTTGCAACTTTAACCTTCTTCTCGGAAGACTGTTGGTATTCACTGCCACTGCTTCCATCGCCTCTTCCCGCACTTACCGTAGCACTACCGCTATCAATGAGTTGTTCGTCATTATTCTCCCTATTATCATCATTATGTGTTGGTGTTACAACAGTATCTAACTTATGCTCATATTTCTGTACCATAACCGATACGAGAAAGCGTGCGAATGAGTCATCTTCTACACTAATACCATCTTCACGAAGAAGGATTCTTCGTAACTTCATCTAAAAAAAACGCAATTCATTAGCAGGATTGATTACCAATCGCCGCCCCATCTGACGCTTCACCACACAAATAACGTCACAAAACGCAACTTCGGAGGCACACTGCACCGTCCCTACCGGCGAACCGACAGGTCAAAGTGCAGTGTGGCAAGGCACACGCAGAGGCCTCTAACGGGCAACTGCAGAGTTTTGCAGATGCGGGAGTATCACTAGTGCAATAAGGGATTTTAACATTATCTCTCATACGACTTTGGCGTATATGTGTTTGTTCGAGCCCAAGTACTTTCCTTGTAAGTATCAGATCTCTGACTCGTTACAGTAAAAGTACGCTCGCATGCATTGACGTGACGTCATATGCTTTGAAAACCTAGCGTAGTCGGCAGATGTCGTCGTCTGCCGTCAATATCCAACCACGATAGAAGACTGATACAGCTGTTTCCTGCTCTGGAATCCTTCGATTCCACACCTTCCGCCTTCCTACTGAAATTTCTGGAGTTTTTAACAATCTCTATGACCTCCCTGTACGCTATGCGCTTGTAACTGCCAATAGCTTAGTCTTATCACAATAAATTCGGTGCCCCCCTCCCTCCCTCCTAGCTGATCTAGCAATTTCCTCTCTCCTACAGTTGACCTTGTGCTCCTCTAGTCGTATTTTAACTGTCATTTCTGTAGTACCAACGTACACTTCCCCACAACTAAACGGAATCCCGTAATTTTTCTAGCGTTTCTTGGCCGTTTTATGTAATGCTGTATCTTCTATGTGGGTTGGTAGATTACCGTGATATTCCGTTACGTCATGATTTTTCGTACGCGGTCAATAGCTTCCTTCATGAAAGGCAGGAAAACTTTCGATTTCGCAGGCGCTTGTGCATCACTGTGATTTTTATTCGGCGGCCCAAACGATCTTTTTACCTCATCGGACGAGTAACCATTCTTTAGAAAACCATGGTTGAGATGTTTTAATTCCTCGTCAAGCAGCGCTGGTTCGCAGACGTTCCTTGCTCTGTCTGCTAGCCTTTTTATGATGCCTCGCTTTTGTGTAGGGTGATTCGAATTCCTGTGTAGGTAATGATTTGTGGGCGCCTGTCTCCTCCTCCACTATAGTGAACTGAATCCTCAGATTAATCCTGCTGAGATGTTTTAGAAAACGACTTACTTCCTCCCTACTATAGCAGCTTTCTTATCAGCAAGGAGAATGATAACATTATCGTCCTCATTCAGGCGTTTTATGGCATTACTCTCACCTATAGTTAAATGGCAAAATTCGTTCTAGGAATAAATGGATATCGTGGTGACGGGGAGCCCCTTAAGACGAATTACATAAACTTTGTGGAAAAATACCCGGAGTAGGCATTGCAACATGTAGTAAACAAAAAAAATTGGTTCCCTTACGTAGATGATACATTTGCTTTTCTGGAGGCGTAGTACGGAGGAACTACGTCGTTGCCGGCCGCGGTGGCCGAGAGGACTGAGGCGCTCCAGTCACGGTCTGCACGGCCACTACGGTCGGGGGTTCGAATCCCCCCTCGGGCATGGATATTTGTGCAGTCCTTAGTATAAGGTATTTGATAAGTAGTTTGTATGTTTAGGGACTGATGACCCCGTAGTTAAGTTCCATAAGCTTAACAAACATTTGAACATTTGAACTACGTCGTTTTCACCAACATCTAGACGTGGTTAACCCGAATATTCTATTTACTATGGAGGAGTCAGACGGAAGACGTAGTTTTCCTAATGTGCTAGTTTTCGAGAAATAAGATTTTAGTTTAGGTGAAACAGTTTATCAAAAACCTAAGCACACAGATAATAATCTACGCCGGAATTCAAAACACCGTTATATTATTTGACTAATTCCAACATTTTCAGCTGTGAAAATTTACATTCTACGATCGCAACTAATTTACTGCAGAACTCTTCAGCCACAACAAACGCCAGGGAAAACTGATAAACTATAACACCAAAATGAACTGTGCTTCCGTTGCTCCTGTAGTTACAAGCGGTTTAGAAACGTTGAATTTGGCCAGAGCCAACGTTGAAACACGTCAACTATTATGTGAATGGTTTCAGTTGAAAATACTGTGGAATGTTATTAATGTTATCAAACTTTTATGAAGCAGCTCGGACAAAAATATTTCTTGATGTTTCGATGCTTTTCTCAAACAATCAGCCAAGAAAGAGAAAACGCCCAAAAGGAACCTATCTATGATTTTTTAAATGTTTCGGTATAAACAATTTAAAATTACATTTTAAATGAAAAATTATGAAAACATGTTATTCGTAGATGAAAAGTAATATAAAGTAAAAAGAATAAAACTGACAACATATTTAAATAGCATTATAATACAATTACGAGTTTTATGGGATACAGTCTAGGATGTCTTATAGGCTACAGTTTTTTAATCTACAAGAGTGGGTAGTGTTTTCTACTTTTCGATGGATCTTATGTCTATCAAATTTACAAATAGGGGGATTTATGGGTGTGTTGTGTGTTGTTTCTGCCCTGCCACATTTCTGCACTTAACCCCGTCATGCGTTCCTGGATCTGTGACTACTCGAGTTTTGTGGGAAGCCATGTTATTTGGTCTCTTAGTGCGTGTTGATCAGTTATGTGTGTGTCTGTGTGTGTGTGTGTGTGTGTGTGTGTGTGTGTGTGTGTGTGTGTGTGGTATCCTGATCTTCGTCTATTATGGACAGGATGTTCTTTGTATTTCTCGTTAGGGTCGTGAGCTTACTCTTACGTTGTTTTCTCTCCTTTTCTTTTTGGTTTCTTCGTAGTTGTTTCTCTACTTCTGCGTGTATATACTCTGGCCATTTCTCCGATAACAGAAGCAGAGTTTCTGTCAAACGTAACATCATCTCCCTTCCGTACGAAGTGTACAAGATGTTTCACAATTCATATTACACACTTGTAGGGGGGACTAAGTGGATAAAGTTTCCTACAGGAGTACATGCCTGAAAATCTCATCCAACAACTCTATGAATAGTTGATTCATCTTAGGTACCATGAAACAAATTTCTTCTGCTGCAAGCTCTTTGCTTTCCATATTTTGGGAGGAGGTACTATGGACCAAAAAAGGAAAAATAAATTCGCTAAGTATGACCTCTACAATGCTTACCTTAAGAGGTATTATCATTCCATCATCTTACATACTGTGAAAGATATCTTCCTTACTGTTTGAGTGCTCATAGCTCTTAGGCTATGTAATTGAAAAACCAGATTAAAAAAAAAATTAAATTGTTGAAAACCCCAAAGCACAAAACTACTGAGGTAATTGATCCTTAATTTTACACTTTACTTAATCTAACTTGTGCCAACGACATGCCCGAGTGAGGACTTGATCCTCTGAGGGGAGCGGGCACGCAATCCGTGACGAGGCACTTCAGAGCGCTCAGCCATCCCTGTGACAGCCAAAGTTTACTTGATATTTTTTGGTTGTTTTGATCAATAATACCGTCTCCAAAAATATGGAAAGTAATTTGTAGCAGCAGAGATTTCTTTCACAGTATCAATAACGTCGTTGGAGAACAGTTCCGGACACAGGTTTCCGCGCAAAACTTGATCTACTAAGTAGGGGACACCGGATATGGTAGTGACACGGGTTGGTTGTCACAAAGTTTATAACTCAGTCGCCATATGTCCCACTATACTGGATAGACTTCGTGCCGCGGTGGAGTAGCCGAGCGGTCTAAGGCGTTTCGCTGCGGAGCGCGCGGTTGCTCGCCGTGGAGGTTCGAGTCCTCCCCGGGGCATGGGTGTGTGTGTTGTCCTTAGATTAGTTTACATAGGTTTAAGTAGTATGTAAGCTACCTACTGATGACCACGCAGTTTCGTCCGATAGATTTACAGACATTTGAATTTGATAGACTTCGTTAAGAGTGGCGACACTATCTGCATCTGCTGGGTGAAGTTTCAGTTTGTTTCCGTCGAATGAGTGAGGAGCCATCCATATTTCTCTGTTAGTAGCGCTGGTGAGTAAAATCAAAGCATTATTACCGTTCGATTTAAGTACAGAAATTTTTGCTGTACTGATAATCGGATTCTACAGTAATATAGCGTATTATTCACTGTATTATGTGCGCTCTTTCTAACTCGTTATGAAACACACACTCTTGGATACTAGCAAAAGTTTTCAAAATGGTACGTCGGGAGTTGCTTGTCACACAACTAACTGGGATGGCTGTCACGTGGGACAAAAAATTCAAACGTTTGTACATCTAAGGGACGTAACTGCTGCGGTTATCAGTCCATAGGCTTACAAACTACTTTAACTTATACTAAGGACAAAACACACAAACACACACACACACGCGCGCGCGCGCCCGAGGGGGAACTCGAACCTCCGACGGCGAGCAACCGCGCGCTCCGCAGCAAGGCGCCTTAGAGCGCTCTGCAACAACGCCGCGACGCTGGAGAACTATCCCCACTAAAGTAATTGCGTTTCAAATGTGATACCATCCCATCTTTTTTCTTATTTTTAGTATCAAAATGCCTAGAAATTGCGAAGGGAAAGTAGATAAAGGTTTAACACCCGCAGACATTATGCAGAAAGCGTCTCGAATAGTGAAAGTATAATAAATCCATATGCAGAGTTGCCGAGGATTGCAGTATAAATTTCCGGATACTGGCTCGATCCCACATTTAAATCCCATAAGCTTAACAAACATTTGTACTCTTTTTCTTTTAACTGGCTCGTTACTGTAAAACGTTTTCTGATGAGGATAGAAGAAGTGGTGTGACTTGTTCTACAGTGCCTGTAGGCTACTATCCTTGTAGACTTATTCTGACAGTTACCCTTGAAAATGAATTGGCAGAATATAAGAAAGCAGCGACTGATATATATTTCGGTCTCAGTCCAAAAGAAGTGTGAAAATGGTGCTACGAGTTAGCTATTTCTAATAGGCTACAAGTACCTACAAAGATTTGTCAATCAGAACTCCTGAAGCTAATAGCTTGATTTGATTCGATTTGATTTGATTCTTTCAGGGAAGCCAAAACAGTCTTGGTCTAACCCACCACTGCCCGCACCGAAACTAAGTTTATTGTGCGGTATCGCTCCCTGTATATCTAGTAAAGCCAACCAATGCCCTTGAACAGTGCAAGGAGTCCCTTTACCAGTTCTTTATTAGACACAATTTCTTCGGGTCTGGTTGTCCCAAATGTTCTGTGCCTTTTACTCTCCAATGCAATGCATTCGAAGATCAGATGTGATGCAGTTTCATCACCGTCATCACAGATCCTACATTTAGGGTCCTCTTCTGTTATTCCCATTGTATGTAGGTGTTTTTTGAAATTCCCATGGCCTGTCAGCAATCCAACCATGAGTCTGATCTCTCTCCTGTTCAGACCCAGGATTGAAGAGCTTCTTTTAAAACAAGGCTTTGGCATCATTACCTTGCCATGTTTTTGTTGATGGACTTTGGTCGAATATTCTACGTGCTGTCTTCTGAGCCAGTTATGTAGCTCCAATTTAATCATTGCCTTGGTGATTGTCAAGACAGGTTCCGGTCCAATAAATGGAGCCTCTGCCCCCATCCTGGCTAATCTGTCGGCATGTTCGTTGCCACTGATCCCCGAGTGGCCAGGGACCCACAATAGGTTTACTCTATTGCTTTCCCCTAGCTCCACCAGAACCCTGTGACATTCTGCAACAATTTTAGACCTTGTTGTAGAAGCTGCCAGTGATCTCAGGGCTGCCTGGCTGTCTGAATAGATATAGATGCTACGATCTTTGTAGCACCTATGCAAATTCTCCTCCACACATGCCCTGATGGCAGTGATTTCGGCCTGGAATACTGAGGCCACTTTCCCTAGAGAGATGACGCCCTCCAGTCTTGGCTGCACCCCATATACCCCGGCCCCAACGCCTTGGTCTGATTTCGACCCGTCAGTGAACCAGACAATATCCCCCGTACGGTGTCGAACTATTTTCTCCCACTGCTCCCTACTTCCAATTGTTATACTGACAGGCTTGTTGAAGCAGTATGGGGTTATAATATAGTCGGTTGGCATTTCCCCAACCTTTCCTATATTTACCTCACTCACTATTTTAGTGTGTGATTCTGGATATCCCAAAGAGTTCCAGTTGTTGACAGATTTGAGTCTGTAGGCACCAGCTGCCGCCTCCATCTTGACCCAAAGGTGTAATGAGGGCATATCCAGCATGGTTTCCATCCCAGCAGTTGGTGTGCGGCTAATTCCGACTGTAATGGCTAAGCAAACTAGTCTCTGCACCTTACCAAGCTCCTTAGCAGCAACCTGCTGTTCTACCTTCTTCCACCACACGACCGCCCCATAGGTGATCCTGGGTCTAATCACTCTGGTGTATATCCAGTGCATACCCTTGGGGCTCAGGCCCCAATTTTTGCCACAAGCTCTCCTGGTACTTACTAAAGTACCTTTTGCCTTGGAGCAAATATTCCTAATGTGAGGGGTCCATGTCAATTTCTCATCTAGGGTAACCCCTAGATATTTCACTGTCCCCTTCACAGGTAGCGCTTCATTGAAAAGCTTTAGATTCCAACTTGAGTGTTGGATATGTTTCCTTGTGAATGGTACAACAACAGTCTTCTTAGGACTAACCCCCAGATCCTGTTTTCTGCACCAGTCTTGCACAATGTCCAAGGCACCTTGTGCCATATTCTTCACTGTGTCAGCAAATTTGCCAAGTATTACTATGACAAGATCATCTGCGTATCCTTGGCAAAAGTACTGCCTAGAGTTTAATTCTCCAATGAGATCATTCACCACTAGATTCCACAATAAAGGGGAAAGAACTCCTCCTTGCGGGCAACCCCTAGTGGTGTTGATTACCATTTTTTCATTCATCATGGAAGCCTCTACCTTTCTTCCACTGAGCATGGCCCTAGTCCACCTACATATAGTGGTCCCTAGGTCATGCACCTCTGCTGCCCTAGAAAGCACTACACTTTCAAGAAATAGCCCTCTGTATCTTCCTGGACATTGAGGGTTTTTTTTAGCAACACGACCTTCGATTCCATGGTTAGGGCAGCTAATAGCTTCGCCGGAGCTTCTGTCTTTAACAAAGCAAATCTTGGCGCCTATTTCAGACAACTTTCTACTGTAATCAAACGACACTACTGTGAACCGAAGGAAAGAACATGAGCGAAACTGGTATTACAACAGTACAAAAGTTATTAATGTTGAATAGAAGTGTTATATTTCAATCTTGAATGCTCCTTCCGCTTGAATTTATATGAATACAACAACGATTTTGAAATAGATAAGTTACAGAATTATTATGACTTGGCCATAAGGAGAAATGTAGGGAATTTAGAAAACATGAAAAAAGCTGTATGGGCTACCTTTTTCCATAAGCTTTCCACAAATGAAAATCCAGTGCATTCTCATTGCCTGAGTGATTCTGACCCTTGGTGCGATTACAGGAGAAATCCCAGATACGACCACAAACATTCTTTACCTGCATCAGTAATGAATGAAATTCAAATGTTCAAATGTTTGTAAGTCTTATGGGACTTAACTATGGGGTCATCAGTCCCTAAACTTACAAACTACTTATGAACTGCTTATGAACTAGGACGGCACAAATATCCATGCCCAAGGGGGGATTCGAACCCCCGACCGTAGTGGCCGTGCAGACCGTGACTGAAGCGCCTCAGTCCCCTCGGCCACCGCGGCCGGCTGAATGAAATTAAATCCATATTTAGAGACCTTTCTAAAGATACATTGTTGAAGAAATGTCTTCATGGGAAAACTCAAAATTTAAATGAATGAGTGAAGTCTGTCATTTGGACCCGGTTACCGGAAACTGTATTTGTTCAGCTTACCACCCTCAAATTTGGTGTTTATGGCGCTATTTTATGCTTCAGTGATGATGTAACTAGAAAACTGAATGTTTTGGAATTATTGGGTATAAAATCTAGTGGAAATACCGCAAAATCATTGGGACAAATAGATAAAGAGAGATTCCGCAAAGCAGATTTTGCTAATTTAAAATGCACAAAAGAAGCAAGACAGAAAATAAGAGGGACCAAGAGAAGAAAAGATCAGTATGATTCAGATGATGCTGAGTATGGTGCAGGAAAATATTTGTGGTAAGTAATTCTCATCAATAACTATCAGAATTGCAATAGTAAACTTTAAATGGATTTTTCTCAAAACTACTTTTTTTTTTAATTTTAGGTACCATTATTTGATAAACTAATGTGGTTAGAAACATGAAATTAGGTCAATTTGTACTGAAGATGGTAATAAGTCATTATAAGTAAATTGAGAACCACCAAACAATCAAATGGTTTTATAATAATTAATGTGCTAAAAAAGTTAAATTATACTAGTGAAATAATTTTTTTTCTCAAAATCATAAGAGGTATTATGTTCATATTACTTGTAAATTGAGGCATATACGAGGTGTGACAGTAATGAGATTTATTTTCTTTGCAAGATGTGAAAACCCTGCAACACAATATCTTTTACCTTGGTTTATAAGCTGCTTTTAATCCAAGTGGCACATCGATGGAGCTGCTCAGTCGTGAGTGCTGCAGTAATAAGTTAACACGTGTTTGTGTCTCTCGTCACGGAAATGGCACCGCATAATATTGCGCAACGGTAAGCCATTTCAAATGTTTCAAATGTTTGTATAGCTTATGGGACTTAACTACGGGGTCATCAGTACCTAAACTTACAAACTACCTATGAACTAGCTAATCCTAAGGACGGCACAAATATCCATACCCGACGGGGGATTCGAACCCCCGACCGTAGTGGCCGTGCAGACCGTGACTGGAGCGCCTCAGTCCCCTCGGCCACCGCCACCGGCGTATGCCATTTCCTTTTGCGTTAATCTGGGTGAAAACGCGACAACTTACGATAAGCTTCAGAAGGCTTTTGGAGAGGAGGTTATATCAAGAGCTCAAGTTTTTCGTTGGCATAAAATGTTTAGTGAAGGCAGAATAAAGGAAGACCACAGTGGATGACCATCAAGCTCAAGGACGGATGTCAACTTGTCCAGTGTGTGTGAACTCGTACGATCTGATCGAAGATTATCCGTGAAAATGATTGTAGAAGAACTGAACATCAGTCAAGAAACGGTTCGTCTAATAATAACTCAAGATCTTGGTGTGAGAAAGATTGTGCAATAATGGTCCCCAAAAATCTCACATCACAACAGCGAGACACGCGAAAAAATGTGGCAGCCGATCTGTTAGAGCAAACGGAAATCAATCCAGAATTGTTGAGCCGTGTTATCACTGGTGATGAAAGTTGGTTTTTTCAGTACGATCCAGACACAAAACGCCAAAGTTCGGAATGATACTCAAAGGGATCACCCAGACCAAAAAAAAAAAAAAAAGCTCGCACGTCAAAGACAAAACTAAAATACGTGCTTGTGTGCTTATTTGATACCAAGGGAATTGTTCATAAAGAGTGGGTGCCTCCTGGACAAACAGTTAACCAATATTACAGCAAAGAAATTTTAGAAAGACTTCGTAAAAGAGTTCTTCGTGTCCGTACCAACGTTGCTGATAATTTTATTTTGCATCACGATAACGCGCCATCCCATACTGCTTTGTCAGTACAGCAATTTTTAACGGCAAAACAAATTTCAGTACCACGATAGCCACCTTATTCACCAGATATCGCTCCGTGCGACTTTTCTCCATTTCTTAGAGTCAAAATAGCGGTCAAGGGATACCATTTTCAAACAACACAAGATGTCCAAAAAGCTGTGATGAGAGTCTTGGAGGATATTACAGAAGATGAGTTTCAGAAATGTTACCATCAATGGCAGAAGCGCTGGAAAATGTGCGTGCAATCAGAAGAGAACTACTTTGTAGGAGACAACAAAACTGTTCAAATGTTTGTAGTGCTTATAGGTCTTAACTGAGGGATCATCAGTCCCTAAACTTACAAACTACTTATGAACTAGCTTATACTAAAGACGCCACAAACATCCATGCCCGAGGGGGGATTCGAATCCCCGATCGCAGCGGCCGTGCAGACCGTGACTGGCACGCCGCAGACCACTCGGCCACCGTGGCTGGTGGAGAAAACACTAAACTTGACTAAAACGGCAAGCAACATTTTTTTTCACATCAGTCTCAACACTTTATTGTCGCACCTCGTATGTTATACAGGGTGTTAGAAAAAGGCACGGCCAAACTTTCAGGGCCGGCCGCGGTGGCCGAGGAGACTGAGGCGCTTCAGTCACGGTCTGCACGGCCACTACGGTCGGGGGTTCGAATCCCCCCTCGGGCATGGATATTTGTGCCGTCTTTAGTATAAGGTAGTTCATAAGTAGTTTGTAAGTTTAGGGACTGATGACCCCGTAGTTAAGTCCCATAAGCTTAACAAACATTTGAACATTTGAAACTTTCAGGAAACATTCCTCACACACAAAGAAAGAAAATATGTTAGGTGGACATGTGTCCGGAAACGCTTAATTTCCATGTTAGAGCTCATTTTATTAGTTCTCTTCAAATCACATTAATCATGGAATGGAAACACACAGCAACAGAACGTACCAGCGTAACTTCAAATACTTTGTTAAAGGAAATGTTCAAAATGTCCTCCACTAGTGAGGATACATACATCCACCCTCCGTCGTATGGAATCCCTGATGCGCTGATGCAGCCCTCGAGAATGGCGTATTGTATCACAGCCGTCCACAATACGAGCACGAAGAGTCTCTACATTTGGTACCGGGGTTGCATCTGCCAACTCCGCATTTGTAAACATTGCACTGACTGCAAAACCACGTTCGTGATTAACACTAGCCAGTTGATGGTACGTACTGATGTGCTTGATGCTAGTACTGTAGAGCAATGAGTCGCATGTCAACACAAGCACTAAAGTCAACACTACCTTCCTTCAATTGGACCAACTGGCGGTGAATCGCGGAAGTACAGTACATACTAACGAAACAATTGGGTATTTTGACAATTGTCTGCACGAATTATTTCAATTTACATTTAAAGAGAAATGCTAAAACGAGCTCTAACATGGAAATTAAGCGTTTCCGGACACATTCCACATAACATATTTCCTTTCTTTGTGTGTGAGGAATGTTCCCTGAAAGTTTGGCCGTACCTTTTTGTAACACCCTGTATACACCCAGAAAAAATTTCATTGTCTTATCACTAGTATTTCTTTTGAAAAGTGTACCTATTCAAAGGGTCAAATAGCATTGGCAGAATAGGGATAAAAATTGCCTTCCGTCTCCCCTTAATAGAAAACAGTAGTAGCTGGCAGCTGTCGGGTTAGTTCGGAAGTATGAGAAGCTATGCGGCGTGTTTCGCCAAGCGACGGAGCCCGTGCGGGTTACGAAGTGGCTACTGCCGTTCCCTCCTCGATGGACCACCTCGCGCAGCCAGGAAGCTTTCCTGAGGCGGAAAAGCGTTTGCTTTATTCAAACAGCCAGTTGCGCCAACGGGAGTCATCTTGTGTAACAGACGGAGTTGTTGGTTTTTTGTTCCCCCTTTCTTTTTTGCCGATGAATTTTACGCATCGCGGACGTAGGCCGGAGCTCGGTTTTCTGAAACCCTCCAGGGACGGACTTTTCACTGGCGCTTCCCCGGTGGCCCACTTAGTAACCTCTCGAGCAGCAGCCAATCGGAGCGGGCGGCGCGCCGGCTCGGCCAATGAGGAGGCGGCAGGCGCGCAGCGCGTTCAGAAAAAGGCGGCGGCGGGCGCAGGGCGCGCAGTAGTGCTGAGTGCATCGCCGAGATGAGTCGCCACAGCCCCGCCGCATCGCTGCTCGTCGTCGCGCTGCTCCTTGCAGGTACGACTCTCCGTTTAGTAAAGGCGAAAGTTGCCGGGCGTGGCTCCTGACCTTTCGCCAGCCACCTCCCTCGAGTGTCTTACGACGCGCGCTGGAGGAAAAAAAAATAGAAATCAAACATTCGCCGTATCTATCTACTTTTAAGTCAGTATTCACAAGGTCCATTTACTGTTACTAAAACTTAATATCAGTTTCATCAAAATCTGGACGGTTAACCTCAAATACAATAAGTGTGTATTGTTAGGTCTTGTGTCTAGCAGCCTGCTATCTTATTTTTTCAATAACTGACATTTTAAATCTGTGATTGTTATAAATATAGGGTGATTCTTACAATGAAAAGAAACAGCATCAAACCACATTTGATTATACTATTTATTTTCAAAATAGCGCCGTTACCGATTTCAAACCTTCCAGTTCAACGTGAGACGGCTCTGAAACACAAAGTGCCTATTGCCATTGGAGCAGGATTTTAGAACATATACTTTCCTCAAATATTATGAACTACCTCGAAGAGAACGACCTATTGTCCCATAGTCAACACTGATTCAGAAAGTATCATTCTTGTGAAACACAGCTATCTGTTTACTCACATGTGTTGAGTGCTATAGCCAAGGGATGTCAAATAGATTCAGTATTTCTAGATTTCCGGACGGCTTTCGACACTGTACCTCACAAGAGTCATTTAATCAAACTACGTGCTTATGGAATACCGTCAAAATTTCGTGATTTCCTGTCAGACAAGACACAGTACGTTGTAATTGACGTTAAGTCATTGAATAGAACTGAAATGACATCTGGCGTTCCCCAGGGAAGAGTTCTAGGGCCCTTACTGTTCCTTATTTATATAAACGAATTTAGGAGACAATTTGAGTAGCTCTCTTAGGTTATTCGCTGCCACTTATCGGTTAGTAAAGTCACCAGAAGATCAAAAGCAAGTGTAAAATGATTTAGATAAGATATCTGCATGGTGCGAGAAAAGGCAATTGATCCTTAATAATGAGAAGTGAGAAGTCATCCATGTCACCACTAAAAGTAGCTCATTAAACTTCTTTTACACGATAAATCAGTCAAAACTACAGACCGTAAATTCAACTAAATACCTAAGAGTAACAATCACAAACTAATTGGAAAGAATACATAGAAAATATTGTAGGGTAAGCGAACCAAAGGCTAGGTTTCGTTGGCAGAACACTTAGAAGATGCAACAGTTCTACTAAAGAAACTGCCTGCACTACACTCGTGCGTCCTATTTTGGAGTATTGCTGCGCATTGTGGGATCCCCACCAAGTGGGACTGACAGACGTTTTAGAGAAAGTTCAGAGAAGGGGAGCTCGTTTTGTACTATCGCGATATAGGGGAGAGAGTGTCACAGAAATGATGCACGAGTTGGGGAGGAAATCATTAAAAGAAAGGCGTTATTTGTTGCGACGAGATCTATTTGCGAAATTTCTTTCACCAACTTTCTCTTCCGAATGCGAACACGCCTATATAGGAAGACATGATCATGAAAATAAAATAAGAGAAATCAGATCGAAAACGGAAAGATTTAGGTGTTCCTTTTTCCCGCGAGCTATTAGAGAATGGAACCGTAGAGAACCATCATAAAAGCGATTCGATGAACCCTCTGCCATGCTCTTCAATGTGGCTTGCAGAGTGTATATGTAGGTGTAGATGCCTCAATAACTGCAACAAACAACACTAAAACGTAATGGAGTTGATTCTTCGATGGAACCACATAACCAAGACTTTTCGCCACAAGGCAAACTGAAGTCCATAGTCGAAACGTAAATAACAAAAAAGAAATGTATGTGGACGTGAACAGCCGTCTGACGATGAACTGGAACGTTTGAAACCGGTAACGGCGCTATTTTGCAAATAAATAGCACAATCAAATGTGGTTGGTTGCTGTTTTTCTTCATTGTAAGAATCGTCCTGTATAGCCTCCTATCTGTATGAATTTTCATCGATATAACAGACAACAAATTTGATGCTTATAACTAACCTCATCCGCTGCCTCCTTTTCTCAACCCGCTCAGCGTGCAGATTACTGCAGAGCCAGGAGACGTTGGGAGAATTCCACAACTCTTGAGAATCTCGAGAATACTATTTCACAGATTTTACAATCCAGGTTACACAGTTCTACTGTTTTTAGATGATACTTAGTAGATCAGGTTTCACATAAGAAGCTATCTTTGAAAATGTCATGCAGCGAAGTCATAAATACGAAGGCATAGTGCTGATTGCGTCGTTGGATGACATCTCCGGACATGGGTAAAACATGATCTACTAGGTCCCCACGGGAACCTACAGAAGTGAGTTACCCGAATTTTCAAACAATATGTCCTGATAATCCACCAAAAGACAAAATAACGGTGTTATCACCTATGAGCAAAACGGCCTCAGAATTATATGCTGACAACATTCACCTCTTCCTACATAAAACGACTTACGCTTCACCGCTATAAAATCAAGACGCGTGTAATAAGGATTCTTGTCTTTGCGTGGAGAACTATTCATACAGAATAACATGAAGAAATATCATCCATAGACCGCTTGGTAGCTGTGGAGTATAAGTGTACCTGAAAATGTATACTGCATATGCTATGTTCACTTATCTAGAATGGCACTACAGAAGTAGTGCAACAACTTTCAGTGTCTTCCCAACAAGTCAAAAGCTTTTTCATCACGATTTCGCGAGGAGCATGTTGACCCTGTCCCAAAGTTTCACTGACCTCAGACCCGATGTTCACCAACTGACGAAGCAGGCGATATCTGATTTCTGAATTTTCTGATTTTACTTCGTTAAATCTACTTGTAGATGGTTCTACGTAAATAAATATTATTCAATTATGCGTTTTACGCATTAAAATTGCCGATAATCCATACTTCAGTCACAAAAATCTCGATAAACTGGAAAGCTAATTAATGTCTTTGCATCGTTTCAGAACCGGACAAATTTGAATGCGACGTTTTATTGTAGCGCTTATTACCTATTAACTACCAATATGTACACTCAATTAGAAAAGTAGCTGTTTTACGAGTCACTAACCTGGTCATCATTTACACATCGAAAATGTCGTGTCCCGTAATTTCCGTTTGCTGCAATGGAGACTATTGAACACGGAAATTACCCCTGTGGTTTGATAAGGTCTGATCAAAAGTGACTGTAGTTTTTTCAAAGGAACAGTGAATTTTCAGTTATTTGGATCGGGTATCAGAGGTGTTGCTGAGAAGCAGCTTCACACATCACCAGTTACAGAGTACAAGGCTAGCTAGTATCCTGGCTCTATGCCAGCCTGCAGCGTAATACCGCGAGCTTTCTGAACAAGTAGGCTGCCGATGATCTATGAGTGGTATTTACACATCATGGAACGTATAAAGCAATGTTTCATTCCATTATGTAGCTCGTATGTGCGACTCACAAACGTTTTCTCGAATATTATGAAATAAATTGAGGCCCACGTATCTGTTATCGCTTTATTTTTTTCTAATTTATACGTACTACTTGAATCAACATTTAATGACTGTTTCGAGATTAACGAGCCGATGTAATGAACTTCTAAAGCTAAAGTGCACTAGCTATAAGCTTTAACTCTTTGTTGATCCTTCCACTAACCATTGGTGGATATTTTGACGGTAAAAGCTAATCTCAACGACACACCTGCTTGCAGCAGTTTATTATCTGTAAATCTGATGTCGAGAGTCATCATCTACATAAAGCATTGTTAACTTAATTGAAGATTTGATATCGTAATGCCACAGAATTATTCTGATCAATATCATGATAACATTAAATGTAGATAATAGTGAGATGTTCTATCGAAAACGAGGTAACTAGTTGATGACATCTGCATCATCCTTGCGTGAATTTTGCCTCGTAAGATATTTCTGTTCTCCTTAATAAGAGGAGAACTTGCTTCATCAACTTTAACGATGTGTTGACGTAAAATGGGAAAACCCCGTGCAAGCCACACATTACCACACTTTCTTTTCCGTGTGTGCGAAATTCCGTTGGTGTTTAGTTTGAACGTGGCCAGCCACAGCTTCCGACAGCAAGTATATGTTAAGACGCTGAAAACATAGCTACTGACGAGGAAGATGCGCACACCCGAAAGAAACAAGGAAACGCGTATAGTATTCGAACCGAGAGACTGGCGCAATAAATACCACTTTAGATCGAGCCATATTTAGGGCGTTTATGGATTCCCGAAATCGCTTCCAGCGAATGCCGGGAGGGCTTCTTAAACAGATTATACCACTTCTTTCCCTAAAACCGTCCCAGCTGAACTACTATACTCTAAAGACGTTAACGTCTAAGTGATTTCCAACTATATATTTCGTACGTTTTGTGCAATAATGTTTGTACTATACTTGCCAGAGGAAGCTATATAAATTCAGAGCAAACAATTTGTCTTATTCGAATTATGACGCGCTATTCGCCTAACATTTCTCTCAGAAATACAGCCAAAAAATATTTTAACTCTGAGATGCGCTTACATTTAATAAGTCATTTATTGGGTTGTTGGACTGTCGGAGGGGGTGGGGGAGGGTGGGAAGAATATGAAAGTTGTCAAGAAAACATTTTATGGAAGGTTACAATTTAGCGTCTCGTCGGCGTAGAAATCATTAAATGTTTGTACAGCTTATGGGACTTAACTACGGGGTCATCAGTCCCTAAACTTACAAACTACTTATGAACTAACTGATACTAAGGACGGCACAAATATCCATGCCCGAGGGGGGATTGGAACCCCCGACCGTAGTGGCCGTGCAGACCGCGACTGGAGCGCCTCAGTCCCCTCGACCACCGCGGCCGGCTAGAAATCATTAGCACTAGAACTGTAGCTTACGTGACCAGACTTAGAACAACCACAGAAAGCGATATTGTCCATCGGGCGACTGAACCTCTCTCTTTCCAAATGAGACTCCATTGTCTTAAATATTTAACGATTTGTTCTAATTAAGTGATAGTAAAAGTATACCGATAATTCTGTAGCAAATGCAAAATTTAAAATAAAAAACCCGTTGCAATATCAATAAATAAATTATAGACAAACATTTGAGATACTTAAGTTTATATATCAGGCCTGGCATTATTAGACTATTTGGTACTGTTTCTTTCTCCACTAGTTCTTCGTCCACAGAAGCGCTCAAAATCTCAACAGTGAGGAAAAGATTCAAATATGGCTTAGATATTTTGGTCCTGTCACACATGCCTCAACAGGTAAATTAACGCCAATATAATCGGACGATTGGTGAGGTTTGATTTTGGCGCATATCGAGAGGGTCAAGAAATAAGACCGAAAAAGTGCTCAAGATTAGAGACCAGGTTGGCGATGAAAGTAGACGTTCCAACATTATGATTCAGCACTAGCGAAAATAACATTTCTACATCCATATCTTGAAAACTATTTGTAGTTGTTCGTTTCAGTAACAGAGTAAATACTTATCTACATATGAACGAAAGGGCCAATTGAAGTTTTCATTCGGGTTTTCAAAGTTCCATACGCATCATTGTCATTGGGTAACGGACTACCTGTTCAAGTTTATGACACATATTGACTTCCAGTTCTTCAGTCCAATTGAAGTTCTCATTCGGGTTTTCAAAGTTCCATACGCATCATTGTCATTGGGTAACGGACTACCTGTTCAAGTTTATGACACATATTGACTTCCAGTTCTTCAGTGGACAGCACACACCTTTAATGCTAACAGTTCGGACGTTTTTCTGAATTAGATCGACTGGCTGTCACTTTCGTAGCTCCATTTCCCACGTTTGACAAGCCTTGTATTCTACTCTCACCTCTATGCTTCCATTCGTCAGGTTTTATTTTTTTATTTTTTTTTTTTCTATTTCCTTCCGGGTTTCTGGTTTTTTGTCTGACGATGACCCTTCTTATCCCTAACTTTCATCTCATTCGCGAATAGAGTGACATAAAAATGACACATGCTCAAGTACACACAAAGAACGTATATTATCTTCTACCCATGCTCGATAGGCGATAAATGTAAAGGGCAAAGCAGAATTTTTGGCAGTTCTTTACAAATAATTGTTCTCAAAACTTATACACTAGCCATTCATGAGAAGCACTTTATTACTACCATAAATTTTCTGAATATAGTTCAGATTTCTGTACTTAGGCCGTAATATTTATTAAGACCTCAGTTTAGGCGCTGAAAACACGGCAAAATAAATATTACAGCTTGGATCGAGAAAGTCGTCTGTATATAACTTCGCTGGTCTGTAACGTATTCCATTGATAACTCAGTCTCTTAGATAAAATTGTATGGACTAAACTGGCTTTAAGAACATGTTTCTACATTCCTTCTACCTGTTCCTTTATATGGACCTGGTGAGGATTACAAAAATTTGAACAACATTTAAGAATATTTCACATCTCATGCACCTGTGCAAGATTCACTGTAGTTTTCAAAACTCTCTCCATTCATTGAAGACTTCCTGCCCTTTATGTTCTGATTGTCGTCTCATTTGATATAGTTGTTATCTATAGGTATTTAATCTATTCGCACTAAAATTCTTTATCAAAAAAGTAATTGAACGTTAATTGAGATTTCCGCACAATTATTAAGTACTCCAAGTTTTAATTTTATCTGGATATTTCTAAGTTTATCAGAGATGTTTTAAAAATGATATGTATGTATAAGAATAATACCACCGAAGAATAATCTGGAATGTTCTCTTATTTTCCCATATACATCATTTATAGATAAGGACATCATTATTTTTCCTGTACGCTTTCTGAGGGCAAACATGACACTACTTTAATTTTTGATGGAGTTACGCTAAACATCTCGACAATAATGGGATAACACGGAGACAGGCGGTGTTGTGATTAAGAAACTGGAGGCTTAGTTATGGGTACAAATTATGTCATGAATGTCAAAGTCTTATTTTTTGATCAGTTTTTCGAAACCGACTGAATTTTAGAATGGTTTAGTAAAGGTAGATGCATTATAGTGTATCATCCATCGCCCCTAGACTGACATAGTTCACGGGATGTATAACCTATTTTAAAAATATCAAAATAGAACCGCTTCATTCGTCTCGCTGACAACATCTTCAACGTGCTTCTCCATAACCATGTAAAGCATCGGCTAAGCGACTTTCCTGTCGCACTTTGAGTTTACACCGTAGCAAAATGTTCAAATGTTTGTAAAGCTACGGGACCAAACTGCAGGGGTCATCAATCCTTAGACTTACAAACTACTTAAATTAACTTATGCTAAGGACAACAAACGCACCCATGCCCGAAGGAGGACTCAAAACTCTGACGGGGATCAGCCGCGCACTCCGCAGCAAGGCGTCTTAGAGCGCTAGGTCATTCCCGCGTGGCTTCACTGTAGCCGCCATTGTTTGTTCTTTTCCTTTAATTATCCTTCACTCTGACACTACCGTCGTTCGCTATTTCAGTTTCCGCCGTAAAATTATCTACCAGCGCTTTACGCATTACTTAATGCTGCCATGAGAAAAGCATTTGGAGCTACAAAACTGGGCACTGGGAACGTTCATGAAAGAGGAGTGTCGTGAAAGTAGCTCATTGAGTGAAACGAAGCCTTTCTCTGGCCTGTTATTTCTTCCCGCCCTGGTCTTATGACCCACTGTTCTCCTAGCTCACTTTGATCCTTGTTACGGACAACAAAAGTCCCTCAATTAAGCTGTCATAAATTTGATACGGCTGCTAGCGTTGATGTTGTTTATCGTACTTAGGCGCATAAATATATCCTTTTGGTAGCGCTTCCGAAGTAAGAAATGTTACAGCTTAACATACCATCGACATCAAGGTCGTTAGCGAAGGGAAAACAGGCTCTCATGAACAAAGATAGAAGAGAGAATCGGCCGTGGCCTTGGCGGAACTATGCTGACAATCCACCTGCAGTGCTTAAGTGAAACCACTAGAGTTTTAAATGAGAATAGACGAACGAGAATTTGCACCTTCAGTGTCTTCAGTTACGTATCTCATCTCTTGGCGTGTAATAATAATGTTCATGTTACGAATATTCTGGCCTTCGAGCTCTTCGTACAGAAGTCCTATAGAAAAGAAGTGGAATATTGAAATTCGCATACCATTTCGTACTAGACTTTTACATCCTTGAAGCTAAAATTTGATTCCGTCTATATCTGTAACCTGCACGTGACGACAAAATTAAACAGTCGTAATACACAACCCAACTTGCTACTGTATGGGTGGACATAAATTTACAGCAATTCTGGATAGACCTGAGCATTAAATATGACTTTCTTTCAACTCTGTAGAAACAAGTAAAGGCATTTTATTACTGTTATTTCGTAGGAAGATTCACTGCAGATAAATCTCTATTTCATTTCCTAGGAAGGAAGGAAAGTTAGGGTTTAACGTACCGTCGACAGCGTGGTCATTATAGACGGTATTTCGTTTCCTAATTTCATTGATGTAGGGTGGATTTCATTTCCTACTCTTAATACCTGTACATAACTTTAGCATCTTAGTTTTGGACTGAATTTTATTTACCAACCATAAAACGTTTTTATATACATGGCATAATGGAAAACAAAACACAAGATTAAGCCCTCTGTTCTTCACTGTGCCTTCAAAGTGAGGAAACGAACTGGTAGGAACCATTTATTTTCATGGTTGTAAAAAATAACTTTGAAATCTGTGCAATTAGTATCTAGCTATAACAAGAAATGCGTTGTTGTCCATACCCCATCGATGACAAAGCGTTCTCAGATAGGCGGCACAGGTAGATATCTGAGATGTTCTTCGACTTCACTAAACTAACATTCATAAAATTGTCTCCGATCACCAGTTCTTTTAACAAGGATGATCGAATGAGAAATAACATAGCTGCAGATACTACTCGCTGTCTTACATGAGACTTACCTTGCAGAACCGACACCAACATGACAAACAAGAATCCGTTGCGGATGTCATAAGAAGTGCCGACCGTGAAGGAAAAACGTTATTGAAGTTTGTCAAGGTCGTATGGTGAACGGTGCTGATGGATGCATTCCGCTATTAAGGAGGCTGTGGTCATACCTGCCGTCATGCTTCGGAGGAACGCTGACGTCACGCACAATTATTGGCAGAAGAGTGCGCTTGGCATTGCCTGCAGACGGAAACCAGTTCCTACCCATGCTGATTACGAAACTTCAAGGAACTGTAAAGGCCTTCGGTTTGTCCCTCGATCTACCTGCTGCTCTTCAGAGAACTAATATTAGCTGAGCTCATTGTTGAACGATGGACCGCGTAACTTCATGTATGCAACAGGTGGACGAAGCTGAGACACTCATCCATTGCTCTGCAGGTGAAGTAGAGTTGGAATCCCTGCACGAAGCGAACGACTGCTGGAGGAACACACACTTGCTGACGGACTCTTGATGTCTTACGAAGATTTAGAATAAGAATAAACCTTTTGTCCTCTTGCAGAGAAATGGTAAAGAAATAACTGTTATCACTATCATAAAGTAAAATTTTATCTCTCATAAGGCACCGAAAACAGAACTCTTCATCAGGCTGAAATGCTTTACATTGATGGATCTTCACACGCATCTCCAAAATGTTCAAATGTTTGTAATTCTATCGGACCAAACTGCGTGGTCATCAGTCCATAGCTTACAAACTACTTAAACCTAGGTAAACTAACCTAAGGACAACACACACACCCATGCCCCAGGGAGGACTCGAACCTCCACAGCGAACAACCGCGCGCTCCGCAGCGAGACGCTTTAGACCGCTCGGCTACTCCACCGCAGCCACGCATCGCCGATCGTGACAAACACTCCCAATATCGTGTATATATATATATATATATATATATATATATATATATATATATATTTCAAATTAATTAATATATAATAAACAAGGTCTTTTAAAGTGTTAAATCTACCTGCAGCCCTTTAGGAGGTAAAGTTGATCAAGACTAGAAGAAAAAGTTTTATATTATGTCCGGAAATCAGCACCTGTTGACGTACCTTTCCAATTTGACTTCTAATTTCCACATGTCTGTTGCGTAGGCGTAGAAACTGCTGCGAGTAGTTATCATGAATCTTGACGCATGCTCCACGCCATCTTCGCAAGTAGATGTAGATCTTCCCAATGAATCACTCACTCAGCCATAGTAGTCTTCTGGCCGAAGAGTTTGTACGCGTTGCACATGATAGAGATGAAATAACTACTTGTACGAAACGGACCGTGCTAGGGTATGTTGATACTTGAAGCAACTCATATTCTTGGTATACTTGCAGAATCTTCTAAATTTTGCTCGTTCTTCCATTTACAGAGTGTCAATTGTGCCAGGATTAACGTGGTCGGTTGCCCTCGCTGCGGATAATACAATGTCTGCCAGCCGCTAGAATAGACTTTAGAACATTCTTGCAGATGGAAGTTTTGTGGATGTTGTTCTGCATACAGTTCATGGGAACGGCGATTATTGCCATTGGTTAACCCATAACTGAGTAACAAGTCTGCCATTTTCCTCGTGGAGCAACTAGTCTTCATTGCACTGTGTACAATACAGATTGTTCCGATTGCGCAGAAACGTTAATACGGTTCTCCTAACGTACTGAATGATCAGAAGAGCCTTAACAGTCCCATCTAGCAGATGGTTGCATTACTGAGACTGGCAACAGGAGGTCGCCAGTGTTCAGCAAAATTCAATTATTCAGGTAAATGTAGTGAACTGCGACAGAAACATGGCCTACACCACCGAATGTTACACATTCCACGTCTCAAGTAGAACGTTTCCTACCTCAACAGGTTGCCCTATTGTTTTTCCGGATACAACGTTATAGGAATTTTAGTTCTAGTTTTAAGTACTAGTATTTGCTGTTAGCTATCGTCCAGTCGTCTTCCTGAGCTGTTTTTACAGGCATTGAGAAAGACGTACTCTTAACAGAATCGGTCAAAAGGTCCTCGAAGTTACTCAGTCGAAGATGCAGGATTCACACATGACAGTAGCCACACATACTAAGTACTTTGCTTAACCAGATACCTAGACGCTGGGTCTCTACAACGACTTAAAACATCATTGGCTTTTGTTAACCTTACAGCTGACTAAGGTAAAGTACACTGGTCAAAACAATTAGGGGATCAGTTGAAATATCTAGGTTCTGAAGCATTGTAATCGGCAGAATGAACTAAAATGGTTCGACGTGTTTCTGTCGGTTCTGTGGAGTGGAGAGATACTGGTAATTACAGCAAGTTGCTACAGATATGGTTGGCGTTGACTTGTGTTTACTCTCCCAAATGAATTACACAAGCAACTGGGTTCAGCTAGTTTAGTGAGTAGGTAGTGCAATGTCACAATGTCACTTACCAGAAGCTATAGCATGGAAACAGGACAGACACAGATGGAGATGGCTGCAGCTGTTTGATTGTCCCAAAGTGTAATTTTCAGGGCCTGGACGCGATTTCAAACAACAGTAACCGTTAAAAGAAGGCAAGACCAAGGTTGTCCACGGGGAACATCAGCAAGAGATGACCGCTGTCTCCGGTTAACAGCCCATCGAAACAGCAAGCTCAATGTAACTCAGCTGCAACGCATCCTCCAGGCACCAACAGGACGCGCAATATTAACACAAATAGACCGAGCGAGGTGGCGCAGTGGTAACGCACTGGACTCGCATTCGGGAGGATGGTGGTTCAAATCCACCTCCGGCCATCCAGATTTAGGTTTTCCGTGATTTCCCTAAATCACTCCAGGCATATGCCGGGATGGTTCCTTTCAAAGGGCACGGCCGATTTCCTTCCTCTTCCTGACCCAGAAACTCCGAGCGTTAGCTCCGTCTCTAATGGCCAAGCTGTCGACGGGACGTTAAACCCTAAGCATCCATCCATCCATCCATCCTAACACAAATAGTCTGCGGAAAAACGCCTTTGGGAATGTGACTTCTACCCACGGAGGCCTATGGTGTGTTTCCCATGAAGACCAGGACACCTCTTAGCCCGCAGAAACTGGGCGGAGATTTGTGGTCGGAAAAACATCCTAACCGAGACGGACCGCAGACGCGTTTCACGGCTTGAGACTCAAACTCGCTCCCAAACCCGAAATAAATTGCTTCAGGATGCGAAAGAAGGTCCTTGCAAGCCTGTTTGCCAAAGAACATATCCTGCAGCTTTCAGTCACATCTGTACGACGATGACAAACATGTGGCATTTATGCCTGCTTGGCGAAATTCCTTTTAGCTGACATCACTTTGGCAACTCGCGCGTCAGTGATGATGAAATGATGAAGAGGAGTCACAACACCCAGTCCCGAGCGGTGAAAATCTCCGATCACGCTGGGAATCGAACCCTGGCCCCTGCGTGACAACGCATCACACTGTCCACTAGACTGCGGAGGCGGACATCTGCACGACGAATATCCTATTGATACCTTTGTCTTTAAATAAATCAGTAGAATTCATCGGACAGAACATCAGTAGAATTCATCGTACTGGAAGAACGTGTGACTGGTTTACTGGAAAGTCCCCCACCCAATTACATAGTCATTGGCCTCCAGAAATCAACTGACTTGAACTCCTTAAGAAATCTGACGGACATGGAACAGCAGGTGAAAATTCGAGATCAGCATACCAGCGTTTTGTTGGACTTGTGTGATTAAATCCCCAGCAACCTACCAGCAAAACTAAGGGCAGTCACTCCTAACAGCCGGTGTGAAGTGGCCGAACGGTCTAAGGCGCCTTGCTGCGGAGCGCGCGGTTACTCGCTGTCGTAGGTTTGAGTCCTCCCTTGGGCATGGATGTGTGTGTTCTCCATAGGTTAGTTTAACTTGGTGTAAGTAGTCTATAAGCCTAGGTAATGATGACAAATCCCATAGATTTACAGACACTTGAACATTTTGAACTTTCTAACATAAACCCCTTTTGATTGTTGCTCAAGTGTTTGGAATCCACACCTGATCGGTTTAAACGAAGACACGGAAGCAATTCAGAGGCAGGTTCGTTACTGGTAGTTTCGATCAGTGCGCGAGTGTTACAGAAATGCTTCGCAAACTCAGATGGGAATCGGAGGAGGGAAGGCGACGTTCTTTTAGAGAAACACTGTCGAGGAACTCTGGGAAGCCGCGCGGGAGTAGCCGAGCGGTCTGGAGCGCCACATTGCGGATCGCGTGGTCTCCCGCGTCGGAGGTTCGAATCCTCCCTCGGGCATGGATGTTTGTGTTGTCTTTATTATAGGTTAGTTCATAAATAGTTTGTAATTTTAGGGACTGATGACCCCGTAGTTAAATCCCATGAGCTTTACAAACATTTGAACATTTGAACTCTGGGGAACGTAATTTGTAGTTGACTGCAGAACGCCGCGCGGGAGTGGCTGTGCGGTTCTAGGCGCCATATCAGTAACTGCTCGGCCGCTCCCGCCGGAGGTTCGAATCCTCCCTCGGGCATGGGTGTGTTGTCCTTAGGATACAGTAGTTCTTAAGTCTAGGGATCGATAACCACTGTAGTTTGAACCATTTGAACATTTGACTGCAGGAAGATTGTACAGCTGCCAACATACATTTCGAGTAAAGCCCAAGATAGGAAAAATTAGCTGTGGTATAGAGGCACAAAGACATTGGTTTTTTTCCCCATCTATTTGGAAGTGGAAAAGAAACTTAGTGGTAAAAAGTGCCGTTAGTCTCAGACCATACGGTGGATTGCGGAGTATGAAGTTCGCTGAAACTTCCTGGTGGATTAAAACTGTGTGCTGGACCGGGATTCGAACCCAGGACCATTGCCTTTCACGAGAAAGCGCTCTACTGACTGAGCTACCTTTTGACACTTCACGACTCTTCCACACAGCCGTACTTCGCCAGTACCTCGCCTTCTACCTTCCTAACTTTACAGAAGTTCTCCTGCGAACTTTCCAGGACTAGCACTCCTGCAAGAAAGGATATTGTGGAGACGTTCTGGAAACATACCACTAAGCTGCGGCTAAGCCTTGTCGCCACAGTATCCTTTCTTCAAGGGGTGCATGTCCTGCAACGTACCCAGGAGAACTTTTGTGAAGTTAGGAAGGTAGAAGGCGAGGTACTGCCTGAAGTAAACCTGTGAGGACGGACCGTACGGCGTGCCAAGGTAGCTAAGTCAGTAGAGCGCTTGCCCTCGAAAGGCAAAGGTCACAGGTTCGAATCCCGGCTCGGTAAACAGGAAGTTTCATATCAGCACATACTCCGGGATATAGTGAAAATAAAAAGTGTGTAAAGCAGTCAACAATCCGAAGATTGGCTTGAACACCACAGTGCTTTACTAGGCATGGTCCTGTTTGGAGGTGGTATGCCGTTGCCTTCCTCCGACCTTAGAACTGACTTACCCAGCCAGTTATAGGGGGACCTACAGTTTAACGTGGGTTCCGAACCACGGTGCTACTCGGTATTTTTCACATGAGCAATACTGCCAGAGGTGAAAGAAGTGGAAAGTGACAGATAAAAATCCTAGGACCTGGTGGGGATCGAACCCGCGAACCACTGTGCAACCGAGGCGCACTATAGTGAAACTATCATTTCGAAAGTAACAAATGAAAAATCATTGTGGACGTATATAGCTGTAACGGTTATCAAGCCTTGGGGCTAAATTACGTAGTATTAAACGATGCTTATAATAATTGCCCTACGGGTGATTAATTTTCTTGTCCGGTAGGCTTATTATTACGGAGGCAGGCAGGGCATAACAAGCGGGAAAGGTCAGGGGGAGGAAGACTCGATGATAATTGGCGCGTTTACGAAATTAAACGACTTTCACTTAGCCGCAGTCAGGCTGCCGCCAGGCGCGGCTGAAATATCTTCGTTTGATGAAGAGTGTGGCGTCGCTGGCAGGCGGCAGTGATGAGGAAGCGGCGCGGCGCGGGGCTTTTTGCGGAATTTGGCGGGCAGGTTGCAGAACGGCGTGCCGGGGGCTTTTATTTTGTAGCGGATCGGGGCCGAAGCTGGCGGGCGCGGCCGCCGCCGCTGCGTCTTCCGCGTTCGGTTTCACTGAGCGGGCAGGAGGGAAGAAAGTCGCCGCGGGAGAAAGCGGAGAGAGTGACACGTGCGCCTTCTCTCCAGACATTGTCACCTGCCGCACACGCCGACGCGTCTTCCCACGCCCCGTCTGCCACCACCACTGGGAGAAACCACTCCTCTCCCTGTTTCGCAGCCGATGACCCTGTGAATCGTGTCAAACAATCCACGTACTGCCTTCGTGTGTGATGCCCTCTGATTAACGTGGCTGCCCTCGGTGGATTTTATAACCACCGAAGCTGGAATGTTAAAATGGCGTCGTGCTGCAGTGGCCATACCTCGTGGAGTAGCGAGCCTACCATCTCCGCCCGCCCTCTATAATTTTGTTTCTCCGCGGCGACCACAAACCACCTGCGGCGAAACAGCGGTGGAGTAGCCAAGCGGTCTAAAGCGTCTCGCTGCAGAGCGCGCGGTTGCTCGCCGTGGAGGTTCGAGTCCTCCCTGGGGCATGGGTGTGTGTGTGTTTGTCCTTACGTTAGTTTACCTAGGTTTAAGTAGTTTGTAAGGTACGGACAGATGACCACGCAGTTTGGTCCGATAGATTTACAGACATTTGAACATTTTTTGAACCACCTGCGGCGAATGCCACGATTGTTACGTCAACAGGGCACAGTCAGTTTCCTCGTCCGTCCATGTCCACAAGTGTTCCGTCTTTAATTACCTTGACGTCGACGGAGCGATATCTTACACATCGTTCCTACCTCTCTGCGTGCAGCTGCTTTAGCACTCACACAGGTCTCACTACAGTGATGACTCAACAAATGCCTTTTGCCAGTAACGACAATAAAATAGATCACTTACATCTACATACGAGGCGCGTCCAGAAAGTAAGTTTCGTTTGGTAATAAAAAGAAATTGTACACAGATACAAAATAAGTTTTTATTGCACAAAATTCTACAACTCTTAAACTACTTTTCCACATAACTGCCGAAATTTTGCAGGCATTTGCCATAGCGTGGCACCAGGTTTTGTATACCTTCTTCATAGAAATCTGCCGCCTGTGTCTTCAACCAGTTGGAAACAGTGAAATTTGGAGGAAGTCCATACCGAGAGCACTAATTGTAAACCTACGGCTTTCCTGGATACTGTCATCAATCGCGTGAACCAGTTCTTCTGTAACCAAAGGTGGACGCCCACTTCGTTCTTCATCGTGCACAACACTACGCCCGCCATTGAACTGTCGGACCCATCTTCTCACCATCGAATCACTCATCGCATCTGGTCCGAAAACATCGCAAATTTGCCGATAAATTTCACTTGGTTTCACTTTCCTCGCATTCAGAAACCGAATCACCGACCTGATTTCACAGGCGGCGGGATTATCATTCAACGCTGACATTTCAAACAAGCACAACAAAGCGTACGTAACTGACAGCGATCTCCAAATGGCGCACGTTCATCTCCTTGATACACATCGTCTACAGTGCATGTGCGGAACTGCAATCGCAGTGCAGCAGCGGAGATAAATTGAAACGAACTTACTTTCTGGACGCGCCCTGTATATAGTCCGCAATCCACCGTACAGTGCGTGGCGGAGGGTACACTGTACCACTACTAGGCATTTCCTTTCCTATTCCACTCCCAAACAGAACTAGGGGAAAAAAGAATGTCTACATGCCTCTTTACGAGCCCTAATTTCTCTTATCTTGTTTTTGTGACCTTTTCGCGAAATGTAAGTAGGCGGCAGAAAGATAGTTCTACACTCAGATTGAAATTCCGGTCCTCTAAATCTCCTCAGCAGAATTTATCGGAAAGAAGATCGACTTTCCTCCAGCGATCCCCATTTGAATTCCTGTAGCATTTCCGTGACACTCGCGCGTGATCGAACCTACCAGTAACGAACCAAGCTGCTCGTCTCTGAACTGCTTCCATGTCTTTCTTTAAACTGATGTGCTGCGGGTTCCAAACATTTCAGCAATACTCAAGACGTGGTCGTACAAGCGTTTTATAGGCGGTCTCCTTTATAGATGAACTACATCTTCATAAAATTCTCCCAATAAACCGAAGCCGGCTCTCCGCTTTACTCACAATTGTCCTTACACGTTCGTTCCATTTCATATCGCTCTGCAATGTTATGCCTAGATCTTTGAACGACGCGACTGCATCAAGAATCTCACTATTAATGCTGTATTCGAACATTATGGGATTGTTTTTCCAACTCATGTACATTACCTTACATTTTTGTACATTTAGAGGTAGCTACCATTCATCACACCAACTAGAATTTTTCTCTAAGTCATCCTAAATTCGAACCTCCGCCGCGGGAGGCCGCGCGATCCGCAACGTGGAGCTCAAGACCGCTCGGCCACCCCCACGCGACGTCCCGTAGACATTGTCGTCATTAGAGTAGAAGCTCACGCTTGGAGTTTTTGGATAAAGATGAGGAAGGAAATCGGCCGTGCCCTTTCAAAAGAATCATCCTTGCTCTTGCCCGGAGTGATTTAGGGGAATCACAGATGGCCGGAGGTGGATTTGAACCGCAGTCCTCCCGAATGTGAGTTCAGTGTGTTAACCATTGCGCCACCACGCTCATTTAATGCGTCCAAATAGGGCCAAAGCTTTTTCCCTTGTTGCCGAAGGATAATCACCGACACACACGCACCACAGAATGAACAATACATATGGGTCAGCATGTCTTTCGAAAATCAACCGTTACGAAATGGTGTGTCTAGCTCTGTGCTGGTCGCGCTTCGACATAAGATGCCCGCCGATCTGTGATCGTAAAGTCGTAAAGCAGAAGTTACGCCTATCGTAGTAGGAGACACTCGAGCATACGCCCTAAAGTCCTGATCTCTCCCCACGCTATTTATCAAGCCTTCGGTCCCACAAAAAAGTCCCTGAACGGTCGACGGTTCTTTCGGTCAAGGATGTGCAGCAGGCAGTTGCGATATTCTTCACATAGCAACAGCAGGACACAGTGATTTACCGGCGGCGATGGGATGATTTACTCTATGTTCACGGCGATTCTGCCAAATTGGGAAAAAAATGTTTGTAAATCTATGGGACTTACTTTCTGTGATTATTAGTCCCAAGGCTTACAGACTACTTCAAATAAGTTTAACTAACGTAAGGACAACACACCCACCCACCCACCCACACACACACACACACACAGATACACACACACACACACACACACACACATGCCCCAGGGAGGACTGGAACCTCCGATGGCGGGCAAACGCGCTCTCCGTAGCAAGGCCACACCAGCGCGGCTTGCCAGGTTGGCACCCCGATTGTGGACTGTATTGTCATCGAATGAAACTACTTCATCGAAGCTTGATCTCAAAATTCCGTTCAGTTTTGATCGACAAAACCCCCATCCAACACAGGTACTGAATATTCCGCCAGAGAGAATGATTCACTCATTCACGCACCGTTACCTCTGTTACTACATTCTAATCAGGGAAAGGAAAGATGTAAACCGTGAAGTGATTACGAAAACACAGAAGACCATAATATAGCGGAAGAAATTTTACTCTGGTTTCTCCTGCTGAAGTTTTAGTCCGTTCAGAAGAACCTACCAGCAAGCGTATTCCACTAGAAATTAACCGTAATTGAAATAAAACTATTCCAAACGATGATATTCAGACGGTATGTTCTTTCGGGAATATTATAACGAATCAACAGAAAGATGCAGAGGTTTTTGCCAATTCGCCGGATAAACGAAGAATATAATTTGCAAATGAGCAGACGTAAAATGTTTCATAAGTGAGACCGTCAAAAAGCATAATACCTACAATTTAACTGCCAAAGAAGCTATTAATGAACTCACATTTATTGTCTGCAGTATAAAGTCGTTCTGAGTGGATCGTGCAATTCGTTTGTTTCTTACCAAATTTCATTGACTACTGAGCAGAAACATAACATTAGTTTCATCGTAACTTCCAGAAACATAACACTAGTTACATCATAACTTAAAGTAGGAAATTAATCTCAAGAGGAGCAAAGAGTTGACATATTTCGCAGGTTAAAAGTGTGCAGTTTAGACTTACCACACAAAAAGTACCGGCACAAATGGCCCATGCACTGGCGGCTCTTCTCGCTGTAGGAGAAAGGCAGGGTTAACAGGACAATGCTCTTTACGGAACGAGGTTAAAGCAATTTCTTCCCACGAACGACTAGAAGGAATTTTTGCACGAACAGGTTGTTGACTTCTGAATGAAGGTTACTTCCAATCACCGGTCTGCAGTTGACAACTGCCTTTCCTACGTAATATTGAGTGAACAGGCGGCGCACGGTTCTATAAGGCCGCGCGCTTTGTAAACTTCCGTGTTTGCGTTATCTAGTAGGACATTTTCCTGGATTCTCTTGTGCGTTGGTACATGGCCAATAACGTTTTATCTTACTCGCATTATGAATCTTGGGAGTGATCATCTGAAATTCTGGGTTGTCTTGTTGTGTGTGGGCACCCACAATACAGTAAAAATATTATATCAAGAAATTTAAACACTCCAAACTTAAGTTGCTATCTGCTTCTTTGACTGAAAGTTCGTTTAGACACCTCTGTTTATATTTCGCATGTTAGTCCAGTTAGTTATCTCATATGTGAAAAAAATACCATTGGATTTGAACTGGGGAGACAAAAACACACCAGAAAGAAGAAAAAATAGCCCCATAATATTTTATAAGTCCCTGTAGTTAAAGAAGATACATTTTCAATAAATATGGTCTCTTTATAGACATTATCGAATCACGCAAGGAGCTTGCGACACCCTTATAAAGATCAGCACAGGACTTTCAGATTTGTTCATAATCATGTGAGCAATACAAAAGTGTTAAGAATACTAAAATGCCAGACACTCTATAGAAGCAACCATTAATGGATATTATAGCTCTTTATCTCTATAAAATTGCATAAAAGTTGCACAATATCCAATAATCTGTTAACTACCAGTTTCTGTACAACTTTGTTCTTTCTATCACAACAATCAAAATTGAATCATTATCCGCAAGTTGATTTTTCAGTGACACAACAGGCAGAAGTGTAAAATTAAAACATACTCGAGATGACAAAGAAAACGTTGAAACTCATATGGGACAAGGAAAGATGATTAAATTCCATAATACATAAGAAGAAATTTGCATAGCAAATGGTAACGAAGATGTTATTAGCTTTGCCGAAAACCCGTTGACGAGTTCCAGGAATCAGCTTGCACACATTCTATCATATTCACATAGAAGTCTTCCATAAAAAATAAAAGTTACTACATCACGTAAATGACGTCCCGAATAATTAATTTCTATTTATACTATCACACAATTTTGGAAACTTCGACAACAGTTATTCAATTTTTGATACATATGCAACAGTGTATACTAAGAAATGCTATCAATAAATGTCATTTGTGTAAATAATATTGTTAATTGCAATAATAATTTTATTTTTGTGTGAAGAATGGCTGTATGCTATGTTAATTTCTCCCCTACAATTCTTCTGTTTTTTTTTTTTCTATCGAAAATGCTCTGTAGGCCCACTATGCTAGCAATATTCATTTATCTCTCTTTTCCAATGATATCAGCTTCAAATAATCCAGTCTCAAAGGTCATTAACTTACATCATCACTGTCATCCACTTTTATGACAGAAGAACTGTCTGTGATGTAGCTTAAAGAATGACTTAAATGCTCACATTAACAAAATGAAGATTTATGAAAATTGTGTTGTGGTATCCTCTGAAAGTTATTCTTGTTTTTAAAACCTGTATATCAGCTATTTTTTCTTCATGATGTATATATAATTTAGATAACGTTTTGGTATATTGTCATTAGTGTAGTGAAATCTTCCGAGACGGCGTAAATTATAAAGCTGAAATGTTGTATCTAGTGCTAATTTACATGAACACCCTTTCACGTCAATACCTCTTCTTCAGAGTCAGCACAACAGTGGCACTGGCTTATCCTGTATGAGAATTACTCTATCCCATAACCAAGATGACCTTACAGATGCCATAAAGTTCTCATAATATACGATAGCTTATTCAACAATTTTTGTTCTGTGTGTTGTGATTGCTACCATTGTTTAACTTTTTGTGTCTTGCATTTATAAGATATATATGAGTGCAAACTGCGGAATTTATTTGGATAGGAGTGATAAATCGCTTCAAAAACACCACTTCGATTTGATTGTTATACTATACCAACGATGATTAAAGTGGCTTGCTCCAAATATTCAAATGTTTGTAAACATATTGGACCAAAATGCTATGGTCATCAGTCCCGAGACTTACAAACTACTTAAACTAACTTAACACTAAAGACGGCACACACGCCCATTCCCAATGGAGAACTTTAACCTCTGGCGGAAATGGCCGTCCATCCGCAACATGACGTCTTAGACCATTTCGTGCGACCGGCTTCAAATGTTTGTAACTCTATCGGACCAAACTGCGTGGTCATCATTCCGTAGCTTACAAACTACTTAAACCTAGGTAAACTAACCTAAGGACAAACACACACACCCATGCCCCAGAGAGAACTCGAACCTCCACGGCGAAAAACCGCGTGCACCGCAGCGAGACGCTTTAGACCGCTCGGCTACTCCACCGCGACCGGCTTGCTCCTCTCGTAAGTTACGTAAGTACTTGTTACGCTACACAAATATGATACACTGAGTTGTGTCTCAAGACATCCACTCTGAGCAGGAGTTGTAACATAGGTTTCCGTCTATTTCTTTTGTAAACGAAATGGGTGACAACGAAACTAAGAGGGAGAGGGGGGGGGGAAGAAGCTCATTACGAATTTATGACTGCTTTTATCCAACAAAATTTAAGAGAACACTCGATGCAGAAGTCTTAACGTTAATCGACTTATATCAGTCGAAAGCGGAGATAAAAGTCATTTTCTTCTAGAAGTACAGCTGCGGCGGAGCGGCGGAGCGCATTGAGGTACTATGCTACGATGCGCGAGGCCGTTCCACGTCGGGGACTCGAATCCCCCCTCGGCCATGGATGTTTGTACTGTATTTAGTATAAGTTAGTTCATAAGTAGTTTGTAAGTTTAGGGACTGATGATCCGGCAGTTAAGTCCCATAAGCTCTACAAACATTCTAGAAGTACATACTAGACCCAGAGCAACGGAGTCTTTTTGAAGAATAATTAAGAAGATGTTCAGTATTCAGTTAATGCTTACAAAGGCGCTAGCTTTGTACTAGTTATTTTAAGACATCGTTAATCACATTTAGACTCATCATCACAATGGTGCGCTAATACAGTTGTTTTCTCAAATACAGTTTACTTCATTCGTGTAGCACGCGTACAAGAATAAAAAAGGTCATGTTCTTACTTTTAACTGAATGTGGCTTTACGGTATTTGTGAAAAATTATCTGGTCATCAAAGATACCGTTCGCTATTACTCTGTAATTCAATGTCTTCTCGACTGTGAAAACTTTTGTTAAAAATATTTTCAGCGATGTAATTGTGAGGTCGTTCATTCCAGGATAATGTAATAAACAAGTGCTTTTCGACGTAATTGTTTACACAAAATCTTTTTTTCTTACGAAAATATTGGGCGTATGGCCTGGCTATAAAATTTAGAAATAATGTATCCAAGTACTGCGTTTGGATGCCAAATCGGTTTATCAGTGGAGAAATATATGATGGCCCACTGAGTTCGTGCCATGAACAAAACAGCAAACACAGTGAGTTCATGCCGAACTTCATGTACTAGTTTCAATTCTTCCGATCAATAGTGCTAGAATTTACGAGATAACAATGATATTTTGTAACCGTATTAAATAATATCGGAATTTCCAGAATCGATTTTTAAGGCTCTCACTTAATATGATAATACAGGGTAGTCATCCTAATATATACTATTTATTCTCTAATCGCGTAGACGATATTTTATAGGGCTGATGAAAAATTTGGTTGCAATTTAACAGAACAGAACGTTATAAAGAAGTGGGAGTAGTTGACTTGCATCAGGCATGGGCACAGAGTACATATCTATGCGATCTTTCGTAGAGTTCAGACAAATGTGAACATTGCAGAACTATCAGTTTAATAAGTCTTGGCCGGCCGCGGTTTAAAAATGTTAAACTGTTTCTTATGTTTGCAGATGACAAGTTTGTACCAAACAAACAAATAAGTAGGCTACTTAACGAGTTTTATGTAAAAGGTATGTAAGAAAATGTGATACTCGTATATCTAGGCCTAATTTTCACTAAACTGAAATAGTTATATCGTCAGATAACCTAAGTAAAATTAAAAACGAATGAACCTACAAAAACATTTTAGAAGTACCTGAAAGGAGTATTGTACAGTAACTATAACTTTTCAGAACAAAAAATAAACCATCCCACTGATGATAGCACAAAATGTGCTGAAACATGTTTGGGAAAAATTAAAAATTAGGTGTCTTGCATACGGCGAAAAATCCTCACCATTTATCCAAGCAAGCACGGAAGAAAGAAGAACAGCAACATCAAAAGATGAATAATCAAGAAGATAAACGTTTTTCGGGTGTTTGTACCGCATCATATTTAAAGATCCAGTAGTCCCAGAAGAAAACCACTGTAAGCGCGGCTGAGTCGTTGATTCCTTTAATAATTGTAGTATTTACAATATTATGCGGCACAACACCCAGAAAGTGTTTATATCAACTGACTCTGGATGCAGTTATAAGTCTCATGAAACTACCTTGTTGTGTCATCATTTAGTGGGACAAATTTGCGTAGGTGGATGACACAATAGCCGGTTACTGTTTTCGAAACGCTGGGTGAGGGTCACAGGAACGATGCTCATTGGCGCTAACTGGCTGTGGAAATGAAGTTTCTCCACGCCGTAGAAAGCAGGCTGTGGGAGAGGCCGGCCAGGTGGATGTTATCGTCGGCGGCTTAAGGAGATCCTGTCTCTGGGAGTTCCTGCCTTTGTAGCCGACGCTCGCACTTCATTTTATTCCAGCTTCCTCGTAAAGGACATTAGGCGCAGTAGGTCACACTTAATAGTCGTATACATTATATTTCGTGTCGACATCAATGGCTTGAGGGGAAAGCGCAGCGCAGCAAGACGCGTTCAAGGGTTTAGAAAACTGCCTATAAATCATCGTGAGCCACAGTACATGACAGTAGAAATTAATCTTTCTCTGTGTACTATTTATTGCTGTGAAATGAGTTAGATGTATCTGATAAACGTTATTATTATTAACTGTATGCTATAGACGTTGTGTATATGAGAGGTGTTCAAATGAAAAGTACGAAAGGTCTTAAGAAGCAAACCGGTTGAAATATGAATATGCCGCTTTGGGATAACGTAGTGCGACATCTAGGGACCCGAATGTAGTGTCCGGTCTCCCTCTAAGAAATTCAAGGCTGTGTCCTCAGCTGGCACGGTGATGCTCACCGTCTTATTCGACGTCCGAGTTCCGATACTCATCGGATTCCTCCAGCAAGGAAAAGCCATTAACAGTAACGTGTACTGTGAGACACTCCGTAGTCTATACAAATACATCAAGAGCAAACGACCTGGGCTGCTCACGGAGGGAGTAATTCTGCTTCATGATAACGCGCATCCACGCGTCTCCAGGGTCACACAAAGTGTACTGGGAGCAGCTTGAGCAACCGTCATACAGCTCGGACATGTCGCCCTGTGACATCCATCAATTTCGTGCTCTAAAAAAAATCTCAAAGAAAAGCGCTTCAACTTGGACGACGAAATGAAAGATACAGTAGAGGACTGTCTCTTGTCACAACCACAGGAATTCTGGGAACAGAGAATCCTTCAGCTCGTTCAACAGTGGGATAGTGGTGCTCAGGCCTTGGGTGATTAGTTTTGAATAAAGTCTTCAATTATACCCACAATGTCGTTTGTACCTTTTCATCTAAACACCCCTCGTACAAGGTGTCTCAAACTTGTTGGGTCAAATTGAAACACACACACACACAGCACGCAACTACAGAGCAGCTGGTAGTAATTGTTGCAAGTGACGATCACCAGCCAAAGTGCTTGGATGACAACGACACATGGGGTTCTGCCGCACTCTCTCGAAGTTGCCTGGTGTCCGTTGTACCAGGAGACAGACGAGCTTAGACCCTAAAAAGATCTTCATCTTATTCTACGTGGTTTACATCCACTAACGACTTGACCTAACCCCAGGAGGAGATAAAAAAAGCCAGAGGGGTGTGGTCTGACGATCGCAATCGCGATGCCCGTGGAACAGGACCTCCCCTTCCAATCAGGTGCTCGCCGATATTAAAATCGAAGTGGGCTGGTGCACCGTCGTGTTGAAACCACATCGCTTAGCGAGCATCAAGGGGTACAACCTCCAAAAAGTGTGGAAGCACATTTCGCAGGAACACCTAATAATGTGGGCCAGTCAAACGGAGAGTATCGTTGCTGGTGGCCTCTGATGTGAGTGGCTCACTCCGTACGTGCATGAAGACTGGCGGTCGTCGCTTTGAACAATTATTATGAGCTACGTTGTTGCTGTTCCGTGTATAGTGTGTACACAATCAAAAATGTTTGTAAAGCTTATGGGACTTAACTACGGGGTCATCAGTCCCTAAACTTACAAACTACTTATGAACTACTTACGAACTAGGACGGCACAAATATCCATGCTCGAGGAGGGATTCGAACCCCCGACCGTAGTGGCCGTGCAGACCGTGACTGAAGCGCCTCAGTCTCCTCGGCCACCGCGGCCGGCTGTACACAATCAATATGTATTTCCGTCCATTGATACCCTATTTTAGTATAATAGTTTGTAGACCCACTATAACATGTTTCAGTATGATCGTAATCGCTTTTAGACACCCAGAATAAAAGTAAAAAATTGACTCTATCACCACTCCCCTTAAATATTATTCATTGCATCAGTTCAATCTCATAAATATTGTAAGATACCATACTCTACAAGAAAGTAGGAAGGAAGGAAGCTTGGAGTTTACCGTCCCGTCGACAGCGTGGTCATTAGAGACTGAGCTTACGCTCGGAATGTTTGGCTAAGGATATTGAAGGAAATCGGCCGTGTCCTTTCAAAGGAAGCATCCCGGCATTTGCCTGGAGTGATTTAGGGAAATCACGGAAAACCTAAATCAGGCTGGCCCGTGGTGGATTTGAACCACCATCCTTCTGAATGCGAGCAAGAAAGTGTGATGTTAAGAATTCCTCGTGTTACGAAATTCAGTGCATACAAATACAGATTATTGTGAGTGCAATAAATGTATTGTACGTGGTAATGCAGATCAGCCGGAATCTAAACTGTACCATCTTCCGATCATTTAGAACATTTCAGCAGTGGCGCAACAACTTATGAACTGGTAGGGAGTGGCGTGGCAGCAGGATCAGGCATTGTCTCAGTTTCCAGTTGGGTTTCGGCGCTCGTGTAAACGAACGCCCTGCGGTCTACCTCAGGAAATCCAAATGTCAAAATGGATCACTTCTGTGCTATTCACAAGCCGACTATGACCTTATTTTTCTGTTTGCATACGTTCAACGATCATATGCTTCTCTATGATACTGATATTGCACAACACACTAGCCTATTAGTTGTTGTTGTGGTCTTCAGTCAGAAGCTCTCCGCACTACTCTATCCTCTGCAAGCCTCTTCATCTTTGAATAGCAATGGCGACCCACATCCATTTGAACCTTCTTACTGTGCTCGTCTCTTCGTCTCTACATGCGAGTTTTACCCTCCACACGTTCATCCAATGCTACATTAACGATTCCCTGATGTCTTAGAATGTGCCTTGTCAATCGATCGCTTCTTCTGACAGAACACATTATGAAAAAGAAGTTCAAATGTTCTAGATCTAAGGGACTTAAATGCTGCGATTGTCAGTCCCTAGTCTTACAAACTACTAAAACTAACTTAAACCAACCGAAAGACAACATATACATCCCTGCCCGAGGGAGGACTCGAACCTTCGACGGCGAGCAACCGCTCGCTCCTCAGCAAGGCGCCTCAGAGCGCTCGGCCATTCCACCGCGGCAGACATTAAGAAATTGTCCCTTTAGTATTGGAAGGAACAGTGTGTGTGTGTGTGTGTGTGTGTGTGTGTGTGTGTGTTGGGGAGAGGAGGGGGGGAGGGAGATCGCAGAAGCAGACCAAGAGACGAGTATTTAAGCAGATTCAAATGGATGTGCTTTGCCATTGTTATTCTGAGAGCCTCTTGGATAATCATTGGATAATCAGTTTATAGCTGGAATGAACACCTTGTAAATGGAATGGCAGGCACGCCTGTCGTACGTATATGTGGCTGAAAAACGTAGGTCCTCTGAACGCAATTTATATTCGTTTTCATAGCCAGTCTGAGCGTATTACCAGAGCGTTCGCAAGCAATACCATGGCTACTATTTGTTTAATCACACTGCCTTTTGTTAAAATCACTGATATGTCGGTAGAAGCTACAGTTTCGATATCTGCGGCTGTTTGAGAAAACAGACGGAAACATTAAACATCAGCATATTTAATAACAGGAAATTAAAAAAGAAAAAAATAGAGTACTAATTTTGGTGTACAGTTTATGTGGAATGTAAATTCACTAAACTTCGATGTTGATTAAAGCTCAGATAACCGATCAGTGGTTGTATTATAACTGCAGTTAGCGAGTAATGAACTAAGTTTTGACTGGGCATCCTCCCTTGTTTTTGGTTTCAGGTATATAAGGAGCAGATATCAACTTTCCCATTTATTATTTAACTGGACTTATATGGCACCTGTCTGATCTGTTATTTTCTTTGATGTCACTGTAGCAATGTAAAACATACCCCCTCCTTCCCCACACACACTGTAAATTAATATTCGTCTAAAAGAATATGAGGGTATAATATGCGCTATCCTCTAATATTCTTTGCGGGAAACACTACTACAAGTTATGATAGTGAGGTGAAGAGTTTCAGACGTCACAAAGTCTTCAGGAGGTATGCACCCATTATAATGAATTTCAAATATTTAATCAGTGCTAATAGGTCTCTGTTGTTACAATTTATATATATATATATATATATATATATATATATATATATATATATATATATATATATATATATATAACTGCTAGTGGTCTGTATATTGTAACAACAGAGACCTATTAGCACTGATTAAATGTTTGAAATTCATTATAATGGGTTTCGAATTTTATCATCCTCAGAATCCATACCTTCGGTAAAACTTCATACTTGAGTATGAAGTCTAGGTTCTAAGGATAATAAAATTCGAATCACATCGATAAATACCTGTGGCCTGTATATTTAACAACAGCGTCCTTATTAGCACTGATTAAATATTTGAAATGAGGGGTGTTTGGGGTTCACTTCTCTTACACACACTAATAACAAAGACGCCAAGACGGAATTTCTTATAGCAGACATGAATGAAGGTAAAGTACCTTCTAATATTCTTGACATTTTTGAAGCTTTCATATTTTTCATGCCAATCCATTCTTTGAAGTTGTGAGCACGTTAAGACAAAACAAAAGCAGACATTATTGTTTTATGTCAGACAATAATATTTGTTGATTGTGTAGTTGAAAGTAATTGGATTTCCGTATCAATGGTCATACTCAGCAGTAGCCGCCAATTTCAAAAGCGTCTGCACGGCCACTACGGTCGGGGGTTCGAATCCCCCCTCGGGCATGGATATTTGTGCCGTCCTAGTTCGTAAGTAGTTCATAAGTAGTTTGTAAGTTTAGGGACTGATAACCACGTAGTTAAGTCCCATAAGCTGTACAAACATTTGAAGATTTTTTTTTCAAAAGCGTCAGTGAATGGCATTATCGCAGCACTGTAATCTCATATATAAGGACAGGAAGCGGATTCGTATCGTTAGAAGCCACAACTCTCTTCTTTGAGGTATTACGATAATTTCGAAACTAAAAAATAACAATTGACATTAACCGGATACTGCGTATTAGGATGTGAGGAATCATAAACTCTTCCGAGATGGTTACGCTATACAAAGGCATCAGAATTCATACTCGTTCATAATAAAAGAAACACAATATCAGTACTCGCAAAATATGTTCATCACCAGTCATATCTCTGGTAAACTACATATACGTGTCTGTTGTCCACCGTATGAATACACAATTTCTCTAAAAACGTACTTAAAACGATTAGACTCTTTGTGTAATACGATATGCTGCTTCTTTCGTGAAATACCACGAGGGATTAGACAGTCCTTGGATAATAACTCAGAGAAGACTAGACAAATGCAGTTCCCTCCTTGCCCCAAAATATGAAGTTACCTGCGGCCTATACCTTGAGTGTGAGAAAGACCAAAAGTATCAAATAAACACAATGAGGACGTATCATAGTCGAGTAAAATGTACGACACAGTCACTCAGTGACCAAAAAGTAGCGAGGATTCCGAGAGGAAGAGAAACAGCGAACTGCATCAAAAACAGCGATATTAAAATAAAGAGAGAAGTTGCGCCTTTGGTTCTCTGTTATTGGAAGGGCACGTGACTCCAATCATACTACCATTTTTCTACAACACTTATAATGCCCTGTCGGAAATGCGTAGGATTTTTCCAGGCAGCGTGATGCGACATGTTTAACAACTTGTCAGCTCTGTCAGGTGAAAGTTAGTTGGCATTTCCTGTTTGACACGCATGTAGATTTAACAGCCTCGGCTTTCGCAAGAGGGCTTACTAACTCTTGCACTCCGTTCCGTCTCTGTTAAATGCAAATACACAGTGAGCACTGAGGTACTGCTTTAATCAATTCTAGTAGATGCAAATGACTTGGTCATTTGGATAGCTGTAGTCAACATCTTGATAATCAGAATGACATAGAGCCCATAACATATATAGGCTAAGTGGACCTCCTGATGTAGTTTACCACTACCGCGCCTGTTTGCGATACAAGGAGTGGACATAGAAGCGGAATGAATCCATTAGACTTACACGTTGGTCACCCGTGTGAGAATTCCTCCACTTGGTTAAGCAAAAATAAAACTGAGCTGATTCCACAGCTTAATCTCAGACATAAAGCTGACAAACAAACTGAAAAACGAAGATCAGATTTTACACGATCAGATGACATGATACGTCCTTTCTGTGCCTACAGCATTGTTGTTACGTTAGATCCACTTTTCATACAGGGTGATTCCTTATGTGAAAGTAAGCTGAAAAAGCCCTGCGAACATGTTTCCGATTTTCTATCGTTACAGAAGGGGTTGAAGACTATAAAAAGTGTAAATATCGCTTACCGAAATGCTGTGTTGGCGCTGTAGTGTACAGAATAGTGGTAAAACATATAACTGATCCATCCTAAGATAGATGTTGAAGAAGTCTACCAACCATCTCTTTGCACTTTTCAGTACGTTGAAGAGTGTGTGATGTTAAACAGAGAACAGTATCTTGACAAGTTATGCTGGCAACAGCATGGGTGATGAGTGTAGTCTTCAACCCAGAAACGTAACGATTGAAAATCTGACGCACATTCTTAGGACTTACTCAGTTTACTTTCATTTGTAGAATCTCCTCACAAATTATGTGAAATTCCTCCTGTACGTGAAATACATATTTATATACAATATCCTTTAAAATATATAGCCAATGTCCGTTAGAATGTTCATTAGAGTATCGTGTAAAAACTTAAAGTAAGTCGATGAAGAACTTTTTCCGAGTTTTGTCTTTATATATAAATATAAATTAGTGTAGTAAAATGGGTGGACGTGGAGACACAACTGTCAGAAAGGAACTATTGTTTTGGATGTGCACATGACCAAATCGTGAATGAAAGTTGCTCGATTCTTTGCTAACGTGTGTACGAAGATTGGTGTCCCACTCACAGCCATGTAGTATGCCACAACAGCCGTCGTCGTCAAAAGATCCTAACCGTCAGCGACTGGAAACGAGTATCAAGTCACGAACGATTTCCGATTCGACAGGAATTGCTGCTGTGCGCGATCGCAGATCTGTCTAACCAGTTTACGAGAAATTACAGCGAAGGGATCTGCACGTAACAGACATTTTGAGTCGGGCGCCTCGCAAAATGCCGTTGTTCAGAGAGGCACAATAAGCTGTACAGCTTGCATTGACGAGACAACACAGAAACTGCACAGGAGCTGGCTGAAGGTCTGTATCATTTCGGATTGATGCAACAATCCTTCTCCATCGTTCCTAAAGTGTGCTTCATTGTGGAAGAGAAATTGGATTACCGGTCTGCATAAATTCTATTATGAGTGATTAGAATTAAACGAAGGTTCATCAACTGTTAGTATTATTTGTTGTTCACTGACTTTTGTTCTCCGTATTATTAAAGTGAATGATTTCAACAGAAATATTTCCTCATACTAGTATTATACAAGACAGCGAAAGTCACCTAACATTTACTAGTGAACAGTGCTCTATATGGCTTCAGACTGTGTTTAACTATTTTCTTTGTTTATTGTTTGTGACTGACAGATTTCCTAAATTTAAATATAGGAAAAGATTATGTACGGTTCCATAATTGTTTTCACAGTGATATGCATACTACCTTTCTATTCATTAGAAATAGTGATACAATTGTAACAAATCCATCTTAGCCAACATATATTTGAGATTACAGTATGTGGCTGCCTCTGATTCTCGGTTTTAGTTATCTAGCTCGAAGTGACAGTATTTTACCACAACCCAGACGACTCGTCGAA